>CM077562.1:11401030-13851030 GCA_039657345.1 Stephania japonica
GAGAGCCTCCACTGGAGTGAAAAAGGTTCGAGGGTACAATGGACGGTTGTTGGGAAAGAGGACACCATTGAACTACTATGAAGGGAAGAATTCCAAGATCGATTGGATCATGCAAGAATACATCTTGGCGCCTCCACAAGATCATCGCACACCCAACAAGGTGCGTAATTGACCTAATTAATTCTTTCTCGTTAATTAATCTTGACAATCAATTTTTTTTTTTTTTTTTTTTTTTTTTGAAAGAAAGAAAGTTGATATTTGTTAGAATGAACTCTATAAGATATATAATTACGTACTCGCTTGCACATCCAAACCCTAACCCTAGATTATAACTACCCACATGATTTTTTTATTTAAAAAAAAACTTGAGATTTTTTTCCTTGGCAATCGAATTGTTAATGATCAATTGAATATTGATTTATTGTTTTCTCTTTACGTACGGTTTGAAGACTACGCTCCGTGCAAAATTTACCAAAAGGGTAGCAAAGCTTCAACCAAAGCAAATCATGAATAGTAATTGGTCATCAATTGCGAGAGATCGTTATAATTTCAATAGTGTTTGTGCCAAAGAAGGCTTGGAGGAGGACTACATGGTGCCCTGTGTACCTTATTATGATCAAGTACATCAATGTTGGTGAAGCTCAAGGAGGCACAATCAATAGTGAAGAAGCCATGCTACCATTAATGATTGTCAACCAAGGTCATCCATCAAAGCATTAGTACCATTCGTACCTACTACGACGACAACGTCGCAAACATGGGATCAGCCAACAATATTGCGAGCACTAGTATTAATTGCAGCAGTGATCATCATGATGTGCAGGATGTCCATGTTAATTCATTCTCATCAGATTTTTGTGACATTGATACTCATCCTGACGTAGTCGCTTTGCCTAATGTTGAGTCGATGGTTGAGACGACTGAGGTTTTAGAGGAGCAGGAGGGCGTCGACTGGTTACGTGACTTTCCCCAATTTGAACCGGCGGATTTGGAATTCAGCGATTGGGAAGCTGATGCATGGGATAATGAATTTGCTCTGGTTTGAATGTATATACAGTTGTCACAAGGATCATTATTTATTTGCTTAATCGGTTTATGTAATGACATTGATCTATAGTTTTTTCTTTTTTTTTTTTTTTTATCAACATTGCTATGTAACGCTACACATTCGGTTAAAGTGTTCCTAATTTTGATTCATAAAATTAAGTTTTTTTTTTGATAAAACAACAAATTAATTAAGTTGTTCGAATAATCAAACTTGGATATTTTTAAAATTGTTTATTGTCTCCTAGCTGAAATTCGTGAATATATCAAAATTAATAATCAAGCATTGTGCATAGGAAATTAACAATTTTTAACTTGTTCCTCACTTTGTAACTATGCGTACATGATTTTATGAAACACCGTATATATACGACATTTATTTTATAGGAATGAGACTTTATTCATTATATATATAGCTCAATATATACAACAAATTGCATAGAATACTTACAAAAGGCAAGAAACAATGTGTTTCTCATGCATGCATTAGAATTTTTTATAAGATATATTACCTACTGGCACATCCAAACCCTAACCCTAGATTCACTTGATTAAAAAAAAAAACCCTTTAGATTTTTCTTGGCAATCAATAATAGTTATAGTTTTTTGACACAATATATACATATACCCAGCAAGTCCAAACCCTATACCTTGATAAATATATAACACGATTTTTTATATGTGAAAAAAAAACTAGAGAATACATACGTACACATTATTTATTAGGAAGTTTAAATTAAGGCACACATGTCTATTTATTTATTTTTGCTTACTAATCCCATGAGAATTATATATAGTTGGACATTCAACCCCAAAACCCAAGAGATCAAAGAAATATAGTGTAGCTCTCAAGAATCGAACTCCATGACCTCTACTTAAGTCAGAGTTATGGTGTTCCTTTCTTAACCACTACACCACTCTCTTTAGCATGCATGACTATTTTAAAATTATCTAAATGACATTTTTTTGACTTCGGTGAGAATCGAATCACGATCTCCGAAGTCTTTCTTAAGTAAGAGTATATGTTTTTGATGTTGAGATTTTATATAGATCTTGAAATTTATTTATTTATTTATTTATTTTTTCTTGATAAGAAAATTCTTGTCAAGCTGATTGCAATTGGTAGGACCTGCAAATTTATTTAGTGGAGGGTTTTCATCTCTCCTTGTATATTCTTAGTAATTTAGCTAGTGGCAATGGCATATGCACTTCTTAGCTGCATACAGTTATGTTGTTTTGATGTTGGTAGAAATTGTGTCTATGCTACATTTGATTTGATGTTTGTTTGGTGAAAATGCTTGTAAATAGTGGTAGTTTTTTAACAAATGATATTTGAATTTTATTACTCTTTAGCTCTAGTGTATCTCTAGTTCTGTTTGATTTATAACTTATTTGTACTAGAGCCAAGCTTTTATGATCATTAGTGTCTATCCTAAGTATCCAACCAATTTTTTCATGATTTTTGCCATAGTGGCTGGTGTCTAGTTTGTGAATCACCGATTTGATGTGTCATGCTCAGATTTCATTTATTTATTTATTTGGTTATGTTCTTTGCGCAGATAGGATCATTGAAAATGGTTGGAAATTGAAGAAAAAGTCGCGGATAAAGATAACACAGATAATGGTGTTTAGGAAATAAATTACTATTCCTGAAGATTTAGTCCTTAAAAAGCGAAAAGTTAATGAAGCATTTTTTTTTAAGATTGTTTCTGTTGTTGGAGAAAAAACTATATGAAATTGAGTCTTAGTTTATCTTGTGTTAGAAAATAAAGTGTCTGATTTTCTTTCTCCCTTCCATTTGCAGGTCCAATTCTCCTTGAGGATTATCATCTGGTGGAGAAGCTTGCTAATTTCGATCGTGAACGAATCCCAGAACGTGTTGTTCATGCCAGGGTAGCTAGTGCAAAAGGTTTCTTCGAAGTTACCCATGATATTTCTCAGCTCTCTTGTGCAGACTTCCTTCGTGCCCCTGGAGTTCAAACCCCATTGATTGTTCGTTTCTCCACTGTCATCCATGAGCGTGGGAGCCCTGAAACTCTCAGGGATCCTCGAGGTTTTGCTGTGAAATTCTACACAAGAGAGGTATTGCTCTTTCTTATTTTAGACCTAAAAGTTTTTGTCGCTTTCGCATTATTGGATGGAGATTCTAAGAGTGGTATGTCCGCGTCTCATATTATGTATTGTGGAATTGTCTTTTTTTGTTTTGTTTGTTTTTTTTTTTTGTTTTAGTTTTAGTTTTAGTTTTTTTTTTGTTTGACGTCAACGGAGTCAAATCCATGACAAAGACTAAACCTTGCCTTTTCGCAAGTGATACCTCATCCATCTCAAGATCCATCTCGAAGTGATGCTTTGGATGTGTATCGTGGAATCATCAAGTCTTCTTTTTATTTTATGTTGAATGTGGACAATGTGGTATTTGGAGATTGATTGACGGCAGTGGTATATCATTGTAATGCATGTTTACTAGTAACTAAGTGATTTACCATGAAAGTTGATGGAGGTTGATCAATGACTGTAAGATATCAATACACGCTTTGAGAGGCTTGAGCAAAAAAATTTGGGGTGATTTTGAAAGGGAGTTCTTTGTAATTTATATGTTTATGCTTGCATTCACTTTTTTGTTGTAGTTATTGTTTTGAAGAGTGTTCTACAAATTTGCAAAGCTTCTATTTTCCTATCGTTCGTATTGCATTTGGTTTGCAAAGAAAGATTCCTTATAGATCAACCTTGTCAAATTGCTTGGAGTGTCTGATGTGCACAAAATATGAATTGCGCATGGCATATATGTCCTTTTAGTAATGAACCAGATCTGGTGTTTCTTTTTAGTAGTAGTTGGTTGATACAACTAGTAGAAATTTGTATGATGTTCTTCAAGGAATGCTTTGAGAGGCGATATTCATGTATGTGTGTGATTCATGTAAAGATTTGATCCTACTCATGATACATGCTTGTGTTTCTCGAATTATATCCTATCATGCTCTGTGTTGTCCCTACTCCCTATGTCTTGAATTTCTGGCTCTGAGTTGATTCATTGGGATACTCAAGACTAAGATGCATTTTCCTTGTTTGAAGTTGATTATCATCATATTACGAGCAAGGCATTTTCTTCGCAAGTAAATGGATGTAGGTCTGGAATGCTTTTTTGTTCAGTCTGCTGTTATTTCTTATTTTCTGTTTTGCTCAAAGTGGCCAATATTGCCATTTAATTTTTTCAAATTTTGTGGTTTCCAGGGCAACTTTGATCTAGTTGGGAACAACTTCCCGGTGTTCTTCATTCGTGATGGCATGAAGTTCCCTGACATGGTTCATGCTTTGAAGCCGAACCCCAAATCCCACATTCAGGAAAATTGGAGAGTCCTCGACTTTTTCTCTCATCACCCAGAGAGCTTGCACATGTTTACCTTCCTGTTTGACGATATTGGTATTCCTCAAGATTACAGGCACATGGATGGTTCTGGTGTGTACACATACACCCTCATCAACAAAGCCGGGAAAGCCCATTACGTGAAATTCCACTGGAGACCAACCTGCGGGGTCCAACCACAGTCATGCTACCCAGGACCTCAACGATTCGATTGCTGCTGGAAATTATCCTGAATGGAAGCTTTTCATCCAGATTATTGATCTTGATCACGAGGATAAATTCGACTTTGATCCACTTGATGTCACGAAGACCTGGCCAGAGGATATCCTGCCCTTGATGCCAGTTGGTCGGATGGTCCTGAACAAGAACGTTGATAATTTCTTTGCTGAGAATGAGCAGCTTGCTTTCTGCCCTGGTGTCATAGTTCCTAGCGTCTACTACTCGGACGATAAGTTGCTGCAGACTCGGGTCTTCTCGTACTCCGACATTCAAAGGCATCGTCTTGGACCTAACTACCTCTTACTCCCAGCCAATGCTCCGAAATGTGCTCACCACAACAATCACCATGAGGGCTTCATGAACTTCATGCATCGAGATGAGGAGGTATTGTTCCTTGTTTAAGACCATTCAATCTTTCAAACTTTGGTTTATTTGTTTAAAATTTGAGTTAACCTAATTGAATGGCCTAATATTTTTGAGGATCCATAGTTTTTTTTTTTCTGATTAGTTTTCATGTATAGGTCAATTACTTCCCATCGCGGTTTGATCCTGTTCGCCATGCCGAAACATATCCAATTCCACCAAACATTTGCAGAGGAAAGCGCGAAAAGGTCAGTTTAACCTTATTAGTCATTGTTAGCTGAAATTAATCCCATAGTCTTTCGATTTAAAGTGTCCAATGAGGCCTTCATTTTTTTCCCTTACCTCTATTGCCGCGTGCTGCCCCATCTCTGCCTTAGGTAATCTAGCTGGTAACGTGGTTTTACTTGACAGTAAATTACTTCTAAATTCTACCATCAGAAAATGATCACAATGTTCGTTAATTGAGCGAGTTTCGTGAACATTCAACTTACCTTTGTTTCCGTTTCGCTTGCTCATTAAAATAGTATAGAGCTAAGAAAAATATTATTTGTACTCCTAAACATCTCTTGTACACAGTGCATCATTGAGAAGGAGAACAACTTCAAGCAGCCAGGGGAGAGATACAGATCCTTTACCCCGGAAAGGTATTTGCGGTGCTTATAAATTATAGGAGAATCCTCGATTAGTACAATTTTAACAAATATTGGCTATGATTACAGGCAAGATCGGTTTATCCAGCGGTGGGTTGAGGCATTGTCTGATCCACGAGTGACCCATGAAATTCGCAGCATCTGGGTCTCATACTGGTCTTAGGTAATAAGAATTTATTGATCATTCAATCTGCATTCTCGATACTTTCGTTCCGATTTTATCTGGCATCGAACCCCTTAAAAGAAGAAACTTGGAAAAGCGTAATCTCGAGGCGCATCATATGTTGTGGTCTTCTTTACTTGATTGATTGTTGGATTGGTTGATTGATTGATTGTTGGAAGTTTTATTTTATGATTTATTGATTATTGGATTCTATGAATAAAAATATTTTTTCGTAAAAAGAAACTTTCTAATTTTATACTTTACTTGGCTAAATTACTTTCCAACGCTCTCTTTTATAAAAAAAAAAAGATGTAATAATAATTAGTAATTATAATAAAAATAAAAATTTCGGGGCTCTCTTAAACTGATCACGTCACCCAATCATTTATATGATGTAATAATACATATCTATATAACTAACCATACCACTCACTCGGTTTTTGTAGTACTACTATAAAAACCCAACCATATATATATATATATATATATATATATATATTCATTTTTGGAGTTGCCTTGTCGCCTTATATACAATGCACATTATGTTGGGTTTTTCACACTAGGATGTTGCTAAGTATATTATTATTTATGCTTTCGTGTCTATTACGTCTTCCGCTTGAATTGAATATTCTAAAGGATGAAAAAAGACTAACTCAGAACAAAATACTAGAATAATTGGTTAACTTTATGACAAGATATGACAATTTAGCAGCACACATTACAAGGGAACCGACGTGGCAACGGACATCATCGAAGCGCGCAGGACACAACGGGGCAGTGACGTGACAGGGTTGTGGGACCCACGACGCACCACGGAGCGGTCTCGGGGCGCAGAATCAAGTTCTTGGATTGTCATCATAATATTCTCTCATGATTAAGAATACACTTTAGCATAAAAACATGTACTTTGGTTAAGAACAATTTCATTATATTAAATAAAATAACATTCAAATATGTTATAATAAACTCTGATTAAATAACACAAAACATCAAATCCAAGTGTTAGATAGGCCTGTAGAGTTCCCTATATACATAAGTGAGAGCCGAACTTACAACCTCCCGAAATGTGATGCCTTTACCATCTCACCAAAGATGCTTTGACAAAATTTGTTAATTTCCAATTAATGCATAATCTCTTACATTGATTAAATATTTTTATTCTTTATGGACTCCATTTACAAGGCATAATTATTATTATTATTTTGTTGAAGTATACAATGCATAATTGAATAATAACAAACAATCGGTTGGTTTGAGTAGTAACTGCAACTACAGTTTTGGTCTTTAATAGAGGTTTCAAAACCCCTATTAAAAATGAGTGTTATTAAATGTCATGTGAGAAACGTTGTTGGTTTGATATTTTTCACTTGGTTTTCTATTTCAATAAGTTGTTGTCTTCCCTTGTTGGAAGTCTGTGTTTTTCTTCACTCATTAGAAGTTTTTGTCTGTCTTCCCTTGTTGGAAGTTTTATTTCCTGTTATGGCTCTATTATTGTAGATGCAAAAGACATGCGTATAAGTTGCATATAAGTTGCATATAAATTTGCAAACTTTCGCAACGTCGATTTGATCTCAAATAGAAAGAAAAGAGCTGTAAATTAATTACAGCTCTCTTTTATACTTTAATTGGATAAAAATATTTCTAATTTTATACTTTCTAATTACTTTTCGTAATTATATTTCTAATTACTTTTCGTAATTACTTTTCGTAATTTCATATTTCTAAGGGAACAACTATGTGCACCCCACAAAAGTGTAAGGGCAAGCCACATACTAAGGGCACTCTATGATTTTATTTGGGCACCCCAATGTGATATTTTAATTCCCTAAATACCCTTTTTCAATTTAGAAGGGCACCCCATTGTATGTGATTTCGAAGGAGGGCACCCCATTGATTTCGGAGGGCACACCACTCAACCTAGCCGCTTCTTCATCTTCCAAATCTCGCCCTATTATGTGCGATTTAGGCTCAGAATTGTTCCACGAATCTTGCTTGCCGTGGTCGTTGTTGGTTCGTGCGTCGGACGGGAAGGGGGTGGTGGCGATTTGCGCTTTGGAGGGGAAAGGGGGTGGTGGCGGTTCGTGTGTTGGAGGACCCGGATCAACTACAAGGTGCAAATTTCTTCTCATATGATGTTTTAATGGATATTTACCAATGCAATTGTTGTACGAGTGGTATTTTATTGTTAGAATTTGAAATTTGTTATCGATTTGTTGTTGATTTCGTTATATGTTGTCTGGTTCGGCCTCGCAGAGCCGAACCTAAGCAATTTATTCGGTGGATGAGGCTCGAAACAATGTGTTCCTATCAGTTTGTGAGAGGCCAAACAAAACATATAGGTTCGGTTGAAGGACACCGAAACTATATTATTTGTTCGGTTTATTCTAACTGAACCAATATGTTTTAAAATTTTTGTTGGATTTTGATGTTGGTGTCTCTTCATACACAGGATGGCTCGTTCTAAGAAGCTGTGACATGGGAAGAGACAGTAACACGATAGGATTACGCGGTGGCCATCGTGGAAGGAGACCTCAAACGGCATCGTATAGAAAGTCCAAGGAATCAACACGTGTTACGAATGCAAGTGATGTCGCCGAGGTACACGATGAGACATCCGCGAAGAAATGCCTCCGTCATCGCCACTTTGCAGAAAGGAGATAGAAGTCCATAAAAGTCAAGTCACTACCGCCGAGACTTCTTCTTCCGACTCCATTGAAGAAGAACAAGATGAATCGCAGAACAAGAAGTGGATGGAGAAGAAGCGGAGCAAAGCAAATGAGTGACTACTTGTGTGTGATTATAATTTAAAATGTTGGTTTTATGTTGACTTTATACATTAAATTTCTTTTGGTTGTTATTAGTCCGAAATGCATGTCGATGGTAGTCACTAATGGTATACATTTTATTGGTTCAAATTTGATATGATATATTTTGTTGCCTTCATTATTATTTGGATTTGTTTTGATATTTTGATATGCACGTGTGTTCGGTTATGCGAACATACATAGAAGGTTCGGTTATGCAGCCCGAACAAACAAAGAAGTTTCGAGCCTGCATAACCGAACCTTACTGTTGAAAATACCTATACATAGGGTCGGTTGAACATAACCGAATATCTATCTAAGTTTCGGTTACTAGCTCCCAAACTTTTTGTTGATGTTCGGTTATGGGTGTCCGATCCTAGTATCTTACATTTCATAAATTACATGTTCGGTTAGTAACGTCATTACATTCTCTAGATGTTCGGCTGCCCTCTACCGAACATTGTTAATATGTTCGATACTTTGTGACCGACCATTAGTTATTTTGGAGGAAAGACATCATCAAATGAGTCGGCATCACATCATTCGTGAAGAAATAAATGTTAGAGTACGAAAACTCAAATCAATAATTCATTTAAAATAAGAAATAGTACGATTCAACCCAAAAAATTATAATATTTCATCCACTTTTGCCTGTATAAAACAACTTCAATCATATGTTACTATAGAAGTGTGTCATAGAAGTGTGTCATACATCAATGATGATATCATTCATTTCAAAACTTGATAGTAAAGTATGCAATATACACAAAAAAATATTTCAAAAACGGACTTCAATTTGAAGTGAGGTCAAGGTGTGTCCAAGTCAACGATAATTGGAGTTCCGACTTGAGTACTAACAAATTGCGGTGGCTCTTTAATATTTAAGTTCTGAACCCATCCCATCGCCTCCAGTCGTGAATTTCTTCGCCACCCCGGATACAAAGGAGGAAAAGGGGCATCCACATTAAATAAAACCTGAAAAATATAGATGGGTCGTTTAAGAAAAAGAAATAAATATACAAGTACAGCTTGGAATTTATAAAGTGGTTCACTTTACCCTCATAAAATGGTTGCCATTAACGTGTGTCATCCCAATTACGACCCTGTCACTCATCGACTACGGTGGTGTACCCTTAAGTGGAGGGAATGTCATACTACCACTCGGTGATAGGGACACTACCAAGACCTTGTAACATGTAGCAATGATGAGTCCCATATCGAGGCATAGACATCCACTTTTGAAATGGAGCGTCCTCTTTCTCGTAGTACCGCACTTGCACGATAGTATAATCGTATCGCAGTTGATCACTACCAAGGATTATGCGCCAAAGATCTTCGTACCCATGAAGTTCACAATACAAATCATTGCGGATTTGTTTCCATGCATCATCTTCCTTGTGTCAAGACCATTTGCAACAACACGGTATCCACAATTACCATCTCCCCTAACTTCATCAACACTCGCAATGTGACCAATCCATTCTATAGGGACTACACCACTATAACCATTGTTAGACATACGATGCAAACATGTACGCGTTCTATGGATTTTTTGCCGCACTTGACGAGTAGCCAAGTTCGGTATCTTATCCAAATGAAGGACATGCTCAAAGTGGGACGGATTTCTCTTGGTGGATGCATCAAAAATGTTGGCCTTAGTTACCTTCCTCTTCTTCCCTATTTGCAAGCACCTTTCCCTTCCCCGCTTTCGTTGGCTTTCTTCCCCTTGTCTTAATTTTCTCCTTCGGGGCAATAATCGACACGGATGAGGGACGACTAATCTCTCAAAGTCGTTGCACAATCCTCATGCGCAAACCCTCACTCTCAACACTTTCATACCTTTCAATTACCCTTTGAATTTCCTCTCTGAAGTTGTACTCCATCCGATTCAATGCTTGCTCGGGATTCATGCTCAACTTTTGCCAATGTACATGGATATCGTCAAGTGGTATGGGTGAACCCGCCAATTGATGAGTTGCAAGTTCGTGGGCGCAAGGAAGGCCATGGGTCATGCGTAATACACAACCACACCTCATGGAATCGGCCCCAATATTTTTGTCATATCCAACTCCTTGCGAATTTTCTCCAACGCAACATGTGAAACAAATCCTCGCAACATACGGTACAATGTATCGATGAATCCGTGTTGCACAACATTCAAACTCTTCTCAAAAGACGCCGTGATCTGATTGTGTTGCCCCTCAACCATGCTGTGAATAACCGGCCATATAGTCACAAAGTTTCCTTTAGAACTTCCAATATGTTTTTTCAAGGTATTGTGTGCACTTTCAACTCTACCAGTCGTATTATGCCCAAGATGTAATATTTGGTCCGTCCATGCTCGCACAAATCGTTTCGTATAATCTCTAACCCAAGTATCCATTAGATAATCTAGCAATCCATTTACACAAGCATATTGGGTGGCCAAGTTCGTCATCCTTGAATTGAACACACTTTCAGAAGTGGCAACCGTCACGGCATTCCACCTACTCAAGAAAAGGTTGAACTCTTCGTTCCTCGCAAAATATCTTTTCGTGTGTCCTGCCACACCCCTATTGATATGCCATGTGCATAGAAGGTGAGTTGTAGAGGGAAAAACAAACTCAATTGCCTTCATCAATCCCAACTCTCTGTCGCTAAGAATCACATGTGGGTTAGACCATCCATCCATGAGGTTCTTAAGGGTCTTCAATGCCCAAATATAGTTCTCTTCTGTCTCTCTTGATATAAATGCAAACCCGACAGAGAAAGTGAGCTCGGTTGATGTCACACCAATGATCTCAAGCAATGGCATACAATATCTATTGGTTTTGTACGTGCAATCCATCATCAAAACCAATGGGAAACATCGAAGTAAGTTGATGGATTTAGGATGAGCCCAAAACAGGTCCGTGACTTCGTCGGTTTGGTCATCTTTTCTATGCCATGAAATATAACCATGTGTGTCCAACAAATGCATGAGTTGTTGCATTTGTGATCTCCCTCCAGCTTCAATGAACCAATGTTTTTGTCTTGCGTTGTATATTGTGAGCAAGGTTGATGCATTCGATTTATCTCTTTTCTTTAAAGTGTCCAAAATCTTTCGGGGCTTGATGTTGCCTTTCGTCATCTGAATCAACTTGATGATTTGCCGGTTGAAGCTTTGCTACCCTTTCGGTAAATTTTGCACAGAGCGTAGTCTTCAAATTGTACGTAAAGAGAAAACAATAAATCAATATTCAATTGATCATTAACAATTCTAATTAATATATAAATAAAATCAGTGCAATTAATTAATAAACGATTTTTATAAATTAAAAAAAATCAGTCCAATAAACTAGTACATGCTAGCTTATATGGCTGAAATACTAATAATTAATTAATTTAAAGTTAATTATCATTGAATTAAAACTCCTAAAACTAAAAGAAAGGGTGGTAATTTCTCTAGGTTTTTTTAGGAAAAAGAAATATGTTCGTGCATAGTTATATGGCTGAAAAATTGTAGATTATATTATTCAAGTTTAGACTTTATAATATAGGAGGGTCTATAATATAAATTGGAGTGTTAAGGAATATTGTGCAATTAGGAAATATGCACAAATCACTCCTATAATTATGTTGTAAAATCACTCCTGTAATTATGTTATGCACAAATCACTCCCTTGATTATGTGCTACCTTATTTAGATATTTCATTTTGTATGTAATTGCATCTCTATATATAGAGACATGTAATAGATCAATAATACAACACAATAAACTTATTCTATTATGAAACTAACATGGTATCGAGAAGCAGGTTTTCGATCCAAACTTAATTTCCCAAATCTTTGATTCTTGAGCGAATAGATCGATCTTGGATCCTAAAAGCTTGATGGATCAGATCTTTGGTTTCATTGTTTTGTTTTCTTGATTTCTTGAAGCATTATTAGTTCGTGTTCATCAATGGCGTCTGTGCAAGCGATGGCGAGTTCATCGAATGAAGGCGATGCGATGGTGTTCGGTGTTGAAAGCCCTTACTATTTGTCTAATTCAGATCATCCTGGCATGATATTGGTGACGAATCCTCTGACCGGCACCAACTAATTTTCGATGGTACAAAAAAGAAACTTAATTTTATGAATCAAAATTAGGAGCAGCTTTAACCGAATGTGTAGTGTTACATAGCAATGTTGATACAAAAAAAGAAGAAAAAACTATAGATCAATGTCATTACATAAACTGATTAAGCAAATACATAATGATCCTTGTGACAACTACATGTATATACATTCAAACCAGAGCAAATTCATTATTCCATGCATCAGCTTCCCAATCGCTGAATTACAAATCCGCCGGTTCAAATTGGGGAAAGTCAAGTAACCAGTCGACGCCCTCCTCCTCCTCTAAAACCTCGGTCGTCTCAACCATCGACTCAACATTAGGCAAAGCGACTACGTCATGATGATGAGTAGTGTTGAAGTCACATTGAAGTTTTTCTTCTAAGTCCGCGTCCATGTCTCAGTAAAGAACTTCGTCGTCTTCATCCTCTCAACCTCCACTCCAAGCATATGGCTCTCGATCATCGGATCGTTGAAGGCGGCTTGGATAAGGGTTTCGAGAACTTCTTCAAGTATCAATGTCACAAAATCTGATGAGAATGAATTAACATGGACATCCGCACATCATGATGATCATTTTGCAATTAATACTAGTCTTGGCAATATTGTTGATCGATCCCATGTTTGCGACGTTGTCGTCGGTAGGTACGAATGGTACTAATGCTGATGGATGATCTTGGTTGTGGCGTGGCTTCTTCACAGTTGATTGTGTCTCACAGTTGATTGTGCCTCCTTGAGCTTCACCAACATTGATGTACTGATCATAATAAGGTAGCTGGGGCACCATGTAGTCCTCCTCCAAGCCTTCTTTGCCACAAACACTATTGAAATTATAACTGATCTCTCACAATTGATGACCAATTATTGTTGATGATTTGTTGGTTAAAACTTTGATACCCTTACGATAAATTTTGCACAGAGCGTAGTCTTCAAACTGTACGTAAAGAGAAAACAATAATTAACTTTTTCCTAAAAAAACCTAGAGAAATTGCCACCCTTCCTTTTAGTTTTAGGAGTTTTAATTCAATGATAATTAACTTTAAATTAATTAATTATTAGTATTTCAGCCATATAAGCTAGCATTTACTAGTTGTTTATTGGACTGATTTTTTTTTATTTATAAAAATCGTTTATTAATTAATTGCACTGATTTTATTTATATATTAATTAGAATTGTTAATGATCAATTGAATATTGATTTATTGTTTTCTCTTTACGTACAGTTTGAAGACTACGCTCTCGTGCAAAATTTCGAAAGGGTAGCAAAGCTTCAACTTGACAAATCATCAACAATAATTGGTCATCAATTGCGAGAGATCGTTATAATTTCAATAGTGTTTGTGCCAAGGAAGGCTTGGAGGAGGACTACATGGTGCCCCAGCTACCTTATTATGATCAGTACATCAATGTTGGTGAAGCTCAAGGAGGCACAATCAACTGTGAAGAAGCCACGCCACAACCAAGATCATCCATCAGCATTAGTACCATTCTTACCTACCGACGACAACGTCGCAAACATGGGATCAGTCAACAATATTGCCAGCACTAGTATTAATTGCAGCAGTGATCATCATGATGTGCAGGATGTCCATGTTAATTCATTCTCATCAGATTTTTGTGACATTGATACTCAAGAAGTTCTTATCCAAGTAAAAATAGTATGTAGATAAATTGGGTTTCTACATGTAAAAATAGTATGTAGATAAATTGGGTTTCTACATGTAAAAATAAAATAATACTTTTAGGTACTGTGACGGCCCCAATTTTCGGGGTAGCCCCGTGCAACAGTTACCTCTCCAGCTCATGCACCAGAAGTAACTGCCACGTCATTTCTCTATCTCATTATTAAATAATTTCATAATTGATGATATTGATCCATAAAATAACAGCGGAAGTCTTGCCTTAATAAAATAAACATTATATAAAGTTATTTTATTCAACCTATAGTGAAAAACCCGGTCATACTTGCATATAGGCGATCAACTATAGCAGTAATATATCCAAGTATAGAAGTGATTTTGGTGTCCCATTCCCAAAAATAATGCAAAATATTAAAAGAATAATTACTACCTACGCACGTACTAGCAGGCCTCAGCGAAGGCAAGTCAGATGTAATCGCAAAGTATCTCCTTACCCCTGCTGGTACTAGGATCTGCACTCAGTTATCACAAAAACCAAATAACGAGTCCAGTAAGTAAAATCCCAAGGAAAACCACCAGGCATTGCAATTTAGGAATATGAATAGAAACCAATAAACAATGTCAAATAATCATGCAATAACAAGGAAATAATGCAGGCAACTGCTCAAAAGGAAATGCATGAATACCAACACCAAGAAAAACAAACTGGGTGTGCAATAAACACCGCCAGTGAAGCTAGGATCAGTGGCCCGGTCATACCCTACTCCAATGACCCCGCTGACTGTATCCTAGTCACCAATACATTTGAGAAGAACAAACCCTACACACCGAAAAACCGCCAGAACGTTACCGTTCCCATCACAATTGGATTTAGATTGACAAAGAAATAAGCTCAATGAATAGAATAAGTAAATGCAATAGTGGTGTTCAATTGAGTTTTACATACCTCAAATAGCGCTCAAAACCCCGTAAATATCCCCCGATTTGATTCTCCTCAAATCCCCGACTAAAATTACTGTCTCGAGACTCCTGGGATTCATTTATGAGGATTATTGGTCAATTAATTTGATTATAGTGTTATTTTGGATCATTTCTCCATTTTTCAAATTTTCAAGTTCCAGTGGATAATTAGCGCGCTAATTGATCTTCATCACTATTCATCATCATCTTCACTCAACGTGATTAGCGCGCTAATGTCTCCAATTAGTGCGCTAATTGCTCGCTGTCCAGAAAATTTCCAAATTAAAATTTTTAACTCCAAACAACTCACAAACCCATAAATTCAATTCCCATATTTCCATAACACATCAATAACCTCAATTACACCATTTAAACATGAATTACCATAATCAAACACCAAAATCCACAATTTACAAAAATTTCCATTTTCAAACCCATTTGCAAAACTATTCCAAATTCTCTCAAATTTGCATCAATTTGATCAATTTCACATACTTCCAACCTTATAAGCATCATATTTCTAAAATATCATGTCAATCCCCCAAAATTTCGTTTAAACCAAAATCATTCCAACAACCCAAAAATTCCATAAAACCCAAGTTAAAATGATTTCATACCTTAATTCTTGTTATTGATTGCCATAGATCACTCTCTAATCCAGCTTTTGATTTCCTTCTTCTTCTTTCTCACCGATTCTCTCCTCTTCTCTCTAAATTTCTCACACCCTTTTATCTCCATTTGACCGATCAAAATATATATATATATATATATATATAGTTGGTTTTCCATTAAGTGTGTGAACACATCTCGAGAATAATCCTGAGGTCACTAACCACCCTGTGTCACTTCAACTTCTTGACATCTTATCATGACACTGGTTACCTCAAATCACCCGGTTGTGCATCTCGAGAACCATCCTAAGGATGTTGATTTTCCAGCTACAACTATAGGACTTGGTTTATTCCAATTTGATTCAACTCATAAAACCCATTCTAGTCCTCAATAAATTCCATAAAATTGTAATTAAGGTCACACTAGTTTCTCGACTACCCGGCACCCTATGCCCCGTGTCCGGCACGCTTCCCAAGGCGGTCCCACACTTAGTGTACCTAATTTAGTTATAACTTAGCCCAAAGTTATATTTAAATTTCATTATACTAACCCCTAAATTAGGGTCGTGCTATATTGTTAAACTCTAATCAAACCCCAACGCCCGGCCTCATGAGCCTCCCGAACCCCGCTTTGGTCCGACTCACCATAAAAACGCCGGCGCTCAACCTCGCTCGACATCAACTTACACACATGTGATGTTTATATAAATAATAATAACTTTCCCATCACAATAATAGACATACAACATGCACAAATAACACAATACCAGCCTGGGTACTCATTTTCGATTCAACCCAGTTGTCCACGTAACGCCCGAATTACCCATTAATCCTCGTGATTAACACTAATCCAGCTTTAATTAATTTGGGTTGTTACAGGTACAAAGTTTCAGCTGGATTCCTCCATCGCTCACTAAGACCGAGTTATCTTTGCATTTATCGGTTGGAGTCGATCGAGACCTCTAAAGAGGAATCGGCTCGACACCTCTAACGTTCGTTCGAAACTCACGGACGACACTTCTTTAAAAGTGGGGTATGAGTAATGGGGTGAACAAGAGTATTTTTAGAATTTTAAGAATAAAAGTGAGGTAAACTAAGTAAAAAGTGGGGTACATGAAGTAAAAATTCAAAATAGGGGTCCATTTAGCCGCTGCCTTTTTTTATAAGCTTAATTCTTAGTTACCTACTTATTGTCGAAAATGAAACCTTTTGCGTGCAATACTATAACTATCGTAGTGACAACTTGCAATTATGAATTGTGCAATACTATACTATGTAGATAAATTGGGGTTCATTTTTTTATAATCTTAAATTGGGGTTCTTAGTTACCTACTTATTGTCGAAAATGAAGCCTTTTGCGTGCAATACTATATATAACTATTATAGAGATAACTTGCAATTATAAATTGAGGTTTAATTCTACCTGTAAAACATAGTATGTAGATAAATTAGGGTTATTTTTAACTGTAACGACCCTAAATTCTAACTCGTGCCACGTGTCAATTTAGGTCATACGTGGACCCTTGCCGTGATAAAGTTGTCCAATTCTCGGTTGTCGACGCCGAGGTATATTATTTTTGTTTGGTGTTTTGTATTATATTTTATTACCCCGAATATAAATTCCAATGTCACAAACGTGTGAGGACGTTTGTATGTGAGCATTGGTGTTGGGAAACGGGTTCGACTCGATAGGAACACGAATAACGGATTTCGTGCAAATGGTGGTCGGGTAATTAGCAGTCCAGAGGACTTAATGAATTAAAAGCACTGACAAAATACAAAATAAATAATAATTAAACGGCGTAAAGTGCGGTTGATGTCAATACGTCCGAGACTACGCGACGAGCGAGTTGTGGTACAAAACATATCGAAAACGCGAGTATTGTGTCAAAAATCACTAAGTAGAATGATTGTGTCACCTAATTAAGTCACACACTATGTGTCAAGTTAGGTGAATGAGTTAAGTGAGGGCCAAAAGATATGTCTCGAGATCCGTATGGGTGTATAGATGACGAAGGAGTATAAAACTCAACCTCATCACCTTTTCTCTCTCCTACCTCATTTCTCACATCTCTCTCAACGAAACCTCAATGTGAGAACGGAGTGGATTTCGGGGCATTTCATGCGGTTTGACGTCGAGGAAGCGCTCAAACTTGAAACCTAAGGTGAGATTTCGGCTTTCCATGTCGTTGTTTACATTTTGACACCAGTTTTGGGTGTTTTCGTCGTGATGAATTCGAACAATGAATTAGGGAAATTGATTTCTATGGTCTCAATTGATGAATTCGGATTGATATGGATGATCCCTTGATGTTTTGGTGAAGTGGTTTTGTGTTTGGTGTGTTTTCTCGAATTTTTGAGACTTTTGGGTGAATTTTCACAAATCAATGGTGTTGTCGGGTTTTGACGCGAGCCGAAGGTGGCTTAGCATTGTAATGAAGGTTTAATTGAGGTTGGAATAGGCTCGAAGCACGCAACGTGAGCCAGGGTGTCAAAAACACCATGTAGCGGCCCAACCCCCGCTCGGGCAAGTTGGCACCACCACTCACAGGCGGTGTGCGGTCACCCTCAGGTCCATTCCACACCATCCGCGTCCCCACCTCACGCCCACGCGTAAGGCGCGGTTTCGCCTCCCTCGGTTCGAACTCGGGTCCTAGAGGCTTAAGACCTTAAGTTTCACGAACCGAGTACCACCGAGCTGGACCCACCGCACGCCGCTGTGATTGGTTGTGCCAACTTGCCCGAGTGGGGGTTGGGCCGCTACACCCCGACTCGCGGGCGTTCTAGGACCGGACGCCGCAGCGACGTCGTGAGCACAAACAGCTCACGACGCCACCCCCGGCTGCGTCGGGGCGAGAGGCCCTAGGGCTCACGCCGCGAGGGCCTCGCCAGGGTAAGAGCCCCACGGCATGTGGGGCGATGAGCCCCATGTTTCACGCCGTGGGGACATCGCCAAAAGTAAAAATCCACACGGCGTCCGGTGGCGTGACCTTTGTTCACGAGCCTAATTTTGGGATTTTTGAAAAATTTTGGGGATCTCTCGGGTATTCAAATAGGTCCGAATACGACCCAATACTCAGGTAATTAACCCAAATGGGTGAACGAATAAAATTATGAAAAATTGGATAAAATGTGGGTAA
This sequence comes from Stephania japonica, assembly GCA_039657345.1. NCBI lineage: Eukaryota > Viridiplantae > Streptophyta > Magnoliopsida > Ranunculales > Menispermaceae > Stephania > Stephania japonica. Next base: position 11,420,067 of record CM077562.1, read on the forward strand.
TTAACGGGAAAATTCAAATTAAATGGTTAACAGGAGTTTTAGAACATCAACAGGACACACGGGAAATCTTAGGAGGCGTGTCGGTGTACGTTGAGTATGTTGTAGTTTGGATACATGTAAGTAAACTAGTGAGGAGTTTTTTAGTTATTTCTTGAGCTTTAATTTGTTGTTATTGCTCTGTTCATTCAATTTTTGGAATTCCTTTTTGTTGAGTAGTCCATTGGCAAGTGAGTCATGGTTATTTTTATCTGCGATATGAGCTCTTATCTGGATGTTGTTGATATCTCCCAATTGAGTGAACGTTGGGGGCTCTTATCCAGATCTGTGGATATCTCATAGTCGCAAGGGTTAAGGCTGGTAGGCCATGTTCTCGTCCTGAACCCGAGTCTGCTGGGCTTTGCCGTGACTCAACGACCTTTTGGTTGGGACTCCTTGCTATTCAGTTTTGTATTCAGGACACTCTATTTTCAATTGATTTATTTACAGTCTTGTGTATTCATGCGCTCCCTGTTCCTTTCTTTCTATCCGCATGAATTATACTGATTTATTTATTTCAAAATGCTATAATTATATCCTGTTTGGCGTTACTTACCTAGGCTCGTCATTCTTGTGTTTGACGGAGTGCAGATCCACAGACTAGCAAGGAAATGCTCCACAAACTTGGGGACTTGATTTGAGGATATTGGAGCGGCTTTCCATTTGTCGGATTAGGTGATTTTCTTGTATTATTATATATATGTTTTTTTTGAAACATTGGTTTGGGTTGTGAGAGATTTTGGGCGTGTATATCTTTTGTGTTATTCTCCTCTCGATCGATTATTGATCATGATATACATATGCGGGGTTTTCACATTATAGAATGTCTTATTCCAAATGGTTGTGATTATTTGATTAGCTTGAGGATTATTGTTTCCGCTATATTGATGATAACTCAATAATCAATGCTTTAATTTTGTAAATGAATGGTAAATGGTAAGAAAAGCCGACTAGTCTTGCGTGACTCTTCGAAACGGGCTCGGAGTTTCATGTAAGTATAGGGCGGGGCCAGATTTAAGTTTGAAAGCGGGGCCGTCACATTAACCAATTTGATTGCCTAATGGTTTAGTACGGGATTTGAAAGTAAGAGGTCATGGGTTCAAACCGCGGGTGCAAAATGTTGTTTCTTTACTATTAAAAAAAATCTGAGGTTATTTATTTTTATAAGCATAAATTGGGATTCTTATTACCTACTTGTTGTTGAAAATAAATTGGATGACCCACTTTTGAGAAGCAATAATTGTAGGTTTTCTCCGAACAAAAACTTGGAGATTTTTTATTGGTGACTTATAGGTAATTCGGGTAAGTTTAATTCAACCATGGGAGCACTCGTTGATCAATTAATTAACAAAGGGAATGTAATTTTGATGTTGCAGAGAAGAATAAATAAGTCCATGAATTCTAAGTTTAGTCATGCCATGAGTTGTTGGAATTATTGTGTACATAGCATTCATTTGTATTCTTTTCTGTATATACACATTGGAGGGTGCACAACCCTTTTAGTGTACACATTTTCGTAAGATAACGCAAAATAAATAAATAAATAAAAATGTTTTGTCATGCTACATTTGATCTTGACGTTTTGAAGTTTTGAAGTTTACATTTGATATATAGTTGAGTCTTAACTTTTGATCCATTACAATAATATTAATTCATTTCTTCCTTGGCAATTAGTTATAGTTAGAATTCATTCAGTATGCTCAAGATTGATTTGTAGTATATTGTCTAACGCATATTTACCATAAGTGTGTGTATATATATATATATATATATATATATATATTATAACGAAATAAAGGGCGATTGTTAACCCCCCTCTATGAATCCCCTGGTTAATTTAATGTTATTTATAGCCCCAATAAGTTCGTTCTTGTTCGAGCGCGCACACAACACACAATATACTACATACACACACACACACACACAAATTCTCACTTTTCATTTTTGTGATTTCGAACCTCGAACTCCTTATTGCACATGTGTCCTAGGTCAATCTACAAACATTGTTTATCTTACAGCTTTTTTTAGTTAATAAAATAGAGGTTTATCATTTGTTGTTTTATTATAAGTGATTGCATATTTACCTTATAATAAGATCTATGAGTATTTGTTGAAATATCCTAAATGTCCCTAGTTGGTCATTATACTTGGAACTATAATGAATTAAGACTAGCATGAGTCTTGATTGATGGTCATGTGATGATCATACGTATAGGGATACGAATCAAGATCATGAGTACTTGTTAAGGAACAAGGTTGGATCGACCCGCTATAAGAACACCACATGGATTAAGTCATAGGTGTTACTCTTAATAGGTATATCATTTAGTCATTCGACTTGAGATTACCATAGACTTCAATATTGTGAGCATGATAATTTGACACAATCAAACGTTGTCTTTAGCTGGATGATTATAAATATTGTGATTGGTTATCATGTGAGCAATATGTGAAGGTGTGTAATCAAGAAAGAATTTATCGCTCTCGTAAAGAGAGAGATATCAGTGGATCCTTCGATGCGTTAGATTGTTAAATGGCCAAGTCCAAGTAAATTGATATGATCAATGTCACTTGGATGTTTTCAATCTATCTAAAGATCGAGACTAGTACGATTGAATATTAAGGGTGACTTTCCATATCTTATATTTAATCAAAGGATATCGCATGACAAAAGGATATGATATACGTTATTCATTAGGTTGTATAGATTTTGATATTCATGCTACTTGGATAGTCATAATGCCTTGCTAGAGACCGCTTATGACTTATGTACCAAAATAGTTTTGGTTCACTACTAACGTCGCATGAACCTATTTGGTCGCACACAAAGAATGACTTTGCGCAATTTCAAATGGTCAGAGTATTGAATTTTATAAGATAAAATTCAAGTATATAACCCCTTATGTTTTGTTATATAATAAATGTGTAATATGCTTAAACAATGTAAATACAATAGTTGTATTTTGAATTTACTTAAACATCGTAAATACAATAGTTGTATTACGAATAGGATTTAAGTGAGAGCTTATCTACACATATAATAAAAGGGTGATACCCAAAAACGTGATATATAAGAATTTCGTGTTTTTCAATTTCGAAATCTCTGGATTTTGGGAGAGAAAGAAAAATGTTTTCAATCTCTCTTAGGGCCAAGACTCCAAATTGTGGTCACCGTTCGTGTGTGGATTTCTGATAGAGGACGCACGCTTGAACGTTTTGAAGATCGAACAATCAGAGAAGGAAATCACGAATCAAGGTATTGTTTACTTTTGTAGATCTAGTTTAATGAAACTTATTTGTGATCCTGTTGGGGTTTTTCAAAAATTGTTTTGAATTTTTCATTTGTGTATGAACCCCAAAACCCAACAATTTGTTTCATGTTGCATTCCAAGATTGATTTTTTTATCCTTAGAAGCTAAGATTCAACACAAATAAATGTTCTAATTAACCATTCAAGAATGTAAATCAAATTTCAACCAAATACTATAATCAAGATGTTGTATTTGGTGGTAAGTTGTTGAGTGAATATGAACAAAGAAATGAGGGGTGTAGAGATTAGAAAGTAGAAGAGAAAATGAGATGAGTTCATGGTTTAATCTGGTGAGAAGGGGTGGGTGTCGTGAGTGGGATAGGAGCTAGGGATAAGTTTAAGGTTTCATTTAGGAAGCGGTGTAGGGAGTGAAAGTAAATTTGAGGAGTGGTATAGAGTGAAAAGTAGAAGGGGAAAAGAAAATCGGTTCATGATTTAGTTTAGAGTGAGGTTATTTAATTAAATGAGGGTTGGTATAGGGTAAAGGAAGGCTAATAATCACTTTAACATTAGCATTTTTCCCCTCAAAGGAAGCTTGAAATGTTGCTAATTTTTTCATTTCCCCCAATTTTGTAGTTTTTTTTTTTTTTTTTTTTTTTTTGTAAAATCTTAATGTTTAAATTTGATTCTTAAGTTGGTGTTTAAATATATCCCGCTCTAAAAGAAATATATATATATATATATATATATATTAGGGGAAATGCACCTGATCACCGCCTAAAAGAGATATTTTTAAAAAATTAAAAAAAAAATTGAACATGTGACCTCAAAGACGCAACAAATATAACACTACAAAGTTTTTTCTTTTGAAGTGAAATAAAAATATCATTAATCATTAATATAGGTTTTCTATTTTAGTAAGTTGTTGTCTTTCCTTATTAGAAGTCTTATTTTCCGTTATGGTTCTATTATTATAAATGCAAAAGACAAGCGTATAAGCTGCACATAAGTTTGCAAACTTTCGCAATGTCGATTAGATCTCAAAGAGAAAGAAAAAGGCTGCTATTAACGTAATTTCATTGTTAAATCAGATATAATAATGAGCAATTTCTATGAATAGAAATCTTTTCGTCAAAAAAAATTCATTTAATTTGTCAAATTAATTTGATTCAATTAATAAAATGGCGGATTGGATAGAACTAATATAACGACCCGATTTTATTAACGATTTTATTAACACCATTATAATAATTTATTTTCAAACTAGGACGTCAGCTCATATCTACGTAGACGTTCCGGATAGGCTAGGGTATGCCTGATGTTTGCTTTATTGCAATGTTGATTCATTCAATTACTTCATATTGCATCACATGTGTGTGTTTATAATGATAAATCGTGTGAGATGGCATGACGGGTATTCACCTCTTAAAGCGTGTCGACGTAGGTGTCGGGTAGGCGAAGTACGGGTACACTAAGATGTGACAAATAATAATAATAAAACTATAGGCTAAGTCAATTAGATCGAAATAATAGGCTATGACGTGTCAAAAGATACGCGCAGAGGTGCAGAGCACCGAATATTGGGTATCCGTGAGTGAGTTATTGGAAGGTTTAAATTGGTTAGTATGCTAATAGAGTCATTAATGAGTTTGGACAACTTTAATTGAGGCCTTGGGATGGTCCTCGAGACATGTGTACACAAACTTGATGAGATAGAGATATAAATATTTAAGTTGTAGATATTTTTGGACAACTAAGCCAAAAGTTTGTGCAAAATTGATGCTAGAGAGAGTCGATCCTTGCTTTCCATCTTGATGCTTGGGAGATTTGAGGATCTAAGCTAGGTGCTCTTCAACTAAGGTGTCATAACCATCATGCTAGAATTCCAATTTCTTTGCCCTAAATCTTGCTAGTAGGGACTTAAATTGATTGTGGATGATTGATCTCAAATAGAAAGAAAAGAGTTGTAAATCAATTACAGCTCTCTTTTATACTTTAATTAAATAAAAATATTTCTAATTTTATACTTTCTAATTACTTTTCGTAATTACTTTCCGTAATTTCATATTTCTAATTGGATAAAAATATTTCTAATTACTTTTCGTAATTTTATATTTCTAATTTTATACTTTCTAATTCCACGCGCTCTCATTTATAAAATAAAAAGTAATGATAATTAGTAATTATAATAAAAATAAAAATAAAAATTTGGCTCTCAAGCGTTAAGACAAGAAAATGTTTTGATGTGTGTAACATTATTAAAGTTGCTTGTATTTTCCGCATGTTTATATAACATTATTATTGACTTCCATTATAAATGCCTGGTAGTTTTCTTCTGAGGATTTACTCACTAGACTCGACATATGTTTTGTTGTGATGACTGAGTGCAGATCTTCTACGAGTAAGGCTAAGGGGATTCTTGGCGACTACCTCTGAGCTCGCTCATCGCTTGGCACACATACTCTAGGTGTTTATTTTTATTTTTTTATTTATCTTGGGGTACTTACCGGGGGACTTTGAGTGACTTGTATATGTATATATTCATTTTTGGAGTTGCCTTGTCGCCTTATATACAATGTACATTATGTCGAGTTTTCCACACTAGGATGTTGCTCTTTTGACATGAACTTTTATAAGTATATTATTATTTATGCTTTCGTGTCTATTAAGTCTCCCGCTTGAAATAACTGTTAAGCACTATAAAGCTGGTAAAACATAGTAAATCCTTTAATTGAATATTCTAAAGGATAAAAAAGACTAACTCGGGAACAAAATATTAGAATAATTGGTTAACTTTATGACAAGATATGACAATTTAGCCCACATTACAAGGGAACCGATGTGGCAACGAACGAACGTCATCGGCACGCGGGACACAACGGGGCGATAACGTAACAGGGTTGTGGGACCCACAATGCACCACGGAGCGGTCTTAGGGCGCGGAATTAAGTTCTTGGATTGTCATCATAATATTCTCTCATGATTAAGAATACACTTTAGCATAAAAAACATGTACTTTTGTTAAGAACAATTTCATTATCTTAAACAAACATAACATTCAAATATGTTATTATAAACTCTGATTAAACAACACAAAACACCGAATCCAAGTGTTAGATAGGCCTGTAGAGTCCCCTATATACATAAGTGAGAGTCGAACTCACAACCTCCCGAAATGTGATGCCTCTACCATCTCACCAAAGATGCTTTGACAAAATTTGTTAATTTCCAATTAATGCATAATCTCTTACATTGATTAAATATTTTTATTCTTTATGGACTCCATTTACAAGGCATAATTATTATTATTATTTTGTTGAAGTATACGCTGCATAATTGAATAATAACTAACAATCGGTTGGTTTAAGTAGTAACTGCAACTACAGTTTTGGTATTTAATAGAGGTTTCAAAACCCTTATTAAAAATGAGTGTTATTAAATGCCATGTGAGAAACGTGTTCGATGGGTCAATTGTTGGTTTGATATTTTTCATTAGGTTTTCTATTTTAATAAGTTGTTGTCTTCCCTTGTTGGAAGTCTGTGTTTTTCTTCACTCGTTGGAAGTTTTTGTTCGTCTTCCCTTGTTGGAAGTTTTATTTCCTGATATGGTTCTATTATTGTAAATACAAAAGACAAGCGTATAAGTTGCATATAAATTTGCAAACTTTCGCAATGTCGATTTGATCTCAAAGAGAAAGAAAAGAGCTATAAATCAATGACAACTCTCTTTTATACTTTAATTGGATAAAATGATTTCTAATTTTATACTTTCTAATTACTTTTCGTAATTATATTTCTAATTACTTTTCGTAATTATATTTCTAATTACTTTTCGTAATTACTTTTCGTAATTTCATATTTCAAATTGGATAAAAATATTTCTAATTACTTTTCGTAATTTTATATTTCTAATTTTATACTTTCTAATTCCACGCGCTCTCTTTTATAAAAAAAAAAGTAATAATAATTAGTAATTATAATAAAAATAAAAATTTCGGGGCTCTCAAGCGTTAAGACAAGAAAATGTGTACGTGGTTTCTAGAGATACTGTATTTGTGCCTTGGGATGTACTTTCTAGCAAGTCGGTGTCTATCCAACAGAGGACAAAGAGCACTAATGACTTAAACGATCATGTCACCCAATCATTTATCTGATGTAATAATACATATCTATATAACTAACCTTACCCACTCACTCGGTTTTTGTAGTACTAATATAAAAACCCAACCATATGCACTCAAATTTTTTTTAGGAGATTCAAGAAACAGTCAATTGAATCTGCTTCATTAGTTTGATCTACAATGGAGACTACATTAGTTCTTCCTCGCGGTTACGTGTTTGCTCCGACGGATTCAGAGCTCCTCGGTTACTTTCTCTTCTCCAAAATACAAAACCCTACCATCCAATTCGAGGAGATTCAGGACCCTAATAACATCTACGAATATGTTCAGGACATCCTCACATGTAAGGACCACCATGCATGCAAGTTTATGCAGTTAAGATTCTTTTCCAAGTTCTTTTATTCATAGTTTTTTGTTTACATGAGTTCTTGCAGGTTTGTATGAGAGAAACAGATGAGCCAACGAATGATATTTTTTCAGCCGTGTGAACAAGAAACACGCGAATGGTTCTCGGTTGAGTCGAAGCATCGCCGGTCAGAAAGGATTCTGGAGAGCCTCCACCGGAGAGAAAAAGGTTCGAGGGTGCAATGGACAGTTGTTGGGAAAGAGGACATCATTGAACTACTACGAAGGGAAGAATTCCAAGACTGATTGGATCATGCAAGAATACATCTTGGCGCCTCCACAAGATCATCGCACACCCAACAAGGTGCGTAATTGACCTAATTAATTCTTTCTCGTAATTGAGATTTTTTTTTCCTTGGCAATCAGAATTGTTAATGATCAATTGAATATTGATTTATTGTTTTCTCTTTACGTACAGTTCGAAGACTACGCTCTGTGCAAAATTTACCAAAAGGGTAGCAAAGCTTCAACCAACAAATCATCAACAGTAATTGGTCATCAATTGCGAGAGATTAGTTATAATTTCAATAGTGTTTGTGCCAAAGAAGGCTTGGAGGAGGACTACATGGTGCCCCAGCTACCTTATTATGATCAGTACATGAATGTTGGCGAAGCTCAAGGAGGCACAATCAACAGTGAAGAAGCCATGCCACCATTAATGATCGTCAACCAAGATCATCCATCAGCATTAGTACCATTCGTACCTACCGACGACAACGTCGCAAACATGGGATCAGTCAACAATATTGCCAGCACTAGTATTAATTGCAGCAGTGATCATGATCATGATGTGCAGGATGTCCATGTTAATTCATTCTCATCAGATTTTTGTGACATTGATACGGAATAAGTTCTCGAAACCCTTATCCAAGCCGCCTTCAACAGTCCCGATGATCGAGAGCCAAATGCCGGAGTGGAGGTTGAGAGGATGACGACGGCAGAAGTTGCCGTTGCAGACATGGACGCGGACGTAGAAGAAAAACTTCAATGTGACTTCAACACTACTCATCATCATGACGTAGTCGCTTTGCCTAATGTTGAGTCGATGGTTGAGACGACCGAGGTTTTAGAGGAGGAGGAGGGCGTCGACTGGTTACGTGACTTTCCCCAATTTGAACCGGCGGATTTGGAATTCAGCGATTGGGAAGCTGATGCATGGGATAATGAATTTGTTCGGTTTGAATGTATATACAGTTGTCACAAGGATCATTATGTATTTGCTTAATCGAGTTAATGTAATGACATTGATCTATAGTTTTTTCTTCTTTTTTGTATCAACATTGTTATGTAACACTACACATTCGGTTTAAAATTTGTTCCTAATTTTGATTCATAAAATTAAGTTTCTTTTTTTGATAAAACAACAAATTAATTAAGTTGTTCGAATAGTTAAACTTGGATATTTTTAAAATTGTTTATTGTCTCCAAGCTGAAATTCGTGAATATATCAAAATTAATAATCGAGCATTGTGCATAGGAGATTAACAATTTTTAACTTGTTCCTCACTTTGTAAGTATGCGTACATGATTTTATGAAACACCGTATATATGCAACATTTATTTTATAGGAATGAGACTTTATTCATTATATATATAGCTCAATATATACAACAAATTGCATAGAATACTTACAAAAGGCAAGAACCAATGTGTTTCTCATGCATGCATTAGAATTTTTTATAAGATATATTACCTACGGCACATCCAAACCCTAACCCTAGATTCACTTGATTTTAAAAAAAAAAAACCTTTAGATTTTTCTTGGCAATCAATAATAGTTACAGTTTTTTGACACAATATATACATATACCCAAAGCAAGTCCAAACCTTATACCTTGATAAATATATAACACGATTTTTTATATGTGAAAAAAAAAAACTAGAGAATACGTACGTACATATTATTTATTAGTAATTTTAAATTAAGGCACACATGTCTATTTATTTATTTTTGCTTACTAATCCCATGTGAATTATATATAGTTGGACATTCAACCCCAAAACCCAAGAGATCCAAGAAATATAGTGTAGCTCTCAAGAATCGAACTCCATGACCTCTACTTAAGTAAGAGTTATGGTGTTCCTTTCTTAACCACTACACCACTCTCCTTAGCATGCATGACTATTTTAAAATTATCTAAATGACATTTTTTTTTGACTTCAAAGTGAGAATCGAATCACGATCTCCCGAAGTCTTTCTTAAGTAAGAGTATATGTTTTTGATGTTGAGATTTTATATAGATCTTGAAATTTATTTATTTATTTATTTTTTCTTGATAAGAAAATTCTTGTCATGCTGATTGCATTTGGTAGGACCTGCAAATTTATTTAGTGGCAATGGCATATGCACTTCTTAGCTGCATACAGTTATGTTGTTTTGATGTTGGTAGAAATTGTGTCTATGCTACATTTGATTTGATGTTGAAAATGCTTGTAAATAGTGGTAGTTTTTTAACAAATGATATTTGAAATTTATTACTCTTTAGCTCTAGTGTATCTCTAGTTCTGTTTGATTTATAACTTATTTGTACTAGAGCCAAGCTTTTATGATCATTAGTGTCTATTCCAAGTATCCAACCAATTTTTTCATGATTTTTGCCATAGCGGCAGGTGTCTAGTTTGTGAATCGCCGATTTTGATGTGTCATGCTCAGATTTCATTTATTTATTTATTTGGTTATGTTCTTTGCTTGGAGATAGGATCATTGAAAATGGTTGGAAATTGAAGAAAAAGTCTCGGATAAAGATAACACGAGATAATGGTGTTTAGGAAATAAATTACTATTCCTGAAGATTTAGTCCTTAAAAAGCGAAAAGTTAATGAAGCATTTTTTTTGAAGATTGTTTCTGTTGTTGGAGAAAAAATTATATGAAATTGAGTCTTAGTTTATCTTGAGTTAGAAAATAAAGTGTCTGATTTTCTTTCTCCCTTCCATTTGCAGGTCCAATTCTCCTTGAGGATTATCATCTGGTGGAGAAGCTTGCTAATTTCGATCGTGAACGAATCCCAGAACGTGTTGTTCATGCCAGGGGAGCTAGTGCAAAAGGTTTCTTCGAAGTTACCCATGATATTTCTCAGCTCTCTTGTGCAGACTTCCTTCGTGCCCCTGGAGTTCAAACCCCATTGATTGTTCGTTTCTCCACTGTCATCCATGAGCGTGGGAGCCTTGAAACTCTCAGGGATCCTCGGGGGTTTTTTGTGAAATTCTACACAAGAGAGGTATTGCTCTTTCTTATTTTAGACCTAAAAGTTTTTGTCGCTTTCGCATTATTGGATGGAGATTCTAAGAGTGGTATGTCCGCGTCTCATATTATGTATTGTGGAATTGTCTTTTTTTGTTTTGTTTGTTTTTTTTTGTTTTAGTTTTAGTTTTAGTTTTTTTTTTGTTTGACATCAACGGGAGTCAAATCCATGAAAGACTAAACCTTGCCTTTTCGCAAGTGATACCTCATCCATCTCAAGATCCATCTCGAAGTGATGCTTTGGATGTGTATCGTGGAACCATCAAGTCTTCTTTTTATTTTATGTTGACAATCAATTTTTTTTCTTTTATTTTTTTATTTTTTTTTAAAAGAAAGAAAGTTGACAATCAATAATGTACACATGCATTAGAATTATTTGTCAGTATGAACTCTATAAGATATATAATTATGTACCGCTTGCACATCCAAACCCTAACCCTAGATTATAACTACCCACATGATTTTTTTTATTTAAAAAAAAACTTGAGATTTTTTTCCTTGGCAATCAATAATATATAGTTAATTAGAGTTTTTTGTTCGAATACACTCTCCATAATATACCCGGCACATTTGAACCATAACCCTAGATAAATAACAACAGGATTTTAAGAAAAAATAAAATAAAATGAAAACTAGAGAAATACGTACCTACACCTTCTTAAATAAAGTTTTTAGGAGTTTATAATTATAGCTTAGTTAACAATTGGTCTAGCTCTCAGTCTGGACATATAAGCTATTAACTTTAAATTAATTAATTATTAGTATTTCAGCAATATAAGCTAGCATGTACTAGTTGTTTAATGGACTGATTTTTTTTTATAAAAATCGTTTATTAATTAATTGCACCGATTTTCTTTATATATTAAGAATTGTTAATGATCAATTGAATATTGATTTATTGTTTTCTCTTTACGTACAGTTTGAAACAGAAACAAATCTACAATGTCATTACCCAAGTAAAATCAGAAACAAATCTACAGACAATTAACATGTCCATCTCCACTTCAGTTAACAAAAATTAAGGCAGTAAAGTCGGAAACAAATCTCCTGACAACATGTCCGTATCCATTTCAAAACCAAAATTTAGGCAGTTTATTCCTCTCCACTCTAACGTGAAAAACTTAACTTTCAACACAACCCTAAATTACCAAATTGATTGATTACCATAAGTTCCAATTAAGTTAGGATTGAAGATTTGTTGCTGTTGTTATTGATGGAAACTAATTAAAATTAAGCCTAATCATTTATGTGATGTAATAATACATATTTATATAACTAACCTACCCACTCACTCGGTTTTTTGTAGTACTAATATAAAAACCCAACCATATGCACTCAAATTTTTTATTGGAGATTCAATAAACAGTAAATGGAATCTGCTTCATTAGTTTGATCTACAATGGAGACTACATCTCCATTAGTTCTTCCTTGCGGTTACGTGTTTGCTCGACGGATTCGAGCTCCTCGGTTACTTTCTCTTCTCCAAAATACAAAACCCAACCGTCCAATTCGAGGAGATTAAGGACCCTAAGAACATCTACGAATATGTTCCGGACATCCTCACAAGTAAGGACCACCATGCATGCAATTTTATGCAGTTAAGATTCTTTTCCAAGTTCTTTTATTCATAGCTTTTTGTTTACATGAGTTCTTGCAGGTTTGTATGAGAGAAACAGTAGAGCCAACGAATGGTATTTTTTCAGCCGTGTGAACAAGAAACACGCTAATGGTTCTCGGTTGAGTCGAAGCATCGCCGGTCAGAAAGGATTCTGGAGAGCCTCCACTGGAGTGAAAAAGGTTCGAGGGTACAATGGACAGTTGTTGGGAAAGAGGACACCATTGAACTACTATGAAGGGAAGAATTCCAAGACTGATTGGATCATGCAAGAATACATCTTGGCGCCTCCACAAGATCATCGCACACCCAACAAGGTGCGTAATTGACCTAATTAATTCTTTCTCGTTAATTAATCTTGACAATCAATTTTTTTTCTTTTTTTTTTTTTTTGAAAGAAAGAAAGTTGATATTTGTTAGAATGAAGAAAGTTGATATTTGTTAGAATGAACTCTATAAGATATATAATTACGTACCTGCTTGCACATCCAAACCCTAACCCTAGATTATAACTACCCACATGATTTTTTTATTTAAAAAAAAACTTGAGATTTTTTTTTCCTTGGCAATCAGAATTGTTAATGATCAATTGAATATTGATTTATTGTTTTCTCTTTACGTACAGTTTGAAGACTACGCTCTGTGCAAAATTTACCAAAAGGGTAGCAAAGCTTCAACCAGCAAATCATCAATAGTAATTGGTCATCAATTGCGAGAGATCAGTTATAATTTCAATAGTGTTTGTGCCAAAGAAGGCTTGGAGGAGGACTACATGGTGCCCCAGGTACCTTATTATGATCAGTACATCAATGTTGGTGAAGCTCAAGGAGGCACAATCAACAGTGAAGAAGCCATGCTACCATTAATGATTGTCAACCAAGGTCATCCATCAGCATTAGTACCATTCGTACCTACCGACGACAACGTCGCAAACATGGGATCACCAACAATATTGCGAGCACTAGTATTAATTGCGCGAGTGATCATCATGATGTGCGGGATGTCCATGTTAATTCATTCTCATCAGATTTTTGTGACATTGATACTCATCCTGACGTAGTCGCTTTGCCTAATGTTGAGTCGATGGTTGAGACGACTGAGGTTTTAGAGGAGCAGGAGGGCGTCGACTGGTTACGTGACTTTCCCCAATTTGAACCGGCGGATTTGGAATTCAGCGATTGGGAAGCTGATGCATGGGATAATGAATTTGCTCTGGTTTGAATGTATATACAGTTGTCACAAGGATCATTATTTATTTGCTTAATCAGTTTATGTAATGACATTGATCTATAGTTTTTTCTTCTTCCTTTTTTTTATCAACATTGCTATGTAACGCTACACATTCGGTTAAAGCTGTTCCTAATTTTGATTCATAAAATTAAGTTTCTTTTTTTGATAAAACAACAAATTAATTAAGTTGTTCGAATAATCAAACTTGGATATTTTTAAAATTGTTTATTGTCTCCTAGCTGAAATTCGTGAATATATCAAAATTAATAATCGAGCATTGTGCATAGGAAATTAACAATTTTTAACTTGTTCCTCACTTTGTAACTATGCGTACATGATTTTATGAAACACCGTATATATACGACATTTATTTTATAGGAATGAGACTTTATTCATTATATATATAGCTCAATATATACAACAAATTGCATAGAATACTTACAAAAGGCAAGAAACAATGTGTTTCTCATGCATGCATTAGAATTTTTTATAAGATATATTACCTACTGGCACATCCAAACCCTAACCCTAGATTCACTTGATTAAAAAAAAAAAACCCTTTAGATTTTTCTTGGCAATCAATAATAGTTACAGTTTTTTGACACAATATATACATATACCCAGCAAGTCCAAACCCTATACCTTGATAAATATATAACACGATTTTTTATATGTGAAAAAAAAACTAGAGAATACATACGTACACATTATTTATTAGGAATTTTAAATTAAGGCACACATGTCTATTTATTTATTTTTGCTTACTAATCCCATGTGAATTATATATAGTTGGACATTCAACCCCAAAACCCAAGAGATCAAAGAAATATAGTGTAGCTCTCAAGAATCGAACTCCATGACCTCTACTTAAGTCAGAGTTATGGTGTTCCTTTCTTAACCACTACACCACTCTCTTTAGCATGCATGACTATTTTAAAATTATCTAAATGACATTTTTTTTTGACTTCAAAGTGAGAATCGAATCACGATCTCCCGAAGTCTTTCTTAAGTAAGAGTATATGTTTTTGATGTTGAGATTTTATATAGATCTTGAAATTTATTTATTTATTTATTTTTTCTTGATAAGAAAATTCTTGTCAAGCTGATTGCATTTGGTAGGACCTGCAAATTTATTTAGTGGAGGGTTTTCATCTCTCCTTGTATATTCTTAGTAATTTAGCTAGTGGCAATGGCATATGCACTTCTTAGCTGCATACAGTTATGTTGTTTTGATGTTGGTAGAAATTGTGTCTATGCTACATTTGATTTGATGTTTGTTTGGTGAAAATGCTTGTAAATAGTGGTAGTTTTTTAACAAATGATATTTGAATTTTATTACTCTTTAGCTCTAGTGTATCTCTAGTTCTGTTTGATTTATAACTTATTTGTACTAGAGCCAAGCTTTTATGATCATTAGTGTCTATCCTAAGTATCCAACCAATTTTTTCATGATTTTTGCCATAGTGGCTGGTGTCTAGTTTGTGAATCACCGATTTGATGTGTCATGCTCAAATTTCATTTATTTATTTATTTGGTTATGTTCTTTGCGCAAATAGGATCATTGAAAATGGTTGGAAATTGAAGAAAAAGTCGCGGATAAAGATAACACAGATAATGGTGTTTAGGAAATAAATTACTATTCCTGAAGATTTAGTCCTTAAAAAGCGAAAAATTAATGAAGCATTTTTTTTTAAGATTGTTTCTGTTGTTGGAGAAAAAACTATATGAAATTGAGTCTTAGTTTATCTTGTGTTAGAAAATAAAGTGTCTGATTTTCTTTCTCCCTTCCATTTGCAGGTCCAATTCTCCTTGAGGATTATCATCTGGTGGAGAAGCTTGCTAATTTCGATCGTGAACGAATCCCAGAACGTGTTGTTCATGCCAGGGGAGCTAGTGCAAAAGGTTTCTTCGAAGTTACCCATGATATTTCTCGGCTCTCTTGTGCGAGACTTCCTTCGTGCCCCGGAGTTCAAACCCCATTGATTGTTCGTTTCTCCACTTGTCATCCATGAGCGTGGGAGCCCCGAAACTCTCGGGGATCCTCGAGGTTTTTTGTGAAATTCTACACAAGAGAGGTATTGCTCTTTCTTATTTTAGACCTAAAAGTTTTTGTCGCTTTCGCATTATTGGATGGAGATTCTAAGAGTGGTATGTTCGCGTCTCATATTATATATTGTGGAATTGTCTTTTTTTGTTTTGTTTGTTTTTTTTTTGTTTTAGTTTTAGTTTTAGTTTTTTTTTTGTTTGACGTCAACGGGAGTCAAATCCATGACAGCACTAAACCTTGCCTTTTTGCAAGTGATACCTCATCCATCTCAGCATCCATCTCAGAAGTGATGCTTTGGATGTGTATCGTGGAATCATCAAGTCTTCTTTTTATTTTATGTTGAATGTGGACAATGTGGTATTTGGAGATTGATTGACGGCAGTGGTATATCATTGTAATGCATGTTTACAAGTAACTAAGTGATTTACCATGAAAGTTGATGGAGGTTGATCAATGACTGTAAGATATCAATACTGCTTTGAGAGGCTTGAGCAAAAAAATTTGGGGTGATTTTGAAAGGGAGTTCTTTGTAATTTATATGTTTATGCTTGCATTCACTTTTTTGTTGTAGTTATTGTTTTGAAGAGTGTTCTACAAATTTGCAAAGCTTCTATTTTCCTATCGTTCGTATTGCATTTGGTTTGCAAAGAAAGATTCCTTATAGATCAACTTTGTCAAATTGCTTGGAGTGTCTGATGTGCACAAAATATGAATTGTGCATGGCATATATGTCCTTTTAGTAATGAACCAGATCTGGTGTTTCTTTTTAGTAGTAGTTGGTTGATACAACTAGTAGAAATTTGTATGATGTTCTTCAAGGAATGCTTTGAGAGGCGATATTCATGTATGTGTGTGATTCATGTAAAGATTTGATCCTACTCATGATACATGCTTGTGTTTCTCGAATTATATCCTATCATGCTCTGTGTTGTCCCTACTCCCTATGTCTTGAATTTCTGGCTCTGAGTTGATTCATTGGGATACTCAAGACTAAGATGCATTTTCCTTGTTTGAAGTTGATTATCATCATATTACGAGCAAGGCATTTTCTTCGCAAGTAAATGGATGTAGGTCTGGAATGCTTTTTTGTTCAGTCTGCTGTTATTTCTTATTTTCTGTTTTGCTCAAAGTGGCCAATATTGTCATTTAATTTTTTCAAATTTTGTGGTTTCCAGGGCAACTTTGATCTAGTTGGGAACAACTTCCCGGTGTTCTTCATTCGTGATGGCATGAAGTTCCCTGACATGGTTCATGCTTTGAAGCCGAACCCCAAATCCCACATTCAGGAAAATTGGAGAGTCCTCGACTTTTTCTCTCATCACCCAGAGAGCTTGCACATGTTTACCTTCCTGTTTGACGATATTGGTATTCCTCAAGATTACAGGCACATGGATGGTTCTGGTGTGAACACATACACCCTCATCAACAAAGCCGGGAAAGCCCATTACGTGAAATTCCACTGGAGACCAACCTGCGGGGTCCAACCACAGTCATGCTACCCAGGACCTCTACGATTCGATTGCTGCTGGAAATTATCCTGAATGGAAGCTTTTCATCCAGATTATTGATCTTGATCACGAGGATAAATTCGACTTTGATCCACTTGATGTCACGAAGACCTGGCCAGAGGATAACCTGCCCTTGATGTGTCACTATGTGTACTAAAAAAGAAGACTACAGTTGTGATGGGAGCTACTTTAATCAGATCTTAATAATTATGGGTGGTGTAATAAAACTGCATTTATGCAAAGCTAGGTGTGGGTGTTTGTAAACACTTACAAACGTAAAATCATCTTTGTCAGTTTAATTATAATTGATGACATATCATTATTTGTCACTTCTAGTGTTATCACTACTCTTTGGCTCTTTGGACTTGTGGTCTTCTTTACTTGATTGATTGTTGGATTGGTTGATTGATTGATTGTTGGAAGTTTTATTTTATGATTTATTGATTATTGGATTCTATGAATAAAAATATTTTTTCGTAAAAAGAAACTTTCTAATTTTATACTTTACTTGGCTAAATTACTTTCCAACGCTCTCTTTTATAAAAAAAAAGATGTAATAATAATTAGTAATTATAATAAAAATAAAAATTTCGGGGCTCTCTTAAACTGATCACGTCACCCAATCATTTATATGATGTAATAATACATATCTATATAACTAACCATACCACTCACTCGGTTTTTGTAGTACTACTAGAAAAACCCAACCATATATATATATATTCATTTTTGGAGTTGCCTTGTCGCCTTATATACAATGCACATTATGTTGGGTTTTTCACACTAGGATGTTGCTAAGTATATTATTATTTATGCTTTCGTGTCTATTACGTCTTCCGCTTGAATTGAATATTCTAAAGGATGAAAAAAGACTAACTCAGAACAAAATACTAGAATAATTGGTTAACTTTATGACAAGATATGACAATTTAGCACACATTACAAGGGAACCGACGTGGCAACGGACATCATCGAAGCGGGACACAACGGGGTAGTGACGTGACAGTGGTCATGGGACCCACGATGCACCACGGAGCTGTCTCGGGGCGCGTAATCAAGTTCTTGGATTGTCATCATAATATTCTCTCATGATTAAGAATACACTTTAGCATAAAACATGTACTTTGGTTAAGAACAATTTCATTATATTAAATAAAATAACATTCAAATATGTTATAATAAACTCTGATTAAATAACACAAAACATTGAATCCAAGTGTTAGATAGGCCTGTAGAGTTCCCTATATACATAAGTGAGAGCCGAACTTACAACCTCCCGAAATGTGATGCCTTTACCATCTCACCAAAGATGCTTTGACAAAATTTGTTAATTTCCAATTAATGCATAATCTCTTACATTGATTAAATATTTTTATTCTTTATGGACTCCATTTACAAGGCATAATTATTATTATTATTTTGTTGAAGTATACAATGCATAATTGAATAATAACAAACAATCGGTTGGTTTGAGTAGTAACTGCAACTACAGTTTTGGTCTTTAATAGAGGTTTCAAAACCCCTATTAAAAATGAGTGTTATTAAATGTCATGTGAGAAACGTTGTTGGTTTGATATTTTTCACTAGGTTTTCTATTTCAATAAGTTGTTGTCTTCCCTTGTTGGAAGTCTGTGTTTTTCTTCACTCGTTAGAAGTTTTTGTCTGTCTTCCCTTGTTGGAAGTTTTATTTCTTGTTATGGCTCTATTATTGTAGATGCAAAAGACATGTGTATAAGTTGCATATAAGTTGCATATAAATTTGCAAACTTTCGCAACGTCGATTTGATCTCAAATAGAAAGAAAAGAGCTGTAAATTAATTACAGCTCTCTTTTATACTTTAATTGGATAAAAATATTTCTAATTTTATACTTTCTAATTACTTTTCGTAATTATATTTCTAATTACTTTTCGTAATTACTTTTCGTAATTTCATATTTCTAAGGGAACAACTATGTGCACCCCACAAAAGTGTAAGGGCAAGCCACATACTAAGGGCACTCTATGATTTTATTTGGGCACCCCAATGTGATATTTTAATTCCCTAAATACCCTTTTTCAATTTAGAAGGGCACCCCATTGTATGTGATTTCGAAGGAGGGCACCCCATTGATTTCGGAGGGCACACCACTCAACCTAGCCGCTTCTTCATCTTCCAAATCTCGCCCTATTATGTGCGATTTGGGCTCATAATTGTTCCACGAATCTTGCTTGCCGTGGTCGTTGTTGGTTCGTGCGTCGGACGGGAAGGGGGTGGTGGCGATTTGCGCTTTGGAGGGGAAAGGGGGTGGTGGCGGTTCGTGTGTTGGAGGACCCGGATCAACTACAAGGTGCAAATTTCTTCTCATATGATGTTTTAATGGATATTTACCAATGCAATTGTTGTACGAGTGGTATTTTATTGTTAGAATTTGAAATTTGTTATCGATTCGTTGTTGATTTCGTTATATGTTGTCTGGTTCGGCCTCGCAGAGCCGAACCTAAGTAATTTGTTCGTGGATGAGGCTCGAAACAATGTGTTCCTATCAGTTTGTGAGAGGCCAAACAAAACATATAGGTTCGGTTGAAGGACACCGAAACTATATTATTTGTTCGGTTTATTCTAACTGAACCAATATGTTTTAAAATTTTTGTTGGATTTTGATGTTGGTGTCTCTTCATACATAGGGATGGCTCGTTCTAAGAAGCCTGTGACATGGGAAGAGACAGTAACACGGTAGGATTACGCGGTGGCCGTCGTGGAAGGAGACCTCAAACGGCATCGTATAGAAAGTCCAAGGAATCAACACGTGTTACGAATGCAAGTGATGTCGCCGAGGTACACTATGAGACATCCCGCAGATAAATGCCTCCGTCACGCCATCGCAGAAAGGAGATAGAAGTCCATAAAAGTCAAGTCACTACGCCGAGACTTCTTCTTCCGACTCCATTGAAGAAGAACAAGATGAATCGCAGGAACAAGAAGTGGATGGAGAAGAAGCGGAGCAAAGCAAATGAGTGACTACTTGTGTGTGATTATAATTTAAAATGTTGGTTTTATGTTGACTTTATACATTAAATTTCTTTTGGTTGTTATTAGTCCGAAATGCATGTCGATGGTAGTCACTAATCTGGTATACATTTTATTGGTTCAAATTTGATATGATATATTTTGTTGCCTTCATTATTATTTGGATTTGTTTTGATATTTTGATATGCACGTGTGTTCGGTTATACAGCTCGAACATACATAGAAGGTTCGGTTATGGCCCGAACAAACAAAGAAGTTTCGAGCCCGCATAACCGAACCTTCGTTGAAAATACCTATACATAGGGTCGGTTGAACATGACCGAATATCTATCTAAGTTTCGGTTACTAGCTCCCAAACTTTTTGTTGATGTTCGGTTATGGGTGCCCGATCCTAGTATCTTACATTTCATAAATTACATGTTCGGTTAGTAACGTCATTACATTCTCTAGATGTTCGGCTGCCCTCTACCGAACATTGTTAATATGTTCGATACTTTGTGACCGACCATTAGTTATTTTGGAGGAAAGACATCATCAAATGAGTCGGCATCACATCATTCGTGAAGAAATAAATGTTAGAGTACGAAAACTCAAATCAATAATTCATTTAAAATAAGAAATAGTACGATTCAACCCAAAAAATTATAATATTTCATCCACTTTTGCCTGTATAAAACAACTTCAATCATATGTTACTATAGAAGTGTGTCATACATCAATGATGATATCATTCATTTCAAAACTTGATAGTAAAGTATGCAATATACACAAAAAAATATTTCAAAAACGGACTTCAATTTGAAGTGAGGTCAAGGTGTGTCCAAGTCAACGATAATTGGAGTTCCGACTTGAGTACTAACAAATTGCGGTGGCTCTTTAATATTTAAGTTCTGAACCCATCCCATCGCCTCCGGTCGTGAATTTCTTCGCCACCCCGGATACAAAGGAGGAAAAGGGGCATCCACATTAAATAAAACCTGAAAAATATAGATGGGTCGTTTAAGAAAAAGAAATAAATATACAAGTACAGCTTGGAATTTATAAAGTGGTTCACTTTACCCTCATAAAATGGTTGCCATTAACGTGTGTCATCCCAATTACGACCCCGTCACTCATCGACTCGGTGGTGTACCCTTAAGTGGAGGGAATGTCATACTACCACTCGGTGATAGGGACACTACCAAGACCTTGTAACATGTAGCAATGATGAGTCCCATATCGCATAGACATCCACTTTTGAAATGGAGCGTCCTCTTTCTCGTAGTCGCACGAGATAGTATAATCGTATCGCAGTTGATCACTACCAAGGATTATGCGCCAAAGATCTTCGTACCCATGAAGTTCACAATACAAATCATTGCGGATTTGTTTCCATGCATCATCTTCCTTGTGTCCAAGACCAGTTGCAACAACACGGTATCCACAATTACCATCTCCCTAACTTCATCAACCCTCGCAATGTGACCAATCCATTCTATAGGGACTACACCACTATAACCATTGTTAGACATACGATGCAAACATGTACGCGTTCTATGGATTTTTTGCCGCACTTGACGAGTAGCCAAGTTCGGTATCTTATCCAAATGAAGGACATGCTCAAAGTGGGACGGATTTCTCTTGGTGGATGCATCAAAAATGTTGGCCTTAGTTACCTTCCTCTTCTTCCCTATTTGCAAAGCACCTTTCCCTTCCCCGCTTTCGTTGGCTTTCTTCCCCTTGTCTTAATTTTCTCCTTCGGGGCAATAATCGACACGGATGAGGGACGACTAATCTCTCAAAGTCGTTGCACAATCCTCATGCGCAAACCCTCACTCTCAACACTTTCATACCTTTCAATTACCCTTTGAATTTCCTCTCTGAAGTTGTACTCCATCCGATTCAATGCTTGCTCAGGATTCATGCTCAACTTTTGCCAATGTACATGGATATCGTCAAGTGGTATGGGTGAACCTGCCAATTGATGAGTTGCAAGTTCGTGGGCGCAAGGAAGGCCATGGGTCATGCGCAATACACAACCACACCTCATGGAATCAGTCCCAATATTTTCTGTCATATCCAACTCCTTGCGAATTTTCTCCAACGCAACATGTGAAACAAATCCTCGCAACATACGGTACAATGTATCGATGAATCCGTGTTGCACAACATTCAAACTCTTCTCAAAAGACGCCGTGATCTGATTGTGTTGCCCCTCAAACATGCTGTGAATAACCGTCCATATAGTCACAAAGTTTCCTTTAGAACTTCCAATATGTTTTTTCAAGGTATTGTGTGCACTTTCAACTCTACCGGTCGTATTATGCCCAAGATGTAATATTTGGTCTGTCCATGCTCGCACAAATCGTTCTGTATAATCTCTAACCCAAGTATCCATTAGATAATCTAGCAATCCATTTACACAAGCATATTGGGTGGCCAAGTTCGTTATCCTTGAATTGAACACACTTTCAGAAGTGGCAACCGTCACGGCATTCCACCTACTCAAGAAAAGGTTGAACTCTTCGTTCCTCGCAAAATATCTTTTCGTGTGTCCCGCCACACCCCTATTGATATGCCATGTGCATAGAAGGTGAGTTGTAGAGGAAAAACAAACTCAATTGCCTTCATCAATCCCAACTCTCTCGTCGCTAAGAATCACATGTGGGTTAGACCATCCATCCATGAGGTTCTTAAGGGTCTTCAATGCCCAAATATAGTTCTCTTCTGTCTCTCTTGATATAAATGCAAACCCGACAGAGAAAGTGAGCTCGGTTGATGTCACACCAATGATCTCAAGCAATGGCATACAATATCTATTGGTTTTGTACGTGCAATCCATCATCAAAACCAATGGGAAACATCGAAGTAAGTTGATGGATTTAGGATGAGCCCAAAACAGGTCCGTGACTTCGTCGATTTGGTCATCTTTTCTATGCCATGAAATATAACCATGTGTGTCCAACAAATGCATGAGTTGTTGCATTTGTGATCTCCTCCAGCCTTCAATGAACCTATGCTTTTGTCTTGCGTTGTATATTGTGAGCAAGGTTGATGCATTCGATTTATCTCTTTTCTTTAAAGTGTCCAAAATCTTTCGGGGCTTGATGTTGCCTTTCGTCATCTGAATCAACTTGATGATTTGCCGGTTGAAGCTTTGCTACCCTTTCGGTAAATTTTGCACGAGCGTAGTCTTCAAATTGCACGTAAAGAGAAAACAATAAATCAATATTCAATTGATCATTAACAATTCTAATTAATATATAAATAAAATCAGTGCAATTAATTAATAAACGATTTTTATAAATTAAAAAAAATCAGTCCAATAAACTAGTACATGCTAGCTTATATGGCTGAAATACTAATAATTAATTAATTTAAAGTTAATTATCATTGAATTAAAACTCCTAAAACTAAAAGAAAGGGTGGTAATTTCTCTAGGTTTTTTTAGGAAAAAGAAATATGTTCGTGCATAGTTATATGGCTGAAAAATTGTAGATTATATTATTCAAGTTTAGACTTTATAATATAGGAGGGTCTATAATATAAATTGGAGTGTTAAGGAATATTGTGCAATTAGGAAATATGCACAAATCACTCCTATAATTATGTTGTAAAATCACTCCTGTAATTATGTTATGCACAAATCACTCCCTTGATTATGTGCTACCTTATTTAGATATTTCCATTTGTATGTAATTGCATCTCTATATATAGAGACATGTAATAGATCAATAATACAACACAATAAACTTATTCTATTATGAAACTAACATGGTATCAGAGCAGGTTTTCGATCCAAACCTTAATTTCCCAAATCTTTGATTCTTGAGCGAAGAGATCAGATCTTGGATCCTGAAAGCTTGATGGATCAGATCTTTGGTTTCATTGTTTTGTTTTCTTGATTTCTTGAAGCATTATTAGTTCGTGTTCATCAATGGCGTCTGTGCAAGCGATGGCGAGTTCATCGAATGAAGGCGATGCGATGGTGTTCGGTGTTGAAAGCCCTTACTATTTGTCTAATTCAGATCATCCTGGCATGATATTGGTGACGAATCCTCCGACCAAGCACCAACTAATTTTGATGGTACAAAAAGAAACTTAATTTTATGAATCAAAATTAGGAGCAACTTTAACCGAATGTGTAGTGTTACATAGCAATGTTGATACAAAAAAAGAAGAAAAAACTATAGATCAATGTCATTACATAAACTGATTAAGCAAATACATAATGATCCTTGTGACAACTGCATGTATATACATTCAAACCAGAGCAAATTCATTATTCCATGCATCAGCTTCCCAATCGCTGAATTCCAAATCCGCCGGTTCAAATTGGGGAAAGTCAAGTAACCAGTCGACGCCCTCCTCCTCCTCTAAAACCTCGGTCGTCTCAACCATCGACTCAACATTAGGCAAAGCGACTACATCATGATGATGAGTAGTGTTGAAGTCACATTGAAGTTTTTCTTCTACGCGTCCATGTCTGTAGCAGCAACTTCTGTCGTCTTCATCCTCTCAACCTCCACTCCGGCATATGGCTCTCGATCATCGGGACTGTTGAAAGCGGCTTGGATAAGGGTTTCGAGAACTTCTTCAGTATCAATGTCACAAAAATCTGATGAGAATGAATTAACATGGACATCCTGCACATCATGATGATCATTGCTGCAATTAATACTAGTGCTGGCAATATTGTTGACTGATCCCATGTTTGCGACGTTGTCGTCGGTAGGTACGAATGGTACTAATGCTGATGGATGATCTTGGTTGTGGCGTGGCTTCTTCATAGTTGATTGTGTCTCACAGTTGATTGTGCCTCCTTGAGCTTCACCAACGTTGATGTACTGATCATAATAAGGTAGCTGGGGCACCATGTAGTCCTCCTCCAAGCCTTCTTTGCCACAAACACTATTGAAATTATAACTGATCTCTCACAATTGATGACCAATTATTGTTGATGATTTGCTAGTTGAAACTTTGATACCCTTACGATAAATTTTGCACAGAGCGTAGTCTTCAAACTGTACGTAAAGAGAAAACAATAATTAACTTTTTCCTAAAAAAACCTAGAGAAATTGCCACCCTTCCTTTTAGATTTAGGAGTTTTAATTCAATGATAATTAACTTTAAATTAATTAATTATTAATATTTCAGCCATATAAGCTAGCATGTACTAGTTGTTTATTGGACTGATTTTTTTTTATTTATAAAAATCGTTTATTAATTAAATGCACTGATTTTATTTATATATTAATTAGAATTGTTAATGATCAATTGAATATTGATTTATTGTTTTCTCTTTACGTACAGTTTGAAGACTACGCTCTGTGCAAAATTTACCGAAAGGGTAGCAAAGCTTCAACCAGCAAATCATCAACATTAATTGGTCATCAATTGCGAGAGATCAGTTATAATTTCAATAGTGTTTGTGCCAAGGAAGGCTTGGAGGAGGACTACATGGTGCCCCAGCTACCTTATTATGATCAGTACATCAATGTTGGTGAAGCTCAAGGAGGCACAATCAACTGTGAAGAAGCCACGCCACAACCAAGATCATCCATCAGCATTAGTACCATTCTTACCTACCGACGACAACGTCGCAAACATGGGATCACCAACAATATTGCCAGCACTAGTATTAATTGCAGCAGTGATCATCATGATGTGCAGGATGTCCATGTTAATTCATTCTCATCAGATTTTTGTGACATTGATACTCAAGAAGTTCTTATCCAAGCCGCCTTCAACAGTCCCGATGATCGAGAGCCAAATGCCGGAGTGGAGGTTGAGAGGATGACGACGACGTAAGTTTGCGCGCAGAGATGGACACGGACGTAGAAGAAGAACTTCAATGTGACTTCAACACTACTCATCCCGACGTAGTCGCTTTGCCTAATGTTGAGTCCATGGTTGAGACGACCGAGGTTTTAGAGGAGGAGGAGGGCGTCGACTGGTTACGTTACTTTCCCCAATTTGAACCGGCGGATTTGGAATTCAACGATTGGGAAGTCGATGCATGGAATAATGAATTTGCTCTGGTTTGAATGTATATACAGATTATCAAATGATCATTATGTATTTGCTTAATCGTTTATGTAATGACATTGATCTATACTTTTTTCTTCTTTTTTTTTGTATCAACATTGCTATGTAACACTACACATTCTTAAAGTGTTCCTAATTTTGATTCATAAAATTAAGTTTTTTTGATAAAACAACAAATTAAGTTGTTCGAATAATTAAACTTGGATACTTTTAAAATTGTTTATTGTCTCTTAGCTAAAATTCGTGAATATATCAAAATTAATAATCGAGCATTGTGCATACGAAATTAACAATTTTTAACTTGTTCCGCACTTTGTAAGTATGCGTACATGATTTTATGAAACACCGTATATATGCAACATTTATTTTATAGGAGACTTTATTCATTAATTTGGCTAATTGAAACAGTTTGACAATCAGAGATTACTCTCTACAACGTTGAAACTCATGACAATACATAAAAGTACTATAACTACAAAATGAATAACAAAACTTCTCAACAAGGAGAAGACCTGAAAACTTCTCAACAAGGAGAAGACAAATCAAAAACTCCAACTAGGGAAGAAAAGTAATTATAAAATAAAAACTAAAGATAAATCAATCCAAAGCAAATTCGCACAAATCCGCATAACACCGTTGATGAAGATGCACCACAACAAGTATGGATCAATCTCTACAAATCTGATTATTATTGTTGTTCATTGAATGAACAAAGAGCAAAAGAGATTTGATTAGAACCACTGCCGATCGTTGAGAGGATCAACGGTGGTTCAAGAACAAAAATCACAAAAGCGAATCAAAAAAGGAATTTTAGGGTTTTGAAGAGAATGACATCTAACATTTATTATTCTACCTAAGAGAGATTGAAAAATTTTTTTTTTTTTTAGAAAGACATTATTTATAGGACAATGCTACCTACATGCATTGACACACTTAAGGTCACTCATCTATTTCGTAACTTTGTAATGCGCTTTTACATATGCATCTCAAAATGCATCACATGGATTTCTAAATGGTGTGCATAGTGTAACTTTAGTGTGTCAAAATGTCATTGCCTTGGGGTAGGCTAGCTAATGTAAAGAGCTGCCCTTCTTATTGTTGGTTATTTGTAGTCCAACGGTTAGGATAATTGCCTTCCAAGCAATAGACCCGGGTTGCACACGCATGTTACTTTTTGTGCAACTAACAATTGTAAATTGGAGTTTTTACATGTAAAAATAGTATGTAGATAAATTGGGTTTCTACATGTAAAAATAGTACTTTGGGGTACAAAGTTTTGAACCATTTGCAATACTAACTTTTGCTACTTTTTTTTTTGACTTTAGTGGGAGTCAAACCACAACCACTCGAGGTCTTGCCTTTTTGATAAGTGATATATCTACTATCTCACAAGAGATGGCTTGACAACTTGCTATCGTAAATTGGGGTTCCTACATGTAAAAATAGTATGTAGATAAATTGGGTTTCTACATGTAAAAATAATACTTTTGGGTACAAAGTTTTGAACCATTTGCAATACTAACTTTTGCTTCTTTTTTTTGTGGCTTCAGTGGGAGTCGAACCATAACCACTCAAGGTCTTGCTATTTTGATAAGTGATATCTTTACTATCTCACCAGAGATGTCTTAACAACTTGCAATTGTAAATTGAGGTTTCTAAATGTAAAAATAGTATGTAGATAAATTGGGTTTCTACATGTAAAAATAGTACTTTTGGGTATAAAGTTTTAACGGGGTCGAAAATATTAAGCGATTTCGAGCAAAACCCAATATATTTTTACCATTTTCATCTATTATTAGGGAGTTTTGAAGTTTTTTTGTTCTTTTTGGTCTGGATCGAGATGCCTTGACAACTTGCAATTGTAAATTGGGGTTTCTACATGTAAAAATAGTATGTAGATAAATTGGGTTTCTACATGTAAAAATAAAATAATACTTTTAGGTACTATGACGGCCCCAATTTGGTCGCCCGTGCAACGATTACCTCTCCACCATGCACCGTAAGTAATCGCCACGTCATTTCTCTATCTCATTATTAAATAATTTCATAATTGATGATATTGATCCATAAAATAACAAAGCGGAAGTCTTGCCTTAATAAAAGAAACATTATATAAAGTTATTTTATTCAACCTATAGTGAAAAACCCGGTCATACTTGCATATAGGCGATCAACTATAGCGATAATATATCCAAGTACGAAGTGATTTTGGTCTCCCATTCCCAAAAATAATGCAAAATATTAAAAGAATAATTACTACCTACGCACGTACTAGCAGGCCTCGGCGAAGGCAAGTCGATGTAATCGCCAAGTATCTCCTTACCCCCTATTTGGTACTAGGATCTGCACTCAGTTATCACAAAAACCAAATAACGAGTCCAGTAAGTAAAATCCCAAGGAAAACCACCAGGCATTGCAATTTAGGAATATGAATAGAAACCAATAAACGATGTCAAATAATCATGCAATAACAAGGAAATAATGCAGGCAACTGCTCAAAAGGAAATGCATGAATACCAACACCAAGAAAACAAACTGGGTGTGCAATAAACACCGCCAGTGAAGCTAGGATCAGTGGCCCGGTCATACCCTACTCCAATGACCCCGCTGACTGTATCCTAGTCACCAATATATTTGAGAAGAACAAACCCTACACACCGAAAAACCGCCAGAACGCTACCGTTCCCATCACAATTGGATTTAGATTGACAAAGAAATAAGCTCAACGAATAGAATAAGTAAATGCAATAGTGGTGTTCAATTGGGTTTTACATACCTCAAACAGCGCTCAAAACCCCGTAAATATACCCCGATTTGATTCTCCTCAAATCCCCGACTAAAATTACTGTCTCGAGACTCCTGGGATTCATTTATGAGGATTATTGGTCAATTAATTTGATTATAGTGTTATTTTGGATCATTTCTCCATTTTTCAAATTTTCAAGTTCCAGTGGATAATTAGCGCGCTAATTGATCTTCATCACTATTCATCATCATCTTCACTCAACGTGATTAGCGCGCTAATGTCTCCAATTAGTGCGCTAATTGCTCGCTGTCCAGAAAATTTCCAAATTAAAATTTTTAACTCCAAACAACTCACAAACCCATAAATTCAATTCCCATATTTCCATAACACATCAATAACCTCAATTACACCATTTAAACATGAATTACCATAATCAAACACCAAAATCCACAATTTACAAAAATTTCCATTTTCAAACCCATTTGCAAAACTATTCCAAATTCTCTCAAATTTGCATCAATTTGGTCAATTTCACATACTTCCAACCTTATAAGCATCATATTTCTAAAATATCATGTCAATCCCCCAAAATTTCGTTTAAACCAAAATCATTCCAACAACCCAAAAATTCCATAAAACCCAAGTTAAAATGATTTCATACCTTAATTCTTGTTATTGATTGCCACAGATCACTCTCTAATCCAGCTTTTGATTTCCTTCTTCTTCTTTCTCACCGATTCTCTCCTCTTCTCTCTAAATTTCTCACACCCTTTTTATCTCCATTTGACCGATCAACATATATATATATATATATAGTTGGTTTTCCATTAAGTGTGTGAACACATCTCGAGAATAATCCGAGGTCACTAACCACCCCTGTGTCACTTCAACTTCTTGACATCTTATCATGACACTGGTTACCTCAAATCACCCGGTTGTGCATCTCGAGAACCATCCTAAGGATGTTGATTTTCCAGCTACAACTATAGGACTTGGTTTATTCCAATTTGATTCAACTCATAAAACCCATTCTAGTCCTCAATAAATTCCATAAAATTGTAATTAAGGTCACACTAGTTTCTCGACTACCCGGACACCCTATGCCCCGTGTCCAAGCACGCTTCCCAAGGCGGTCCCACACTTAGTGTACCTAATTTAGTTATAACTTAGCCCAAAGTTATATTTAAATTTCATTATACTAACCCCTAAATTAGGGTCGTGCTATATTGTTAAACTCTAATCAAACCCCAACGCCCGGCCTCACAGCTCCCGAACCCCCGCTTTGGTCTGACTCACGCCACGAAACGCTGGCGCTCAACCTCGCTCGACATCACCTTACACACATGCGTTGTTTATATAAATAATAATAACTTTCCCATCACAATAATAGACATACAACATGCACAAATAACACAATACCAGCCTGGGTACTCATATTCGATTCAACCCAGTTGTCCACGTAACGCCCGAAATTACCCGTTAATCCTCGTGATTAACACTAATCCAGCTTTAATTAATTTGGGTCGTTACAGGTACAAGGTTTCAGCTGGATTCCTCCATCGCTCACTAAGACCGAGTTATCTTTGCATTTATCGGTTGGAGTCGATCGAGACCTCTAAAGAGGAATCGGCTCGACACCTCTAATGTTCGTTCGAAACTCACGGACGACACTTCTTTAAAAGTGGGGTATGAGTAATGGGGTGAACAAGAGTATTTTTAGAATTTTAAGAATAAAAGTGAGGTAAACTAAGTAAAAAGTGGGGTACATGAAGTAAAAATTCAAAACAGGGGTCCATTTAGCCGCTGCCTTTTTTTATAAGCTTAATTCTTAGTTACCTACTTATTGTCGAAAATGAAACCTTTTGCGTGCAATACTATAACTATCGTAGTGACAACTTGCAATTATGAATTGTGCAATACTATACTATGTAGATAAATTGGGGTTCTTAGTTACCTACTTATTGTCGAAAATGAAGCCTTTTGCGCGCAATACTATATATAACTATTATAGAGATAACTTGCAATTATAAATTGAGGTTTAATTCTACCTGTAAAACATAGTATGTAGATAAATTAAGGTTATTTTTAACTGTAACGACCCTAAATTCTAACTCGTGCCACGTGTCAATTTAGGTCGTACGTGGACCCTTGCCGTGATACAGTTGTCCAATTCTCGGTTGTCGACGCCGAGGTATATTATTTTTGTTTGGTGTTTTGTATTATATTTTATTACCCCGAATATAAATTCCAATGTCACAAACGTGTGAGGACGTTTGTATGTGAGCATTGGTGTTGGGAAACGGGATCGACTCGATAGGAACACGAATAACGGATTTCGTGCAAATGGTGGTGGCGGGTAATTAGCGGTCCAGAGGACTTAATGAATTAAAAGCACGACAAAATACAAAATAAATAATAATTAAACGACGTAAAGTGCGGTTGATGTCAATACGTCCGAGACTACGCGATGAGCGAGTTGTGGTACGAAACATATCGAAAACGCGAGTATTGTGTCAAAAATCACTAAGTAGAATGATTGTGTCACCTAATTAAGTCACACACTATGTGTCAAGTTAGGTGAATGAGTTAAGTGAGGGCCAAAAGATATGTCTCGAGATCCGTATGGGTGTATAGATGACGAAGGAGTATAAAACTCAACCTCATCACCTTTTCTCTCTCCTACCTCATTTCTCACATCTCTCTCAACGAAACCTCAATGTGAGAACGGAGTGGATTTCGGGGCATTTCACGCGGTTTGACGTCGAGGAAGCGCTCAAACTCGAAACCTAAGGTGAGATTTCGGCTCTCCATGTCGTTGTTTACATTTTGACACCAGTTTTGGGTGTTTTCGTCGTGATGAATTCGAACAATGAATTAGGGAAATTGATTTCTATGGTCTCAATTGATGAATTCGGATTGATATGGATGATCCCTTGATGTTTTGGTGAAGTGGTTTTGTGTTTGGTGTGTTTTCTAAATTTTTGAGACTTTTGGGTGAATTTTCACAAATCAATGGTGTTGTCGGGTTTTGACGCGAGCCGAAGGTGGCTTAGCATTGTAATGAAGGTTTAATTGAGGTTGGAATAGGCTCGAAGCACGGCAACATGAGCCAGGGTGTCAAAAACACCATGTAGCGGCCCAACCCCCACTCAGGCAAGTTGGCACCACCACTCACAGGCAGTGTGCGGTCACCCTCTAGGTCCATTCCACACCATCCGCGTCCCCACCTCACGCCCACGCGTAAGGCGCGGTTTTCGCCTCCCTCGGTTCGAACTCGGGTCCTAGAGGCTTAAGACCTTAAGTTTCACGAACCGAGTACCACTGAGCTGGACCCACCGCACGCTGCCTGTGATTGGTTGTGCCAACTTGCCTGAGTGGGGGTTGGGCCGCTACACCCCGACTCGCAGGCGTTCTAGACTGGACGCTGCAAGCGACGTCGTGAGCACAAACAGCTCACGACGCCACCCACGGCGTCTGGGGCAGAGGCCCTAGGGCTCACGCTGCGAGGGCCTCGCCCAGGGTAAGAGCCCCACGGCATGTGGGGCAGTGAGCCCCATGTTTCACGCCGTGGGGACATCGCCAAAAGTAAAAACCCACAGCGTCCCGGTGGCGTGACACTGTTCACAGGCCTAATTTTGGGATTTTTTGAAAAATTTTGGGGATCTCTCGGGTATTCAAATAGGTCCGAATACGACCCAATACTCAGGTAATTAACCCAAATGGGTGAACGAATAAAATTCTGAAAAATTGGATAAAATGTGGGTAATTAACAGGAAAATTCAAATTAAATAGTTAACAGGAGTTTTAGAACATCAGCAGGACACACGGGAAATCTTAGGAGGCGTGTCGGTGTACGTTGAGTATGTTGTAGTTTGGATACATGTAAGTAAACCAGTGAGGAGTTTTACAGTTATTTCTTGAGCTTTAATTTGTTGTTATTGCTCTGTTCATTCAATTTTTGGAATTCCTTTTTGTTGAGTAGTCCATTGGCAAGTGAGTCATGGTTATTTTTATCTGCGATATGAGCTCTTATCTGGATGTTCTTGATATCTCCCAATTGAGTGTACGTTGGGGGCTCTTATCCAGATCTGTGGATATCTCATAGTCGCAAGGGTTAGGGCTGGTAGGCCATGTTCTCATCCTGAACCCGAGTCTGTTGGGCTTTGCCGTGACTCAACGACCTTTTGGTTGGGACTCCTTGCTATTCGATTTTGTATTAGGACACTCTATTTTCAATTGATTTATTTGAGTCTTGTGTATTCATGCGCTCCCTGTTCCTTTCTTTCTATCTCGCATGAATTATACCGATTTATTTATTTCAAAATACTATAATTATATCCCGTTTGGCGTTACTTACCTAGGCTCGTCATTCTTGTGTTTGATTTGAGTGCAGATCCACAGACTAGCAAGGGAAATGCTCCACAGCTTGGGGACTTGATTTGAGGATATTGGAGCGACTTTCCATTTGTCGGATTAGGTGATTTTCTTGTATTATTATATATATGTTTTTTTTGAAACATTGGTTTGGGTTGTGAGAGATTTTGGGCGTGTATATCTTTTGTGTTATTCTCCTCTCGATCGATTATTGATCATGATATACATATGCGGGGTTTTCACATTATAGAATGTCTTATTCCAAATGGTTGTGATTATTTGATTAGCTTGAGGATTATTGTTTTCCGCTATATTGATGATAACTCAATAATCAATGCTTTAATTTTGTAAATGAATGGTAAATGGTAAGAAAAGGTCGACTAGTCTTGCGTGACTCTTCGAAACGGGCTCGGAGTTTCATGTAAGTATAGGCCAAGGCGGGGCCCAGTTTAAGTTTGAAAACTGGGGCCGTCACATTAACCAATTTGATTGCCTAATGGTTTAGTACGGGATTTGAAAGTAAGAGGTCATGGGTTCAAACCGCGGGTGCAAAAAGTTGTTTCTTTACTATTAAAAAAATCTGAGGTTATTTATTTTTATAAGCATAAATTGGGATTCTTATTACCTACTTATTGTTGAAAATAAATTGGATGACCCACTTTTGAGAAGCAATAATTGTAGGTTTTCTCCGAACAAAAACTTGGAGATTTTTTATTGGTGACTTATAGGTAATTCGGGTAAGTTTAATTCAACCATGGGAGCACTCGTTGATCAATTAATTAACAAAGGGAATGTAATTTTGATGTTGCAGAGAAGAATAAATAAGTCCATGAATTCTAAGTTTAGTCATGCCATGAGTTGTTGGAATTATTGTGTACATAGCATTCATTTGTATTCTTTTATGTATATACACATTGGAGGGTGCACAACCCTTTTAGTGTACACATTTTCGTAAGATAACGCAAAATAAATAAATAAATAAAAATGTTTTGTCATGCTACATTTGATCTTGACGTTTTGAAGTTTTGAAGTTTACATTTGATATATAGTTGAGTCTTAACTTTTGATCCATTACAATAATATTAATTCATTTCTTCCTTGGCAATTAGTTATAGTTAGAATTCATTCAGTATGCTCAAGATTGATTTGTTGTATATTGTCTAACGCATATTTACCATAAGTGTGTATATATATATATATATTATAACGAAATAAAGGGCGATTGTTAGCCCCCCTCTATGAATCCCCTGGTTAATTTAATGTTATTTATAGCCCCAATAAGTTAGTTCTTGTTAAGAGCGCATACACACACAATATACTACATACACACACACACACACACACAAATTCTCACTTTCATTTTTGTGATTCTGAACCTCGAACTCCTTATTGCACATGTGTCCTAGGTCAATCTACAAACATTGTTTATCTTACGCTTTTTTTAGTTAATAAAATAGAGGTTTATCATTTGTTGTTTTATTATAAGTGATTGCATATTTACCTTATAATAAGATCTATGAGTATTTGTTGAAATATCCTAAATGTCCCTAGTTGGTCATTATACTTGGAACTATAATGAATTAAGACTAGCATGAGTCTTGATTGATGGTCATGTGATGATCATACGTATAGGGATACGAATCAAGATCATGAGTACTTGTTAAGGAACAAGGTACTGGATCGACCCGCTATAAGAACACCACATGGATTAAGTCATAGGTGTTACTCTTAATAGGTATATCATTTAGTCATTCGACTTGAGATTACCATAGACTTCAATATTGTGAGCATGATAATTTGACACAATCAAACGTTGTCTTTAACTGGATGATTATAAATATTGTGATTGGTTATCATGTGAGCAATATGTGAAGGTGTGTAATCAAGAAAGAATTTATCGCTCTCGTAAAGAGAGAGATATCAGTGGATCCTTCGATGCGTTAGATTGTTAAATGGCCAAGTCCAAGTGAATTGATATGATCAATGTCACTTGGATGTTTTCAATCTATCTAAAGATCGAGACTAGTACGATTGAATATTAAGGGTGACTTTCCATGTCTTATATTTAATCAAAGGATATCGCACGACAAAAGGATATGATATACGTTATTCATTAGGTTGTATAGATTTTGATATTCATGCTACTTGGATAGTCATAATGCCTTGCTAGAGACCGCTTATGACTTATGTACCAAAATAGTTTTGGTTCACTACTAACGTCGCATGAACCTATTTGGTCGCACACAAAGAATGACTTTGCGCAATTTCAAATGGTCCAGAGTATTGAATTTTATAAGATAAAATTCAAGTATATAACCCCTTATGTTTCGTTATATAATAAATGTGTAATATGCTTAAACAACGTAAATACAATAGTTGTATTTTGAATTTACTTAAACATCGTAAATACAATAGTTGTATTACGAATAGGATTTAAGTGAGAGCTTATCTACACATATAATAAAAGGGTGATACCCAAAAACGTGATATATAAGAATTTCGTGTTTTTCAATTTCGAAATCTCTGGATTTTGGGAGAGAAAGAAAAATGTTTTCAATCTCTCTTAGGGCCAGCACTCCAAATTGTGGTCACCGTTCGTGTGTGGATTTCTGATAGAGGACGCACGCTTGAACGTTTTGAAGATCGAACAATCAGAGAAGGAAATCACGAATCAAGGTATTGTTTACTTTTGTAGATCTAGTTTAATGAAACTGATTTGTGATCCTGTTGGGGTTTTTCAAAAATTGTTTTGAATTTTTCGCTGTGTATGAACCCCAAAACCCAACAATTTGTTTCAAGTTGCATTCCAAGATTGATTTGTTGATCCTTAGAAGCTAAGATTTAACACAAATAAATGTTCTAATTAACCATTCAAGAATGTAAATCAAATTTCAACCAAATACTATAATCAAGATGTTGTATTTGGTGGTAAGTTGTTGAGTGAATATGAACAAAGAAATAAGGGGTGTAGAGATTAGAAAGTAGAAGAGAAAATGAGATGAGTTCATGGTTTAATCTGGTGAGAAGGGGTGGGTGTCGTGAGTGGGATAGGAGCTAGGGATAAGTTTAAGGTTTCATTTAGGAAGCGGTGTAGGGAGTGAAAGTAAATTTGAGGAGTGGTATAGAGTGAAAAGTAGAAGGGGAAAAGAAAATCGGTTCATGATTTAGTTTAGAGTGAGGTTATTTAATTAAATGAGGGTTGGTATAGGGTAAAGGAAGGCTAATAATCACTTTAACATTAGCATTTTTCCCCTCAAAGGAAGCTTGAAATGTTGCTAATTTTTTCATTTCCCCCAATTTTGTAGTTTTTTTTTTTTTTTTTGTAAAATCTTAATGTTTAAATTTGATTCTTAAGTTGGTGTTTAAATATATCCCGCTCTAAAAAATATATATATATATATATATATATATATAAATTAGGGAAATGCACCGATCACCGCCTAAAAGAGATATTTTTAAAAAATTAAAAAAAAAAATTGAACATGTGACCTCAAAGACGCAACAAATATAACACTACAAAGTTTTTTCTTTTGAAGTGAAATAAAAATATCATTAATCATTAATATAGGTTTTCTATTTTAGTAAGTTGTTGTCTTTCCTTATTGGAAGTCTTATTTTCCGATATGGTTCTATTATTATAAATGCAAAAGACAAGCGTATAAGCTGCACATAAGTTTGCAAACTTTCGCAACGTCGATTAGATCTCAAAGAGAAAGAAAAAGGCTGCTATTAACGTAATTTCATTGTTAAATCAGATATAATAATGAGCAATTTCTATGAATAGAAATCTTTTCGTCAAAAAAAATTCATTTAATTTGTCAAATTAATTTGATTCAATTAATAAAATGGCGGATTGGATAGAACTAATATAACGACCCGATTTTATTAACGATTTTATTAACACCGTTATAATAATTTATTTTCAAACTAGGACGTCAGCTCATATCTACGTAGACGTTCCGGATAGACTAGGGTATGCCTGATGTTTGCTTTATTGCAATGTTGATTCATTCAATTACTTCATATTGCATCACATGTGTGTGTTTATAATGATAAATCGTGTGAGATGGCATGACGGGTATTCACCTCTTAAAGCGTGTCGACGTAGGTGTCGGGTAGGCGAAGTACGGGTACACTAAGATGTGACAAATAATAATAATAAAGCGTAGGCTAAGTCAATTAGATCGAAATAATAGGCTATGACGTGTCAAAAGATACGCGCAGAGGTGCAGAGCACCGAATATTGGGTATCCGTGAGTGAGTTATTGGAAGGTTTAAATTGGTTAGTATCCTAATAGAGTCATTAATGAGTTTGGACAACTTTAATCGAGGCCTTGGGATGGTCCTCGAGACATGTGTACACAAACTTGATGAGATAGAGATATAAATATTTAAGTTGTAGATATTTTTGGACAACTAAGCCAAAAGTTTGTGCAAAATTGATGCTAGAGAGAGTCGATCCTTGCTTTCCATCTTGATGCTTGGGAGATTTGAGGATCTAAGCTAGGTGCTCTTCAACTAAGGTGTCATAACCATCATGCTAGAATTCCAATTTCTTTGCCCTAAATCTTGCTAGTAGGGACTTAAATTGATTGTGGATGATTGATCTCAAATAGAAAGAAAAGAGTTGTAAATCAATTACAACTCTCTTTTATACTTTAATTAAATAAAAATATTTCTAATTTTATACTTTCTAATTACTTTTCGTAATTACTTTCCGTAATTTCATATTTCTAATTGGATAAAAATATTTCTAATTACTTTTCGTAATTTTATATTTCTAATTTTATACTTTCTAATTCCACGCGCTCTCATTTATAAAATAAAAAGTAATTATAATTAGTAATTATAATAAAAATAAAAATAAAAATTTCGGGGCTCTCAAGCGTTAAGACAAGAAAATGTTTTGATGTGTGTAACATTATTAAAGTTGCTTGTATTTTCCGCATGTTTATATAACATTATTATTGACTTCCATTATAAATGACTGGTAGTTTTCTTCTGAGGATTTACTCACTAGACTCGACATATGTTTTGTTGTGATGACTGAGTGCAGATCTTCTACGAGTAAGGCTAAGGGGATTCTTGGCGACTACCTCTGAGCTCGCTCATCGCTTGGCACACTACTCCTAGGTGTTTATTTTTATTTTTTTATTTATCTTGGGGTACTTACCAGGGGACTTTGAGTGACTTGTATATGTATATATTCATTTTTGGAGTTGCCTTGTCGCCTTATATACAATGTACATTATGTCGAGTTTTCCACACTAGGATGTTGCTCTTTTGACATGAACTTTTATAAGTATATTATTATTTATGCTTTCGTGTCTATTAAGTCTCCCGCTTATAACCGTTAAGCACTATATAAAGCGGTAAAACATAGTAAATCCTTTAATTGAATATTCTAAAGGATAAAAAAGACTAACTCGGGAACAAAATATTAGAATAATTGGTTAACTTTATGACAAGATATGACAATTTAGCCCACATTACAAGGGAAGCGATGTGGCACCGAACGTCATCGGCACGCGGGACACAACGGGCAGAACGTAACGTAACGAGGGTTGTGGGACCCACGATGCACCACGGAGCGGTCTTAGGGCGCGGAATTAAGTTCTTCGATTGTCATCATAATATTCTCTCATGATTAAGAATACACTTTAGCATAAAAAACATGTACTTTTGTTAAGAACAATTTCATTATCTTAAATAAACATAACATTCAAATATGTTATAATAAACTCTGATTAAACAACACAAAACACCGAATCCAAGTGTTAGATAGGCCTGTAGAGTCCCCTATATACATAAGTGAGAGTCGAACTCACAACCTCCCGAAATGTGATGCCTCTCACCATCTCACCAAAGATGCTTTGACAAAATTTGTTAATTTCCAATTAATGCATAATCTCTTACATTGATTAAATATTTTTATTCTTTATGGACTCCATTTACAAGGCATAATTATTATTATTATTTTGTTGAAGTATACGCTGCATAATTGAATAATAACTAACAATCGGTTGGTTTGAGTAGTAGCGCAACTACATAGTTTTGGTATTTAATAGAGGTTTCAAAACCCCTATTAAAAATGAGTGTTATTAAATGCCATGTGAGAAACGTGTTCGATGGGTCAATTGTTGGTTTGATATTTTTCATTAGGTTTTCTATTTTAATAAGTTGTTGTCTTCCCTTGTTGGAAGTCTCGTGTTTTTCTTCACTCGTTGGAAGTTTTTGTTCGTCTTCCCTTGTTGGAAGTTTTATTTCCGATATGGTTCTATTATTGTAAATACAAAAGACAAGCGTATAAGTTGCATATAAATTTGCAAACTTTCGCAATGTCGATTTGATCTCAAAGAGAAAGAAAAGAGCTATAAATCAATGACAACTCTCTTTTATACTTTAATTGGATAAAATTATTTCTAATTTTATACTTTCTAATTACTTTTCGTAATTATATTTCTAATTACTTTTCGTAATTACTTTTCGTAATTTCATATTTCAAATTGGATAAAAATATTTCTAATTACTTTTCGTAATTTTATATTTCTAATTCCACGTGCTCTCTTTTATAAAAAAAGTAATAATAATTAGTAATTATAATAAAAATAAAAATTTCGGGGCTCTCAAGCGTTAAGACAAGAAAATGTTTTGATGTGTGTACGTGGTTTCTAGAGATCTTGTTTTTGTGCCTTGGGATGTACTTTCTAGCAAGTCGGTGTCTATCCAACAGAGGACAAAGAGCACTAACGACTTAAACTGATCATGTCACCCAATCATTTATCTGATGTAATAATACATATCTATATAACTAACCTTACCCACTCACTCGGTTTTTGTAGTACTAATATAAAAACCCAACCATATGCACTCAAATTTTTTTTAGGAGATTCAAGAAACAGATCAATTGAATCTCGCTTCATTAGTTTGATCTACAATGGAGACTACATCAGTTCTTCCTCGCGGTTACGTGTTTGCTCCGACGGATTCAGAGCTCCTCGGTTACTTTCTCTTCTCCAAAATACAAAACCCTACCGTCCAATTCGAGGAGATTCAGGACCCTAATAACATCTACGAATATGTTTCGGACATCCTCACAAGTAAGGACCACCATGCATGCAAGTTTATGCAGTTAAGATTCTTTTCCAAGTTCTTTTATTCATAGTTTTTTGTTTACATGAGTTCTTGCAGGTTTGTATGAGAGAAACAGCAGAGCCAACGAATGGTATTTTTTCAGCCGTGTGAACAAGAAACACGCGAATGGTTCTCGGTTGAGTCGAAGCATCGCTGGTCAGAAAGGATTCTGGAGAGCCTCCACCGGAGAGAAAAAGGTTCGAGGGTGCAATGGACAGTTGTTGGGAAAGAGGACATCATTGAACTACTACGAAGGGAAGAATTCCAAGACTGATTGGATCATGCAAGAATACATCTTGGCGCCTCCACAAGATCATCGCACACCCAACAAGGTGCGTAATTGACCTAATTAATTCTTTCTCGTTAATTAATCTTGACAATCAATTTTTTTCTTTTTTTTTTTTTTTGAAAGAAAGAAAGTTGATATTTGTTAGAATGAACTCTATAAGATATATAATTACGTACCTGCTTACACATCCAAACCCTAACCCTAGATTATAACTACCCACATGATTTTTTTATTTAAAAAAAAACTTGAGATTTTTTTTTTCCTTGGCAATCAATTGTTAATGATCAATTGAATATTGATTTATTGTTTTCTCTTTACGTACGGTTTGAAGACTACGCTCGTGCAAAATTTACCAAAAGGGTAGCAAAGCTTCAACCAACAAATCATCAACAAGTAATTGGTCATCAATTGCGAGAGATCGCTTATAATTTCAATAGTGTTTGTGCCAAAGAAGGCTTGGAGGAGGACTACATGGTGCCCCAGGTACCTTATTATGATCAAGTACATCAATGTTGGTGAAGCTCAAGGAGGCACAATCAACGGTGAAGAAGCCATGCTACCATTAATGATTGTCAACCAAGGTCATCCATCGGCATTAGTACCATTCCTACCTACCGACGACAACGTCGCAAACATGGGATCAGTCAACAATATTGCGAGCACTAGTATTAATTGCAAGCAGTGATCATCATGATGTGCGGGATGTCCATGTTAATTCATTCTCATCAGATTTTTGTGACATTGATACTCATCCCGACAAGCCGTCGCTTTGCCTAATGTTGAGTCGATGGTTGAGACGACCGAGGTTTTAGAGGAGGAGGAGAAGGCGTCGATGGTTACGTGACTTTCCCCAATTTGAACCTAGCGGATTTGGAATTCAGCGATTGGGAAGTCGATGCATGGGATAATGAATTTGCTCTGGTTTGAATGTATATACAGTTGTCACAAGGATCATTATTTATTTGCTTAATCAGTTTATGTAATGACATTGATCTATAGTTTTTTTTTTTTTTTTTTTTATCAACATTGCTATGTAACGCTACACATTCGGTTAAAGCTGTTCCTAATTTTGATTCATAAAATTAAGTTTCTTTTTTTGATAAAACAACAAATTAATTAAGTTGTTCGAATAATCAAACTTGGATATTTTTAAAATTGTTTATTGTCTCCTAGCTGAAATTCATGAATATATCAAAATTAATAATCGAGCATTGTGCATAGGAAATTAACAATTTTTAACTTGTTCCTCACTTTGTAACTATGCGTACATGATTTTATGAAACACCGTATATATACGACATTTATTTTATAGGAATGAGACTTTATTCATTATATATATAGCTCAATATATACAACAAATTGCATAGAATACTTACAAAAGGCAAGAAACAATGTGTTTCTCATGCATGCATTAGAATTTTTTATAAGATATATTACCTACTGGCACATCCAAACCCTAACCCTAGATTCACTTGATTAAAAAAAAAAAAACCCTTTAGATTTTTCTTGGCAATCAATAATAGTTACAGTTTTTTGACACAATATATACATATACCCAGCAAGTCCAAACCCTATACCTTGATAAATATATAACACGATTTTTTATATGTGAAGAAAAAACTAGAGAATACATACGTACACATTATTTATTAGGAATTTTAAATTAAGGCACACATGTCTATTTATTTATTTTTGCTTACTAATCCCATGTGAATTATATATAGTTGGACATTCAACCCCAAAACCCAAGAGATCAAAGAAATATAGTGTAGCTCTCAAGAATCGAACTCCATGACCTCTACTTAAGTCAGAGTTATGGTGTTCCTTTCTTAACCACTACACCACTCTCTTTAGTATGCATGACTATTTTAAAATTATCTAAATGATATTTTTTTTGACTTCAAAGTGAGAATCGAATCACGATCTCCGAAGTCTTTCTTAAGTAAGAGTATATGTTTTTGATGTTGAGATTTTATATAGATCTTGAAATTTATTTATTTATTTATTTTTTCTTGATAAGAAAATTCTTGTCAAGCTGATTGCATTTGGTAGGACCTGCAAATTTATTTAGTGGAGGGTTTTCATCTCTCCTTGTATATTCTTAGTAATTTAGCTAGTGGCAATGGCATATGCACTTCTTAGCTGCATACAGTTATGTTGTTTTGATGTTGGTAGAAATTGTGTCTATGCTACATTTGATTTGATGTTTGTTTGGTGAAAATGCTTGTAAATAGTGGTAGTTTTTTAACAAATGATATTTGAATTTTATTACTCTTTAGCTCTAGTGTATCTCTAGTTCTGTTTGATTTATAACTTATTTGTACTAGAGCCAAGCTTTTATGATCATTAGTGTCTATCCTAAGTATCCAACCAATTTTTTCATGATTTTTGCCATAGTGGCTGGTGTCTAGTTTGTGAATCACCGATTTGATGTGTCATGCTCAGATTTCATTTATTTATTTATTTGGTTATGTTCTTTGCGCGAGATAGGATCATTGAAAATGGTTGGAAATTGAAGAAAAAGTCGCAGATAAAGATAACACAGATAATGGTGTTTAGGAAATAAATTACTATTCCTGAAGATTTAGTCCTTAAAAAGCGAAAAGTTAACGAAGCATTTTTTTTAAGATTGTTTCTGTTGTTGGAGAAAAAACTATATGAAATTGAGTCTTAGTTTATCTTGTGTTAGAAAATAAAGTGTCTGATTTTCTTTCTCCCTTCCATTTGCAGGTTCAATTCTCCTTGAGGATTATCATCTGGTAGAGAAGCTTGCTAATTTCGATCGTGAACGAATCCCAGAACGTGTTGTTCATGCCAGGGTAGCTAGTGCAAAAGGTTTCTTCGAAGTTACCCATGATATTTCTCAGCTCTCTTGTGCAGACTTCCTTCGTGCCCCTGGAGTTCAAACCCCATTGATTGTTCGTTTCTCCACTGTCATACATGAGCGTGGGAGCCCTGAAACTCTCAGGGATCCTCGAGGTTTTGCTGTGAAATTCTACACAAGAGAGGTATTGCTCTTTCTTATTTTAGACCTAAAAGTTTTTGTCGCTTTCGCATTATTGGATGGAGATTCTAAGAGTGGTATGTCCGCGTCTCATATTATGTATTGTGGAATTGTCTTTTTTTGTTTTGTTTTTTTTTTTTTGTTTTAGTTTTAGTTTTAGTTTTTTTTTTGTTTGACGTCAACGGGAGTCAAATCCATGACAAAGCACTAAACCTTGCCTTTTCGCAAGTGATACCTCATCCATCTCAAGATCCATCTCGAAGTGATGCTTTGGATGTGTATCGTGGAATCATCAAGTCTTCTTTTTATTTTATGTTGAATGTGGACAATGTGGTATTTGGAGATTGATTGACGGCAGTGGTATATCATTGTAATGCATGTTTACTAGTAACTAAGTGATTTACCATGAAAGTTGATGGAGGTTGATCAATGACTGTAAGATATCAATACTGCTTTGAGAGGCTTGAGCAAAAAAATTTGGGGTGATTTTGAAAGGGAGTTCTTTGTAATTTATATGTTTATGCTTGCATTCACTTTTTTGTT
Organism: Stephania japonica; assembly: GCA_039657345.1. Taxonomy (NCBI): domain Eukaryota; kingdom Viridiplantae; phylum Streptophyta; class Magnoliopsida; order Ranunculales; family Menispermaceae; genus Stephania; species Stephania japonica. The sequence continues at coordinate 11,464,646 of CM077562.1, forward strand.
GTAGTTATTGTTTTGAAGAGTGTTCTACAAATTTGCAAAGCTTCTATTTTCCTATCGTTCGTATTGCATTTGGTTTGCAAAGAAAGATTCCTTATAGATCAACCTTGTCAAATTGCTTGGAGTGTCTGATGTGCACAAAATATGAATTGCGCATGGCATATATGTCCTTTTAGTAATGAACCAGATCTGGTGTTTCTTTTTAGTAGTAGTTGGTTGATACAACTAGTAGAAATTTGTATGATGTTCTTCAAGGAATGCTTTGAGAGGCGATATTCATGTATGTGTGTGATTCATGTAAAGATTTGATCCTACTCATGATACATGCTTGTGTTTCTCGAATTATATCCTATCATGCTCTGTGTTGTCCCTACTCCTATGTCTTGAATTTCTGGCTCTGAGTTGATTCATTGGGATACTCAAGACTAAGATGCATTTTCCTTGTTTGAAGTTGATTATCATCATATTACGAGCAAGGCATTTTCTTCGCAAGTAAATGGATGTAGGTCTGGAATGCTTTTTTGTTCAGTCTGCTGTTATTTCTTATTTTCTGTTTTGCTCAAAGTGGCCAATATTGTCATTTAATTTTTTCAAATTTTGTGGTTTCCAGGGCAACTTTGATCTAGTTGGGAACAACTTCCCGGTGTTCTTCATTCGTGATGGCATGAAGTTCCCTGACATGGTTCATGCTTTGAAGCCGAACCCCAAATCCCACATTCAGGAAAATTGGAGAGTCCTCGACTTTTTCCCTCATCACCCAGAGAGCTTGCACATGTTTACCTTCCTGTTTGACGATATTGGTATTCCTCAAGATTACAGGCACATGGATGGTTCTGGTGTGAACACATACACCCTCATCAACAAAGCCGGGAAATTATCCTGAATGGAAGCTTTTCATCCAAATTATTGATCTTGATCACGAGGATAAATTCGACTTTGATCCACTTGATGTCACGAAGACCTGGCCAGAGGATATCCTGCCCTTGATGCCAGTTGGTTGGATGGTCCTGAACAAGAACGTTGATAATTTCTTTGCTGAGAATGAGCAGCTTGCTTTCTGCCCTGGTGTCATAGTTCCTAGCGTCTACTACTCGGACGATAAGTTGCTGCAGACTCGGGTCTTCTCGTACTCCGACATTCAAAGGCATCGTCTTGGACCTAACTACCTCTTACTCCCAGCCAATGCTCCGAAATGTGCTCACCACAACAATCACCATGAGGGCTTCATGAACTTCATGCATCGAGATGAGGAGGTATTGTTCCTTGTTTAAGACCATTCAATCTTTCAAACTTTGGTTTATTTGTTAAAAATTTGAGCTAACCTAATTGAATGGCCTAATATTTTTGAGGATCCATAGTTTTTTTTTTCTGATTAGTTTTCATGTATAGGTCAATTACTTCCCATCGCGGTTTGATCCTGTTCGCCATGCGGAAACATATCCAATTCCACCAAACATTTGCAGAGGAAAGCGCAAAAAGGTCAGTTTAACCTTATTAGTCATTGATAGCTGAAATTAATCCCATAGTCTTTCGATTTAAAGTGTCCAATGAGGCCTTCATTTTTTTCCCTTACCTCTATTGCCGCGTGCTGCCCCATCTCTGCCTTAGGTAATCTAGCTGGTAACGTGGTTTTACTTGACAGTAAATTACTTCTAAATTCTACCATCAGAAAATGATCACAATGTTCGTTAATTGAGCGAGTTTCGTGAACATTCAACTTACCTTTGTTTCCGTTTCGCTTGCTCATTAAAATAGTATAGAGCTAAGAAAAATATTATTTGTACTCCTAAACATCTCTTGTACACAGTGCATCATTGAGAAGGAGAACAACTTCAAGCAGCCAGGGGAGAGATACAGATCCTTTACCCCGGAAAGGTATTTGCGGTGCTTATAAATTATAGGAGAATCCTCGATTAGTACAATTTTAACAAATATTGGCTATGATTACAGGCAAGATTGGTTTATCCAGCGGTGGGTTGAGGCATTGTCTGATCCACGAGTAACCCATGAAATTCGCAGCATCTGGGTCTCATACTGGTCTTAGGTAATAAGAATTTATTGATCATTCAATCTGCATTCTCGATACTTTCGTTCCGATTTTATCTGGCATCGAACCCCTTAAAAGAAGAAACTTGGAAAAGCGTAATCTGAGGCGCATCATATGTTGTGGTCTTCTTTACTTGATTGATTGTTGGATTGGTTGATTGATTGATTGTTGGAAGTTTTATTTTATGATTTATTGATTATTGGATTCTATGAATAAAAATATTTTTTCGTAAAAAGAAACTTTATAATTTTATACTTTACTTGGCTAAATTACTTTCCAACGCTCTCTTTTATAAAAAAAAAAAAAGATGTAATAATAATTAGTAATTATAATAAAAATAAAAATTTCGGGGCTCTCTTAAACTGATCACGTCACCCAATCATTTATATGATGTAATAATACATATCTATATAACTAACCATACCACTCACTCAGTTTTTGTAGTACTACTATAAAAACCCAACCATATATATATATATATATTCATTTTTGGAGTTGCCTTGTCGCCTTATATACAATGCACATTATGTTGGGTTTTTCACACTAGGATGTTGCTAAGTATATTATTATTTATGCTTTCGTGTCTATTACGTCTTCCGCTTGAATTGAATATTCTAAAGGATGAAAAAAGACTAACTCAGGAACAAAATACTAGAATAATTGGTTAACTTTATGACAAGATATGACAATTTAGCAAACATTACAAGGGAACTGACGTGGCAACGGACATCATCGAAGCGCAGGACACAACGGGGCAGTGACGTGACAGGGCAGTGTGGGACCCACGACGCACCACGGAGCGGTCTCTGGGCTTTAATCAAGTTCTTGGATTGTCATCATAATATTCTCTCATGATTAAGAATACACTTTAGCATAAAAACATGTACTTTGGTTAAGAACAATTTCATTATATTAAATAAAATAACATTCAAATATGTTATAATAAACTCTGATTAAATAACACAAAACATCAAATCCAAGTGTTAGATAGGCCTGTAGAGTTCCCTATATACATAAGTGAGAGCCGAACTTACAACCTCCCGAAATGTGATGCCTTTACCATCTCACCAAAGATGCTTTGACAAAATTTGTTAATTTCCAATTAATGCATAATCTCTTACATTGATTAAATATTTTTATTCTTTATGGACTCCATTTACAAGGCATAATTATTATTATTATTTTGTTGAAGTATACAATGCATAATTGAATAATAACAAACAATCGGTTGGTTTGAGTAGTAACTGCAACTACAGTTTTGGTCTTTAATAGAGGTTTCAAAACCCCTATTAAAAATGAGTGTTATTAAATGTCATGTGAGAAACGTTGTTGGTTTGATATTTTTCACTAGGTTTTCTATTTCAATAAGTTGTTGTCTTCCCTTGTTGGAAGTCTGTGTTTTTCTTCACTCGTTAGAAGTTTTTGTCTGTCTTCCCTTGTTGGAAGTTTTATTTCCTGTTATGGCTCTATTATTGTAGATGCAAAAGACATGCGTATAAGTTGCATATAAGTTGCATATAAATTTGCAAACTTTCGCAACGTCGATTTGATCTCAAATAGAAAGAAAAGAGCTGTAAATTAATTACAGCTCTCTTTTATACTTTAATTGGATAAAAATATTTCTAATTTTATACTTTCTAATTACTTTTCGTAATTATATTTCTAATTACTTTTCGTAATTACTTTTCGTAATTTCATATTTCTAAGGGAACAACTATGTGCACCCCACAAAAGTGTAAGGGCAAGCCACATACTAAGGGCACTCTATGATTTTATTTGGGCACCCCAATGTGATATTTTAATTCCCTAAATACCCTTTTTCAATTTAGAAGGGCACCCCATTGTATGTGATTTCGAAGGAGGGCACCCCATTGATTTCGGAGGGCACACCACTCAACCTAGCCGCTTCTTCATCTTCCAAATCTCGCCCTATTATGTGCGATTTAGGCTCAGAATTGTTCCACGAATCTTGCTTGCCGTGGTCGTTGTTGGTTCGTGCGTCGGACGGGAAGGGGGTGGTGGCGATTTGCGCTTTGGAGGGAAAGGGGGTGGTGGCGGTTCGTGTGTTGGAGGACCCGGATCAACTACAAGGTGCAAATTTCTTCTCATATGATGTTTTAATGGATATTTACCAATGCAATTGTTGTACGAGTGGTATTTTATTGTTAGAATTTGAAATTTGTTATCGATTTGTTGTTGATTTCGTTATATGTTGTCTGGTTCGGCCTCGCAGAGCCGAACCTAAGCAATTTATTCGGTGGATGAGGCTCGAAACAATGTGTTCCTATCAGTTTGTGAGAGGCCAAACAAAACATATAGGTTCGGTTGAAGGACACCGAAACTATATTATTTGTTCGGTTTATTCTAACTGAACCAATATGTTTTAAAATTTTTGTTGGATTTTGATGTTGGTGTCTCTTCATACACAGGGATGGCTCGTTCTAAGAAGCCTGTGACATGGGAAGAGACAGGTAACACGGTAGGATTACGCGGTGGCCGTCGTGGAAGGAGACCTCAAACGGCATCGTATAGAAAGTCCAAGGAATCAACACGTGTTACGAATGCAAGTGATGTCGCTGAGGTACACGATGAGACATCCGCAGTAAATGCCTCCGTCACTGCCACTGCAGGAAAGGAGATAGAAGTCCATAAAAGTCAAGTCACTACCGCCGAGACTTCTTCTTCCGACTCCATTGAAGAAGAACAAGATGAATCGCAGGACCAAGAAGTGGATGGAGAAGAAGCGGAGCAAAGCAAATGAGTGACTACTTGTGTGTGATTATAATTTAAAATGTTGGTTTTATGTTGACTTTATACATTAAATTTCTTTTGGTTGTTATTAGTCCGAAATGCATGTCGATGGTAGTCACTAATCTGGTATACATTTTATTGGTTCAAATTTGATATGATATATTTTGTTGCCTTCATTATTATTTGGATTTGTTTTGATATTTTGATATGCACGTGTGTTCGGTTATACAGTTTGAACATACATAGAAGGTTCGGTTATGCAGCCCGAACAAACAAAGAAGTTTCGAGCCCGCATAACCGAACCTTATCGTTGAAAATACCTATACATAGGGTCGGTTGAACATGACCGAATATCTATCTAAGTTTCGGTTACTAGCTCCCAAACTTTTTGTTGATGTTCGGTTATGGGTGCCCGATCCTAGTATCTTACATTTCATAAATTACATGTTCGGTTAGTAACGTCATTACATTCTCTAGATGTTCGGCTGCCCTCTACCGAACATTGTTAATATGTTCGATACTTTGTGACCGACCATTAGTTATTTTGGAGGAAAGACATCATCAAATGAGTCGGCATCACATCATTCGTGAAGAAATAAATGTTAGAGTACGAAAACTCAAATCAATAATTCATTTAAAATAAGAAATAGTACGATTCAACCCAAAAAATTATAATATTTCATCCACTTTTGCCTGTATAAAACAACTTCAATCATATGTTACTATAGAAGTGTGTCATAGAAGTGTGTCATACATCAATGATGATATCATTCATTTCAAAACTTGATAGTAAAGTATGCAATATACACAAAAAAATATTTCAAAAACGGACTTCAATTTGAAGTGAGGTCAAGGTGTGTCCAAGTCAACGATAATTGGAGTTCCGACTTGAGTACTAACAAATTGCGGTGGCTCTTTAATATTTAAGTTCTGAACCCATCCAATCGCCTCCAGTCGTGAATTTCTTCGCCACCCCGGATACAAAGGAGGAAAAGGGGCATCCACATTAAATAAAACCTGAAAAATATAGATGGGTCGTTTAAGAAAAAGAAATAAATATACAAGTACAGCTTGGAATTTATAAAGTGGTTCACTTTACCCTCATAAAATGGTTGCCATTAACGTGTGTCATCCCAATTACGACCCTGTCACTCATCGACTCTGATGGTGTACCCTTAAGTGGAGGGAATGTCATACTACCACTCGGTGATAGGGACACTACCAAGACCTTGTAACATGTAGCAATGATGAGTCCCATATCGGGCATAGACATCCACTTTTGAAATGGAGCGTCCCTCTTCTCGTAGTACGCACGAGATAGTATAATCGTATCGCAGTTGATCACTACCAAGGATTATGCGCCAAAGATCTTCGTACCCATGAAGTTCACAATACAAATCATTGCGGATTTGTTTCCATGCATCATCTTCCTTGTGTCCAAGACCAGCTGCAACAACACGGTATCCACAATTACCATCTCCCCTAACTTCATCAACCCTCGCAATGTGACCAATCCATTCTATAGGGACTACACCACTATAACCATTGTTAGACATACGATGCAAACATGTATGCGTTCTATGGATTTTTTGCCGCACTTGACGAGTAGCCAAGTTCGGTATCTTATCCAAATGAAGGACATGCTCAAAGTGGGACGGATTTCTCTTGGTGGATGCATCAAAAATGTTGGCCTTAGTTACCTTCCCCTTCTTCCTTATTTGCAGCACCTTTCCCTTCCCCGCTTTCGTTGGCTTTCTTCCCCTTGTCTTAATTTTATCCTTCGGGGCAATAATCGACACGGATGAGGGACGACTAATCTCTCAAATTCGTTGCACAATCCTCATGCGCAAACCCTCACTCTCAACACTTTCATACCTTTCAATTACCCTTTGAATTTCCTCTCTGAAGTTGTACTCCATCCGATTCAATGCTTGCTCAGGATTCATGCTCAACTTTTGCCAATGTACATGGATATCGTCAAGTGGTATGGGTGAACCTGCCAATTGATGAGTTGCAAGTTCGTGGGCGCAAGGAAGGCCATGGGTCATGCGCAATACACAACCACACCTCATGGAATCAGTCCCAATATTTTCTGTCATATCCAACTCCTTGCGAATTTTCTCCAACGCAACATGTGAAACAAATCCTCGCAACATACGGTACAATGTATCGATGAATCCGTGTTGCACAACATTCAAACTCTTCTCAAAAGACGCCGTGATCTGATTGTGTTGCCCCTCAACCATGCTGTGAATAACCGGCCATATAGTCACAAAGTTTCCTTTAGAACTTCCAATATGTTTTTTCAAGGTATTGTGTGCACTTTCAACTCTACCTGTCGTATTATGCCCAAGATGTAATATTTGGTCTGTCCATGCTCGCACAAATCGTTCTGTATAATCTCTAACCCAAGTATCCATTAGATAATCTAGCAATCCATTTACACAAGCATATTGGGTGGCCAAGTTCGTCATCCTTGAATTGAACACACTTTCAGAAGTGGCAACCGTCACGGCATTCCACCTACTCAAGAAAAGGTTGAACTCTTCGTTCCTCGCAAAATATCTTTTCGTGTGTCCTGCCACACCCCTATTGATATGCCATGTGCATAGAAGGTGAGTTGTAGAGGGAAAAACAAACTCAATTGCCTTCATCAATCCCAACTCTCTGTCGCTAAGAATCACATGTGGGTTAGACCATCCATCCATGAGGTTCTTAAGGGTCTTCAATGCCCAAATATAGTTCTCTTCTGTCTCTCTTGATATAAATGCAAACCCGACAGAGAAAGTGAGCTCGGTTGATGTCACACCAATGATCTCAAGCAATGGCATACAATATCTATTGGTTTTGTACGTGCAAATCATCATCAAAACCAATGGGAAACATCGAAGTAAGTTGATGGATTTAGGATGAGCCCAAAACAGGTCCGTGACTTCGTCGGTTTGGTCATCTTTTCTATGCCATGAAATATAACCATGTGTGTCCAACAAATGCATGAGTTGTTGCATTTGTGATCTCCTCCAGCCTTCAATGAACCTATGTTTTTGTCTTGCGTTGTATATTGTGAGCAAGGTTGATGCATTCGATTTATCTCTTTTCTTTAAAGTGTCCAAAATCTTTCGGGGCTTGATGTTGCCTTTCGTCATCTGAATCAACTTGATGATTTGCCGGTTGAAGCTTTGCTACCCTTTCGGTAAATTTTGCACAGAGCGTAGTCTTCAAATTGTACGTAAAGAGAAAACAATAAATCAATATTCAATTGATCATTAACAATTCTAATTAATATATAAATAAAATCAAGTGCAATTAATTAATAAACGATTTTTATAAATTAAAAAAATCAGTCCAATAAACTAGTACATGCTAGCTTATATGGCTGAAATACTAATAATTAATTAATTTAAAGTTAATTATCATTGAATTAAAACTCCTAAAACTAAAAGAAAGGGTGGTAATTTCTCTAGGTTTTTTAGGAAAAAGAAATATGTTCGTGCATAGTTATATGGTCTGAAAAATTGTAGATTATATTATTCAAGTTTAGACTTTATAATATAGGAGGGTCTATAATATAAATTGGAGTGTTAAGGAATATTGTGCAATTAGGAAATATGCACAAATCACTCCTATAATTATGTTGTAAAATCACTCCCGTAATTATGTTATGCACAAATCACTCCCTTGATTATGTGCTACCTTATTTAGATATTTCCATTTGTATGTAATTGCATCTCTATATATAGAGACATGTAATAGATCAATAATACAACACAATAAACTTATTCTATTATGAAACTAACATGGTATCGGAATGGTTTTCGATCCAAACCTTAATTTCCCAAATCTTTGATTCTTGAGCGAAGAGATCAGATCTTGGATCCTGAAAGCTTGATGGATCAGATCTTTGGTTTCATTGTTTTGTTTTCTTGATTTCTTGAAGCATTATTAGTTCGTGTTCATCAATGGCGTCTGTGCAAGCGATGGCGAGTTCATCGAATGAAGGCGATGCGATGGTGTTCGGTGTTGAAAGCCCTTACTATTTGTCTAATTCAGATCATCCTGGCATGATATTGGTGACGAATCCTCTGACCGGCACCAACTAATTTTCGATGGTACAAAAAAAGAAACTTAATTTTATGAATCAAAATTAGGAGCAGCTTTAACCGAATGTGTAGTGTTACATAGCAATGTTGATACAAAAAAAGAAGAAAAAACTATAGATCAATGTCATTACATAAACTGATTAAGCAAATACATAATGATCCTTGTGACAACTGCATGTATATACATTCAAACCAGAGCAAATTCATTATTCCATGCATCAGCTTCCCAATCGCTGAATTCCAAATCCGCCGGTTCAAATTGGGGAAAGTCAAGTAACCAGTCGACGCCGACAGAAGTTGCTGCTGCAGACATGGACGCGGACGTAGAAGAAGAACTTCAATGTGACTTCAACACTACTCATCCTGACGTAGTCGCTTTGCCTAATGTTGAGTCCATGGTTGAGACGACCGAGGTTTAGAGGAGGAGGAGGGCGTCGACTGGTTACGTTACTTTCCCCAATTTGAACAAAGCGGATTTGGAATTCAACGATTGGGAAGTCGATGCATGGAATAATGAATTTGCTCGGTTTGAATGTATATACGTTATCACAATGATCATTATGTATTTGCTTAATCAGTTTATGTAATGACATTGATCTATAGTTTTTTTCTTCTTTTTTTTGTATCAACATTGCTATGTAACACTACACATTCTAAGTTAAAGTCGTTCCTAATTTTGATTCATAAAATTAAGTTTCTTTTTTTGATAAAACAACAAATTAAGTTGTTCGAATAATTAAACTTGGATACTTTTAAAATTGTTTATTGTCTCCTAGCTAAAATTCGTGAATATATCAAAATTAATAATCGAGCATTGTGCATACGAAATTAACAATTTTTAACTTGTTCCGCACTTTGTCAGTATGCGTACATGATTTTATGAAACACCGTATATATTCAACATTTATTTTATAGGAGACTTTATTCATTAATTTGGCTAATTGAAACAGTTTGACAATCAGGGATTACTCTTTACAACGTTGAAACTCATGACAATACATAAAAGTACTATAACTACAAAATGAATAACAAAACTTCTCAACAAGGAGAAGACCTGAAAACTTCTCAACAAGGAGAAGACAAATCAAAAACTCCAACTAGGGAAGAAAAGTAATTATAAAATAAAAACTAAAGATAAATCAATCCAACCAAATGCACAAATCCGCATAACACCGTTGATGAAGATGCACCACAACAAGTATGGATCAATCTCAACAAATCTGATTAGTATTGTTGTTCATTGAATGAACAAAGAGCAAAAGAGATTTGATTAGAACCACTGCCGATCGTTGAGAGGATCAACGGTGGTTCAAGAACAAAAATCACAAAAGCGAATCAAAAAAGGAATTTTAGGGTTTTGGAGAGAATGACATCTAACATTTATTATTCTACCTAAGAGAGATTGAAGAATTTTTTTTTTTTTTAGAAAGACATTATTTATAGGACAATGCTACCTACATGCATTGACACACTTAAGGTCACTCATCTATTTCGTAACTTTGTAATGCGCTTTTACATATGCATCTCAAAATGCATCACATGGATTTCTAAATGGTGTGCATAGTGTAACTTTAGTGTGTCAAAATGTCATTGCCTTGGGGTAGGCTAGCTAATGTAAAGAGCCGCCCTTCTTATTGTTGGTTATTTGTAGTCCAACGGTTAGGATAATTGCCTTCCAAGCAATAGACCCGGGTTGCACACGCATGTTACTTTTTGTGCAACTAACAATTGTAAATTGGAGTTTTTACATGTAAAAATAGTATGTAGATAAATTGGGTTTCTACATGTAAAAATAGTACTTTGGGGTACAAAGTTTTGAACCATTTGCAATACTAACTTTTGCTACTTTTTTTTTTGACTTTAGTGGGAGTCAAACCACAACCACTCGAGGTCTTGCCTTTTTGATAAGTGATATATCTACTATCTCACAAGAGATGCCTTGACAACTTGCAATCGTAAATTGGGGTTCCTACATGTAAAAATAGTATGTAGATAAATTGGGTTTCTACATGTAAAAATAATACTTTTGGGTACAAAGTTTTGAACCATTTGCAATACTAACTTTTGCTTCTTTTTTTGTGGCTTCAGTGGGAGTCGAACCATAACCACTCAAGGTCTTGCTATTTTGATAAGTGATATCTTTACTATCTCACTAGAGATGTCTTGACAACTTGCAATTGTAAATTGAGGTTTCTAAATGTAAAAATAGTATGTAGATAAATTGGGTTTCTACATGTAAAAATAGTACTTTTGGGTATAAAGTTTTAACGGGGTCGAAAATATTAAGCGATTTCGAGCAAAACCCAATATATTTTTACCATTTTCATCTATTATTAGGGAGTTTTGAAGTTTTTTTGTTCTTTTTGGTCTGGATCGAGATGCCTTGACGACTTGCAATTGTAAATTGGGGTTTCTACATGTAAAAATAGTATGTAGATAAATTGGGTTTCTACATGTAAAAATAAAATAATACTTTTAGGTACTGTGACGGCCCCAATTTTCGGGGTCGCCCCGTGCAACAGTTACCTCTCCAGCTCATGCACCAGAAGTAACTGCCACGTCATTTCTCTATCTCATTATTAAATAATTTCATAATTGATGATATTGATCCATAAAATAACAGCGGAAGTCTTGCCTTAATAAAAGAAACATTATATAAAGTTATTTTATTCAACCTATAGTGAAAAACCCGGTCATACTTGCATATAGGCGATCAACTATAGCAAGTAATATATCCAAGTACGAAGTGATTTTGGTCTCCCATTCCCAAAAATAATGCAAAATATTAAAAGAATAATTACTACCTACGCACGTACTAGCGGGCCTCGGCGAAGGCAAGTCGATGTAATCGCCAAGTATCTCCTTACCCCTCGTTGGTACTAGGATCTCGCACTCGTTATCACAAAAACCAAATAACGAGTCCAAGTAAGTAAAATCCCAAGGAAAACCACCAGGCATTGCAATTTAGGAATATGAATAGAAACCAATAAACAATGTCAAATAATCATGCAATAACAAGGAAATAATGCAGTAACCGCTCAAAAGGAAATGCATGAATACCAACACCAAGAAAACAAACCTGGGTGTGCAATAAACACCGCCAAATGAAGCTAGGATCAGTGGCCCGGTCATACCCTACTCCAATGACCCCATTGATCGTATCCTAGTCACCAATACATTTGAGAAGAACAAACCCTACACACCGAAAAACCGCGTAACGCTACCGTTCCCATCACAATTGGATTTAGATTGACAAAGAAATAAGCTCAACGAATAGAATAAGTAAATGCAATAGTGGTGTTCAATTGAGTTTTACATACCTCAAACAATAGCTCAAAACCCCATAAATATCCCCCGATTTGATTCTCCTCAAATCCCCGACTAAAATTCTGTCTCGAGACTCCTGGGATTCATTTATGAGGATTATTGGTCAATTAATTTGATTATAGTGTTATTTTGGATCATTTCTCCATTTTTCAAATTTTCAAGTTCCAAGTGGATAATTAGCGCGCTAATTGATCTTCATCACTATTCATCATCATCTTCACTCAACGTGATTAGCGCGCTAATGTCTCCAATTAGTGCGCTAATTGCTGCTCGTCAGAAAATTTCCAAATTAAAATTTTTAACTCCAAACAACTCACAAACCCATAAATTCAATTCCCATATTTCCATAACACATCAATAACCTCAATTACACCATTTAAACATGAATTACCATAATCAAACACCAAAATCCACAATTTACAAAAATTTCCATTTTCAAACCCATTTGCAAAACTATTCCAAATTCTCTCAAATTTGCATCAATTTGGTCAATTTCACATACTTCCAACCTTATAAGCATCATATTTCTAAAATATCATGTCAATCCCCCAAAATTTCGTTTAAACCAAAATCATTCTAACAACCCAAAAATTCCATAAAACCCAAGTTAAAATGATTTCATACCTTAATTCTTGTTATTGATTGCCACAGATCACTCTCTAATCCAGCTTTTGATTTCCTTCTTCTTTCTCACCGATTCTCTCCTCTTCTCTCTAAATTTCTCACACCCTTTTATCTCCATTTGACCGATCAACATATATATATATATATATATATATATAGTTGGTTTTCCATTAAGTGTGTGAACACATCTCGAGAATAATCCTTAGGTCACTAACCACCCTGTGTCACTTCAACTTCTTGACATCTTATCATGACACTGGTTACCTCAAATCACCCGGTTGTGCATCTCGAGAACCATCCTAAGGATGTTGATTTTCCAGCTACAACTATAGGACTTGGTTTATTCCAATTTGATTCAACTCATAAAACCCATTCTAGTCCTCAATAAATTCCATAAAATTGTAATTAAGGTCACACTAGTTTCTCGACTACCCGGCACCCTATGCCCCGTGTCCGGCACGCTTCCCAAGGCGGTCCCACACTTAGTGTACCTAATTTAGTTATAACTTAGCCCAAAGTTATATTTAAATTTCATTATACTAACCCCTAAATTAGGGTCGTGCTATATTGTTAAACTCTAATCAAACCCCAACGCCCGGTCTCACAGCTCCCGAACCCCCGCTTTGGTCTGACTCACGCCACGAAACGCTGGCGCTCAACCTCGCTCGACATCAACTTACACACATGTGATGTTTATATAAATAATAATAACTTTCCCATCACAATAATAGACATACAACATGCACAAATAACACAATACCAGCCTGGGTACTCATTTTCGATTCAACCCAGTTGTCCACGTAACGCCCGAACTACCCGTTAATCCTCGTGATTAACACTAATCCAGCTTTAATTAATTTGGGTCGTTACAGGTACAAGGTTTCAGCTGGATTCCTCCATCGCTCACTAAGACCGAGTTATCTTTGCATTTATCGGTTGGAGTCGATCGAGACCTCTAAAGAGGAATCGGCTCGACACCTCTAATGTTCGTTCGAAACTCACTGACGACACTTCTTTAAAAGTGGGGTATGAGTAATGGGGTGAACAAGAGTATTTTTAGAATTTTAAGAATAAAAGTGAGGTAAACTAAGTAAAAAGTGGGGTACATGAAGTAAAAATTCAAAACAGGGTCCATTTAGCCATTTGCCTTTTTTTATAAGCTTAATTCTTAGTTACCTACTTATTGTCGAAAATGAAACCTTTTGCGTGCAATACTATAACTATCGTAGTGACAACTTGCAATTATGAATTGTGCAATACTATACTATGTAGATAAATTGGGGTTCATTTTTTTATAATCTTAAATTGGGGTTCTTAGTTACCTACTTATTGTCGAAAATGAAGCCTTTTGCGCGCAATACTATATATAACTATTATAGAGATAACTTGCAATTATAAATTGAGGTTTAATTCTACCTGTAAAACATAGTATGTAGATAAATTAGGGTTATTTTTAACTGTAACGACCCTAAATTCTAACTCGTGCCACGTGTCAATTTAGGTCGTACGTGGACCCTTGCCGTGATACAGTTGTCCAATTCTCGGTTGTCGACGCCGAGGTATATTATTTTTGTTTGGTGTTTTGTATTATATTTTATTACCCCGAATATAAATTCCAATGTCACAAACGTGTGAGGACGTTTGTATGTGAGCATTGGTGTTGGGAAACGGGTTCGACTCGATAGGAACACGAATAACGGATTTCGTGCAAATGGTGGTCGGGTAATTAGCAGTCCAGAGGACTTAATGAATTAAAAGCACTGACAAAATACAAAATAAATAATAATTAAACGGCGTAAAGTGCGGTTGATGTCAATACGTCCGAGACTACGCGACGAGCGAGTTGTGGTACGAAACATATCGAAAACGCGAGTATTGTGTCAAAAATCACTAAGTAGAATGATTGTGTCACCTAATTAAGTCACACACTATGTGTCAAGTTAGGTGAATGAGTTAAGTGAGGGCCAAAAGATATGTCTCGAGATCCGTATGGGTGTATAGATGACGAAGGAGTATAAAACTCAACCTCATCACCTTTTCTCTCTCCTACCTCATTTCTCACATCTCTCTCAACGAAACCTCAATGTGAGAACGGAGTGGATTTCGGGGCATTTCACGCGGTTTGACGTCGAGGAAGCGCTCAAACTCGAAACCTAAGGTGAGATTTCGGCTTTCCATGTCGTTGTTTACATTTTGACACCAGTTTTGGGTGTTTTCGTCGTGATGAATTCGAACAATGAATTAGGGAAATTGATTTCTATGGTCTCAATTGATGAATTCGGATTGATATGGATGATCCCTTGATGTTTTGGTGAAGTGGTTTTGTGTTTGGTGTGTTTTCGAATTTTTGAGACTTTTGGGTGAATTTTCACAAATCAATGGTGTTGTCGGGTTTTGACGCGAGCCGAAGGTGGCTTAGCATTGTAATGAAGGTTTAATTGAGGTTGGAATAGGCTCGAAGCACGGCAACGTGAGCCAGGGTGTCAAAAACACCATGTAGCGGCCCAACCCCCACTCAGGCAAGTTGGCACCACCACTCACAGGCAGTGTGCGGTCACCCTCTAGGTCCATTCCACACCATCCGCGTCCCCACCTCACGCCCACGCGTAAGGCGCGGTTTTCGCCTCCCTCGGTTCGAACTCGGGTCCTAGAGGCTTAAGACCTTAAGTTTCACGAACCGAGTACCACCGAAGCCTGGACCCACCGCACGCGCTCGTGATTGGTTGTGCCAACTTGCCTGAGTGGGGGTTGGGCCGCTACACCCCGACTCGCAGGCGTTCTAGACTGGACGCTGCAAGCGACGTCGTGAGCACAAACAGCTCACGACGCCACCCACGGCGTCTGGGGCAGAGGCCCTAGGGCTCACGCTGCGAGGGCCTCGCCCAGGGTAAGAGCCCCACGGCATGTGGGGCAGTGAGCCCCATGTTTCACGCCGTGGGGACATCGCCAAAAGTAAAAACCCACAGCGTCCCGGTGGCGTGACACTGTTCACAGGCCTAATTTTGGGATTTTTTGAAAAATTTTGGGGATCTCTCGGGTATTCAAATAGGTCCGAATACGACCCAATACTCAGGTAATTAACCCAAATGGGTGAACGAATAAAATTATGAAAAATTGGATAAAATGTGGGTAATTAACGGGAAAATTCAAATTAAATGGTTAACAGGAGTTTTAGAACATCAACAGGACACACGGGAAATCTTAGGAGGCGTGTCGGTGTACGTTGAGTATGTTGTAGTTTGGATACATGTAAGTAAACCAGTGAGGAGTTTTACTGTTATTTCTTGAGCTTTAATTTGTTGTTATTGCTCTGTTCATTCAATTTTTGGAATTCCTTTTTGTTGAGTAGTCCATTGGCAAGTGAGTCATGGTTATTTTTATCTGCGATATGAGCTCTTATCTGGATGTTGTTGATATCTCCCTATTGAGTGTACGTTGGGGGCTCTTATCCAGATCTGTGGATATCTCATAGTCGCAAGGGTTAAGGTTGGTAGGCCATGTTCTCGTCCTGAACCCGAGTCTGCTGGGCTTTGCCGTGACTCAACGACCTTTTGGTTGGGACTCCTTGCTATTGATTTTGTATTAGGACACTATATTTTCAATTGATTTATTTACAGTCTTGTGTATTCATGCGCTCCCTGTTCCTTTCTTTCTATCCGCATGAATTATACTGATTTATTTATTTCAAAATGCTATAATTATATCCTGTTTGGCGTTACTTACCTGGGCTCGTCATTCTTGTGTTTGACTGAGTGCAGATCCACGACTAGCAAGGGAAATGCTCCACAAACTTGGGGACTTGATTTGAGGATATTGGAGCGGCTTTCCATTTGTCGATTAGGTGATTTTCTTGTATTATTATATATATGTTTTTTTTGAAACATTGGTTTGGGTTGTGAGAGATTTTGGGCGTGTATATCTTTTGTGTTATTCTCCTCTCGATCGATTATTGATCATGATATACATATGCGGGGTTTTCACATTATAGAATGTCTTATTCCAAATGGTTGTGATTATTTGATTAGCTTGAGGATTATTGTTTCCGCTATATTGATGATAACTCAATAATCAATGCTTTAATTTTGTAAATGAATGGTAAATGGTAAGAAAAGGCTGACTAGTCTTGCGTGACTCTTCAAACGGGCTCGGAGTTTCATGTAAGTATAGGCCGGGCGGGGCCCAGTTTAAGTTTGAAAACTGGGGCCGTCACATTAACCAATTTGATTGCCTAATGGTTTAGTACGGGATTTGAAAGTAAGAGGTCATGGGTTCAAACCGCGGGTGCAAAATGTTGTTTCTTTACTATTAAAAAAAATCTGAGGTTATTTATTTTTATAAGCATAAATTGGGATTCTTATTACCTACTTGTTGTTGAAAATAAATTGGATGACCCACTTTTGAGAAGCAATAATTGTAGGTTTTCTCCAAACAAAAACTTGGAGATTTTTTATTGGTGACTTATAGGTAATTCGGGTAAGTTTAATTCAACCATGGGAGCACTCGTTGATCAATTAATTAACAAAGGGAATGTAATTTTGATGTTGCAGAGAAGAATAAATAAGTCCATGAATTCTAAGTTTAGTCATGCCATGAGTTGTTGGAATTATTGTGTACATAGCATTCATTTGTATTCTTTTCTGTATATACACATTGGAGGGTGCACAACCCTTTTAGTGTACACATTTTCGTAAGATAACGCAAAATAAATAAATAAATAAAAATGTTTTGTCATGCTACATTTGATCTTGACGTTTTGAAGTTTTGAAGTTTACATTTGATATATAGTTGAGTCTTAACTTTTGATCCATTACAATAATATTAATTCATTTCTTCCTTGGCAATTAGTTATAGTTAGAATTCATTCAGTATGCTCAAGATTGATTTGTAGTATATTGTCTAACGCATATTTACCATAAGTGTGTATATATATATATATATATATATTATAACGAAATAAAGGGCGATTGTTAGCCCCCCTCTATGAATCCCCTGGTTAATTTAATGTTATTTATAGCCCCAATAAGTTAGTTCTTGTTCTGAGCGCGCACACACACACAATATACTACATACACCACACACACACACAAATTCTCACTTTTCGTTTTTGTGATTCTCGAACCTCGAACTCCTTATTGCACATGTGTCCTAGGTCAATCTACAAACATTGTTTATCTTACAGCTTTTTTTAGTTAATAAAATAGAGGTTTATCATTTGTTGTTTTATTATAAGTGATTGCATATTTACCTTATAATAAGATCTATGAGTATTTGTTGAAATATCCTAAATGTCCCTAGTTGGTCATTATACTTGGAACTATAATGAATTAAGACTAGCATGAGTCTTGATTGATGGTCATGTGATGATCATACGTATAGGGATACGAATCAAGATCATGAGTACTTGTTAAGGAACAAGGTACTGGATCGACCCGCTATAAGAACACCACATGGATTAAGTCATAGGTGTTACTCTTAATAGGTATATCATTTAGTCATTCGACTTGAGATTACCATAGACTTCAATATTGTGAGCATGATAATTTGACACAATCAAACGTTGTCTTTAACTGGATGATTATAAATATTGTGATTGGTTATCATGTGAGCAATATGTGAAGGTGTGTAATCAAGAAAGAATTTATCGCTCTCGTAAAAGAGAGATATCAAGTGGATCCTTCGATGCGTTAGATTGTTAAATGGCCAAGTCCAAGTAAATTGATATGATCAATGTCACTTGGATGTTTTCAATCTATCTAAAGATCGAGACTAGTACGATTGAATATTAAGGGTGACTTTCCATATCTTATATTTAATCAAAGGATATCGCACGACAAAAGGATATGATATACGTTATTCATTAGGTTGTATAGATTTTGATATTCATGCTACTTGGATAGTCATAATGCCTTGCTAGAGACCGCTTATGACTTATGTACCAAAATAGTTTTGGTTCACTACTAACGTCGCATGAACCTATTTGGTCGCACACAAAGAATGACTTTGCGCAATTTCAAATGGTCCAGAGTATTGAATTTTATAAGATAAAATTCAAGTATATAACCCCTTATGTTTCGTTATATAATAAATGTGTAATATGCTTAAACAATGTAAATACAATAGTTGTATTTTGAATTTACTTAAACATCGTAAATACAATAGTTGTATTACGAATAGGATTTAAGTGAGAGCTTATCTACACATATAATAAAAGGGTGATACCCAAAAACGTGATATATAAGAATTTCGTGTTTTTCAATTTCGAAATCTCTGGATTTTGGGAGAGAAAGAAAAATGTTTTCAATCTCTCTTAGGGCCAGCACTCCAAATTGTGGTCACCGTTCGTGTGTGGATTTCTGATAGAGGACGCACGCTTGAACGTTTTGAAGATCGAACAATCGAGAAGGAAATCACGAATCAAGGTATTGTTTACTTTTGTAGATCTAGTTTAATGAAACTTATTTGTGATCCTGTTGGGGTTTTTCAAAAATTGTTTTGAATTTTTCATTTGTGTATGAACCCCAAAACCCAACAATTTGTTTCATGTTGCATTCCAAGATTGATTTTTTTATCCTTAGAAGCTAAGATTCAACACAAATAAATGTTCTAATTAACCATTCAAGAATGTAAATCAAATTTCAACCAAATACTATAATCAAGATGTTGTATTTGGTGGTAAGTTGTTGAGTGAATATGAACAAAGAAATGAGGGGTGTAGAGATTAGAAAGTAGAAGAGAAAATGAGATGAGTTCATGGTTTAATCTGGTGAGAAGGGGTGGGTGTCGTGAGTGGGATAGGAGCTAGGGATAAGTTTAAGGTTTCATTTAGGAAGCGGTGTAGGGAGTGAAAGTAAATTTGAGGAGTGGTATAGAGTGAAAAGTAGAAGGGGAAAAGAAAATCGGTTCATGATTTAGTTTAGAGTGAGGTTATTTAATTAAATGAGGGTTGGTATAGGGTAAAGGAAGGCTAATAATCACTTTAACATTAGCATTTTTCCCCTCAAAGGAAGCTTGAAATGTTGCTAATTTTTTCATTTCCCCCAATTTTGTTTTTTTTTTTTTTTTTTTTTGTAAAATCTTAATGTTTAAATTTGATTCTTAAGTTGGTGTTTAAATATATCCCGCTCTAAAAGAAATATATATATCTATATATATATATATATATAAATTAGGGGAAATGCACCTGATCACCGCCTAAAAGAGATATTTTTAAAAAATTAAAAAAAAAATTGAACATGTGACCTCAAAGACGCAACAAATATAACACTACAAAGTTTTTTCTTTTGAAGTGAAATAAAAATATCATTAATCATTAATATAGGTTTTCTATTTTAGTAAGTGGTTGTCTTTCCTTATTGGAAGTCTTATTTTCCGTTATGGTTCTATTATTATAAATGCAAAAGACAAGCGTATAAGCTGCACATAAGTTTGCAAACTTTCGCAACGTCGATTAGATCTCAAAGAGAAAGAAAAAGGCTGCTATTAACGTAATTTCATTGTTAAATCAGATATAATAATGAGCAATTTCTATGAATAGAAATCTTTTCGTCAAAAAAAATTCATTTAATTTGTCAAATTAATTTGATTCAATTAATAAAATGGCGGATTGGATAGAACTAATATAACGACCCGATTTTATTAACGATTTTATTAACACCATTATAATAATTTATTTTCAAACTAGGACGTCAGCTCATATCTACGTAGACGTTCCGGATAGGCTAGGGTATGCCTGATGTTTGCTTTATTGCAATGTTGATTCATTCAATTACTTCATATTGCATCATATGTGTGTGTTTATAATGATAAATCGTGTGAGATGGCATGACAGGTATTCACCTCTTAAAGCGTGTCGACGTAGGTGTCGGGTAGGCGAAGTACGGGTACACTAAGATGTGACAAATAATAATAATAAAACTGTAGGCTAAGTCAATTAGATCGAAATAATAGGCTATGACGTGTCAAAAGATACGCGCAGAGGTGCAGAGCACCGAATAATGGGTATCCGTGAGTGAGTTATTGGAAGGTTTAAATTGGTTAGTATCCTAATAGAGTCATTAATGAGTTTGGACAACTTTAATTGAGGCCTTGGGATGGTCCTCGAGACATGTGTACACAAACTTGATGAGATAGAGATATAAATATTTAAGTTGTAGATATTTTTGGACAACTAAGCCAAAAGTTTGTGCAAAATTGATGCTAGAGAGAGTCGATCCTTGCTTTCCATCTTGATGCTTGGGAGATTTGAGGATCTAAGCTAGGTGCTCTTCAACTAAGGTGTCATAACCATCATGCTAGAATTCCAATTTCTTTGCCCTAAATCTTGCTAGTAGGGACTTAAATTGATTGTGGATGATTGATCTCAAATAGAAAGAAAAGAGTTGTAAATCAATTACAGCTCTCTTTTATACTTTAATTAAATAAAAATATTTCTAATTTTATACTTTCTAATTACTTTTCGTAATTACTTTCCGTAATTTCACATTTCTAATTGGATAAAAATATTTCTAATTACTTTTCGTAATTTTATATTTCTAATTTTATACTTTCTAATTCCACGCGCTCTCATTTATAAAATAAAAAGTAATAATAATTAGTAATTATAATAAAAATAAAAATAAAAATTTCGGGGCTCTCAAGCGTTAAGACAAGAAAATGTTTTGATGTGTGTAACATTATTAAAGTTGCTTGTATTTTCCGCATGTTTATATAACATTATTATTGACTTCCATTATAAATGCCTGGTAGTTTTCTTCTGAGGATTTACTCACTAGACTCGACATATGTTTTGTTGTGATGACTGAGTGCAGATCTTCTACGAGTAAGGCTAAGGGGATTCTTGGCGACTACCTCTGAGCTCGCTCATCGCTTGGCACAGTACTCCTAGGTGTTTATTTTTATTTTTTTATTTATCTTGGGGTACTTACCAGGGGACTTTGAGTGACTTGTATATGTATATATTCATTTTTGGAGTTGCCTTGTCGCCTTATATACAATGTACATTATGTCGAGTTTTCCACACTAGGATGTTGCTCTTTTGACATGAACTTTTATAAGTATATTATTATTTATGCTTTCGTGTCTATTAAGTCTCCCGCTTGAAATAACTGTTAAGCACTATAAAGCTGGTAAAACATAGTAAATCCTTTAATTGAATATTCTAAAGGATAAAAAAGACTAACTCAGGAACAAAATATTAGAATAATTGGTTAACTTTATGACAAGATATGACAATTTAGCCCACATTACAAGGGAACTGATGTGGCAACGAACGTCATCGGCACGCGGGACACAACGGGGCAGTAACGTAACAGGGTTGTGGGACTCACAATGCACCACGGAGCGGTCTTAGGGCGCGGAATTAAGTTCTTGGATTGTCATCATAATATTCTCTCATGATTAAGAATACACTTTAGCATAAAAAACATGTACTTTTGTTAAGAACAATTTCATTATCTTAAACAAACATAACATTCAAATATGTTATAATAAACTCTGATTAAACAACACAAAACACCGAATCCAAGTGTTAGATAGGCCTGTAGAGTCCCCTATATACATAAGTGAGAGTCGAACTCACAACCTCCCGAAATGTGATGCCTCTACCATCTCACCAATGATGCTTTGACAAAATTTGTTAATTTCCAATTAATGCATAATCTCTTACATTGA
This sequence comes from Stephania japonica, assembly GCA_039657345.1. Classification (NCBI taxonomy): domain Eukaryota; kingdom Viridiplantae; phylum Streptophyta; class Magnoliopsida; order Ranunculales; family Menispermaceae; genus Stephania; species Stephania japonica. Next base: position 11,487,161 of record CM077562.1, read on the forward strand.
TTAAATATTTTTATTCTTTATGGACTCCATTTACAAGGCATAATTATTATTATTATTTTGTTGAAGTATACTGTTGCATAATTGAATAATAACTAACAATCGGTTGGTTTGAGTAGTATGCTTCGCAACTACGAGTTTTGGTATTTAATAGAGGTTTCAAAACCCCTATTAAAAATGAGTGTTATTAAATGCCATGTGAGAAACGTGTTCGATGGGTCAATTGTTGGTTTGATATTTTTCATTAGGTTTTCTATTTTAATAAGTTGTTGTCTTCCCTTGTTAGAAGTCTCGTGTTTTTCTTCACTCGTTGGAAGTTTTTGTTCGTCTTCCCTTGTTGGAAGTTTTATTTCGATATGGTTCTATTATTGTAAATACAAAAGACAAGCGTATAAGTTGCATATAAATTTGCAAACTTTCGCAATGTCGATTTGATCTCAAAGAGAAAGAAAAGAGCTATAAATCAATGACAACTCTCTTTTATACTTTAATTGGATAAAATTATTTCTAATTTTATACTTTCTAATTACTTTTCGTAATTATATTTCTAATTACTTTTCGTAATTACTTTTCGTAATTTCATATTTCAAATTGGATAAAAATATTTCTAATTACTTTTCGTAATTTTATATTTCTAATTTTATACTTTCTAATTCCACGCGCTCTCTTTTATAAAAAAAAAGTAATAATAATTAGTAATTATAATAAAAATAAAAATTTCGGGGCTCTCAAGCGTTAAGACAAGAAAATGTTTTGATGTGTGTACGTGGTTTCTAGAGATACTGTATTTGTGCCTTGGGATGTACTTTCTAGCAAGTCGGTGTCTATCCAACGAGAGGACAAAGAGCACTAACGACTTAAACGATCATGTCACCCAATCATTTATCGATGTAATAATACATATCTATATAACTAACCTTACCTACTCACTCGGTTTTTGTAGTACTAATATAAAAACCCAACCATATGCACTCAAATTTTTTTTAGGAGATTCAAGAAACGATCAATTGAATCGCTTCATTAGTTTGATCTACAATGGAGACTACATCGTTCTTCCTCGCGGTTACGTGTTTGCTCCGACGGATTCAGAGCTCCTCGGTTACTTTCTCTTCTCCCAAATACAAAACCCTACCGTCCAATTCGAGGAGATTCAGGACCCTAATAACATCTACGAATATGTTCCGGACATCCTCACAAGTAAGGACCACCATGCATGCAAGTTTATGCAGTTAAGATTCTTTTCCAAGTTCTTTTATTCATAGTTTTTTGTTTACATGAGTTCTTGCGAGTTTGTATGAGAGAAAACAAGCAGAGCCAACGAATGGTATTTTTCAGCCGTGTGAACAAGAAACACGCGAACGGTTCTCGGTTGAGTCGAAGCATCGCCGGTCGAAAGGATTCGGAGAGCCTCCACCGGGAGAGAAAAAGGTTCGAGGGTGCAATGGACAGTTGTTGGGAAAGAGGACATCATTGAACTACTACGAAGGGAAGAATTCCAAGCGATTGGATCATGCAAGAATACATCTTGGCGCCTCCACAAGATCATCGCACACCCAACAAGGTGCGTAATTGACCTAATTAATTCTTTCTCGTAATTGAGATTTTTTTTTCCTTGGCAATCGAATTGTTAATGATCAATTGAATATTGATTTATTGTTTTCTCTTTACGTACGGTTCGAAGACTACGCTCGTGCAAAATTTACCAAAAGGGTAGCAAAGCTTCAACCAACAAATCATCAACGAAGTAATTGGTCATCAATTGCGAGAGATCATTATAATTTCAATAGTGTTTGTGCCAAAGAAGGCTTGGAGGAGGACTACATGGTGCCCCACTACCTTATTATGATCAAGTACATGAATGTTGGCGAAGCTCAAGGAGGCACAATCAACTGTGAAGAAGCCATGCCACCATTAATGATCGTCAACCAAGATCATCCATCAAGCATTAGTACCATTCGTACCTACCGACGACAACGTCGCAAACATGGGATCAGTCAACAATATTGCCAGCACTAGTATTAATTGCAGCAGTGATCATGATCATGATGTGCAGGATGTCCATGTTAATTCATTCTCATCAGATTTTTGTGACATTGATACGGAAGAAGTTCTCGAAACCCTTATCCAAGCCGCCTTCAACAGTCCCGATGATCGAGAGCCAAATGCCGGAGTGGAGGTTGAGAGGATGACGACGACAGAAGTTGCTGCTGCAGACATGGACGCGGACGTAGAAGAAAAACTTCAATGTGACTTCAACACTACTCATCATCATGACGTAGTCGCTTTGCCTAATGTTGAGTCGATGGTTGAGACGACCGAGGTTTTAGAGGAGGAGGAGGGCGTCGACTGGTTACGTGACTTTCCCCAATTTGAACCGGCGGATTTGGAATTCAGCGATTGGGAAGCTGATGCATGGGATAATGAATTTGTTCTGGTTTGAATGTATATACAGTTGTCACAATGATCATTATGTATTTGCTTAATCAGTTAATGTAATGACATTGATCTATAGTTTTTTCTTCTTTTTTTGTATCAACATTGTTATGTAACACTACACATTCGGTTTAAGCTGTTCCTAATTTTGATTCATAAAATTAAGTTTTTTTTTTGATAAAACAACAAATTAATTAAGTTGTTCGAATAGTTAAACTTGGATATTTTTAAAATTGTTTATTGTCTCCAAGCTGAAATTCGTGAATATATCAAAATTAATAATCGAGCATTGTGCATAGGAGATTAACAATTTTTAACTTGTTCCTCACTTTGTAAGTATGCGTACATGATTTTATGAAACACCGTATATATGCAACATTTATTTTATAGGAATGAGACTTTATTCATTATATATATAGCTCAATATATACAACAAATTGCATAGAATACTTACAAAAGGCAAGAACCAATGTGTTTCTCATGCATGCATTAGAATTTTTTATAAGATATATTACCTACGGCACATCCAAACCCTAACCCTAGATTCACTTGATTTAAAAAAAAAAAAAAACCTTTAGATTTTTCTTGGCAATCAATAATAGTTACAGTTTTTTGACACAATATATACATATACCCAGCAAGTCCAAACCTTATACCTTGATAAATATATAACACGATTTTTTATATGTGAAAAAAAAACTAGAGAATACGTACGTACACATTATTTATTAGTAATTTTAAATTAAGGCACACATGTCTATTTATTTATTTTTGCTTACTAATCCCATGTGAATTATATATAGTTGGACATTCAACCCCAAAACCCAAGAGATCCAAGAAATATAGTGTAGCTCTCAAGAATCGAACTCCATGACCTCTACTTAAGTAAGAGTTATGGTGTTCCTTTCTTAACCACTACACCACTCTCCTTAGCATGCATGACTATTTTAAAATTATCTAAATGACATTTTTTTTTGACTTCAGTGAGAATCGAATCACGATCTCCCGAAGTCTTTCTTAAGTAAGAGTATATGTTTTTGATGTTGAGATTTTATATAGATCTTGAAATTTATTTATTTATTTATTTTTTCTTGATAAGAAAATTCTTGTCAAGCTGATTGCATTTGGTAGGACCTGCAAATTTATTTAGTGGCAATGGCATATGCACTTCTTAGCTGCATACAGTTATGTTGTTTTGATGTTGGTAGAAATTGTGTCTATGCTACATTTGATTTGATGTTGAAAATGCTTGTAAATAGTGGTAGTTTTTTAACAAATGATATTTGAAATTTATTACTCTTTAGCTCTAGTGTATCTCTAGTTCTGTTTGATTTATAACTTATTTGTACTAGAGCCAAGCTTTTATGATCATTAGTGTCTATTCCAAGTATCCAACCATTTTTTTCATGATTTTTGCCATAGCGGCAGGTGTCTAGTTTGTGAATCGCCGATTTTGATGTGTCATGCTCAGATTTCATTTATTTATTTATTTGGTTATGTTCTTTGCGCGAGATAGGATCATTGAAAATGGTTGGAAATTGAAGAAAAAGTCGCGGATAAAGATAACACGAGATAATGGTGTTTAGGAAATAAATTACTATTCCCTGAAGATTTAGTCCTTAAAAAGCGAAAAGTTAATGAAGCATTTTTTTTGAAGATTGTTTGTTGTTGGAGAAAAAATTATATGAAATTGAGTCTTAGTTTATCTTGAGTTAGAAAATAAAGTGTCTCGATTTTCTTTCTCCCTTCCATTTGCGAGGTCCAATTCTCCTTGAGGATTATCATCAGTGGAGAAGCTTGCTAATTTCGATCGTGAACGAATCCCGAGAACGTGTTGTTCATGCCGGGGAGCTAGTGCAAAAGGTTTCTTCGAAGTTACCCATGATATTTCTCGGCTCTCTTGTGCGAGACTTCCTTCGTGCCCCTGGAGTTCAAACCCCATTGATTGTTCGTTTCTCCCTTTGTCATCCATGAGCGTGGGAGCCCCGAAACTCTCGGGGATCCTCGGGGTTTTTTGTGAAATTCTACACAAGAGAGGTATTGCTCTTTCTTATTTTAGACCTAAAAGTTTTTGTCGCTTTCGCATTATTGGATGGAGATTCTAAGAGTGGTATGTCCGCGTCTCATATTATGTATTGTGGAATTGTCTTTTTTTGTTTTGTTTGTTTTTTTTTTTTGTTTTAGTTTTAGTTTTAGTTTTTTTTTTGTTTGACGTCAACGGGAGTCAAATCCATGACAAACACTAAACCTTGCCTTTTCGCAAGTGATACCTCATCCATCTCAAAGCATCCATCTCGAAGTGATGCTTTGGATGTGTATCGTGGAACCATCAAGTCTTCTTTTTATTTTATGTTGACAATCAATTTTTTTCTTTTATTTTTTTATTTTTTTTTAAAAGAAAGAAAGTTGACAATCAATAATGTACACATGCATTAGAATTATTTGTCAGTATGAACTCTATAAGATATATAATTATGTACCTGCTTGCACATCCAAACCCTAACCCTAGATTATAACTACCCACATGATTTTTTTTATTTAAAAAAAAACTTGAGATTTTTTTTCCTTGGCAATCAATAATATATAGTTAATTAGAGTTTTTTGTTCGAATACACTCTCCATAATATACCCGGCACATTTGAACCATAACCCTAGATAAATAACAACAGGATTTTAAGAAAAAATAAACTAAAATGAAAACTAGAGAAATACGTACCTACACCTTCTTAAATAAAGTTTTTAGGAGTTTATAATTATAGCTTAGTTAACAATTGGTCTAGCTCTCAGTCTGGACATATAAGCTATTAACTTTAAATTAATTAATTATTAGTATTTCAGCCATATAAGCTAGCATGTACTAGTTGTTTAATGGACTGATTTTTTTTTTATAAAAATCGTTTATTAATTAATTGCACCGATTTTCTTTATATATTAAGAATTGTTAATGATCAATTGAATATTGATTTATTGTTTTCTCTTTACGTACAGTTTGAAACAGAAACAAATCTACAATGTCATTACCCAAGTAAAATCAGAAACAAATCTACAGACAATTAACATGTCCATCTCCACTTCAGTTAACAAAAATTAAGGCAGTAAAGTCGGAAACAAATCTCCTGACAACATGTCCGTATCCACTTCAAAACCAAAATTTAGGCAGTTTATTCCTCTCCACTCTAACGTGAAAAACTTAACTCTCAACACAACCCTAAATTACCAAATTGATTGATTACCATAAGTTCCAATTAAGTTAGGATTGAAGATTTGTTGCTGTTGTTATTGATGGAAACTAATTAAAATTAAGCCTAATCATGTATGTGATGTAATAATACATATTTATATAACTAACGTACCCACTCACTCGGTTTTTGTAGTACTAATATAAAAACCCAACCATATGCACTCAAATTTTTTATTGGAGATTCAATAAACAGTAAATGGAATCTGCTTCATTAGTTTGATCTACAATGGAGACTACATCTCCATTAGTTCTTCCTTGCGGTTACGTGTTTGCTCCGACGGATTCAGAGCTCCTCGGTTACTTTCTCTTCTCCAAAATACAAAACCCTACCGTCCAATTCGAGGAGATTAAGGACCCTAAGAACATCTACGAATATGTTCCGGACATCCTCACAAGTAAGGACCACCATGCATGCAATTTTATGCAGTTAAGATTCTTTTCCAAGTTCTTTTATTCATAGCGTTTTGTTTACATGAGTTCTTGCAGGTTTGTATGAGAGAAACAGTAGAGCCAACGAATGGTATTTTTTCAGCCGTGTGAACAAGAAACACGCTAATGGTTCTCGGTTGAGTCGAAGCATCGCCGGTCAGAAAGGATTCTGGAGAGCCTCCACTGGAGTGAAAAAGGTTCGAGGGTAGAATGGACAGTTGTTGGGAAAGAGGACACCATTGAACTACTATGAAGGGAAGAATTCCAAGACTGATTGGATCATGCAAGAATACATCTTGGCGCCTCCACAAGATCATCGCACACCCAACAAGGTGCGTAATTGACCTAATTAATTCTTTCTCGTTAATTAATCTTGACAATCAATTTTTTTTTTTTTTTTTTTTTTTTGAAAGAAAGAAAATTGATATTTGTTAGAATGAACTCTATAAGATATATAATTACGTACCTGCTTGCACATCCAAACCCTAACCCTAGATTATAACTACCCACATGATTTTTTTATTTAAAAAAAAACTTGAGATTTTTTTTCCTTGGCAATATGAATTGTTAATGATCAATTGAATATTGATTTATTGTTTTCTCTTTACGTACAGTTTGAAGACTACGCTCTGTGCAAAATTTACCAAAAGGGTAGCAAAGCTTCAACCAGCAAATCATCAACAGTAATTGGTCATCAATTGCGAGAGATCAGTTATAATTTCAATAGTGTTTGTGCCAAAGAAGGCTTGGAGGAGGACTACATGGTGCCCAAGGTACCTTATTATGATCAGTACATCAATGTTGGTGAAGCTCAAGGAGGCACAATCAACAGTGAAGAAGCCATGCTACCATTAATGATTGTCAACCAAGGTCATCCATCAAAGCATTAGTACCATTCGTACCTACCGACGACAACGTCGCAAACATGGGATCAGTCAACAATATTGCGAGCACTTGTATTAATTGCAGCAGTGATCATCATGATGTGCAGGATGTCCATGTTAATTCATTCTCATCAGATTTTTGTGACATTGATACTCATCCTGACGTAGTCGCTTTGCCTAATGTTGAGTCAATGGTTGAGACGATCGAGGTTTTAGAGGAGCAGGAGGGCGTCGATCAAGTTACGTGACTTTCCCCAATTTGAAGCCGCGGATTTGGAATTCAGCGATTGGGAAGGCGATGCATGGGATAATGAATTTGCTCTGGTTTGAATGTATATACGATTGTCACAAGGATCATTATTTATTTGCTTAATCAGTTTATGTAATGACATTGATCTATAGTTTTTTCTTCTTCTTTTTTTTTATCAACATTGCTATGTAACGCTACCCATTCGGTTAAAGTTGTTCCTAATTTTGATTCATAAAATTAAGTTTCTTTTTTTGATAAAACAACAAATTAATTAAGTTGTTCGAATAATCAAACTTGGATATTTTTAAAATTGTTTATTGTCTCCTAGTGAAATTCGTGAATATATCAAAATTAATAATCGAGCATTGTGCATAGGAAATTAACAATTTTTAACTTGTTCCTCACTTTGTAACTATGCGTACATGATTTTATGAAACACCGTATATATACGACATTTATTTTATAGGAATGAGACTTTATTCATTATATATATAGCTCAATATATACAACAAATTGCATAGAATACTTACAAAAGGCAAGAAACAATGTGTTTCTCATGCATGCATTAGAATTTTTTATAAGATATATTACCTACTGGCACATCCAAACCCTAACCCTAGATACACTTGATTAAAAAAAAAAAACCCTTTAGATTTTTCTTGGCAATCAATAATAGTTACAGTTTTTTGACATAATATATACATATACCCAGCAAGTCCAAACCCTATACCTTGATAAATATATAACACGATTTTTTATATGTGAAAAAAAAAACTAGAGAATACATACGTACACATTATTTATTAGGAATTTTAAATTAAGGCACACATGTCTATTTATTTATTTTTGCTTACTAATCCCATGTGAATTATATATAGTTGGACATTCAACCCCAAAACCCAAGAGATCAAAGAAATATAGTGTAGCTCTCAAGAATCGAACTCCATGACCTCTACTTAAGTCAGAGTTATGGTGTTCCTTTCTTAACCACTACACCACTCTCTTTAGCATGCATGACTATTTTAAAATTATCTAAATGACATTTTTTTTTGACTTCAGTGAGAATCGAATCACGATCTCCCGAAGTCTTTCTTAAGTAAGAGTATATGTTTTTGATGTTGAGATTTTATATAGATCTTGAAATTTATTTATTTATTTATTTTTTCTTGATAAGAAAATTCTTGTCAAGCTGATTGCATTTGGTAGGACCTGCAAATTTATTTAGTGGAGGGTTTTCATCTCTCCTTGTATATTCTTAGTAATTTAGCTAGTGGCAATGGCATATGCACTTCTTAGCTGCATACAGTTATGTTGTTTTGATGTTGGTAGAAATTGTGTCTATGCTACATTTGATTTGATGCTTGTTTGGTGAAAATGCTTGTAAATAGTGGTAATTTTTTAACAAATGATATTTGAATTTTATTACTCTTTAGCTCTAGTGTATCTCTAGTTCTGTTTGATTTATAACTTATTTGTACTAGAGCCAAGCTTTTATGATCATTAGTGTCTATCCTAAGTATCCAACCAATTTTTTCATGATTTTTGCCATAGTGGCTGGTGTCTAGTTTGTGAATCACCGATTTGATGTGTCATGCTCAGATTTCATTTATTTATTTATTTGGTTATGTTCTTTGCGCAAATAGGATCATTGTAAATGGTTGGAAATTGAAGAAAAAGTCGCGGATAAAGATAACACAGATAATGGTGTTTAGGAAATAAATTACTATTCCTGAAGATTTAGTCCTTAAAAAGCGAAAAGTTAATGAAGCATTTTTTTTTAAGATTGTTTCTGTTGTTGGAGAAAAAACTATATGAAATTGAGTCTTAGTTTATCTTGTGTTGGAAAATAAAGTGTCTGATTTTCTTTCTCCCTTCCATTTGCGGGTCCAATTCTCCTTGAGGATTATCATCTCGGTGGAGAAGCTTGCTAATTTCGATCGTGAACGAATCCCGAACGTGTTGTTCATGCCGGGGAGCTAGTGCAAAAGGTTTCTTCGAAGTTACCCATGATATTTCTCGGCTCTCTTGTGCGAGACTTCCTTCGTGCCCCCTGGAGTTCAAACCCCATTGATTGTTCGTTTCTCCTTTGTCATCCATGAGCGTGGGAGCCCTGAAACTCTCGGGGATCCTCGAGGTTTTTTTGTGAAATTCTACACAAGAGAGGTATTGCTCTTTCTTATTTTAGACCTAAAAGTTTTTGTCGCTTTCGCATTATTGGATGGAGATTCTAAGAGTGGTATGTCCGCGTCTCATATTATGTATTGTGGAATTGTTTTTTTGTTTTGTTTGTTTTTTTTTTGTTTTAGTTTTAGTCTTAGTTTTTTTTTGTTTGACGTCAACGGGAGTCAAATCCATGACAAAGACACTAAACCTTGCCTTTTTGCAAGTGATACCTCATCCATCTCAAGCATCCATCTCGAAGTGATGCTTTGGATGTGTATCGTGGAATCATCAAGTCTTCTTTTTATTTTATGTTGAATGTGGACAATGTGGTATTTGGAGATTGATTGACGGCAGTGGTATATCATTGTAATGCATGTTTACAAGTAACTAGGTGATTTACCATGAAAGTTGATGGAGGTTGATCAATGACTGTAAGATATCAATACTGCTTTGAGAGGCTTGAGCAAAAAAATTTGGGGTGATTTTGAAAGGGAGTTCTTTGTAATTTATATGTTTATGCTTGCATTCACTTTTTTGTTGTAGTTATTGTTTTGAAGAGTGTTCTATAAATTTGCAAAGCTTCTATTTTCCTATCGTTCGTATTGCATTTGGTTTGCTAAGAAAGATTCCTTATAGATCAACCTTGTCAAATTGCTTGGAGTGTCTGATGTGCACAAAATATGAATTGTGCATGGCATATATGTCCTTTTAGTAATGAACCAGATCTGGTGTTTCTTTTTAGTAGTAGTTGGTTGATACAACTAGTAGAAATTTGTATGATGTTCTTCAAGGAATGCTTTGAGAGGCGATATTCATGTATGTGTGTGATTCATGTAAAGATTTGATCCTACTCATGATACATGCTTGTGTTTCTCGAATTATATCCTATCATGCTCTGTGTTGTCCCTACTCCCTATGTCTTGAATTTCTCGCTCGAGTTGATTCATTGGGATACTCAAAACTAAGATGCATTTTCCTTGTTTGAAGTTGATTATCATCATATTACGAGCAAGGCATTTTCTTCGCAAGTAAATGGATGTAGGTCCGGAATGCTTTTTTGTTCGGTCTTTGTTATTTCTTATTTTCGGTTTTGCTCAAAGTGGCCAATATTGTCATTTAATTTTTTCAAATTTTGTGGTTTCCAGGGGCAACTTTGATCTAGTTGGGAACAACTTCCGGTGTTCTTCATTCGTGATGGCATGAAGTTCCCCGACATGGTTCATGCTTTGAAGCCGAACCCCAAATCCCACATTCGGGAAAATTGGAGAGTCCTCGACTTTTTCTCTCATCACCCAGAGAGCTTGCACATGTTTACCTTCCTGTTTGACGATATTGGTATTCCTCAAGATTACAGGCACATGGATGGTTCTGGGTGTGAACACATACACCCTCATCAACAAAGCCGGGAAAGCCCATTACGTGAAATTCCACTGGAGACCAACTGCGGGGTCCAACCACGATCATGCTACCCAGGACCTCTATGATTCGATTGCTGCTGGAAATTATCCTGAATGGAAGCTTTTCATCCAGATTATTGATCTTGATCACGAGGATAAATTCGACTTTGATCCACTTGATGTCACGAAGACCTGGCCAGAGGATATCCTGCCCTTGATGTGTCACTATGTGTACTAAAAAAGAAGACTACAGTTGTGATGGGAGCTACTTTAATCAGATCTTAATAATTATGGGTGGTGTAATAAAACTGCATTTATGCAAAGCTAGGTGTGGGTGTTTGTAAACACTTACAAACGTAAAATCATCTTTGTCAGTTTAATTATAATTGATGACATATCATTATTTGTCACTTCTAGTGTTATCACTACTCTTTGGCTCTTTGGACTTGTGGTCTTCTTTACTTGATTGATTGTTGGATTGGTTGATTGATTGATTGTTGGAAGTTTTATTTTATGATTTATTGATTATTGGATTCTATGAATAAAAATATTTTTTCGTAAAAAGAAACTTTCTAATTTTATACTTTACTTGGCTAAATTACTTTCCAACGCTCTCTTTTATAAAAAAAAAAAAAGATGTAATAATAATTAGTAATTATAATAAAAATAAAAATTTCGGGGCTCTCTTAAACTGATCACGTCACCCAATCATTTATATGATGTAATAATACATATCTATATAACTAACCATACCACTCACTCGGTTTTTGTAGTACTACTAGAAAAACCCAACCATATATATATATATATTCATTTTTGGAGTTGCCTTGTCGCCTTATATACAATGCACATTATGTTGGGTTTTTCACACTAGGATGTTGCTAAGTATATTATTATTTATGCTTTCGTGTCTATTACGTCTTCCGCTTGAATTGAATATTCTAAAGGATGAAAAAAGACTAACTCAGGAACAAAATACTAGAATAATTGGTTAACTTTATTACAAGATATGACAATTTAGCACACATTACAAGGGAACTGACGTGGCAACGGACATCATCGAAGCGCAGGACACAACGGGGTAGTGACGTGACAGGGCTGTGGGACCCACGACGCACCACGGAGCGGTCTCGGGGCGCAGAATCAAGTTCTTGGATTGTCATCATAATATTCTCTCATGATTAAGAATACACTTTAGCATAAAACATGTACTTTGGTTAAGAACAATTTCATTATATTAAATAAAATAACATTCAAATATGTTATAATAAACTCTGATTAAATAACACAAAACATTGAATCCAAGTGTTAGATAGGCCTGTAGAGTTCCCTATATACATAAGTGAGAGCCGAACTTACAACCTCCCGAAATGTGATGCCTTTACCATCTCACCAAAGATGCTTTGACAAAATTTGTTAATTTCCAATTAATGCATAATCTCTTACATTGATTAAATATTTTTATTCTTTATGGACTCCATTTACAAGGCATAATTATTATTATTATTTTGTTGAAGTATACAATGCATAATTGAATAATAACAAACAATCGGTTGGTTTGAGTAGTAACAAACTACGAGTTTTGGTCTTTAATAGAGGTTTCAAAACCCCTATTAAAAATGAGTGTTATTAAATGTCATGTGAGAAACGTTGTTGGTTTGATATTTTTCACTAGGTTTTCTATTTCAATAAGTTGTTGTCTTCCCTTGTTGGAAGTCGTGTTTTTTTTCTTCACTCGTTAGAAGTTTTTGTCTGTCTTCCCTTGTTGGAAGTTTTATTTCTGTTATGGCTCTATTATTGTAGATGCAAAAGACATGCGTATAAGTTGCATATAAGTTGCATATAAATTTGCAAACTTTCGCAACGTCGATTTGATCTCAAATAGAAAGAAAAAGAGCTGTAAATTAATTACAGCTCTCTTTTATACTTTAATTGGATAAAAATATTTCTAATTTTATACTTTCTAATTACTTTTCGTAATTATATTTCTAATTACTTTTCGTAATTACTTTTCGTAATTTCATATTTCTAAGGGAACAACTATGTGCACCCCACAAAAGTGTAAGGGCAAGCCACATACTAAGGGCACTCTATGATTTTATTTGGGCACCCCAATGTGATATTTTAATTCCCTAAATACCCTTTTTCAATTTAGAAGGGCACCCCATTGTATGTGATTTCGAAGGAGGGCACCCCATTGATTTCGGAGGGCACACCACTCAACCTAGCCGCTTCTTCATCTTCCAAATCTCGCCCTATTATGTGCGATTTGGGCTCGTAATTGTTCCACGAATCTTGCTTGCCGTGGTCGTTGTTGGTTCGTGCGTCGGACGGGGAAGGGGGTGGTGGCGATTTGCGCTTTGGAGGGGAAAGGGGGTGGTGGCGGTTCGTGTGTTGGAGGACCCGGATCAACTACAAGGTGCAAATTTCTTCTCATATGATGTTTTAATGGATATTTACCAATGCAATTGTTGTACGAGTGGTATTTTATTGTTAGAATTTGAAATTTGTTATCGATTCGTTGTTGATTTCGTTATATGTTGTCCGGTTCGGCCTCGCGAGATCAGAACCTAAGTAATTTGTTCGGTGGATGAGGCTCGAAACAATGTGTTCCTATCAGTTTGTGAGAGGCCAAACAAAACATATAGGTTCGGTTGAAGGACACCGAAACTATATTATTTGTTCGGTTTATTCTAACTGAACCAATATGTTTTAAAATTTTTGTTGGATTTTGATGTTGGTGTCTCTTCATACATAGGGATGGCTCGTTCTAAGAAGCTGTGACATGGGAAGAGACAGGTAACACTCTGGTAGGATTACGCGGTGGCGTCGTGGAAGGAGACCTCAAACGGCATCGTATAGAAAGTCCAAGGAATCAACACGTGTTACGAATGCAAGTGATGTCATTTGAGGTACACTATGAGACATCCGCAAGTAAATGCCTCCGTCACGCCATGCGGCAGAAAGGAGATAGAAGTCCATAAAAGTCAAGTCACTACCATGAGACTTCTTCTTCCGACTCCATTGAAGAAGAACAAGATGAATCGCAGAACAAGAAGTGGATGGAGAAGAAGCGAGCAAAGCAAATGAGTGACTACTTGTGTGTGATTATAATTTAAAATGTTGGTTTTATGTTGACTTTATACATTAAATTTCTTTTGGTTGTTATTAGTCCGAAATGCATGTCGATGGTAGTCACTAATCTGGTATACATTTTATTGGTTCAAATTTGATATGATATATTTTGTTGCCTTCATTATTATTTGGATTTGTTTTGATATTTTGATATGCACGTGTGTTCGGTTATACAGGCCTGAACATACATAGAAGGTTCGGTTATGCAGGCCTGAACAAACAAAGAAGTTTCGAGCCTGCATAACCGAACCTTACTGTTTAAAATACCTATACATAGGGTCGGTTGAACATGACCGAATATCTATCTAAGTTTCGGTTACTAGCTCCCAAACTTTTTGTTGATGTTCGGTTATGGGTGCCCGATCCTAGTATCTTACATTTCATAAATTACATGTTCGGTTAGTAACGTCATTACATTCTCTAGATGTTCGGCTGCCCTCTACCGAACATTGTTAATATGTTCGATACTTTGTGACCGACCATTAGTTATTTTGGAGGAAAGACATCATCAAATGAGTCGGCATCACATCATTCGTGAAGAAATAAATGTTAGAGTACGAAAACTCAAATCAATAATTCATTTAAAATAAGAAATAGTACGATTCAACCCAAAAAATTATAATATTTCATCCACTTTTGCCTGTATAAAACAACTTCAATCATATGTTACTATAGAAGTGTGTCATAGAAGTGTGTCATACATCAATGATGATATCATTCATTTCAAAACTTGATAGTAAAGTATGCAATATACACAAAAAAATATTTCAAAAACGGACTTCAGTTTGAAGTGAGGTCAAGGTGTGTCTAAGTCAACGATAATTGGAGTTCCGACTTGAGTACTAACAAATTGCGGTGGCTCTTTAATATTTAAGTTCTGAACCCATCCCATCGCCTCCGGTCGTGAATTTCTTCGCCACCCCGGATACAAAGGAGGAAAAGGGGCATCCACATTAAATAAAACCTGAAAAATATAGATGGGTCGTTTAAGAAAAAGAAATAAATATACAAGTACAGCTTGGAATTTATAAAGTGGTTCACTTTACCCTCATAAAATGGTTGCCATTAACGTGTGTCATCCCAATTACGACCCTGTCACTCATCGACTCTGGTGGTGTACCCTTAAGTGGAGGGAATGTCATACTACCACTCGGTGATAGGGACACTACCAAGACCTTGTAACATGTAGCAATGATGAGTCCCATATCAGGCATAGACATCCACTTTTGAAATGGAGCGTCCTCTTTCTCGTAGTACTGCACAGATAGTATAATCGTATCGCAGTGATCACTACCAAGGATTATGCGCCAAAGATCTTCGTACCCATGAAGTTCACAATACAAATCATTGCGGATTTGTTTCCATGCATCATCTTCCTTGTGTCCAAGACCAGTTGCAACAACACGGTATCCACAATTACCATCTCCCCTAACTTCATCAACCCTCGCAATGTGACCAATCCATTCTATAGGGACTACACCACTATAACCATTGTTAGACATACGATGCAAACATGTACGCGTTCTATGGATTTTTTGCCGCACTTGACGAGTAGCCAAGTTCGGTATCTTATCCAAATGAAGGACATGCTCAAAGTGGGACGGATTTCTCTTGGTGGATGCATCAAAAATGTTGGCCTTAGTTACCTTCCTCTTCTTCCCTATTTGCAGCACCTTTCCCTTCCCCGCTTTCGTTGGCTTTCTTCCCCTTGTCTTAATTTTCTCCTTCGGGGCAATAATCGACACGGATGAGGGACGACTAATCTCTCAAAGTCGTTGCACAATCCTCATGCGCAAACCCTCACTCTCAACACTTTCATACCTTTGAATTACCCTTTGAATTTCCTCTCTGAAGTTGTACTCCATCCGATTCAATGCTTGCTCAGGATTCATGCTCAACTTTTGCCAATGTACATGGATATCGTCAAGTGGTATGGGTGAACCTGCCAATTGATGAGTTGCAAGTTCGTGGGTGCAAGGAAGGCCATGGGTCATGCGCAATACACAACCACACCTCATGGAATCGGTCCCAATATTTTTCGTCATATCCAACTCCTTGCGAATTTTCTCCAACGCAACATGTGAAACAAATCCTCGCAACATACGGTACAATGTATCGATGAATCCGTGTTGCACAACATTCAAACTCTTCTCAAAAGACGCCGTGATCTCGATTGTGTTGCCCCTCAACCATGCTTTGTGAATAAGGCCATATAGTCACAAAGTTTCCTTTAGAACTTCCAATATGTTTTTTCAAGGTATTGTGTGCACTTTCAACTCTACCGGTCGTATTATGTCCAAGATGTAATATTTGGTCTGTCCATGCTCGCACAAATCGTTCTGTATAATCTCTAACCCAAGTATCCATTAGATAATCTAGCAATCCATTTACACAAGCATATTGGGTGGCCAAGTTCGTTATCCTTGAATTGAACACACTTTCAGAAGTGGCAACCGTCACGGCATTCCACCTACTCAAGAAAAGGTTGAACTCTTCGTTCCTCGCAAAATATCTTTTCGTGTGTCCTGCCACACCCCTATTGATATGCCATGTGCATAGAAGGTGAGTTGTAGAGGGAAAAATAAACTCAATTGCCTTCATCAATCCCAACTCTCTGTCGCTAAGAATCACATGTGGGTTAGACCATCCATCCATGAGGTTCTTAAGGGTCTTCAATGCCCAAATATAGTTCTCTTCTGTCTCTCTTGATATAAATGCAAACCCGACAGAGAAAGTGAGCTTGGTTGATGTCACACCAATGATCTCAAGCAATGGCATACAATATCTATTGGTTTTGTACGTGCAATCCATCATCAAAACCAATGGGAAACATCGAAGTAAGTTGATGGATTTAGGATGAGCCCAAAACAGGTCCGTGACTTCGTCGGTTTGGTCATCTTTTCTATGCCATGAAATATAACCATGTGTGTCCAACAAATGCATGAGTTGTTGCATTTGTGATCTCCCTCCAGCTTCAATGAACCTATGTTTTTGTCTTGCGTTGTATATTGTGAGCAAGGTTGATGCATTCGATTTATCTCTTTTCTTTAAAGTGTCCAAAATCTTTCGGGGCTTGATGTTGCCTTTCGTCATCTGAATCAACTTGATGATTTGCCGGTTGAAGCTTTGCTACCCTTTCGGTAAATTTTGCACAGAGCGTAGTCTTCAAATTGTACGTAAAGAGAAAACAATAAATCAATATTCAATTGATCATTAACAATTCTAATTAATATATAAATAAAATCAGTGCAATTAATTAATAAACGATTTTTATAAATTAAAAAAAATCAGTCCAATAAACTAGTACATGCTAGCTTATATGGCTGAAATACTAATAATTAATTAATTTAAAGTTAATTATCATTGAATTAAAACTCCTAAAACTAAAAGAAAGGGTGGTAATTTCTCTAGGTTTTTTTAGGAAAAAGAAATATGTTCGTGCATAGTTATATGGCTGAAAAATTGTAGATTATATTATTCAAGTTTAGACTTTATAATATAGGAGGGTCTATAATATAAATTGGAGTGTTAAGGAATATTGTGCAATTAGGAAATATGCACAAATCACTCCTATAATTATGTTGTGAAATCACTCTTGTAATTATGTTATGCACAAATCACTACCTTGATTATGTGCTACCTTATTTAGATATTTCCTTTTGTATGTAATTGCATCTCTATATATAGAGACATGTAATAGATCAATAATACAACACAATAAACTTATTCTATTATGAAACTAACATGGTATCAGAGCAGGTTTTCGATCCAAACCTTAATTTCCCAAATCTTTGATTCTTGAGCGAAGAGATCTGATCTTGGATCCTGAAAGCTTGATGGATCAGATCTTTGGTTTCATTGTTTTATTTTCTTGATTTCTTGAAGCATTATTAGTTCGTGTTCATTAATGGCGTCTGTGCAAGCGATGGCGAGTTCATCGAATGAAGGCGATGCGATGGTGTTCGGTGTTGAAAGCCCTTACTATTTGTCTAATTCAGATCATCCTGGCATGATATTGGTGACGAATCCTCTGACCGGCACCAACTAATTTTCGATGGTACAAAAAAAGAAACTTAATTTTATGAATCAAAATTAGGAGCAGCTTTAACCGAATGTGTAGTGTTACATAGCAATGTTGATACAAAAAAAGAAGAAAAAACTATAGATCAATGTCATTACATAAACTGATTAAGCAAATACATAATGATCCTTGTGAACACTGCATGTATATACATTCAAACCAGAGCAAATTCATTATTCCATGCATCAGCTTCCCAATCGCTGAATTCCAAATCCGCCGGTTCAAATTGGGGAAAGTCAAGTAAATCGACGCCTCCTCCTCCTCTAAAACCTCGGTCGTCTCAACCATCGACTCAACATTAGGCAAAGCGACTACGTCATGATGATGAGTAGTGTTGAAGTCACATTGAAGTTTTTCTTCTACGTCGCGTCCATGTACGTAGCAGCAACAACGTCGTCTTCATCCTCTCAACCTCCACTCGGCATATGGCTCTCGATCATCGGGATCGCTGAAGGCGGCTTGGATAAGGGTTTCGAGAACTTCTTGAGTATCAATGTCACAAAATCTGATGAGAATGAATTAACATGGACATCCGCACATCATGATGATCATTCTTGCAATTAATACTAGTCGGCAATATTGTTGATCGATCCCTTGTTTGCGACGTTGTCGTCGGTAGGTACGAATGGTACTAATCTTGATGGATGATCTTGGTTGTGGCGTGGCTTCTTCTTGATTGATTGTGTCTCACAGATTGATTGTGCCTCCTTGAGCTTCACCAACATTGATGTACTTGATCATAATAAGGTAATTTGGGGCACCATGTAGTCCTCCTCCAAGCCTTCTTTGCCACAAACACTATTGAAATTATAAATCGATCTCTCACAATTGATGACCAATTATTGTTGATGATTTGCTGGTTGAAACTTTGATACCCTTACGATAAATTTTGCACGAGAGCGTAGTCTTCAAACCGTACGTAAAGAGAAAACAATAATTAACTTTTTCCTAAAAAACCTGGAGAAATTGCCACCCTTCCTTTTAGATTTAGGAGTTTTAATTCAATGATAATTAACTTTAAATTAATTAATTATTAATATTTCACCATATAAGCTAGCATGTACTAGTTGTTTATTGGACTGATTTTTTTATTTATAAAAATCGTTTATTAATTAATTGCATGATTTTATTTATATATTAATTAGAATTGTTAATGATCAATTGAATATTGATTTATTGTTTTCTCTTTACGTACGGTTTGAAGACTACGCTCGTGCAAAATTTACCGAAAAGGGTAGCAAAGCTTCAACCGACAAATCATCAACAAGTAATTGGTCATCAATTGCGAGAGATCAGTTATAATTTCAATAGTGTTTGTGCCAAGGAAGGCTTGGAGGAGGACTACATGGTGCCCCAGCCTACCTTATTATGATCAAGACATCAATGTTGGTGAAGCTCAAGGAGGCACAATCAATCGTGAGGCACAATCAATCGTGAAGAAGCCACGCCACAACCAAGATCATCCATCAAGCATTAGTACCATTCTTACCTACCGACGACAACGTCGCAAACATGGGATCGTCAACAATATTGCCAAGACTAGTATTAATTGCGGCAGTTGATCATCATGATGTGCAGGATGTCCATGTTAATTCATTCTCATCAGATTTTTGTGACATTGATACTCAAGAAGTTCTTATCCAAGCCGCCTTCAACAGTCCCGATGATCGAGAGCCAAATGCCGGAGTGGAGGTTGAGAGGATGACGACGACGTAAGTTGCCGTCGCGCAGACATGGACGCGGACGTAGAAGAAGAACTTCAATGTGACTTCAACACTACTCATCCTGACGTAGTCGCTTTGCCTAATGTTGAGTCCATGGTTGAGACGACCGAGGTTTTAGAGGAGGAGGAGGGCGTCGACTGGTTACGTTACTTTCCCCAATTTGAACCGGCGGATTTGGAATTCAACGATTGGGAAGCTGATGCATGGAATAATGAATTTGCTCTGGTTTGAATGTATATACAGTTTTCACAATGATCATTATGTATTTGCTTAATCAGTTTAGGTAATGACATTGATCTATAGTTTTTTCTTCTTTTTTTTTGTATCAACATTGCTATGTAACACTACACATTCGGTTAAAGCTGTTCCTAATTTTGATTCATAAAATTAAGTTTCTTTTTTTGATAAAACAACAAATTAAGTTGTTCGAATAATTAAACTTAGATACTTTTAAAATTGTTTATTGTCTCCTAGCTAAAATTCGTGAATATATCAAAATTAATAATCGAGCATTGTGCATACGAAATTAACAATTTTTAACTTGTTCCGCACTTTGTAAGTATGCGTACATGATTTTATGAAACACCGTATATATGCAACATTTATTTTATAGGAGACTTTATTCATTAATTTGGCTAATTGAAACAGTTTGACAATCAGGGATTACTCTCTACAACGTTGAAACTCATGACAATACATAAAAGTACTATAACTACAAAATGAATAACAAAACTTCTCAACAAGGAGAAGACCTGAAAACTTCTCAACAAGGAGAAGACAAATCAAAAACTCCAACTAGGGAAGAAAAGTAATTATAAAATAAAAACTAAAGATAAATCAATCCAGCCAGCCGCACAAATCCGCATAACACCGTTGATGAAGATGCACCACAACAAGTATGGATCAATCTCTACAAATCTGATTAGTATTGTTGTTCATTGAATGAACAAAGAGCAAAAGAGATTTGATTAGAACCACTGCCGATCGTTGAGAGGATCAACGGTGGTTCAAGAACAAAAATCACAAAAGCGAATCAAAAAAGGAATTTTAGGGTTTTGGAGAGAATGACATCTAACATTTATTATTCTACCTAAGAGAGATTGAAGAATTTTTTTTTTTTAGAAAGACATTATTTATAGGACAATGCTACCTACATGCATTGACACACTTAAGGTCACTCATCTATTTCGTAACTTTGTAATGCGCTTTTACATATGCATCTCAAAATGCATCACATGGATTTCTAAATGGTGTGCATAGTGTAACTTTAGTGTGTCAAAATGTCATTGCCTTGGGGTAGGCTAGCTAATGTAAAGAGCCACCCTTCTTATTGTTGGTTATTTGTAGTCCAACGGTTAGGATAATTGCCTTCCAAGCAATAGACCCGGGTTGCACACGCATGTTACTTTTTGTGCAACTAACAATTGTAAATTGGAGTTTTTACATGTAAAAATAGTATGTAGATAAATTGGGTTTCTACATGTAAAAATAGTACTTTGGGGTACAAAGTTTTGAACCATTTGCAATACTAACTTTTGCTACTTTTTTTTTTGACTTTAGTGGGAGTCAAACCACAACCACTTGAGGTCTTGCCTTTTTGATAAGTGATATATCTACTATCTCGCAAGAGATGCCTTGACAACTTGCAATCGTAAATTGGGGTTCCTACATGTAAAAATAGTATGTAGATAAATTGGGTTTCTACATGTAAAAATAATACTTTTGGGTACAAAGTTTTGAACCATTTGCAATACTAACTTTTGCTTCTTTTTTTTGTGGCTTCAGTGGGAGTCGAACCATAACCACTCAAGGTCTTGCTATTTTGATAAGTGATATCTTTACTATCTCACTAGAGATGTCTTGACAACTTGCAATTGTAAATTGAGGTTTCTAAATGTAAAAATAGTATGTAGATAAATTGGGTTTCTACATGTAAAAATAGTACTTTTGGGTATAAAGTTTTAACGGGGTCGAAAATATTAAGCGATTTCGAGCAAAACCCAATATATTTTTACCATTTTCATCTATTATTAGGGAGTTTTGAAGTTTTTTTGTTCTTTTTGGTCTGGATCGAGATGCCTTGACAACTTGCAATTGTAAATTGGGGTTTCTACATGTAAAAATAGTATGTAGATAAATTGGGTTTCTACATGTAAAAATAAAATAATACTTTTAGGTACTGTGACGGCCCCAATTTTCGGGGTCGCTCCGTGCAACAGTTACCTCTCCAGCTCATGCACCAGAAGTAACTGCCACATCATTTCTCTATCTCATTATTAAATAATTTCATAATTGATGATATTGATCCATAAAATAACAGCGGAAGTCTTGCCTTAATAAAAGAAACATTATATAAAGTTATTTTATTCAACCTATAGTGAAAAACCCGGTCATACTTGCATATAGGCGATCAACTATAGCAGTAATATATCCAAGTACAGAAGTGATTTTGGTCTCCCATTCCCAAAAATAATGCAAAATATTAAAAGAATAATTACTACCTACGCACGTACTAGCAGGCCTCAGCGAAGGCAAGTCGATGTAATCGCAAGTATCTCCTTACCCCCTTTGGTACTAGGATCCGCACTCGTTATCACAAAAACCAAATAACGAGTCCAGTAAGTAAAATCCCAAGGAAAACCACCAGGCATTGCAATTTAGGAATATGAATAGAAACCAATAAACGATGTCAAATAATCATGCAATAACAAGGAAATAATGCAGTAACCGCTCAAAAGGAAATGCATGAATACCAACACCAAGAAAAAAACTGGTGTGCAATAAACACCGCCGGTGAAGCTAGGATCGTGGCCCGGTCATACCCTACTCCAATGACCCCGCCGATCGTATCCTAGTCACCAATACATTTGAGAAGAACAAACCCTACACACCGAAAACCGCGTAACGCTACCGTTCCCATCACAATTGGATTTAGATTGACAAAGAAATAAGCTCAACGAATAGAATAAGTAAATGCAATAGTGGTGTTCAATTGGGTTTTACATACCTCAAACAGCGCTCAAAACCCCGTAAATATACCCCGATTTGATTCTCCTCAAATCCCCGACTAAAATTACTGTCTCGAGACTCCTGGGATTCATTTATGAGGATTATTGGTCAATTAATTTGATTATAGTGTTATTTTGGATCATTTCTCCATTTTTCAAATTTTCAAGTTCCAGTGGATAATTAGCGCGCTAATTGATCTTCATCACTATTCATCATCATCTTCACTCAACGTGATTAGCGCGCTAATGTCTCCAATTAGTGCGCTAATTGCTCGCTGTTCAGAAAATTTCCAAATTAAAATTTTTAACTCCAAACAACTCACAAACCCATAAATTCAATTCCCATATTTCCATAACACATCAATAACCTCAATTACACCATTTAAACATGAATTACCATAATTAAACACCAAAATCCACAATTTACAAAAATTTCCATTTTCAAACCCATTTGCAAAACTATTCCAAATTCTCTCAAATTTGCATCAATTTGGTCAATTTCACATACTTCCAACCTTATAAGCATCATATTTCTAAAATATCATGTCAATCCCCCAAAATTTCGTTTAAACCAAAATCATTCCAACAACCCAAAAATTCCATAAAACCCAAGTTAAAATGATTTCATACCTTAATTCTTGTTATTGATTGCCACAGATCACTCTCTAATCCAGCTTTTGATTTCCTTCTTCTTCTTTCTCACCGATTCTCTCCTCTTCTCTCTAAATTTCTCACACCCTTTTTATCTCCATTTGACCGATCAACATATATATATATATAGTTGGTTTTCCATTAAGTGTGTGAACACATCACGAGAATAATCCTGAGGTCACTAACCACCCTGTGTCACTTCAACTTCTTGACATCTTATCATGACACTGGTTACCTCAAATCACCCGGTTGTGCATCTCGAGAACCATCCTAAGGATGTTGATTTTCCAGCTACAACTATAGGACTTGGTTTATTCCAATTTGATTCAACTCATAAAACCCATTCTAGTCCTCAATAAATTCCATAAAATTGTAATTAAGGTCACACTAGTTTCTCGACTACCCTAAGCACCCTATGCCCCGTGTCCCAAGCACGCTTCCCAAGGCGATCCACACTTAGTGTACCTAATTTAGTTATAACTTAGCCCAAAGTTATATTTAAATTTCATTATACTAACCCCTAAATTAGGGTCGTGCTATATTGTTAAACTCTAATCAAACCCCAACGCCCGGCCTCACAGCTCCCGAACCCCCGCTTTGGTCTGACTCACGCCACGAAACGCCGGCGCCCAACCTCGCTCGACATCAACTTACACACATGTGATGTTTATATAAATAATAATAACTTTCCCATCACAATAATAGACATACAACATGCACAAATAACACAATACCAGCCTGGGTACTCATATTCGATTCAACCCAGTTGTCCACGTAACGCCCGAAATTACCCGTTAATCCTCGTGATTAACACTAATCCAGCTTTAATTAATTTGGGTCGTTATGTGTACAAGGTTTCACTGGATTCCTCCATCGCTCACTAAGACCGAGTTATCTTTGCATTTATCGGTTGGAGTCGATCGAGACCTCTAAAGAGGAATCGGCTCGACACCTCTAATGTTCGTTCGAAACTCACGGACGACACTTCTTTAAAAGTGGGGTATGAGTAATGGGGTGAACAAGAGTATTTTTAGAATTTTAAGAATAAAAGTGAGGTAAACTAAGTAAAAAGTGGGGTACATGAAGTAAAAATTCAAAAAAACAGGGTCCATTTAGCCGCCTTTTTTATAAGCTTAATTCTTAGTTACCTACTTATTGTCGAAAATGAAACCTTTTGCGTGCAATACTATAACTATCGTAGTGACAACTTGCAATTATGAATTGTGCAATACTATACTATGTAGATAAATTGGGGTTCTTAGTTACCTACTTATTGTCGAAAATGAAGCCTTTTGCGCGCAATACTATATATAACTATTATAGAGATAACTTGCAATTATAAATTGAGGTTTAATTCTACCTGTAAAACATAGTATGTAGATAAATTAGGGTTATTTTTAACTGTAACGACCCTAAATTCTAACTCGTGCCACGTGTCAATTTAGGTCGTACGTGGACCCTGCCGTGATACAGTTGTCCAATTCTCGGTTGTCGACGCCGAGGTATATTATTTTTGTTTGGTGTTTTGTATTATATTTTATTACCCCGAATATAAATTCCAATGTCACAAACGTGTGAGGACGTTTGTATGTGAGCATTGGTGTTGGGAAACGGGTTCGACTCGATAGGAACACGAATAACGGATTTCGTGCAAATGGTGGTTGGGTAATTAAAGTCCAGAGGACTTAATGAATTAAAAGCACTGACAAAATACAAAATAAATAATAATTAAACGGCGTAAAGTGCGGTTGATGTCAATACGTCCGAGACTACGCGACGAGCGAGTTGTGGTACGAAACATATCGAAAACGCGAGTATTGTGTCAAAAATCACTAAGTAGAATGATTGTGTCACCTAATTAAGTCACACACTATGTGTCAAGTTAGGTGAATGAGTTAAGTGAGGGCCAAAAGATATGTCTCGAGATCCGTATGGGTGTATAGATGACGAAGGAGTATAAAACTCAACCTCATCACCTTTTCTCTCTCCTACCTCATTTCTCACATCTCTCTCAACGAAACCTCAATGTGAGAACGGAGTGGATTTCGGGGCATTTCACGCGGTTTGACGTCGAGGAAGCGCTCAAACTCGAAACCTAAGGTGAGATTTCGGCTCTCCATGTCGTTGTTTACATTTTGACACCAGTTTTGGGTGTTTTCGTCGTGATGAATTCGAACAATGAATTAGGGAAATTGATTTCTATGGTCTCAATTGATGAATTCGGATTGATATGGATGATCCCTTGATGTTTTGGTGAAGTGGTTTTGTGTTTGGTGTGTTTTCTCGAATTTTTGAGACTTTTGGGTGAATTTTCACAAATCAATGGTGTTGTCGGGTTTTGACGCGAGCCGAAGGTGGCTTAGCATTGTAATGAAGGTTTAATTGAGGTTGGAATAGGCTCGAAGCATGGCAACGTGAGCCAGGGTGTCAAAAACACCATGTAGCGGCCCAACCCCCACTCATGCAAGTTGGCACCACCACTCACGGGCGGTGTGCGGTCACCCTCTAGGTCCATTCCACACCATCCGCGTCCCCACCTCACGCCCACGCGCGTAAGGCGCGGTTTTCGCCTCCTCGGTTCGAACTCGGGTCCTAGAGGCTTAAGACCTTAAGTTTCACGAACCGAGTACCACTGAGCTGGACCCACCGCACGCTCCCTGTGATTGGTTGTGCCAACTTGCCTGAGTGGGGGTTGGGCCGCTACACCCCGACTCGCAGGCGTTCTAGACTGGACGCTGCAAGCGACGTCGTGAGCACAAACAGCTCACGACGCCACCCACGGCGTCGGGGCCGAGGCCCTAGGGCTCACGCTGCGAGGGCCTCGCCCAGGGTAAGAGCCCCACGGCATGTGGGGCAGTGAGCCCCATGTTTCACGCCGTGGGGACATCGCCAAAAGTAAAAACCCACAGCGTCCCGGTGGCGTGACACTGTTCACAGGCCTAATTTTGGGATTTTTTGAAAAATTTTGGGGATCTCTCGGGTATTCAAATAGGTCCGAATACGACCCAATACTCAGGTAATTAACCCAAATGGGTGAACGAATAAAATTATGAAAAATTGGATAAAATGTGGGTAATTAACAGGAAAATTCAAATTAAATGGTTAACAGGAGTTTTAGAACATCAACAGGACACACGGGAAATCTTAGGAGGCGTGTCGGTGTACGTTGAGTAAGTTGTAGTTTGGATACATGTAAGTAAACCAGTGAGGAGTTTTACAGTTATTTCTTGAGCTTTAATTTGTTGTTATTGCTCTGTTCATTCAATTTTTGGAATTCCTTTTTGTTGAGTAGTCCATTGGCAAGTGAGTCATGGTTATTTTTATCTGCGATATGAGCTCTTATCTGGATGTTGTTGATATCTCCCAATTGAGTGTACGTTGGGGGCTCTTATCCAGATCTGTGGATATCTCATAGTCGCAAGGGTTAGGGCTGGTAGGCCATGTTCTCGTCCTGAACCCGAGTCTGCTGGGCTTTGCCGTGACTCAACGACCTTTTGGTTGGGACTCCTTGCTATTCAGTTTTGTATTCCGGACACTCTATTTTCAATTGATTTATTTACAGTCTTGTGTATTCATGCGCTCCCTGTTCCTTTCTTTCTATCTGCATGAATTATACTGATTTATTTATTTCAAAATACTATAATTATATCCTGTTTGGCGTTACTTACCTAGGCTCGTCATTCTTGTGTTTGACGGAGTGCAGATCCACAGACTAGCAAGGGAAATGCTCCACAGCTTAGGGACTTGATTTGAGGATATTGGAGCGGCTTTCCATTTGTCGGATTAGGTGATTTTCTTGTATTATTATATATATGTTTTTTTTGAAACATTGGTTTGGGTTGTGAGAGATTTTGGGCGTGTATATCTTTTGTGTTATTCTCCTCTGACTGATTATTGATCATGATATACATATGCAGGGTTTTCACATTATAGAATGTCTTATTCCAAATGGTTGTGATTATTTGATTAGCTTGAGGATTATTGTTTCCGCTATATTGATGATAACTCAATAATCAATGCTTTAAGTTTGTAAATGAATGGTAAATGGTAAGAAAAGGCTGACTAGTCTTGCGTGACTCTTCGAAACGGGCTCGGAGTTTCATGTAAGTATAGGCCGGGCGGGGCCCAGTTTAAGTTTGAAAACTGGGGCCGTCACATTAACCAATTTGATTGCCTAATGGTTTAGTACGGGATTTGAAAGTAAGAGGTCATGGGTTCAAACCGCGGGTGCAAAAAGTTGTTTCTTTACTATTAAAAAAAATCTGAGGTTATTTATTTTTATAAGCATAAATTGGGATTCTTATTACCTACTTATTGTTGAAAATAAATTGGATGACCCACTTTTGAGAAGCAATAATTGTAGGTTTTCTCCGAACAAAAACTTGGAGATTTTTTATTGGTGACTTATAGGTAATTCGGGTAAGTTTAATTCAACCATGGGATCGAGCATTCGTTGATCAATTAATTAACAAAGGGAATGTAATTTTGATGTTGCAGAGAAGAATAAATAAGTCCATGAATTCTAAGTTTAGTCATGCCATGAGTTGTTGGAATTATTGTGTACATAGCATTCATTTGTATTCTTTTCTGTATATACACATTGGAGGGTGCACAACCCTTTTAGTGTACACATTTTCGTAAGATAACGCAAAATAAATAAATAAATAAAAATGTTTTGTCATGCTACATTTGATCTTGACGTTTTGAAGTTTTGAAGTTTACATTTGATATATAGTTGAGTCTTAACTTTTGATCCATTACAATAATATTAATTCATTTCTTCCTTGGCAATTAGTTATAGTTAGAATTCATTCAGTATGCTCAAGATTGATTTGTAGTATATTGTCTAACGCATATTTACCATAAGTGTGTATATATATATATATATATATATATTATAACGAAATAAAGGGCGATTGTTAGCCCCCTCTATGAATCCCTGGTTAATTTAATGTTATTTATAGCCGCAATAAGTTAGTTCTTGTTCGAGCGCGCACACACACACAATATACTACATACACCACACACAAACACACAAATTCTCACTTTTCATTTTTGTGATTCTCGAACCTCGAACTCCTTATTGCACATGTGTCCTAGGTCAATCTACAAACATTGTTTATCTTACGAGTTTCTTTAGTTAATAAAATAGAGGTTTATCATTTGTTGTTTTATTATAAGTGATTGCATATTTACCTTATAATAAGATCTATGAGTATTTGTTGAAATATCCTAAATGTCCCTAGTTGGTCATTATACTTGGAACTATAATGAATTAAGACTAGCATGAGTCTTGATTGATGGTCATGTGATGATCATACGTATAGGGATACGAATCAAGATCATGAGTACTTGTTAAGGAACAAGGTTGGATCGACCCGCTATAAGAACACCACATGGATTAAGTCATAGGTGTTACTCTTAATAGGTATATCATTTAGTCATTCGACTTGAGATTACCATAGACTTCAATATTGTGAGCATGATAATTTGACACAATCAAACGTTGTCTTTAATCGGATGATTATAAATATTGTGATTGGTTATCATGTGAGCAATATGTGAAGGTGTGTAATCAAGAAAGAATTTATCGCTCTCGTAAAGAGAGAGATATCGTGGATCCTTCGATGCGTTAGATTGTTAAATGGCCAAGTCCAAGTGAATTGATATGATCAATGTCACTTGGATGTTTTCAATCTATCTAAAGATCGAGACTAGTACGATTGAATATTAAGGGTGACTTTCCATGTCTTATATTTAATCAAAGGATATCGCACGACAAAAGGATATTATAATGTTATTCATTAGGTTGTATAGATTTTGATATTCATGCTACTTGGATAATAATGCCTTGCTAGAGACCGCTTATGACTTATGTACCAAAATAGTTTTGGTTCACTACTAACGTCGCATGAACCTATTTGGTCGCGCACACAAAGAATGACTTTGCGCAATTTCAAATGGTCCAGAGTATTGAATTTTATAAGATAAAATTCAAGTATATAACCCCTTATGTTTCGTTATATAATAAATGTGTAATATGCTTAAACAACGTAAATACAATAGTTGTATTTTGAATTTACTTAAATATCGTAAATACAATAGTTGTATTACGAATAGGATTTAAGTGAGAGCTTATCTACACATATAATAAAAGGGTGATACCCAAAAACGTGATATATAAGAATTTCGTGTTTTTCAATTTCGAAATCTATGGATTTTGGGAGAGAAAGAAAAATGTTTTCAATCTCTCTTAGGGCCAGCACTCCAAATTGTGGTCACCGTTCGTGTGTGGATTTCTGATAGAGAACGCACGCTTGAACGTTTTGAAGATCGAACAATCAGAGAAGGAAATCACGAATTAAGGTATTGTTTACTTTTGTAGATCTAGTTTAATGAAACTGATTTGTGATCCTGTTGGGGTTTTTCAAAAATTGTTTTGAATTTTTCGTTGTGTATGAACCCCAAAACCCAACAATTTGTTTCATGTTGCATTCCAAGATTGATTTTTTGATCCTTAGAAGCTAAGATTCAACACAAATAAATGTTCTAATTAACCATTCAAGAATGTAAATCAAATTTCAACCAAATACTATAATCAAGATGTTGTATTTGGTGGTAAGTTGTTGAGTGAATATGAACAAAGAAATGAGGGGTGTAGAGATTAGAAAGTAGAAGAGAAAATGAGATGAGTTCATGGTTTAATCTGGTGAGAAGGGGTGGGTGTCGTGAGTGGGATAGGAGCTAGGGATAAGTTTAAGGTTTCATTTAGGAAGCGGTGTAGGGAGTGAAAGTAAATTTGAGGAGTGGTATAGAGTGAAAAGTAGAAGGGGAAAAGAAAATCGGTTCATGATTTAGTTTAGAGTGAGGTTATTTAATTAAATGAGGGTTGGTATAGGGTAAAGGAAGGCTAATAATCACTTTAACATTAGCATTTTTCCCCTCAAAGGAAGCTTGAAATGTTGCTAATTTTTTCATTTCCCCCAATTTTTTTTTTTTTTTTTTTTTTTTTTTTTGTAAAATCTTAATGTTTAAATTTGATTCTTAAGTTGGTGTTTAAATATATCCCGCTCTAAAAGAAATATATATATATATATATAAATATATATATATATATATATAAATTAGGGGAAATGCACCTGATCACCGCCTAAAAGAGATATTTTTAAAAAATTAAAAAAAAAATTGAACATGTGACCTCAAAGACGCAACAAATATAACACTACGAAGTTTTTCTTTTGAAGTGAAATAAAAATATCATTAATCATTAATATAGGTTTTCTATTTTAGTAAGTTGTTGTCTTTCCTTATTGGAAGTCTTATTTTCCGTTATGGTTCTATTATTATAAATGCAAAAGACAAGCGTATAAGCTGCACATAAGTTTGCAAACTTTCGCAACGTCGATTAGATCTCAAAGAGAAAGAAAAAGGTCTGCTATTAACGTAATTTCATTGTTAAATCAGATATAATAATGAGCAATTTCTATGAATAGAAATCTTTTCGTCAAAAAAAATTCATTTAAGTTGTCAAATTAATTTGATTCAATTAATAAAATGGCGGATTGGATAGAACTAATATAACGACCCGATTTTATTAACGATTTTATTAACACCGTTATAATAATTTATTTTCAAACTAGGACGTCAGCTCATATCTACGTAGACGTTCCGGATAGACTAGGGTATGCCTGATGTTTGCTTTATTGCAATGTTGATTCATTCAATTACTTCATATTGCATCACATGTGTGTGTTTATAATGATAAATCGTGTGAGATGGCATGACGGGTATTCACCTCTTAAAGCGTGTCGACGTAGGTGTCGGGTAGGCAAAGTACGGGTACACTAAGATGTGACAAATAATAATAATAAAACTGTAGGCTAAGTCAATTAGATCGAAATAATAGGCTATGACGTGTCAAAAGATACGCGCAGAGGTGCAGAGCACCGAATATTGGGTATCCGTGAGTGAGTTATTGGAAGGTTTAAATTGGTTAGTATCCTAATAGAGTCATTAATGAGTTTGGACAACTTTAATTGAGGCCTTGGGATGGTCCTCGAGACATGTGTACACAAACTTGATGAG
The DNA here is from genome assembly GCA_039657345.1 of Stephania japonica. Taxonomy (NCBI): domain Eukaryota; kingdom Viridiplantae; phylum Streptophyta; class Magnoliopsida; order Ranunculales; family Menispermaceae; genus Stephania; species Stephania japonica. The sequence goes on from CM077562.1 coordinate 11,518,639, forward strand.
ATAGAGATATAAATATTTAAGTTGTAGATATTTTTGGACAACTAAGCCAAAAGTTTGTGCAAAATTGATGCTAGAGAGAGTCGATCCTTGCTTTCCATCTCTTGTGCAGACTTCCTTCGTGCCCCTGGAGTTCAAACCCCATTGATTGTTCGTTTCTCCACTGTCATCCATGAGCGTGGGAGCCCTGAAACTCTCAGGGATCCTCGGGGTTTTGCTGTGAAATTCTACACAAGAGAGGTATTGCTCTTTCTTATTTTAGACCTAAAAGTTTTTGTCGCTTTCGCATTATTGGATGGAGATTCTAAGAGTGGTATGTCCGCGTCTCATATTATGTATTGTGGAATTGTCTTTTTTTGTTTTGTTTGTTTTTTTTTTTGTTTTAGTTTTAGTTTTAGTTTTTTTTTTGTTTGACGTCAACGGGAGTCAAATCCATGACAGCACTAAACCTTGCCTTTTCGCAAGTGATACCTCATCCATCTCAGCATCCATCTCAGAAGTGATGCTTTGGATGTGTATCGTGGAACCATCAAGTCTTCTTTTTATTTTATGTTGACAATCAATTTTTTTCTTTTATTTTTTTATTTTTTTTTAAAAGAAAGAAAGTTGACAATCAATAATGTACACATGCATTAGAATTATTTGTCAAGTATGAACTCTATAAGATATATAATTATGTACCTGCTTGCACATCCAAACCCTAACCCTAGATTATAACTACCCACATGATTTTTTTATTTAAAAAAAAACTTGAGATTTTTTTTCCTTGGCAATCAATAATATATAGTTAATTAGAGTTTTTTGTTCGAATACACTCTCCATAATATACCCGGCACATTTGAACCATAACCCTAGATAAATAACAACAGGATTTTAAGAAAAAATAAAATAAAATGAAAACTAGAGAAATACGTACCTACACCTTCTTAAATAAAGTTTTTAGGAGTTTATAATTATAGCTTAGTTAACAATTGGTCTAGCTCTCAGTCTGGACATATAAGCTATTAACTTTAAATTAATTAATTATTAGTATTTCAGCCATATAAGCTACCATGTACTAGTTGTTTAATGGAATGATTTTTTTTTTATAAAAATCGTTTATTAATTAATTGCACCGATTTTCTTTATATATTAAGAATTGTTAATGATCAATTGAATATTGATTTATTGTTTTCTCTTTATGTACAGTTTGAAACAGAAACAAATCTACAATGTCATTACCCAAGTAAAATCAGAAACAAATCTACAGACAATTAACATGTCCATCTCCACTTCAGTTAACAAAAATTAAGGCAGTAAAGTCGGAAACAAATCTCCTGACAACATGTCCGTATCCACTTCAAAACCAAAATTAGGCAGTTTATTCCTCTCCACTCTAACGTGAAAAACTTAACTTTCAACACAACCCTAAATTACCAAATTGATTGATTACCATAAGTTCCAATTAAGTTAGGATTGAAGATTTGTTGTTGTTGTTATTGATGGAAACTAATTAAAATTAAGCCTAATCATTTATGTGATGTAATAATACATATTTATATAACTAACCTACCCACTCACTCGGTTTTTGTAGTACTAATATAAAAACCCAACCATATGCACTCAAATTTTTTATTGGAGATTCAATAAACAGTAAATGGAATCTGCTTCATTAGTTTGATCTACAATGGAGACTACATCTCCATTAGTTCTTCCTTGCGGTTACGTGTTTGCTCCGACGGATTCGAGCTCCTGTTACTTTCTCTTCTCCAAACCCTACCGTCCAATTCGAGGAGATTAAGGACCCTAAGAACATCTACGAATATGTTCCGGATATCCTCACAAGTAAGGACCACCATGCATGCAATTTTATGCAGTTAAGATTCTTTTCCAAGTTCTTTTATTCATAGCTTTTTGTTTACATGAGTTCTTGCAGGTTTGTATGAGAGAAACAGTAGAGCCAACGAATGGTATTTTTTCAGCCGTGTGAACAAGAAACACGGTAATGGTTCTCGGTTGAGTCGAAGCATCGCCGGTCAGAAAGGATTCTGGAGAGCCTCCACTGGAGTGAAAAAGGTTCGAGGGTACAATGGACAGTTGTTGGGAAAGAGGACACCATTGAACTACTATGAAGGGAAGAATTCCAAGACTGATTGGATCATGCAAGAATACATCTTGGCGCCTCCACAAGATCATCGCACACCCAACAAGGTGCGTAATTGACCTAATTAATTCTTTCTCGTTAATTAATCTTGACAATCAATTTTTTTTTTTTTTTTTTTTTTTTGAAAGAAAGAAAGTTGATATTTGTTAGAATGAACTCTATAAGATATATAATTACGTACCTGCTTGCACATCCAAACCCTAACCCTAGATTATAACTACCCACATGATTTTTTTATTTAAAAAAAAACTTGAGATTTTTTTTTCCTTGGCAATCAGAATTGTTAATGATCAATTGAATATTGATTTATTGTTTTCTCTTTACGTACGGTTTGAAGACTACGCTCTCGTGCAAAATTTACCAAAAGGGTAGCAAAGCTTCAACCAAGCAAATCATCAATAGTAATTGGTCATCAATTGCGAGAGATCAGTTATAATTTCAATAGTGTTTGTGCCAAAGAAGGCTTAGAGGAGGACTACATGGTGCCCCAGGTATCTTATTATGATCAGTACATCAATGTTGGTGAAGCTCAAGGAGGCACAATCAATAGTGAAGAAGCCATGCTACCATTAATGATTGTCAACCAAGGTCATCCATCAAGCATTAGTACCATTCGTACCTACCGACGACAACGTCGCAAACATGGGATCACCAACAATATTGCGAGCACTAGTATTAATTGCAGCAAAGTGATCATCATGATGTGCAGGATGTCCATGTTAATTCATTCTCATCAGATTTTTGTGACATTGATACTCATCCTGACGTAGTCGCTTTGCCTAATGTTGAGTCGATGGTTGAGACGACTGAGGTTTTAGAGGAGCAGGAGGGCGTCGACTGGTTACGTGACTTTCCCCAATTTGAACCGGCGGATTTGGAATTCAGCGATTGGGAAGCTGATGCATGGGATAATGAATTTGCTCTGGTTTGAATGTATATACAGTTGTCACAAGGATCATTATTTATTTGCTTAATCAGTTTATGTAATGACATTGATCTATAGTTTTTTCTTTTTTTTTTTATCAACATTGCTATGTAACGCTACACATTCGGTTAAAGCTGTTCCTAATTTTGATTCATAAAATTAAGTTTCTTTTTTTGATAAAACAACAAATTAATTAAGTTGTTCGAATAATCAAACTTGGATATTTTTAAAATTGTTTATTGTCTCCTAGCTGAAATTCGTGAATATATCAAAATTAATAATCAAGCATTGTGCATAGGAAATTAACAATTTTTAACTTGTTCCTCACTTTGTAACTATGCGTACATGATTTTATGAAACACCGTATATATACGACATTTATTTTATAGGAATGAGACTTTATTCATTATATATATAGCTCAATATATACAACAAATTGCATAGAATACTTACAAAAGGCAAGAAACAATGTGTTTCTCATGCATGCATTAGAATTTTTTATAAGATATATTACCTACTGGCACATCCAAACCCTAACCCTAGATTCACTTGATTAAAAAAAAAAAACCCTTTAGATTTTTCTTGGCAATCAATAATAGTTACAGTTTTTTGACACAATATATGCATATACCCAGCAAGTCCAAACCCTATACCTTGATAAATATATAACACGATTTTTTATATGTGAAAAAAAAACTAGAGAATACATACGTACACATTATTTATTAGGAATTTTAAATTAAGGCACACATGTCTATTTATTTATTTTTGCTTACTAATCCCATGTGAATTATATATAGTTGGACATTCAACCCCAAAACCCAAGAGATCAAAGAAATATAGTGTAGCTCTCAAGAATCGAACTCCATGACCTCTACTTAAGTCAGAGTTATGGTGTTCCTTTCTTAACCACTACACCACTCTCTTTAGCATGCATGACAATTTTAAAATTATCTAAATGACATTTTTTTTTGACTTCAGTGAGAATCGAATCACGATCTCCCGAAGTCTTTCTTAAGTAAGAGTATATGTTTTTGATGTTGAGATTTTATATAGATCTTGAAATTTATTTATTTATTTATTTATTTATTTTTTCTTGATAAGAAAATTCTTGTCAAGCTGATTGCAATTGGTAGGACCTGCAAATTTATTTAGTGGAGGGTTTTCATCTCTCCTTGTATATTCTTAGTAATTTAGCTAGTGGCAATGGCATATGCACTTCTTAGCTGCATACAGTTATGTTGTTTTGATGTTGGTAGAAATTGTGTCTATGCTACATTTGATTTGATGTTTGTTTGGTGAAAATGCTTGTAAATAGTGGTAGTTTCTTAACAAATGATATTTGAATTTTATTACTCTTTAGCTCTAGTGTATCTCTAGTTCTGTTTGATTTATAACTTATTTGTACTAGAGCCAAGCTTTTATGATCATTAGTGTCTATCCTAAGTATCCAACCAATTTTTTCATGATTTTTGCCATAGTGGCTGGTGTCTAGTTTGTGAATCACCGATTTGATGTGTCATGCTCGATTTCATTTATTTATTTATTTGGTTATGTTCTTTGCGCAGATAGGATCATTGAAAATGGTTGGAAATTGAAGAAAAAGTCGCGGATAAAGATAACACGAGATAATGGTGTTTAGGAAATAAATTACTATTCCCTGAAGATTTAGTCCTTAAAAAGCGAAAAGTTAATGAAGCATTTTTTTTTAAGATTGTTTCGTTGTTGGAGAAAAAACTATATGAAATTGAGTCTTAGTTTATCTTGTGTTAGAAAATAAAGTGTCTCGATTTTCTTTCTCCCTTCCATTTGCGGGTCCAATTCTCCTTGAGGATTATCATCTCGGTGAGAAGCTTGCTAATTTCGATCGTGAACGAATCCCGTAACGTGTTGTTCATGCCGGGGTAGCTAGTGCAAAAGGTTTCTTCGAAGTTACCCATGATATTTCTCGGCTCTCTTGTGCAGACTTCCTTCGTGCCCCTGGAGTTCAAACCCCATTGATTGTTCGTTTCTCCACCTGTCATCCATGAGCGTGGGAGCCCCGAAACTCTCGGGGATCCTCGAGGTTTTTGTGAAATTCTACACAAGAGAGGTATTGCTCTTTCTTATTTTAGACCTAAAAGTTTTTGTCGCTTTCGCATTATTGGATGGAGATTCTAAGAGTGGTATGTCCGCGTCTCGATATTATGTATTGTGGAATTGTCTTTTTTTGTTTTGTTTGTTTTTTTTTTTTGTTTTAGTTTTAGTTTTTTTTTTTTTGTTTGACGTCAACGGGAGTCAAATCCATGACAAGACACTAAGCCTTGCCTTTTCGCAAGTGATACCTCATCCATCTCAGCATCCATCTCAGAAGTGATGCTTTGGATGTGTATCCTGGAATCATCAAGTCTTCTTTTTATTTTATGTTGAATGTGGACAATGTGGTATTTGGAGATTGATTGACGGCAGTGGTATATCATTGTAATGCATGTTTACTAGTAACTAAGTGATTTACCATGAAAGTTGATGGAGGTTGATCAATGACTGTAAGATATCAATACTGCTTTGAGAGGCTTGAGCAAAAAAATTTGGGGTGATTTTGAAAGGGAGTTCTTTGTAATTTATATGTTTATGCTTGCATTCACTTTTTTGTTGTAGTTATTGTTTTGAAGAGTGTTCTACAAATTTGCAAAGCTTCTATTTTCCTATCGTTCGTATTGCATTTGGTTTGCAAAGAAAGATTCCTTATAGATCAACCTTGTCAAATTGCTTGGAGTGTCTGATGTGCACAAAATATGAATTGCGCATGGCATATATGTCCTTTTAGTAATGAACCAGATCTGGTGTTTCTTTTTAGTAGTAGTTGGTTGATACAACTAGTAGAAATTTGTATGATGTTCTTCAAGGAATGCTTTGAGAGGCGATATTCATGTATGTGTGTGATTCATGTAAAGATTTGATCCTACTCATGATACATGCTTGTGTTTCTTGAATTATATCCTATCATGCTCTGTGTTGTCCCTACTCCCTATGTCTTGAATTTCTGGCTCTGAGTTGATTCATTGGGATACTCAAGACTAAGATGCATTTTCCTTGTTTGAAGTTGATTATCATCATATTACGAGCAAGGCATTTTCTTCGCAAGTAAATGGATGTAGGTCTGGAATGCTTTTTTGTTCAGTCTGCTGTTATTTCTTATTTTCTGTTTTGCTCAAAGTGGCCAATATTGCCATTTAATTTTTTCAAATTTTGTGGTTTCCAGGGCAACTTTGATCTAGTTGGGAACAACTTCCCGGTGTTCTTCATTCGTGATGGCATGAAGTTCCCTGACATGGTTCATGCTTTGAAGCCGAACCCCAAATCCCACATTCAGGAAAATTGGAGAGTCCTCGACTTTTTCTCTCATCACCCAGAGAGCTTGCACATGTTTACCTTCCTGTTTGACGATATTGGTATTCCTCAAGATTACAGGCACATGGATGGTTCTGGTGTGAACACATACACCCTCATCAACAAAGCCGGGAAAGCCCATTACGTGAAATTCCACTAGAGACCAACCTGCGGGGTCCAACCACTGTCATGCTACCCAGGACCTCAACGATTCGATTGCTGCTGGAAATTATCCTGAATGGAAGCTTTTCATCCAGATTATTGATCTTGATCACGAGGATAAATTCGACTTTGATCCACTTGATGTCACGAAGACCTGGCCAGAGGATATCCTGCCCTTGATGCCAGTTGGTCGGATGGTCCTGAACAAGAACGTTGATAATTTCTTTGCTGAGAATGAGCAGCTTGCTTTCTGCCCTGGTGTTATAGTTCCTAGCGTCTACTACTCGGACGATAAGTTGCTGCAGACTCGGGTCTTCTCGTACTCCGACATTCAAAGGCATCGTCTTGGACCTAACTACCTCTTACTCCCAGCCAATGCTCCGAAATGTGCTCACCACAACAATCACCATGAGGGCTTCATGAACTTCATGCATCGAGATGAGGAGGTATTGTTCCTTGTTTAAGACCATTCAATCTTTCAAACCTTGGTTTATTTGTTTAAAATTTGAGCTAACCTAATTGAATGGCCTAATATTTTTGAGGATCCATAGTTTTTTTTTCTGATTAGTTTTCATGTATAGGTCAATTACTTCCCATCGCGGTTTGATCCTGTTCGCCATGCGGAAACATATCCAATTCCACCAAACATTTGCAGAGGAAAGCGCGAAAAGGTCAGTTTAACCTTATTAGTCATTGTTAGCTGAAATTAATCCCATAGTCTTTCGATTTAAAGTGTCCAATGAGGCCTTCATTTTTTTCCCTTACCTCTATTGCCGCGTGCTGCCCCATCTCTGCCTTAGGTAATCTAGCTGGTAACGTGGTTTTACTTGACAGTAAATTACTTCTAAATTCTACCATCAGAAAATGATCACAATGTTCGTTAATTGAGCGAGTTTCGTGAACATTCAACTTACCTTTGTTTCCGTTTCGCTTGCTCATTAAAATAGTATAGAGCTAAGAAAAATATTATTTGTACTCCTAAACATCTCTTGTACACAGTGCATCATTGAGAAGGAGAACAACTTCAAGCAGCCAGGGAGAGATACAGATCCTTTACCCCGGAAAGGTATTTGTGGTGCTTATAAATTATAGGAGAATCCTCGATTAGTACAATTTTAACAAATATTGGCTATGATTACAGGCAAGATCGGTTTATCCAGCGGTGGGTTGAGGCATTGTCTGATCCACGAGTGACCCATGAAATTCGCAGCATCTGGGTCTCATACTGGTCTTAGGTAATAAGAATTTATTGATCATTCAATCTGCATTCTCGATACTTTCGTTCCGATTTTATCTGGCATCGAACCCCTTAAAAGAAGAAACTTGGAAAAGCGTAATATGAGGCGCATCATATGTTGTGGTCTTCTTTACTTGATTGATTGTTGGATTGGTTGATTGATTGATTGTTGGAAGTTTTATTTTATGATATATTGATTATTGGATTCTATGAATAAAAATATTTTTTCGTAAAAAGAAACTTTCTAATTTTATACTTTACTTGGCTAAATTACTTTCCAACGCTCTCTTTTATAAAAAAAAAAGATGTAATAATAATTAGTAATTATAATAAAAATAAAAATTCGGGGCTCTCTTAAACTGATCACGTCACCCAATCATTTATATGATGTAATAATACATATCTATATAACTAACCATACCACTCACTCGGTTTTTGTAGTACTACTATAAAAACCCAACCATATATATATATATATATATATATATATATATTCATTTTTGGAGTTGCCTTGTCGCCTTATATACAATGCACATTATGTTGGGTTTTTCACACTAGGATGTTGCTAAGTATATTATTATTTATGCTTTCGTGTCTATTACGTCTTCCGCTTGAATTGAATATTCTAAAGGATGAAAAAAGACTAACTCAGAACAAAATACTAGAATAATTGGTTAACTTTATGACAAGATATGACAATTTAGCACACATTACAAGGGAACTGACGTGGCAACGGACATCATCGAAGCGCAGGACACAACGGGGCAGTGACGTGACAGGGCTGTGGGACCCACGACGCACCACGGAGCGGTCTCGGGGCGCAGAATCAAGTTCTTGGATTGTCATCATAATATTCTCTCATGATTAAGAATACACTTTAGCATAAAAACATGTACTTTGGTTAAGAACAATTTCATTATATTAAATAAAATAACATTCAAATATGTTATAATAAACTCTGATTAAATAACACAAAACATCAAATCCAAGTGTTAGATAGGCCTGTAGAGTTCCCTATATACATAAGTGAGAGCCGAACTTACAATCTCCCGAAATGTGATGCCTTTACCATCTCACCAAAGATGCTTTGACAAAATTTGTTAATTTCCAATTAATGCATAATCTCTTACATTGATTAAATATTTTTATTCTTTATGGACTCCATTTACAAGGCATAATTATTATTATTATTTTGTTGAAGTATACAATGCATAATTGAATAATAACAAACAATCGGTTGGTTTGAGTAGTAACTGCAACTACAGTTTTGGTCTTTAATAGAGGTTTCAAAACCCCTATTAAAAATGAGTGTTATTAAATGTCATGTGAGAAACGTTGTTGGTTTGATATTTTTCACTAGGTTTTCTATTTCAATAAGTTGTTGTCTTCCCTTGTTGGAAGTCTGTGTTTTTCTTCACTCGTTAGAAGTTTTTTTGTCCTGCCTTCCCTTGTTGGAAGTTTTATTTCTGTTATGGCTCTATTATTGTAGATGCAAAAGACATGCGTATAAGTTGCATATAAGTTGCATATAAATTTGCAAACTTTCGCAACGTCGATTTGATCTCAAATAGAAAGAAAAGAGCTGTAAATTAATTACAGCTCTCTTTTATACTTTAATTGGATAAAAATATTTCTAATTTTATACTTTCTAATTACTTTTCGTAATTATATTTCTAATTACTTTTCGTAATTACTTTTCGTAATTTCATATTTCTAAGGGAACAACTATGTGCACCACACAAAAGTGTAAGGGCAAGCCACATACTAAGGGCACTCTATGATTTTATTTGGGCACCCCAATGTGATATTTTAATTCCCTAAATACCCTTTTTCAATTTAGAAGGGCACCCCATTGTATGTGATTTCGAAGGAGGGCACCCCATTGATTTCGGAGGGCACACCACTCAACCTAGCCGCTTCTTCATCTTCCAAATCTCGCCCTATTATGTGCGATTTAGGCTCAGAATTGTTCCACGAATCTTGCTTGCCGTGGTCGTTGTTGGTTCGTGCGTCGGACGGGAAGGGGTGGTGGCGATTTGCGCTTTGGAGGGGAAAGGGGGTGGTGGCGGTTCGTGTGTTGGAGGACCCGGATCAACTACAAGGTGCAAATTTCTTCTCATATGATGTTTTAATGGATATTTACCAATGCAATTGTTGTACGAGTGGTATTTTATTGTTAGAATTTGAAATTTGTTATCGATTCGTTGTTGATTTCGTTATATGTTGTCCGGTTCGGCTCAGAGCCGAACCTAAGTAATTTGTTCGGTGGATGAGGCTCAAAACAATGTGTTCCTATCAGTTTGCGAGAGGCCAAACAAAACATATAGGTTCGGTTGAAGGACACCGAAACTATATTATTTGTTCGGTTTATTCTAACTGAACCAATATGTTTTAAAATTTTTGTTGGATTTTGATGTTGGTGTCTCTTCATACACAGGGATGGCTCGTTCTAAGAAGGCTGTGACATGGGAAGAGACAGGTAACACGGTAGGATTACGCGGTGGCCGTCGTGGAAGGAGACCTCAAACGGCATCGTATAGAAAGTCCAAGGAATCAACACGTGTTACGAATGCAAGTGATGTCGCTGAGGTACACGATGAGACATCCGCAGTAAATGCCTCCGTCACTGCCACTGCAGGAAAGGAGATAGAAGTCCATAAAAGTCAAGTCACTACCGCCAAGACTTCTTCTTCCGACTCCATTGAAGAAGAACAAGATGAATCGCAGGAACAAGAAGTGGATGGAGAAGAAGCGGAGCAAAGCAAATGAGTGACTACTTGTGTGTGATTATAATTTAAAATGTTGGTTTTATGTTGGCTTTATACATTAAATTTATTTTGGTTTTTATTAGTCCGAAATGCATGTCGATGGTAGTCACTAATCTGGTATACATTTTATTGGTTCAAATTTGATATGATATATTTTGTTGCCTTCATTATTATTTGGATTTGTTTTGATATTTTGATATGCACGTGTGTTCGGTTATACAGGCCTGAACATACATAGAAGGTTCGGTTATGCAGGCCTGAACAAACAAAGAAGTTTCGAGCCTGCATAACCGAACCTTACTGTTGAAAATACCTATACATAGGGTCGGTTGAACATGACCGAATATCTATCTAAGTTTCGGTTACTAGCTCCCAAACTTTTTGTTGATGTTCGGTTATGGGTGTCCGATCCTAGTATCTTACATTTCATAAATTACATGTTCGATTAGTAACGTCATTACATTCTCTAGATGTTCTACTGCCCTCTACCAAACATTGTTAATATGTTCGATACTTTGTGACCGACCATTAGTTATTTTGGAGGAAAGACATCATCAAATGAGTCGGCATCACATCATTCGTGAAGAAATAAATGTTAGAGTACGAAAACTCAAATCAATAATTCATTTAAAATAGGAAATAGTACGATTCAACCCAAAAAATTATAATATTTCATCCACTTTTGCCTGTATAAAACAACTTCAATCATATGTTACTATAGAAGTGTGTCATAGAAGTGTGTCATACATCAATGACGATATCATTCATTTCAAAACTTGATAGTAAAGTATGCAATATACACAAAAAAATATTTCAAAAACGGACTTCAATTTGAAGTGAGGTCAAGGTGTGTCCAAGTCAACGATAATTGGAGTTCCGACTTGAGTACTAACAAATTGCGGTGGCTCTTTAATATTTAAGTTCTGAACCCATCCCATCGCCTCCAGTCGTGAATTTCTTCGCCACCCCGGATACAAAGGAGGAAAAGGGGCATCCACATTAAATAAAACCTGAAAAATATAGATGGGTCGTTTAAGAAAAAGAAATAAATATACAAGTACAGCTTGGAATTTATAAAGTGGTTCACTTTACCCTCATAAAATGGTTGCCATTATCGTGTGTCATCCCAATTACGACCCTGTCACTCATCGACTCTGGTGGTGTACCCTTAAGTGGAGGGAATGTCATACTACCACTCGGTGATAGGGACACTACCAAGACCTTGTAACATGTAGCAATGATGAGTCCCATATCAGGCATAGACATCCACTTTTGAAATGGAGCGTCCTCTTTCTCGTAGTAGCACACAAGATAGTATAATCGTATCGCAGTGATCACTACCAAGGATTATGCGCCAAAGATCTTCGTACCCATGAAGTTCACAATACAAATCATTGCGGATTTGTTTCTGACGCGCGCCGAACACGTCAATAAAATATTTCCTTAAACCAACTATTTGCAGATAGTGGCAAAGGGTCGATCCCACAGAGATTGGTAGTCTTTCTAAAGTTTTAAAACAAAGGAAAACTGGGGTTTTAGAGAAAATAACTAAATTAAATAAGCTAATTACTATGAAATTAAATAACTAAAATAAATATCTAAGACTATGAACAATTAATTTAAATACCTAAGTCTATGGTTCCACAAGACAAAATCAAGATTCAATGGCATATCATGGTCGTCAATCTTTCCGAAAACAATTATTAATTCAAGTTCCCCTAGATTAGCTATGGAAAATCGACATCCGCCAGAAATTCCTAATTCCCCTAATCTCGATAGCTAGGACATCCGCCACTAACTACTTCCCTAATTAATGTATAACCCTAGACATCCGCCATAAGATTTAACACACTAACCGCAGTAATAAAGTTCTATGGGAATACTAATCCTAGATAACCGAATCGCGTCCGCTCCCGATTTAACCTAGATTCAATTGTTGCACACTCAAGAACCGAAAGGTTTTGACGGCAATCGGGTGAATGTTTGTCACTTATATTGTCTCAAAAGTACAATTACGGATACTAATGAGTCAATTAACTATAGATTTTCCACCTAAAAGCATGCACTGGCCATATACATACCCTAGATTTGAATCATATTCATTAAAATCAACAACAATGAAATAGAAGAAATTAAATTAAATAAAATAATAAAATAATAGATCTCACAAGTTATGCCATGAATCAATAATCTTGAATTGCTTCACCATCGACTAAAGTAATGGCTTGATTAGCCGATACATGGCTACTCACAAAATAATGCAGAGAAGAGAGAGTTTTTTTTCAATGAATAATAGATGTTCTATTTATACCTAAATTCCTAATGTGTAAAACTACTAAGATTGGGTGTATGGAAGAGAGAGAAAACTATTTTTTTGGTGTTTTTCGTCCTTGACACGTGGCAGGAGCTTATTGGCTGTTTTCTGGCGTTGCTGACGTGTCTGGAGATGATTGGCTGGAGTGTTGGTATCGGCTGACGTGGCAGCAGGCGATTGGACGAGATGAGTGCTGGTGACGTGCGTGAGGGGAGCGGTGCAGACGTGGCGCTGTGGTGGACGCTGGAGCTGCTGACGCGGCGTGACGTGGACCAACCGGGAGCGGACGCGTGGCGGGCGTGTTGGCGGGAAGGCGCGCGCAAGAGTCGTGCGAAGATCTGGGAGTTCGTGCTACCGCGCATCCCGAGGACGATCGTGCGGTCTGGAGCGAGGCGCGAGCTGTGGAGTCGGTGACGAGCTGGACCAATCAAACGTCGACACGTCAGCTTACTGTGTACATTTATCCCACTTTCGACGTATATTTCGAAACTAACTCTCTCGGCATCCAATTAATGCAAGTAAATACTCTATTTTGAGTATTTTTTCGCCACGAATCCAACCGTGCACTCCGTTTCACCTAAAAACCAAAAGTAAAAATAATTAAATATATATTTAATAAACTTTAACACTAAATTATACTAAAATAGACAATAAAATCCTATAAATACTGACTTATCAGTTTCCATGCATCATCTTCCTTGTGTCTAAGACCAGCTGCAACAACACGGTATCCACAATTACCATCTCCCTTAACTTCATCAACACTCGCAATGTGACCAATCCATTCTATAGGGACTACACCACTATAACCATTGTTAGACATACGATGCAAACATGTACGCGTTCTATAGATTTTTTGCCGCACTTGACGAGTAGCCAAGTTCGATATCTTATCCAAATGAAGGACATGCTCAAAGTGGGACGGATTTCTCTTGGTGGATGCATCAAAAATGTTGGCCTTAGTTACCTTCCTCTTCTTCCCTATTTGCAGCACCTTTCCCTTCCCCGCTTTCGTTGGCTTTCTTCCCCTTGTCTTAATTTTCTCCTTCGGGGCAATAATCGACACGGATGAGGGACGACTAATCTCTCAAAGTCGTTGCACAATCCTCATGCGCAAACCCTCACTCTCAACACTTTCATACCTTTGAATTACCCTTTGAATTTCCTCTCTGAAGTTGTACTCCATCCGATTCAATGCTTGCTCAGGATTCATGCTCAACTTTTGCCAATGTACATGGATATCGTCAAGTGGTATGGGTGAACCTGCCAATTGATGAGTTGCAAGTTCGTGGGCGCAAGGAAGGCCATGGGTCATGCGCAATACACAACCACACCTCATGGAATCAGTCCCAATATTTTCTGTCATATCCAACTCCTTGCGAATTTTCTCCAACGCAACATGTGAAACAAATCCTCGCAACATACGGTACAATGTATCGATGAATCCGTGTTGCACAACATTCAAACTCTTCTCAAAAGACGCCGTGATCTGATTGTGTTGCCCCTCAACCATGCTGTGAATAACCGGCCATATAGTCACAAAGTTTCCTTTAGAACTTCCAATATGTTTTTTCAAGGTATTGTGTGCACTTTCAACTCTACCAGTCGTATTATGCCCAAGATGTAATATTTGGTCTGTCCATGCTCGCACAAATCGTTCTATATAATCTCTAACCCAAGTATCCATTAGATAATCTAGCAATCCATTTACACAAGCATATTGGGTGGCCAAGTTCGTCATCCTTGAATTGAACACACTTTCAGAAGTGGCAACTGTCACGGCATTCCACCTACTCAAGAAAAGGTTGAACTCTTCGTTCCTCGCAAAATATCTTTTCGTGTGTCCCGCCACACCCCTATTGATATGCCATGTGCATAGAAGGTGAGTTGTAGAGGGAAAAATAAACTCAATTGCCTTCATCAATCCCAACTCTCTGTCGCTAAGAATCACATGTGGGTTAGACCATCCATCCATGAGGTTCTTAAGGGTCATCAATGCCCAAATATAGTTCTCTTCTGTCTCTCTTGATATAAATGCAAACCCGACAGAGAAAGTGAGCTCGGTTGATGTCACACCAATGATCTCAAGCAATGGCATACAATATCTATTGGTTTTGTACGTGCAATCCATCATCAAAACCAATGGGAAACATCGAAGTAAGTTGATGGATTTAGGATGAGCCCAAAACAGTCCGTGACTTCGTCGGTTTGGTCATCTTTTCTATGCCATGAAATATAACCATGTGTGTCCAACAAATGCATGAGTTGTTGCATTTGTGATCTCCCTCCAGCCTTCAATGAACCTATGTTTTTGTCTTGCGTTGTATATTGTGAGCAAGGTTGATGCATTCGATTTATCTCTTTTCTTTAAAGTGTCCAAAATCTTTCGGGGCTTGATGTTGCCTTTCGTCATCTGAATCAACTTGATGATTTGCCGGTTGAAGCTTTGCTACCCTTTCGGTAAATTTTGCACAGAGCGTAGTCTTCAAATTGTACGTAAAGAGAAAACAATAAATCAATATTCAATTGATCATTAACAATTCTAATTAATATATAAATAAAATCAAGTGCAATTAATTAATAAACGATTTTTATAAATTAAAAAAATCAGTCCAATAAACTAGTACATGCTAGCTTATATGGCTGAAATACTAATAATTAATTAATTTAAAGTTAATTATCATTGAATTAAAATTCCTAAAACTAAAAGAAAGGGTGGTAATTTCTCTAGGTTTTTTTAGGAAAAAGAAATATGTTCGTGCATAGTTATATGGCTGAAAAATTGTAGATTATATTATTCAAGTTTAGACTTTATAATATAGGAGGGTCTATAATATAAATTGGAGTGTTAAGGAATATTGTGCAATTAGGAAATATGCACAAATCACTCCTATAATTATGTTGTAAAATCACTCCTGTAATTATGTTATGCACAAATCACTCCCTTGATTATGTGCTACCTTATTTAGATATTTCCTTTTGTATGTAATTGCATCTCTATATATAGAGACATGTAATAGATCAATAATACAACACAATAAACTTATTCTATTATGAAACTAACATGGTATCAGAGCAGGTTTTCGATCCAAACTTTAATTTCCCAAATCTTTGATTCTTGAGCGAATAGATCAGATCTTGGATCCTGAAAGCTTGATGGATCAGATCTTTGGTTTCATTGTTTTGTTTTCTTGATTTCTTGAAGCATTATTAGTTCGTGTTCATCAATGGCGTCTGTGCAAGCGATGGCGAGTTCATCGAATGAAGGCGATGCGATGGTGTTCGGTGTTGAAAGCCCTTACTATTTGTCTAATTCAGATCATCCTGGCATGATATTGGTGACGAATCCTCTGACCGGCACCAACTAATTTTCGATGGTACAAAAAAAGAAACTTAATTTTATGAATCAAAATTAGGAGCAGCTTTAACCGAATGTGTAGTGTTACATAGCAATGTTGATACAAAAAAGAAGAAAAACTATAGATCAATGTCATTACATAAACTGATTAAGCAAATACATAATGATCCTTGTGACAACTGCATGTATATACATTCAAACCAGAGCAAATTCATTATTCCATGCATCAGCTTCCCAATCGCTGAATTCCAAATCCGCCGGTTCAAATTGAGGAAAGTCAAGTAACCAGTCGACGCCCTCCTCCTCCTCTAAAACCTCGGTCGTCTCAACCATCGACTCAACATTAGGCAAAGCGACTACGTCATGATGATGAGTAGTGTTGAAGTCACATTGAAGTTTTTCTTCTACGTCCGCGTCCATGTCTCGTAGCAAAGAACTTCGTCGTCTTCATCCTCTCAACCTCCACTCCGCATATGGCTCTCGATCATCGGATTTGTTGAAGGCGGCTTGGATAAGGGTTTCGAGAACTTCTTCGAGATCAATGTCACAAAAATCTGATGAGAATGAATTAACATGGACATCTCGCACATCATGATGATCATTGCTTTGCAATTAATACTAGTCTTTGGCAATATTGTTGATCGATCCCATGTTTGCGACGTTGTCGTCGGTAGGTACGAATGGTACTAATGCTGATGGATGATCTTGGTTGTGGCGTGGCTTCTTCACAGTTGATTGTGTCTCACAGTTGATTGTGCCTCCTTGAGCTTCACCAACATTGATGTACTGATCATAATAAGGTAGCTGGGGCACCATGTAGTCCTCCTCCAAGCCTTCTTTGCCACAAACACTATTGAAATTATAACTGATCTCTCACAATTGATGACCAATTATTGTTGATGATTTGCTGGTTGAAACTTTGATACCCTTACGATAAATTTTGCACAGAGCGTAGTCTTCAAACTGTACGTAAAGAGAAAACAATAATTAACTTTTTCCTAAAAAAACCTAGAGAAATTGCCACCCTTCCTTTTAGTTTTAGGAGTTTTAATTCAATGATAATTAACTTTAAATTAATTAATTATTAGTATTTCAGCCATATAAGCTAGCATGTACTAGTTGTTTATTGGACTGATTTTTTTTATTTATAAAAATCGTTTATTAATTAATTGCACTGATTTTATTTATATATTAATTAGAATTGTTAATGATCAATTGAATATTGATTTATTGTTTTCTCTTTACGCATACGCTTTGAAGACTACGCTCTGTGCAAAATTTACCGAAAGGGTAGCAAAGGTTCAACCAGCAAATCATCAACAGTAATTGGTCATCAATTGCGAGAGATCAGTTATAATTTCAATAGTGTTTGTGCCAAGGAAGGCTTGGAGGAGGACTACATGGTGCCCCAGCTACCTTATTATGATTAGTACATCAATGTTGGTGAAGCTCAAGGAGGCACAATCAACTGTGAAGAAGCCACGCCACAACCAAGATCATCCATCAGCATTAATACCATTCTTACCTACCGACGACAACGTCGCAAACATGGGATCATCAACAATATTGCCAACACTAGTATTAATTGCAGAGTTGATCATCATGATGTGCGTGATGTCCATGTTAATTCATTCTCATCGATTTTGTGACATTGATACTCAAGAAGTTCTTATCCAAGTAAAAATAGTATGTAGATAAATTGGGTTTCTACATGTAAAAATAGTATGTAGATAAATTGGGTTTCTACATGTAAAAATAAAATAATACTTTTAGGTCTTGTGTGACGGCCCCAATTTTCGGGGTCTTCTGCTGTGATTACCTCTCCACTCATGCACCGTAAGTAATCGCCACGTCATTTCTCTATCTCATTATTAAATAATTTCATAATTGATGATATTGATCCATAAAATAACAAATGGAAGTCTTGCCTTAATAAAAGAAACATTATATAAAGTTATTTTATTCAACCTATAGTGAAAAACCCGGTCATACTTGCATATAGGCGATCAACTATAGCGATAATATATCCAAGTATAGAAGTGATTTTGGTCTCCCATTCCCAAAAATAATGCAAAATATTAAAAGAATAATTACTACCTACGCACGTACTAGCGAGGCCTCGGCGAAGGCAAGTCGATGTAATCGCCAAGTATCTCCTTACCCCCTGGTACTAGGATCTCGCACTCGTTATCACAAAAACCAAATAACGAGTCCAAGTAAGTAAAATCCCAAGGAAAACCACCAGGCATTGCAATTTAGGAATATGAATAGAAACCAATAAACAATGTCAAATAATCATGCAATAACAAGGAAATAATGCAGTAACCGCTCAAAAGGAAATGCATGAATACCAACACCAAGAAAACAAACTGGGTGTGCAATAAACACCGCCAGTGAAGCTAGGATCAGTGGCCCGGTCATACCCTACTCCAATGACCCCGCTGACTGTATCCTAGTCACCAATACATTTGAGAAGAACAACCCTACACACCGAAAAACCGCCAGAACGCTACCGTTCCCATCACAATTGGATTTAGATTGACAAAGAAATAAGCTCAACGAATAGAATAAGTAAATGCAATAGTGGTGTTCAATTGAGTTTTACATACCTCAAACAGCGCTCAAAACCCCGTAAATATCCCCCGATTTGATTCTCCTCAAATCCCCGACTAAAATTACTGTCTCGAGACTCCTGGGATTCATTTATGAGGATTATTGGTCAATTAATTTGATTATAGTGTTATTTTGGATCATTTCTCCATTTTTCAAATTTTCAAGTTCCAGTGGATAATTAGCGCTAATTGATCTTCATCACTATTCATCATCATCTTCACTCAACGTGATTAGCGCGCTAATGTCTCCAATTAGTGCGCTAATTGCTCGTTGTCAGAAAATTTCCAAATTAAAATTTTTAACTCCAAACAACTCACAAACCCATAAATTCAATTCCCATATTTCCATAACACATCAATAACCTCAATTACACCATTTAAACATGAATTACCATAATCAAACACCAAAATCCACAATTTACAAAAATTTCCATTTTCAAACCCATTTGCAAAACTATTCCAAATTCTCTCAAATTTGCATCAATTTGGTCAATTTCACATACTTCCAACCTTATAAGCATCATATTTCTAAAATATCATGTCAATCCCCGAAATTTCGTTTAAACCAAAATCATTCCAACAACCCAAAAATTCCATAAAACCCAAGTTAAAATGATTTCATACCTTAATTCTTGTTATTGATTGCCACAGATCACTCTCTAATCCAGCTTTTGATTTCCTTCTTCTTCTTTCTCACCGATTCTCTCCTCTTCTCTCTAAATTTCCCACACCCTTTTATCTCCATTTGACCGATCAACATATATATATATATATAGTTGGTTTTCCATTAAGTGTGTGAACACATCTCGAGAATAATCCTGAGGTCACTAACCACCCTGTGTCACTTCAACTTCTTGACATCTTATCATGACACTGGTTACCTCAAATCACCCGGTTGTGCATCTCGAGAACCATCCTAAGGATGTTGATTTTCCAGCTACAACTATAGGACTTGGTTTATTCCAATTTGATTCAACTCATAAAACCCATTCTAGTCCTCAATAAATTTCATAAAATTGTAATTAAGGTCACACTAGTTTCTCGACTACCTAAGCACCCTATGCCCCGTGTCCAAGCACGCTTCCCAAGGCAGCCCCACACTTAGTGTACCTAATTTAGTTATAACTTAGCCCAAAGTTATATTTAAATTTCATTATACTAACCCCTAAATTAGGGTCGTGCTATATTGTTAAACTCTAATCAAACCCCAACGCCCGGCCTCACAGCTCCCGAACCCCCGCTTTGGTCTGACTCACGCCACAAAACGCTGGCGCTCAACCTCGCTCGACATCAACTTACACACATGTGATGTTTATATAAATAATAATAACTTTCCCATCACAATAATAGACATACAACATGCACAAATAACACAATACCAGCCTGGGTACTCATTTTCGATTCAACCTAGTTGTCCACGTAACGCCCGAATTACCCATTAATCCTCGTGATTAACACTAATCCAGCTTTAATTAATTTGGGTCGTTACAGGTACAAAGTTTCAGCTGGATTCCTCCATCGCTCACTAAGACTGAGTTATCTTTGCATTTATCGGTTAGAGTCGATCGAGACCTCTAAAGAGGAATCGGCTCGACACCTCTAACGTTCGTTCGAAACTCACGGACGACACTTCTTTAAAAGTGGGGTATGAGTAATGGGGTGAACAAGAGTATTTTTAGAATTTTAAGAATAAAAGTGAGGTAAACTAAGTAAAAAGTGGGGTACATGAAGTAAAAATTCAAAACAGGGGTCCATTTAGCCATTGCGCTTTTTTTATAAGCTTAATTCTTAGTTACCTACTTATTGTCGAAAATGAAACCTTTTGCGTGCAATACTATAACTATCGTAGTGACAACTTGCAATTATGAATTGTGCAATACTATACTATGTAGATAAATTGGGGTTCATTTTTTTATAATCTTAAATTGGGGTTCTTAGTTACCTACTTATTGTCGAAAATGAAGCCTTTTGCGCGCAATACTATATATAACTATTATAGAGATAACTTGCAATTATAAATTGAGGTTTAATTCTACCTGTAAAACATAGTATGTAGATAAATTAGGGTTATTTTTAACTGTAACGACCCTAAATTCTAACTCGTGCCACGTGTCAATTTAGGTCGTACGTGGACCCTTGCTGTGATAAAGTTGTCCAATTCTCAGTTGTCGACGCCGAGGTATATTATTTTTGTTTGGTGTTTTGTATTATATTTTATTACCCCGAATATAAATTCCAATGTCACAAACGTGTGAGGACGTTTGTATGTGAGCATTGGTGTTGGGAAACGGGTTCGACTCGATAGGAACACGAATAACGGATTTCGTGCAAATGGTGGTCGGGTAATTAGCAAAGTCAGAGGACTTAATGAATTAAAAGCACCGACAAAATACAAAATAAATAATAATTAAACGGCGTAAAGTGCGGTTGATGTCAATACGTCGAGACTACGCGACGAGCGAGTTGTGGTACGAAACATATCGAAAACGCGAGTATTGTGTCAAAAATCACTAAGTAGAATGATTGTGTCACCTAATTAAGTCACACACTATGTGTCAAGTTAGGTGAATGAGTTAAGTGAGGGCCAAAAGATATGTCTCGAGATCCGTATGGGTGTATAGATGACGAAGGAGTATAAAACTCAACCTCATCACCTTTTCTCTCTCCTACCTCATTTCTCACATCTCTCTCAACGAAACCTCAATGTGAGAACGGAGTGGATTTCGGGGCATTTCACGCGGTTTGACGTCGAGGAAGCGCTCAAACTTGAAACCTAAGGTGAGATTTCGGCTTTCCATGTCGTTGTTTACATTTTGACACCGTTTTGGGTGTTTTCGTCGTGATGAATTCGAACAATGAATTAGGGAAATTGATTTCTATGGTCTCAATTGATGAATTCGGATTGATATGGATGATCCCTTGATGTTTTGGTGAAGTGGTTTTGTGTTTGGTGTGTTTTCTGAATTTTTGAGACTTTTGGGTGAATTTTCACAAATCAATGGTGTTGTCGGGTTTTGACGCGAGCCGAAGGTGGCTTAGCATTGTAATGAAGGTTTAATTGAGGTTGGAATAGGCTCGAAGCACGCAACGTGAGCCAGGGTGTCAAAAACACCATGTAGCGCCCAACCCCACTCGGGCAAGTTGGCACCACCACTCACAAAGGGCGGTGTGCGGTCACCCTCCAGTCCATTCCACACCATCCGCGTCCCCACCACACTCCCACGCGTAAGGCGCGGTTTTCGCCTCCCTCGGTTCGAACTCGGGTCCTAGAGGCTTAAGACCTTAAGTTTCACGAACCGAGTACCACTGAGCTGGACCCACCGCACGCTGCCTGTGATTGGTTGTGCCAACTTGCCTGAGTGGGGGTTGGGCCGCTACACCCCGACTCACAGGCGTTCTAGACTGGACGCTGCAAGCGACGTCGTGAGCACAAACAGCTCATGACGCCACCCACGGCGTCTGGGGCAGAGGCCCTAGGGCTCACGCTGCGAGGGCCTCGCCCAGGGTAAGAGCCCCACGGCATGTGGGGCAGTGAGCCCCATGTTTCACGCCGTGGGGACATCGCCAAAAGTAAAAATCCACAGCGTCCCGGTGGCGTGACACTGTTCACGGAGCCTAATTTTGGGATTTTTTGAAAAATTTTGGGGATCTCTCGGGTATTCAAATAGGTCCGAATACGACCCAATACTCAGGTAATTAACCCAAATGGGTGAACGAATAAAATTATGAAAAATTGGATAAAATGTGGGTAATTAACGGGAAAATTCAAATTAAATGGTTAACAGGAGTTTTAGAACATCAACAGGACACACGGGAAATCTTAGGAGGCGTGTCGGTGTACGTTGAGTATGTTGTAGTTTGGATACATGTAAGTAAACCAGTGAGGAGTTTTACAGTTATTTCTTGAGCTTTAATTTGTTGTTATTGCTCTGTTCATTCAATTTTTGGAATTCCTTTTTGTTGAGTAGTTCATTGGCAAGTGAGTCATGGTTATTTTTATCTGCGATATGAGCTCTTATCTGGATGTTGTTGATATCTCCCAATTGAGTGTACGTTGGGGGCTCTTATCCAGATCTATGGATATCTCATAGTCGCAAGGGTTAAGGCTGGTAGGCCATGTTCTCGTCCTGAACCCGAGTCTGCTGAGCTTTGCCGTGACTCAACGACCTTTTGGTTGGGACTCCTTGCTATTCAGTTTTGTATTCCGGACACTCTATTTTCAATTGATTTATTTACAGTCTTGTGTATTCATGCGCTCCCTGTTCCTTTCTTTCTATCCGCATGAATTATACTGATTTATTTATTTCAAAATGCTATAATTATATCCTGTTTGGCGTTACTTACCTAGGCTCGTCATTCTTGTGTTTGACGGAGTGCAGATCCACAGACTAGCAAGGGAAATGCTCCACAGCTTGGGGACTTGATTTGAGGATATTGGAGCGGCTTTCCATTTGTCGGATTAGGTGATTTTCTTGTATTATTATATATATGTTTTTTTTGAAACATTGGTTTGGGTTGTGAGAGATTTTGGGCGTGTATATCTTTTGTGTTATTCTCCTCTGACTGATTATTGATCATGATATACATATGCGGGGTTTTCACATTATAGAATGTCTTATTCCAAATGGTTGTGATTATTTGATTAGCTTGAGGATTATTGTTTCCGCTATATTGATGATAACTCAATAATCAATGCTTTAATTTTGTAAATGAATGGTAAATGGTAAGAAAAGGCTGACTAGTCTTGCGTGACTCTTCGAAACGGGCTCGGAGTTTCATGTAAGTATAGGCGGGGCGATTGATTTAAGTTTGAAAACTGGGGCCGTCACATTAACCAATTTGATTGCCTAATGGTTTAGTACGAGATTTGAAAGTAAGAGGTCATGGGTTCAAACCGCGGGTGCAAAAAGTTGTTTCTTTACTATTAAAAAAAATCTGAGGTTATTTATTTTTATAAGCATAAATTGGGATTCTTATTACCTACTTATTGTTGAAAATAAATTGGATGACCCACTTTTGAGAAGCAATAATTGTAGGTTTTCTCCGAACAAAAACTTGGAGATTTTTTATTGGTGACTTATAGGTAATTCGGGTAAGTTTAATTCAACCATGGGAGCACTCGTTGATCAATTAATTAACAAAGGGAATGTAATTTTGATGTTGCAGAGAAGAATAAATAAGTCCATGAATTCTAAGTTTAGTCATGCCATGAGTTGTTGGAATTATTGTGTACATAGCATTCATTTGTATTCTTTTCTGTATATACACATTGGAGGGTGCACAACCCTTTTAGTGTACACATTTTCGTAAGATAACGCAAAATAAATAAATAAATAAAAATGTTTTGTCATGCTACATTTGATCTTGACGTTTTGAAGTTTTGAAGTTTACATTTGATATATAGTTGAGTCTTAACTTTTGATCCATTACAATAATATTAATTCATTTCTTCCTTGGCAATTAGTTATAGTTAGAATTCATTCAGTATGCTCAAGATTGATTTGTAGTATATTGTCTAACGCATATTTACCATAAGTGTGTATATATATATATATTATAACGAAATAAAGGGCGATTGTTAGCCCCCCTCTATGAATCCCCTGGTTAATTTAATGTTATTTATAGCCGCAATAAGTTAGTTCTTGTTCTGAGCGCGCACACACACACAATATACTACATACACCACACACAAACACACAAATTCTCACTTTTCATTTTTGTGATTCTGAACCTCGAACTCCTTATTGCACATGTGTCCTAGGTCAATCTACAAACATTGTTTATCTTACAGTTTCTTTAGTTAATAAAATAGAGGTTTATCATTTGTTGTTTTATTATAAGTGATTGCATATTTACCTTATAATAAGATCTATGAGTATTTGTTGAAATATCCTAAATGTCCCTAGTTGGTCATTATACTTGGAACTATAATGAATTAAGACTAGCATGAGTCTTGATTGATGGTCATGTGATGATCATACGTATAGGGATACGAATCAAGATCATGAGTACTTGTTAAGGAACAAGGTACTGGATCGACCCGCTATAAGAACACCACATGGATTAAGTCATAGGTGTTATTCTTAATAGGTATATCATTTAGTCATTCGACTTGAGATTACCATAGACTTCAATATTGTGAGCATGATAATTTGACACAATCAAACGTTGTCTTTAAGCTGGATGATTATAAATATTGTGATTGGTTATCATGTGAGCAATATGTGAAGGTGTGTAATCAAGAAAGAATTTATCGCTCTCGTAAAGAGAGAGATATCAGTGGATCCTTCGATGCGTTAGATTGTTAAATGGCCAAGTCCAAGTAAATTGATATGATCAATGTCACTTGGATGTTTTCAATCTATCTAAAGATCGAGACTAGTACGATTGAATATTAAGGGTGACTTTCCATATCTTATATTTAATCAAAGGATATCGCACGACAAAAGGATATGATATACGTTATTCATTAGGTTGTATAGATTTTGATATTCATGCTACTTGGATAGTCATAATGCCTTGCTAGAGACCGCTTATGACTTATGTACCAAAATAGTTTTGGTTCACTACTAACGTCGCATGAACCTATTTGGTCGCACACAAAGAATGACTTTGCGCAATTTCAAATGGTCCAGAGTATTGAATTTTATAAGATAAAATTCAAGTATATAACCCCTTATGTTTCGTTATATAATAAATGTGTAATATGCTTAAACAACGTAAATACAATAGTTGTATTTTGAATTTACTTAAACATCGTAAATACAATAGTTGTATTACGAATAGGATTTAAGTGAGAGCTTATCTACACATATAATAAAAGGGTGATACCCAAAAACGTGATATATAAGAATTTCGTGTTTTTCAATTTCGAAATCTCTGGATTTTGGGAGAGAAAGAAAAATGTTTTCAATCTCTCTTAGGGCCAGCACTCCAAATTGTGGTCACCGTTCGTGTGTGGATTTCTGATAGAGGACGCACGCTTGAACGTTTTGAAGATCGAACAATCAGAGAAGGAAATCACGAATCAAGGTATTGTTTACTTTTGTAGATCTAGTTTAATGAAACTTATTTGTGATCCTGTTGGGGTTTTTCAAAAATTGTTTTGAATTTTTCGCTGTGTATGAACCCCAAAACCCAACAATTTGTTTCATGTTGCATTCCAAGATTGATTTTTTTATCCTTAGAAGCTAAGATTCAACACAAATAAATGTTCTAATTAACCATTCAAGAATGTAAATCAAATTTCAACCAAATACTATAATCAAGATGTTGTATTTGGTGGTAAGTTGTTGAGTGAATATGAACAAAGAAATGAGGGGTGTAGAGATTAGAAAGTAGAAGAGAAAATGAGATGAGTTCATGGTTTAATCTGGTGAGAAGGGGTGGGTGTCGTGAGTGGGATAGGAGCTAGGGATAAGTTTAAGGTTTCATTTAGGAAGCGGTGTAGGGAGTGAAAGTAAATTTGAGGAGTGGTATAGAGTGAAAAGTAGAAGGGGAAAAGAAAATCGGTTCATGATTTAGTTTAGAGTGAGGTTATTTAATTAAATGAGGGTTGGTATAGGGTAAAGGAAGGCTAATAATCACTTTAACATTAGCATTTTTCCCCTCAAAGGAAGCTTGAAATGTTGCTAATTTTTTCATTTCCCCCAATTTTGTAGTTTTTTTTTTTTTTTTTTTTTGTAAAATCTTAATGTTTAAATTTGATTCTTAAGTTGGTGTTTAAATATATCCCGCTCTAAAAGAAATATATATATATATATATATAAATTAGGGGAAATGCACCTGATCACCGCCTAAAAGAGATATTTTTAAAAAATTAAAAAAAAAAATTGAACATGTGACCTCAAAGACGCAACAAATATAACACTACAAAGTTTTTCTTTTGAAGTGAAATAAAAATATCATTAATCATTAATATAGGTTTTCTATTTTAGTAAGTTGTTGTCTTTCCTTATTGGAAGTCTTATTTTCCGTTATGGTTCTATTATTATAAATGCAAAAGACAAGCGTATAAGCTGCACATAAGTTTGCAAACTTTCGCAATGTCGATTAGATCTCAAAGAGAAAGAAAAAGGCTGCTATTAACGTAATTTCATTGTTAAATCGATATAATAATGAGCAATTTCTATGAATAGAAATCTTTTCGTCAAAAAAATTCATTTAATTTGTCAAATTAATTTGATTCAATTAATAAAATGGCGGATTGGATAGAACTAATATAACGACCCGATTTTATTAACGATTTTATTAACACCATTATAATAATTTATTTTCAAACTAGGACGTCAGCTCATATCTACGTAGACGTTCCGGATAGGCTAGGGTATGCCAGATGTTTGCTTTATTGCAATGTTGATTCATTCAATTACTTCATATTGCATCACATGTGTGTGTTTATAATGATAAATCGTGTGAGATGGCATGACGGGTATTCACCTCTTAAAGCGTGTCGACGTAGGTGTCGGGTAGGCGAAGTACGGGTACACTAAGATGTGACAAATAATAATAATAAAAGCGTAGGCTAAGTCAATTAGATCGAAATAATAGGCTATGACGTGTCAAAAGATACGCGCAGAGGTGCGAGCACCGAATATTGGGTATCCGTGAGTGAGTTATTGGAAGGTTTAAATTGGTTAGTATCCTAATAGAGTCATTAATGAGTTTGGACAACTTTAATTGAGGCCTTGGGATGGTCCTCGAGACATGTGTACACAAACTTGATGAGATAGAGATATAAATATTTAAGTTGTAGATATTTTTGGACAACTAAGCCAAAAGTTTGTGCAAAATTGATGCTAGAGAGAGTCAATCCTTGCTTTCCATCTTGATGCTTGGGAGATTTGAGGATCTAAGCTAGGTGCTCTTCAACTAAGGTGTCATAACCATCATGCTAGAATTCCAATTTCTTTGCCCTAAATCTTGCTAGTAGGGACTTAAATTGATTGTGGATGATTGATCTCAAATAGAAAGAAAAGAGTTGTAAATCAATTACAGCTCTCTTTTATACTTTAATTAAATTAAAATATTTCTAATTTTATACTTTCTAATTACTTTTCGTAATTACTTTCCGTAATTTCATATTTCTAATTGGATAAAAATATTTCTAATTACTTTTCGTAATTTTATATTTCTAATTTTATACTTTCTAATTCCACGCGCTCTCATTTATAAAATAAAAAGTAATGATAATTAGTAATTATAATAAAAATAAAAATAAAAATTTCGGGGCTCTCAAGCGTTAAGACAAGAAAATGTTTTGATGTGTGTAACATTATTAAAGTTGCTTGTATTTTCCGCATGTTTATATAACATTATTATTGACTTCCATTATAAATGCCTGGTAGTTTTCTTCTGAGGATTTACTCACTAGAGTCGACATATGTTTTGTTGTGATGACTGAGTGCAGATCTTCTACGAGTAA
The DNA here is from genome assembly GCA_039657345.1 of Stephania japonica. Taxonomy (NCBI): domain Eukaryota; kingdom Viridiplantae; phylum Streptophyta; class Magnoliopsida; order Ranunculales; family Menispermaceae; genus Stephania; species Stephania japonica. The sequence goes on from CM077562.1 coordinate 11,546,948, forward strand.
GGCTAAGGGGATTCTTGGCGACTACCTCTGAGCTCGCTCATCGCTTGGCACTGTACTCCTAGGTGTTTATTTTTATTTTTTTATTTATCTTGGGGTACTTACCAGGGGACTTTGAGTGACTTGTATATGTATATATTCATTTTTGGAGTTGCCTTGTCGCCTTATATACAATGTACATTATGTCGAGTTTTCCACACTAGGATGTTGCTCTTTTGACATGAACTTTTATAAGTATATTATTATTTATGCTTTCGTGTCTATTAAGTCTCCCGCTTGAAATAACTGTTAAGCACTATAAAACTGGTAAAACATAGTAAATCCTTTAATTGAATATTCTAAAGGATAAAAAAGACTAACTCAGGAACAAAATATTAGAATAATTGGTTAACTTTATGACAAGATATGACAATTTAGCCCACATTACAAGGGAACTGATGTGGCAACGAACGTCATCGGCACGCGGGACACAACGGGGCAAGATAACGTAACAGGTTGTGGGACCCACAATGCACCACGGAGCGGTCTTAGGCGCGGAATTAAGTTCTTGGATTGTCATCATAATATTCTCTCATGATTAAGAATACACTTTAGCATAAAAAACATGTACTTTTGTTAAGAACAATTTCATTATCTTAAACAAACATAACATTCAAATATGTTATAATAAACTCTGATTAAACAACACAAAACACCGAATCCAAGTGTTAGATAGGCCTGTAGAGTCCCCTATATACATAAGTGAGAGTCGAACTCACAACCTCCCGAAATGTGATGCCTCTACCATCTCACCAAAGATGCTTTGACAAAATTTGTTAATTTCCATTTAATGCATAATCTCTTACATTGATTAAATATTTTTATTCTTTATGGACTCCATTTACAAGGCATAATTATTATTATTATTTTGTTGAAGTATACGCTGCATAATTGAATAATAACTAACAATCGGTTGGTTTGAGTAGTAACTGCAACTACAGTTTTGGTATTTAATAGAGGTTTCAAAACCCCTATTAAAAATGAGTGTTATTAAATGCCATGTGAGAAACGTGTTCGATGGGTCAATTGTTGGTTTGATATTTTTCATTAGGTTTTCTATTTTAATAAGTTGTTGTCTTCCCTTGTTGGAAGTCTGTGTTTTTCTTCACTCGTTGGAAGTTTTTGTTCGTCTTCCCTTGTTGGAAGTTTTATTTCCTGATATGGTTCTATTATTGTAAATACAAAAGACAAGCGTATAAGTTGCATATAAATTTGCAAACTTTCGCAATGTCGATTTGATCTCAAAGAGAAAGAAAAGAGCTATAAATCAATGACAACTCTCTTTTATACTTTAATTGGATAAAATTATTTCTAATTTTATACTTTCTAATTACTTTTCGTAATTATATTTCTAATTACTTTTCGTAATTATATTTCGAATTACTTTTCGTAATTACTTTTCGTAATTTCATATTTCAAATTGGATAAAAATATTTCTAATTACTTTTCGTAATTTTATATTTCTAATTTTATACTTTCTAATTCCACGCGCTCTCTTTTATAAAAAAAAAAAAGTAATAATAATTAGTAATTATAATAAAAATAAAAATTTCGGGGCTCTCAAGCGTTAAGACAAGAAAATGTGTACGTGGTTTCTAGAGATACTGTATTTGTGCCTTGGGATGTACTTTCTAGCAAGTCGGTGTCTATCCAACAGAGGACAAAGAGCACTAATGACTTAAACTGATCATGTCACCCAATCATTTATCTGATGTAATAATACATATCTATATAACTAACCTTACCCACTCACTCGGTTTTTGTAGTACTAATATAAAAACCCAACCATATGCACTCAAATTTTTTTTAGGAGATTCAAGAAACAGTCAATTGAATCTGCTTCATTAGTTTGATCTACAATGGAGACTACATCAGTTCTTCCTCGCGGTTACGTGTTTGCTCCGACGGATTCAGAGCTCCTCGGTTACTTTCTCTTCTCCAAAATACAAAACCCTACCGTCCAATTCGAGGAGATTCAGGACCCTAATAACATCTACGAATATGTTCAGGACATCCTCACAAGTAAGGACCACCATGCATGCAAGTTTATGCAGTTAAGATTCTTTTCCAAGTTCTTTTATTCATAGTTTTTTGTTTACATGAGTTCTTGCAGGTTTGTATGAGAGAAACAGCAGAGCCAACGAATGGTATTTTTTCAGCCGTGTGAACAAGAAACACGCGAATGGTTCTCGGTTGAGTCGAAGCATCGCCGGTCAGAAAGGATTCTGGAGAGCCTCCACCGGAGAGAAAAAGGTTCGAGGGTGCAATGGACAGTTGTTGGGAAAGAGGACATCATTGAACTACTACGAAGGGAAGAATTCCAAGACTGATTGGATCATGCAAGAATACATCTTGGCGCCTCCACAAGATCATCGCACACCCAACAAGGTGCGTAATTGACCTAATTAATTCTTTCTCGTAATTGAGATTTTTTTCCTTGGCAATCGAATTGTTAATGATCAATTGAATATTGATTTATTGTTTTCTCTTTACGTACGGTTCGAAGACTACGCTCTCGTGCAAAATTTACCAAAAGGGTAGCAAAGCTTCAACCAACAAATCATCAACAGTAATTGGTCATCAATTGCGAGAGATTAGTTATAATTTCAATAGTGTTTGTGCCAAAGAAGGCTTGGAGGAGGACTACATGGTGCCCCAACTACCTTATTATGATCAAGTACATGAATGTTGGCGAAGCTCAAGGAGGCAACAATCAACGAGTGAAGAAGCCATGCCACCATTAATGATCGTCAACCAAGATCATCCATCAAGCATTAGTACCATTCGTACCTACCGACGACAACGTCGCAAACATGGGATCAGTCAACAATATTGCCAGCACTAGTATTAATTGCAGCAGTGATCATGATCATGATGTGCAAGATGTCCATGTTAATTCATTCTCATCAGATTTTTGTGACATTGATACGGAAGAAGTTCTCGAAACCCTTATCCAAGCCGCCTTCAACAGTCCCGATGATCGAGAGCCAAATGCCGGAGTGGAGGTTGAGAGGATGACGACGGCAGAAGTTGCTGTTGCAGACATGGACGCGGACGTAGAAGAAAAACTTCAATGTGACTTCAACACTACTCATCATCATGACGTAGTCGCTTTGCCTAATGTTGAGTCGATGGTTGAGACGACCGAGGTTTTAGAGGAGGAGGAGGGCGTCGACTGGTTACGTGACTTTCCCCAATTTGAACCGGCGGATTTGGAATTCAGCGATTGGGAAGTTGATGCATGGGATAATGAATTTGTTCTGGTTTGAATGTATATACAGTTGTCACAAGGATCATTATGTATTTGCTTAATCAGTTAATGTAATGACATTGATCTATAGTTTTTTCTTCTTTTTTTGTATCAACATTGTTATGTAACACTACACATTCGGTTTAAGCTGTTCCTAATTTTGATTCATAAAATTAAGTTTCTTTTTTTGATAAAACAACAAATTAATTAAGTTGTTCGAATAGTTAAACTTGGATATTTTTAAAATTGTTTATTGTCTCCAAGCTGAAATTCGTGAATATATCAAAATTAATAATCGAGCATTGTGCATAGGAGATTAACAATTTTTAACTTGTTCCTCACTTTGTAAGTATGCGTACATGATTTTATGAAACACCGTATATATGCAACATTTATTTTATAGGAATGAGACCTTATTCATTATATATATAGCTCAATATATACAACAAATTGCATAGAATACTTACAAAAGGCAAGAACCAATGTGTTTCTCATGCATGCATTAGAATTTTTTATAAGATATATTACCTACTGGCACATCCAAACCCTAACCCTAGATTCACTTGATTTAAAAAAAAAAAAACCTTTAGATTTTTCTTGGCAATCAATAATAGTTACAGTTTTTTGACACAATATATACATATACCCAGCAAGTCCAAACCTTATACCTTGATAAATATATAACACGATTTTTTATATGTGAAAAAAAAAACTAGAGAATACGTACGTACACATTATTTATTAGTAATTTTAAATTAAGGCACACATGTCTATTTATTTATTTTTGCTTACTAATCCCATGTGAATTATATATAGTTGGACATTCAACCCCAAAACCCAAGAGATCCAAGAAATATAGTGTAGCTCTCAAGAATCGAACTCCATGACCTCTACTTAAGTAAGAGTTATGGTGTTCCTTTCTTAACCACTACACCACTCTCCTTAGCATGCATGACTATTTTAAAATTATCTAAATGACATTTTTTTTTGACTTCAGTGAGAATCGAATCACGATCTCCCGAAGTCTTTCTTAAGTAAGAGTATATGTTTTTGATGTTGAGATTTTATATAGATCTTGAAATTTTTTTATTTATTTATTTTTTCTTGATAAGAAAATTCTTGTCAAGCTGATTGCATTTGGTAGGACCTGCAAATTTATTTAGTGGCAATGGCATATGCACTTCTTAGCTGCATACAGTTATGTTGTTTTGATGTTGGTAGAAATTGTGTCTATGCTACATTTGATTTGATGTTGAAAATGCTTGTAAATAGTGGTAGTTTTTTAACAAATGATATTTGAAATTTATTACTCTTTAGCTCTAGTGTATCTGTAGTTCTGTTTGATTTATAACTTATTTGTACTAGAGCCAAGCTTTTATGATCATTAGTGTCTATTCCAAGTATCCAACCAATTTTTTCATGATTTTTGCCATAGCGGCAGGTGTCTAGTTTGTGAATCGCCGATTTTGATGTGTCATGCTCAGATTTCATTTATTTATTTATTTGGTTATGTTCTTTGCGCAGATAGGATCATTGAAAATGGTTGGAAATTGAAGAAAAAGTCGCGGATAAAGATAACACAGATAATGGTGTTTAGGAAATAAATTACTATTCCTGAAGATTTAGTCCTTAAAAAGCGAAAAGTTAATGAAGCATTTTTTTTGAAGATTGTTTCTGTTGTTGGAGAAAAAATTATATGAAATTGAGTCTTAGTTTATCTTGAGTTAGAAAATAAAGTGTCCGATTTTCTTTCTCCCTTCCATTTGGGTCCAATTCTCCTTGAGGATTATCATCTCAGTGGAGAAGCTTGCTAATTTCGATCGTGAACAATCCCGTAACGTGTTGTTCATGCCGGGGAGCTAGTGCAAAAGGTTTCTTCGAAGTTACCCATGATATTTCTCAGCTCTCTTGTGCAGACTTCCTTCGTGCCCCTGGAGTTCAAACCCCATTGATTGTTCGTTTCTCCACTGTCATCCATGAGCGTGGGAGCCCTGAAACTCTCAGGGATCCTCGGGGTTTTCTTTGTGAAATTCTACACAAGAGAGGTATTGCTCTTTCTTATTTTAGACCTAAAAGTTTTTGTCGCTTTCGCATTATTGGATGGAGATTCTAAGAGTGGTATGTCCGCGTCTCATATTATGTATTGTGGAATTGTCTTTTTTTGTTTTGTTTTTTTTTTTTGTTTTAGTTTTAGTTTTAGTTTTTTTTTTGTTTGACGTCAACGGGAGTCAAATCCATGACAAGACTAAACCTTGCCTTTTCGCAAGTGATACCTCATCCATCTCAGCATCCATCTCAGAAGTGATGCTTTCGATGTGTATCGTGGAACCATCAAGTCTTCTTTTTATTTTATGTTGACAATCAATTTTTTTCTTTTATTTTTTTATTTTTTTTTAAAAGAAAGAAAGTTGACAATCAATAATGTACACATGCATTAGAATTATTTGTCAAGATGAACTCTATAAGATATATAATTATGTACCTGCTTGCACATCCAAACCCTAACCCTAGATTATAACTACCCACATGATTTTTTTTATTTAAAAAAAAACTTGAGATTTTTTTTCCTTGGCAATCAATAATATATAGTTAATTAGAGTTTTTTGTTCGAATACACTCTCCATAATATACCCGGCACATTTGAACCATAACCCTAGATAAATAACAACAGGATTTTAAGAAAAAATAAAATAAAATGAAAACTAGAGAAATACGTACCTACACCTTCTTAAATAAAGTTTTTAGGAGTTTATAATTATAGCTTAGTTAACAATTGGTCTAGCTCTCAGTCTGGACATATAAGCTATTAACTTTAAATTAATTAATTATTAGTATTTCAGCCATATAAGCTAGCATGTACTAGTTGTTTAATGGACTGATTTTTTTTTTTATAAAAATCGTTTATTAATTAATTGCACCGATTTTCTTTATATATTAAGAATTGTTAATGATCAATTGAATATTGATTTATTGTTTTCTCTTTACGTACAGTTTGAAACAGAAACAAATCTACAATGTCATTACCCAAGTAAAATCAGAAACAAATCTACAGACAATTAACATGTCCATCACCACTTCAGTTAACAAAAATTAAGGCAGTAAAGTCGGAAACAAATCTCCTGACAACATGTCCGTATCCACTTCAAAACCAAAATTTAGGCAGTTTATTCCTCTCCACTCTAACGTGAAAAACTTAACTTTCAACACAACCCTAAATTACCAAATTGATTGATTACCATAAGTTCCAATTAAGTTAGGATTGAAGATTTGTTGCTGTTGTTATTGATGGAAACTAATTAAAATTAAGCCTAATCATTTATGTGATGTAATAATACATATTTATATAACTAACCTACCCACTCACTCGGTTTTTGTAGTACTAATATAAAAACCCAACCATATGCACTCAAATTTTTTATTGGAGATTCAATAAACAGTAAATGGAATCTGCTTCATTAGTTTGATCTACAATGGAGACTACATCTCCATTAGTTCTTCCTTGCGGTTACGTGTTTGCTCCGACGGATTCAGAGCTCCTCGGTTACTTTCTCTTCTCCAAAATACAAAACCCTACCGTCCAATTCGAGGAGATTAAGGACCCTAAGAACATCTACGAATATGTTCCGGACATCCTCACAAGTAAGGACCACCATGCATGCAATTTTATGCAGTTAAGATTCTTTTCCAAGTTCTTTTATTCATAGCTTTTTGTTTACATGAGTTCTTGCAGGTTTGTATGAGAGAAACAGTAGAGCCAACGAATGGTATTTTTTCAGCCGTGTGAACAAGAAACACGGTAATGGTTCTCGGTTGAGTCGAAGCATCGCCGGTCAGAAAGGATTCTGGAGAGCCTCCACTGGAGTGAAAAAGGTTCGACGGTACAATGGACAGTTGTTGGGAAAGAGGACACCATTGAACTACTATGAAGGGAAGAATTCCAAGACTGATTGGATCATGCAAGAATACATCTTGGCGCCTCCACAAGATCATCGCACACCCAACAAGGTGCGTAATTGACCTAATTAATTCTTTCTCGTTAATTAATCTTGACAATCAATTTTTTTTTTTTTTTTTTTTTTTGAAAGAAAGAAAGTTGATATTTGTTAGAATGAACTCTATAAGATATATAATTACGTACCTGCTTGCACATCCAAACCCTAACCCTAGATTATAACTACCCACATGATTTTTTTATTTAAAAAAAAACTTGAGATTTTTTTTTCCTTGGCAATCAGAATTGTTAATGATCAATTGAATATTGATTTATTGTTTTCTCTTTACGTACAGTTTGAAGACTACGCTCTGTGCAAAATTTACCAAAAGGGTAGCAAAGCTTCAACCAGCAAATCATCAATAGTAATTGGTCATCAATTGCGAGAGATCAGTTATAATTTCAATAGTGTTTGTGCCAAAGAAGGCTTGGAGGAGGACTACATGGTGCCCCAGGTACCTTATTATGATCAGTACATCAATGTTGGTGAAGCTCAAGGAGGCACAATCAACAGTGAAGAAGCCATGCTACCATTAATGATTGTCAACCAAGGTCATCCATCAGCATTAGTACCATTCGTACCTACCGACGACAACGTCGCAAACATGGGATCAGTCAACAATATTGCGAGCACTAGTATTAATTGCAGCAGTGATCATCATGATGTGCAGGATGTCCATGTTAATTCATTCTCATCAGATTTTTGTGACATTGATACTCATCCTGACGTAGTCGCTTTGCCTAATGTTGAGTCGATGGTTGAGACGACTGAGGTTTTAGAGGAGCAGGAGGGCGTCGACTGGTTACGTGACTTTCCCCAATTTGAACCCTAGGCGGATTTAATTCAGCGATTGGGAAAGTCGATGCATGGGATAATGAATTTGCTCTGGTTTGAATGTATATACAGTTGTCACAAGGATCATTATTTATTTGCTTAATCAGTTTATGTAATGACATTGATCTATAGTTTTTTCTTCTTCTTTTTTTTTTTATCAACATTGCTATGTAACGCTACACATTCGGTTAAAGCTGTTCCTAATTTTGATTCATAAAATTAAGTTTCTTTTTTTGATAAAACAACAAATTAATTAAGTTGTTCGAATAATCAAACTTGGATATTTTTAAAATTGTTTATTGTCTCCTAGCTGAAATTCGTGAATATATCAAAATTAATAATCGAGCATTGTGCATAGGAAATTAACAATTTTTAACTTGTTCCTCACTTTGTAACTATGCGTACATGATTTTATGAAACACCGTATATATACGACATTTATTTTATAGGAATGAGACTTTATTCATTATATATATAGCTCAATATATACAACAAATTGCATAGAATACTTACAAAAGGCAAGAAACAATGTGTTTCTCATGCATGCATTAGAATTTTTTATAAGATATATTACCTACTGGCACATCCAAACCCTAACCCTAGATTCACTTGATTAAAAAAATAAAACCCTTTAGATTTTTCTTGGCAATCAATAATAGTTACAGTTTTTTGACACAATATATAAATATACCCAGCAAGTCCAAACCCTCTACCTTGATAAATATATAACACGATTTTTTATATGTGAAAAAAAAAACTAGAGAATACATACGTACACATTATTTATTAGGAATTTTAAATTAAGGCACACATGTCTATTTATTTATTTTTGCTTACTAATCCCATGTGAATTATATATAGTTGGACATTCAACCCCAAAACCCAAGAGATCAAAGAAATATAGTGTAGCTCTCAAGAATCGAACTCCATGACCTCTACTTAAGTCAGAGTTATGGTGTTCCTTTCTTAACCACTACACCACTCTCTTTAGCATGCATGACTATTTTAAAATTATCTAAATGACATTTTTTTTTGACTTCAAAGTGAGAATCGAATCACGATCTCCCGAAGTCTTTCTTAAGTAAGAGTATATGTTTTTGATGTTGAGATTTTATATAGATCTTGAAATTTATTTATTTATTTATTTTTTCTTGATAAGAAAATTCTTGTCAAGCTGATTGCATTTGGTAGGACCTGCAAATTTATTTAGTGGAGGGTTTTCATCTCTCCTTGTATATTCTTAGTAATTTAGCTAGTGGCAATGGCATATGCACTTCTTAGCTGCATACAGTTATGTTGTTTTGATGTTGGTAGAAATTGTGTCTATGCTACATTTGATTTGATGTTTGTTTGGTGAAAATGCTTGTAAATAGTGGTAGTTTTTTAACAAATGATATTTGAATTTTATTACTCTTTAGCTCTAGTGTATCTCTAGTTCTGTTTGATTTATAACTTATTTGTACTAGAGCCAAGCTTTTATGATCATTAGTGTCTATCCTAAGTATCCAACCAATTTTTTCATGATTTTTGCCATAGTGGCTGGTGTCTAGTTTGTGAATCACCGATTTGATGTGTCATGCTCAAATTTCATTTATTTATTTATTTGGTTATGTTCTTTGCGCAAATAGGATCATTGAAAATGGTTGGAAATTGAAGAAAAAGTCGCGGATAAAGATAACACAGATAATGGTGTTTAGGAAATAAATTACTATTCCTGAAGATTTAGTCCTTAAAAAGCGAAAAGTTAATGAAGCATTTTTTTTTAAGATTGTTTCTGTTGTTGGAGAAAAAACTATATGAAATTGAGTCTTAGTTTATCTTGTGTTAGAAAATAAAGTGTCTGATTTTCTTTCTCCCTTCCATTTGCAGGTCCAATTCTCCTTGAGGATTATCATCTGGTGGAGAAGCTTGCTAATTTCGATCGTGAACGAATCCCAGAACGTGTTGTTCATGACAGGGGAGCTAGTGCAAAAGGTTTCTTCGAAGTTACCCATGATATTTCTCAGCTCTCTTGTGCAGACTTCCTTCGTGCCCCTGGAGTTCAAACCCCATTGATTGTTCGTTTCTCCACTGTCATCCATGAGCGTGGGAGCCCTGAAACTCTCAGGGATCCTCGAGGTTTTTCTTTGTGAAATTCTACACAAGAGAGGTATTGCTCTTTCTTATTTTAGACCTAAAAGTTTTTGTCGCTTTCGCATTATTGGATGGAGATTCTAAGAGTGGTATGTCCGCGTCTCATATTATGTATTGTGGAATTGTCTTTTTTTGTTTTGTTTGTTTTTTTTTTGTTTTAGTTTTAGTTTTAGTTTTTTTTTTGTTTGACGTCAACGGGAGTCAAATCCATGACAGCACTAAACCTTGCCTTTTTGCAAGTGATACCTCATCCATCTCAGCATCCATCTCAGAAGTGATGCTTTGGATGTGTATCGTGGAATCATCAAGTCTTCTTTTTATTTTATGTTGAATGTGGACAATGTGGTATTTGGAGATTGATTGACGGCAAGTGGTATATCATTGTAATGCATGTTTACAAGTAACTAAGTGATTTACCATGAAAGTTGATGGAGGTTGATCAATGACTGTAAGATATCAATCCGCTTTGAGAGGCTTGAGCAAAAAATTTGGGGTGATTTTGAAAGGGAGTTCTTTGTAATTTATATGTTTATGCTTGCATTCACTTTTTGTTGTAGTTATTGTTTTGAAGAGTGTTCTACAAATTTGCAAAGCTTCTATTTTCCTATCGTTCGTATTGCATTTGGTTTGCAAAGAAAGATTCCTTATAGATCAACTTTGTCAAATTGCTTGGAGTGTCTGATGTGCACAAAATATGAATTGTGCATGGCATATATGTCCTTTTAGTAATGAACCAGATCTGGTGTTTCTTTTTAGTAGTAGTTGGTTGATACAACTAGTAGAAATTTGTATGATGTTCTTCAAGGAATGCTTTGAGAGGCGATATTCATGTATGTGTGTGATTCATGTAAAGATTTGATCCTACTCATGATACATGCTTGTGTTTCTCGAATTATATCCTATCATGCTCTGTGTTGTCCCTACTCCCTATGTCTTGAATTTCTGGCTCTGAGTTGATTCATTGGGATACTCAAGACTAAGATGCATTTTCCTTGTTTGAAGTTGATTATCATCATATTACGAGCAAGGCATTTTCTTCGCAAGTAAATGGATGTAGGTCTGGAATGCTTTTTTGTTCAGTCTGCTGTTATTTCTTAGTTTCTGTTTTCCTCAAAGTAGCCAATATTGTCATTTAATTTTTTCAAATTTTGTGGTTTCCAGGGCAACTTTGATCTAGTTGGGAACAACTTCCCGGTGTTCTTCATTCGTGATGGCATGAAGTTCCCTGACATGGTTCATGCTTTGAAGCCGAACCCCAAATCCCACATTCAGGAAAATTGGAGAGTCCTCGACTTTTTCTCTCATCACCCAGAGAGCTTGCACATGTTTACCTTCCTGTTTGACGATATTGGTATTCCTCAAGATTACAGGCACATGGATGGTTCTGGTGTGAACACATACACCCTCATCAACAAAGCGGGAAAGCCCATTACGTGAAATTCCACTGGAGACCAACCTGCGGGGTCCAACCACAGTCGTGCTACCCAGGACCTCTACGATTCGATTGCTGCTGGAAATTATCCTGAATGGAAGCTTTTCATCCAGATTATTGATCTTGATCACGAGGATAAATTCGACTTTGATCCACTTGATGTCACGAAGACCTGGCCAGAGGATATCCTGCCCTTGATGTGTCACTATGTGTACTAAAAAAGAAGACTACAGTTGTGATGGGAGCTACTTTAATCAGATCTTAATAATTATGGGTGGTGTAATAAAACTGCATTTATGCAAAGCTAGGTGTGGGTGTTTGTAAACACTTACAAACGTAAAATCATCTTTGTCGGTTTAATTATAATTGATGACATATCATTATTTGTCACTTCTAGTGTTATCACTACTCTTTGGCTCTTTGGACTTGTGGTCTTCTTTACTTGATTGATTGTTGGATTGGTTGATTGATTGATTGTTGGAAGTTTTATTTTATGATTTATTGATTATCGGATTCTATGAATAAAAATATTTTTTCGTAAAAAGAAACTTTCTAATTTTATACTTTACTTGGCTAAATTACTTTCCAACGCTCTCTTTTATAAAAAAAAAAAGATGTAATAATAATTAGTAATTATAATAAAAATAAAAATTTCGGGGCTCTCTTAAACTGATCACGTCACCCAATCATTTATATGATGTAATAATACATATCTATATAACTAACCATACCACTCACTCGGTTTTTGTAGTACTACTATAAAAACCCAACCATATATATATATTCATTTTTGGAGTTGCCTTGTCGCCTTATATACAATGCACATTATGTTGGGTTTTTCACACTAGGATGTTGCTAAGTATATTATTATTTATGCTTTCATGTCTATTACGTCTTCCGCTTGAATTGAATATTCTAAAGGATGAAAAAAGACTAACTCAGGAACAAAATACTAGAATAATTGGTTAACTTTATGACAAGATATGACAATTTAGCACACATTACAAGGGAACTGACGTGGCAACGGACATCATCGAAGCGCAGGACACAACGGGGTAGTGACGTGACAGGGCTATGTGCGATTTGGGCTCAGAATTGTTCCACGAATCTTGCTTGCCGTGGTCGTTGTTGGTTCGTGCGTCGGACGGGAAGGGGGTGGTGGCGATTTGCGCTTTGGAGGGGAAAGGCGGTGGTGGCGGTTCGTGTGTTGGAGGACCCGGATCAACTACAAGGTGCAAATTTCTTCTCATATGATGTTTTAATGGATATTTACCAATGCAATTGTTGTACGAGTGGTATTTTATTGTTAGAATTTGAAATTTGTTATCGATTCGTTGTTGATTTCGTTATATGTTGTCTGGTTCGGCCTCGCAGAGCCGAACCTAAGTAATTTGTTCGGTGGATGAGGCTCGAAACAATGTGTTCCTATCAGTTTGTGAGAGGCCAAACAAAACATATAGGTTCGGTTGAAGGACATCGAAACTATATTATTTGTTCGGTTTATTCTAACTGAACCAATATGTTTTAAAATTTTTGTTGGATTTTGATGTTGGTGTCTCTTCATACATAGGGATGGCTCGTTCTAAGAAGCCTGTGACATGGGAAGAGAGTGTAACACTGTAGGATTACGCGGTGGCCGTCGTGGAAGGAGACCTCAAACGGCATCGTATAGAAAGTCCAAGGAATCAACACGTGTTACGAATGCAAGTGATGTCGCCGAGGTACACTATGAGACATCCGAGTAAATGCCTCCGTCACGCCCATCGCAGAAAGGAGATAGAAGTCCATAAAAGTCAAGTCACTACCGCCGAGACTTCTTCTTCCGACTCCATTGAAGAAGAACAAGATGAATCGCAGGAACAAGAAGTGGATGGAGAAGAAGCGGAGCAAAGCAAATGAGTGACTACTTGTGTGTGATTATAATTTAAAATGTTGGTTTTATGTTGACTTTATACATTAAATTTCTTTTGGTTGTTATTAGTCCGAAATGCATGTCGATGGTAGTCACTAATCTGGTATACATTTTATTGGTTCAAATTTGATATGATATATTTTGTTGCCTTCATTATTTTTTGGATTTGTTTTGATATTTTGATATGCACGTGTGTTCGGTTATACAGGCCTGAACATACATAGAAGGTTCGGTTATGCAGGCCTGAACAAACAAAGAAGTTTCGAGCCTGCATAACCGAACCTTACTGTTGAAAATACCTATACATAGGGTCGGTTGAACATGACCGAATATCTATCTAAGTTTCGGTTACTAGCTCCCAAACTTTTTGTTGATGTTCGGTTATGGGTGCCCGATCCTAGTATCTTACATTTCATAAATTACATGTTCGGTTAGTAACGTCATTACATTCTCTAGATGTTCTGTTTGCCCTCTACCGAACATTGTTAATATGTTCGATACTTTGTGACCGACCATTAGTTATTTTGGAGGAAAGACATCATCAAATGAGTCGGCATCACATCATTCGTGAAGAAATAAATGTTAGAGTACGAAAACTCAAATCAATAATTAATTTAAAATAAGAAATAGTACGATTCAACCCAAAAAATTATAATATTTCATCCACTTTTGCCTGTATAAAACAACTTCAATCATATGTTACTATAGAAGTGTGTCATAGAAGTGTGTCATACATCAATGATGATATCATTCATTTCAAAACTTGATAGTAAAGTATGCAATATACACAAAAAAATATTTCAAAAACGGACTTCAATTTGAAGTGAGGTCAAGGTGTGTCCAAGTCAACGATAATTGGAGTTCCGACTTGAGTACTAACAAATTGCGGTGGCTCTTTAATATTTAAGTTCTGAACCCATCCCATCGCCTCCGGTCGTGAATTTCTTCGCCACCCCGGATACAAAGGAGGAAAAGGGGCATCCACATTAAATAAAACCTGAAAAATATAGATGGGTCGTTTAAGAAAAAGAAATAAATATACAAGTACAGCTTGGAATTTATAAAGTGGTTCACTTTACCCTCATAAAATGGTTGCCATTAACGTGTGTCATCCCAATTACGACCCTGTCACTCATCGACTCTAGTGGTGTACCCTTAAGTGGAGGGAATATCATACTACCACTCGGTGATAGGGACACTACCAAGACCTTGTAACATGTAGCAATGATGAGTCCCATATCTGGCATAGACATCCACTTTTGAAATGGAGCGTCCTCTTTCTCGTAGTACTGCACAGATAGTATAATCGTATCGCAGTGATCACTACCAAGGATTATGCGCCAAAGATCTTCGTACCCATGAAGTTCACAATACAAATCATTGCGGATTTGTTTCCATGCATCATCTTCCTTGTGTCCAAGACCAGTTGCAACAACACGGTATCCACAATTACCATCTCCCCTAACTTCATCAACCCTCGCAATGTGACCAATCCATTCTATAGGGACTACACCACTATAACCATTGTTAGACATACGATGCAAACATGTACGCGTTCTATGGATTTTTTGCCGCACTTGACGAGTAGCCAAGTTCGGTATCTTATCCCAATGAAGGACATGCTCAAAGTGGGACGGATTTCTCTTGGTGGATGCATCAAAAATGTTGGCCTTAGTTACCTTCCTCTTCTTCCCTATTTGCAGCACCTTTCCCTTCCCCGCTTTCGTTGGCTTTCTTCCCCTTGTCTTAATTTTCTCCTTTGGGGCAATAATCGACACGGATGAGGGACGACTAATCTCTCAAAGTCGTTGCACAATCCTCATGCGCAAACCCTCACTCTCAACACTTTCATACCTTTCAATTACCCTTTGAATTTCCTCTCTGAAGTTGTACTCCATCCGATTCAATGCTTGCTCAGGATTCATGCTCAACTTTTGCCAATGTACATGGATATCGTCAAGTGGTATGGGTGAACCTCGCCAATTGATGAGTTGCAAGTTCGTGGGCGCAAGGAAGGCCATGGGTCATGCGCAATACACAACCACACCTCATGGAATCGGTCCCAATATTTTTCGTCATATCCAACTCCTTGCGAATTTTCTCCAACGCAACATGTGAAACAAATCCTCGCAACATACGGTACAATGTATCGATGAATCCGTGTTGCACAACATTCAAACTCTTCTCAAAAGACGCCGTGATCTGATTGTGTTGCCCCTCAACCATGTTGTGAATAACCGGCCATATAGTCACAAAGTTTCCTTTAGAACTTCCAATATGTTTTTTCAAGGTATTGTGTGCACTTTCAACTCTACCGGTCGTATTATGTCCAAGATGTAATATTTGGTCTGTCCATGCTCGCACAAATCATTCTGTATAATCTCTAACCCAAATATCCATTAGATAATCTAGCAATCCATTTACACAAGCATATTGGGTGGCCAAGTTCGTTATCCTTGAATTGAACACACTTTCAGAAGTGGCAACCGTCACGGCATTCCACCTACTCAAGAAAAGGTTGAACTCTTCGTTCCTCGCAAAATATCTTTTCGTGTGTCCTGCCACACCCCTATTGATATGCCATGTGCATAGAAGGTGAGTTGTAGAGGGAAAAACAAACTCAATTGCCTTCATCAATCCCAACTCTCTGTCGCTAAGAATCACATGTGGGTTAGACCATCCATCCATGAGGTTCTCAAGGGTCTTCAATGCCCAAATATAGTTCTCTTCTGTCTCTCTTGATATAAATGCAAACCCGACAGAGAAAGTGAGCTCGGTTGATGTCACACCAATGATCTCAAGCAATGGCATACAATATCTATTGGTTTTGTACGTGCAATCCATCATCAAAACCAATGGGAAACATCGAAGTAAGTTGATGGATTTAGGATGAGCCCAAAAACAGTCCGTGACTTCGTCGGTTTGGTCATCTTTTCTATGCCATGAAATATAACCATGTGTGTCCAACAAATGCATGAGTTGTTGCATTTGTGATCTCTCCCTCCAGCCTTCAATGAACCTATGCTTTTGTCTTGCGTTGTATATTGTGAGCAAGGTTGATGCATTCGATTTATCTCTTTTCTTTAAAGTGTCCAAAATCTTTCGGGGCTTGATGTTGCCTTTCGTCATCTGAATCAACTTGATGATTTGCCGGTTGAAGCTTTGCAACCCTTTCGGTAAATTTTGCACAGAGCGTAGTCTTCAAATTGTACGTAAAGAGAAAACAATAAATCAATATTCAATTGATCATTAACAATTCTAATTAATATATAAATAAAATCAGTGCAATTAATTAATAAACGATTTTTATAAATTAAAAAAAATCAGTCCAATAAACTTGTACATGCTAGCTTATATGGCTGAAATACTAATAATTAATTAATTTAAAGTTAATTATCATTGAATTAAAACTCCTAAAACTAAAAGAAAGGGTGGTAATTTCTCTAGGTTTTTTTAGGAAAAAGAAATATGTTCGTGCATAGTTATATGGCTGAAAAATTGTAGATTATATTATTCAAGTTTAGACTTTATAATATAGGAGGGTCTATAATATAAATTGGAGTGTTAAGGAATATTGTGCAATTAGGAAATATGCACAAATCACTCCTATAATTATGTTGTAAAATCACTCCTGTAATTATGTTATGCACAAATCACTCCCTTGATTATGTGCTACCTTATTTAGATATTTCCTTTTGTATGTAATTGCATCTCTATATATAGAGACATGTAATAGATCAATAATACAACACAATAAACTTATTCTATTATGAAACTAACATGGTATCAGAGCAGGATTTCGATCCAAACCTTAATTTCCCAAATCTTTGATTCTTGAGCGAAGAGATCAGATCTTGGATCCTGAAAGCTTGATGGATCAGATCTTTGGTTTCATTGTTTTGTTTTCTTGATTTCTTGAAGCATTATTAGTTCGTGTTCATCAATGGCGTCTGTGCAAGCGATGGCAAGTTCATCGAATGAAGGCGATGCGATGGTGTTCGGTGTTGAAAGCCCTTACTATTTGTCTAATTCAGATCATCCTGGCATGATATTGGTGACGAATCCTCTGACCGGCACCAACTAATTTTTGATGGTACAAAAAAAGAAACTTAATTTTATGAATCAAAATTATTAACGATTTTATTAACACCGTTATAATAATTTATTTTCAAACTAGGACGTCAGCTCATATCTACGTAGACGTTCCGGATAGACTAGGGTATGCCTGATGTTTGCTTTATTGCAATGTTGATTCATTCAATTACTTCATATTGCATCACATGTGTGTGTTTATAATGATAAATCGTGTGAGATGGCATGACGGGTATTCACCTCTTAAAGCGTGTCGACGTAGGTGTCGGGTAGGCGAAGTACGGGTACACTAAGATGTGACAAATAATAATAATAAAACTGTAGGCTAAGTCAATTAGATCGAAATAATAGGCTATGACGTGTCAAAAGATACGCGCAGAGGTGCAGAGCACCGAATATTGGGTATCCGTGAGTGAGTTATTGGAAGGTTTAAATTGGTTAGTATCCTAATAGAGTCATTAATGAGTTTGGACAAATTTAATTGAGGCCTTGGGATGGTCCTCGAGACATGTGTACACAAACTTGATGAGATAGAGATATAAATATTTAAGTTGTAGATATTTTTGGACAACTAAGCCAAAAGTTTGTGCAAAATTGATGCTAGAGAGAGTCGATCCTTGCTTTCCATCTTGATGCTTGGGAGATTTGAGGATCTAAGCTAGGTGCTCTTCAACTAAGGTGTCATAACCATCATGCTAGAATTCCAATTTCTTTGCCCTAAATCTTGCTAGTAGGGACTTAAATTGATTGTGGATGATTGATCTCAAATAGAAAGAAAAGAGTTGTAAATCAATTACAACTCTCTTTTATACTTTAATTAAATAAAAATATTTCTAATTTTATACTTTCTAATTACTTTTCGTAATTACTTTCCGTAATTTCATATTTCTAATTGGATAAAAATATTTCTAATTACTTTTCGTAATTTTATATTTCTAATTTTATACTTTCTAATTCCACGTGCTCTCATTTATAAAATAAAAAGTAATAATAATTAGTAATTATAATAAAAATAAAAATAAAAATTTCGGGGCTCTCAAGCGTTAAGACAAGAAAATGTTTTGATGTGTGTAACATTATTAAAGTTGCTTGTATTGTCCGCATGTTTATATAACATTATTATTGACTTCCATTATAAATGCCTGGTAGTTTTCTTCTGAGGATTTACTCACTAGACTCGACATATGTTTTGTTGTGATGACTGAGTGCAGATCTTCTACGAGTAAGGCTAAGGGGATTCTTGGCGACTACCTCTGAGCTCGCTCATCGCTTGGCACACTACTCCTAGGTGTTTATTTTTATTTTTTTATTTATCTTGGGGTACTTACCAGGGGACTTTGAGTGACTTGTATATGTATATATTCATTTTTGGAGTTGCCTTGTCGCCTTATATACAATGTACATTATGTCGAGTTTTCCACACTAGGATGTTGCTCTTTTGACATGAACTTTTATAAGTATATTATTATTTATGCTTTCGTGTCTATTAAGTCTCCCGCTTGAAATAACCGTTAAGCACTATAAAACCGGTAAAACATAGTAAATCCTTTAATTGAATATTCTAAAGGATAAAAAAGACTAACTCAGGAACAAAATATTAGAATAATTGGTTAACTTTATGACAAGATATGACAATTTAGCCCACATTACAAGGGAACTGATGTGGCACCGAACGTCATCGGCACGCGGGACACTGGGGCGATAACGTAACGAGGGTTGTGGGACCCACGATGCACCACGGAGCGGTCTTAGGGCGCGGAATTAAGTTCTTGGATTGTCATCATAATATTCTCTCATGATTAAGAATACACTTTAGCATAAAAAACATGTACTTTTGTTAAGAACAATTTCATTATCTTAAATAAACATAACATTCAAATATGTTATAATAAACTCTGATTAAACAACACAAAACACCGAATCCAAGTGTTAGATAGGCCTGTAGAGTCCCCTATATACATAAGTGAGAGTCGAACTCACAACCTCCCGAAATGTGATGCCTCTACCATCTCACCAAAGATGCTTTGACAAAATTTGTTAATTTCCAATTAATGCATAATCTCTTACATTGATTAAATATTTTTATTCTTTATGGACTCCATTTACAAGGCATAATTATTATTATTATTTTGTTGAAGTATACTATTTGCATAATTGAATAATAACTAACAATCGGTTGGTTTGAGTAGTAACTGCAACTACAGTTTTGGTATTTAATAGAGGTTTCAAAACCCCTATTAAAAATGAGTGTTATTAAATGCCATGTGAGAAACGTGTTCGATGGGTCAATTGTTGGTTTGATATTTTTCATTAGGTTTTCTATTTTAATAAGTTGTTGTCTTCCCTTGTTGGAAGTCTGTGTTTTTCTTCACTCGTTGGAAGTTTTTGTTCGTCTTCCCTTGTTGGAAGTTTTATTTCCTGATATGGTTCTATTATTGTAAATACAAAAGACAAGCGTATAAGTTGCATATAAATTTGTAAACTTTCGCAATGTCGATTTGATCTCAAAGAGAAAGAAAAGAGCTATAAATCAATGACAACTCTCTTTTATACTTTAATTGGATAAAATTATTTCTAATTTTATACTTTCTAATTACTTTTCGTAATTATATTTCTAATTACTTTTCGTAATTACTTTTCGTAATTTCATATTTCAAATTGGATAAAAATATTTCTAATTACTTTTCGTAATTTTATATTTCTAATTTTATACTTTCTAATTCCAAGCGCTCTCTTTTATAAAAAAAAAGTAATAATAATTAGTAATTATAATAAAAATAAAAATTTCGGGGCTCTCAAGCGTTAAGACAAGAAAATGTTTTGATGTGTGTACGTGGTTTCTAGAGATACTGTTTTTGTGCCTTGGGATGTACTTTCTAGCAAGTCGGTGTCTATCCAACAGAGGACAAAGAGCACTACCGACTTAAACTGATCATGTCACCCAATCATTTATCTGATGTAATAATACATATCTATATAGCTAACCTTACCCACTCACTCGGTTTTTGTAGTACTAATATAAAAACCCAACCATATGCACTCAAATTTTTTTTAGGAGATTCAAGAAACAGTCAATTGAATCTGCTTCATTAGTTTGATCTACAATGGAGACTACATCAGTTCTTCCTCGCGGTTACGTGTTTGCTCCGACGGATTCAGAGCTCCTCGGTTACTTTCTCTTCTCCAAAATACAAAACCCTACCGTCCAATTCGAGGAGATTCAGGACCCTAATAACATCTACGAATATGTTCCGGACATCCTCACAAGTAAGGACCACCATGCATGCAAGTTTATACAGTTAAGATTCTTTTCCAAGTTCTTTTATTCATAGTTTTTTGTTTACATGAGTTCTTGCAGGTTTGTATGAGAGAAACAGCAGAGCCAACGAATGGTATTTTTCAGCCGTGTGAACAAGAAACACGCGAATGGTTCTCGGTTGAGTCGAAGCATCGCCGGTCAGAAAGGATTCTGGAGAGCCTCCACCGGAGAGAAAAAGGTTCGAGGGTGCAATGGACAGTTGTTGGGAAAGACGACATCATTGAACTACTACGAAGGGAAGAATTCCAAGACTGATTGGATCATGCAAGAATACATCTTGGCGCCTCCACAAGATCATCGCACACCCAACAAGGTGCGTAATTGACCTAATTAATTCTTTCTCGTAATTGAGATTTTTTTTTCCTTGGCAATCAGAATTGTTAATGATCAATTGAATATTGATTTATTGTTTTCTCTTTACGTTCAGTTCGAAGACTACGCTCTGTGCAAAATTTACCAAAAGGGTAGCAAAGCTTCAACCAACAAATCATCAACAGTAATTGGTCATCAATTGCGAGAGATCAGTTATAATTTCAATAGTGTTTGTGCCAAAGAAGGCTTGGAGGAGGACTACATGGTGCCCCAGCTACCTTATTATGATCAAGTACATGAATGTTGGCGAAGCTCAAGGAGGCACAATCAACAAGTGAAGAAGCCATGCCACCATTAATGATCGTCAACCAAGATCATCCATCAAAGATTAGTACCATTCGTACCTACCGACGACAACGTCGCAAACATGGGATCAGTCAACAATATTGCCAGCACTAGTATTAATTGCAGCAGTGATCATGATCATGATGTGCAGGATGTCCATGTTAATTCATTCTCATCAGATTTTTGTGACATTGATACGGAAGAAGTTTTCGAAACCCTTATCCAAGCCGCCTTCAACAGTCCCGATGATCGAGAGCCAAATGCCGGAGTGGAGGTAGAGAGGATGACGACGACAGAAGTTGCTGCTGCAGACATGGACGCGGACGTAGAAGAAAAACTTCAATGTGACTTCAACACTACTCATCATCATGACGTAGTCGCTTTGCCTAATGTTGAGTCGATGGTTGAGACGACCGAGGTTTTAGAGGAGGAGGAGGGCGTCGACTGGTTACGTGACTTTCCCCAATTTGAACCGGCGGATTTGGAATTCAGCGATTTGGAAGTCGATGCATGGGATAATGAATTTGTTCGGTTTGAATGTATATACGTTGTCATAAGGATCATTATGTATTTGCTTAATCGGTTAATGTAATGACATTGATCTATAGTTTTTTCTTCTTTTTTTGTATCAACATTGTTATGTAACACTACACATTCGGTTTAAGCTGTTCCTAATTTTGATTCATAAAATTAAGTTTCTTTTTTTGATAAAACAACAAATTAATTAAGTTGTTCGAATAGTTAAACTTGGATATTTTTAAAATTGTTTATTGTCTCCAAGCTGAAATTCGTGAATATATCAAAATTAATAATCGAGCATTGTGCATAGGAAATTAACAATTTTTAACTTGTTCCTCACTTTGTAAGTATGCGTACATGATTTTATGAAACACCGTATATATGCAACATTTATTTTATAGGAATGAGACTTTATTCATTATATATATAGCTCAATATATACAACAAATTGCATAGAATACTTACAAAAGGCAAGAACCAATGTGTTTCTCATGCATGCATTAGAATTTTTTATAAGATATATTACCTACGGCACATCCAAACCCTAACCCTAGATTCACTTGATTTAAAAAAAAAAAAAAAAACCTTTAGATTTTTCTTTGCAATCAATAATAGTTACAGTTTTTTGACACAATATATACATATACCCAAAGCAAGTCCAAACCTTATACCTTGATAAATAAATAACACGATTTTTTATATGTGAAAAAAAAACTAGAGAATACGTACGTACACATTATTTATTAGTAATTTTAAATTAAGGCACACATGTCTATTTATTTATTTTTGCTTACTAATCCCATGTGAATTATATATAGTTGGACATTCAACCCCAAAACCCAAGAGATCCAAGAAATATAGTGTAGCTCTCAAGAATCGAACTCCATGACCTCTACTTAAGTAAGAGTTATGGTGTTCCTTTCTTAACCACTACACCACTCTCCTTAGCATGCATGACTATTTTAAAATTATCTAAATGACATTTTTTTTGACTTCAGTGAGAATCGAATCACGATCTCCGAAGTTTTTCTTAAGTAAGAGTATATGTTTTTGATGTTGAGATTTTATATAGATCTTGAAATTTATTTATTTATTTATTTTTTCTTGATAAGAAAATTCTTGTCAAGCTGATTGCATTTGGTAGGACCTGCAAATTTATTTAGTGGAGGGTTTTCATCTCTCCTTGTATATTCTTAGTAATTTAGCTAGTGGCAATGGCATATGCACTTCTTAGCTGCATACAGTTATGTTGTTTTGATGTTGGTAGAAATTGTGTCTATGCTACATTTGATTTGATGTTTGTTTGGTGAAAATGCTTGTAAATAGTGGTAGTTTTTTAACAAATGATATTTGAATTTTATTACTCTTTAGCTCTAGTGTATCTGTAGTTCTGTTTGATTTATAACTTATTTGTACTAGAGCCAAGCTTTTATGATCATTAGTGTCTATCCTAAGTATCCAACCAATTTTTTCATGATTTTTGCCATAGTGGCTGGTGTCTAGTTTGTGAATCACCGATAGTTTGTGAATCACCGATTTGATGTGTCATGCTCGATTTCATTTATTTATTTATTTATTTGGTTATGTTCTTTGCGCAGATAGGATCATTGAAAATGGTTGGAAATTGAAGAAAAAGTCGCGGATAAAGATAACACAGATAATGGTGTTTAGGAAATAAATTACTATTCCTGAAGATTTAGTCCTTAAAAAGCGAAAAGTTAATGAAGCATTTTTTTTGAAGATTGTTTCAGTTGTTGGAGAAAAATTATATGAAATTGAGTCTTAGTTTATCTTGTGTTAGAAAATAAAGTGTCTCGATTTTCTTTCTCCCTTCCATTTTTGGTCCAATTCTCTTTGAGGATTATCATCTGGTGGAGAAGCTTGCTAATTTCGATCGTGAACGAATCCCAGAACGTGTTGTTCATGCCAGGGGAGCTAGTGCAAAAGGTTTCTTCGAAGTTACCCATGATATTTCTCACCTCTCTTGTGCAGACTTCCTTCGTGCCCCTGGAGTTCAAACCCCATTGATTGTTCGTTTCTCCACTGTCATCCATGAGCGTGGGAGCCCTGAAACTCTCAGGGATCCTCGGGGTTTTGCTGTGAAATTCTACACAAGAGAGGTATTGCTCTTTCTTATTTTAGACCAAAAAGTTTTTGTCGCTTTCGCATTATTGGATGGAGATTCTAAGAGTGGTATGTCCGCGTCTCATATTATGTATTGTGGAATTGTCTTTTTTTGTTTTGTTTGTTTTTTTTTTTTGTTTTAGTTTTAGTTTTAGTTTTTTTTTTGTTTGACGTCAACGGAGTCAAATCCATGACAAAGACTAAACCTTGCCTTTTCGCAAGTGATACCTCATCCATCTCAAGATCCATCTCGAAGTGATGCTTCGGATGTGTATCGTGGAACCATCAAGTCTTCTTTTTATTTTATGTTGACAATCAATTTTTTTTTCTTTTATTTTTTTATTTTTTTTTAAAAGAAAGAAAGTTGACAATCAATAATGTACACATGCATTAGAATTATTTGTCAAGTATGAACTCTATAAGATATATAATTATGTACCTGCTTGCACATCCAAACCCTAACCCTAGATTATAACTACCCACATGATTTTTTTATTTAAAAAAAAACTTGAGATTTTTTTCCTTGGCAATCAATAATATATAGTTAATTAGAGTTTTTTGTTCGAATACACTCTCCATAATATACCCGGCACATTTGAACCATAACCCTAGATAAATAACAACAGGATTTTAAGAAAAAATAAAATAAAATGAAAACTAGAGAAATACGTACCTACACCTTCTTAAATAAAGTTTTTAGGAGTTTATAATTATAGCTTAGTTAACAATTGGTCTAGCTCTCAGTCTGGACATATAAGCTATTAACTTTAAATTAATTAATTATTAGTATTTCAGCCATATAAGCTAGCATGTACTAGTTGTTTAATGGAATGATTTTTTTTTTATAAAAATCGTTTATTAATTAATTGCACCGATTTTCTTTATATATTAAGAATTGTTAATGATCAATTGAATATTGATTTATTGTTTTCTCTTTACGTACGCAGTTTGAAACAGAAACAAATCTACAATGTCATTACCCAAGTAAAATCAGAAACAAATCTACAGACAATTAACATGTCCATCTCCACTTCAGTTAACAAAAATTAAGGCAGTAAAGTCGGAAACAAATCTCCTGACAACATGTCCGTATCCACTTCAAAACCAAAATTAGGCAGTTTATTCCTCTCCACTCTAACGTGAAAAACTTAACTTTCAACACAACCCTAAATTACCAAATTGATTGATTACCATAAGTTCCAATTAAGTTAGGATTGAAGATTTGTTGCTGTTGTTATTGATGGAAACTAATTAAAATTAAGCCTAAGATACACAAGAATGACAATTATGGAAACTAATTAAAATTAAGCCTAATCATTTATGTGATGTAATAATACATATTTATATAACTAACCTACCCACTCACTCGGTTTTTGTAGTACTAATATAAAAACCCAACCATATGCACTCAAATTTTTTATTGGAGATTCAATAAACAGTAAATGGAATCTGCTTCATTAGTTTGATCTACAATAGAGACTACATCTCCATTAGTTCTTCCTTGCGGTTACGTGTTTGCTCCGACGGATTCAGAGCTCCTCGGTTACTTTCTCTTCTCCAAAATACAAAACCCTACCGTCCAATTCGAGGAGATTAAGGAACCTAAGAACATCTACGAATATGTTAGGACATCCTCACAAGTAAGGACCACCATGCATGCAATTTTATGCAGTTAAGATTCTTTTCCAAGTTCTTTTATTCATAGCTTTTTGTTTACATGAGTTCTTGCAGGTTTGTATGAGAGAAACAGTAGAGCCAACGAATGTTATTTTTTCAGCCGTGTGAACAAGAAACACGCTAATGGTTCTCGGTTGAGTCGAAGCATCGCCGGTCGAAAGGATTCTGGAGAGCCTCCACTGGAGTGAAAAGGTTCGAGGGTACAATGGAGCTTGTTGGGAAAGAGGACACCATTGAACTACTATGAAGGGAAGAATTCCAAGATCGATTGGATCATGCAAGAATACATCTTGGCGCCTCCACAAGATCATCGCACACCCAACAAGGTGCGTAATTGACCTAATTAATTCTTTCTCGTTAATTAATCTTGACAATCAATTTTTTCTTTTTTTTTTTTTTTTGAAAGAAAGAAAGTTGATATTTGTTAGAATGAACTCTATAAGATATATAATTACGTACCTGCTTGCACATCCAAACCCTAACCCTAGATTATAACTACCCACATGATTTTTTTATTTAAAAAAAAACTTGAGATTTTTTTTTCCTTGGCAATCAGAATTGTTAATGATCAATTGAATATTGATTTGTTGTTTTCTCTTTACGTACAGTTTGAAGACTACGCTCTGTGCAAAATTTACCAAAAGGGTAGCAAAGCTTCAACCAGCAAATCATCAACAGTAATTGATCATCAATTGCGAGAGATCAGTTATAATTTCAATAGTGTTTGTGCCAAAGAAGGCTTGGAGGAGGACTACATGGTGCCCCAGGTACCTTATTATGATCAGTACATCAATGTTGGTGAAGCTCAAGGAGGCACAATCAACAGTGAAGAAGCCATGCTACCATTAATGATTGTCAACCAAGGTCATCCATCAAGCATTAGTACCATTCGTACCTACCGACGACAACGTCGCAAACATGGGATCACCAACAATATTGCGAGCACTAGTATTAATTGCGGTAAAGCAGTTGATCATCATGATGTGCAGGATGTCCATGTTAATTCATTCTCATCGATTTTTGTGACATTGATACTCATCCCGACGTAGTCGCTTTGCCTAATGTTGAGTCGATGGTTGAGACGACCGAGGTTTTAGAGGAGCAGAGGGCGTCGATCGGTTACGTGACTTTCCCCAATTTGAACCGGCGTGGATTTGGAATTCAGCGATTGGGAAGTCGATGCATGGGATAATGAATTTGCTCTGGTTTGAATGTATATACAGTTGTCACAAGGATCATTATTTATTTGCTTAATCAGTTTATGTACTGACATTGATCTATAGTTTTTTCTTTTTTTTTTTTTTTTATCAACATTGCTATGTAACGCTACACATTCGGTTAAAGCTGTTCCTAATTTTGATTCATAAAATTAAGTTTCTTTTTTTGATAAAACAACAAATTAATTAAGTTGTTCGAATAATCAAACTTGGATATTTTTAAAATTGTTTATTGTCTCCTAGCTGAAATTCGTGAATATATCAAAATTAATAATCGAGCATTGTGCATAGGAAATTAACAATTTTTAACTTGTTCCTCACTTTGTAACTATGCGTACATGATTTTATGAAACACCGTATATATACGACATTTATTTTATAGGAATGAGACTTTATTCATTATATATATAGCTCAATATATACAACAAATTGCATAGAATACTTACAAAAGGCAAGAAACAATGTGTTTCTCATGCATGCAATAGAATTTTTTATAAGATATATTACCTACTGGCACATCCAAACCCTAACCCTAGATTCACTTGATTAAAAAAAAAAAACCCTTTAGATTTTTCTTGGCAATCAATAATAGTTATAGTTTTTTGACACAATATATACATATACCCAGCAAGTCCAAACCCTATACCTTGATAAATATATAACACGATTTTTTATATGTGAAAAAAAAACTAGAGAATACATACGTACACATTATTTATTAGGAATTTTAAATTAAGGCACACATGTCTATTTATTTATTTTTGCTTACTAATCCCATGTGAATTATATATAGTTGGACATTCAACCCCAAAACCCAAGAGATCAAAGAAATATAGTGTAGCTCTCAAGAATCGAACTCCATGACCTCTACTTAAGTCAGAGTTATGGTGTTCCTTTCTTAACCACTACACCACTCTCTTTAGCATGCATGACTATTTTAAAATTATCTAAATGACATTTTTTTTTGACTTCAGTGAGAATCGAATCACGATCTCCCGAAGTCTCTCTTAAGTAAGAGTATATGTTTTTGATGTTGAGATTTTATATAGATCTTGAAATTTATTTATTTATTTCTTTTTTCTTGATAAGAAAATTCTTGTCAAGCTGATTGCATTTGGTAGGACCTGCAAATTTATTTAGTGGAGGGTTTTCATCTCTCCTTGTATATTCTTAGTAATTTAGCTAGTGGCAATGGCATATGCACTTCTTAGCTGCATACAGTTATGTTGTTTTGATGTTGGTAGAAATTGTGTCTATGCTACATTTGATTTGATGTTTGTTTGGTGAAAATGCTTGTAAATAGTGGTAGTTTTTTAACAAATGATATTTGAATTTTATTACTCTTTAGCTCCAAGTGTATCTCTAGTTCTGTTTGATTTATAACTTATTTGTACTAGAGCCAAGCTTTTATGATCATTAGTGTCTATCCTAAGTATCCAACCAATTTTTTCATGATTTTTGCCATAGTGGCTGGTGTCTAGTTTGTGAATCACGATTTGATGTGTCATGCTCGATTTCATTTATTTATTTATTTGGTTATGTTCTTTTCGCAGATAGGATCATTGAAAATGGTTGGAAATTGAAGAAAAAGTCGCGGATAAAGATAACACAGATAATGGTGTTTAGGAAATAAATTACTATTCCTGAAGATTTAGTCCTTAAAAAACGAAAAGTTAATGAAGCATTTTTTTTTAAGATTGTTTCTGTTGTTGGAGAAAAAACTATATGAAATTGAGTCTTAGTTTATCTTGTGTTAGAAAATAAAGTGTCTGATTTTCTTTCTCCCTTCCATTTGCAGGTCCAATTCTCCTTGAGGATTATCATCTGGTGGAGAAGCTTGCTAATTTCGATCGTGAACGAATCCCAGAACGTGTTGTTCATGCCAGGGGAGCTAGTGCAAAAGGTTTCTTCGAAGTTACCCATGATATTTCTTCTCTCTTGTGCGGACTTCCTTCGTGCCCCGGAGTTCAAACCCCATTGATTGTTCGTTTCTCCACTGTCATCCATGAGCGTGGGAGCCCTGAAACTCTCAGGGATCCTCGAGGTTTTGCTGTGAAATTCTACACAAGAGAGGTATTGCTCTTTCTTATTTTAGACCTAAAAGTTTTTGTCGCTTTCGCATTATTGGATGGAGATTCTAAGAGTGGTATGTCCGCGTCTCATATTATGTATTGTGGAATTGTCTTTTTTGTTTTGTTTGTTTTTTTTTGTTTTAGTTTTAGTTTTAGTTTTTTTTTGTTTGACGTCAACGGGAGTCAAATCCATGACAAAGCACTAAACCTTGCCTTTTCGCAAGTGATACCTCATCCATCTCAAGATCCATCTCGAAGTGATGCTTTGGATGTGTATCGTGGAATCATCAAGTCTTCTTTTTATTTTATGTTGAATGTGGACAATGTGGTATTTGGAGATTGATTGACGGCAGTGGTATATCATTGTAATGCATGTTTACTAGTAACTAAGTGATTTACCATGAAAGTTGATGGAGGTTGATCAATGACTGTAAGATATCAATACTGCTTTGAGAGGCTTGAGCAAAAAAATTTGGGGTGATTTTGAAAGGGAGTTCTTTGTAATTTATATGTTTATGCTTGCATTCACTTTTTTGTTGTAGTTATTGTTTTGAAGAGTGTTCTACAAATTTGCAAAGCTTCTATTTTCCTATCGTTCGTATTGCATTTGGTTTGCAAAGAAAGATTCCTTATAGATCAACCTTGTCAAATTGCTTGGAGTGTCTGATGTGCACAAAATATGAATTGCGCATGGCATATATGTCCTTTTAGTAATGAACCAGATCTGGTGTTTCTTTTTAGTAGTAGTTGGTTGATACAACTAGTAGAAATTTGTATGATGTTCTTCAAGGAATGCTTTGAGAGGCGATATTCATGTATGTGTGTGATTCATGTAAAGATTTGATCCTACTCATGATACATGCTTGTGTTTCTCGAATTATATCCTATCATGCTCTGTGTTGTCCCTACTCCCTATGTCTTGAATTTCTGGCTCTGAGTTGATTCATTGGGATACTCAAGACTAAGATGCATTTTCCTTGTTTGAAGTTGATTATCATCATATTACGAGCAAGGCATTTTCTTCGCAAGTAAATGGATGTAGGTCTGGAATGCTTTTTTGTTCAGTCTGCTGTTATTTCTTATTTTCTGTTTTGCTCAAAGTGGCCAATATTGCCATTTAATTTTTTCAAATTTTGTGGTTTCCAGGGCAACTTTGATCTAGTTGGGAACAACTTCCCGGTGTTCTTCATTCGTGATGGCATGAAGTTCCCTGACATGGTTCATGCTTTGAAGCCGAACCCCAAATCCCACATTCAGGAAAATTGGAGAGTCCTCGACTTTTTCTCTCATCACCCAGAGAGCTTGCACATGTTTACCTTCCTGTTTGACGATATTGGTATTCCTCAAGATTATAGGCACATGGATGGTTCTGGTGTGAACACATACACCCTCATCAACAAAGCCGGGAAAGCCCATTACGTGAAATTCCACTAGAGACCAACCTGCGGGGTCCAACCACTGTCATGCTACCCAGGACCTCAACGATTCGATTGCTGCTGGAAATTATCCTGAATGGAAGCTTTTCATCCAGATTATTGATCTTGATCACGAGGATAAATTCGACTTTGATCCACTTGATGTCACGAAGACCTGGCCAGAGGATATCCTGCCCTTGATGCCAGTTGGTCGGATGGTCCTGAACAAGAACGTTGATAATTTCTTTGCTGAGAATGAGCAGCTTGCTTTCTGCCCTGGTGTCATAGTTCCTAGCGTCTACTACTCGGACGATAAGTTGCTGCAGACTCGGGTCTTCTCGTACTCCGACATTCAAAGGCATCGTCTTGGACCTAACTACCTCTTACTCCCAGCCAATGCTCCGAAATGTGCTCACCACAACAATCACCATGAGGGCTTCATGAACTTCATGCATCGAGATGAGGAGGTATTGTTCCTTGTTTAAGACCATTCAATCTTTCAAACCTTGGTTTATTTGTTTAAAATTTGAGCTAACCTAATTGAATGGCCTAATATTTTTGAGGATCCATAGTTTTTTTTTTCTGATTAGTTTTCATGTATAGGTCAATTACTTCCCATCGCGGTTTGATCCTGTTCGCCATGCGGAAACATATCCAATTCCACCAAACATTTGCAGAGGAAAGCGCGAAAAGGTCAGTTTAACCTTATTAGTCATTGTTAGCTGAAATTAATCCCATAGTCTTTCGATTTAAAGTGTCCAATGAGGCCTTCATTTTTTTCCCTTACCTCTATTGCCGCGTGCTGCCCCATCTCTGCCTTAGGTAATCTAGCTGGTAACGTGGTTTTACTTGACAGTAAATTACTTCTAAATTCTACCATCAGAAAATGATCACAATGTTCGTTAATTGAGCGAGTTTCGTGAACATTCAACTTACCTTTGTTTCCGTTTCGCTTGCTCATTAAAATAGTATAGAGCTAAGAAAAATATTATTTGTACTCCTAAACATCTCTTGTACACAGTGCATCATTGAGAAGGAGAACAACTTCAAGCAGCCAGGGGAGAGATACAGATCCTTTACCCCGGAAAGGTATTTGCGGTGCTTATAAATTATAGGAGAATCCTCGATTAGTACAATTTTAACAAATATTGGCTATGATTACAGGCAAGATTGGTTTATCCAGCGGTGGGTTGAGGCATTGTCTGATCCACGAGTAACCCATGAAATTCGCAGCATCTGGGTCTCATACTGGTCTTAGGTAATAAGAATTTATTGATCATTCAATCTGCATTCTCGATACTTTCGTTCCGATTTTATCTGGCATCGAACCCCTTAAAAGAAGAAACTTGGAAAAGCGTAATCTGAGGCGCATCATATGTTGTGGTCTTCTTTACTTGATTGATTGTTGGATTGGTTGATTGATTGATTGTTGGAAGTTTTATTTTATGATTTATTGATTATTGGATTCTATGAATAAAAATATTTTTTCGTAAAAAGAAACTTTCTAATTTTATACTTTACTTGGCTAAATTACTTTCCAACGCTCTCTTTTATAAAAAAAAGATGTAATAATAATTAGTAATTATAATAAAAATAAAAATTTCGGGGCTCTCTTAAACTGATCACGTCACCCAATCATTTATATGATGTAATAATACATATCTATATAACTAACCATACCACTCACTCGGTTTTTGTAGTACTACTATAAAAACCCAACCATATATATATATATATATATATATATATATATATATATTCATTTTTGGAGTTGCCTTGTCGCCTTATATACAATGCACATTATGTTGGGTTTTTCACACTAGGATGTTGCTAAGTATATTATTATTTATGCTTTCGTGTCTATTACGTCTTCCGCTTGAATTGAATATTCTAAAGGATGAAAAAAGACTAACTCAGGAACAAAATACTAGAATAATTGGTTAACTTTATGAGCAGATATGACAATTTAGCACACATTACAAGGGAACTGACGTGGCAACGGACATCATCGAAGCGCAGACACAACTGGGCGTTGACGTGACAGAGTCGTTGTGGGACCCACGACGCACCACGGAGCTGTCTCTGGGCGCTTAATCAAGTTCTTGGATTGTCATCATAATATTCTCTCATGATTAAGAATACACTTTAGCATAAAAACATGTACTTTGGTTAAGAACAATTTCATTATATTAAATAAAATAACATTCAAATATGTTATAATAAACTCGATTAAATAACACAAAACATCAAATCCAAGTGTTAGATAGGCTCGTAGAGTTCCCTATATACATAAGTGAGAGCCGAACTTACAACCTCCCGAAATGTGATGCCTTTACCATCTCACCAAAGATGCTTTGACAAAATTTGTTAATTTCCAATTAATGCATAATCTCTTACATTGATTAAATATTTTTATTCTTTATGGACTCCATTTACAAGGCATAATTATTATTATTATTTTGTTGAAGTATACAATGCATAATTGAATAATAACAAACAATCGGTTGGTTTGAGTAGTAACTGCAACTACAGTTTTGGTCTTTAATAGAGGTTTCAAAACCCCTATTAAAAATGAGTGTTATTAAATGTCATGTGAGAAACGTTGTTGGTTTGATATTTTTCACTTGGTTTTCTATTTCAATAAGTTGTTGTCTTCCCTTGTTGGAAGTCTGTGTTTTTCTTCACTCGTTAGAAGTTTTTGTCTGTCTTCCCTTGTTGGAAGTTTTATTTCTGTTATGGCTCTATTATTGTAGATGCAAAAGACATGCGTATAAGTTGCATATAAGTTGCATATAAATTTGCAAACTTTCGCAACGTCGATTTGATCTCAAATAGAAAGAAAAGAGTTGTAAATTAATTACAAAGCTCTCTTTTATACTTTAATTGGATAAAAATATTTCTAATTTTATACTTTCTAATTACTTTTCGTAATTATATTTCTAATTACTTTTCGTAATTACTTTTCGTAATTTCATATTTCTAAGGGAACAACTATGTGCACCCCACAAAAGTGTAAGGGCAAGCCACATACTAAGGGCACTCTATGATTTTATTTGGGCACCCCAATGTGATATTTTAATTCCCTAAATACCCTTTTTCAATTTAGAAGGGCACCCCATTGTATGTGATTTCGAAGGAGGGCACCCCATTGATTTCGGAGGGCACACCACTCAACCTAGCCGCTTCTTCATCTTCCAAATCTCGCCCTATTATGTGCGATTTAGGCTCGTAATTGTTCCACGAATCTTGCTTGCCGTGGTCGTTGTTGGTTCGTGCGTCGGACGGGAAGGGGGTGGTGGCGATTTGCGC
This sequence comes from Stephania japonica, assembly GCA_039657345.1. NCBI lineage: Eukaryota > Viridiplantae > Streptophyta > Magnoliopsida > Ranunculales > Menispermaceae > Stephania > Stephania japonica. Next base: position 11,580,938 of record CM077562.1, read on the forward strand.
TTTGGAGGGGAAAGGGGGTGGTGGCGGTTCGTGTGTTGGAGGACCCGGATCAACTACAAGGTGCAAATTTCTTCTCATATGATGTTTTAATGGATATTTACCAATGCAATTGTTGTACGAGTGGTATTTTATTGTTAGAATTTGAAATTTGTTATCGATTCGTTGTTGATTTCGTTATATGTTGTCTGGTTCGGCCTCGCAGAGCCGAACCTAAGTAATTTGTTCGGTGGATGAGGCTCGAAACAATGTGTTCCTATCAGTTTGTGAGAGGCCAAACAAAACATATAGGTTCGGTTGAAGGACACCGAAACTATATTATTTGTTCGGTTTATTCTAACTGAACCAATATGTTTTAAAATTTTTGTTGGATTTTGATGTTGGTGTCTCTTCATACACAGGGATGGCTCGTTCTAAGAAGCTCTGTGACATGGGAAGAGACAGTAACACGGTAGGATTACGCGGTGGCCATCGTGGAAGGAGACCTCAAACGGCATCGTATAGAAAGTCCAAGGAATCAACACGTGTTACGAATGCAAGTGATGTCGCTGAGGTACACGATGAGACATCCGCAGTAAATGCCTCCGTCACTGCCACTGCAGGAAAGGAGATAGAAGTCCATAAAAGTCAAGTCACTACCGCCGAGACTTCTTCTTCCGACTCCATTGAAGAAGAACAAGATGAATCGCAGGAACAAGAAGTGGATGGAGAAGAAGCGGAGCAAAGCAAATGAGTGACTACTTGTGTGTGATTATAATTTAAAATGTTGGTTTTATGTTGACTTTATACATTAAATTTCTTTTGGTTGTTATTAGTCCGAAATGCATGTCGATGGTAGTCACTAATCTGGTATACATTTTATTGGTTCAAATTTGATATGAGATATTTTGTTGCCTTCATTATTATTTGGATTTGTTTTGATATTTTGATATGCACGTGTGTTCGGTTATACTGAGCCTCGAACATACATAGAAGGTTCGGTTATGTGCCCGAACAAACAAAGAAGTTTCGAGCCCGCATAACCGAACCTTACCGTTGAAAATACCTATACATAGGGTCGGTTGAACATGACCGAATATCTATCTAAGTTTCGGTTACTAGCTCCCAAACTTTTTGTTGATGTTCTTATGGGTGCCCGATCCTAGTATCTTACATTTCATAAATTACATGTTCGGTTAGTAACGTCATTACATTCTCTAGATGTTCTATTTGCCCTCTACCGAACATTGTTAATATGTTCGATACTTTGTGACCGACCATTAGTTATTTTGGAGGAAAGACATCATCAAATGAGTCGGCATCACATCATTCGTGAAGAAATAAATGTTAGAGTACGAAAACTCAAATCAATAATTCATTTAAAATAAGAAATAGTACGATTCAACCCAAAAAATTATAATATTTCATCCACTTTTGCCTGTATAAAACAACTTCAATCATATGTTACTATAGAAGTGTGTCATAGAAGTGTGTCATACATCAATGATGATATCATTCATTTCAAAACTTGATAGTAAAGTATGCAATATACACAAAAAAATATTTCAAAAACGGACTTCAATTTGAAGTGAGGTCAAGGTGTGTCCAAGTCAACGATAATTGGAGTTCCGACTTGAGTACTAACAAATTGCGGTGGCTCTTTAATATTTAAGTTCTGAACCCATCCCATCGCCTCCGGTCGTGAATTTCTTCGCCACCCGGATACAAAGGAGGAAAAGGGGCATCCACATTAAATAAAACCTGAAAAATATAGATGGGTCATTTAAGAAAAAGAAATAAATATACAAGTACAGCTTGGAATTTATAAAGTGGTTCACTTTACCCTCATAAAATGGTTGCCATTAACGTGTGTCATCCCAATTACGACCCCGTCACTCATCGACTCGGTGGTGTACCCTTAAGTGGAGGGAATGTCATACTACCACTCGGTGATAGGGACACTACCAAGACCTTGTAACATGTAGCAATGATGAGTCCCATATCGTGCATAGACATCCACTTTTGAAATGGAGCGTCCTCTTTCTCGTAGTATCGCACGAGATAGTATAATCGTATCGCAGTTGATCACTACCAAGGATTATGCGCCAAAGATCTTCGTACCCATGAAGTTCACAATACAAATCATTGCGGATTTGTTTCCATGCATCATCTTCCTTGTGTCCAAGACCAAATTTGCAACAACACGGTATCCACAATTACCATCTCCCTAACTTCATCAACCTCGCAATGTGACCAATCCATTCTATAGGGACTACACCACTATAACCATTGTTAGACATACGATGCAAACATGTACGCGTTCTATGGATTTTTTGCCGCACTTGACGAGTAGCCAAGTTCAGTATCTTATCCAAATGAAGGACATGCTCAAAGTGGGACGGATTTCTCTTGGTGGATGCATCAAAAATGTTGGCCTTAGTTACCTTCCTCTTCTTCCCTATTTGCAGCACCTTTCCCTTCCCCGCTTTCGTTGGCTTTCTTCCCCTTGTCTTAATTTTCTCCTTCGGGGCAATAATCGACACGGATGAGGGACGACTAATCTCTCAAATTCGTTGCACAATCCTCATGCGCAAACCCTCACTCTCAACACTTTCATACCTTTCAATTACCCTTTGAATTTCCTCTCTGAAGTTGTACTCCATCCGATTCAATGCTTGCTCAGGATTCATGCTCAACTTTTGCCAATGTACATGGATATCGTCAAGTGGTATGGGTGAACCTGCCAATTGATGAGTTGCAAGTTCGTGGGCGCAAGGAAGGCCATGGGTCATGCGCAATACACAACCACACCTCATGGAATCGGTCCCAATATTTTTTCGTCATATCCAACTCCTTGCGAATTTTCTCCAACGCAACATGTGAAACAAATCCTCGCAACATACGGTACAATGTATCGATGAATCCGTGTTGCACAACATTCAAACTCTTCTCAAAAGACGCCGTGATCCGATTGTGTTGCCCCTCAACCATCTTTGTGAATAACCGGCCATATAGTCACAAAGTTTCCTTTAGAACTTCCAATATGTTTTTTCAAGGTATTGTGTGCACTTTCAACTCTACCGGTCGTATTATGCCCAAGATGTAATATTTGGTCCGTCCATGCTCGCACAAATCGTTCTCGTATAATCTCTAACCCAAGTATCCATTAGATAATCTAGCAATCCATTTACACAAGCATATTGGGTGGCCAAGTTCGTCATCCTTGAATTGAACACACTTTCGTAAGTGGCAACCGTCACGCATTCCACCTACTCAAGAAAAGGTTGAACTCTTCGTCCTCGCAAAATATCTTTTCGTGTGTCCCGCCACACCCCTATTGATATGCCATGTGCATAGAAGGTGAGTTGTAGAGGAAAAACAAACTCAATTGCCTTCATCAATCCCAACTCTCTCGTCGCTAAGAATCACATGTGGGTTAGACCATCCATCCATGAGGTTCTTAAGGGTCTTCAATGCCCAAATATAGTTCTCTTCTCGTCTCTCTTGATATAAATGCAAACCCGACAGAGAAAGTGAGCTCGGTTGATGTCACACCAATGATCTCAAGCAATGGCATACAATATCTATTGGTTTTGTACGTGCAATCCATCATCAAAACCAATGGGAAACATCGAAGTAAGTTGATGGATTTAGGATGAGCCCAAAACAGTCCGTGACTTCGTTTCGGTTTGGTCATCTTTTCTATGCCATGAAATATAACCATGTGTGTCCAACAAATGCATGAGTTGTTGCATTTGTGATCTCCTCCAGCCTTCAATGAACCTATGTTTTTGTCTTGCGTTGTATATTGTGAGCAAGGTTGATGCATTCGATTTATCTCTTTTCTTTAAAGTGTCCAAAATCTTTCGGGGCTTGATGTTGCCTTTCGTCATCTGAATCAACTTGATGATTTGCCGGTTGAAGCTTTGCTACCCTTTCGGTAAATTTTGCACAGAGCGTAGTCTTCAAATTGTACGTAAAGAGAAAACAATAAATCAATATTCAATTGATCATTAACAATTCTAATTAATATATAAATAAAATCAGTGCAATTAATTAATAAACGATTTTTATAAATTAAAAAAAATCAGTCCAATAAACTAGTACATGCTAGCTTATATGGCTGAAATACTAATAATTAATTAATTTAAAGTTAATTATCATTGAATTAAAACTCCTAAAACTAAAAGAAAGGGTGGTAATTTCTCTAGGTTTTTTTAGGAAAAAGAAATATGTTCGTGCATAGTTATATGGCTGAAAAATTGTAGATTATATTATTCAAGTTTAGACTTTATAATATAGGAGGGTCTATAATATAAATTGGAGTGTTAAGGAATATTGTGCAATTAGGAAATATGCACAAATCACTCCTATAATTATGTTGTAAAATCACTCCTGTAATTATGTTATGCACAAATCACTCCCTTGATTATGTGCTACCTTATTTAGATATTTCCTTTTGTATGTAATTGCATCTCTATATATAGAGACATGTAATAGATCAATAATACAACACAATAAACTTATTCTATTATGAAACTAACATGGTATCGAGAGTGTTTTCGATCCAAACCTTAATTTCCCAAATCTTTGATTCTTGAGCGAAGAGATCAGATCTTGGATCCGAAAGCTTGATGGATCAGATCTTTGGTTTCATTGTTTTGTTTTCTTGATTTCTTGAAGCATTATTAGTTCGTGTTCATCAATGGCGTCGTGCAAGCGATGGCGAGTTCATCGAATGAAGGCGATGCGATGGTGTTCGGTGTTGAAAGCCCTTACTATTTGTCTAATTCAGATCATCCTGGCATGATATTGGTGACGAATCCTCCGACCGCACCAACTAATTTTCGATGGTACAAAAAAAGAAACTTAATTTTATGAATCAAAATTAGGAGCAGCTTTAACCGAATGTGTAGTGTTACATAGCAATGTTGATACAAAAAAAGAAGAAAAAACTATAGATCAATGTCATTACATAAACTGATTAAGCAAATACATAATGATCCTTGTGAACACTGCATGTATATACATTCAAACCAGAGCAAATTCATTATTCCATGCATCGACTTCCCAATCGCTGAATTCCAAATCCACGGTTCAAATTGGGGAAAGTCAAGTAACCAGTCGACGCCCTCCTCCTCCTCTAAAACCTCGGTCGTCTCAACCATCGACTCAACATTAGGCAAAGCGACTACGTCATGATGATGAGTAGTGTTGAAGTCACATTGAAGTTTTTCTTCTACGTCCGCGTCCATGTCTGTAGCAGCAACTTCTGTCGTCTTCATCCTCTCAACCTCCACTCCGGCATATGGCTCTCGATCATCGGGACTGTTGAAGGCGGCTTGGATAAGGGTTTCGAGAACTTTCAAGATCAATGTCACAAAAATCTGATGAGAATGAATTAACATGGACATGAATTAACATGGACATCCGCACATCATGATGATCATTGCTGCAATTAATACTAGTGCTGGCAATATTGTTGACTGATCCCTTGTTTGCGACGTTGTCGTCGGTAGGTACGAATGGTACTAATGCTGATGGATGATCTTGGTTGTGGCGTGGCTTCTTCACAGTTGATTGTGTCTCACAGTTGATTGTGCCTCCTTGAGCTTCACCAACATTGATGTACTGATCATAATAAGGTAGCTTGGGCACCATGTAGTCCTCCTCCAAGCCTTCTTTGCCACAAACACTATTGAAATTATAACTGATCTCTCACAATTGATGACCAATTATTGTTGATGATTTGCTAGTTGAAACTTTGATACCCTTACGATAAATTTTGCACAGAGCGTAGTCTTCAAACTGTACGTAAAGAGAAAACAATAATTAACTTTTTCCTAAAAAAACCTAGAGAAATTGCCACCCTTCCTTTTAGTTTTAGGAGTTTTAATTCAATGATAATTAACTTTAAATTAATTAATTATTAGTATTTCAGCCATATAAGCTAGCATGTACTAGTTGTTTATTGGACTGATTTTTTTTTATTTATAAAAATCGTTTATTAATTAATTGCACCGATTTTATTTATATATTAATTAGAATTGTTAATGATCAATTGAATATTGATTTATTGTTTTCTCTTACGTACGCTTTGAAGACTACGCTCTCGTGCAAAATTTACCGAAAGGGTAGCAAAGCTTCAACCAAAGAAATCATCAACAAGAATTGGTCATCAATTGCGAGAGATCGCTTATAATTTCAATAGTGTTTGTGCCAAGGAAGGCTTGGAGGAGGACTACATGGTGCCCCAGCCTACCTTATTATGATCAAGACATCAATGTTGGTGAAGCTCAAGGAGGCACAATCAATGTGAGGCACAATCATCTCGTGAAGAAGCCACGCCACAACCAAGATCATCCATCAAGATTAGTACCATTCTTACCTACCGACGACAACGTCGCAAACATGGGATCACCAACAATATTGCCAACACTAGTATTAATTGCAAAAAGCAGATGATCATCATGATGTGCAGGATGTCCATGTTAATTCATTCTCATCAGATTTTTGTGACATTGATACTCAAGAAGTTCTTATCCAAGCCGCCTTCAACAAATTCCGATGATCGAGAGCCAAATGCCGGAGTGGAGGTTGAGAGGATGACGACGACGTAAGTTGCCGCTGCAGACATGGACGCGACGTAGAAGAAGAACTTCAATGTGACTTCAACACTACTCATCCCGACGTAGTCGCTTTGCCTAATGTTGAGTCCATGGTTGAGACGACCGAGGTTTTAGAGGAGGAGGAGGGCGTCGATCGGTTACGTTACTTTCCCCAATTTGAACCGGCGGATTTGGAATTCAACGATTGGGAAGTCGATGCATGGAATAATGAATTTGCTCGGTTTGAATGTATATACGTTTTCACAATGATCATTATGTATTTGCTTAATCAGTTTATGTAATGACATTGATCTATAGTTTTTTCTTCTTTTTTTTTGTATCAACATTGCTATGTAACACTACACATTCGGTTAAAGTGTTCCTAATTTTGATTCATAAAATTAAGTTTCTTTTTTGATAAAACAACAAATTAAGTTGTTCGAATAATTAAACTTAGATACTTTTAAAATTGTTTATTGTCTCCTAGCTAAAATTCGTGAATATATCAAAATTAATAATCGAGCATTGTGCATACGAAATTAACAATTTTTAACTTGTTCCGCACTTTGTAAGTATGCGTACATGATTTTATGAAACACCGTATATATGCAACATTTATTTTATAGGAGACTTTATTCATTAATTTGGCTAATTGAAACAGTTTGACAATCGTGGATTACTCTCTACAACGTTGAAACTCATGACAATACATAAAAGTACTATAACTACAAAATGAATAACAAAACTTCTCAACAAGAGAGAAGACCGAAAACTTCTCAACAAGGAGAAGACAAATCAAAAACTCCAACTAGGGAAGAAAAGTAATTATAAAATAAAAACTAAAGATAAATCAATCCAAGCCACCACACAAATCCGCATAACACCGTTGATGAAGATGCACCACAACAAGTATGGATCAATCTCTACAAATCTGATTAGTATTGTTGTTCATTGAATGAACAAAGAGCAAAAGAGATTTGATTAGAACCACTGCCGATCGTTGAGAGGATCAACGGTGGTTCAAGAACAAAAATCAAAAAGCGAATCAAAAAAGGAATTTTAGGGTTTTGGAGAGAATGACATCTAACATTTATTATTCTACCTAAGAGAGATTGAAGAATTTTTTTTTTTTTTTAGAAAGACATTATTTATAGGACAATGCTACCTACATGCATTGACACACTTAAGGTCACTCATCTATTTCGTAACTTTGTAATGCGCTTTTACATATGCATCTCAAAATGCATCACATGGATTTCTAAATGGTGTGCATAGTGTAACTTTAGTGTGTCAAAATGTCATTGCCTTGGGGTAGGCTAGCTAATGTAAAGAGCCGCCCTTCTTATTGTTGGTTATTTGTAGTCCAACGGTTAGGATAATTGCCTTCCAAGCAATAGACCCGGGTTGCACACGCATGTTACTTTTTGTGCAACTAACAATTGTAAATTGGAGTTTTTACATGTAAAAATAGTATGTAGATAAATTGGGTTTCTACATGTAAAAATAGTACTTTGGGGTACAAAGTTTTGAACCATTTGCAATACTAACTTTTGCTACTTTTTTTTTTTGACTTTAGTGGGAGTCAAACCACAACCACTCGAGGTCTTGCCTTTTTGATAAGTGATATATCTACTATCTCACAAGAGATGCCTTGACAACTTGCAATCGTAAATTGGGGTTCCTACATGTAAAAATAGTATGTAGATAAATTGGGTTTCTACATGTAAAAATAATACTTTTGGGTACAAAGTTTTGAACCATTTGCAATACTAACTTTTGCTTCTTTTTTTTGTGGCTTCAGTGGGAGTCGAACCATAACCACTCAAGGTCTTGCTATTTTGATAAGTGATATCTTTACTATCTCACTAGAGATGTCTTGACAACTTGCAATTGTAAATTGAGGTTTCTAAATGTAAAAATAGTATGTAGATAAATTGGGTTTCTACATGTAAAAATAGTACTTTTGGGTATAAAGTTTTAACGGGGTCGAAAATATTAAGCGATTTCGAGCAAAACCCAATATATTTTTACCATTTTCATCTATTATTAGGGAGTTTTGAAGTTTTTTTGTTCTTTTTGGTCCTGGATCGAGATGCCTTGACAACTTGCAATTGTAAATTGGGGTTTCTACATGTAAAAATAGTATGTAGATAAATTGGGTTTCTACATGTAAAAATAAAATAATACTTTTAGGTACTGTGACGGCCCCAATTTTGGGGTCGCCCGTGCAACAAGCTTACCTCTCCACCATGCACCGTAAGTAATCGCCACGTCATTTCTCTATCTCATTATTAAATAATTTCATAATTGATGATATTGATCCATAAAATAACAGCGGAAGTCTTGCCTTAATAAAAGAAACATTATATAAAGTTATTTTATTCAACCTATAGTGAAAAACCCTGTCATACTTGCATATAGGCGATCAACTATAGCAAGTAATATATCCAAGTAGAGAAGTGATTTTGGTCTCCCATTCCCAAAAATAATGCAAAATATTAAAAGAATAATTACTACCTACGCACGTACTAGCAGTGCCTCGCCGAAGGCAAGTCGATGTAATCGCAAGTATCTCCTTACCCCCGTTGGTACTAGGATCTCGCACTCGCTATCACAAAAACCAAATAACGAGTCCAAGTAAGTAAAATCCCAAGGAAAACCACCAGGCATTGCAATTTAGGAATATGAATAGAAACCAATAAACGATGTCAAATAATCATGCAATAACAAGGAAATAATGCAGTAACCGCTCAAAAGGAAATGCATGAATACCAACACCAAGAAAACAAACCGGGTGTGCAATAAACACCGCCTGAAGCTAGGATCAGTGGGCCCGGCCATACCCTACTCCAATGACCCCGCCGATCGTATCCTAGTCACCAATACATTTGAGAAGAACAAACCCTACACACCCAAAAAACCGCCGTAACGCTACCGTTCCCATCACAATTGGATTTAGATTGACAAAGAAATAAGCTCAACGAATAGAATAAGTAAATGCAATAGTGGTGTTCAATTGAGTTTTACATACCTCAAACAAAGCCGCTCAAAACCCCGTAAATATCCCCCGATTTGATTCTCCTCAAATCCCCGACTAAAATTACCGTCTCGAGACTCCCTGGGATTCATTTATGAGGATTATTGGTCAATTAATTTGATTATAGTGTTATTTTGGATCATTTCTCCATTTTTCAAATTTTCAAGTTCCAGTGGATAATTAGCGCGCTAATTGATCTTCATCACTATTCATCATCATCTTCACTCAACGTGATTAGCGCGCTAATGTCTCCAATTAGTGCGCTAATTGCTCGTCCGTAAAATTTCCAAATTAAAATTTTTAACTCCAAACAACTCACAAACCCATAAATTCAATTCCCATATTTCCATAACACATCAATAACCTCAATTACACCATTTAAACATGAATTACCATAATCAAACACCAAAATCCACAATTTACAAAAATTTCCATTTTCAAACCCATTTGCAAAACTATTCCAAATTCTCTCAAATTTGCATCAATTTGGTCAATTTCACATACTTCCAACCTTATAAGCATCATATTTCTAAAATATCATGTCAATCCCCCAAAATTTCGTTTAAACCAAAATCATTCCAACAACCCAAAAATTCCATAAAACCCAAGTTAAAATGATTTCATACCTTAATTCTTGTTATTGATTGCCACAGATCACTCTCTAATCCAGCTTTTGATTTCCTTCTTCTTCTTTCTCACCGATTCTCTCCTCTTCTCTCTAAATTTCTCACACCCTTTTATCTCCATTTGACCGATCAATATATATATATATATATATATAGTTGGTTTTCCATTAAGTGTGTGAACACATCTCGAGAATAATCCCGGTCACTAACCACCCCGTGTCACTTCAACTTCTTGACATCTTATCATGACACCGGTTACCTCAAATCACCCTATTGCAGTATCTCGAGAACCATCCTAAGGATGTTGATTTTCCAGCCTACAACTATAGGACTTGGTTTATTCCAATTTGATTCAACTCATAAAACCCATTCTAGTCCTCAATAAATTCCATAAAATTGTAATTAAGGTCACACTAGTTTCTCGACTACCCTAAGCACCCTATGCCCCGTGTCCCAAGCACGCTTCCCAAGGCGGTCCCACACTTAGTGTACCTAATTTAGTTATAACTTAGCCCAAAGTTATATTTAAATTTCATTATACTAACCCCTAAATTAGGGTCGTGCTATATTGTTAAACTCTAATCAAACCCCAACGCCCGGCCTCACAGCTCCCGAACCCCCGCTTTGGTCTGACTCACGCCACGAAACGCCGGCGCTCAACCTCGCTCGACATCAACTTACACACATGTGATGTTTATATAAATAATAATAACTTTCCCATCACAATAATAGACATACAACATGCACAAATAACACAATACCAGCCTGGGTACTCATATTCGATTCAACCTAGCTTGTCCACGTAACGCCCGAAATTACCCGTTAATCCTCGTGATTAACACTAATCCAGCTTTAATTAATTTGGGTCGTTACTGGTACAAGGTTTCAGCTGGATTCCTCCATCGCTCACTAAGACCGAGTTATCTTTGCATTTATCGGTTGGAGTCGATCGAGACCTCTAAAGAGGAATCGGCTCGACACCTCTAATGTTCGTTCGAAACTCATGGACGACACTTCTTTAAAAGTGGGGTATGAGTAATGGGGTGAACAAGAGTATTTTTAGAATTTTAAGAATAAAAGTGAGGTAAACTAAGTAAAAAGTGGGGTACATGAAGTAAAAATTCAAAACAGGGGTCCATTTAGCACGCCTTTTTTTATAAGCTTAATTCTTAGTTACCTACTTATTGTCGAAAATGAAACCTTTTGCGTGCAATACTATAACTATCGTAGTGACAACTTGCAATTATGAATTGTGCAATACTATACTATGTAGATAAATTGGGGTTCTTAGTTACCTACTTATTGTCGAAAATGAAGCCTTTTGCGCGCAATACTATATATAACTATTATAGAGATAACTTGCAATTATAAATTGAGGTTTAATTCTACCTGTAAAACATAGTATGTAGATAAATTAGGGTTATTTTTAACTGTAACGACTCTAAATTCTAACTCGTGCCACGTGTCAATTTAGGTCGTACGTGGACCCTTGCCGTGATACAGTTGTCCAATTCTCGGTTGTCGACGCCGAGGTATATTATTTTTGTTTGGTGTTTTGTATTATATTTTATTACCCCGAATATAAATTCCAATGTCACAAACGTGTGAGGACGTTTGTATGTGAGCATTGGTGTTGGGAAACGGGTTCGACTCGATAGGAACACGAATAACGGATTTCGTGCAAATGGTGGTCGGGTAATTAGCAGTCCAGAGGACTTAATGAATTAAAAGCACTGACAAAATACAAAATAAATAATAATTAAACGGCGTAAAGTGCGGTTGATGTCAATACGTCCGAGACTACGCGACGAGCGAGTTGTGGTACGAAACATATCGAAAACGCGAGTATTGTGTCAAAAATCACTAAGTAGAATGATTGTGTCACCTAATTAAGTCACACACTATGTGTCAAGTTAGGTGAATGAGTTAAGTGAGGGCCAAAAGATATGTCTCGAGATCCGTATGGGTGTATAGATGACGAAGGAGTATAAAACTCAACCTCATCACCTTTTCTCTCTCCTACCTCATTTCTCACATCTCTCTCAACGAAACCTCAATGTGAGAACGGAGTGGATTTCGGGGCATTTCACGCGGTTTGACGTCGAGGAAGCGCTCAAACTCGAAACCTAAGGTGAGATTTCGGCTTTCCATGTCGTTGTTTACATTTTGACACCAGTTTTGGGTGTTTTCGTCGTGATGAATTCGAACAATGAATTAGGGAAATTGATTTCTATGGTCTCAATTGATGAATTCGGATTGATATGGATGATCCCTTGATGTTTTGGTGAAGTGGTTTTGTGTTTGGTGTGTTTTCTGAATTTTTGAGACTTTTGGGTGAATTTTCACAAATCAATGGTGTTGTCGGGTTTTGACGCGAGCCGAAGGTGGCTTAGCATTGTAATGAAGGTTTAATTGAGGTTGGAATAGGCTCGAAGCACGGCAACGTGAGCCAGGGTGTCAAAAACACCATGTAGCGGCCCAACCCCCACTCAAGCAAGTTGGCACCACCACTCACAAAGGCGGTGTGCGGTCACCCTCTAGGTCCATTCCACACCATCCGCGTCCCCACCTCACGCCCACGCGTAAGGCGCGGTTTTCGCCTCCTCGGTTCGAACTCGGGTCCTAGAGGCTTAAGACCTTAAGTTTCACGAACCGAGTACCACCGAGCCGGACCCACCGCACGCCGCTCGTGATTGGTTGTGCCAACTTGCCTCGAGTGGGGGTTGGGCCGCTACACCCCGACTCGCAGCGTTCTAGACCGGACGCGCGCAGCGACGTCGTGAGCACAAACAGCTCACGACGCCACCCACGGCGCTCCGGGGGCAGAGGCCCTAGTGGCTCACGCCGCGAGGGCCTCGCCCAGGGTAAGAGCCCCACGGCATGGGGCAAGTGAGCCCCATGTTTCACGCCGTGGGGACATCGCCAAAAGTAAAAACCCACCGTCCCGGTGGCGTGACACCGTTCACGTGCCTAATTTTGGGATTTTTTGAAAAATTTTGGGGATCTCGGGTATTCAAATAGGTCCGAATACGACCCAATACTGTAATTAACCCAAATGGGTGAACGAATAAAATTATGAAAAATTGGATAAAATGTGGGTAATTAACGGGAAAATTCAAATTAAATGGTTAACAGAGTTTTAGAACATCAACAGACACACGGAAATCTTAGGAGGCGTGTCGGTGTACGTTGAGTATGTTGTAGTTTGGATACATGTAAGTAAACCAGTTGAGGAGTTTTACAGCTTATTTCTTGAGCTTTAATTTGTTGTTATTGCTCTGTTCATTCAATTTTTGGAATTCCTTTTGTTGAGTAGTCCATTGGCAAGTGAGTCATGGTTATTTTTATCTCGCGATATGAGCTCTTATCTGGATGTTGTTGATATCTCCCAATTGAGTGTACGTTGGGGGCTCTTATCCGATCTCGTGGATATCTCATAGTCGCAAGGGTTAAGGTTGGTAGGCCATGTTCTCGTCCCGAACCCGAGTCTGCCGGGCTTTGCCGTGACTCAACGACCTTTTGGTTGGGACTCCTTGCTATTCGCTTTGTATTCCTGACACTCTATTTTCAATTGATTTATTTACAGCCTTGTGTATTCATGCGCTCCCCGTTCCTTTCTTTCTATCCGCATGAATTATACCGATTTATTTATTTCAAAATACTATAATTATATCCCGTTTGGCGTTATTTACCTAGGCTCGTCATTCTTGTGTTTGACGGAGTGCAGATCCACAGACTAGCAAGGGAAATGCTCCACAAACTTGGGGACTTGATTTGAGGATATTGGAGCGGCTTTCCATTTGTCTGATTAGGTGATTTTCTTGTATTATTATATATATGTTTTTTTTGAAACATTGGTTTGGGTTGTGAGAGATTTTGGGCGTGTATATCTTTTGTGTTATTCTCCTCTCGATCGATTATTGATCATGATATACATATGCTGGGTTTTCACATTATAGAATGTCTTATTCCAAATGGTTGTGATTATTTGATTAGCTTGAGGATTATTGTTTCCGCTATATTGATGATAACTCAATAATCAATGCTTTAATTTTGTAAATGAATGGTAAATGGTAAGAAAAGGTCGACTAGTCTTGTGTGACTCTTCAAACTGCTCTGAGTTTCATGTAAGTATAGGCCACAAAGGGGCCCAGCTTTAAGTTTGAAAATCGGGGCCGTCACATTAACCAATTTGATTGCCTAATGGTTTAGTACGGGATTTGAAAGTAAGAGGTCATGGGTTCAAACCGCGGGTGCAAAAAGTTGTTTCTTTACTATTAAAAAAAATCTCGAGGTTATTTATTTTTATAAGCATAAATTGGGATTCTTATTACCTACTTATTGTTGAAAATAAATTGGATGACCCACTTTTGAGAAGCAATAATTGTAGGTTTTCTCCAAACAAAAACTTGGAGATTTTTTATTGGTGACTTATAGGTAATTCGGGTAAGTTTAATTCAACCATGGGAGCACTCGTTGATCAATTAATTAACAAAGGGAATGTAATTTTGATGTTGCAGAGAAGAATAAATAAGTCCATGAATTCTAAGTTTAGTCATGCCATGAGTTTTTGGAATTATTGTGTACATAGCATTCATTTGTATTCTTTCTGTATATACACATTGGAGGGTGCACAACCCTTTTAGTGTACACATTTTCGTAAGATAACGCAAAATAAATAAATAAATAAAAATGTTTTGTCATGCTACATTTGATCTTGACGTTTTGAAGTTTTGAAGTTTACATTTGATATATAGTTGAGTCTTAACTTTTGATCCATTACAATAATATTAATTCATTTCTTCCTTGGCAATTAGTTATAGTTAGAATTCATTCAGTATGCTCAAGATTGATTTGTAGTATATTGTCTAACGCATATTTACCATAAGTGTGTATATATATATATATTATAACGAAATAAAGGGCGATTGTTAGCCCCCTCTATGAATCCCCTGGTTAATTTAATGTTATTTATAGCCCCAATAAGTTAGTTCTTGTTCGAGCGCGCACACACACACAATATACTACATACACCACACACACACACACAAATTCTCACTTTTCATTTTTGTGATTCGAACCTCGAACTCCTTATTGCACATGTGTCCTAGGTCAATCTACAAACATTGTTTATCTTACAGCTTTTTTAGTTAATAAAATAGAGGTTTATCATTTGTTGTTTTATTATAAGTGATTGCATATTTACCTTATAATAAGATCTATGAGTATTTGTTGAAATATCCTAAATGTCCCTAGTTGGTCATTATACTTGGAACTATAATGAATTAAGACTAGCATGAGTCTTGATTGATGGTCATGTGATGATCATACGTATAGGGATACGAATCAAGATCATGAGTACTTGTTAAGGAACAAGGTACTGGATCGACCCGCTATAAGAACACCACATGGATTAAGTCATAGGTGTTACTCTTAATAGGTATATCATTTAGTCATTCGACTTGAGATTACCATAGACTTCAATATTGTGAGCATGATAATTTGACACAATCAAACGTTGTCTTTAATCGGATGATTATAAATATTGTGATTGGTTATCATGTGAGCAATATGTGAAGGTGTGTAATCAAGAAAGAATTTATCGCTCTCGTAAAAGAGAGATATCAAGTGGATCCTTCGATGCGTTAGATTGTTAAATGGCCAAGTCCAAGTGAATTGATATGATCAATGTCACTTGGATGTTTTCAATCTATCTAAAGATCGAGACTAGTACGATTGAATATTAAGGGTGACTTTCCATGTCTTATATTTAATCAAAGGATATCGCACGACAAAAGGATATGATATACGTTATTCATTAGGTTGTATAGATTTTGATATTCATGCTACTTGGATAGTCATAATGCCTTGCTAGAGACCGCTTATGACTTATGTACCAAAATAGTTTTGGTTCACTACTAACGTCGCATGAACCTATTTGGTCGCACACAAAGAATGACTTTGCGCAATTTCAAATGGTCCAGAGTATTGAATTTTATAAGATAAAATTCAAGTATATAACCCCTTATGTTTCGTTATATAATAAATGTGTAATATGCTTAAACAACGTAAATACAATAGTTGTATTTTGAATTTACTTAAACATCGTAAATACAATAGTTGTATTACGAATAGGATTTAAGTGAGAGCTTATCTACACATATAATAAAAGGGTGATACCCAAAAACGTGATATATAAGAATTTCGTGTTTTTCAATTTCGAAATCTCTCGGATTTTGGGAGAGAAAGAAAAATGTTTTCAATCTCTCTTAGGGCCAAGACTCCAAATTGTGGTCACCGTTCGTGTGTGGATTTCGATAGAGGACGCACGCTTGAACGTTTTGAAGATCGAACAATCGAGAAGGAAATCACGAATCAAGGTATTGTTTACTTTTGTAGATCTAGTTTAATGAAACTTATTTGTGATCCTGTTAGGGTTTTTCAAAAATTGTTTTGAATTTTTCACGTGTATGAACCCCAAAACCCAACAATTTGTTTCATGTTGCATTCCAAGATTGATTTTTTGATCCTTAGAAGCTAAGATTCAACACAAATAAATGTTCTAATTAACCATTCAAGAATGTAAATCAAATTTCAACCAAATACTATAATCAAGATGTTGTATTTGGTGGTAAGTTGTTGAGTGAATATGAACAAAGAAATGAGGGGTGTAGAGATTAGAAAGTAGAAGAGAAAATGAGATGAGTTCATGGTTTAATCTGGTGAGAAGGGTGGGTGTCGTGAGTGGGATAGGAGCTAGGGATAAGTTTAAGGTTTCATTTAGGAAGCGGTGTAGGGAGTGAAAGTAAATTTGAGGAGTGGTATAGAGTGAAAAGTAGAAGGGGAAAAGAAAATCGGTTCATGATTTAGTTTAGAGTGAGGTTATTTAATTAAATGAGGGTTGGTATAGGGTAAAGGAAGGCTAATAATCACTTTAACATTAGCATTTTTCCCTCAAAGGAAGCTTGAAATGTTGCTAATTTTTTCATTTCCCCAATTTTGTAGTTTTTTTTTTTTTTTTGTAAAATCTTAATGTTTAAATTTGATTCTTAAGTTGGTGTTTAAATATATCCCATTCTAAAAAAATATATATATATATATATATAAATTATTAGGGAAATGCACCCGATCACCGCCTAAAAGAGATATTTTTAAAAAATTAAAAAAAAAATTGAACATGTGACCTCAAAGACGCAACAAATATAACACTACAAAGTTTTTTCTTTTGAAGTGAAATAAAAATATCATTAATCATTAATATAGGTTTTCTATTTTAGTAAGTTGTTGTCTTTCCTTATTGGAAGTCTTATTTTCCGTTATGGTTCTATTATTATAAATGCAAAAGACAAGCGTATAAGCCTGCACATAAGTTTGCAAACTTTCGCAACGTCGATTAGATCTCAAAGAGAAAGAAAAGGCTTGCTATTAACGTAATTTCATTGTTAAATCAGATATAATAATGAGCAATTTCTATGAATAGAAATCTTTTCGTCAAAAAAATTCATTTAATTTGTCAAATTAATTTGATTCAATTAATAAAATGGCGGATTGGATAGAACTAATATAACGACCCGATTTTATTAACGATTTTATTAACACCGTTATAATAATTTATTTTCAAACTAGGACGTCACTCATATCTACGTAGACGTTCCTGGATAGACTAGGGTATGCCCGATGTTTGCTTTATTGCAATGTTGATTCATTCAATTACTTCATATTGCATCACATGTGTGTGTTTATAATGATAAATCGTGTGAGATGGCATGACGGGTATTCACCTCTTAAAGCGTGTCGACGTAGGTGCCTGGTAGGCTAAGTACGGTACACTAAGATGTGACAAATAATAATAATAAACCGTAGGCTAAGTCAATTAGATCAAAATAATAGGCTATGACGTGTCAAAAGATACGCTAGAGAGGTGCAGAGCACCGAATATTGGGTATCCGTGAGTGAGTTATTGGAAGGTTTAAATTGGTTAGTATCCTAATAGAGTCATTAATGAGTTTGGACAACTTTAATTGAGGCCTTGGGATGGTCCTCGAGACATGTGTACACAAACTTGATGAGATAGAGATATAAATATTTAAGTTGTAGATATTTTTGGACAACTAAGCCAAAAGTTTGTGCAAAATTGATGCTAGAGAGAGTCGATCCTTGCTTTCCATCTTGATGCTTGGGAGATTTGAGGATCTAAGCTAGGTGCTCTTCAACTAAGGTGTCATAACCATCATGCTAGAATTCCAATTTCTTTGCCCTAAATCTTGCTAGTAGGGACTTAAATTGATTGTGGATGATTGATCTCAAATAGAAAGAAAAGAGTTGTAAATCAATTACAACTCTCTTTTATACTTTAATTAAATAAAAATATTTCTAATTTTATACTTTCTAATTACTTTTCGTAATTACTTTCCGTAATTTCATATTTCTAATTGGATAAAAATATTTCTAATTACTTTTCGTAATTTTATATTTCTAATTTTATACTTTCTAATTCCACGCGCTCTCATTTATAAAATAAAAAGTAATAATAATTAGTAATTATAATAAAAATAAAAATAAAAATTTCGGGGCTCTCAAGCGTTAAGACAAGAAAATGTTTTGATGTGTGTAACATTATTAAAGTTGCTTGTATTTTCCGCATGTTTATATAACATTATTATTGACTTCCATTATAAATGCCTGGTAGTTTTCTTCTGAGGATTTACTCACTAGACTCGACATATGTTTTGTTGTGATGATCGAGTGCATCTTCTACGAGTAAGGCTAAGGGGATTCTTGGCGACTACCTCTGAGCTCGCTCATCGCTTGGCACACTACTCCTAGGTGTTTATTTTTATTTTTTTATTTATCTTGGGGTACTTACCAGGGGACTTTGAGTGACTTGTATATGTATATATTCATTTTTGGAGTTGCCTTGTCGCCTTATATACAATGTACATTATGTCGAGTTTTCCACACTAGATGTTGCTCTTTTGACATGAACTTTTATAAGTATATTATTATTTATGCTTTCGTGTCTATTAAGTCTCCCGCTTGAAATAACCGTTAAGCACTATAAAACTGGTAAAACATAGTAAATCCTTTAATTGAATATTCTAAAGGATAAAAAAGACTAACTCAGAACAAAATATTAGAATAATTGGTTAACTTTATGACAAGATATGACAATTTAGCCCACATTACAAGGGAACCGATGTGGCACCGAACGTCATCGCACGCGGGACACAACGGGGAACGTAACAGGTTGTGGGACCCACGATGCACCACTTGAGCGGTCTTAGGGCGCGGAATTAAGTTCTTGGATTGTCATCATAATATTCTCTCATGATTAAGAATACACTTTAGCATAAAAAACATGTACTTTTGTTAAGAACAATTTCATTATCTTAAATAAACATAACATTCAAATATGTTATAATAAACTCGATTAAACAACACAAAACACCGAATCCAAGTGTTAGATAGGCCTGTAGAGTCCCCTATATACATAAGTGAGAGTCGAACTCACAACCTCCCGAAATGTGATGCCTCTACCATCTCACCAATGATGCTTTGACAAAATTTGTTAATTTCCAATTAATGCATAATCTCTTACATTGATTAAATATTTTTATTCTTTATGGACTCCATTTACAAGGCATAATTATTATTATTATTTTGTTGAAGTATACGCGCATAATTGAATAATAACTAACAATCTATTGGTTTGAGTAGTAATCGCAACTACAGTTTTTGGTATTTAATAGAGGTTTCAAAACCCCTATTAAAAATGAGTGTTATTAAATGCCATGTGAGAAACGTGTTCGATGGGTCAATTGTTGGTTTGATATTTTTCATTAGGTTTTCTATTTTAATAAGTTGTTGTCTTCCTTGTTGGAAGTCCGTGTTTTTCTTCACTCGTTGGAAGTTTTTGTTCGTCTTCCCTTGTTGGAAGTTTTATTTCCTGATATGGTTCTATTATTGTAAATACAAAAGACAAGCGTATAAGTTGCATATAAATTTGTAAACTTTCGCAATGTCGATTTGATCTCAAAGAGAAAGAAAAGAGCTATAAATCAATGACAACTCTCTTTTATACTTTAATTGGATAAAATTATTTCTAATTTTATACTTTCTAATTACTTTTCGTAATTATATTTCTAATTACTTTTCGTAATTACTTTTCGTAATTTCATATTTCAAATTGGATAAAAATATTTCTAATTACTTTTCGTAATTTTATATTTCTAATTTTATACTTTCTAATTCCACGCGCTCTCTTTTATAAAAAAAAAAAGTAATAATAATTAGTAATTATAATAAAAATAAAAATTTCGGGGCTCTCAAGCGTTAAGACAAGAAAATGTTTTGATGTGTGTACGTGGTTTCTAGAGATACTGTATTTGTGCCTTGGGATGTACTTTCTAGCAAGTCTCTGTCTATCCAACAGAGGACAAAGAGCACTAACGACTTAAACTGATCATGTCACCCAATCATTTATCTGATGTAATAATACATATCTATATAACTAACCTTACCCACTCACTCGGTTTTTGTAGTACTAATATAAAAACCCAACCATATGCACTCAAATTTTTTTTAGGAGATTCAAGAAACAAATAATTGAATCTCGCTTCATTAGTTTGATCTACAATGGAGACTACATCGTTCTTCCTCGCGGTTACGTGTTTGCTTCGACGGATTCGAGCTCCTGCTACTTTCTCTTCTCCAAAATACAAAACCCTACCGTCCAATTCGAGGAGATTCAGGACCCTAATAACATCTACGAATATGTTCCGGACATCCTCACAAGTAAGGACCACCATGCATGCAAGTTTATGCAGTTAAGATTCTTTTCCAAGTTCTTTTATTCATAGTTTTTTGTTTACATGAGTTCTTGCAGGTTTGTATGAGAGAAACAGCAGAGCCAACGAATGGTATTTTTTCAGCCGTGTGAACAAGAAACACGCGAATGGTTCTCGGTTGAGTCGAAGCATCGCCGGTCAGAAAGGATTCTGGAGAGCCTCCACCGGAGAGAAAAGGTTCGAGGGTGCAATGGACAATTGTTGGGAAAGAGGACATCATTGAACTACTACGAAGGGAAGAATTCCAAGATCGATTGGATCATGCAAGAATACATCTTGGCGCCTCCACAAGATCATCGCACACCCAACAAGGTGCGTAATTGACCTAATTAATTCTTTCTCGTAATTGAGATTTTTTTTTCCTTGGCAATCGAATTGTTAATGATCAATTGAATATTGATTTATTGTTTTCTCTTTACGTACGGTTCAAGACTACGCTCCGTGCAAAATTTACCAAAAGGGTAGCAAAGCTTCAACCAACAAATCATCAACAGTAATTGGTCATCAATTGCGAGAGATCGCTTATAATTTCAATAGTGTTTGTGCCAAAGAAGGCTTGGAGGAGGACTACATGGTGCCCCACTACCTTATTATGATCAAGCACATGAATGTTGGCGAAGCTCAAGGAGGCACAATCAACGTTGAAGAAGCCATGCCACCATTAATGATCGTCAACCAAGATCATCCATCAAGATTAGTACCATTCGTACCTACCGACGACAACGTCGCAAACATGGGATCACCAACAATATTGCCAAGCACTAGTATTAATTGCAAAGCAGTTGATCATGATCATGATGTGCAGGATGTCCATGTTAATTCATTCTCATCAGATTTTTGTGACATTGATACGGAAGAAGTTCTCGAAACCCTTATCCAAGCCGCCTTCAACAAATTCCGATGATCGAGAGCCAAATGCCGGAGTGGAGGTTGAGAGGATGACGACGACGTAAGTTGCCGCTGCAGACATGGACGCGACGTAGAAGAAAAACTTCAATGTGACTTCAACACTACTCATCATCATGACGTAGTCGCTTTGCCTAATGTTGAGTCGATGGTTGAGACGACCGAGGTTTTAGAGGAGAAGGAGGGCGTCGACTGGTTACGTGACTTTCCCCAATTTGAACCGGCGGATTTGGAATTCAGCGATTGGGAAGCTGATGCATGGGATAATGAATTTGTTCTTGTTTGAATGTATATACAGTTGTCACAATGATCATTATGTATTTGCTTAATCAGTTAATGTAATGACATTGATCTATAGTTTTTTCTTCTTTTTTTGTATCAACATTGTTATGTAACACTACACATTCGGTTTAAGCTGTTCCTAATTTTGATTCATAAAATTAAGTTTCTTTTTTTGATAAAACAACAAATTAATTAAGTTGTTCGAATAGTTAAACTTGGATATTTTTAAAATTGTTTATTGTCTCCAAGCTGAAATTCGTGAATATATCAAAATTAATAATCGAGCATTGTGCATAGGAAATTAACAATTTTTAACTTGTTCCTCACTTTGTAAGTATGCGTACATGATTTTATGAAACACCGTATATATGCAACATTTATTTTATAGGAATGAGACTTTATTCATTATATATATAGCTCAATATATACAACAAATTGCATAGAATACTTACAAAAGGCAAGAACCAATGTGTTTCTCATGCATGCATTAGAATTTTTTATAAGATATATTACCTACTGGCACATCCAAACCCTAACCCTAGATTCACTTGATTTAAAAAAAAAAAAAACCTTT
Organism: Stephania japonica; assembly: GCA_039657345.1. Lineage (NCBI taxonomy): Eukaryota > Viridiplantae > Streptophyta > Magnoliopsida > Ranunculales > Menispermaceae > Stephania > Stephania japonica. The sequence goes on from CM077562.1 coordinate 11,603,794, forward strand.
AGATTTTTCTTGGCAATCAATAATAGTTACAGTTTTTTGACACAATATATACATATACCCAGCAAGTCCAAACCTTATACCTTGATAAATATATAACACGATTTTTTATATGTGAAAAAAAAACTAGAGAATACGTACGTACACATTATTTATTAGTAATTTTAAATTAAGGCACACATGTCTATTTATTTATTTTTGCTTACTAATCCCATGTGAATTATATATAGTTGGACATTCAACCCCAAAACCCAAGAGATCCAAGAAATATAGTGTAGCTCTCAAGAATCGAACTCCATGACCTCTACTTAAGTAAGAGTTATGGTGTTCCTTTCTTAACCACTACACCACTCTCCTTAGCATGCATGACTATTTTAAAATTATCTAAATGACATTTTTTTTTGACTTCAAGTGAGAATCGAATCACGATCTCCCGAAGTCTTTCTTAAGTAAGAGTATATGTTTTTGATGTTGAGATTTTATATAGATCTTGAAATTTATTTATTTATTTATTTTTTCTTGATAAGAAAATTCTTGTCAAGCTGATTGCATTTGGTAGGACCTGCAAATTTATTTTAGTGTATATTCTTAGTAATTTAATGGCAATGGCATATGCACTTCTTAGCTGCATACAGTTATGTTGTTTTGATGTTGGTAGAAATTGTGTCTATGCTACATTTGATTTGATGTTGAAAATGCTTGTAAATAGTGGTAGTTTTTTAACAAATGATATTTGAAATTTATTACTCTTTAGCTCTAGTGTATCTCTAGTTCTGTTTGATTTATAACTTATTTGTACTAGAGCCAAGCTTTTATGATCATTAGTGTCTATTCCAAGTATCCAACCAATTTTTTCATGATTTTTGCCATAGTGGCTGTGTCTAGTTTGTGTCGATAGTTTGTGAATCACCGATTTTGATGTGTCATGCTCATTTCATTTCATTTATTTATTTATTTGGTTATGTTCTTTGCGCAGATAGGATCATTGAAAATGGTTGGAAATTGAAGAAAAAGTCGCGGATAAAGATAACACAGATAATGGTGTTTAGGAAATAAATTACTATTCCCGAAGATTTAGTCCTTAAAAAGCGAAAAGTTAATGAAGCATTTTTTTTGAAGATTGTTTCAGTTGTTGGAGAAAAATTATATGAAATTGAGTCTTAGTTTATCTTGAGTTAGAAAATAAAGTGTCGATTTTCTTTCTCCCTTCCATTTGCGGTGTCCAATTCTCCTTGAGGATTATCATCTCGGTGGAGAAGCTTGCTAATTTCGATCGTGAACGAATCCCGTAACGTGTTGTTCATGCCGGGGAGCTAGTGCAAAAGGTTTCTTGAAGTTACCCATGATATTTCTCACTCTCTTGTGCAGACTTCCTTCGTGCCCCCGGAGTTCAAACCCCATTGATTGTTCGTTTCTCCACTGTCATCCATGAGCGTGGGAGCCATGAAACTCTCGGGATCCTCGGGGTTTTGTCGTGAAATTCTACACAAGAGAGGTATTGCTCTTTCTTATTTTAGACCTAAAAGTTTTTGTCGCTTTCGCATTATTGGATGGAGATTCTAAGAGTGGTATGTCCGCGTCTCATATTATGTATTGTGGAATTGTCTTTTTTTGTTTTGTTTTTTTTTTTTTTGTTTTAGTTTTAGTTTTAGTTTTTTTTTTGTTTGACGTCAACGGGAGTCAAATCCATGACAAAGACTAAACCTTGCCTTTTCGCAAGTGATACCTCATCCATCTCAAGATCCATCTCGTAAGTGATGCTTTGGATGTGTATCGTGGAACCATCAAGTCTTCTTTTTATTTTATGTTGACAATCAATTTTTTTTCTTTTATTTTTTTATTTTTTTTAAAAAAAGAAAGAAAGTTGACAATCAATAATGTACACATGCATTAGAATTATTTGTCAAGTATGAACTCTATAAGATATATAATTATGTACCTGCTTGCACATCCAAACCCTAACCCTAGATTATAACTACCCACATGATTTTTTTATTTAAAAAAAAACTTGAGATTTTTTTTCCTTGGCAATCAATAATATATAGTTAATTAGAGTTTTTTGTTCGAATACACTCTCCATAATATACCCGGCACATTTGAACCATAACCCTAGATAAATAACAACAGGATTTTAAGAAAAAATAAAATAAAATGAAAACTAGAGAAATACGTACCTACACCTTCTTAAATAAAGTTTTTAGGAGTTTATAATTATAGCTTAGTTAACAATTGGTCTAGCTCTCAGTCTGGACATATAAGCTATTAACTTTAAATTAATTAATTATTAGTATTTCAGCCATATAAGCTAGCATGTACTAGTTGTTTAATGGAATGATTTTTTTTTTATAAAAATCGTTTATTAATTAATTGCACCGATTTTCTTTATATATTAAGAATTGTTAATGATCAATTGAATATTGATTTATTGTTTTCTCTTTACGTACAGTTTGAAACAGAAACAAATCTACAATGTCATTACCCAAGTAAAATCAGAAACAAATCTACAGACAATTAACATGTCCATCTCCACTTCAGTTAACAAAAATTAAGGCAGTAAAGTCGGAAACAAATCTCCTGACAACATGTCCGTATCCACTTCAAAACCAAAATTTAGGCAGTTTATTCCTCTCCACTCTAACGTGAAAAACTTAACTTTCAACACAACCCTAAATTACCAAATTGATTGATTACCATAAGTTCCAATTAAGTTAGGATTGAAGATTTGTTGCTGTTGTTGTTATTGATGGAAACTAATTAAAATTAAGCCTAATCATTTATGTGATGTAATAATACATATTTATATAACTAACGTACCCACTCACTCGGTTTTTGTAGTACTAATATAAAAACCCAACCATATGCACTCAAATTTTTTATTGGAGATTCAATAAACAGTAAATGGAATCTGCTTCATTAGTTTGATCTACAATGGAGACTACATCTCCATTAGTTCTTCCTTGCGGTTACGTGTTTGCTCCGAAGGATTCAGAGCTCCTCGCTACTTTCTCTTCTCCAAAATACAAAACCCTACCGTCCAATTCGAGGAGATTAAGGACCCTAAGAACATCTACGAATATGTTCCGACATCCTCACAAGTAAGGACCACCATGCATGCAATTTTATGCAGTTAAGATTCTTTTCCAAGTTCTTTTATTCATAGCTTTTTGTTTACATGAGTTCTTGCAGGTTTGTATGAGAGAAACAGTAGAGCCAACGAATGGTATTTTTTCAGCCGTGTGAACAAGAAACACGCTAATGGTTCTCGGTTGAGTCGAAGCATCGCCGGTCAGAAAGGATTCTGGAGAGCCTCCACTGGAGTGAAAAAGGTTCGAGGGTACAATGGACAGTTGTTGGGAAAGAGGACACCATTGAACTACTATGAAGGGAAGAATTCCAAGACTGATTGGATCATGCAAGAATACATCTTGGCGCCTCCACAAGATCATCGCACACCCAACAAGGTGCGTAATTGACCTAATTAATTCTTTCTCGTTAATTAATCTTGACAATCAATTTTTTTCTTTTTTTTTTTTTTTTTGAAAGAAAGAAAGTTGATATTTGTTAGAATGAACTCTATAAGATATATAATTACGTACCTGCTTGCACATCCAAACCCTAACCCTAGATTATAACTACCCACATGATTTTTTTATTTAAAAAAAAACTTGAGATTTTTTTTCCTTGGCAATCAGAATTGTTAATGATCAATTGAATATTGATTTATTGTTTTCTCTTTACGTACGTTTGAAGACTACGCTCGTGCAAAATTTACCAAAAGGGTAGCAAAGCTTCAACCAAAGCAAATCATCAACAAAGTAATTGGTCATCAATTGCGAGAGATCAGTTATAATTTCAATAGTGTTTGTGCCAAAGAAGGCTTGGAGGAGGACTACATGGTGCCCCTGTGTACCTTATTATGATCAAGACATCAATGTTGGTGAAGCTCAAGGAGGCACAATCAACAAGTGAAGAAGCCATGCTACCATTAATGATTGTCAACCAAGGTCATCCATCAAGCATTAGTACCATTCGTACCTACCGACGACAACGTCGCAAACATGGGATCACCAACAATATTGCGAGCACTAGTATTAATTGCAGCAGTGATCATCATGATGTGCAGGATGTCCATGTTAATTCATTCTCATCAGATTTTTGTGACATTGATACTCATCCTGACGTAGTCGCTTTGCCTAATGTTGAGTCGATGGTTGAGACGACTGAGGTTTTAGAGGAGCAGGAGGGCGTCGACTGGTTACGTGACTTTCCCCAATTTGAACCGGCGGATTTGGAATTCAGCGATTGGGAAGCTGATGCATGGGATAATGAATTTGCTCTGGTTTGAATGTATATACAGTTGTCACAAGGATCATTATTTATTTGCTTAATCAGTTTATGTAATGACATTGATCTATAGTTTTTTCTTCTTTTTTTTTTTTATCAACATTGCTATGTAACGCTACACATTCGATTAAAGCTGTTCCTAATTTTGATTCATAAAATTAAGTTTCTTTTTTTGATAAAACAACAAATTAATTAAGTTGTTCGAATAATCAAACTTGGATATTTTTAAAATTGTTTATTGTCTCCTAGCTGAAATTCGTGAATATATCAAAATTAATAATCGAGCATTGTGCATAGGAAATTAACAATTTTTAACTTGTTCCTCACTTTGTAACTATGCGTACATGATTTTATGAAACACCGTATATATACGACATTTATTTTATAGGAATGAGACTTTATTCATTATATATATAGCTCAATATATACAACAAATTGCATAGAATACTTACAAAAGGCAAGAAACAATGTGTTTCTCATGCATGCATTAGAATTTTTTATAAGATATATTACCTACTGGCACATCCAAACCCTAACCCTAGATTCACTTGATTAAAAAAAAAAACCCTTTAGATTTTTCTTGGCAATCAATAATAGTTACAGTTTTTTGACACAATATATACATATACCCAGCAAGTCCAAACCCTATACCTTGATAAATATATAACACGATTTTTTATATGTGAAAAAAAAACTAGAGAATACATACGTACACATTATTTATTAGGAATTTTAAATTAAGGCACACATGTCTATTTATTTATTTTTGCTTACTAATCCCATGTGAATTATATATAGTTGGACATTCAACCCCAAAACCCAAGAGATCAAAGAAATATAGTGTAGCTCTCAAGAATCGAACTCCATGACCTCTACTTAAGTCAGAGTTATGGTGTTCCTTTCTTAACCACTACACCACTCTCTTTAGCATGCATGACTATTTTAAAATTATCTAAATGACATTTTTTTTTTTTTGACTTCAAAGTGAGAATCGAATCACGATCTCCGAAGTCTTTCTTAAGTAAGAGTATATGTTTTTGATGTTGAGATTTTATATAGATCTTGAAATTTATTTATTTATTTATTTTTTCTTGATAAGAAAATTCTTGTCAAGCTGATTGCATTTGGTAGGACCTGCAAATTTATTTAGTGGAGGGTTTTCATCTCTCCTTGTATATTCTTAGTAATTTAGCTAGTGGCAATGGCATATGCACTTCTTAGCTGCATACAGTTATGTTGTTTTGATGTTGGTAGAAATTGTGTCTATGCTACATTTGATTTGATGTTTGTTTGGTGAAAATGCTTGTAAATAGTGGTAGTTTTTTAACAAATGATATTTGAATTTTATTACTCTTTAGCTCTAGTGTATCTCTAGTTCTGTTTGATTTATAACTTATTTGTACTAGAGCCAAGCTTTTATGATCATTAGTGTCTATCCTAAGTATCCAACCAATTTTTTCATGATTTTTGCCATAGTGGCTGGTGTCTAGTTTGTGAATCACCGATTTGATGTGTCATGCTCGATTTCATTTATTTATTTATTTGGTTATGTTCTTTGCGCAGATAGGATCATTGAAAATGGTTGGAAATTGAAGAAAAAGTCGCGGATAAAGATAACACAGATAATGGTGTTTAGGAAATAAATTACTATTCCTGAAGATTTAGTCCTTAAAAAGCGAAAAGTTAATGAAGCATTTTTTTTTAAGATTGTTTCTGTTGTTGGAGAAAAAACAATATGAAATTGAGTCTTAGTTTATCTTGTGTTAGAAAATAAAGTGTCTGATTTTCTTTCTCCCTTCCATTTGCAGGTCCAATTCTCCTTGAGGATTATCATCTGGTGGAGAAGCTTGCTAATTTCGATCGTGAACGAATCCCAGAACGTGTTGTTCATGCCAGGGGAGCTAGTGCAAAAGGTTTCTTCGAAGTTACCCATGATATTTCTCAGCTCTCTTGTGCAGACTTCCTTTGTGCCCCTGGAGTTCAAACCCCATTGATTGTTCGTTTCTCCACTGTCATCCATGAGCGTGGGAGCCCTGAAACTCTCAGGGATCCTCGAGGTTTTGCTGTGAAATTCTACACAAGAGAGGTATTGCTCTTTCTTATTTTAGACCTAAAAGTTTTTGTCGCTTTCGCATTATTGGATGGAGATTCTAAGAGTGGTATGTCCGCGTCTCATATTATGTATTGTGGAATTGTCTTTTTTTGTTTTGTTTGTTTTTTTTTTGTTTTAGTTTTAGTTTTAGTTTTTTTTTTGTTTGACGTCAACGGGAGTCAAATCCATGACAGCACTAAACCTTGCCTTTTCGCAAGTGATACCTCATCCATCTCAGCATCCATCTCAGAAGTGATGCTTTGGATGTGTATCGTGGAATCATCAAGTCTTCTTTTTATTTTATGTTGAATGTGGACAATGTGGTATTTGGAGATTGATTGACGGCAGTGGTATATCATTGTAATGCATGTTTACTAGTAACTAAGTGATTTACCATGAAAGTTGATGGAGGTTGATCAATGACTGTAAGATATCAATACTGCTTTGAGAGGCTTGAGCAAAAAAATTTGGGGTGATTTTGAAAGGGAGTTCTTTGTAATTTATATGTTTATGCTTGCATTCACTTTTTTGTTGTAGTTATTGTTTTGAAGAGTGTTCTACAAATTTGCAAAGCTTCTATTTTCCTATCGTTCGTATTGCATTTGGTTTGCAAAGAAAGATTCCTTATAGATCAACCTTGTCAAATTGCTTGGAGTGTCTGATGTGCACAAAATATGAATTGCGCATGGCATATATGTCCTTTTAGTAATGAACCAGATCTGGTGTTTCTTTTTAGTAGTAGTTGGTTGATACAACTAGTAGAAATTTGTATGATGTTCTTCAAGGAATGCTTTGAGAGGCGATATTCATGTATGTGTGTGATTCATGTAAAGATTTGATCCTACTCATGATACATGCTTGTGTTTCTCGAATTATATCCTATCATGCTCTGTGTTGTCCCTACTCCCTATGTCTTGAATTTCTGGCTCTGAGTTGATTCATTGGGATACTCAAGACTAAGATGCATTTTCCTTGTTTGAAGTTGATTATCATCATATTACGAGCAAGGCATTTTCTTCGCAAGTAAATGGATGTAGGTCTGGAATGCTTTTTTGTTCAGTCTGCTGTTATTTCTTATTTTCTGTTTTGCTCAAAGTGGCCAATATTGCCATTTAATTTTTTCAAATTTTGTGGTTTCCAGGGCAACTTTGATCTAGTTGGGAACAACTTCCCGGTGTTCTTCATTCGTGATGGCATGAAGTTCCCTGACATGGTTCATGCTTTGAAGCCGAACCCCAAATCCCACATTCAGGAAAATTGGAGAGTCCTCGACTTTTTCTCTCATCACCCAGAGAGCTTGCACATGTTTACCTTCCTGTTTGACGATATTGGTATTCCTCAAGATTACAGGCACATGGATGGTTCTGGTGTGAACACATACACCCTCATCAACAAAGCCGGGAAAGCCCATTACGTGAAATTCCACTGGAGACCAACCTGCGGGGTCCAACCACAGTCATGCTACCCAGGACCTCTACGATTCGATTGCTGCTGGAAATTATCCTGAATGGAAGCTTTTCATCCAGATTATTGATCTTGATCACGAGGATAAATTCGACTTTGATCCACTTGATGTCACGAAGACCTGGCCAGAGGATATCCTGCCCTTGATGCCAGTTGGTCGAACCCCTTAAAAGAAGAAACTTGGAAAAGCGTAATCTGAGGCGCATCATATGTTGTGGTCTTCTTTACTTGATTGATTGTTGGATTGGTTGATTGATTGATTGTTGGAAGTTTTATTTTATGATTTATTGATTATTGGATTCTATGAATAAAAATATTTTTTCGTAAAAAGAAACTTTCTAATTTTATACTTTACTTGGCTAAATTACTTTCCAACGCTCTCTTTTATAAAAAAAAAAAAGATGTAATAATAATTAGTAATTATAATAAAAATAAAAATTTCGGGGCTCTCTTAAACTGATCACGTCACCCAATCATTTATATGATGTAATAATACATATCTATATAACTAACCATACCACTCACTCGGTTTTTGTAGTACTACTATAAAAACCCAACCATATATATATATATATATATATATATATATATATATATATATATATATATTCATTTTTGGAGTTGCCTTGTCGCCTTATATACAATGCACATTATGTTGGGTTTTTCACACTAGGATGTTGCTAAGTATATTATTATTTATGCTTTCGTGTCTATTACGTCTTCCGCTTGAATTGAATATTCTAAAGGATGAAAAAAGACTAACTCAGGAACAAAATACTAGAATAATTGGTTAACTTTATGACAAGATATGACAATTTAGCACACATTACAAGGGAACTGACGTGGCAACGGACATCATCGAAGCGCGACAGGAACTGGGCAGGCGTGACGTGACAGGGCTGTGGGACCCACGACGCACCACGGAGCGGTCTCGGGGCGCAGAATCAAGTTCTTGGATTGTCATCATAATATTCTCTCATGATTAAGAATACACTTTAGCATAAAAACATGTACTTTGGTTAAGAACAATTTCATTATATTAAATAAAATAACATTCAAATATGTTATAATAAACTCTGATTAAATAACACAAAACATCAAATCCAAGTGTTAGATAGGCCTGTAGAGTTCCCTATATACATAAGTGAGAGCCGAACTTACAACCTCCCGAAATGTGATGCCTTTACCATCTCACCAAAGATGCTTTGACAAAATTTGTTAATTTCCAATTAATGCATAATCTCTTACATTGATTAAATATTTTTATTCTTTATGGACTCCATTTACAAGGCATAATTATTATTATTATTTTGTTGAAGTATACAATGCATAATTGAATAATAACAAACAATCGGTTGGTTTGAGTAGTAACTGCAACTACTGAGTTTTGGTCTTTAATAGAGGTTTCAAAACCCCTATTAAAAATGAGTGTTATTAAATGTCATGTGAGAAACGTTGTTGGTTTGATATTTTTCACTAGGTTTTCTATTTCAATAAGTTGTTGTCTTCCCTTGTTGGAAGTCTGTGTTTTTCTTCACTCGTTAGAAGTTTTTGTCTGTCTTCCCTTGTTGGAAGTTTTATTTCCTGTTATGGCTCTATTATTGTAGATGCAAAAGACATGCGTATAAGTTGCGTATAAGTTGCATATAAATTTGCAAACTTTCACAACGTCGATTTGATCTCAAATAGAAAGAAAAGAGCTGTAAATTAATTACAGCTCTCTTTTATACTTTAATTGGATAAAAATATTTCTAATTTTATACTTTCTAATTACTTTTCGTAATTATATTTCTAATTACTTTTCGTAATTACTTTTCGTAATTTCATATTTCTAAGGGAACAACTATGTGCACCCCACAAAAGTGTAAGGGCAAGCCACATACTAAGGGCACTCTATGATTTTATTTGGGCACCCCAATGTGATATTTTATTTCCCTAAATACCCTTTTTCAATTTAGAAGGGCACCCCATTGTATGTGATTTCGAAGGAGGGCACCCCATTGATTTCGGAGGGCACACCACTCAACCTAGCCGCTTCTTCATCTTCCAAATCTCGCCCTATTATGTGCGATTTAGGCTCATAATTGTTCCACGAATCTTGCTTGCCGTGGTCGTTGTTGGTTCGTGCGTCGGACGGGAAGGGGTGGTGGCGATTTGCGCTTTGGAGGGAAAGGGGGTGGTGGCGGTTCGTGTGTTGGAGGACCCGGATCAACTACAAGGTGCAAATTTCTTCTCATATGATGTTTTAATGGATATTTACCAATGCAATTGTTGTACGAGTGGTATTTTATTGTTAGAATTTGAAATTTGTTATCGATTCGTTGTTGATTTCGTTATATGTTGTCTGGTTCGGCCTCGCAGAGCCGAACCTAAGTAATTTGTTCGGTGGATGAGGCTCGAAACAATGTGTTCCTATCAGTTTGTGAGAGGCCAAACAAAACATATAGGTTCGGTTGAAGGACACCGAAACTATATTATTTGTTCGGTTTATTCTAACTGAACCAATATGTTTTAAAATTTTTGTTGGATTTTGATGTTGGTGTCTCTTCATACACAGGGATGGCTCGTTCTAAGAAGCCTGTGACATGGGAAGAGACAGGTAACACGGTAGGATTACGCGGTGGCCGTCGTGGAAGGAGACCTCAAACGGCATCGTATAGAAAGTCCAAGGAATCAACACGTGTTACGAATGCAAGTGATGTCGCTGAGGTACACGATGAGACATCCGCAGTAAATGCCTCCGTCACTGCCACTGTAGGAAAGGAGATAGAAGTCCATAAAAGTCAAGTCACTACCGCCGAGACTTCTTCTTCCGACTCCATTGAAGAAGAACAAGATGAATCGCAGGAACAAGAAGTGGATGGAGAAGAAGCGGAGCAAAGCAAATGAGTGACTACTTGTGTGTGATTATAATTTAAAATGTTGGTTTTATGTTGACTTTATACAATAAATTTCTTTTGGTTGTTATTAGTCCGAAATGCATGTCGATGGTAGTCACTAATCGGTATACATTTTATTGGTTCAAATTTGATATGATATATTTTGTTGCCTTCATTATTATTTGGATTTGTTTTGATATTTTGATATGCACGTGTGTTCGGTTATACAGGCCTGAACATACATAGAAGGTTCGGTTATGCAGGCCTGAACAAACAAAGAAGTTTCGAGCCTGCATAACCGAACCTTACTGTTGAAAATACCTATACATAGGGTCGGTTGAACATGACCGAATATCTATCTAAGTTTCGGTTACTAGCTCCCAAACTTTTTGTTGATGTTCGGTTATGGGTGCCCGATCCTAGTATCTTACATTTCATAAATTACATGTTCGGTTAGTAACGTCATTACATTCTCTAGATGTTCTATTGCCCTCTACCGAACATTGTTAATATGTTCGATACTTTGTGACCGACCATTAGTTATTTTGGAGGAAAGACATCATCAAATGAGTCGGCATCACATCATTCGTGAAGAAATAAATGTTAGAGTACGAAAACTCAAATCAATAATTCATTTAAAATAAGAAATAGTACGATTCAACCCAAAAAATTATAATATTTCATCCACTTTTGCCTGTATAAAACAACTTCAATCATATGTTACTATAGAAGTGTGTCATAGAAGTGTGTCATACATCAATGATGATATCATTCATTTCAAAACTTGATAGTAAAGTATGCAATATACACAAAAAAATATTTCAAAAACGGACTTCAATTTGAAGTGAGGTCAAGGTGTGTCCAAGTCAACGATAATTGGAGTTCCGACTTGAGTACTAACAAATTGCGGTGGCTCTTTAATATTTAAGTTCTGAACCCATCCCATCGCCTCCGGTCGTGAATTTCTTCGCCACCCCGGATACAAAGGAGGAAAAGGGGCATCCACATTAAATAAAACCTGAAAAATATAGATGGGTCGTTTAAGAAAAAGAAATAAATATACAAGTACAGCTTGGAATTTATAAAGTGGTTCACTTTACCCTCATAAAATGGTTGCCATTAACGTGTGTCATCCCAATTACGACCCTGTCACTCATCGACTCTGGTGGTGTACCCTTAAGTGGAGGGAATGTCATACTACCACTCGGTGATAGGGACACTACCAAGACCTTGTAACATGTAGCAATGATGAGTCCCATATCAGGCATAGACATCCACTTTTGAAATGGAGCGTCCTCTTTCTCGTAGTACTGCACAGATAGTATAATCGTATCGCAGTGATCACTACCAAGGATTATGCGCCAAAGATCTTCGTACCCATGAAGTTCACAATACAAATCATTGCGGATTTGTTTCCATGCATCATCTTCCTTGTGTCCAAGACCAGCTGCAACAACACGGTATCCACAATTACCATCTCCCCTAACTTCATCAACACTCGCAATGTGACCAATCCATTCTATAGGGACTACACCACTATAACCATTGTTAGACATACGATGCAAACATGTACACGTTCTATGGATTTTTTGCCGCACTTGACGAGTAGCCAAGTTCGGTATCTTATCCAAATGAAGGACATGCTCAAAGTGGGACGGATTTCTCTTGGTGGATGCATCAAAAATGTTGGCCTTAGTTACCTTCCTCTTCTTCCCTATTTGCAGCACCTTTCCCTTCCCCGCTTTCGTTGGCTTTCTTCCCTTGTCTTAATTTTCTCCTTCGGGGCAATAATCGACACGGATGAGGGACGACTAATCTCTCAAATTCGTTGCACAATCCTCATGCGCAAACCCTCACTCTCAACACTTTCATACCTTTCAATTACCCTTTGAATTTCCTCTCTGAAGTTGTACTCCATCCGATTCAATGCTTGCTCAGGATTCATGCTCAACTTTTGCCAATGTACATGGATATCGTCAAGTGGTATGGGTGAACCTGCCAATTGATGAGTTGCAAGTTCGTGGGCGCAAGGAAGGCCATGGGTCATGCGCAATACACAACCACACCTCATGGAATCGGTCCCAATATTTTCTGTCATATCCAACTCCTTGCGAATTTTCTCCAACGCAACATGTGAAACAAATCCTCGCAACATACGGTACAATGTATCGATGAATCCGTGTTGCACAACATTCAAACTCTTCTCAAAAGACGTCGTGATCTCGATTGTGTTGCCCCTCAACCATCTTTGTGAATAACCGGCCATATAGTCACAAAGTTTCCTTTAGAACTTCCAATATGTTTTTTCAAGGTATTGTGTGCAATTTCAACTCTACCAGTCGTATTATGCCCAAGATGTAATATTTGGTCTGTCCATGCTCGCACAAATCGTTCTGTATAATCTCTAACCCAAGTATCCATTAGATAATCTAGCAATCCATTTACACAAGCATATTGGGTGGCCAAGTTCGTCATCCTTGAATTGAACACACTTTCAAAAGTGGCAACCGTCACGGCATTCCACCTACTCAAGAAAAGGTTGAACTCTTCGTTCCTCGCAAAATATCTTTTCGTGTGTCCTGCCACACCCCTATTGATATGCCATGTGCATAGAAGGTGAGTTGTAGAGGGAAAAACAAACTCAATTGCCTTCGTCAATCCCAACTCTCTGTCGCTAAGAATCACATGTGGGTTAGACCATCCATCCATGAGGTTCTTAAGGGTCTTCAATGCCCAAATATAGTTCTCTTCTGTCTCTCTTGATATAAATGCAAACCCGACAGAGAAAGTGAGCTCGGTTGATGTCACACCAATGATCTCAAGCAATGGCATACAATATCTATTGGTTTTGTACGTGCAATCCATCATCAAAACCAATGGGAAACATCGAAGTAAGTTGATGGATTTAGGATGAGCCCAAAACAGGTCCGTGACTTCGTCGGTTTGGTCATCTTTTCTATGCCATGAAATATAACCATGTGTGTCCAACAAATGCATGAGTTGTTGCATTTGTGATCTCCCACCAGCTTCAATGAACCTATGTTTTTGTCTTGCGTTGTATATTGTGAGCAAGGTTGATGCATTCGATTTATCTCTTTTCTTTAAAGTGTCCAAAATCTTTCGGGGCTTGATGTTGCCTTTCGTCATCTGAATCAACTTGATGATTTGCCGGTTGAAGCTTTGCTACCCTTTCGGTAAATTTTGCACAGAGCGTAGTCTTCAAATTGTACGTAAAGAGAAAACAATAAATCAATATTCAATTGATCATTAACAATTCTAATTAATATATAAATAAAATCAAGTGCAATTAATTAATAAACGATTTTTATAAATTAAAAAAATCAGTCCAATAAACTAGTACATGCTAGCTTATATGGCTGAAATACTAATAATTAATTAATTTAAAGTTAATTATCATTGAATTAAAACTCCTAAAACTAAAAGAAAGGGTGGTAATTTCTCTAGGTTTTTTTAGGAAAAAGAAATATGTTCGTGCATAGTTATATGGCTGAAAAATTGTAGATTATATTATTCAAGTTTAGACTTTATAATATAGGAGGGTCTATAATATAAATTGGAGTGTTAAGGAATATTGTGCAATTAGGAAATATGCACAAATCACTCCTATAATTATGTTGTAAAATCACTCCTGTAATTATGTTATGCACAAATCACTCCCTTGATTATGTGCTACCTTATTTAGATATTTCCTTTTGTATGTAATTGCATCTCTATATATAGAGACATGTAATAGATCAATAATACAACACAATAAACTTATTCTATTATGAAACTAACATGGTATCAGAGCAGGTTTTCGATCCAAACCTTAATTTCCCAAATCTTTGATTCTTGAGCGAAGAGATCAGATCTTGGATCCTGAAAGCTTGATGGATCAGATCTTTGGTTTCATTGTTTTGTTTTCTTGATTTCTTGAAGCATTATTAGTTCGTGTTCATCAATGGCGTCTGTGCAAGCGATGGCGAGTTCATCGAATGAAGGCGATGCGATGGTGTTCGGTGTTGAAAGCCCTTACTATTTGTCTAATTCAGATCATCCTGGCATGATATTGGTGACGAATCCTCTGACCGGCACCAACTAATTTTCGATGGTACAAAAAAAGAAACTTAATTTTATGAATCAAAATTAGGAGCGACTTTAACTAATAGAATGTGTAGTGTTACATAGCAATGTTGATACAAAAAAAGAAGAAAAAACTATAGATCAATGTCATTACATAAACTGATTAAGCAAATACATAATGATCCTTGTGACAACTGCATGTATATACATTCAAACCAGAGCAAATTCATTATTCCATGCATCAGCTTCCCAATCGCTGAATTCCAAATCCGCCGGTTCAAATTGGGGAAAGTCAAGTAACCAGTCGACGCCCTCCTCCTCCTCTAAAACCTCGGTCGTCTCAACCATCGACTCAACATTAGGCAAAGCGACTACGTCATGATGATGAGTAGTGTTGAAGTCACATTGAAGTTTTTCTTCTACGTCGCGTCCATGTCTGTAGCAGCAACTTCTGTCGTCTTCATCCTCTCAACCTCCACTCCGGCATATGGCTCTCGATCATCGGGACTGTTGAAGGCGGCTTGGATAAGGGTTTCGAGAACTTCTTCAGTATCAATGTCACAAAAATCTGATGAGAATGAATTAACATGGACATCACGCACATCATGATGATCATTCTTGCAATTAATACTAGTCTTGGCAATATTGTTGATCGATCCCATGTTTGCGACGTTGTCGTCGGTAGGTACGAATGGTACTAATGCTTGATGGATGATCTTGGTTGTGGCGTGGCTTCTTTTGATTGATGGTGTCTCACAGTTGATTGTGCCTCCTTGAGCTTCACCAACATTGATGTCTTGATCATAATAAGGTATTTGGGGCACCATGTAGTCCTCCTCCAAGCCTTCTTTGCCACAAACACTATTGAAATTATAACGATCTCTCACAATTGATGACCAATTATTGTTGATGATTTTTTGGTTGAAACTTTGATACCCTTACGATAAATTTTGCTGAGCGTAGTCTTCAAAGCGTACGTAAAGAGAAAACAATAATTAACTTTTTCCTAAAAAAACCTAGAGAAATTGCCACCCTTCCTTTTAGTTTTAGGAGTTTTAATTCAATGATAATTAACTTTAAATTAATTAATTATTAGTATTTCAGCCATATAAGCTAGCATGTACTAGTTGTTTATTGGACTGATTTTTTTTATTTATAAAAATTGTTTATTAATTAATTGCACTGATTTTATTTATATATTAATTAGAATTGTTAATGATCAATTGAATATTGATTTATTGTTTTCTCTTTACGTACAGTTTGAAGACTACGCTCTGTGCAAAATTTACCGAAAGGGTAGCAAAGCTTCAACCAGCAAATCATCAACAGTAATTGGTCATCAATTGCGAGAGATCAGTTATAATTTCAATAGTGTTTGTGCCAAGGAAGGCTTGGAGGAGGACTACATGGTGCCCCAGCTACCTTATTATGATCAGTACATCAATGTTGGTGAAGCTCAAGGAGGCACAATCAACTGTGAGGCACAATCAACTGTGAAGAAGCCACGCCACAACCAAGATCATCCATCAGCATTAGTACCATTCTTACCTACCGACGACAACGTCGCAAACATGGGATCAGTCAACAATATTGCCAGCACTAGTATTAATTGCAGCAGTGATCATCATGATGTGCAGTATGTCCATGTTAATTCATTCTCATCAGATTTTTGTGACATTGATACTCAAGAAGTTCTTATCCAAGCCGCCTTCAACAGTCCCGATGATCGAGAGCCAAATGCCGGAGTGGAGGTTGAGAGGATGACGACGACAGAAGTTGCTGCTGCAGACATGGACGCGGACGTAGAAGAAGAACTTCAATGTGACTTCAACACTACTCATCCTGACGTAGTCGCTTTGCCTAATGTTGAGTCCATGGTTGAGACGACCGAGGTTTTAGAGGAGGAGGAGGGCGTCGACTGGTTACATTACTTTCCCCAATTTGAACCGGCGGATTTGGAATTCAACGATTGGGAAGCTGATGCATGGAATAATGAATTTGCTCTGGTTTGAATGTATATACAGTTATCACAATGATCATTATGTATTTGCTTAATCAGTTTATGTAATGACATTGATCTATAGTTTTTTCTTCTTTTTTTTTGTATCAACATTGCTATGTAACACTACACATTCGGTTAAAGCTGTTCCTAATTTTGATTCATAAAATTAAGTTGTTCGAATAATTAAACTTGGATACTTTTAAAATTGTTTATTGTCTCCTAGCTAAAATTCGTGAATATATCAAAATTAATAATCGAGCATTGTGCATACGAAATTAACAATTTTTAACTTGTTCCGCACTTTGTAAGTATGCGTACATGATTTTATGAAACACCGTATATATGCAACATTTATTTTATAGGAGACTTTATTCATTAATTTGGCTAATTGAAACAGTTTGACAATCAGGGATTACTCTCTACAACGTTGAAACTCATGACAATACATAAAAGTACTATAACTACAAAATGAATAACAAAACTTCTCAACAAGGAGAAGACACGAAAACTTCTCAACAAGGAGAAGACAAATCAAAAACTCCAACTAGGGAAGAAAAGTAATTATAAAATAAAAACTAAAGATAAATCAATCCAAAGTACGCATGAAATCCGCATAACACCGTTGATGAAGATGCACCACAACAAGTATGGATCAATCTCTACAAATCTGATTAGTATTGTTGTTCATTGAATGAACAAAGAGCAAAAGAGATTTGATTAGAACCACTGCCGATCGTTGAGAGGATCAACGGTGGTTCAAGAACAAAAATCACAAAAGCGAATCAAAAAAGGAATTTTAGGGTTTTGGAGAGAATGACATCTAACATTTATTATTCTACCTAAGAGAGATTGAAGAATTTTTTTTTTTTTTTAGAAAGACATTATTTATAGGACAATGCTACCTACATGCATTGACACACTTAAGGTCACTCATCTATTTCGTAACTTTGTAATGCGCTTTTACATATGCATCTCAAAATGCATCACATGGATTTCTAAATGGTGTGCATAGTGTAACTTTAGTGTGTCAAAATGTCATTGCCTTGGGGTAGGCTAGTTAATGTAAAGAGCCGCCCTTCTTATTGTTGGTTATTTGTAGTCCAACGGTTAGGATAATTGCCTTCCAAGCAATAGACCCGGGTTGCACACGCATGTTACTTTTTGTGCAACTAACAATTGTAAATTGGAGTTTTTACATGTAAAAATAGTATGTAGATAAATTGGGTTTCTACATGTAAAAATAGTACTTTGGGGTACAAAGTTTTGAACCATTTGCAATACTAACTTTTGCTACTTTTTTTTTGACTTTAGTGGGAGTCAAACCACAACCACTCGAGGTCTTGCCTTTTTGATAAGTGATATATCTACTATCTCACAAGAGATGCCTTAACAACTTGCAATCGTAAATTGGGGTTCCTACATGTAAAAATAGTATGTAGATAAATTGGGTTTCTACATGTAAAAATAATACTTTTGGGTACAAAGTTTTGAACCATTTGCAATACTAACTTTTGCTTCTTTTTTTTGTGGCTTCAGTGGGAGTCGAACCATAACCACTCAAGGTCTTGCTATTTTGATAAGTGATATCTTTACTATCTCACCAGAGATGTCTTGACAACTTGCAATTGTAAATTGAGGTTTCTAAATGTAAAAATAGTATGTAGATAAATTGGGTTTCTACATGTAAAAATAGTACTTTTGGGTATAAAGTTTTAACGGGGTCAAAAATATTAAGCGATTTCGAGCAAAACCCAATATATTTTTACCATTTTCATCTATTATTAGGGAGTTTTGAAGTTTTTTTATTCTTTTTGGTCTGGATCGAGATGCCTTGACAACTTGCAATTGTAAATTGGGGTTTCTACATGTAAAAATAGTATGTAGATAAATTGGGTTTCTACATGTAAAAATAAAATAATACTTTTAGGTATTGTGACGGCCCCAATTTTCGGGGTCGCCCCGTGCAACAGTTACCTCTCCAGCTCATGCACCAGAAGTAACTGCCACGTCATTTCTCTATCTCATTATTAAATAATTTCATAATTGATGATATTGATCCATAAAATAACAGCGGAAGTCTTGCCTTAATAAAAGAACATTATATAAAGTTATTTTATTCAACCTATAGTGAAAAACCCGGTCATACTTGCATATAGGCGATCAACTATAGCAGTAATATATCCAAGTAAAGAAGTGATTTTGGTCTCCCATTCCCAAAAATAATGCAAAATATTAAAAGAATAATTACTACCTACGCACGTACTAGCAGGCCTCGGCGAAGGCAAGTCGGATGTAATCGCCAAGTATCTCCTTACCCCTTTGGTACTAGGATCTCGCACTCGTTATCACAAAAACCAAATAACGAGTCCAAGTAAGTAAAATCCCAAGGAAACCACCAGGCATTGCAATTTAGGAATATGAATAGAAACCAATAAACAATGTCAAATAATCATGCAATAACAAGGAAATAATGCAGGCAACTGCTCAAAAGGAAATGCATGAATACCAACACCAAGAAAACAAACTGGGTGTGCAATAAACACCGCCAGTGAAGCTAGGATCAGTGGCCCGGTCATACCCTACTCCAATGACCCCGCTGACTGTATCCTAGTCACCAATACATTTGAGAAGACCAAACCCTACACACCGAAAAACCGCCAGAACGCTACCGTTCCCATCACAATTGGATTTAGATTGACAAAGAAATAAGCTCAACGAATAGAAAAAGTAAATGCAATAGTGGTGTTCAATTGGGTTTTACATACCTCAAACAGCGCTCAAAACCCCGTAAATATCCCCCGATTTGATTCTCCTCAAATCCCCGACTAAAATTACTGTCTCGAGACTCCTGGGATTCATTTATGAGGATTATTGGTCAATTAATTTGATTATAGTGTTATTTTGGATCATTTCTCCATTTTTCAAATTTTCAAGTTCCACTGGATAATTAGCGCGCTAATTGATCTTCATCACTATTCATCATCATCTTCACTCAACGTGATTAGCGCGCTAATGTCTCCAATTAGTGCGCTAATTGCTCGCTGTCCAGAAAATTTCCAAATTAAAATTTTTAACTCCAAACAACTCACAAACCCATAAATTCAATTCCCATATTTCCATAACACATCAATAACCTCAATTACACCATTTAAACATGAATTACCATAATCAAACACCAAAATCCACAATTTACAAAAATTTCCATTTTCAAACCCATTTGCAAAACTATTCCAAATTCTCTCAAATTTGCATCAATTTGGTCAATTTCACATACTTCCAACCTTATAAGCATCATATTTCTAAAATATCATGTCAATCCCCCAAAATTTCGTTTAAACCAAAATCATTCCAACAACCCAAAAATTCCATAAAACCCAAGTTAAAATGATTTCATACCTTAATTCTTGTTATTGATTGCCACAGATCACTCTCTAATCCAGCTTTTGATTTCCTTCTTCTTCTTTCTCACCGATTCTCTCCTCTTCTCTCTAAATTTCTCACACCCTTTTTATCTCCATTTGACCGATCAACATATATATATATATATAGTTGGTTTTCCATTAAGTGTGTGAACACATCTCGAGAATAATCCTGAGGTCACTAACAACCCTGTGTCACTTCAACTTCTTGACATCTTATCATGACACTGGTTACCTCAAATCACCCGGTTGTGCATCTCGAGAACCATCCTAAGGATGTTGATTTTCCAGCTACAACTATAGGACTTGGTTTATTCCAATTTGATTCAACTCATAAAACCCCTTCTAGTCCTCAATAAATTCCATAAAATTGTAATTAAGGTCACACTAGTTTCTCGACTACCCGGCACCCTATGCCCCGTGTCCGGCACGCTTCCCAAGGCGGTCCCACACTTAGTGTACCTAATTTAGTTATAACTTAGCCCAAAGTTATATTTAAATTTCATTATACTAACCCCTAAATTAGGGTCGTGCTATATTGTTAAACTCTAATCAAACCCCAACGCCCGGCCTCACAGCTCCCGAACCCCCGCTTTGGTCTGACTCACGCCACGAAACGCCGCGCTCAACCTCGCTCGACATCAACTTACACACATGTGATGTTTATATAAATAATAATAACTTTCCCATCACAATAATAGACATACAACATGCACAAATAACACAATACCAGCCTGGGTACTCATTTTCGATTCAACCCAGTTGTCCACGTAACGCCCGAATTACCCGTTAATCCTCGTGATTAACACTAATCCAGCTTTAATTAATTTGGGTCGTTACAGGTACAAGGTTTCAGCTGGATTCCTCCATCGCTCACTAAGACCGAGTTATCTTTGCATTTATCGGTTGGAGTCGATCGAGACCTCTAAAGAGGAATCGGCTCGACACCACTAATGTTTGTTCGAAACTCACGGACGACACTTCTTTAAAAGTGGGGTATGAGTAATGGGGTGAACAAGAGTATTTTTAGAATTTTAAGAATAAAAGTGAGGTAAACTAAGTAAAAAGTGGGGTACATGAAGTAAAAATTCAAAACAGGGGTCCATTTTAGCATTGCCTTTTTTATAAGCTTAATTCTTAGTTACCTACTTATTGTCGAAAATGAAACCTTTTGCGTGCAATACTATAACTATCGTAGTGACAACTTGCAATTATGAATTTACGCAATACTATACTATGTAGATAAATTGGGGTTCATTTTTTTATAATCTTAAATTGGGGTTCTTAGTTACCTACTTATTGTCGAAAATGAAGCCTTTTGCGCGCAATACTATATATAACTATTATAGAGATAACTTGCAATTATAAATTGAGGTTTAATTCTACACAGTAAAACATAGTATGTAGATAAATTAAGGTTGTTTTTAAGCGTAACGACCCTAAATTCTAACTCGTGCCACGTGTCAATTTAGGTCGTACGTGGACCTCTTGCCGTGATACGGTTGTCCAATTCTCAGTTGTCGACGCCGAGGTATATTATTTTTGTTTGGTGTTTTGTATTATATTTTATTACCCCGAATATAAATTCCAATGTCACAAACGTGTGAGGACGTTTGTATGTGAGCATTGGTGTTGGGAAACGGGTTCCACTCGATAGGAACACGAATAACGGATTTCGTGCAAATGGTGGTCGGGTAATTAGAGTCCAGAGGACTTAATGAATTAAAAGCACGACAAAATACAAAATAAATAATAATTAAACGGCGTAAAGTGCGGTTGATGTCAATACGTCGAGACTACGCGACGAGCGAGTTGTGGTACGAAACATATCGAAAACGCGAGTATTGTGTCAAAAATCACTAAGTAGAATGATTGTGTCACCTAATTAAGTCACACACTATGTGTCAAGTTAGGTGAATGAGTTAAGTGAGGGCCAAAAGATATGTCTCGAGATCCGTATGGGTGTATAGATGACGAAGGAGTATAAAACTCAACCTCATCACCTTTTCTCTCTCCTACCTCATTTCTCACATCTCTCTCAACGAAACCTCAATGTGAGAACGGAGTGGATTTCGGGGCATTTCACGCGGTTTGACGTCGAGGAAGCGCTCAAACTCGAAACCTAAGGTGAGATTTCGGCTTTCCATGTCGTTGTTTACATTTTGACACCAGTTTTGGGTGTTTTCGTCGTGATGAATTCGAACAATGAATTAGGGAAATTGATTTCTATGGTCTCAATTGATGAATTCGGATTGATATGGATGATCCCTTGATGTTTTGGTGAAGTGGTTTTGTGTTTGGTGTGTTTTCTGAATTTTTGAGACTTTTGGGTGAATTTTCACAAATCAATGGTGTTGTCGGGTTTTGATGCGAGCCGAAGGTGGCTTAGCATTGTAATGAAGGTTTAATTGAGGTTGGAATAGGCTCGAAGCACGCAACGTGAGCCAGGGTGTCAAAAACACCATGTAGCGGCCCAACCCCACTCGGGCAAGTTGGCACCACCACTCACGGGCGGTGTGCGGTCACCCTCTAGGTCCATTCCACACCATCCGCGTCCCCACCTCACGCCCACGCGTAAGGCGCGGTTTCGCCTCCTCGGTTCGAACTCGGGTCCTAGAGGCTTAAGACCTTAAGTTTCACGAACCGAGTACCACCGAGCTGGACCCACCGCACGCCGCTTCGTGATTGGTTGTGCCAACTTGCACGAGTGGTGGTTGGGCCGCTACACCCCGACTCGCAGCGTTCTAGACCGGACGCGCAGCGACATCGTGAGCACAAACAGCTCACGACGCCACCCACGCGTCGGGGCGCGAGGCCCTAGGGCTCACGCCGCGAGGGCCTCGCCCGGGGTAAGAGCCCCCGCGGCATGTGGGGCGGTGAGCCCCATGTTTCACGCCGTGGGGACATCGCCAAAAGTAAAAACCCACGGCGTCCGGTGGCGTGACACTTGTTCACGAGCCTAATTTTGGGATTTTTTGAAAAATTTTGGGGATCTCTCGAGTATTCAAATAGGTCCGAATACGACCCAATACTCAGGTAATTAACCCAAATGGGTGAACGAATAAAATTATGAAAAATTGGATAAAATGTGGGTAATTAACGGGAAAATTCAAATTAAATGGTTAACAGGAGTTTTAGAACATCAACAGGACACACGGGAAATCTTAGGAGGCGTGTCGGTGTACGTTGAGTATGTTGTAGTTTGGATACATGTAAGTAAACCAGTGAGGAGTTTTACAGTTATTTCTTGAGCTTTAATTTGTTGTTATTGCTCTGTTCATTCAATTTTTGGAATTCCTTTTTGTTGAGTAGTCCATTGGCAAGTGAGTCATGGTTATTTTTATCTGCGATATGAGCTCTTATCTGGATGTTGTTGATATCTCCCAATTGAGTGTACGTTGGGGGCTCTTATCCAGATCTGTGGATATCTCATAGTCGCAAGGGTTAGGGCTGGTAGGCCATGTTCTCGTCCTGAACCCGAGTCTGTTGGGCTTTGCCGTGACTCAACGACCTTTTGGTTGGGACTCCTTGCTATTCAGTTTTGTATTCAGGACACTCTATTTTCAATTGATTTATTTACAGTCTTGTGTATTCATGCGCTCCCTGTTCCTTTCTTTCTATCTGCATGAGTTATACTGATTTATTTATTTCAAAATACTATAATTATATCCTGTTTGGCGTTACTTACCTGGGCTCGTCATTCTTGTGTTTGATTTGAGTGCGAGATCCTGACTAGCAAGGGAAATGCTTCACACTTGGGGACTTGATTTGAGGATATTGGAGCGGCTTTCCATTTGTCGGATTAGGTGATTTTCTTGTATTATTATATATATGTTTTTTTTGAAACATTGGTTTGGGTTGTGAGAGATTTTGGGCGTGTATATCTTTTGTGTTATTCTCCTCTCGATCGATTATTGATCATGATATACATATGCGGGGTTTTCACATTATAGAATGTCTTATTCCAAATGGTTGTGATTATTTGATTAGCTTGAGGATTATTGTTTCCGCTATATTGATGATAACTCAATAATCAATGCTTTAATTTTGTAAATGAATGGTAAATGGGAAGAAAAGGCTGACTAGTCTTGCGTGACTCTTCGAAACGGGCTCGGAGTTTCATGTAAGTATAGGCCGGGCGGGGCCCAGTTTAAGTTTGAAAACTGGGGCCGTCACATTAACCAATTTGATTGCCTAATGGTTTAGTATGGGATTTGAAAGTAAGAGGTCATGGGTTCAAACCGCGGGTGCAAAAAGTTGTTTCTTTACTATTAAAAAAAATTTGAGGTTATTTATTTTTATAAGCATAAATTGGGATTCTTATTACCTACTTATTGTTGAAAATAAATTGGATGACCCACTTTTGAGAAGCAATAATTGTAGGTTTTCTCCGAACAAAAACTTGGAGATTTTTTATTGGTGACTTATAGGTAATTCGGGTAAGTTTAATTCAACCATGGGAGCACTCGTTGATCAATTAATTAACAAAGGGAATGTAATTTTGATGTTGCAGAGAAGAATAAATAAGTCCATGAATTCTAAGTTTAGTCATGCCATGAGTTGTTGGAATTATTGTGTACATAGCATTCATTTGTATTCTTTTCTGTATATACACATTGGAGGGTGCACAACCCTTTTAGTGTACACATTTTCGTAAGATAACGCAAAATAAATAAATAAATAAAAATGTTTTGTCATGCTACATTTCATCTTGACGTTTTGAAGTTTTGAAGTTTACATTTGATATATAGTTGAGTCTTAACTTTTGATCCATTACAATAATATTAATTCATTTCTTCCTTGGCAATTAGTTATAGTTAGAATTCATTCAGTATGCTCAAGATTGATTTGTAGTATATTGTCTAACGCATATTTACCATAAGTGTGTATATATATATATATATATATTATAACGAAATAAAGGGCGATTGTTAGCCCCCCTCTATGAATCCCCTGGTTAATTTAATGTTATTTATAGCCCCAATAAGTTAGTTCTTGTTCTGAGCGCGCACACACACACAATATACTACATACACCACACACACACACACAAATTCTCACTTTTCATTTTTGTGATTCTGAACCTCGAACTCCTTATTGCACATGTGTCCTAGGTCAATCTACAAACATTGTTTATCTTACTGAGCTTTTTTTAGTTAATAAAATAGAGGTTTATCATTTGTTGTTTTATTATAAGTGATTGCATATTTACCTTATAATAAGATCTATGAGTATTTGTTGAAATATCCTAAATGTCCCTAGTTGGTCATTATACTTGGAACTATAATGAATTAAGACTAGCATGAGTCTTGATTGATGGTCATGTGATGATCATACGTATAGGGATACGAATCAAGATCATGAGTACTTGTTAAGGAACAAGGTACTTGGATCGACCGCTATAAGAACACCACATGAATTAAGTCATAGGTGTTACTCTTAATAGGTATATCATTTAGTCATTCGACTTGAGATTACCATAGACTTCAATATTGTGAGCATGATAATTTGACACAATCAAACGTTGTCTTTAACTGGATGATTATAAATATTGTGATTGGTTATCATGTGAGCAATATGTGAAGGTGTGTAATCAAGAAAGAATTTATCGCTCTCGTAAAAGAGAGATATCGAGTGGATCCTTCGATGCGTTAGATTGTTAAATGGCCAAGTCCAAGTGAATTGATATGATCAATGTCACTTGGATGTTTTCAATCTATCTAAAGATCGAGACTAGTACGATTGAATATTAAGGGTGACTTTCCATGTCTTATATTTAATCAAAGGATATCGCACAACAAAAGGATATGATATACGTTATTCATTAGGTTGTATAGATTTTGATATTCATGCTACTTGGATAGTCATAATGCCTTGCTAGAGACCGCTTATGACTTATGTACCAAAATAGTTTTGGTTCACTACTAACGTCGCATGAACCTATTTGGTCGCACACAAAGAATGACTTTGCGCAATTTCAAATGGTCCAGAGTATTGAATTTTATAAGATAAAATTCAAGTATATAACCTCTTATGTTTCGTTATATAATAAATGTGTAATATGCTTAAACAACGTAAATACAATAGTTGTATTTTGAATTTACTTAAACATCGTAAATACAATAGTTGTATTACGAATAGGATTTAAGTGAGAGCTTATCTACACATATAATAAAAGGGTGATACCCAAAAACGTGATATATAAGAATTTCGTGTTTTTCAATTTCGAAATCTCTGGATTTTGGGAGAGAAAGAAAAATGTTTTCAATCTCTCTTAGGGCCAGCACTCCAAATTGTGGTCACCGTTCGTGTGTGGATTTCTGATAGAGGACGCACGCTTGAACGTTTTGAAGATCGAACAATCGAGAGAAGGAAATCACGAATCAAGGTATTGTTTACTTTTGTAGATCTAGTTTAATGAAACTTATTTGTGATCTGTTGGGGTTTTTCAAAAATTGTTTTGAATTTTTATTTGTGTATGAACCCCAAAACCCAACAATTTGTTTCATGTTGCATTCCAAGATTGATTTTTTGATCCTTAGAAGCTAAGATTCAACACAAATAAATGTTCTAATTAACCATTCAAGAATGTAAATCAAAT
This sequence comes from Stephania japonica, assembly GCA_039657345.1. NCBI lineage: Eukaryota > Viridiplantae > Streptophyta > Magnoliopsida > Ranunculales > Menispermaceae > Stephania > Stephania japonica. The sequence continues at coordinate 11,630,675 of CM077562.1, forward strand.
TTCAACCAAATACTATAATCAAGATGTTGTATTTGGTGGTAAGTTGTTGAGTGAATATGAACAAAGAAATGAGGGGTGTAGAGATTAGAAAGTAGAAGAGAAAATGAGATGAGTTCATGGTTTAATCTGGTGAGAAGGGGTGGGTGTCGTGAGTGGGATAGGAGCTAGGGATAAGTTTAAGGTTTCATTTAGGAAGCGGTGTAGGGAGTGAAAGTAAATTTGAGGAGTGGTATAGAGTGAAAAGTAGAAGGGGAAAAGAAAATCGGTTCATGATTTAGTTTAGAGTGAGGTTATTTAATTAAATGAGGGTTGGTATAGGGTAAAGGAAGGCTAATAATCACTTTAACATTAGCATTTTTCCCCTCAAAGGAAGCTTGAAATGTTGCTAATTTTTTCATTTCCCCCAATTTTGTAGTTTTTTTTTTTTTTTTTTTTGTAAAATCTTAATGTTTAAATTTGATTCTTAAGTTGGTGTTTAAATATATCCCGCTCTAAAAAAATATATATATATATATAAATTAGGGAAATGCACACGATCACCGCCTAAAAGAGATATTTTTAAAAAGTTAAAAAAAAAATTGAACATGTGACCTCAAAGACGCAACAAATATAACACTACAAAGTTTTTTCTTTTGAAGTGAAAAAAAAATATCATTAATCATTAATATAGGTTTTCTATTTTAGTAAGTTGTTGTCTTTCCTTATTGGAAGTCTTATTTTCCGTTATGGTTCTATTATTATAAATGCAAAAGACAAGCGTATGTTTTTGCACATAAGTTTGCAAACTTTCGCAACGTCGATTAGATCTCAAAGAGAAAGAAAAAGGCTGCTATTAACGTAATTTCATTGTTAAATCAGATATAATAATGAGCAATTTCTATGAATAGAAATCTTTTCGTCAAAAAAAATTCATTTAATTTGTCAAATTAATTTGATTCAATTAATAAAATGGCGGATTGGATAGAACTAATATAACGACCCGATTTTATTAACGATTTTATTAACACCGTTATAATAATTTATTTTCAAACTAGGACGTCACTCATATCTACGTAGACGTTAGGATAGGCTAGGGTATGCACGATGTTTGCTTTATTGCAATGTTGATTCATTCAATTACTTCATATTGCATCACATGTGTGTGTTTATAATGATAAATCGTGTGAGATGGCATGACGGGTATTCACCTCTTAAAGCGTGTCGACGTAGGTGTCGGGTAGGCGAAGTACGGGTACACTAAGATGTGACAAATAATAATAATAAAGCGTAGGCTAAGTCAATTAGATCGAAATAATAGGCTATGACGTGTCAAAAGATACGCGCAGAGGTGCAGAGCACCGAATATTGGGTATCCGTGAGTGAGTTATTGGAAGGTTTAAATTGGTTAGTATCCTAATAGAGTCATTAATGAGTTTGGACAACTTTAATTGAGGCCTTGGGATGGTCCTCGAGACATGTGTACACAAACTTGATGAGATAGAGATATAAATATTTAAGTTGTAGATATTTTTGGACAACTAAGCCAAAAGTTTGTGCAAAATTGATGCTAGAGAGAGTCGATCCTTGCTTTCCATCTTGATGCTTGGGAGATTTGAGGATCTAAGCTAGGTGCTCTTCAACTAAGGTGTCATAACCATCATGCTAGAATTCCAATTTCTTTGCCCTAAATCTTGCTAGTAGGGACTTAAATTGATTGTGGATGATTGATCTCAAATAGAAAGAAAAGAGTTGTAAATCAATTACAGCTCTCTTTTATACTTTAATTAAATAAAAATATTTCTAATTTTATACTTTCTAATTACTTTTCGTAATTACTTTCCGTAATTTCATATTTCTAATTGGATAAAAATATTTCTAATTACTTTTCGTAATTTTATATTTCTAATTTTATACTTTCTAATTCCACGCGCTCTCATTTATAAAATAAAAAGTAATTATAATTAGTAATTATAATAAAAATAAAAATAAAAATTTCGGGGCTCTCAAGCGTTAAGACAAGAAAATGTTTTGATGTGTGTAACATTATTAAAGTTGCTTGTATTTTCCGCATGTTTATATAACATTATTATTGACTTCCATTATAAATGCCTAGTAGTTTTCTTCGAGGATTTACTCACTAGACTCGACATATGTTTTGTTGTGATGGTGAGTGCGGATCTTCTCGCGAGTAAGGCTATGGGGATTCTTGGCGACTACCTCGAGCTCGCTCATCGCTTGGCACACTACTCCTAGGTGTTTATTTTTTTTTTTTTATTTATCTTGGGGTACTTACCGGGGGACTTTGAGTGACTTGTATATGTATATATTCATTTTGGAGTTGCCTTGTCGCCTTATATACAATGTACATTATGTCGAGTTTTCCACACTAGGATGTTGCTCTTTTGACATGAACTTTTATAAGTATATTATTATTTATGCTTTCGTGTCTATTAAGTCTCCCGCTTGAAATAACTGTTAAGCACTATAAAGCTGGTAAAACATAGTAAATCCTTTAATTGAATATTCTAAAGGATAAAAAAGACTAACTCGGGAACAAAATATTAGAATAATTGGTTAACTTTATGACAAGATATGACAATTTAGCCCACATTACAAAGGAACCGATGTGGCAACGAACGTCATCGGCACGCGGGACACAACGGGGCAGTAACGTAACAGGGTTGTGGGACCCACGATGCACCACGGAGCGGTCTTAGGGCGCGGAATTAAGTTCTTGGATTGTCATCATAATATTCTCTAATGATTAAGAATACACTTTAGCATAAAAAACATGTACTTTTGTTAAGAACAATTTCATTATCTTAAATAAACATAACATTCAAATATGTTATAATAAACTCTGATTAAACAACACAAAACACCGAATCCAAGTGTTAGATAGGCCTGTAGAGTCCCCTATATACATAAGTGAGAGTCGAACTCACAACCTCCCGAAATGTGATGCCTCTACCATCTCACCAAAGATGCTTTGACAAAATTTGTTAATTTCCAATTAATGCATAATCTCTTACATTGATTAAATATTTTTATTCTTTATGGACTCCATTTACAAGGCATAATTATTATTATTATTTTGTTGAAGTATACTGTTGCATAATTGAATAATAACTAACAATCGGTTGGTTTGAGTAGTAATGCGCAACTACGAGTTTTGGTATTTAATAGAGGTTTCAAAACCCCTATTAAAAATGAGTGTTATTAAATGCCATGTGAGAAACGTGTTCGATGGGTCAATTGTTGGTTTGATATTTTTCATTAGGTTTTCTATTTTAATAAGTTGTTGTCTTCCCTTGTTGGAAGTTTGTGTTTTTCTTCACTCGTTGGAAGTTTTTGTTCGTCTTCCCTTGTTGGAAGTTTTATTTCCTGATATGGTTCTATTATTGTAAATACAAAAGACAAGCGTATAAGTTGCATATAAATTTGCAAACTTTCGCAATGTCGATTTGATCTCAAAGAGAAAGAAAAGAGCTATAAATCAATGACAACTCTCTTTTATACTTTAATTGGATAAAATTATTTCTAATTTTATACTTTCTAATTACTTTTCGTAATTATATTTCTAATTACTTTTCGTAATTTCATATTTCAAATTGGATAAAAATATTTCTAATTACTTTTCGTAATTTTATATTTCTAATTTTATACTATCTAATTCCACGCGCTCTCTTATATAAAAAAAAAGTAATAATAATTAGTAATTATAATAAAAATAAAAATTTCGGGGCTCTCAAGCGTTAAGACAAGAAAATGTGTACGTGGTTTCTAGAGATACTGTATTTGTGCCTTGGGATGTACTTTCTAGCAAGTCGGTGTCTATCCAACAGAGGACAAAGAGCACTAACGACTTAAACTGATCATGTCACCCAATCATTTATCGATGTAATAATACATATCTATATAACTAACCTTACCCACTCACTCGGTTTTTGTAGTACTAATATAAAAACCCAACCATATGCACTCAAATTTTTTTTAGGAGATTCAAGAAACTTGATCAATTGAATCTGCTTCATTAGTTTGATCTACAATGGAGACTACATCGTTCTTCCTCGCGGTTACGTGTTTGCTCGACGGATTCGAGCTCTCGGTTACTTTCTCTTCTCCAAAATACAAAACCCTACCGTCCAATTCGAGGAGATTCGGGACCCTAATAACATCTACGAATATGTTAGGACATCCTCACAAGTAAGGACCACCATGCATGCAAGTTTATCCAGTTAAGATTCTTTTCCAAGTTCTTTTATTCATAGTTTTTTGTTTACATGAGTTCTTGCAGGTTTGTATGAGAGAAACAGCAGAGCCAACGAATGGTATTTTTTCAGCCGTGTGAACAAGAAACACGCGAATGGTTCTCGGTTGAGTCGAAGCATCACCGGTTAGAAAGGATTCGGAGAGCCTCCACCGGAGAGAAAAGGTTCGAGGGTGCAATGGACGAGTTGTTGGGAAAGAGGACATCATTGAACTACTACGAAGGAAGCATTCCAAGGCGATTGGATCATGCAAGAATACATCTTGGCGCCTCCACAAGATCATCGCACACCCAACAAGGTGCGTAATTGACCTAATTAATTCTTTCTCGTAATTGAGATTTTTTTCCTTGGCAATCGAATTGTTAATGATCAATTGAATATTGATTTATTGTTTTCTCTTTACGTACGGTTCGAAGACTACGCTCTGTACAAAATTTACCAAAAGGGTAGCAAAGCTTCAACCAACAAATCATCAACAAGTAATTGGTCATCAATTGCGAGAGATCGATTATAATTTCAATAGTGTTTGTGCCAAAGAAGGCTTGGGAGGAGGACTACATACATGGTGCCCCAAACTACCTTATTATGATCAAGTACATGAATGTTGGCGAAGCTCAAGGAGGCACAATCAACAGTGAAGAAGCCATGCCACCATTAATGATCGTCAACCAAGATCATCCATCAAGCATTAGTACCATTCGTACTGCTTAAGCATACGACAACGTCGCAAACATGGGATCAGTCAACAATATTGCCAGCACTAGTATTAATTGCAGCAGTGATCATGATCATGATGTGCAGGATGTCCATTTTAATTCATTCTCATTAGATTTTTGTGACATTGATACGGAAGAAGTTCTCGAAACCCTTATCCAAGCCGCCTTCAACAGTCCCGATGATCAAGAGCCAAATGCCGGAGTGGAGGTTGAGAGGATGACGACGACAAAAGTTGCTGCTGCAGACATGGACGCGGACGTAGAAGAAAAACTTCAATGTGACTTCAACACTACTCATCATCATGACGTAGTCGCTTTGCCTAATGTTGAGTCGATGGTTGAGACGACCGAGGTTTTAGAGGAGGAGGGCGTCGACTGGTTACGTGACTTTCCCCAATTTGAACCGGCGGATTTGGAATTCAGCGATTGGGAAGCTGATGCATGGGATAATGAATTTGTTCTGGTTTGAATGTAGTATATACATGCGGTTGTCACAGGATCATTATGTATTTGCTTAATCAGTTTATGTAATGACATTGATCTATAGTTTTTTCTTCTTTTTTTTGTATCAACATTGCTATGTAACGCTATACATTCGGTTAAAGCTGTTCCTAATTTTGATTCATAAAATTAAGTTTCTTTTTTTGATAAAACAACAAATTAATTTAGTTGTTCGAATAATTAAACTTGGATATTTTTAAAATTGTTTATTGTCTCCTAGCTGAAATTCGTGAATATATCAAAATTAATAATCGAGCATTGTGCATAGGAAATTAACAATTTTTAGTTTGTTCCTCACTTTGTAAGTATGCGTACATGATTTTATGAAACACCGTATATATGCAACATTTATTTGATAGGAATGAGACTTTATTCATTATATATATAGCTCAATATATACAACAAATTGCATAGAATACTTACAAAAGGCAAGAAACAATGTGTTTCTTGTGCATGCATTAGAATTTTTTATAAGATATATTACCTACTAGCACATCCAAACCCTAACCCTAGATTCACTTGATTTAAAAAAAAAAAAAAAAAACCCTTTAGATTTTTCTTGGCAATCAATAATAGTTACAGTTTTTTGACACAATATATACATATACCCAGCAAGTCCAAATCCTATACCTTGATAAATATATAACACGATTTTTTATATATGAAAAAAAAAAAAAACTAGAGAATACGTACGTACACATTATTTATTAGGAATTTTAAATTAAGGCACACATGTCTATTTATTTATTTTTGCTTACTAATCCAATGTGAATTATATATAGTTGGACATCCAACCCCAAAACCCAAGAGATCAAAGAAATATAGTGTAGCTCTCAAGAATCGGACTCCATGACCTCTACTTAAGTCATAGTTATGGTGCTCCTTTCTTAACCACTACACCACTCTCCTTAGCATGCATGACTATTTTAAAATTATCTAAATGACATTTTTTTTTACTTCAGTGAGAATCGAACCACGATCTCCCGAGGTCTTGCCTTTTTGGAAAGTGATGCCTTTACCATCTCACCTGAGAGGCTTTGAAAATTATCTAAATGACATTAAGTAATAACTATTTAGCAAATCCATGTATCAAGAGTATGTCGATCTAGCATGTATTTTGTTTTTGAAGAGAAATCGAAATTTCATTAATCATTAATGGCTTAATACAAGACCAGACGTAGAATCAAGTACATTGATTCGTTAATCCTATTTGCACAAATAAACTGTCATTAATTTGACTTTTTTTTTAAATTGAAACAGTTTGACAATCAGGGACTACTCTCTACAACGTTGAAACTCATGACAATACATAAAAGTACTATAACTACAAAATGAATAACAAAACTCTCAACAAGGAGAAGACCTAAAACTTCTCAACAAGGAGAAGACAAATCAAAAACTCCAACTAGGAAAAAAAACTAATTATAAAGTAAAAACTAAATATAAATCAATCCAGCCAGCCGCACAAATCCATGTAACACCGTTGATGAAGATGCACCACAACAAGGATGGACCAATCTCTACAAATCTGATTAGATATGTTGTTTATTAAATGAACAAAGAGCAAAAGAGATTTGATTAGAACCACTGCCGATCGTTGAGAGGATCAACGGTGGTTCAAGAACAAAAATCACAAAAGCGAATCAAAAAAAGAATTTTAGGATTTTGGAGAGAAGGACATCTAACATTTATTATTCTACCTCACGCTAAGAGAGATTGAAGAATTTTTTTTTTCTTTTGAGAAAGACATTATTCATAGGACAATGCTATGTACATGCATTGACACACTTAAGGTCACTCATCTATTTCGTAACTTTGTAATGCACTTTAATATATGTGTATACGCATCTCAAAATGCATCACATGGATTTCTAAATGGTGTGCATAGTGTAACTTTAGTGTGTCAAAACATCATTGCCTTGGGTGAGCTAGCTGATGTAAAGAGCCGCCCTTCTTCTTGTTGGTTATTTGGTTAGTATGCTCGACCTATCTTCGTTCTGTATAGTGTTGTATGAAGAGTAAAATATATTAATAAACAAAGTCAAAGTCTAAGTGTGACAGCGTCTGTAGTCCAACGGTTAGGATAATTGCCTTCCAAGCAATAGACCCGGGTTCGACTCCCGGCAGACGCATGTTACTTTTTGAACCATTTGCAATACCAACTTTTGCCTTTTGTTTTTATTTTTATTTTTTGTGACTTTAGTGGGAGTCAAACCACAACCACTTAAGGTCTCACCGGGTTCGACTCCTGGCAGACGCATGTTACTTTTTGAACCATTTGCAATACCAACTTTTGTTTTTTTGTTTTTTTATTTTTATTTTTTGTGACTTTAGTGGGAGTCAAACCACAACCACTTAAGGTCTCGCCTTTTCGACAAGTGATATCTTTAATATCTCACTAGAGATACCTTGACAACTGCAATTGTAAATTGGGGTTTCTACATGTAAAAATAGTACTTTTGGGTACAAAGTTTTGAACCATTTGCAATACTAACTTTTGCTTCTTTTTTTTTTTGACTTTAGTGGGAGTCGAACCACAACCACTCGAGGTTTTGCCTTTTTGATAAGTGATATATCTACTATCTCACCAGAAATGCCTTGACAACTTGCAATCGTAAATTGGGGTTTCTACATGTAAAAATAGTATGTAGATAAATTGGGTTTCTACATGTAAAAATAGTACTTTTGGGTACAAAGTTTTGAACCATTTGCAATACTAACTTTTGCTTCTTTTTTTGTGACTTTAGTGGGAGTCAAACCATAACCACTCGAGGTCTTGCCTTTTTGATAAGTGATATCTTTACTATCTCACCAAAGATGCCTTGACAACTTGTAATTGTAAATTGAAGTTTCTACATGTAAAAATAGTATGTAGATAAATTGGGTTTCTACATGTAAAAATAGTACTTTTGGGTATAAAGTTTTAATGGGGTCGAAAATATTAAGCGATTTCGAACAAAACCCACTATTTTTTACCATTTTCATCTATTATTAGGGAGTTTTGAAGTTTTTTTGTTCTTTTTGGTCTAGATCGAGATGCCTTGACAACTTACAATTGTAAATTGGGGTTTCTACATATAAAAATAGTATGTAGATAAATTGGGTTTCTACATGTCAAAATAAAATAATACTTTTAGGTTTCGGTTGGATCCTTCCATCGCCCAGTGAGATCGAGTTATCTTTGCATTTATCGGCTGGAGTCGACCGAGACCTCTAAAGAGGTATCGGCTCAACTCCTCTAATGTTCGTCCGAAACCGACGGACGACACTTCTTTAAAAGTGGGGTATGGGTAATGGGGTGAACAAGAGTATTTTTAGAATTTTAAGAATAAAAGTGAGGTAAGCTAAGTAAAAAGTAGGGTACATGAAGTAAAAATTCAAAACGGAGGTCCACTTAGCCGTTGCCTTTTTTTATAAGCTTAAATTAGGGTTCTTAGTTACTTACTTATTGTCAAAAATGAAACCTTTCGCATGCAAATACTATAACTATCGTAGTGACAACTTGCAATTATGAATGGTGCAATACTATACTATGTAGCTAAATTGGGGTTCGTTTTTTTATAATCTTAAATTGGGGTTCTTAGTTACCTACTTATTGTCGAAAATGAAGCCTTTTGCGCGCAATACTATATATAACTATTATAGTGACAACTTGCAATTATAAATTGGGGTTTAATTCTACCTGTAAAACATAGTATGCAGATAAATTAGGGTTATTTTTAACTGTAACGACCTTAAATTCTAACTCATGCCACGTGTCAATTTAGGTCGTACGTGGACCCTTGCCATGATATGGTTGTCCAATTCTCGGTTGTCGACATCGACGTATGTTATTTTTGTTTGGTGTTTTGTATTATATTTTATTACCCAAATATAAATTCCATTGTCCCAAACATGTGAGGACGTTTGTGTGTGAGCATTGGTGTTGGGAAACGGGTTCGACTCGATAGGAACGTGAATAACGGATTTCGTGCGAATGGTGGTCGGGTAATTAGCAGTCCGGAGGACTTAATGAATTAAAAACACTGACAAAATACAAAATAAATAATAATTAAAAGGTGTAAAGTGCGATTGATACGTCGATACGTCCGAGACTACGGGACGAGCGAGTTATGGTACGAAAAAGATCGAAAACGCGAGTATTGTGCGAGAAATCACTAAGTAGAATGATTGTGTCACCTAATTAAGTCACACACTATGTGTCAAGTTAGGTAGATGAGTTAAGTGAGGGCCAAAAGATATGTCTCGAGATCCGTGTGGGTGTATAGATGACGAGAGAGTATAAAACTCAACCTCATCACCTTTTCTCTCTCCTACCTCATTTCTCTCATCTCTCTCAACGAAACCTCAACGTGAGAACAGAGTGAATTTTGGGGCATTTCACGCGATTTGACGCCAAGGAAGCGCTCAAACTCGAAACCTAAAGTGAGATTCTGGCTCTCCATGTCGCTATTTGCGTTTTGACGCCAGTTTTGGGTGTTTTCGTCGCGATGAACTCGAATAATGAATTAGGGAAATTGATTTCTATGGTCTCAATTGATGAATTCGGATTGATATGGATGATCCATTGGTGTTTTGGTGAAGTGGTTTTGTGTTTGGAGTGTTTTCTGAATTTTTGAGATTTTTGGTAGATTTTTGGGTGAATTTTCACAAATCAATGGTGTTGTTGGGTTTTGACGTAAGTCGAAGGTGGCTTAGCATTGTAATGAAGGTTTAATTGAGGTTGGAATAAGCTCGAAGCACGGTGACGCGAGCCAGGGTGTCAAAAACTCTGACTCACAGGCGTTCTGGACTGGACGCCGTGAGCACAAACAGCTCACGACGCCACCTACGGCGTCTGGGGCAGAGGCCCCAAGGCTCACGCCGCGAGGCGTCGCCCAGGGTAAGAACCCCACGACGTGTGGGGCAGTGAGCCCTATGTTTCATGCCGTGGAGACACAACCAAGAGTAAAAACCCACAGCATCCCGGCGGCGTGGCACTATTCACAGGCCTAATTTTGGGATTTTTCATAAAATTTCGGGGATCTTTCGGGATTCAAATAGGTCCGAATACGACCCAATACTCGAGTAATTAACCCAAATGGTGAACGAATAAAATTATGAAAAATTAGATAAAATGTGGGTAATTAACGGGAAAATTCAAATTAAATGGTTAACAGGAGTTTTAGAACATCTACAGGACACACAGGAAGTCTTAGGAGGCGTGTCGGTGTACGTTGTAGTTTGGATACAGGTAAGTAAACCAGTGAGGAATTTTACAGTTATTTCTTGAGCTTTAATTTATTGTTATTGCTCTGTTCATTTAATTTTTGGAATTCCTTTTTGTTGAGTAGTCCATTGGCAAATGAGTCATGGTTATTTTTATCTGCGATATAAGCTCTTATCTGGATGTTGTTGATATCTCCCAATTGAGTGTACGTTGGGGGCTCTTATCCGGGTCTGTGGATATCTCATAGTCGCAAGGGTTACGGCTGGTAGGCCATGTTCTCGTCCTGAACCCGAGTCTGCTGGGCTTTGCCGTGACTCAACGATCTTTTGGTTGGGACTCCTTGCTATTCAATTTGTATTCAGGACACTCTATTTTCAATTGATTTATTTACAGTCTTGTGTATTCATGCGCTCCCTGTTCCTTTCTTTCTATCTACATGAATTATACCGATTTATTTATTTCGAAATACTGTAATTATATCATGCTTAGCGTTACTTACATGGGCTCGTCATTCTTGTGTTTAACGGAGTGCAGATCAACAGACTAGCAAGGGAAAGGCTCCACAGCTTGGGGACTTGATTTGAGGATATTGGAGCGGTTTTCCATTTGTTGGATTAGGTGACTTTCTTGTATTATTATATATATGTTGTTTTGAAACATGGGTTTGGGTTGTGAGAGATTCTGGGCATGTATATCTTTTGGGTTATTCTCCTCTGACTAATTGTTGATCATGATATACATATGCGGGGTTTCCACATTATAGAATGTCTTATTCCAAATGGTTGTAATTATTTGATTAGCTTGAGGATTATTTCTTCCGCTATATTGATGATAACTCACTAATCAATGCTTTAATTTTGTAAATGAATGGTAAATGGTAAGAAAAGGCTGACTAGTCTTGCGTGACTCTTCGAGATGGGCTCGGAGTTTCATGTAAGTCTAGGCCGGGCGGTGTGACGACCCTCCCCCGACCTAGGGTCGGGTCGCCCGGCCCAGACCGCCACTTGGACCCGAAACCTGAACCAGGCCCAAATAACGGTCTGGCACGCCTAAACAAATAAACCTGCGGAATATACATTGGCTAAACAAAGGATAATAACTTACGGAATAAATATATAAAAATATCCTAAGCCAATAGATTTAAGTTCATAGAACATTAATAAAGATTATTCATCGGTTCATACTCATTTAAACTAAACAATTTTATTATAATCTCTGAAATGGATCAACTAAAGGTAACTAAGATTCAAGCTACCCACAGATCTATTTTAAATTTTAACCCCAAGTTATATAGTTTCAAAATCAAATATACATAATATATATATCGACAAAAGCTCACATCGAGAGGAGACTTCAAGCTCGTCTCTCCCTTACCTCAACCTAGCGCTGTCGTGGATACCTGAGATGTAAGTGGGGTGAGCTAAAGAACCAACGGTGCTCAATAAGAGGAAAGACTCGCTCAAACATTAAATATGCAAGTACTACCTAGTACTCATGCAAATTCTACATGACATCAACTCCATACTCATAACACAACATGTAATAACCGAATCAATGTAAATCATAACAAAATTATAAACATATTGATTTAACACATAATTCGATACAATTAAAGACATGGTTCATGTTCATTGTAATTATAAAAAAAATGGATTCATATTCCAAGAAGAATAAATGACTAATATTTCCATTTCCAAATTTGTCATCCAATAATCTTCGGATCAATATCTCATGTCGTATCCCATTCACATTACTATACAATAACATAACAATTTTACAACACATTTGATAAACATTCATTTATGTCATGCATAATAATATTCATCATTATTCATTTATAAATTTACACATGACATACAAGTAAAGTCAAATGAAAGATTTAAATAAAATGCGATAGATATAAGTATTAATATAAACCGTTGTTCCATTCAATGCGAACTAGATATTGGTAAGGATCCGGTGACCGATTCTCCTACTCTCAAAGTGATGGAAACAACCAGCTAACACACAGGCCTTATGTGCCCTCTCGTTTGTCCTATCAAATCAACAGTAGGTTCGTCCAAGCCGTCACCGCTACACGTCTCAAAGAATCATCAAGTAGCAAAGGATGGTAACTCCAAACCCTTACACTCGAAATATTTCACCTTATGCATTCAATTAGTCAAGCAAACCCTCGGTGGTTAACTACCACACACTCTGGGGCACCGAATAACATAAAAGGCAAGACAATGTATTCACAATTCCATAGATAATAGAGATCCAAACCAATATCACGACGCAACCCATTCCCAAGTCGTTACTTTCAAATCATGCATTCCTAATTATCTAATAATCAAGCCATATTTAATGGATGAGCGAAGCTCCCCACTTACTTAGACACGCCGTGATGCCTACACGGACTCCTCACACATTTGGGGTCCCACGTAAATCGCCTCGCGAATCTAAACAAATCATCCAACATTACATAAGTAATTAATTGATTTAAAGTTAAGTATTTTTCCATTTATTTGTCTTTGGAGACCCACTAGTGCAGGTCCCACGGGTTTCATATCATTCGGAACCTTCATCGAAATTTCCCCCGTAGTGTGTCGGGGGGTGGGACCACAATCAGGTCCCCTGGGTTGAGTGCGTGCGTTTCCGATGAAGCCGTGGAGGGTTTTACTATTGTAAGGGCCATTTTAGCCCCTGGTCAATTGGTCTATTTGACCAGTTGACCAGTCAACGGTTTGGTTGACCAGGGTCTAGGGCCAAATGGGCCCTTGTTGACCGGTCCAAGGGCCTTTTTGGCCCTTGTAGGCCAAAGGGAGGGGAAACGTCCCCCCCTTCTTCTTCAACTGCCCCTGGTGCGTTAATGGGGGAAGCAGAAGCTTCCCCACCGCCGCTGCTCCTTCACCGCGGGATCCCGTCTACGCACCTCCCTAGCCGTCACCATCCGACGCTAAGCCGTAGTCCGCGAGCTCTCCTCATGGTGATCGCCCCCGTAACCGCGAGCTGTCTGCGCTGCTGCTGCTATCCGCACTACACCAAGGTTGTCGTGCCGCTGTTCCGCGTCGCGTTGCTGTCTCCGTTCGTGATCGTTGTCACGCCTCCGCACCGGAGCTCTGCGCCTCTCCGCTGCTGTCCACGGTGGAGTTATGCACGCCTCCGAGCCCACTGTCGCGTCCTCCATACTCCACCGCGCCGCTCTCTCCTCTGTTTCTCTCTCTCTCCTTTCCTCTCTCCCATACTTGGTCGTCACTTCTCATCCCCTCTGTGTTGTTGTGAGAAGGAATTAGGGTTTGAACCCTATTTATTTGGGTCCCTTCGTCCCACTAACTTGTAACACTCCAAACTTGACACACTTTGTGCACAACCCTAGTCTTGGCCCTCACTTAATAATTCTTCAATAAATTTGTGACTTGAGGTTTTCATTGTTGTGCACGCACTATCAAGTTAAGTCTCGTCAAATTATGATAATATTTAATACATACTACATCACGACAAACACAAATAAAATATTAAATTACAAAAATGTCCTCGAGTCGGGTCAGGTAGAATTCGGGTCGTTACAGGCGGGGCCCAGTTTAAGTTTGAAAACTGGGGCCGTCACATTATCCAATTTGATTGCCCAATGGTTTGGTACGGGATTTGAAAGTAAGTTCATGGGTTCAAACTGTGGTGCAAAAAGTTGTTTCTTTCCTATAAAAAAATCTGAGGTTATTTATTTTTATAAGCATAAATTGGGATTCTTATTACCTACTTATTGTTGAAAATAAATTGGATGACCCACTTTTGAGAAGCAATAATTGTAGGTTTTCTCCGAACAAAAACTTGGAGATTTTTTACTGGTGGCTTATAGGTAATTCGGGTAAGTTTAATTCAACCATGGGAGCATTCGTTGATCAATTAATTAACAAAGGGAATATAATTTTGATGTTGCAGAGAAGAATAAATAAGTCCATGAATTCTAAGTTTTGTCATGCCACGAGTTGTTGGAATTATTGTGTACATAGCATTCATTTGTATTCTTTTCTGTATATACACATTGGAGGGTGCACAACCCTTTTAGTGTGCGCATTTTTTTAAGATAGCGCAAAATAAATAAATAAATAAAAATGTTTTGTCTTGCTACATTTGATCTTGACGTTTTGAAGTTTTGAAGTTTACATTTGATATATAGTTGAGTCTTAACTTTTGATCCATTACAATAATATTAATTCATTTCTTCCTTGGCAATTAGTTAGAATTCATTCAGTATGCTCAAGATTGATTTGTAGTATATTGTCTAATGCCTATTTACCCTAAGTATATATATATATATATTATAACGAAATAAACTTAGAGGGCGATTGTTAGGCCCCCTCTATGAATCCCCTGGTTAATTTAATGTTATTTATAGCCCTAATAAGTTAGTTCTTGTTCTGAGCACATGCGCACACACACACACACACAATATACTACATACACCACGCACAAAAAAAAATCTCACTTTTCATTTTTGTGATTCTGAACCTCGAACTCCTTATTGCACGTCATCTTCTTCCCCTCCTTACCTTAATTTGTGTTGGGGCACGTGTCCAAGGTCAATCTACAAACATTGTTTATCTTACAGTTTTTTTAGTTAATAAAATAAAGGTTTATCATTTGTTGTTTTATTATAACTGATTGCATATTTACCTTATAATAATATCCATGGGTATTGGTTGAAATATTCTAAATGTCCCTAGTCGGTCATTATACTTGGAACTATAATGAATTAAGACTAGCGTGAGTCTTGATTGATGGTCATGTGATGATCATACGCATAGGGATACGAATTGAGATCATGAGTACTTGTTAAGGAACAAGGTACTGGACCGACCCGCTATGAGAACACTACATAGATTAAGTCATAGGTGTTACTCTTAATAGGTATATCATTTAGTCATTCGACTTGAGATTACCATAGACTTCAATATTGTGAGCATGACAATTTGACACAATCAAACGTTGTCTTTAACCAAATGATTATAAAGATTGTGATTTGTTATCATGTGAGCAATATGTGAAGGTGTGTAATCAAAAAGAATTTGTCGCTCTCGTAAAGAGAGAGATATCAGTGGATCCCTCGATGTGTTAGATTGTTAAATGGTCAAGTTCAAGTGAATTGATATGATCAATGTCACTTGAATGTTTTCAATCTATCTAAAAATCGAGACTAGTACGATTGAATATTAAGGGTGACTTTCCATGCCTTATATTTAATTAAAGGATATCGAACGACAAAAGGATATGATATACGTTATTCATTAGGTTGTATCAATTTTGATATTCATGCTACTTGGGTAGTCATAATGCCTTGCTAGAGACCGCTTATGACTTGTGTACCAAAATGATTTTGGTTCACTACCAACATCACATGAACTTATTGGGTCACACACAAAGAATGGCTTTGCGCAATTTCAAATGGTCCATAGTATTTAATTTTATAAGATAAAATTCATAGTATATTACCCCTTATGATTCGTTATATGATAACTTATTAATAAGGGTATATGTGTAATTTGATTAAACAACGTAAATACAATAGTTTTATTTCGAATTTACTTAAACATCGTAAATACAATAGTTGTATTATGAATAGGATTCAAGTGAGAGCTTATCTACACATAGGGGTGCACACGGATTGCACCAATCCACGGATTCAGTTCAATTCGGATCAATTATCACTAATTGGATCAATTTTTTGATCCCTTGGACTGGACTGGATTGAAAGCTCACTAATCCGGTTGGGCTAGATCGGATTGTGGATCCTACATTAAAAAACCGCGGATCCAATCCGATCCAGTCCGTTTAGCACATCAACACATATACATATCTACTCATATGTACTATAGTATCTCAAAAAACATCAACCTAAACTATCAACTCTAAACTATAATATCTAAAAGACAATGCTTATCTTAACTATTTTATTACGCTTTCGACCTTTTTTTGTGGGTTGCATATTGCAACGTGCACCTTTTTTGTGCTTTTGTGAGGGTGTATGATGCAAATTTATGGATGACATATTAATTACGTAGGAACTTGCATTTTAAAGGTTATTGTGATGACAAGTTTGTGGGAGATATGCTATATATAGATTTATGGGATGTATGTTGTAAATTTGTCATTCATGAGATGTATGATTTTTGTTATTCATTTGTTAAAGTTTAATTTCATGAATCTTTGGATAGGAAAACGTCAATCCGTGGAACTTGATCCAGTCCAGTCTGCATTTTACAAATTGGATTGAGTTGGATTGATGAATTATTTGGACTGGATTTGACTGTAATTTTTCAATCCGCAATAATTGGATTGGATTGCGGATTGACATTAATTGGACTGAATCCAATCTGTGTGCACCCCTATCTACACATATAAAAAAAGGGTGATACCCAAAAACGTTATATATAAGAATTTCGTTTTTTTCAATTTTCGAACTCTCTGAATTTTGGGAGAGAAAGAAAAATGTTTTCAATCTTTCTTGGGGCTAGCACTCCAAATTGTGGTCACCGTTCGTGTGTGGATTTCTGATAGAGGACGCGCGCTCGAACGTCTTGAAGATCGAACAATCAGAGAAGAAAATCACGAATCAAGGTATGGTTTATTTTTGTAGATCTAGTTTAATGGAACTTATTTGCGATCTTGTTGTGATTTTTCAAAAATTGTTTTGAATTTTTCACTGCGTATGAACCCCAAAACCCAACAATTTGTTTCATGTTGCATTCCAAGATTGATTTTTTGATCCTTAGAAGCTAAGATTCAACACAAATAAATGTTCTAATTAACCATTCAAGAATGTAAATCAAATTTCAACCAAATACTATAATCAAGATGTTGTATTTGGTGGTAAGTTGTTGAGTGAATATGAACAAAGAAATGAGGGGTGTAGAGATTAGAAAGTAGAAGAGAAAATGAGATGAGTTCATGGTTTAATCTGGTGAGAAGGGGTGGGTGTCGTGAGTGGGATAGGAGCTAGGGATAAGTTTAAGGTTTCATTTAGGAAGCGGTGTAGGGAGTGAAAGTAAATTTGAGGAGTGGTATAGAGAGTGAAAAGTAGAAGGGGAAAAGAAAATCGGTTCATGATTTAGTTTAGAGTGAGGTTATTTAATTAAATGAGGGTTGGTATAGGGTAAAGGAAGGCTAATAATCATTCAAAGGTAGCTTGAAATGTTGCTAATTTTTTCATTTCCCCCAATTTTGTAGTTTTTTTTTTTTTTTTTGTAAAATCTTAATGTTTAAATTTGATTCTTAAGTTGGTGTTTAAATATATCCCGCTCTACAAGAAATATATATATATATATATATTAGGGGAAATGCACCTGATCACCACCTAAAAGAGATATTTTTAAAAAATTAAACAAAATTGAACATGTGACCTCAAAGACGCAACAAATATAACACTACAAAGTTTTTTTTTTGAAGTGAAATAGAAATATCATTAATCATTAATATGGCTTAATATAGGACTAGACATGGAATCAATTGTCCTAATAAAAGTACATTAATTTGCTAATTCAATTTGTTTAAAAAAACATCTATCTACCATGAAATCGACTGTGAATGCAACCGTAACAATGAAACAGTTTGACAATTCAGGAACAAATCTCTACAAATATTTGGAATACAAGACAATACACAAACACCACTAGAACCACATAATAACAAACAAAACTTT
This sequence comes from Stephania japonica, assembly GCA_039657345.1. Classification (NCBI taxonomy): domain Eukaryota; kingdom Viridiplantae; phylum Streptophyta; class Magnoliopsida; order Ranunculales; family Menispermaceae; genus Stephania; species Stephania japonica. The sequence continues at coordinate 11,649,029 of CM077562.1, forward strand.
CAAGAAATGGAAGAAAAACTAAAGACATCCAACAAGGAAAAGACAAAATCAAACCTTCCAACAAGGGAAAGACAAACTACCAACTAAATACAAAAACCTGAAGAAAATTTCTAATCCAACAGCCGCACAAATCCACAAACAATCGTCGAGAGAGATGTGTTGCAACAAGAATAGAGTCAATCTTCATAGATCTGAACATATCTATAACTTATTGAATGAATCAAATATGAAAAAATGTGATTGGAACCACTGCCGATCAAAAGAGAAGATTGACAGTAGTCTATATCTATAATCACAAAAGAAGATAAAAAAAAGAATGTTAGAGTTTGGAGCCGCCGAGAAACTAATATCTTTGATCTCTAGTTATTAACACCACATAAAACACTGCACTGTAAAGTCGATCATCATCATGAAAGTTATTGAGAAAATCTAATACTAGATAACTAATTAAAGAAATGAATATGATATGAGAAGAGAAGGCAATTCATACTTATAAAATAGGATTTTTCAACTGCTTATCCCATCTAATTTATTATGTATTGTTATGTGAAAAACAATATTATTGTCACATATTATAGATGGCCAGACAATTATTGAAGCATTTGGTAATTTATCACTGAGTCGATGTTTTGGGACAACCGGGGCTTGCGCAGACCTGACAAGCAAAGAAAAATTAAATTAGAAAAAATAATGTTAATTTATTAAACCAGATTAAACAATGTCTCAAAAGCAATTAATTAAATATAGAGAAATTCTCCTACCAAAAAAAAAAAAGATAGAGAAATTCAAATAAGTATTGCATATGTAAAACAATAAATTAAACAAATAAAACTGATGAAAAACATAGTATATATATGTTCATTTATTAGATATCTACTTCATGACCTTCTACACGATAATTATATATGAGAGAAAAATAAATTGGGACAAAAATCAACTAAATTTAAATATACAAATCAATTGAAAAGTATTTTTTTTTTATAAAAAAATATTTAGTTTTTCTTATAAAAAGAATATTAAGCTATTTGCATGAATTTGATGTAAGAAATAACATATATACCCTTTTCATGGTTCCCTTTTGATACGGGCCTTTCACATCATGAGACTATTATCGATCAAGCGAGCACGATTCATATTCACAAATTTTTGACTTGACAAAAAAAAAAGTCTCACATTAGTGACGATGAAAGGGGAGGCAAACTCCTACAAAAATCTTAAACACATTGCGAGAGGTAGCTGCTCTCCGACTCTTCTCAATACCAAAACATGCATTTTATAGTTTCCAAACTAAATCTTTTCATTAATCATCTAAATCAAAATTTAAAGAAAATAATAACTTATAAAATCCACTATTTATTCAAAATATTTACTTCACGCGATTTTATCATAAATATGCGGTCACAATTTCCTTTTAAAAAAAACGTAGCGCTTAAGATATCTTTTACTTTTTTTAACAAGTGACTCCAAATTAGAACCTGGGACCTCCCCAACCTTGTCTTTTAACAAGTGATGATCCATCTTACCATAGATGCTTTGACAAAGACCTTTTACTGTTAATTACAAACAAATTTTCTAGTAGCTAGCATTCTTTTTATAAGTTAAACGAAGAGCAAATACGTAATCGGGTTTTCATAATTATATAGGAACACAAAATAATATTGATTTGGCTAAATGATTAAAATATCAAAGCCTTTCACAATTTTTGTTATTATATCTTATACTTTTGAAGAGTTTTATTATTATACCCTAACTTTAATTTCTAGATTGTTTGAATTGTATCCCAAGTCAATTTTAAACTTAAAATTTGATGATGTGGCATCTTAATTATAAGTCTAAGAAGTCATCTCATCACTCATAATTATCAAAATAATTATTAATTTCATAATCTAAATTTATTACTTAATTGTCACATCATCAAATTTAATTAGAGTTTAAAAGTGGTAAAAGTGGTTTAGTATACAAATTAAACAATTTAAAAATGTTAGGATATAATAACAAAACTCATAAGGTTAGGATATAATAACAAAAGTTGTGAAAGTATATGATATTTTCACCGATTAAACTTATTAATTTTCATATTTAAAAAGGTTGTTTATGAAAATAGGGGCTAATTATGCAAAAAAGTATATCCGATTAAGTGATATATAATTTAGGTTGTCTTCTATCAATGAAAGTCCAAGGTTTTTTTTATTTTCCTTGTTGGAAGTTTTGTTTTTCATTACGCTTATAACGTTGTGTTTGTTACTATTGCGTTTCAAATGTTCGTCGATAAAAACATTAATGATTATTACATTGTTTCATTATAGTCGCAATGTTTTAAAGCTAACTCTATAACATTAAGTTTTAAAAAAACTTTAAAACATTTGAATTTTGGTGAAAAAGAAGTGGCATCACTTGCCAAAAGGGAAGGCACCCCCGTTAAAGTTTAGAAAAAAAATTGAATGTTCTTTTAAACCATTAAGAATAATGAAGTAATGTACTTTTATCATGGTAATTGATTTCATATATGAACACGTAGGGCCTTATTGTTGTATTGAATTTATTGAGACATTTATGGGTATCAATTTCTTCTTCGGCCCACTGGCCTGATTTTGTCCAGCCCAAAAAAAGGTTTGGAAAAAAAATATTTAAATCAAGGCCAGGTTAGGGCAAGACTTCGACGTCCGAATTAAAATTTGGGTCGGCGTCCGAACAAGACCCTTTAAGCCCGAACCTAACTAGATTTTAAAAGATACTTATTTTTATTTTAAAAATATACTTCCACACATGATATAATTAATAAAACAACAATAGAAGAAGTTGTGCAAACTGAAGAAGTTTAATTGGGGGATTGGAGATGTGTCGGGTTAGGGATTTCAACTTAGCAATGCTAACGAAGCAAGCATGGAGGCTATTAGAGAACCTAAATTCGTTGGTGGCAAAATTGTTGAAAGTTAGATAATATCCATCTAGCTAGTTCCTTAACGCCACAAATGGGCGAAACCCAAGTAATATTTGGCGCAACATAATGGAAACACATAAAAAGTTCATGAAGGAATGTCGATGGAAGGTAGGAGATGGCCGAAAGATTCACATTTATAAAGACCCTTGACTGCCTTGTCCAGCGGATGGGAAGATCCAATTGGGAGCCCCTGTTGAATTGGAGAATGAGAAAATTGCTTCTTTGTTATGTGTTGATAAAAAAGAATGGGATGACGACATACTTAAGGATATGTTTATTGAGAGGGATCGAGTTCTTATTTAAGCAATACCTTTGAGTAATCGGTTAGTTGAGGATGAATGGGATGTGGCATGGTGATCCTAAGGGAGTCTACTCGGTGCGAAGTGGGTATAGGAATTTGATAGGGCCAGTGGCATATAATTTTCACAGCCCAAATCTCTAACCTCGTTTTAATTCCTTAATCAAGATCACCGACCCGTCACGTGAGACCCACACCGTGATGCGCACACCAACTGAAGCTTGTGGCCGAGGTATATAGTATTTTTGTATTGGTGTATGCCTAGTGTTGTTTGTGTATAGACTAATTAAGTTGATTTGTACAGTGTAGGCGTCGAGACGAGAGCGGGGGCATGCCTCGAGTTGCGTGCGAGCCGGGGAACTGGGTAGCTTGACTATGGTGAGTTTATTTATATGCATTTTCATATGAATTACATGGTTAATACATAGCCTATGGTTGTAATGTTAGAGCAAATCAAATTAGAGCCTTATAGTTGGTTAATCAAATTAGAAGTCCTATAGTTGGGTGAAAAATACAACACACATAGACTTACCTCGAGATTCGTGTGAGCACACACTCCCATACACTTGTGTCACACATGTGTGTTACATGACTGGATTTTAGTGGGATGTAGGAGTCAATTGAGATCATTTGATCAACCTAGTATCATGGGAAAGCACACTAGATTAGGCACCCACTATAAATATCAACTCTTGTTCTTCCTTGCTTCATTGTGCATGCTTATTTAAATACAAATCATAGCTGTGAGAGAGGTTTCTTTGCTGGAAAATCTATGAGAGATTTGTGGGTTGTTTCTACACAAGTTAGGAGAATCAAACACACACTCCATAGCTACAACTTGGGTAAGTTTTCTTCACTTGCATGCAACAAAAAAATTTGGTTTTTCGTTTTTAATCAAGGGGTTCTCTGTTTTAATTGATCAAAGTGTTCAAAGGTGGTTTTGATTTATGTCTAAGCACTAATTTCAAGCATCAAGTTTCATATTTTCAGATTTTGTAAGTTTCTGCAAAAAAATGGGGTTTTCTTGTGATTTCGGTTTTGATGAATTTCAAACTATTTAATGAGATTATTTTCGAAATCTAAAATCATATTTGAATTCTCCATTGAGAAACACTAGGGATAGCATCAAATATTTCGAAAATCAATTTCAATTTGGAAAAGTTATGAATTTTTTAAAATTCATGTGTTCTTCCCCAAAAACTTTAAATGCATGTCTAAATCCTTGTTTAAATTGATGTTTTAATGATGAATGAAGTACCTGCTTTATTATGTTGAAGGAATTAAGAGATTGGTTGATTTGTGATAGAAATTGTTGTTGGAGTTGTTGATTATTGTTGTTTAAAAAAAAAGAAGCAGAGACGTCTCTGCCAAATTGGGGGAGGGAGAGAGAACGCACGCATGTGCGTGCATGCGGTCCGGTTGGACCGGACTGGGTCAGACCCGGTTCAGGGGCCCAACCCCCCCATAAAAAATAAAATAAAATATTAAAAAATAATATAAATAAATAAATATAAATGATATAAAATGACATTCCAGGGACCTAGGGGGTGTTTCGAGAGTTCGGGAGCGCGAGTCGGGGTGTCGGGAGGCCGAATTGATTAGGAATTAGCGTGACTTGTGAGTATACCTGTTGACAATTTGATTTAGCATTTCATTCCATAAATCTTGTTGGTTATTTTATATAGTCATTGTTGACTGTTTTACCATTGTTTTCTAATATCATGTGTCCTTAGTATTCTATGCTCACTTGTGAGTCTAGTTTTGCATGATATCTACTTGTTGATTTGATTCATTGCATCTATCTCATGCTATGTCTATTCTTGTTGTTTAAATGTGAAATAAAGGATAAATAACATGCTATTAGGCTAGTACATATTAAAAAGGTTTATATGGATTTGTACTCTCTATTTGATTAGATGTTAGACTTGCCTATGCCTTGACACTTCATACTTGGTCTTTCTTGAAATTAAAAAGTAATTTTTGTAATTAGGTCCCGTACTCGATCGAGGTGTGCGCGACTCATAGGGTTAGAGTCCCTGGGGATGTCAGCATATATTACCTGACACTGTATGACACTCGGGGTTAGAGTCATTGGACTCACTTGGGTTAGAGTCCCTTATGATATATGATTATAGAGTCGGAGTGACGCGATTCACTGCCGACCGGACCTAATTCACCACTACTCAGCCTAGTGTCAGTTTCACTTGTTTAACTCTAGTATTTACTTGCATATGGTTTATTTTTTTTAGCTTTCCTAGTTTTATGCTTTTAAATACCAGTCGATTATATTTGGAAATGCAATTTAAACTTGTCATCGAGGGTTACTATTTATTTCTTCTACTCACCGTCCTTTTTATGACAATGGGTGCAGATCCATTATCCAGCCAGCAAGGCAAGGAGAATATAGGAGATTTTCCTTGAGTAGCGGCGCGGCACGACTTTTGTTGTAGGTCCATTTTTGATATTTTGTATGTATTAGATACTATGTCTTTTATTACATAGGGTTGTACATTTGGGTTGAGCGTTAGTTCCCTGACTAGACTTAGACTGTTATATTATATTTTGAGGTTATCTGGTATGTATGATGTCATTTCTTGGTTTTTCACACTTCGGTTATTTTTCAATTTGCTTTCGCATAATATACAAATTTTAATTTTGCATTAATTTTATAAGACGACCGCTAAATAATAAACCACGTTAAATAAAATTTTAATTAACACTAAATATCATAAGTTGAATAGAATTCGAGATGTATAGGTTGTAAGGCTGACTAATACGTAGTCAAGTCCTACGAGGCTATGATTAGGGCTTAATTACGGGATTAGTCCAGACGGTGCCCTAGATTAAGGGAAGGGCCGTCACAATAATACTCCTGTTAGCAATTTTCTTTATTGGTCTCAACTATGGAGACTGAAAGTCCCACCGAAGGTCCGCAATTTTTCTGTGGAGGGACGTGGGGAATACGTTGTCGACATTGATGAATATGTATAGCTAAAGAGTTTAAGTGGATGTGCAATGTAACGTGTGTGAAGAAGAAGTGGATGATGTCCTCCATGCTCTAATAGGTTGTCGAGTCGCGTCGCAGTGCTGGACAGAGCTAGGAATGGTCCATAATCCCAAAGTTCGAGTCACATTTGATCGATGTGCGAGATACATGTTTGAGGAGGACACGACAACGGTGATGGAGGTAGTGGTGATTGTGGCGTGGAATATTTGGAACAATCACAATGCAGTAGTATGGAAGAATGGAGGCTAGCAACCATCTCAAATTATAGCTTATGCTAAATCACACTTGTTGGCATCGAAGAAATCTTAGGATACTAATGTGTCTCGACTGAATGAGAGTCCTCGGGTGGAGCAGGAGAGATGGAGGAGACCGGAGAGAGATAAGGTTAAGTGCAACTTAGATGCAGCGGTATTTATTGATAGGGGTGTAACATCATATGGGGTGATCTTGATGGACTAGAGGGGTAGTTTCATGGTAGCCATCGGGGGAATATGGGAAGGTGTGGTCAAGCCACGAGTGGCAGAAGCAATAGGGGTTGGAGAAGCACTGAGTTTGATGAAGAAGAGAAGGATTACAAGTGCAGACATTGAGGTAGATGCTATGTTGGTCGTCCAAGCTATAGATAGCAAGACCGGAGATAACTTATTACTGTATTGATATTCTAACGGACATGAAGTCCTATTATGTTTATTTTGTGCGAAAATCAGCGAACTTAACAGCTCACATTGTTGCAAGGGAGGCTAGTTCTTTGTCTGGTCGAAACGAGTGGTGTGTTGTACTACCGTTCCTAGTTGATATACTAGCTAATGATTTGCAATAAAATTAGCTATGGGGTTTTCAAAAAAAAAAAAACATAACACATAGAAAATGTACTACTTTAGTTTTGCGACTTGCCTAAATTTTTATTTTTATTTTTATTTTTTTGACGAAGACTTACCTGAATTGTTGGAGACAACATTAAACGTTTATTCTTCTAACAAAAAATACTATTATGTCTTATAATTTAAAATAATAAATACAACTTGAATAATAATTATTGTTTAAATTTATGTGAGAAGATTATATAACGTGGAATTTACAATAATTTATTTATTAAAAAGTTTTAAAACCTAAAATATTTTTTAAGAAATTTGACAAATTTAGACATTTGGATAACCCGATAATACATTAAATCGGGTCTAGATAAGACACTCTTGTCTGAATTTAAAATCTAGTCGGGTTTGAACAACACAAATGTGTCTATTTCAAGGGGCCCCAAATATTGACACCCCTATTTAGAAGCATCAATTGTGATTAAAAACCAATCAAACTCACATATTTATTCACTCTCACACTTTGTAACCGCGCAACACACTTCAAAACATGTTCGCACGCATCTCAAAACAAATCGTACGGTACTCAAACAATTGTGTGACTTTAGTACACCTTCTCCGTTCGTCTCAATCTTTCAACACCAGCCTAGGACGGACGGACGGCCTGTTCAGCGATCGTTTGGGGAAAAAATTAGGGTTTGTTTTCGCTCCTCCAACGTCTTCACATTCAAATCATCTTCAATTTATTGATCGATCAAACATGTTTGAGCAGATTTAGGTTTTTTTATTGAATTTCTTCTTTTCTTGTCTTGGTTAGGATTTAATGTGTGTGTTGAATCGGTTCTGATTCATTTGATCGTTTAATGGAAGAAACCCTAGCAGTCCGAGGCTCGCTGTCAGCTTCTCTCGTGTTCCTTTTCGTCGTTGTTCTTCAATTCATCCCGGTTTTCTTACAACAATTGAAAAAGGTATCAAATTTGATTGATTTGGTTAGTGTAGGTTGAAATTGGTGGTGAATTTGAGGTGTTTTCGATGCGTGTTTGCGAATGATGTTTATAAATTGATGTAAGTTCTAGCATGTGAATGTGATGGATCGGATCAGTGCATCTATAATGCCCTTGAATTCATGGACATTTAATCCCAATTGATTGGGTTGGCCTCGTGAATTCGATTGCATCACTTCCCATGCTTTGCGGCTTTGTAGTGAATGGGAATTGGATTGAATTTCTTGTACACTACAATGCAGCAGTTATCTTTGATGACTCCATTTTGGGGTCCCTGGGTTTGCTTATTTTGGTTAGTTATTGAGATCTTTCTTGTTTGCCCATGTGATTTGTTGGATGATTAATGCTATTGGTTAACTTTGGCTTTTTAATTGTTCCCGTGATTCTTATGACTCAATTTTGTGGTAATTTTTTTCAGATTATTGTCCTTACCGTTCATTTCTTGTTAATTTCCCTCTATGATCATTTTCGGAAGCCTCTATGATCATTTTGTGATGGGTTAATTATTGGAAGGTACTTCTTCCTTAATAAAGTTGTGCTTGCCATTTTTAATTTTGTTTTTTAGGTGTAACCCTTTTGATAGGCCCAATTAATTTTGTTGTTGTTGTTGTTGTTGTTGTTGTTGTTGTTGTTGTTGGTAACCCTTTTGACAGGATATTATATGCTCTTTCTCTTGCTCTGTGTGTCTAAACCCACTCTACCATGGGAAATTTTAATTGTTCAATACTCTGTTCTGGTATTTTATTGGTTTCTTAGAATCATTGGTTGTGAATAACGCAAGACTTTGATCTTGGTGAACTTTTTGGAAACTTATGGTGTACCTTTTTTACTTTTCATATACTATTTTGATAAACATCCACATCTCATTCGATAAATTCATTGTATATATATGGAAAGAAAGTATTTTCTTGCCATCCGTTGTGATGTTTTCATCATCTTATTAGGGAGGATCTTGGAGTCATGAACGGTTGCAATTGCAAAAGGAGGTTAAGGAACTCTTGAAAGAAGCCAGCTCGTTATCCAAGTGGGTAACAAAAATAAATCACCTTGACTTATATCTTCAGTTTTTTTAATGCTTCTCTTTATTGGCTATGTTCATAATCTTGGCATATGCTTACGATTTTTAGTTTTTTGTTTAGCTTATTTATTAATCTCTATAGCTTAAGAACATAGACTGAGAGTTCATATGCATGTTCATTGTATTAGTGATAGCTAGCTTATTAGCTCATTAATTGCTTGGCCTCATTGGCTCTAGCAGTTAAACATGATCTCAGTTGTTGTGTGGTTCAGGTGGTTCTTTCTTGTGTTTCTTCATCATGCATTTGTGCTTTCAATTCCTTTTTATCGTCATGTTGCCATGTGGCCTACACCATTATCTATCTCTGGTAAAAAATTTCATCCTTGGCACTAATGAATGCCTAGGTATGTTTGTCCGGACCTCTAAAAGTAGGTCTGTGTTTGGCAAGTGACAACTAGGCCGGGCCTAGTTGAGGGGGAGTGTTGGAATATATAATCCCACTTGAGGGGGAGTGTTGGAATATATAATCCCACATCGGAAATATAATAAAAGTTGGTGTGGTATATAAGTGGTATAGATTGGATCCTATCACAAGCCAATCGGTTTTGTGCAAAGATGGGCTCCAAACCATTTATATACCCACATGTGTGTGCGTGTGTAGCCCAACACTCTCCGGGCCCATGAATTTCTATATTTACCTCCTACTTTTATACTATTTATCACAGAGATGTGGTCACACTCACACTTACTTCGAGAGCATTATTTACAAGTAGTTTTGCAGCTTATATAATACATATCAAATATTATGTAGATGGTAAGCCTTCAAAGTTTGAACCGTTATATTACATTGACTTAATACACATCTGAATGTGTTTGTGTATTGACTGTATTCTAAGTTTATAAACAAGCTCCTTTACAGTTACTTGTCAAAACACAGATCTCTCTAACAATTATATGAAGTTATTTTCTTGGAGGCCTTATGAAGTTATTTTTGCTTCTTTGTTATGTTATAAGTTTTACAAAATTTCTCTTCATCTGAGCTATACAGTGGCCAAAGTCATGGGGAAAATTGAATTTTTTATCCTTTCTATACACATCTTCTTTGTGTCAATGTTCAATTTCTATTTATGAGATGTTGTGGTGCTATGATACCCGGATTCGGCATTTCAGGGCGGAGTATCTGTGTCGACACGGACACCGACCCAGGATGTGTCGGATCCTGGAAATACAAGGATGGACGCGTTGATGAAAGGGACGAAGGAGAAAGGGAAGAAAAAAGACGGAGTGAGACATCGTTGCTGCTCTGTTTCGATTATTCAATAAACCACAAAATTAGAGAAGAAGAAGAAGAAATTATACCCCAAGAAATTAAGAAATTACCTACTTACCCCTTACAAACCCCACAATGCCTCACATATGCTCTCATTTTGCACCCTACCCCAAATCAGTTCTACGCCTCTAACTCTAACGACCTCTTTCAACAGTCGGCGTCACAAAATTTTTGGCACCCCAATTTCAATTATGCTCCATAAGAAATTACCTACTTACCCCTTACAAACCCCACAATGCCTCACATATGCTCTTGTTGTGCACCCCACCCCAAATCGGCGATGCAACCTTGCAATTTTGGAATCCAAAAATCCTTTCAACCATAGTAAGTTTTGAATTCAAGACCTAGGGCTCGTTTATGTTGTTTTGGTGGTGGGGGTGCCCTTGTAAACCGAAATGGTAGTTTAGGGCATTCAAACATTACAAAGGGTGCCCTAATAAACACTTTGGATGCCCAAATCCAAAGACTTGCCCTTACAAATATGTGGGGTGCACATAGCGCCACCCGTTTTACAATTTATAGTCGTGTCCAAGTACTTGTATGCAAAATTTTGGACACTTTCGACCGAGTCCCCGAGTCCCAAAAAATAAAGAATAGCCAAGTCAGAACACATACCCGCACCAACATTGGATATATAAAAATGTAGTGATATGGTAGTTTCTGTCATCTGTCAATTATTCTAAATGTCTTGCTATAAAAATGTTTGGGTACTCTTTTGTCTTTTCATATGGCATTATATCGATATATAGACATTGGAGTGAAGAAGCTTTTGAACTACCATCATCTTATGTAATTTGATTATACATCATGTTATTCATTATACATGCATCAGAATTAGCTTCACCAAATCTATATCCAAGGCATAACCATGACATCAAAAACTTTGTCTTGCCAATTGCATGTGGCAGTCCTTCAACATTTGCTGAGGCTTCAAAGCTCAGAAGGTTAGCAGCAGCTAAGGAGAAGGAACTTCAAAAAGGTATACGTAGCGCTTTTGATTTTGTTAAGTTTCTCGTTTAAGCCAGTGTTGTCAAGGTGCTAAGATAATGCTCAGGTAATACTCCCTTGTTTGGTGTACCTATGCATTGCCTAGCCAATATCTATCAAATGAATTATATAATAATATCATGAGTAGAGTTATTTACAAGGATTGCAAGGCGTTAAGGCGATCCCGAGGCGATTTCCCTGGTCTAGGCGAGGCGTTGCCTAGATAGCGCCTAGGCAATGCCTAGGCGAATGAAATAATATTTATTTAGAGGGCCCCGTATAAGTATTTATTTATATATAGTTCCTTATATAACACTAATTATCTATTAATCAATGTGATTATTACTTAATATACACTTGAAAATACTACTAAGTCTTTAGGTCCTTATGTAACGTTAATTGTGTCAAGATTTTATGTTTGGGTAGGTATTTTGTTATCAAACTTAATTGTAAATAGTCCCTTCAAATTTTTAAAAATTATTTAAAAGGACACTGCCCACCTAAGGCACCGCCTTGCAATCACTGGTTATTTATTTTATTGTTTTGAATCATTTAGAAGTTCTTGCAATTCTAGTTATCTACGTACAAAAGAAGAATAATTATAAATGGAGGAAAAGTCAAACTATGGTTTTAATACTTCTTTCACAAATTTTTGCAATATGCATAACAAATAGATCGTATTGTTAAGAATCACTAAGAAACCTACAACCTACCAGAAGTCTTGGTGATTTGAGGTTAAAAAGATGTTTAGGCAATGAATTAGTCAATGCCTCACAAATTGTATTAGTTTCAAGCTTTATTGAGATTTGTCTCAACTAGCCAAACGGCAAGTGCGTTGCACGTGAGAAATTAAATTTTCTTAAACAAAAATACTAAAATGATCAGATAAGTTTTAATTTCCAAAATAATAAAATAAAATTCAATGTTTGTTTTTTGAAGTAAGAAATTTAATGTTGTATATATTGTTGATGGAACACATTTCCCTATTAAATTTCTATTTAGTATCCAAAAGTTATATCAACAAACAAAAATCAATTTCTAAAAAAAAATCAATAATAATAGATAGAAAAGCGAAGTTCGATCATCAATTCCTTAGACTTTAGTCCTCTAATCATCCAATCTACTTGAAAGGCAACCCAAAAAATTATTGACACTTTAGTTAAATTACAAATTCATTGATTAATGATTTAATCAAGTTAAATTAGATCAAAACTTAAAAACTTGCATGGTCATTAGAGACAAAAAAAATGAGAAAAATGTTTCATTACTTTTCGTTCTTCTCTGGGTTCCATCTTTTGATTTTTAACTATCATGAAAATTTGAAAAAAAAAAAAAACATCCATAGTCAAGGAATTTCACTTACTCTCTATTTAATTAAGAAAAAAAAAAAAAGAAAAGAAAAGCAAACTTACTCTAACCAAGAGGTTTGTGGTGGGATGGTACGGACCCCTTCACCCTAGGTTATTGCTCTTGTAGTCTTTTCCTCCTTAAGTCTAGAATTAGTTGGGGCAATGCTCTCAATACCCTGATAATAATTAAAAAAAGGAACTTAATTAGTCAATTTATTGTGTGTCGATTATGTACATCCGTTGATCAATGTACATGCCCCGAAACAATTACCTGCACTACTAAGATTTGTTTTTGTGGAAGATGCGCAGTTGACTTTGATCTCTTCATCATGAGATTGTATGTAGGAGATAAAACGGTGACATTGATCTCTTTTCATGAGATTGTGTGTAGGCAATAAAATGGGCATGATGATACAAAACGAAAGGGAACTCACTCTCTCTCTCTCTCTCTCTCAACAAATTAAAGTTTCAATTTTGGAAACTGCTTTACCATATATATTTGGCCAAAAGAGTGTACGAAGTTGGCGTTATTTCAGGGGTAGACGGTTATGATTGGTTGCGATTTTGTGTGGAAAATATACATAACCGGTGGATAGTTTAATTATATTTAAAATCTAATTACATTAATACCTTTTTTACTTAAGGACATGAAATGGAAACTAAAAAGTTAACACATGATCTTTAAAGGCATTTCTGGGAATAAGGCTATTTTGGCTTCACCAACAACCACCTTAAAGGATTTCCATTATATATAAGATAACTGTATTCAAGTTTTTTATTCTCTTACTATTTGGAGTTGTTTTTTGTTTGTAAAAGGTACCATTCCTTGTCGTTAAGTGAGCACTTCTGATCCACTCTCTCTTCCTCCTTTTATGGAATGAGTTTTTTTGCCTATGAAAAAAATAGCATTCAAGCTTAGTGGTGATGAGTTCAAATCACTTGCATGACCATGAAAGAAAGAAAGCACATTTGGTTTTTAATTTTTTTTTACTATTTTTAAAGCAGCTTTGATTTTATAATGTTTTTTAAATTATTTTATTTTTGTCTCTTAAAATGGTGGTGATTCTGGTGAACCATTTTTACCTCCCACACCCCCATCCATTCTCTTTCTTTCTATGTAAAGTTTTTAATTTCCAAAATTTTATCCATTGACTAAAAAGAGCAACATAATGCGTCTACCATAAATTGTCTTTTATAGTCTTTTTTCTATTTATTACAACAACAACAAAGCCTCAATTCCAAATTAGTTGGGTCAGTACATGGATCAAACATTTCCATTCAGGTCGATTCAATTCAATTGACGATGTGATTTAGTAATCGTTTAAAATTACTACATTCAAGTCTACATAGTTTTTCCTTTGAATCGTTGAATTCCTTTGTGTGCAGAGTTTTCTAACTGGGTTGCAGGTTGTGTTTGAATGTGGTTAATTTCTTCTATTTATTATTCTTTGAAAAGGATCTTAGGATATCTTTTTTGACTGTGGGCCAGTTTTTCAAAACTACTCTATAGAAAAAAGGGTTTGTTCACTTCTTCGAGTCAGCATTCATCATCTTATTCTTTATTCTTCTCCTTCTCGTTCTACTCTTTTCATCTATCCATTAAAACCATTGAAATTGTTCACTAAAGTGCAAGGCATGGGCTGCTTACTAGTGAAAAGTATGGGAAGCAACTTTTCAGTTATACGTGCTGTGGGATTCTTACAAAATTTTCTTAGTTTCATTCTTTAGCGAAATTTGAGAAAGTTCGTTGTATTATGGTGAGCATTTTATCCTTGTAAACTTGGCAAAACATGTCAACGAAGCGAAGTATTTTTGTTAGAATTAGGAAGAAAGGGAAAAGATATAGAATTGTCAATCTCTTAGTAGTTGATCATATGTTGATAAGGCAGTTAGTAGTGAAGAAAGTTTCCCAGCAAACATAGGTAAATTAGAATTAAAATGTGTCAAAAAAATATTAAATTTGTGCATAATTAGAAGACCCAAAGAGTTATTTCTACTCATGGAAAGTGTTTGGCTATTGATTGCTTTTCTGATGCAGCCTACACCATTATTTTTTAATTTTTAAACAAAAGGAAAGTGAAAGTGAGTTGTAACTGTTGCATATCTATTTGATAAAACTCATTAGCTTTTGCTATATTCTTGACACTGCAAACTCTAATGCCTTCCTTATAAATGATATCATATATTCAAGTACTAGGTTGGGAGTTGTGCCATTTTCCCAATCAAAATCTCTATGCAAAAGGTGAAAAGTGACTATCCATGCTCTCTGCCCAATTCTTTCCTTTCAATTGAGAGAGGAAGGGACAAACCAAAGGTTCAAAGTTTGGGTGGGAATTCGTGGGAGTGTAAGGTTTAGGGTTTACTTGTGCTAGTCGTTACTCTCTTGAAATGAAACAATTGGAGAATCTATATGCCGGTTTCTCACTGTGTAATGTTGTGGATGACTGACTTTTATTAATTCTTCAACCGCCAAATTATATGAGCATGATGTTTGGGAAGTGGCAATCCATTGGGATATGTCAGAGGTTTTCCCTTAACTGCATATCCTACAGTCCTGCAACTTATGTCAGTGTTATAAGCAGAAGCAAAGGCTCTGCTAGAACTAGAAGGCTTGAAACTAGCATTAGGTTCTGGCCATCCTCTTAAAAAAGCCGTAGATTTGTTGATTTGAAAGCTAGAACACTTGTCTTCTGGCTCTAAATATTTAGATTCTGGATCAGTGATCCTGCTATCCTACAGCCCACTCATTGGCCTATTACTTTGTTATCATCATTTGTTTTGAAAAGTTTGCAGGTTGGCATGGCATATATGTTGGGCAAGCCCCCAGACTGTCATGTTGCATTGTTCTTCCTTCATGTGAGGCGGTTATGCCTTTTAATTTGCTAATTGAAGACAAAAGGAGTAGATGGTTCTTTTCTTAGACATGGTTGAGGCCTAAGACCCCATTTCTTGTAATTGGGAAGAAAATGTTTTTCGGAGCCCCCACCAACCACCCAAAAATGTACCTTTGGTACCCTCAAAAGATAACATTATGTGTTTAACTGGGTCGATTTTCACTGTATTCTACTGCATAGGGCTTATCTTCTTGCTAGCTACCCTTATATATGTTGTTCTTGGTAGAAAAGAAAAGAAGAGGGAGGAGGAATTATCCTTGTTAAATGTTGGTAAGGTCATGTTACTTTGAAATATAAATGTCCCTTTTAGAAATGTGTATCCTAATTTTTTTGCTCTTCATGATCCTCAGGGCATGAGGCCTATGAAATGTGTTTTTTTTTCCTTCAAATTTATTGTGTTATTGGAGTTCCATTTATTATATTCAGTTTGTGAAAATTTGTTTTCTATTTCTTGTCGTGATTTAAACATCTTACAGCTTATGCGTTTTTCAGGCCAGGAGTTGCACAATAAAGAGAAGACGTTGTCATATGACCAATATTTACAATATTTAAAAGTTTTTAAGGTAGCTATGGATGAAGTTTAAGAAAATGAAAAATTTCCTAACTTTTGTAATAAACAATAATGTTGCTAGTTGGCTTACTTCGATTCTGAAAGAATGAGTTCCCATGTTGGCTCTGTGTAGGTGGTGGTTTATCTTCTTCTAATTCTTTGGTTCTGGAAAGAACCTGTTGCTACTGTGTCACAGCAGCTTCTGAAACCTTTCGGTATGTATCCTTGAGAACCCTTTTGTCAGTTATGATTATTTTTTGTGTTTTCTCAATTATCTTTGGTTCTGCTATCTTTCATCAAAGTTGTTTCTGGTTATGGCTATTACATATTTGACATAGCCTCAATCCCAAAATTAGTTGGGTGGGGTACATGGATCAAACTCTTCCATTGCGCTCAATTTAGTGCAAGAGATGGTCTTTTCCAAATCATTTAAATCCCTCCTAATTTGACATTTGTTGCTAGATTAGTCATTAATTTATAAACTTTTCAATGGGACTAGGCTTTGTCTTTGTGATAGATAAAGAACCTTCCAACCTTAAGGTTGAAAATTCTAAACTTTATTCAACCTTTTGGTTGGGTTCCACATAATCGTTTATGGTGGTTTATGGTAGTTTGGAGATGCAATAAAGATTCTACGGAGCCAAGGGACTTAAAAAAAGGAAGTGCTGCAGTGGTTTATTGGAATTATGGATTGAAAATTCTTCGAAGTTCGAAAAGATTAGCCGTATTAATTAGATTTTTGAACAATCGAACTAAGAATTAGATGTAAACGAAATTTTACAAAGCTTCCATCAAAGTTAAAGAGTAGAGATAAGATGCACAAATTTTAATGTTAATTGTAGGAATAGTGAAGTACTTTTAAAGAATGAAGACAATCTAGAAGATAAAGGGCCAAAACTCAATCTCTTTATAAGAAACGGATTCTAAAAAATTGTGCTGAAGATAGAAATAATATCCATAATTATCAAACCTATCGGAATCGAAGTTTGAAAAACTTAAGATGAAGTTTTGATAGAGAAAAAAAAAGCATAAAATATCATAAAAACATGCTTTTCTATTGGGTTTTGATAAAATTTGAATGTCTTGTAACGCTTAGATGATTTATCTACCATGTTGAAATTTTACAAAAAATCCCTACGTCGTATTGCTCTTCTCCAAATTAATTCTATATTTTATGTGAGCTAAGTTACAGGCAAAGTCGAATTTTCGATCTTAAATGGTCAGACATAGGGGTGGGCACGAAACCTGAGAACCCGACTCGGGTTGCGGGTCGGGTATGTTGAGTTTAGAAAATGAGTCAGGTCTTAATGAACGCGAAAAGCTTAGTCACTTGCAAGATCAAGTTGAAGCACTAAGCGGAGGGCGACGTGGCAGAGCAGTCTCTAAAGGTTTCCAAACTGGGCATAATTCCCAAGACATTGATGCAAGGGTTCAACGAAAGGGGGAGCGAAGATTGCAGGAACAACTTAGAATCGCTACAACAAAAGAGGGGCGTTCCTCCAAGCAAAGAAGTCAAACGAGTTAATTATCTATAAAGCCAGTCCACCTCCTTTCGTTCAAGGGATCGTAGAGGAACCCCTTTCGAAAGGATTTAAGATGCCAAGTATCGACAAATACGATGACACAGGAGATCCGACCCATCGGGTTTCGGGTCGGGAGTTGGGTCTGAAGAAGTCGGATGCCCGACCCAACTCGATTCAAGGAATGACATTTAAAAGGAGGGCATTCTTGTAACTTTGTTCACTAATATGTAAACCATAATCTCAACTAAAAACTCTCTTCCTCCCTCTCATCTAAAGCATTACCGCCCCACCCCTTAATACACTGTCAACGGCCATTGATAGAGCATAATCGATCCCGGCCTCCTAGCCCTCAACTCTCAAGAATCTCTCTCGTTCTTGCTCGCAAATCAAATGGCTCACACTCACAACATCTCTCAGTTCAACTTTTCTCTCTAATGGGCATCCTCTCACATTTCATCTCCTCTCAATCCCACCAACCAACTCTCTTACTATTCCTCTCTAATGTACTTCTTATGCCATCAAAATGCATGGGGTTTTTGAACTTATTTCAAATTTTAGCAATTTTGGGTATCCCATGATCTATTGACTTGCAAAACAACATCAGTTAAAAAACCCCCCACACAGTCCATCAAGAAGGCAAGTCGACAGAGTTTTTGGGATGATTTTTGCGATTGGTTTTTGTAGATATTTCTTGCAATTTTGTAACAGATTTTTTGTTAGCATTTTTTGGAGATGTGTCAAGCCGCCACCCAATCCAACAACAATTGGGTCGGGTGTTAGTC
This sequence comes from Stephania japonica, assembly GCA_039657345.1. Classification (NCBI taxonomy): domain Eukaryota; kingdom Viridiplantae; phylum Streptophyta; class Magnoliopsida; order Ranunculales; family Menispermaceae; genus Stephania; species Stephania japonica. The sequence goes on from CM077562.1 coordinate 11,667,524, forward strand.
GGGTTTGGGTTCTAGCGGGTCGGGTGGCGGGTGATTTTTTATTGGACCTAATGATGTCGGGTCATCGGGTTGCTCAGCCCTAGTCAGACATATGTTCTAGAGGTGATTTGAAGACTTTACAAGCATTCTGGGTCGATACATAAAAAATTGAAGGTAGTCTAATTAAAAATTGTGTAAAATTAGAAAGTTCAATTAGTTGGGTCTAGCATTTTTATTCAGCTTGGTTTAGTGCAGATGATGATGTGATTTGGTAATTTAAAGTACATCTCCAAGTTATATCTGTTCTTTTTTGCCTAAGGCTAATGTTGTTCCATGAGAAAGTTCTTGCTTCATCTCCTCTCCATGAAAGAGGAATGCTAATTTTATTCAAAGTTCTGCTGTATTGGACACAGAAAATTATTTTAATCCGTTCACCTGGTCATTCTATTTGTATACAACCAAGGGCTCAATGACATCTGTTTCCCTTGTACAAACATCTTCCTTCCAAGCGCATATATCTATATATTTGCTTATCATGTGAATATTGATGTTAGATAAGGAATCTAAGTTAAAAAAAAAGGCCAAATTGGTTGAAATATCCTAACATTTTACAACTTTTGTTATTATATCCTAACCTTTATAGATTGATAAATGTATATCCAAAGTCACTTTTTAACTCCAAATTTGATGAGGTGGCACCTAAGTAATGAACTTAAATAATAAAATTTAATAATTATTTTAGTAATTAGAAGTAATGAGTTGGCTTTTTAATGTCATTATTAAGGTGCCACCTCATCAACTTTGGAGTTAAAAAGTCACTTAGGATACAAATTTATTGATCTAGAAAGGTTAAGATATAATAACAAATTCAAAAAGGTTAGGATATATTAACAAAAGTTGTAAAAGATTAGGATATTTTAACCAATTAAGACAAAAAAAATTTTTGCACGCACATTCATTTATGTGTTTGTTTTCCTATCAACAAAACATTCATGTGCATGTGTTTGCTTATCATGTGAATATTGGTTGGCAATGTGATGTGCATAAGGAATCTAAGATAAAAGTTTGTTGGGACTAGGTCACTTTCATCAAATGCTCCCTCCATGCTTATTCAATATATTATAACATTTGAGTACGTATGGTGGTGTTCATATTCTCTGCTTCTGTCATTTTCTTTATCATTTTTTTATGGTTTATTGTTTATTGCAGGGAACGCATTGTGTTGGGGACCTACTGATTATTTAAATGACCATGTGCCGGTAAATTTGAGTAGAATAGATTTTAGTTTATGCACAATCTTTTGTTTATTGGTTCCTGATGTTTGGTTCTTATGCTTGTCAAAGAGTAGATGTCATGAGAACTTCTAATTTAGCATGCTTGCTGCCTTTCAGAAACTTTGTTTTTGCTAATTCTGTTGGTTACAACGTGTAGGTTGGGATAATAGCCTGGTTGGTAATATCTAATCGAGTCAGCAAGTTCATTTGCCAGAAGCTAAGCAAGCGTTTGAAGCACTGACTTACCAAAGAAAAGATCGGAGAACGAAATAGGTAAGTTAAAGATACTGTGGATGTTCTGCACGATAACTAGAATGTTTGGGGCTTTGTCCAAGTGGACATGAATCAATGTGCTCCAAAGCCCTAAAAAAATAAAAAATAAAAAATAAAAAAACTAAACAGTCCTGCAAACTATGAACAACTCTATTGATAAGCTGCCTAGTGCCTATGGATCATTTTACTATTCTAACTGGGCAATTGACCGTAATAAGAAAGCTATGCTGTCTTGTTCAAAGTCAAGAGTTATCTCATACCCGAATTATATGGTGTTGACGTTTCAAATCAGCTTGAATTAATGGATTTCCTGGTGATTAAAAATTTAAAATTAAAACAAGTCGAGAGCATATGTTTTGATTTTTCTTTTCAATTTATCAACCGCGAAGTTACTGTGTTCTTGTTCTTATCATATTGAAACTCCTTGTTCAATCAGTTAAAACAGTACTGGAAGGATCAAAACCCTATCTTGTCTTAACATTTTATTTTCATGCGCAACCTTCTATATCGACCCATTTATTCTCTTATCTCAAACTTGCGTCAGACTGATTAGTTTTTTTTTTTTTTTGAAGAGAGACTGATTAGTTCAAATGCAGGTACAAGTAGTTCTTTGCAACCATTTTTAGGAATTTGTTCGTGTAATGCAATTGACATGCTACCAATACAGATTGAGATTTTAGACCCTATGTGTTCTTATTCTGAGGCGTTTTTAGATGGGTGCAAGTCTCACTCATTTCCATTTTTACCGCAGGGCAGCTTTATCAATTAATTCAATTCTTTTGAACATCAAGGAAGAACTTGACAGAGAAGCTAGAATTCAGAACTTGAAAAGCAGATCTGGAACAGAACATAGTTTGCAATGGCTATCTGAGGCCCTTATCGAAGAACATGAAATACTGAACTGATTCCTTTCTTTTTCTTGGACGTTGGAGTTGTTAGTTTGTAGCTTGTGGTTGGCCAATCTAAGGACTCACTTTCGCTTGTTTTTCCACTTATGTATAAAATAGAATTTTGCTTATATTCTATTCTTTAAATCTTTCCTCGGAAGTGAGTTGTTTGAAAACAAAATCTTCAATTTATATTTGTAGTTGTTAGTCCACTCATTAACAAAACAAATTGATTTTGGCAATGATCCACACGTTTTGTTACTTGTAGCAGTTGCAGCCAGTTTTCAAGTTGATCCACTTGAATGCACCTGCCCTAACCCCCAAACATGTTATATGTATAGAGTGTTATTTTTCTTTTCTTTCTTAACTGGGAAATGGAGACTAAAATCTGCACTGAATTTTTAAGTAACAGTACTCCAATCAAACTGTTTGAAATCTTGTAGAGTTCCAATAAAAAGCTAAAAACATAGGGCAAAAACAACAAATCGGAGAAACTATCTTATGGCAAACCAAAGATTTCTCAGAAAATATGAGATAGGATTAATACATAGTCCACGTACAATAGAACAAATAATCTTTTACAAGAAACATGTAATCATTATGTGGAACAAATAATCTTTTAGATTGCACTGCTTGCCTAATTAAGACTTTCATCTCAGCTTGCCAAATCATTGAAATCCTTTTTTTACAGTCAAGATGCAGCAGCCACAGCTGCAATTTCTGTCATTAAACTTCCAGAGGGGAGAGGAGATGTTTCTTCGATGCATCATCGAGAAATTGACAACGTAGCCTTCCCTAACTGATGGAGGAGAGCGGAAGAAGAGACTAGAGACAAAATCACTCGACATCAAAGCAATGTTTCATTCAAAGAAATTTCAAGGCAGGTTATGGCAAAGAAAAGCGCTCGGATCAAAGGTCTCAATCACAGCAGTTTAAGCATTGCAAACCACAACCTGCCACCACAAAAAGGGATCTTTGATTAGCAGATTTCTAATCACTTGGATCTCTGACCAAAAAAATCGCTTGGGTTTGTTTCTTTTGTTCAGTTACGAGCTAAAGAGATGTGAAGATACATTAAGTAACAGCAGCAAGTAATAGTAGTGAGTACCGAATAAACCAGTGCCATTGCTATTTACTTATCAAAAAAAAGCACAAAAAACAGATACTCTTATGAAGATTTACGAGGCAAATATATTCCATTTATTTAGGACTTTCTCGTTGTTTCAATGTTTTCCAACTTAGATAATAAAACAGTATCTAGCAAATGCGGCTCCTGTCACTATGTAGCTCGAACTGTTGAATCCTTTAGTTTCAGACAAAGTGTGCTCCTGCCATAATGATGTTTGATCCTTTTAGTCTAGACTAAGTATCAGTGGTCAACAAGAAGCTTCATGTATATGAGCATAAAAAGCGGCTTCTATATAAGGTTGTCAAAAACTCAAAAAGGATTTGGAAATTGATTCTAGCTACTTAAAGCTTTCAATGTTTTATTATGATTTTGTCCTTGAGATTAGAAAGTGCTAGTTCAAGCAATGGATACATAATCATGATACTTAATGCCACATCAAATTTGCACGACACAAGTTCCAAGTGGAATACAGCAACTGATGCACATAATCTTATTTCCAATATGTAACATGTGACGAAAATCTAGAATTCACTAAAAAAAGGCAAGTGTCTCGTCTTTGGTTATAATAATCCTTATATGATATACCTCCCAGTACCTTGAGCATAAATGATAACCATTAACTTGGCTTCTGCATTGCTGCCCCTTTAATTTACCTCAATTTAGCTCAAAAGCTCGATAAGCAAAACCAGTGATTGTTGGTAGAATAAGGTGGTTATTTACCCTTTAATTTGAAACACCAGGCTATGAAGGTGCCATAATCCTTGTTCAAAATCTTTATTAAGGTTCAAATTCTGGCTCCAACTTTGCTAGCGCATTACCTAGTCGCCAATGATGCAACCATGATGTTTGAGCATTGTTTTGTAATGAATCAAGTTGAATTTGAAGTCGATGCAAAATATCCCATTGGAGAGTTTGTCTTGACATGTGCATACTACTCAAAACATTTAAACATCAAGACACCAAAGCTAAGAGGGGAAGAGCTATATGCTTCATCAACTCTAATTCTAAGGTGCATATGAAAACAAGGCCTCATTCTGATACTAGTTGGGATAGGCTCCTACATCAAACACTACCACTTAACCTGATTTCACGCAGACTAAAAAAAAGGAGTCCCTAGGTTCATGGAAATATAGACCACCATATAAGTTCTCATTCTTGCACATATCTAAATTTTATATGATTCAAACTCGTGCAAGTTATACATGCATGTCAAAAGAGTGATAATCCTAGTCTCCTAGATAACTCATAAACCCTGATGTTGTTTAAATAAGTCAAAAGAAAAAGTTAGAGCAGGACTTCCGATAGGGACCAACAACAACAACAACAAAGCCTCAATCCCAAATTAGTTGGGGTCGGCAACATGGACCAAACTCTTCCATTGCGCTTGATTTAGTCCACTTAATGCTGTCTTCCCAATCCTTCGAATCCTTCCAAACTAATGCGTCACAAGTTAGCTTACCTATATTGTAGAATTTCTTTAGTTTCTAAAGAGTTTGATTTAGATCAAATTCCAAGTGTGTCTGAGCCCTTTTCAACCCTTTATTACTTCAATTCGACTAATCCCATGAAAGTTAGTCAGACACCCAAACCCCATAGTATCCAAAGAGAAACCAAGGGAATACATTGTAGCCACCCCACCATATGAATCAAACACAAAATCGCAAAATTTAATTAAAAATCATCAATCAATCAATCAAAAACACATGAACAAAGTAGTGGGCTTACTCATGATCCAGAAGTGGAATTGGCGACACCACTGTAGAACCTGGAGAGCCTGCGCGTGGGAGGCTTCTGCTTAACGGGCTTCTTCCTCAAGCTCTTCAGAATCTCCTGCACCAGAGGAACATGACCCAACACCAATTTCCACGCCAAAACCCAACCTGAACAAGAACAACACACACACACAATTACTCATCAACCCCTCAATTTTACCACAAATCGTTCAAAACCCACATCAACAACCACCTTTTCAAGATGCCCATCAACGATTTGATCAAACAAACCAAGAAATCGAAACCGATTGATTGGATTATACAGTTACTTACCCAGAAATATCAGAGAGAGCGTGAATGCGATTGCGAGAAGTGGGCGAAGAAGAATCAAAACTGAGTAATCCCACAACGATGGAGGAAGAGCCATTAATCAATCAATGAATGAATCAAAGATTAGAGAACGAAACTAAGCGATTGCGTTGTGATTAGATTTTTTTATATATTTTTTTTGAGTCCGGTTAAACCAAACTTATCTATGTTGTAAGAACCTCTTATTATAAGTTCACCCCAACCCATTTTTTTTCAAAGAAAAAATTGAATTAACAATCTTTCTAAATTACCCACCTCTAAAGTCTCCTATTATAAGTTCACCCCACCTATTTTTAAAGAAAAAATTGAATTGACAATCTTTCTAAATTACCCACCTCTAAAGTCTCCTATTATAAGTTCACCCCACCTATTTTTTTTAAGAAAAAATTGAATTGCAACTAAATCTTTGTCTATTTCATCACTATTTTTTTAAGAAAAAATTGAATTGACAATCTTTGTCTTCATCACACAACTCCTAGTACTAATAATGTATAGAGATTACATTATTTTTAAGATATTATATCTAACTCTTTAAAAAAAATATATATATATATATATATATGGGGTAAACTTATCGGGGTTGTTACAACATAAATAGGGTTTGTTTTAACCTTTTTTTATCAAGTTGTGTTGGAGTCGGATACTGAGTTGGTGTTGGTGTTGGATACTGGTTTGAATTAAAATTTTCTACATATATAGTGCTACCAAGTGTAATCAGTTTTCAATAGCTTTTGATTGGCTTTTGAGTCGAGAGTTAATACGATAATTAGTTTTAATAAGTTGAAGTTGAGCAAGCACAATGACATTGAATTGTGATAGTCTTACTAAAACTAAAGTGAGTTTCAAGAGCCTTTATCCATGGCCAGAGTCTGACATGGAGTTTGTGAGATCTCAGATGAGTTTTGTTGACGACGACGACCAATCAGAGCGCCACAATGTTGATCATTCCAAGTCTTGCTCGCCAACAAATTATCATGATAGATTATTAAGAAGGCAAAGATTTCTCAGAAGTTATCCATTAGCTAAAATTGATGAGAAAAAGAGTAGAAATAGTGACGAATTAGCATCCAATGAGCCAAACACAAAGAAGAGTAGTTTAAATTGGAGAAGGTCAAAGTCAGATATTGTGCAGAAGATAAAGAGAAAGTTGAGTTGGAGAAGATCAAAGTTCTGCCTAAAGTGAAGCAATTTTAAAACTTAATTTCAAGTCTTCTTCTCATTTCTTTCTTTTGTAGTTACATTATTTAGTAAAATTCATGCCAATGATCAGTTCTTTTTTTTTTTTTTTTCCTTCTTTAGGTAGAAATTTAAATTCAATGTTTTAATTACTATCATTCGTTTGGTCTTAATTAATAGATTAGTCTAAATACAATTGGAACTAGAGTTGATAAAACTTTTGTTTGTGGTTGGCTACGAGAATCTAACAAATAAATTGTGGTTGAAACTAGATACTAGCTTGAACTGATTATCTTTTTTTTAAGGCCCGCTATGTGCACCCCAATCATTACTCAGGGCACCTATCGAATTTTTCAGGGCACCCCTGAGTTAGACAAAAATGCCCTTCTTCATCAATGTGAGACACCCCACCACCAAATCTTCTTTCGCACACTTTCCCATTACAAATCGACACCTCAATCTACCAAATCTCCTCATTTTCTTGCTCGTTTACCCCTCAATTTGTTGTATTTTAGTGTCGGTGAGTGTTTGCGGTGTTAGCGAGGTGAGGGTTTGAATGATGACTTGTAGTAGATGGTTGATGTTGAATCTATAGGGTTCGAGGGTATTTTTTGGCGAGTTTGTTGTTCCTTTATCTCGTGTTGTTGTTGTCTTTCATGGGAATGTACCCATCACTAAGTTCAACCACAATCCCATAATGTTCGGCCACACAGGGTCAAGACTATTGAGTAAGTCTCAAAACTGCATGAACGAGACTCTGCAGTACATCCCGGTAGCCGGTAACCAATCGAACAAGTAACTTATTTCACAATGGGTTCAGTTATCAAAGAGACCGAGACATAAGAGGATGTCCCAACTGAGACATAAAAGGATGTCCCGGTTGTTGGTAACCGAGACATCCTCTTATGTCTCGGTACCCAGTAACCGATCGAACAAGTAACTCATTTCACAATGGGTTTGGTTATAAACGAGATCGAGAAATAAGAGGATGTCTCGGTTGTTGGCAATCGAGACATCCTCTTATTTCTCGGTCTTGTGCGTCCGACACTTTCGTGTATGTGGTACATTTCAAAATGTGGGAAACCCTAAACATAAAAGGTCAAAACACACCAAAACACATGCTTCCAATCCTCAAAATGGGGTGCCCAAAGTTGTGTCCGACCATCGACAAAGATGACGGGATCGATTGGGAGCACAAGAGTGGTGGAGTTCGGTAGCCACACATCAAAATGGGGTGGTGGGGTGCCCAAAGTTGTGTTTTTTTTGTGGATTTGTGTTGGAGGGCATATGAGTCATTACACATACAATTAGAAAAAAAAAAAATGGGGTGCCTTGAGTGATGACTAGAGTGCACATAGCGGGCCTCCTTTTTTTTTTTTTTTTTGGTAGAATAAGGCCCTTTGGAGCTAGAAATACAAATTACTTAGTTCTTGGGATAGGGACCATATGGCTATCCACACAAGTCATTCAAAATAATTATTGGAACTGAGTCAAGGAACTCTGCTCTGTTAGCTGTGCAACTTATATGCATAGTGTCTTGCAAATGGAGTACTTAAACCCATCAAGATCAGCAACATATGTTTGATCCATGATCCAGGAGTTGAAATGAATTAATCTATAGACCCCATACCCCTTGCATCACACGAAAGCAAGCTTCCATGGAATTGACATGAATACCAGAATCCTCACAGGTCACAGCTCACAGCTCACAGCTCACAACCACAAATGGAATTAACCACTCAAACTATTACTAACATATGCATCAACCTTTTTCAGAAATCTCAACTCCACTTCCTTCAAGGGTTTGTTGCCTTGTTCATAATTTTCAATACCCCATGAGACATCTCCACTTGCTTAGTTCTAAATGCTAAAGGGGCATTTAAATCTTATGCAGTGATTCTGATGAGTAGAGCATTCTCTTTGAGCATAATCTTCTTCAAGCTTAATATATGCTACTTGATGAGCCCACAATAAAGAGAAGGATTAATGATCACAACACTTTTCAACATAAAAGAGAAAATGTTGAAGCAATATGTTGAACAACCAATCACTGCATATTTTATGCATAATTGCAACAAATGAATAAAAATGCAAAGAATTTACATTACATCTCACTACTTTAAAAAGGGAGATGCGAGCACATGTCAAATTCTTAGCTTCATGAAAATTAGCATTTTCAATTTGAGGAATAAATCAGAAGGTTTGCAATATGAGTTAGTAATAACTTATAAGATCACCAATATGTTGTGACTAGCCACCATGTCAAAAAACGTCTAGTAGATGCTACTACAATGTCATTACCCAAGTAAAATCAGAAACAAATCTACAGACAACATGCCCATCTCCACTTCAATTAACCAAAATTAAGGCAGTAAAGTCAGAAACAAATCTACTGACAACATGTCCATCTCCACTTCAAAACCAAAATTTAGGAAGTTTCCTCTCCACTCTAACATGAAAAACTTAACTTTCAACACAACCCTAAATTACAAAATTGATTGATCACCATAAGTTCCAATTAAGTTAGGATTGAAGCTTTGTTGTTGTTGTTATTGATTACCGTAAGTTCATGAATAAAATAACCCTAATTCACCCAAAATTTATTGATCCTTACAACTCTTAAATTTGAATAACAATTCAATATCCAAGCAACGACAATCAATCAAAAACTCAATTGCATTCACAATCAACATAGAAATAATAAATAAATAAACTTTCACTTGGTAAAATACAAAATGATGAATGCAAAGCATCTTGTGTACATTAAATTCCAAACCAGCATCCATAGAGAACCCTCCTTTTTTTTTTTTTTTTGATTAGCATAGAGAACCCTCCTTTACTTTCACTACATTCCAAATAAAAGCATATTCACTACCTATCAAACAAAAAAGCATATCTTGCAAAGCAACACTACATATAAAGCAAGTATCCAAAAAAAATGCACCTTGTATTGGAAGAATTCAAGTCATCGAATCCTACAAGCTTTGTGCTCCACTTCTGCAATAGCCTAATAATAATGCCCCCAAAAAGATCTTTTACAACAATAACAACAATAACATTACCTCAGTCCCAAATTAATTGCGGTCGACTACATGGATCAATCTCTTCCATTGTGCTCGATTTAGTCCCAAAAAGATCTTTAGTAAAAAAAAAAACTTACTACAAGGTGCACAAATCAAATGAAAGTTTTCCCCTTTTAGTTCTAAGGCGAAATTGAAAAAGACTTGAGCACGTCTAAGATAAGTTTGATTTGGTCATGAATCAGCAAAACCCGATTGAAGTAAATTTCAGTCTCCTTAATTTGCTGCATCTCCTCTGCTTGGATTCTCGAATCAAACCAAAACCTTCCTTGGCAAGGCTCTCCCCCAATACCCACATTCCTCCAGTCCAACTTTTACAAGAGCGCAATGATTCACTTAAGTATGGGGGATAGGTGGGTTTGGGGTTTTTAAGATAGTACCATTGCCAACATCCGCAATTAACCCCAAATCTTAAAGGACAAATCATATAAGTTCGAATAATGGGATTTGGCGAAATAGGGAAGCTTGCCGCCACTCTTCCTAGCCTTGTCAGAGCTGTTGTTGAACTTCTATTTCAAGGAACAGATCTTATGCTTGAGGTGAATTGAAAAGTCTATGTTAGAATCGAAAAGAGTGTCGATGTGAGAGGAAGGGTCGAGCTTTTTATTTTCTTTGCTATCAAACATGTCCCAAGTAATCAACTAGATTATCAGCTTTTACATATCATATACTAACTTTTCAAATATCAACTAGATCATTAGCTATCAACTCAATTATCAATTTGTTTTGCCAAACAAAGCCGTTGTATAAGTTACAATTTTTGAAGGAATTATAGTTGGTCCTTTTCCTTAATTTTCCTTATTTCTCATTAAGAAAAGGTGATTAGTAAAAAAGCAAATCCTAAACTATATTTGCAAAGAAGTAATGTACCTACTGCACCCCAAAAGAAACGTACTTCGTGTGGCGTGAGACAAACATAATGGCACTTGAAAATAAAATTTCTTTAGCACATACAATAATCATCTCTTTTTAAGAGAGTCACAAATTATAACCAAGGCATTGTTCATGTATGAGAAGTACTCTATATCACCCCACAACTTTCAAGTTCACAGTTTTTTGCCTTTTTTTTCAAACAAAAGAGCACAATCTTTTCCATACAATACAGTTACATTACAGACAATATTGAAAAAAATTATTTTGTTAAATGGATGTCTCTGACGACTGATCATCATGAATGAAATTCTCATATGGTTAATGTATAAAGGGAAAAATAACGATTATGGCGAGAACGAAGGAGGAAAGCTTAAAAAAAGATAGAATTTATATTAATGGTGATTCTTAGAACATTTTTAGCTGATTATGACTTAGTAATGGAAGCTGGCATAATTTAACTAAATGTGTATGAAGGAAGAGTTATGCCCCACGTACTAAAAAAAGAGAGCATGCCCATCTTTACACAGCTTTAGGTTGGATCTGCTCAAAGTCAAAAACCTCAAACATGAGGCGCCTCACATCGGGCTTCCCATAAACGGTGTAAGAGAGGCCATGGATAGCTTGTTGAACTGCTGTTGTTGCAGGGTTCCTGAGTCTTCGATTTTGCTCGTATTTGTCTTGGACTTGTTCATCATATATAATGCAATGGTGTAGGTGCAGATCCCTCAAGTACCTCCCACAGAATTTATTCATTAGAAGGCGTCGATGTCTCTCCTGCAACCATCTTCCAGGAGCGTCGAGATGCTTCATTAGCAATCTCTCAGCCATCACAAGATCCTGGAGATGCAGAAATTAGAGAGACTAAGACTTGGCTACAACATAAATATTAATCGTAATTCTATGTCGCTACAAATTGGGATAAATTAGTAAACTGGCAGCCATTCGTTGCCCCAATAAAGATGGATTTCCTATTTAAGTAATAAATGAAAGAAATCGGCCAATAATAATTAAAAAAAAAAAAAAAGTTGATTCTTTTCCAAAAGGAATGTTGGATGTATTCCTAAATGATTTTTTCCCCTCAAGGACCTTAACCGAACACAATGGATTTGAGTGGACAAATCAAAGCAACAAAAATTAATAGCATAACCAGCTAGAACTTTTGAGAAATTGACGATGGTGTCTCCACAAAAATTTTAAAAAAGTTACAAACAACACTCAACATGGAACCTGTCAAAACCTCTCAGGTGAGATGGTAAAGACATCACTTGCCAAAAGGGCAAGACCTCAGGAGATCGTGGTTCGATTTCCACTGAAGTCAAAAAAAAAAAAAAAAAAACACTCAACATGGAACCTAGTTCAGAAGTTTAAAAAAACATTAAGCAAGATCAAAAGCTGCAGTAGTTGTTTAACCGCTAGTGTTAAAAAAATACCTGGATCTTTTGGCCAACATATTCCAACCTTTCAAGACAAAACCGCGGGTGCTCAAACTTGTGTTTTGAAGGGTGCAAGAAACATAACTGCATTTCAGCAGAAAAGGAATATGTACATTAGAAGTTGTAACCAAATACAAAAAAAAATAAAATAAAATAACAAAAAAGCTCTATTTAACAACTTGAGAATAAATGAAATGGAATGGTTGCATGCTTTTAAAGCAACTACCTTATCATATTAACTTTTAAAACAAACTTCAAACTAGTATTTTGTTAAGGTGTTCGGATAGTTTTTGCACAGGAAAAGGTACAATACACCCTTGAAGTTGATTCCCCATAAACTCAGCCCATAACTTGGATGCGCTAACAATCTAGCCCTTCCGTCTGTCAAGTGATACAGCAGTCTGACGACAATAAGCGGCGTCCAATCTTCAACCATTTTGGCATCTCCAGATTTATCCAAACATTACAGTCGTGAGACTTCAATCTTGGACAGATGGACTCTCGTCCTCCCTTTTTCTCTTATTTTCCAGTTTCTCATTGTTTTTCTGGTTTTTTATTTATTCTCATTCTTTTCCGGGACTTATTTTCCTCCCAACAAGATTTAGATCTTCCCTCAGACAAAAGTTTTAGATATGTTTAAAAAGAAAACAAGATCACTAACCCATTTTGTTCTTGACTTTGAGACTTGCCCATCATGATTAATGTCGCCACCCTCAATTTGTTTATGGATTAAAATGAACGGGGTTGATTTATTGAGGTTGGGTGATTGCTCTGCTTGACTGATGTCTTTTTTTTGAAGAAGAGTTACTGATGTCTTTGATTAAGATGATCCTAAGATTAAGTCGGTTGGGTCTATTTCGGTCTTCCTGGAAAAAGCTTGAATATATCAAAACCTCGTATAAATAGGTTCCGGGACGGAAAAGAAGAGAAGAAATGGAGAAGACAAGATGGAAGTCTGCAACTGTTATGTTGATGAAGCCATACAAGATAATCCACTCAATTGTATTATGTAGTTGAAGTCCCAAAATCTCTAGCCCTAGTTTTTCTAGCAACAATAGCTAACTTTCACTTTCCCGAATTAATCCATCACACGCATGAAAATCCACAGAATACAAAACCCACTAACAACATTACTCTTCAATTTTAGTAAATCCCAATAGGAGAAGCATATCATATCCCCATAACTTCGCAACTTCAAAGTCGAGATCTATTTTATGGTTTCACTATGAGTCCGTACACAAGACTTTGAAAAGAAAACAGAACAATATGGGATTTTTTTTTTTTTTTTTTTTTTTTTTGGCATATACGTTAATGGGCTGTTGATGATGGACAGACGGAACAACAACATACAACAACAACATAGCCTCAATCCCAAATTAATTGGGGTCGGTTACATGGATCAAACTCTTCCATTGTACTCGATTTTGTGCAATTGATGGTGAGCATTCCAAACCATTGAAGTCCCCCATAATTAATGCCTCCCAAGTTAATTTCGGTATACCCCTACCTCGTCGAATTTCATCAGTTTCTATTGAGTCAAGTTTTCTAGTAAGAGCATTTATAGGCCGTCTTTGCAGGTGTCCAAACCACCGCAACCGCATTTCTCTAATATTTGTGTCAATTGATGCTACTCCTACATTTCTTTGAATTTTTGTGTTTCTTATTCTATCTTTACGAGTTTTACTACACACCCACCTAAGCATCCTCATTTCTGCTACGTCATTTTATGTAATTGTTGCTGTTTTACCGCCCAACATTCACTTCCATAGAGTATAGCTGGCCTAATGGCGGTCCTATAAAATTTTTCTTTTAACTTTGTAGGGATATTTCTATCACATATCACACCTGTTGCACTCCTCAATTTCTTCCATCCACCTGTTGATGATGGACGGACGGAAGGGGGAGAATATTAAATCGTACAAGTTTAAGGGCGAGTTATCTGGAAATTGACCATAAAGGCCTAGTCATACTTCATGTGAGACTTTAGGGGTGCATTTATACCTTTTCCTATTTTTACACCAATAACAAAGCTCTCTGACAAAAATTCCAAGATAATATTTTCTTATTAAATTAGGCTGAAAATACTTTAATCTATGGAAAGTATTTAGGGAAACCAAATGCCTTAAAAATAATTGACATGCATCTAACCATACACTTAAGGGCACTAGTGCACTGTTTGCAACAACTAGTTTCGTTAGTTATTCTTCTCATCAACCATGAAAGAAGAAATGCCAAATTTGGCAACTAGAAAGAAAGCTAATCTTTATACAACATATTATAATGAGCAAAACCCCAAACTAATCAAATCAAATCAAATCAAATCTATGCATCACCGAAATCACATGGTTTATAAGCTAATTCCATCTTAACACAATGAATTATCATTAAACTGGACCCATCAGTCCCACCCAAACGTGTGGAGATTTAACATCTAGTCTTAATATTGATTCATAATGTGTTAGGTTCCGAAATGAATATATTGGCCTTCCACACGTTCTTTAATCCTAAGCCCGCCTATTTCTTACCCAGATCGAGCAACCCTCTTTGGTAAAATTTCTAATCTCTAAAACGTAGAAATCTTGAAATAAGATATAACTTGTTTCTATATACAAAGTTAGGCGCTCACTATTACTTCAATTTCAAATCTTCAGCATAGAGTTTCCATTATCCTCATGTTATTCAACAGTGCCCCTGCTTCAATTAGTACACAAAGGAAATCTTAAAAATCAGGATCAAGAAAATTACCTGAAGTCCAAGTCCAAGTTCAATATTCCTAGCCTCTGTTATTTCTGGAATTCTATCAGCCATAGGCAATGGGTATCCTAACGCCTGCATAACTTTTGGTCTGCTGTCATAATCCCAAATGTTCCCCCGAAATCGGTGCATACCAGGAGGAACACATGCCCTAAAAAGACGAGGGTGTGCAAAAAGGGCATCTTCTGGGGGCTGCACAGAAAGAAGATGTCAACTTCTTTTCTGAAAGAATATTAATCAAAGAAACTGATATTCCAGTGAGCAAAAAAAAAAAAAAAAACTGAGAAGTATAAGAGGAACCTATTAATATCAAGCTTTTCATTTAAAGTAACTAATCATTAATTTATCAGAAGCTCTTTGGTGAGAATGCACTGAGCTACCTTTTGAATTCTCAAATTCAATCTTGTGAAATAGTGAAAGAACGGTTAGGGTAAAAGGCAATGCAAACTATATTAAAATCTAGAACGACAATATAAGAAAATAGAATGTGGATATTAGTCCTTGCCTTGTATGCAGCGACATCCTGCCAGCTGAGTTTTCTCCCTTCAAATTCAACAGAAACATAATCAACATCTTCCAGCTGCCTCCGTAACTTTGGCTGGCAGCTCTCTTCTTCTGGGTCCATTCCAAACACCTCAAAAAGAACGCGATAAACTTCTGGCATGCCAAAACACAGATATATTGCTCCAAACAAGGCCCAAAACACTGACCTAGTTTTACAACAAATAAATCATATATTTCAACTCCGAATCTTATCATCGAGATTTAAGGACACAGAAAAATAGAACTTTTGTCAAATACAATTATGCTCATCCATTCTTCCCATAGAACTTCAATTCAGCTTTGCCTTTTCAATAACGAAATAATACCCATAGAATTATATGGGAAAGGCAAAACAGTAGCTGAGAATCTGGACGGCAAGTTAAAGGCACTAACATTTTGGCTAGTCTCTCTCTCAAATGCCAGAATTCTAAGGATTCAGAACAATGAATGTCAATTAAGTTTGATTATTGTGTGGATATCACAGAAGTAATCTAGTATAAGCTTAATTATAGGAAGCGATGCCTAGGTTCTTCTACTTTGACAACAGTCATTAAACTGGAAAGTTGGTAAAAGCTAGCAATGAAATTTTCACTTGATGATAGTTATATTGCGAACGCGGACTCAATGAGCTAAATGGAAAATCTTAATCCATGTAGCCGAACCCAATTAATTTGGGGATAAAGCTTTGTTGTCGGTATTATAATTTTGGACCCCTCCTCCTTTATCCAGACTTGGAGCCAAATAGATACACATCTCATAGATATAAATCTTATAGAGCATGTAAGAATAATTGTTACTTTGTACAATGTGGGCTAGAAGAGGCATAATTCATTTTCACTTGCACTCCAATCTTGATAAGCAAATCGGCGATAAAGAAACGAAATAACAGGAACAAGATGAAGGGCGCATCAACTGCTATTAGTAGCAGAAGTCATGGTTCTGTTCAATGACTTTATAGAGATTTGCTATTATTTTCACAAGTTCTTTTGATAGGACCATTATTTTCTCAACTTCTTGTTTCTTTTGGATAGGGGCGCAGTCAAGACAGTGTATTGGACTTTAAATCATGCTCAACTAGTTCAAGTCAGGTTTTATGCCAGCTTTAAAAAGATCTATCAAGCAATGAAATGCCATCATCATCATTTACCACCCCCACCTATGCTTACTTACACACTACCTACCATTCAATCAAAACTCCATAAATTACATCAACATCAACATAGCCTCAGTCCCAAATTAATTGGGGTCGGCTACATGGATCAAACTCTTCCATTGTGCTCGAATTTGTGCAATTGATGGTGAGCTTTCCAAACCATTTAAATCCCTCCTAATTAATACGTCCCAAGTTAACTTTGGTCTACCCCCACCGTGTCGAATTTCTTCAGTTTCTATTGAGTTAAGTTTTCCAAACCATTTCTCCATAAGCTATCACTACAAAATCAAAGAAATGAAACAAAACTCGAAACAATCAAAACCAGACCATATTGAAAACCAAACTTACTTCACAGGAGGCTCTTTAATCTTCCTAATCATCCTATCCATCTCATCAAATGGAAACACCAAATTCTGCAAGCTAGCAGCCTTAATCCACCTAGGCAAATTCCTCTTCCCAATCAATGCATAGACTCGTTCCCTCATTGGCGCAGGCGACTCCCTCGGATAGCGCTGCAAGAAAAACTCCGCCAAGGCCAACTCCAACACATACTGCCCCAAAAACCACAACCTAGAATGCCCAGACCTCACATGCTTCGCTTTAGTCCTCTCGCAACTCGGGTGCTGAAACGCCAAATACAACAATGTATCAAACTGCTTAGCAGGGTTGTCATCCCCAAAACTCTCAGACCCCTCGAGAGGGTACCCCAAAGCCTGCTTGGCCTCGAGCAAGTACTCGTCGATCCAGGCCTTATCGGCATTGCCGAGGCGCGAGCAGGGCAAGCAAGAGCTCAACAATGGGAATGATTTGAGGGACAATTGAGGGCTGTTGAGGAACCTCTCAGCCAGTCTCCTGTCGTCCAATGGGGGCTTGAGAATGAACCTCTTTGGGGGCACTTTTTTCTTGGGAGAGACTGCTCTTTTCCGCTCAGCGAGCTCTCTGAGGAGCCTCTGGGGGCTTGGTGTGGGGACGGGGGGCTGCTGTGGGTTCACCGCCACGGCGCGAATGCGGTGGTTTCGCGATGTGGGTAGTGGGATTTTGGGGGTTTTGAGGGGGTTTTGGAGGGATGAGTGGAATGAGAGGTCTGATGATGGGGAGGACAGGAAGTGAGTGAACAAGGGCGTGGAGAGGTCCATTCAGGGTTTCAGAGGGTGTGCTTTCTGGGGTTTGGAGAGGTCAAGGAGAGGAGATTTCCCATTCAAAGGTGGGGGTTTTGAGGATTTAAAGGGAGAGCTTTGAACTCCATTAATGGATTGTTTTTGGTTGTGGTGTTGAGGGGATTGTTGTTGTTGTGCTGTTGTCATCTTTTTAACTGGAGTGGAAGAAGAAAATATCTGGTTGGTTTCCTCGAGATGCGTTTAAGTGGATGGAAGACGAAGATGAGCAATCTAATAATAAAAAAAATTAAAAAAAAGGCTCCCTATATCAAGTGTCAATGCATCTTTAGTCGAATAAGATTTGGAAAAGACGTGCACTCCAATAGAAGTCAAAGAAAAAAAAAAACAAACTCCATCTCAAGATTTAGCGTTTCCATTTTTGAAGAATAAGGTTGGAGTACTAATAAATGTTTAATGCAAGACATTTAGTTAATACAATAACAAAATAGCCTTCGTCCTAAAGTAATAGGTGTTGACTACATGGATCAAACTTCTTTTTTTTTAGTTCAGTAGAAATCGAACTGCGATCTCATGAGGTCTTACTTTTTTGGCAAGTGATGTGTTTACCGTCTCACCTGAGAGGCTTTGACACATGGATCAAACTTTTCTATTGTCCTTGATTTAGCATAATTGATGGTGGGTTAAATACATAATAGATGCTAATAGAATGATCTAGGTTCATTATGAAACCTGATAGTTATGTGAGCCTGTCGGGCTTAAGAAACTCACCTAGACTATATGGGTTTATTGTAACTCACTTAGGTTTTATAGGTCTATTATGAACGTAATGAAACAACAATAAGTTTTTTTTTTCTTTTTGATGAAATGAAACAACAATAAGTTTGAAGTAGAAACTCTAACAATTAATACTCCCCCCAAATAAAGACAATAACTTATATTATAAATTTGGAGCGAAAACTCTAACTTGACATTTTAAAAAAGAAAATGATAATTTTAACACTTTGTTTTTTAGCCATTAGCCATTTATGACTCTTTTTGTTTTCCCAACGTGGGCCTCACATTTTACAAAACACCATAAAATGGTTAAAAAATATAGTGTGCGTCCAAAGTGTGTTAAATTATCATTTTCCTTTTAAAAAACACTAATATTCTTTTCCTACTACTTTTTTTGCTACATAATTGTCGAGGTCTCTGAGACATATATGAGAATACGTGCGCACATCTTAATGCAAAATTGTAAGAACCTTAACAACTTTGTAGCAAAAGGATAACATTTTTTCAAAAAATTGATGAATGTCAAAAACTCACTAATAATAAAATCAACTAGAAGCTCAAACACATACAACATATATCAAATGTTGATTACATTGATACTACATCACTGGACGAGTATAACTTTTTTGGTATAATTTTTCACAAATAACAAGTATAAGAACTTCGGTAAAAATGAGAAGCAGTAGTTCGACTGTCATCAAAAGAGTCGGCTTCAAATTTTACAATGCATCAAAATAAACCATTCAGTGAACTTCCACAGTTTGGAATTTTTGTAGGGAAGAAAAATTGAGCTGTACATGGCAATTGCGTCTTTAACATGGTCATATGTCAAATCCAGGCATTGCAAACTGTGTGGCGAAAGCCTCAACTCGACAACGAAGCTGAACTATGTCCTTGTTGCTCCGCAAGCCTTTTAAAAAATTTATCTGAGACATCCCATGCTCTCTCTGGATCGTACTTGCTATCTGTGCGGCTATATATAGGAAGTCGGCAATTGTTTCAAAATCGGACTCTAGACAGCCTCTTGTTGTCATGGCAGGAGTTCCTGACAAAGATGAAGAAAGTCCGTGAGCACAAGAACTACATGGATTGAAGCCATCGATTAAGATTGAACAACGACATACCAATTCTAACGCCGCCAGAGGAAACAGAACCATTATCTCCAAATATTGCAGCTTTGTTGAGACTAATGTGGCACATTTCACAGACCTTCTCATAGTTCCTACCTGCAAAAAGGAGCAAAACATGGAAACGAAAGATCAAAGCCTGCTTAAAATACAAAGCATGCATGCAGACCCCAAGAACATATTGAGTGCATTCAACAATATTAAGAAGCACAAATAATCTACAGAATAGACAACTAGATCAAAAGCAAGTTAGCATTAATAGTTTCGGTTTGCCAGCCAAGAATTTTCGGGAATTTATTCTTCAGTCGGTTCTAGATATTTACACATTTGAGATTTTAAGTGGGTTGACTCAAACTCGTTTGCTTCAAACCAAGAACATTTGAGATCCTTGAAATACAGTGTCTAGACTATCGCATGATAGGGATTTTCACCTACTAATAGGAAAGTTATGTTGACCACAACTAAATCAAGCACAATGGAAGAGTTTGAGCTCAACTTGATTGATAACAATCACAGTCAATTCATGCACTCAGAACTCGCCACTAGCTGCCTTACCGGGAGTTTTGAGAGGATTCAGATTGCTACAAGTCCTTACAATACTTAAGTTGCGGAAATAAACTCTTCAGAAGTACAGTTCAAATATAGGAAATTTTTCTTAAAAGGGCAAAAGTAAGCACTTTCAATATGCATGGTATTGGTGCTAAGGGCTAAACGTTCAAAATAATTAAGATCAAGTTCAAGCAAATTGCTTTAACTCAGTCATCCCACCATACCATGACGACAAGTTCGTGTAGAACATCTCCTAAAATGTCAAGAACCTAAAATTGAAAGTAACCCATGAAAAGCTTTGTAGAAATTTGTTATTAATCCTAAATGTCAATACGCTATTAACAATTACTAGGATCTCTAGTTTCAATGATGAGAAGCAGGTTTGAAGAGGAAACCTGTTAATCCAAGATGTCTCAAATCCAGAAGCACCATATGGTTGTCTGTGCCTCCGGTGACCAATGTGAATTGTCTCGTGAGCAAAGCCGCTGACAGGGCTTGAGCATTTCTTTTCACTTGTTGCATGTAAGCTTTGTACTCAGGGGTAGCCACTTGTTTCAAAGTTATCGCAAGAGCTGCAATGTGGTTATTGTGAGGTCCGCCTTGCAATGATGGAAAAATAGCAAAATTTATTCTGTCCTCTAAATCATATTGGTCATATTCATCTATATCACTCACAAATGCCCCTCCTTTCCCAAGCTTCTTTCCTTTCCTGTAGAAGATCATACCACCCCTAGGACCACGGAGACCTTTGTGAGTTGTTGAGGTAACAATATCACAAAAATCAAAAGGGCTTAAGCATTCCTGCACATAAAACAATCAATCACAAGGGAATCATTAATTCTTGAGGCGATTTTGTCCCCTCTCACTATTTTAAGAAATATTCATTCAAGGCCATATGTAGAGGACAAAAGAGCACGAGACAATCACCATGAATATCACAAATCAGCGTGAATAAAGTTCTTTGTCATGCCAATAAGCCCATGAAATCACAACAGATATCAAAAGGGAAGAAGAAAAAACTAATTTAAACTTGCCAAGTGGTTTCAATACTTGTTTCACTAGAATTAGCACGTACAAGTTTTCGAGTTTCGAGTGACACGGGACTTTCTAAGTTTTGAATCTCCACAAAATAGGTAATTTCAATGGAAAAGCTAGAGACATAAAGAACAAACATCATTAAATCAAGGTATGTATATGAATTCAAATTCCACAGCTCAAGATCAAATCTTCTGACATGATTCTGTCATGACTCTTCTTGATTCTAAGATATGGTATCAAATACAAGTAACAACACACCTGATACTTTGCTTAAGAGCCATGGCTACCACTAACAATAATAGCTTGAAATCAATGTGGTTACCACTAGTGATTGCGAGGCATGCCTAGGCGCTTCGGAGAAAAACCGCCAAGGCGTTTGTCCTTCTAATCAATTTTTAGAAATTTGAAGGTGTTATTTACAATTAAGTTCGATAACAAAATTTCCTAACCAACAACAAAACTTTAACACAATTAATATTACATAATGACCTAAAGATTTATTAGTATTTTTGAAGTATATATTGAATAATAATCACATTGACTAATAGACAATTAGTGTTACTTAATGATCTATAAATAAAGAAATACTTATCCAGGAGGCCTCTAAATAAATATTATTTAGTCTGTCTAGGCATCGCCTAGGTCATGGAAATCACCTTGGGATTGCCTTAGTGCCTTTCTACCAATCAACAATGGCTCTTAACATGTTCCCAAACATATGAAATTTAACCAACTATAGGCCAAAAAGATTTAAGCATGCCATGAGGAGCACAAATGAGAGAAAACACACACCTGTACAGCAACAAGGCCACTGATATGAGCCATATCACACATGAGATATGCTCCACACCTATCAGCAATCTTTCTCAATCTTGCATAATCCCACTCTCTCGGATACGAACTCCCACCGCAAATCAATATCTTCGGTCGAAAATCAACCGCCCTCTCCTCCAATTGCTCATAATCAATCCTCCCTGTACTAGGATCCACCTTATAAGCAAAAGTCTCAAAGAAAATCGAAGACGCAGACACCTTCTTCCCATTCGGCTTACAATACCCATGACTCAAATGCCCTCCTGAAAGTGTATCCAACCCCATAATTCGATCGCTCGGATTAAGAATCCCCGTAAAAACCGCCATGTTGGCCGATGTACATGAGTATGGCTGAACATTAACCCCCCAATTCTCCTTACTGAGATGAAATGCAGCTAAAGCTCGGTCGCAACAAAGCGTTTCAATCCGATCAATCCATTGATTCCCAACATAGAGCCGCGCCCCCGGCATCCCCTCGGAGTACTTGTTAGTCAAGTGACTCCCTAGAGCTTCCATCACTGCTTTGCACACGAAATTCTCCGAAGCTATAAGCTCAATCCCCCTGAATTGCCTCTGCCTCTCCTTCTCCATCAACTCAAAAACCTCCGAATCCGCCACGCGGATCGATTGACTCCCCCACGCTTCCACCGCCCCCCGCCTCGACTCCAGACTCCGGGGCTGGGGCCGATTAATCCCTTCCAATTGTTCATTTTTCTTTGCCCTCTTCGCCGACGGCGACGCGGTCGACGACGAACAACACGAGGGCTCCCGGTCTCCCCTGCTTCTCCCCCTCTTCTTCAAACACACCGCTTGCCCTAAAATGCTAAACCCCCTTTCCTCCTCATCTTCATTGCCCACGAATCCTTCATCCTGCTCGAGCAATTGGAGCGGAATTGGCGACCGATTGTGCGATTCGAAGCGGAACATCGAATTAGGGTTTGGACTTATTGAACTGTGCGTCTGGAAACCGAGCGACAGATCCATTAATCAAATTAGGGTTTGAAATCAAATCACACGCATGAAATGGTGTTTTAATGGCGGAGTTGGTTTGTTGAAATGGAGTTACAGAAACAGAGGAATAAATATGGACGTGATTTGGTGTGGGGTTGTGTGTTGAAGGGGACTGGTTGTCGAGATTGGAAAGAACGGACGCGAAGGAGGATGAATCTGGACGTGATTAGGACCAGGAGGGGCGTGGCAGGGGGTTTGAAAATTGGAGCGAAAATTAAAGTTAAAAAATGAGGTGGTATTTAATTATGGAATATCTGTTTCTTTCTATGTGAGTTTTGTGACTAATCCGCATTTAAAGCATTGCCAATTTTTATATAAAGGGTGCAATGCAAAATGTAGATTATTGTTGTGAATTCATGATACATATCACGGTAAAGAGGTTGCTTATAAGCAGAGGCGAAACCAAAAAATTTATTTAGAGGGGGTGAACTTTAATCTAAATCTATTAATAAGTTTCGACCTCACCCGACATGCGCGCCCGACGTCGTGAATCTGGCTTAAATTGTAAAAAAAAATAATATAAACCAGACCTTACCTAATTAAGAACACTATATTAAGTTTTCACGACAAAAAAGGAACACTATATTAAGTGCAATAATTTTTTGTGTAGACTACATAGATTAATTTGTATTTGTAGCTCGAGTGGCGCCTTCATGAAATTTATAAAATATATTAGTAGTTTTACTTTCTTAAAAAAAATTAGTATTTTTACCTAAAAATGAATTATTGACCTACAAAAATGAGTTATCAAAAGCAAGGTTTGGGTTAAGCTTACCTAAATCTAACTAAGCTTGATTTCTCAAAAAAAAAAACAAAAAACTAAGCTTGGCTCATATAGCGCTTAAGTGGACCAAATAAAATAAGATTTGCGTCAAATAAAAGAATTATACTAAAAATTTTAAATATAGTAATAAACTAATAATTGTAAGATTTGCAAAATAAATTAATAAGGTACTCTAAAGTTCTATGAGAAAGGAGTTGACTTATTCGATTTGTCAAACAAAAAAAATATATATTAGATTAACTTCTTAATGATTTTTCATTCTCCCAAGTTTTTTTTTAAATTACTTTTTAATGTTAAAATAATGAAAATGAGGCGAAGAGTTTTAAAAATTTTATTTTCATAGGGCGTTTCGTGATTATATATAATTTTTGTCCATAACTAATTGGGTATATTCCGTAATATTTTAACCGCAACTTGAAATTGAGTTCTATAAAATTTTAGTGAAAATAAATTTCAATATCAACCTTTCTAACAAGTGTTTACACAACTCACTTAAGTTATCACTTAAGAATTTATATTCCACAATAATTAATAAAAAATTTAACTTACTTTTTTTTGTTTTAACTGTGTCAGAAAAAAAAAGATTGTGTATGCACATTGTTTAAATAATATATTACTCATTTAATACAATTCGACTTGTTTGTATTAGCACCAATATTATTTAAATTGTATTTATAGTGTATAAGAAGTGTGTCAATAGTAAGAAGGCGGGAGAAGAATCAAGAAGCGAAAGAGGTGCTCGAGCAGGGTATAGTACAACAGGGTTCTGGAACGAGGGGGGGTGACTGTGCACCCTGCCCCCCTTTAGGACCGGCCCGGCCTATAAGGCTATATAATACCGCTTTTTGTTTAGGAAATCATCGTACAGGGCTTATATATACGCTAAAAGGTTAAAAGCATTAGCAATAGACAATGTGGATCAACTTTTATTTCGAGATTTTTTCTTGTTTTTAGTGTATTTTGGAAAGAGTTGTTGTCCTGGTTTAGGGATAGACATCGATCGAGATCAGTGGATATCTTTGTTTTTTTCGCACCACACCACTAGTTACAATGAATAATGTTTTTTTTTAAGAAGCTGTTGGGGGTGTATACTAAAGATGCGGACTTGGGCCACTTAGTGATCGTGCACCATTAATACACATCGAGATATGCGTTTGAGGTATATCTGATGGCACTAACCGCTAAATGCCTCAAGTTGATGTCTTTAGTATGTACCCAAACATTTTCCTTTTTTATTCTAATGTCCATTGAATCTTGTGTGGACAATCTCCAAGTGCATTGGAGATGCTCTAAATGTTGGGAGCAACTTATATACAATTTGTGATTATGTTGTTTGTACAATCGTCTTCGTGTTAGTTTCTAATTGGGCCAAGTATATAAACAATAATTATTTTTAAAAAAATGGCAAAGGCGTGCTTAGAGTGGGGCAAAAAAGGGTGACAATCTCAAGCCCCCACCCAAAAAGAGGCTCCTTACGCATACATTAACTAACTTTAGTTTATAGATATATAAAAAAATTAAATAAGATTTAAAGTTTGCTCTTGGGCCTAAAAAAAAAGGCCTATGCATTTGTTAAAAAGAAAGAAGACCCCCATTTTGAATCTTAACTTAGGTATAAAGGTCTACTCACCAAAAAAAACCTATTTTTTAGCGAATTGAGAGACAACTTTCTGGAAGAAATGGAAGAATGCAACTGGTGTGATATATGATAAAAATATGCCTACCAAGTTAAAAGGAAAAATTTATAGCACTGCAATTATGCCAGCGATGCTCTATGGAAGTGAATGTTAGGCGGTAAAACAACAAAATTACATAAAATGGACGTAGCAGAAATGATAATGCTTAGGCGAATGTGTGGTAAAACTCATAAAGATAAGATAAGAAATATATAAATTCAAAGAAAAGTAGGAGTAACATCAATTGACTCAAAGATTAGGGAAGGACGGTTGCGGTGGTTTGGTCACCTGCAAAGACAGCCTACAGATGCCTCGACTAGAAAACTTGACTTAATAGGAACTGAAGAAATTCAACGAAGTAGGGTAGACCGAAGTTAACTTGAGATGCATTAATTAAAAGGGACTTGAATGGTTTGAAAAGCTCACCATCAATTACATTAAACCGACCACAATGGAAGAATTTGATCCATAGCCGACCCAATTAATTTCGGACCGAGGCTATGTTGTTGTTGTTGTTGTTGTTGTTGTTATTGTTGTGAAACAACTTTCCATTCTTATAAAATCTCACTTGATTTTACGCAATCTTGTAAGTGATCATGTTGTTTCAACTCCCTCATTCTTCTAACCCTTTTTAACTCAATCGATGATAAGTAGATTCTTACATTTTTTACTGTTAGTCTCAAGTTCAGATAAAGAGAAAAAAGGTTTTTATTTTTGTAAAAGCATAATAAAGGCTTAAGGTGAAAAATAAAATAATTTTATTAAAGACCCCATTTTAAAGTTTAGCGCAAAGCCCCCAAAATTTTAGGGACCCTTAAAAAAGACAATAGGTTCACACAATAGGCACCTCATTTTTTGTGAGGGAAGCTAATATTAATTGCATATATTTTATGTGAGGCACCCCAACATGTAGGGCGCCTTTAGCCGCACCAAGGCAATTATTATCGTGTGTTATTGATTGACATTTTTGCCATCATCTTCTTTTGGAGATACTAGTTGTGAATCTCAACCCTATAATGGCAATGGAATACAATGTAGCTACTAATATTCGAACCCTCGACATCTGTGAATGTCAAAATTATGATGCTCATTTATTTGCAATTGCACTGCAACCCTAAGTGCTTATTAATTTTCTTTTTTTTTTGAGAAATTATTTTTTCTATATTATTATAAGTAATAAGTGCGAAATGGCCCAAAAAAGTAATAAAGACAGATAATTAGATTAAGACTAAGTAAGCGCATCTCCAACCCAACTGTACTGACGAGTCACTTGTGTATTTATTTATTTCGTAGTTTTTTTAAGAGAAATCGAAATATCATTAACCATCCATGGCTCATTACAGGACCAGACATTGAATCAAGTACATTGATTCGTTAATTTTATTTGTTCAAGCGAATTGTCATTAATTTGGCTACGAATACGATTGTGAAATTAAAATAGTTTGACAATCAGCGACTGCTTTCTACAACGTTGAAACTTATTACAATATACAAATAGTTTGACAATGTGATTGCCAAAGCCTCTCAAGTGAGATGGTAAAGATATCACTTGCTAAAAAGGCAAGATCTCAGGAGATCGTGATTCAATTCCCACTCAAGTAAAAAAAAAACAAAGAGAAGAAAAATCTAAAACTTCCCAACGAGGAGAGAAAAAAGACCTCCAGTGTAACAACCCTCAAAATTAACGCGACTTATGTCGTATTTGCTAAGACCGTGACCCGGCTGCCGTGATGCATAGAGTATTTCGAACTTCAGGATGTCAACACTGAGGTAATTTTACTTTTCTGTGATGCTTGTATTAGTATGTACGTCTAGTGCAAGTCTCAAGTCGTTTGGTGTGTTGATAGTCCGAGTGAGGCTTCGCCTAGATTGTACAGGGTTATAAAACACATAAAATGACAATAAAAAGCTTAATTAAATGATAATTAGATTCCTACCAAAAAAATTATAATTAGATTAATTAACGAGGTTAATTACGCTGGTGAGACCATGTTCACATGACACGCGAGTTGTGGTGCACTGCGGGTTCGAGAACGTGAAGAACGGGCTAAGGAGTTAGTTAGTTAAACAACATGCGTGTCACCTATTGGAGTACACAAGTGGAGTTAGAGTTCTTGGATAGCTTAAAAGGGAGGAGCGTAGGATCTACCTCGAGATGAGTGTGTAAATATATCAAAAAGGGGGCCTATATAAAGGCCCATCTCACCATTTTCTCCCTCATTTCTTTCTTTCTCTTCTCTCTCCTCTCCTCCTCCTCTTCATCTCTTCTTTCTTGGTGAGCAAGAAATAGTTGGGCAGCCATTAGAGGGCTGACCTTAGTGATCGGAGCTTCGCCGGAGTACTGTCCTCACCGGAGATAAGGTGAGACTCCTACTGCTCTTGCTCTCCACTTTGTTTACATGTTGATGTCTTTGAATTCCATCGCGAAGATCACGGATGCCACACCGGACTCGATTCCGTCGAGTTTTCTGATGCTTGGCGATCCACGGAGCGATCAGCACTCGGTTTCATAATCGGTGTTGCAAATTTATTGAGTTTTGATGTTTTCATCGGATTTCGATGCCACACCGGACTCGATTCCGTCGAGTTTTCTGATGCTTGGCGATCCACGGAGCGATCAGCACTCGGTTTCATAATCGGTGTTGCAAATTTATTGAGTTTTGATGTTTTCATCGGATTTCGACGTTTTGGAATGATTTGCCATTCCTGACAATTTTCGGGGGTTCCCCGGCGATCCGAATTTGATTTTGGATAGTTACGAACTCCCGTACAAGTTGGAGAAAGGCGCAGAGTGCGGCGACGCGAACCGGGGTTCAAAAACCACGGAGAAAATGATTCTGGTAAGGACGTCGCGCCTGGCGTCGTGGGTAATATGCCCTACGCTGCCACCCATGGCGCCATGATCAGAGGCTCAGGAAATGGCGCTGCGGAGACGCCGTGAGCCGGTGGACTGGCGATGCCTCCCACGACGCCTGTACTAGAAGGAAGAGGATTGCGCGCCGCGACCACACCGTAACGATCCCATGTGCGTCGTCCATGGCGCCAATTCCAGAGAGCAAACATAAGGCATCGCGACGACGCCGTGAAGACCAATAGACGACAGCGGTGCCACAGCGTCCCTCTCTGTTTTTTAATGAGAAATTTTATATAAAATTGGGAAACTTTGGGAGTTTATCTAGGGTTATAAATTGAACATAAACCATATCTACTGGGGTTCAAACCATTGACAGGTAGTTGGGAACCTAAAGGAACAGACTAAAATGGCGGGAGTGGTTTCGTGTCGTGACGTAATCAGGCAAGTACACTTATTTTCGTATTTGTGTATGTTAGTAAGCCAGTGAGAAAATACCTTGTGATTCATTATCTATTGTTCTGATATTGCTATGATCCATTGTTGGCATTCCATTCTATTTTTTTGGTTGTGTGTTCTTGGAGTAAGTATGTATCTCGAAGGTACTTGCGGTCTGCACTAGTTGGGAAAACCCGAGCATTTATGCAGAAGTGTATGACCACTCCTAGTGATTGTGTGATACCAAGTATTGGATTGTTATGGATATTGTCGTGGTTATCGATGTTGCGATATTGTTGTTGTGGATATTGTTGTGGATTTAGCCACTGATGGCATCTTTTGATTCTTGGAATACGCATACTTCATTGATATCTGTAACATCCCCTAATCTCAATTAGAGAGCATTCAGCTTAAAACCTAATTAAGTCCCGGTAAACCAGATCGGACCTAATTAGAGCCAACAGTCTTGCCACATTTCCTGACAACAACCTGTATATCTTGATATTAATGAAAAACCATGAAAATAACGCAACGAAAAATTTAAAACTTTTTCGATAAATCATAAGATATACAATACCGGCATGAACATCGGTATTGAGCTCTTATTCCCACCCTGATTATTACAAAATCATAAGCATTGAAATATATATATATATATATACATATACAACTCGAACTCACTGCATCATAAAGAAGATATTAACCCCTGATCTTCTCCTTTCCTGAGTTTCAAGTCCTAGCGTACATTCATACCTAGAAATGTTAATGTGGGTGAGCTCCTACATGCTCAGTAAGCGACTCCCATACAGACTATCAATTATCAATTACTATCAAGAAATAATATATAACAATGTGCAACAAATGCATATTTAAAGAACCATTTGAATCAATATAATCAATACATAAACAGATGCAAGTTCATTGGTCTATTGCAATGTACCCATGATTTGTACTTTCAATTTCGGCATTTGAATTGAGTTGCCCTCTCACATCTTCAAAAACCAGTCACTGGGCATTTAACTAGTTCTTGTCGATGTGTCGCCAACTCATAAAACATAGAGTCGCACTCCCTCATCATCACTAAACTGATCATTGCTCATCTGATTGGTTTATGACTGATGAGTCGCCAACTCAAATGGAAAGCATTGTTCGGGATAATTCCTAAGTCAGTGGGGCGCGGTGATGGTTAGCAACTCCACCACAGTTCCAAACCCCAGGCCGATCCATCCAGTCAAACCTCTTTCTGAATTCATTTTTCATTTCCAAACAATTTGTGTAAAACAAAACCAAATCAAAACAAAACCAAATCATGGTACATTGCTCCATTCCCAGTTCTGAATACTACGTGCTATAATAATACTAATTTACATGGCATAATTGATAAAAAGTACGAGTCTCACTTACCTATCTTGAGCTTTCCTATGTTTATCAACTTGTATGACTCCCCAGAGTCCTCAAACCTTTCAACATCGGTCCATTACCTAAAATAGACCAACTATTATCAACTCAAGTCTCATACTTATTTACTAACATTCCTAAACTGGTCCCATTCGAATTCGAAATCTCGGGACCTAATTTCTAACCTATTTTGACCATTTCACGCTTTTCAAGGTAAAACACCGGTATAAAGTCTCCTCCGACTTTCGAATTTCTCATTTTCCATAGAAATTCCTCAATTTCTATTTGTTTGGTCAAAATACTAGTTTTTCATATTTTTTTTTCTATTTTTAAAGAATTTCTTTTCCTTTTTTTTTTGGCCTTGAAACGGGTTCGGCTCAACCGAGCCAAACCGGCCCTGTTCAGGGTCGTCTTCCCCAATAGAATTGTGGGTACACAGTTCTATTCTTTTTCCTTTTCCATTACTGAGGTTGGCTCCCAACCCCAATCCCAGTCGTCTTCAACATTTAACAACAGGGAGGGTTGTGAGACAACCTTCCCTGCCTTGATTCCAGGTTCAGCCATGGCGTTACTAACAGACGTACACCACAACACCAAGAACAAGCTCACCTCGGTCTCTCCTCGATCACTTGAGCTCATCATCCTCGATCTCGTCAACTTCACGAGCTCCGCCTTCTCCCTCTCATCTTCGTCATCTCGGCTCTCTCTCTCTCTGTTCTCAACTCATTAAAGAAGAAGGCGGTTGATTGGGGTGAAAAGACCAAAATACCCTTCCAATTTTATCTCATTCTTTACAAACTCACTACCTTTAATGGTAATTTTACATTTTTCTGATTTATTATATATATTTATATATGCTAATTTATATATAAATATATATTTATCGATATATTGCGCCTAAAATTTCAATTAGCACGCCAAGGAGAACTCTCGGGCGTGCACACCACCGTACATCCTACGCGTGTCACTCGTGACCCTGCGTATTACTCTGCGCCCGCCAATTTATTATTATTTTCTATTTTAATGTATATTTATATATACCCATAATATAAATAAATATATATTTATGCCTATAATTACGTAATTTCCGCCGCTGAGCACACTCGAGCGTCAACGCTATCTCACGTCTCATGTGTCTCCACATTGTTGGTGTTTGGGGTCATGCGCAGTGGAGATTACAAAAACAATTTTGAAAAAAACCTAAACAGGATCCGAATCTAATTCCACTAAAAACGTTTAAACTATGAAAACTTAATCATGCCTCAGTCGCAATGTATCTTTCTGAAGGTTAATCGATCTCTAAGGTGCTGCCAACGATGAATGCCGTTTATCAGCAGTCCACACTCGAACGACGGCCAAGATTTGAAGTGCTAGCTTCAAGAGAATACAAAACCTTTTTGTTTCTCTCCAAAACGATCCAAAGCATACCAAAAACCCTAAGTCGTTTCTAAAACGAAAATAGAGTTTCGGCCTTTTAATCTTTCGTTTTTGTATTCTAACTCAAAGCGTCTATTTATACAACCCTTGTATATAGACGGTTAACTAAATTACACATATACCCATACTTAAAGAAGTATAAGTGTAATACACTACAAGGACGTTTCTGTCATGAATTTTATCATATAAAATTCATTTTTCTGAATCATCTTAAAATCTCGCAAAACCATTCTTAGTGTGCGACCCAATAGGCTCATACAACGTTGGCGGTGTACCAAAACACATTTTGGTATACAAGTCATAAGCGGCCTCTAGCAAGACATTATGACTACCCAAGTTGTACGAATATCAAATCGATACAACCTAATCAATAGTGTATATAACATCCTTTTTGTCATACGATATCCTTTTGATC
Organism: Stephania japonica; assembly: GCA_039657345.1. Lineage (NCBI taxonomy): Eukaryota > Viridiplantae > Streptophyta > Magnoliopsida > Ranunculales > Menispermaceae > Stephania > Stephania japonica. The sequence goes on from CM077562.1 coordinate 11,699,588, forward strand.
AAACATAAAGCATGGAATTGTCATCCAACATGTTCAATCGTACTAATCTCAATCTCTAGGTAGACTGAAAATATCCAAGTGACATTGATCAATATCAATTCACTTAGACTAGGCCTTTTAACAGTCTAACACATCGAGGGATCCACTAGATATCTCTCTTTATATGAGAGGGACAAATTCTATATCGATTACACAACTTCATCACATTGCTTACATAGTAACCAATCACAACCTTTATAATCGTCCGGTTAAAGACAACGTTTAATAGTGTCAAATCACTATATTACTAATGTTGAAGTCTTTGGTAATCTCAAGTCAGAGGACTGAAAAATATACCTATCATGAGAAACAACTATGACTTAATCCATGTGATGTTCTCATAGTGGGTCGGTCCAGTAGTTTATTCCCTGACAAGTACTCGTGATCTTGATTCGTATCTCTATACGTATAATCATCATATGATCATCAATCAAGACTCACACTAGTTTTAATTCATTAAAGTTCCCAGTATAATGATCGACTAGGGACATTTAGGATATTTCTGTAAATGTCCATGGATCTTATTATAATGTAAACATACAAATTAATTATAATAAACAGCCAATGAAATCCTCTATTTTATTAACTAAAAGTATTCATAAAAACAGTTAATGGATTGACCTAGGGCACATTCCCCAATACACATGACCCACACTTGGTATTAGGCATTCCCTCATTAGTCTGATTATTCATTTATTCACGTATACGTATTACTACACACCAAACAAACACAATACATCACACAATTCCACATACGCGGTAATCGTGACAATTCGGGCTTAATCACGAGTCTAACTCAAATTAATTATTATTCGGATTAACACTAATCACATGCTTAAGGTAACGATTCGTTACAATATCTGTTAGTATGTTTATCATGCACCTTAATTGCTTTATTTACCTGTTTCTTCAATTCTCGCTGATATTTGGACTGTTTTGTTGGTAAATAATGAATTATTGTTATATTCTTCTGGCGTTATATTCGATTTCTCTCAGTTGCTCATCGTTTAGTTTGTGACAATGGGTGCAGATAGATCGAAGTGCAGCAAGGGCAAGGGGCCCTGTCTTGGTGATTTCATATGAGGACCTCTCAGAGCGATGTGCACTTCTTCAGTCTTAGAGTAGGTTTCTATGTTTGTTGATCGTATGATGCTTTTGTATATCATGTTTTGATATCTGTTTGGGATTTGAGAGCTTGAATATCATGTACCTCACTTTTGATTGTACATGAATATTCCTTACTTTATGGGGTTTCCACATTAATAGAATTTATGAATTCCTTTTATTTGAGTTATTTCTCATGCTTGTAGTTATTTTTGCTGCATTACATTCATAATTGCAATAACTCACTTCATAAACATGTAATAAATTTAATTGAGGTTGACTAGGCGTGCATGGACTCGCCGAATACCGACTCGAGAGTCTGTGCGGGTCTAGGCCGGGCGTACCCAATTGCTTAAGAAATTGGGGCCGTCACATCCAACTAGAGAAGAAAAACTAGCTATAAAATGAAAAACTAAATACAAGATCAATCTAACGTGTTGCTCGAATCCATGCAACATCGTTGATGAAGATGCACCGCAGCAAGGATGGACGAATCTCCATAAATATGACTAGATCTGCAGTTTATTGAATGAACAAAGTGCAAAGGGATTTGATTGGAACCACCGCGATCGAAGAGGAAGATCGCCAGTAGTTCAAGAACAACAATCACAAAAGGGGAATCAAGAAAATTTTTTTTAAGGTTTTGAGAGAAAAAAAACCGGCAGCTAGTTATTTTTTTTTGAAGAGAAATTGAAATTTCATTAATCATTCATGACTCAATACAGGACCAGACATATAATCAAGTACATTGATTCACTAATCTTATTTGTGCAAACAAACTGCCATTAATTTGACTTTTTTTTTGAAATTGAAACAGTATGACAATCAGGGTCTGCTATCTACAATGTTAAAACTCATGACAATACACAAATAAATTTAAATCTCCAATACTATGGAAATATTGATACTAATTATTCACTTGTGCCTCTATAAATTTAAATCTCCTAATTGGAGATGTGTGAACCAAAAGGTAGTTTTACATCAATAGTTTTTTTTTTTTTTTACCAAAGTAGTTTTACGTCAATTAAACATGGCTTTATAATGAAACGTACAAGTGTGGATTCCTTGATTAATAATACCAATGTTTTTTTAGAGTAACAAATTATATTTGTAAGGTGAAAATGGTTAAGGTGGGGGATAATATTGGTAGTAGGCGCTGTTGGTCCAACAAATGGTATCAAAGCCTATAGTTAGGCCTTATTTGGCTAGGGGTGGCATTATCTCCATAGAGATAACTTCTAGGAGAGTTGGAACTGATCTTGTTTGGTTGTCAAACTTCTCTGCAAGGTATTTTCAAACTCACACCCAAAGGTGAGAGATATCTCATCCAACCCTAATCGAGTTATCTCCCAAGAGTTTGTGGACACAATTTCCCTAATTAATTTTCTTTTTTTACAGGTTAATTTCACATATGGTCACCCATCTTTATAGTTTGTAACAATTTGGTCACTAAACTCATATTTGTCTCAAATATATCACTCAACTTCATAAAAGATTTCATAAAAAATTACTCAAGTCACTCTCCAATAAAAAATCAGCCTACCTTGCTTATGTGGCGCCACATGGGATTTTTTGGGAGGTTACTAAATTTTGTAAGTGATGACATGGCAAACTACTATCCAAAGTAACATCAATTGATGACCATATGTGAAATTAACCCTCAATTTAGGTCAAGTTTCGATCTGATTTGCAGAATTGATCAGTACCCATGATTCGTAACAAAAATAAGAACCCACATTGTTACAGAGCAACATTTGTTCTGAGAAATTAAGCAAAAAAAAAAAAAAAAAAAAACTGTTAATTTCACCAATCTCTACAACAGAACAACAGATATATAATGCAGTTGGACACAATAAAAGAGAAAAAAAAATCGATCTTTCCTTCCCATCTTAACTTATTCTCATGAATTCACACAAAATCCAATTCAATTCAATAGCTCCCCTGTAAATCAAACTCAAACCCATCACTAAAAATTGAAAATAAAGAAATAAAAAAAATCCGTCCAAATTAACAGAGATGAAGAGAAACACCAAATCTCTTCTCTTCAATCGGCTCATCATACAAATAAATACAACCACCCACTATACACCAACAAAAACACCTCCCCATCAGAGCAAATCCGCCATTAATGGTCGACCAAGAAGCTCTACTTGAAGTAGCACCTCCTGGCCAAGCCCCGAAGGCGACGACAACAAATGGATAACACCTGGGCTCCCCATCCCCGACGAAGACCCCACTGGAGCCGCTCCACCACCATCGCCGCTCCTCTTTGCACTCACCCCGTCCTCCCCAAATATCTTCACCACAATCAACTCCCATGCAAAGAGGGGTTGGGTGGTAATTTGTCATGTTGTCACTTAGACACTTACAAAGTTTAGTGACCTCACATAAAATCTCACATGGCAACACATAAGTGGGTAACCTAATTTTTGACCTAAGAGTGACTAGAATTATTTTTATGAAACTTTTTAAAAAGTTGAGTGATATATTTAAAACAAATGTGAGTTTAGTCACCAAAGTGTTACAAACTATAAAAATAGGTGACCGTCTGTGAAATTGCATCTATCTCTCTTATTTGAAAGGTATTTATGTCAATTTATATTTTTTAATATTGGCTTCTAGACTAGTGCAACGGGCGGACTTGGATGGGCTTGACCTAGGTGGGCTTTTTTTTTTCAAAGCGCTGTCCAGGCCCACCTAAGTTTAGAGCTTGTCAATAACTTGTAAAAAACAAATATGTATAATAAATGTTGAACAAAAATAAATAAGAAATATTTGTTCTAGTGGCTAAATATCTATTAGCTAGTGGAGTAACTTGAGCTCAAGTCTTTATAGCCTTACTTTTTAAGTATTTTTGAAAAATATCTATGAAAAGTCTCTATATATATAGTCGGGTCAACTTACAAGTATAAACTCATGCCCGCTCATTAAATTGTTAAGCTTTGGCAGGCCTAAGCTGGGCTTTGTAGTATATTTAAAACTCAAGTCCGGCTAATGTCAGATGGGCCTGGCGGCTCCCGACCTCTGACCTGATGAATTGGTCTACCCACCTCCTTTGTAAGTTGGCAAAAATAAACCAAAGGTAGCTTTAGTTCCCAAAAAGGTCTATACCGGTGATACGGGTGAAATCAACGGATCTGTAGTGCAATGCGCTCGAGTACGCATGTGGAGGCGCATCACATGACACCTAAGAAATCCTAGATCACTTGTCAGATCACTTGTCAGCTAAATGACCATAATGCCTTCAAACTCGAAGCCACCTAATACACCAAGTCTGGAACGTTGAGCGCCTAAAACGTAATTCCACCATCGCGTGACTTTATAATACGGAAAGAAACGCCAATGCCATACACCACACACGTTGCAAAAATACGACTCAACGCCGATCGAACGCAACTTCAATTTCTAGGGTTTTGCTTCGTTAGGGTTTTTCGGGTTTTCTTCTTCATCTTCTTCAACCATTTCGAATCGATAAAAGCCTCTGTTACGAGATCGAGAGGAGCTCTTCACCATGTACGGATCGAGAGGGTATGTTCAAAAACCCTAGCTTTCGATTGCGTTATTTATAATCGTGTGATTGAATGTCTGTTTAGTTGTTGAATGATGTTTTTGGTGATCGATTGTGTTCACGCTGCTGTTTGGATTATTCGTTGTCTAATTAGTTTGGAGAAAACCATAATATTGAGATGGAATGCTTTGCCCGCTAATTTTGTTCATATCGGAGGATTCGATATGTTCAGCATTTGTTTTGAGTGTCTCATATTACTTTTTGAATGTTTATGTCTTGGTAGCGAATTGCAGTAACGAATTATCTGTAGAAACATATTTTTCTTTTACTCATAACCGTATGTTTATTTTTGTTCTTATCGGAGACAGTGAGTGATAAATTAGGTTGGTAGCTATCGCGAAGTCGATATGTTCAACATTTTGTTCTGGGTCTCATATTACTTTTTGAATTTTGATGTCTTGGTGGCGAATTGTGGTAACAAATTATCTGTAGAAACATTATTTTCTTTTACTAGTAGTCGTATCTATATGTTAATTGAATGCATATGATGGCTTACACTTGATCTCTGAACTTCAGGTAAGTTCATATGTTGACAAGTAAACTCGCTGATGCTCCTAGTCCCTATACTTAACCATATTTGATAATTTTCTCGGATTTTCCGTTTGATGGTTTTTGTGGCTGGGCTCGTTTCTGTTTAATTTTGACATTTGAAAATGTTTTTTGTGAAATCTTTTTATCCGTTTTTAAAGATTTGTGCCAGAATTTTGTTCATGTGAGGAGTTGGGATCTTGTTGTCTATGTGTCTGTGAATTTTATTTTCTAACAGTTATTTTTATTTTTTAATGAAAGCAACGATAGTTAAGTTTTGTGTATGGCATAATCTGCTAATAATCATGCAGAGTTATCTCAACCTTTTATGGCAATTTTTTATTATTTAAAAAAAGACACTTGACATTGAAATAATGAGACAAGAAGCGATACAATCAAATCGACACTGTGAATGATAATTGATAAGAGTTTGGGATTATTAGGCATAACTTCAGTTATCTAGATCCAAGTCTAAAAGGCTAAAAGTGCGAACCATCTGTGAGAAAACTGAAAAGGCAATATTTGTGCTGGAATCTGATAAGTAATAATAACCGATGATGCTCATATTCTGCACCAGAATTGAAAAGAAAGGGATTCCAACTTCACTTTAACTCGGAGTGACAATTCTGTTATGGTGTTTGTTAATCTTAGGTTAGAAAAGCTAACAATTCCATTAGGTGGGTATGGAGCAGAACTATTTACCTTATACACTGAAAAAATAGAAACATAAAGAATGGCCGGATTTTTCCATTACACGCTGCATCTTTCATTTTTTCTGCACATATCCTATGTTATTAATGCATGGTTTTGGATAAAAATGGATTTGCCATTGTCAGTTTGAGGACAATCTTACTGGAATTGAAATTTATTTTTGGACCATGCATTAGACGCTCATTGTGCAAGTTGTTGTTACTATGTTAGTCATAAAATTGCTCTTAGCTTTTGTTAGTCATAGGTTAGCTTTTTTTTTTTCTTTTTTTTTTTGAGTTTGTTAAAAGGGGAACAGTTAAAATTTTTTTTAATTGTTTGTGTGTATTTGTCTATCCTTTAATTGTTCTATGCTTGTGTTGAATTATGCTGCATACCCTCATAATATGCCTTCCCCAGTACTTGTTTGATTGTCATTGGAGCTCTGCAGTGTTCTATATTCCTTATTGCTTTCCTTATTTATTATTTTTATTGCATTTACTGCTTGGGAGGGATGCCAATATATAGGTATGCTTGAGAATTTTAGAGTTTAGGTTTTAGGCCATCGAGGGCTGGGCTTGGTTTTATTAACAGGGTTAAGTGTGGTGTGGGGGATTTGTTTTCCTTTGGGATTGAATAAATGAAGGGCAATGTTGGGGAGCGGGGGGTTTTCGGATGGGTACGAGGTCGGCTCAAAGAGACAGAGAATGATCGAATCAAATCCCTACTTCGCAGTGAGTGGTGCTGGCAGCAGTTATCAACCTTACAACTATGGCGGTGGATGGAATCCTGTTTTCCCTGTCGTTCGTCTCAGAGGCCTTCCATTCAATTGCACCGACACCGACATCTTCAAGTTCTTTGCAGGATTGGACCTTATAGACGTTCTTCTTGTCAACAAAAATGGACGCTTCTCTGGGGAAGCTTTTGTTGTCTTTGCAAGTCCTATGCAGACTGATTTTGCACTGCAACGTGACCGACAGAATATGGGACGTAGATATGTGGAAGTTTTTCGCTGCACCAAGCAGGAATATTACAAGGCTGTGGCAGCTGAGGTGAAATATGAAGGTAATTACGATGAGATCCATGGCAGCCCCCCTCGATCAAAGAAGCCAACAGACAAGGATAACTTGGAGTACACTGAGATGCTTAAACTGCGAGGGCTCCCATTCTCTGTTACCAAGAGTGATATTTTGGAGTTCTTTAAGAATTTTGAGCTGACTGAAGGTGAAGTACACATAGCATGCCGTGCAGATGGGAAGGCAACAGGTGAAGCCTATGTGGAGTTCCCTTCAGCGGATGATGCCAAGAAAGCAATGTCCAAGGACAAGAAGATGATTGGCTCACGGTATGTGGAACTATTCCCCTCATCCCATGATGAGGCAAGACGTGCAGAATCGAGATCTAGGCATTGATTTTGAATTTTGAAACTCTTGACAGCCAAAATCGCGCTCAATCTGATGTATGTTCCATTCAGTTCTAGGCAGGGCTTCTGTAGGTCTCTCATGCTTTATCATTTTTGTAGATTTCACTGTGGTACACAGTTATGATCTTCACTATTATAAGTTTGCATAAAAAAAAATTCCAATCAAATTTCTTATTTTAGACTTTGAGAGATCCTGGTTTGCACTTCATTTCCATTATGCTTCTCAGCTTTTCTGGTTTTTTATTTGTGGGGATTAGAGGCAACAGAACATGATTTTGTGGCTTGTTGAACTTAGCCCTTTATGTGGGGCAGGATTACTGCTTCAGAAGGCTATTGTGTTTCTGTTACATTTGTGCGCACACCGCGCAGTAGTGCCTATAGGATATTTCTAGGGATTTTGCGGTGAATGATTCAGTCCGGAGTCTGTGCTTTGTACATCTTGAGCAAAATCAGAAAAACAAGGCTTACGTGAACGATGGACTATGGATTTGGTTATGTTAAACATTTTTATTGTCTCTTATTGATAAGGTGATATTTGACTACAGAGGAAAAGAGAAAGACTTGTGGCCATTTTACAGATGAGGTAAGAAGAGAACACACTTAATTTGAATCTCATAACGTATTTTTTATTATTTAGTTACTTTTTGACCTCTTGATAGCACTCCAGACTCCAGTGACTGAATCGCTTGAACTATAAGGCTAGAATCCATTTCAATCTGCTTTGTCTTTTTCTTCTATAACTTGTAATTTACTGTGTGCTCCTTCCATTTTTCGTCATCTAGATACTTCTCATAAAAGCTTACTTCCTTGTTTGCCTTCACAGACAATGCAGCCATACTCCTTGTGCCATATCGTCCCTGTGTCAATGAAAAATTGGAATGAAAACATGAGTATCTAGTGTGCACATCAGCGTCGACAGAGTTGAGGTATGTAATGGTTTTTTTTTTTTTTTTACCAGTGCAGTGTCTACTTCAACAAATATTGAACTTAGTTGCATTTCCCACTCTGGAGAACACACATTGGGTAGCTTGCTTTTGTCACTTTTAACTGCGTCTGTCATCAACTCTTCGACCATTTCTTTCATGGGGATCTCATCTTCCCCATACTCCTCTAGTGCTGCAATGAAATTTTTACCCAACTGAAGAGACTACGGTAAGAGAAATGACACACTTGGTTAGTATTGCGTCAGTTAACACGGCACACACTAGCTAAACCTCATATAGAGTATTCTGTTGTGAAAATCCAGTTCTATGTTTTGAATAGAAGCCTATGTTTACTTTCCTACCTTGTGCCAAGGAGAGTCTAGCTTTGCATTTGATAGAACATGAACTCCTTTTGACACCTCTTGAACGAACATAGGCTTCCCTTGTGGTCTGTTGGAGACATAAACCATGGTTTTCGCTACAAAGTCGGCCAGTATCAAGTTGAAACCTTTGTACTGATCTGCCTGTCTCATCACTTCCTTTGCATATTCTTTAGGACTCTTGCTGCTCTGCAATCATATCAATAACTCGCTTCACACCTCACCTCTGGAAAAAATTTAGCTAGATTTTTAATTTTAACATAGGCCAATCAAATAAAATACCTTCAAGAAACAAAGTGGCAAGTCTCCCCTACTTTTGGCCTCAGACAGTGAGTTAGGTTCTAGTACATTTGTAACAAAGGCCAACCTTCCATCCCTACTACAAGCCAACCATGTTCCTCCTCCAACTTCATCTCTTCCTCCAAGTATCTCACCATCTTCCCACCATGACACTGCCTTAGTAGGCCTTGCAATACCCACAAAAAATTGAATAAACATTAGCACTGTTAGTCAACAAAATGATCTGATGTTTGAATGTTTAAACTGCACTGTAGAAGAGGTACCTGTTGTGATATTCATCTCTGTTGAGCAATAGAAGAAATGGGTACAAAGGGTGAGCTTGCCAAACAAACACTGCTATGCACATGGTTTGATTTCTTCTCCTTGAAATCACTGCTCAGAAAACTTGTATGTCAGGGAAACTAAAGTTGTGCAGTAACCTGCTTGGTCGTTTAATTCTAAAAATGAATGAAATCTCTAGGCACCCTTGAAGTAGTTGAACCAGCTGACCTGAACTGGAATATTTGTGATTTGTGCAGATGTGTTGGAGTTTTTATAAGAAAAAAAAGTGTTTCTGGCTCTTGATTCTAGAACAACTATTTGGTAAGTGGGTTTCAACATTATCACAACTATGAAAACCATCACCTTGATTAACATTCTGTGGATTGGATAAAATTGAGAATTTTATCATGAATAGATGATATTGTGACACCTTGAAGTCCCAGACTACTTATGAACTGCACGATATACGTTGAGATACATGCACAAGCATCTCTATGTCCATCAGAGTATTCAAATAAATGTGTGACGTGAGGTGTTATTGTAGCATTTGTTACTAATTAATATAATATGAAAAAATAAATAACATATACAATGTGCTAAGCAGAAATTGACTACTTTTTTTTTAGATTAATTGACTATTACTTTTGTTGTGGATAACTTTAGAACTTTAAAAGTCTTTTTTTGGCTAGCAAGTGGGTGCATTTTTTGTATGTATGCACGTATGTATAAAAAGAGAATGTTTGAGAGATGTGCATTTGCTATGTAATTGTTTTTTAAATGTGGAATTTCTCAGAAAGTTCAAAGTTGAACCAAACGTGAAAAATGAACTTCTTTAGTAGTTAACATCTTAGGAAATTAAACTTATCTGGAAGTTAGTAAAATGAACCAAACGGGGCTTGCGTGCAACAATGTAGTTGTTTTTATACTTTTGATGGTATCGAGATACATGCAACAATGAAGTGTTATCCAAAGAGGATTCCTAATATTGTTGTATCAAAGTATGTTACCCGATGACTATCCTAGAAAATGAGTGATTTCCATTATTCGTATGTAAAAAGAAAATGAAATATCAGCTAAGCTAGCTTTCGGTTTTGGTTTACTGCAAGAGGGTAATTTTTTTAAATAAATAAAAAAAAAGTTTTAAACATTGAACTTAACTGCACATTTATCATTGCCAAATTGTACTCGTGAATTTGACTGATAACCATATAGTTGGCAAAATCAAATAAATGATTGAAGCTGTTTTTGGATTACGATACTGCCTGTTTTGCTGTTTGGGCTTAAAAAAATAAAAAGTAAAAATAAAATTAAGGAATCAAGCTGTGTTGAATTGAAAGGCAGGATCCATAATATAGCCTTATTAATGGGTCTTTCAATGATTGCCAAAGCATATCTGGTGAGATGGTAGAGACATCACTTATAAGGTAAGGTTTAGGGAGGTTGTGTGTCTGACTTTGCTTAAGTGAAAAAATAAAAAATAAAAAATAAAAAATGGGACATTCCATGGTGTAGCACTTGATTTTGAGTATGAAGCCTTTAATCATTTGAGATCCATTCAAGGGTTAATTCATGATTTGAACTCTAAAAATCCAAACTTAGTGTTTAAGTTAATTTCGTTTTTCTAATTTCAATTTCAATCAGACCTATATAACATGGGGTATAGTTAATATTCAATAATCAAAATTAAGCTACTAGCTTCTAAGAGCTTTTAGATGGATTATTAGGCTCTGTTTGGTAATACTAACTGATAGCTGGTAATTTAGCTGACAGTTGATAATCTAGTTGATCAAATAAAAACGGTTTGGAATGATAGTTGATTGAGTAGCTGTGAAATACAAAATGATATAAAAGGGTATATGATACAATTAAGTGTAATAATTATATAATCATATAACTAATTCTTATAAAATTTAAATGAATTATCAGCTTTCAATTATCAATCAATTAATAGTTAAATGACATAAAAGGATATTATTTGTCAGTAAATTTATTTTAAAATATATATGTATGTATATATATATAGGGGTGGGCACGGGTCGGGTTCGGGTCGACCCGACCCGATACCCGACGACCCGACTCATTCGGGTCGATATAAAAATGACCCGCCACCCGACCCGCCAGACCCTAAACCCGAACCCGACCCGACCCGCCAGACCCTAAACCCGACCCGAACCCGACCCGAACCCTATAAAACCCACAAAAACCACAAAAAACCATATAAAACCCATGATGATACCCGGACCCGACCCGAACCCGACCCGACCCGACACTATTATGACCACACCCGAACCCGACCCGACACCCGACGGGTCGGGTTTTATGACCCGACTCGTTTGCTCCACTCATCCCACCCGACCCGCCACCCGCCACCCGACTCGGGTGACCCGACCCGAGTCGGGTTCTCGGGTTTCGTGCCCACCCCTATATATATATACTCACACAAGTAGTATTATTTAATATTATATTATATGTATAAACATATTAATTAAAGAATAATATTTGACCAATAGTTTGTTTGCTCGAGCGGTAAAGGACTCGTTCTTTTAAGCAAAGTCTTGAGCTCGAGTCTTGCAAATAGAGAAAGCTAGGTTGAGAGGGCCACCTCTTGAATGGCGCCTGTCAGTGCTTATGCATATATTAGTCGATGCAGTTAGTGCTAGACACTGTGAATGAAACTAAAAAAAAAAAATAATTAAGATGGTTTGTACAATTATATAATATATTAATAGAAATATTCGTATACAAAAAAAAAAATGTTAACACCAAATGGGCCCAAATACAAAAAGGGTCCAAATACTTTAACACAACAGTGAAACAAATATGTTTAACGAATGCAAGTACCAAAAATCTGGATATCTACAATTTAATTTTGCAACTAAATAAGCGCAAATAAATAAGGGTAAAAATAAGTGATCTAGTGTTTTGAGACTAAACGCTACCTCAACTAGCATTTCAAATTTTAGAGTTTCATCGAGCTTATCTCCCAACTAAATACAAGTTATTTGTTGAACTAGCTTATCAGCTAGCTGATAAATTAGTTTGTGCTTACCAAACAAAGCCTTAGTTAGTGTTGCTTGATGGAGCCTAGTGTTGGAGGTATGTAGATTGAAAGTTAGTCCAACATGGATAAGCAGCACTAGAATATCATTTTCCAACAAATATGTTGTGCACTCCTGAGTAAAAAATATAAGTGCACCCAAGGGGTGTGGTAGAGTGAGTCGGGTGACTATAAACAAGATTTCCATTTAGTTCATGCCTTTTACGATTGGTTCAACTTTGAGGCCTTGTTTGGTTCGGGGGGAAGTTGAAGGAAGTGAGATAACTTTCGGGGAAGTTCCAACTTGCCTTATTTGGTTGAATATTTTTAAAAAACTTTCCTGAAAGTTTGACCTCCAAAACTTCCTCCACAAAGGGGAAGTTAACTCACATTTTTAAAACAGTAAGAATGTAATTGACATAAATACCCTTTACACTATTTTGAGAGAGAAATAAATGTGGAGAGAGAGCATTAAATGAGGCTAAAAGTGTCTATTCTCTCTCTGGAAGATAACTCATCTACCCCCTTTAAGTGAGTTATCTTCCCCTATGCGCAGGAAGTTGAGGCTCAAACATTGAGATAAGTTTTTGAAAATATCTAACCAAACAAGGTGAGTTGGAACTTCTCTGGAAGTTATCTCACTTCCTTCAACTTCCCCTCGAACCAATTGAGGCCTTAGTACTCACTATAAGGCAGAGGTGAGGAATTCACTTTGCAGTGTTTGCACCATCTTTTTTTGACATTTGGGTTAATGGTAGAAGCGCCCTCCTAACTCTAGTGAGATTAGTTGGGCACTAGAATTGAAGGTGATTAAGTTGTAGAGAGTATCGATACTAGTAGCACGAGCAAAATCTAATAACAAAATCAAATTTGATGATGCCATCGCAAATCGCTAATTCATGCAAAATAGTAAACCTGTCATTCCTTCACTGATGAAAAAAACAAGTCGCTTTCCAGTTTGCCTAGTCTACTGCAACAGACTAATTCATTAGCAAGTAACTATATTTTCTTCGAGAATGATAGGTAAGTATATTTTCATGAAACTACCATTGCGTGAACGTGATGTAAAGTATTTGCTTTTTTTTGTTGTAAAAAAAGGACTATTTTCTTGAAACTACCATTGCGTCATGAAAACTATTTGCGACATAAACTTATTGGCTTCCTTTAGAAACAAATCGAGATGCCGGCACACATCAATTCAAAATTAAATCAAGAGACTCACACCAGCAAATGGTTTTTTTGTTTGATTAACACATTTCACAGTAATATTTTTCAATCTAACACACCTACTAAAATATATAACAAACTAACACATTTAACGTCACATCACGCGCCATGTCAGGCCGAACAACCTACATATGGAATGCACTCACGACTTCCATATTTTTATTTTTTATTTTTATTTAATATGGAAGTTGTGAGCGCAACTCACGACTTCCATATTTTTTTTGTTTATTTATTTATTTTTTAATCCAAATAAAATAAGGAAGTCGTGTGTTTCGAACATGACTTCCTTATTATTATTTTCGTTTTTCAAAAAATGAAAATAAATTTTTTATTTAATATGGAAGTCGTGATTTGCACTCATGACTTCCATATTTTTTGTTTTTATTTTTTTTGCTTTTTTTTTTAATCCAAACAATTTAATAAAATAAGGAAGTCGTATTTTGCAAAGATGACTTTCTCATTATTATTTTCGTTTTTAAAAAATAATTATTTGAAAAAACTTAATAAAATTCTTTATTTAATATGGAAGTCGTTTATTTTTTATTTAGAAATTCATAGGCTTAATAGAAAATAGAAAATAGAAGTCGTTTCTACCAAAAAAAAAAGAAGTTTGTGGTTTTCTACAATCTTACCTACATGTGCAATAAGCTTGAACTTGACAATTAAGTTTTAACAAAAAAAATACATTGTTAATTAAGTTTGTGGTTTAACAAAAAAAATACATTGTTTTTCTATTAAGCTTGAACTTGACAAAAAAAATACATTGTTTTTCTATTAAGCTTGAACTTGACAATTAAGTTTTAACAAAAAAAATACATTGTTAATTAAGTTTGTGGTTTAACAAAAAAAATACATTATTTTTTAACAAAAAAAATACATTGTTAATTAAGCTTGAACTTGACAATTAAGTTTTAACAAAAAAAATACATTGCAATAAGTTTGTGGTTTTCTACATTGTTTTTTAACAAAAAAAATACATTGTTAATTAAGTTACCGGTTCACAAAAATATTACATTGTTCTCGTTTACGTTGTGTATGGTAACCATCAACTTCAAAGCATCGATAGAAACAAAAAGATGTCTTGTTTCACTTCAAAAAAAAAGATGACTTAATCTGTCCCCAAAAATGACTTCCAGTCCCACAACATGTTCTCTTTATAATTCGTTGTTCACGATCTAAAGCTAATGGCACATTCAGTAGGTCCACATCAGTACGCAACAAATTTTGAGCATCTTCTTGTTGAATTTCATTGATATCATGACTCTCACCACCATTACTACCAGTAGTTTCGAATGAATTCATCAGTATTGGACTTGCATCAAAATGACGTGGCAATGTAGGTATCTTATCAAAATGAAAGGCTTGTGTAGTCTCAAACTCAGTGTTGGGAGGTGCCGACGGAGTAGATATAGTATCAGACTCATTGTTAAGAGGTACGTATGGAGTATACACTGGAGTACCATGCCTCGAACAGATATTTTCATGAGAAGATTGATGAGATTCTTCAAAAAAGGGTGGCATATTATGGATGCGATAGTCTGCATGTATTGTAGTCAAAGTTGATGCAGCCACATCTTTAATACGTAGAATAGACGCATCATCACCCAATGTCAACTGATGAATTGAAGTAATTCCATGAGCCTACATATGAAAAAAATTATGAAGTTGCATGTAAAAACAAAAGTAAAATATTTATTATGAAAACTTCATGATTGTACATAAAAAAGTTCATACTTACCAATGCTTCAACGATAGCTCCACGAGGAGACATGAATCGTCGTGTAATGCGACGATACCATACCATGTACGAATCATAGAATCCCATTGGCTCCTCTAATAATTCATCATTCGCAATATTAGAAGCACGTTCAATCCACATGGAGACATAATCACTATGTTCTGCACTCCAATCCTTGTAGGTCTTCCCTCTCAAGTCAATCTTATGTAGCTCCTTACTTGTGTTAGTTAAAGGTGGTGTTCTTTGTTTCAAACCAAATTGTCGCATGACTCTATCAGGATTGTACATTTCAACAACACAAAAGAAAATTAGAGGTACCTTCGTTTGCCAAATACCACGACCATTACTACAATACGCTGGCAAATCCCTTATCACCATCAAAGGATACGGTTCCCAAATTACCTGAGCTCATAAATAGTAAATTGAAATGAATGAAATTATAGTTTTCACCATTTAAAAAAATGAACTATAAAGAAATTAATTAAATGAATTTCATACTTCCTCAGGTGTTTGCATGTCAATCATTTCTCTATATTTTGTTAGCACGTGCATTGATGTTCCTGTGGTTTCTAAGGCATGTCTTCACCTATACGAACATGGAGAACACCACAATGCATGCATCAATTCACATGTAGATAGATGAACTTGCTTTTTACTTGGTTAAAGAAATTGATAATTACCTATGACCAAAGGGAGGACGTGGGAATAAATCGTCATGTGGTTGTATTTCGTCTCGAAGAACATTTCCCATTATTGGTGCAAGAAAAGGCAATCTGTCCCAAGCCCATAGTTGCAATAATATAACTGGACCTGCAATCTCGACTCCATCAATATCAACAGCAAGACGTAATTGTCTATATAAGTAGGCCAAAGTTGCACTACCCCAACTATATTTTCCTGCTACCTCAAAGTCCTCCAAAAATTGTAAATATGTTATGTGTACAAGATTGTTAGATTTGTCTGCAAATAAGGTTCCTTCAAGAAGCTGTAATATGTAAGCTCTTGCATAGCGTTGCACTTCTTCGTCACTAATAAAATTTGGAAGGTTTGGAAACCATATTGAAAGTTGTCGAATTGGGATACGACCTCCTCTGCTATTTTCAGGGAATGAGAAGCCCAGTTGTCCTAAACACAAGGCATCATAATCTTGTTCTACAATTCCAGTGAGTGGTAATCCATCAACAGGTAACCCTAAAATTATCTGTACATCTTGTAGGGGTAATGGTCATCTCGCCAACTGAAAAATGAAATGTGTGTGTTTCTGGCCTCCACCTCTCAACAAGTGCGGTAATGAGATGCCAATCAATTCCTATGAAACCTAATCGCGCTGTTCCATAAAATCCAGTTTGGTTAAGGTACCCAACTATACGTTTGTCAAGTGGCATCAGTCGATGTAATGCTGCCGAATTACGCCTGATTATCAAGACACCAGGATCCTGCTATGCAAAAATACAAATGACTTGCATTAGTACAAATTTGGCTACAAACTCTAAAAAAAATAAAATTACAAAAAAATAAAATATTACCGGTCTATTCCAAACTCGAGTAGATCTATGTAGAGCATGCATAGTCAACACTGAATCATCTACAGGCCCAGTATCCATATCACGCTTGAACCCCAAAACATTAACAAAGTTGTTATTAATAGAACAAGGAAAAGACAAATATTAACAATAAAGTTCATTAAAAAAGAAAAATAAAATATGTGTGTACCTAATTAAACTTCAACAACTTTAATTAAAACAAACTCATGGTTTATTTCAAACAAAATACACCAATAGCGTAGTTATAATTAAAATAGTTGATATAAGAAAAAGATGAGTGAATAGAAATGATTAGACTTGAAATGTCTTTCATTGTGAACGATTAGGTGGTTGTTCTTGCTGACGACGAGAGCATGTGCGCCTATTGTGACCATCCTACTTACACATACTACACAACAATTTTGTTGGCGCTTCTCTCCATTCTTTTTCTCGTTGCATATGACGCGGTTGTTTCTGATTTCCTCTCCAGTCCATCTCAATTCGCAAACATCTTGTTTAGGGATGACCTCTTTTCACTCGCTTCCGAGAAGGGTCAGGTAGCAAGGTGTATGGAACTCTAGAATCAGGCCAATAATCTTCGTGAGGAATTGGTTGAAAACTCGTAGCATAACATTGACTGTACACCGACAAACTATAATATGACTCAATGTATTGAAAGTAGTCTATAGCAACACTAGTGCAAGCTGCTTGAACATGGGAACATGGAATGCCAAAACACTGCCACTTCATACAAGTGCATCTACGAGCCGCCAACTTCACCACTTGCTTATTAGACCCTTTTCTCAAATGATACCCCGTGTTGCAGTGATTACTTCAAATGTGCCATTTTCACGATTCACTAATGTAACATTGTTCCCCCCTGCTGCCTTTCCCCAATGTTGTAACTTATCAAGTGCATACTTGGTGTATTTTTCGGCCCTTCCTAAGGCGACACCTATTTCGTCATGCCTTTTGTTAAAGTAAACCATAATACGATAAAATGTTACTTGCACTAACGCTGTGACGGGGTAAAATCGTGCGCCTTTAAGGACCCCATTAAAACATTCTACAGTTGTGAAAAGAAATATTATGAGTATTTGCTTATAAACATGACAGAAATCAAACACATTAAATAAAAAATTAATATAAACATGATACCCGCTAGATTTGTAGTCATCCATCCGTATCGATATCCTTTTGTCGTATGCATTGGTCCATTGTGCTCGATCAAGATCATTAAACCACGCAATACTTTCAGCATTAATTTGTTGAAGCTCTTGCATATATGCCTTAAATTTTCGAAGTTGAGGTTGCGCACCGACTAAGTACACCATATCCTTCAATTCTTTGCTCCCAAATCTCATGTTGAAATTACTACATATGTGACGAAGGCAAAATCTGTGTTGAGCTCTGTCACAAGTCCACCCATTTCGAGGATTATTCATTGCCAACAATATACTAGGGTGTCGATCAGAAATGACAGATATACCATCTCGAGCAGTCACATGATATCGCAAACAAGCCATAAACCATCCCCAACTGTCTTGAATTTCCTCATCGACAATGGCAAATGCTAAGGGAAATATATGACTGTTACTATTTACAACTGTGGCTATCAAGAGCTTTTGTTTGTATTTCCCGTACAAGAATGTGCCATCAATTTGTATTAGTTGCCTGCAATGTCTAAAACCTGCAATAGATGGTGCAAATGCCCAAAAAACCCATTTAAATACAACTTCGTTGTTGGCAATGGGTTCGTCGTGTCTCCAATCTACACGTGTCCCAGGATTGCTTTCTTGAAGAGCGGCCATCCACCGCGGCAACATTTATATGACTCCTCCCAATCTCCAAAGATCTTAGCGACCGCCTTTTTTTTTGCCAACTAGACTTTATTGTAATGAACATCATAACTAAATTTGTCCTCGATAATTTGATGAAGAACTGGAACTGAAATAGATGGATCTCTTCTCACCACATTTTCAATTTCACGACATATAACAACGGAGTCCAAATGAGCATAATCCTTTGATAGTTTTGCATTGACACAGGTATGTGGTCCCTCATATTTACTTATCTCAAACATTCCATGTGCTTTTCTTTTTGAACATCGCAACCTCCAAGCACATCCATCTGAAAGTTTCTTACAACATACAATCCACACATTGGGTGTTGAATGAGTTACCATAAATTGTCTGTGTACTTTAATGTTGTACAATTTTACTGCATGTTGGAAGTCCCCCTTAGAAAAAAACTGCATGCCAACATGAAATTCTGAGGCTTCATTCCATAGAGCTTTAGAAGGAATCATTGCATCACTACTCAATTCTATAAATACAGATGAAGGTACGACAAATTCGCCAACACCCACAGGCACATCATTAAGTCCATTAGCCTCTTGATAAAAAAAATCATTGTTTCCAACTTCATCCAAGATTGAAGGACAAGATAATGAGCCATCCTCAGCTATGACTTGGTTTAATGCATCTCGAATTATGCTATCAAAAACATGAAGAGCATCAAGTCCTTCATCATTGGCATCATCACTACTCTGTTCAGTAGTATTCCCATCACTACCACAATCGTCATCATCGTTCACACCACCACATACACCAAGGGCATGAGCTTCCTCGTCAACATCATGATTTAAAGTCATTAAAGGTGATGCACAGTAATTACGTTCAAATAAGGGTTGAATACTAGGCCCTTTCGCACTGACCGCTATGTTAGAACTAGTATATAATTGCCTCGGAACTAAATATAAAAATAGGTCCATACAATTCGGTGGTGGACATTCAACCACAATGTCCCAAGCATTTTTAAGAGTCGATTCATCAACTATTTGCAAAGGGACATAGTTGTACGTTCCAGTTCCAATGTACACAGGATAACGATATACCATATTTAATATCAGTTTTTCAACATCTATCTCCAAAGCATTGCAGATAAAACTCACAAGTTCCTCATACCCTAAACTCAACTTAGATCTGAGATGTCAAATAGGTGCTGTTGTATATGAAATTCCAAATGGTCCATCAACAATGGCACCATTCATATAGCATACCAAAGTCACTCTCCGATCAACCATTATGGAATCTATATAATATACATATATATAATATAATTGTTAGTCAATAGAAGTGATAATAATTAATTCACTTAGTACATAGAAACTTAACAAACTCCAACCAAGTACATAGAAACATAACAAACTCCAACGTGTTTTTAAAATCTATTTTATTTTAGCCTCTTATTTTATTCACAAAAAGGAACCAACTAACAATCACATAAGTGACACAATTGGTGCAAGCAATAGAACAACGAGCAAGGAATTATGTATTTGTGGACTGCAAATGCTAATGCACATCACTTTTGACACATTTGTATGAGGCCCTTTGAAGAAATTATCTGTTCTAAGGTGTTGGTCTAATCTACTGAGGAATTTCTCCCCTCATGTTAAGAGATCTTTCACTACTGTTTATCTTTTTAACATTTTTTTTCTTCTTCAACTTGTTTCAGCTTAGAGAGCAACAACATCGTTCTTTCATATGATTTGCCAGTAATTTTCTTTACATTGTTATTTATGTTGGGACGTTGATTGTTATTGAATAGGTAGAATGAATCTTTTCAGCTTTAGTACATTATAAACAGTTACCCATTGAAACAAAAAAGGGAATAAAATGCTTTATAAACAATTGTTTCTCTAAATTTCCTGCATTTTGTTTCTCGTATAAGATATAATAATTAATCTAAGTTGAATTTGAACCAATACACATATACACTAGCCCCAACCATCACCAAGCATGCTTTCATCAAAGAAAAAAATGCCAGAGCCACACTATTAAAACAATTCCATTCTGAAATTGGCAAAAACAATGATAATCGACTAACAAAACAACAAAAAAAATATAGAGATGATAAGATACTAACCAAAACAATCGGCCAAGTCGAGAGAGTAAATTGAGGAAAAAAAAAGAGAACTGAAGAGAGCGGCAGTGAATCGAGAAGCTGAGAAGTCTCAAGCGGCGGGAGTAGGTGCGACGAGTTGAGGTGAAGAAGCCTCAGCAACGGAGTGGGTGCGGCAACAGCGAAGTGCTTGAAGAAGAAAAAAAAGTTTAAAAAACCCTAAAAACCAATTCCATATTACAAAACTATGGAAGTCGTGTGCGCAAGCCACGACTTCCATAGTTTATTAATTTTTTTATTTAATAAATATAAATAATTGTTTTTATAAAAATAAATAAAAATAATAAAAAAAAATTATTAAGTTTTTTCCAATAATTACTTATAAAAAACGAAAATAAAAATATGGAAGTCGTGGTCGTAAACGACGACTTCTATATTTTATTATTAGATCGGCATTATGTGGCGTTGATGTGGCATTGTGATGTGGTGTGATGTGGCATCAAATGTGTTAGTTTGTTATATATTTCAGTAGGTGTGTTAGATTGGCAAATACCATTGTGAAATGTGTTAATCAAGCAAAAACTCCCACCAGCAAATGTGTTAGAACCGATACTTGCAACAAAATTAGTTGCATTTTCTTGCCCTCTACTTCGGTAGTATATGCATACGTGACACGGTGAGAGAGAATTCGACATCTAATTTTACTTCAATCGCATTCTTCGTTTATGCTAATTGATTTTTTTTTCAGGTTATATACGTCATAATATTGTTCCTAATTCATCTATTTTTTTTTCTTTGAAGTTGTTCCTAAATTCCTAATTCGTATATTACATGAACATTGACATCTTCACTATATTTTGCGAAAAACCCTACACCGATATCAACTTGGCAGCTCCAGCTTCCAATACTGCCAGTGATCAGTATACAAATAGAGTTGTAACCCATCTTTGCATAAAACTAATTAGCTTGTGCTAGGATCCAATCTACACCACTTTCTACCACCCCAACTCTTATTATATTTCCAATATGGGATTATATTCCAACACTCCCCCTCAAGTGCAACTAGATCTGAACTAGTTGTCACTTTTCAAACACAGACTTACTCTTTATAGGTCCGTAAATACGCCTAGGCTTCTTTTTTACAGGCTTTAGGTCCACAAACGAGTCTAGACTCCACCTCTAACCCAATTAGGTCTTCAAATACGAGCCCAAGATCGTTCCTCTCTGATACCATATAGAAATTCGTGGACCCGGAGAGTGTTGGGCCACACGCTCACATGTGGGTATAGATATGGGGTTGGAGCCCATCTTTGCACAAAACCAATTGGCTTACGCTAGGATCCAATCTACACCACTTTATGCCATCCTAACTCTTGTTATATTTCCAATGTGGGATTATATTCCAACACCACATTTATGGGTTGTGTACACGTATGGGTTTTTAGGAGTGCTCACCCTGTTTTTTTGAAATAATCAATGACCAGAGGCGGAGCCAAGGCTTGGCTAGAGGGGGCCATGGCCCCCTAGCTCTACCCCCACCACTATAAACCCTATGTATATTAGTGATTGATACATGTTTCATGCCTTCATGGCCCCCCCTGATCTTTTTGAGAAAAAATAGTTGGCCCCCCTAATCACCTCTCTCACCCTCTAACATATTAATGAATTATAGTTTTACACTAGATATGCATGTTTGAAGTTAATACTAATTCTAAACAAACACCATTATATCCTTAAAAAACACACTCCATTCTTATTTTTATCCTCTACAATGACAAAGCTATCATTTCCGTATTAATTAGTTGGGGTTACGTAAGTCTAATGCTTCTATTACACGCTAATTAATTCAGTATATTCTTACTAATTAAGAAAACTTATTTTCTTAAAGGGAAAAAAGTTTTGTTGCAAAAGACTCTAGATCTTCAACAACATTATAGCCATAATTTCAAATTAATTAGTTAGGATCGACTTCATGCATGGATATCCAACTCTTTCATTGCGCTAAAGTAGAAATAAATCATCAAAAAGAGAAGTCTTTGGGTTGTAAGGAGAATACATATATAGGTTGAGAAAAGATCATATATAACCATATCATAGGTATTTTTTTCACTATACATATAAAGGTTGGCCCCCTCTCCATCTAAAGTCTGGCTCCACCCCTGCCAATGCTATTTATCTTTATATTGAGAATGATATGTACGTGTATAATCAAGATAGATAGATGGAAAAAGTGGAAGGGTGTAAAATGTGTGACATGTGATTGAAAATAAGGATACTTACGATAATGTACTATCGAAACCAAACATAACATGCATCAAAGCACCACAAATAAACAACGTACCCTCCACCAGCTGTCGAGTCGCCTCTCGATTCGGCTGAGCAACAACATATGCAATAGCATTAGCCTTATCCCTGGCCTGCTTAGTCTGTGGTGTTGGTGGTGGTGATGTTGTCAGGCAATCAACCTTCATATGCCCCGTTTGATGGCACTTGAAGCATCGTCGTTTCTCCTGGCAACCTGTTTAAGCCATTGCCTATACCTGTCCCTGACCCTAATTCCTCTGTCCCCTATCTCGGCCTTCTCGGTCCCTAGCCTATTGGATCTACTGTCGTGGTTGCTCAGTACGGGTAGGTGCAACAACATAGACTACATGTCTATCATCCCGTCTCTGATGATCATCACGTCGATCCCTGGTACCTCGACGACCCTAATCATACCGCCCATCACCTTGTCAACCAAGCTGATCCTGTCTCTGTAGATCCTGGTGATCCCGCTGCCTCTTCGGCCTTTACTCAGGCCGCGAACTCTGACCAGTCTGATCTGGATATACTGAAGCCTCAGGTCGACTAACCCTTTGCAATGTATAAGTCTCGTGGGCCAAAGCTCGGTCATAAATCTCATGTAAAGTATGAGCTCCACTTAACACGATGGCACTTATGATCCTCTCATCCAGACCTCGGACGAAGTAGCATACTGAATTAGGTACCTGAAACTCTCAATATTCTGCAAAACAGACATAGTACCCTGTCCCATCGCCATGAACTCCTCCCTAAGTCTCAACTAGACCTCCATAGGGATATACTCGTCCGGGAACAGCTGCCTAAACTCAGTCCACATCGCAGGCTCTGGATGAATGTTAGTGTATGTTGTCCACCAAACAACTGCCTTTCCTCTCAGACAGTAAATGGAAAGTCGTGTTTGGTCCGCCTCCTCGACCTTCAGTAGCTTGTGAAGCCACCGATGTGTTAATAACCAGCGCCCAGCTAGCTCTGAATTGCCAACACCGTAGAAATATCTAGGGTTAAACCTCATAAACTCCTTAACCCTCCTCGCCACTATGGACATCACACTACCTGATGTCAAAGCCACAACAGGCCGCTCGGTAGTCGTAGGTGTAATCACCGTCGTATCAGTAGGTGTAACCACTGGTGCAGTCCTCTCAACCAATGTCTTAAACCCTGCTTTGCCTGAGCAGTGACAACTGGCGCTAACGCTGCTTGAGTAGTAGGAGCAACCGAAGTAATCATCGGTGTAGTAGTCGCCACTCTCTGACCCCGGATGTACTCAAGAATTTCGGCCATCTGAGCCTGATGCTCCGTGACCCTCTGCGATAACGACTGCAGAGTCAACTTCTCTCTAGTAGGGTCACTAGTCTCACCGACCTCTGGCTGAGTCGTCGGCTGAGTAGTAGTCAAAGACTATTCGTCCATCTCAATCTATACCACAAAAACGTGCCTCAAATAAGCCTCAGTATGTACGTATACCATATGTATTATAAAATCAAAACATATCACGTATATATAAATCCTGATACTACCCGTCTCACGTCACTTCCCAACTAGGATTTAAGGCATCTCTTTAAGTTTCCACATAAAGTTTATTAAAGTTTATGCTCTTGTTTTAACTCCAAATGTAGCGACCCCGTCATGCGATGCGAGCCCACAACCCTCCCTAACATCGGGCCAGCTGTGTCCTACACGCACCAACTCATAATTTCCACCTCAATTACCACTGACCTTTATATCGTTATTCAAATTTTGCATTACAAGTTAGCTTATTGACTCGTTTTCATCTGTTTACATTCAAAATATTCAGCGGAAGACTTGAATGAATAAATCAGTAAAATATAAACTGTAATTTATGTGAAGAGCATTGATCCTAGTGTAGAAAACCCATTAAATTATCATCAACATATAAATATCAACCATGTTCCATCAAAACATTAAAATGGACCTCAATAGGTTATATACATATCCAGGTACTCTCATGTCCTAAAACCCAACAGAAAACGATAAATATAAACAAACATACGAGTAGAGATATGCAGATCAATCATAGGAAGTCCTCTAGCTTGCCCTTCCCTTTGCTTGTACTGGGGTATGCACTAAGCCATCACAATAAAATAGATGACAAGTCCAGAGTGAATAATCCCAAAGAAATTCACCAAGTAAATAATATAAATAAATGTTGGAATTAACATACTATTAAATAAACATGCGGAAGAAAAGAATCAGGCATCTGGGAAAGACCCTCGCATACATATCTAATAGCAGTGAATCAAAGTGTGTGCATGATCTAGGTCAAACTAGCACCATACTTCGGATTATCACTCAGGCACCGCCAGTAAGTAAACTTGAACTGACTGAAATCCCTGAGTCTGCTTGGTAGTCGGCGTAGACCACGGTGCACTGACATGTGTATAGAAAAAATCAGCAGTCGGGTCGACAATCCACTGACATACCCCTAAAACACATGTTATGGCCTAGTTTGCCACAATGCTAACACAATAGAATAAACTCGATGGGAGTAAACTCAACCGACCGTAAATAAATACTGAAATAAGAATAATTGAACAAAAGAACATGAATTCAAATAATCCAAGCAATAAATTCTCAAAGTGAATTTTAGTTGGGATATTACACACCTCAAACCGCACTCCACTAACACCAATGTCAATACACGCCCCAATCGCATGACAATTACCCGTCAAATCAATCCACTAACGTCAATGTCAATATTCGCCTCAGTTATATGCATGGTATTTTGTCGGGTTTTCCACATAAGGTTAATGCTCTAAATGACATCAATTTTTACAGTTAGTTCATGCTATTAAGTCTTCCGCAAAATTATTGTATGTTAAATGATAAAACTTTGATAATTGAGCAAAAGGTGACGTATGGTGCGTGTGGGACACATCAAGGTGGTGATATGACAAGACTATGGGCCCGTGACACATGGCGTAGTGGGACTTGGGATTTGGGGCCGCCACAAATCCACCTTCCTCTCCCCGTTCTTTAACTATCAGACTTTGTTTTGCGAGTTTCGGCGCTAATATCAGACTTTTGAGTCGAGCATACTAATTTGTGGTGGTACTATGATTTTGAATGAGGTTTTGAGCAGTTGTTATGGCTTTGTTGATGGTTTTGTTGGTGGTTGAAGAAAATGAGGTTTATCGACGTTTTTGACGAAAATCGTCGGATTTACTGATTTAGAGAGGTATATTGTGATTTGATGATACTTTATGGTTGATTTGGAGAACCATAGGAGGACAAAACGGGTTTGGATCATGGCAGTGAGCCAGGGTTTTCAAAAACCCCAAGAAAAACCAGGAGTGGGTGATCTTAGCTCCTTGACCAGGAGGGGGCGATTCCACATTTGATGCTACATATTTACATTCCATAGGCGCGTAAAACCAAGTTAATATCACAATGCGACCAATTCCCAAGTTTTAGTTCAATTCATAAATCCTATTTTATCTAATAGCATGCCATATTTGATATTTGAGCGAAGCTCTCCACTTATATCTCAAGTGTCGATGTCGGCGCTAGATTGAGACGAGGGAAATGCGAGCTTGAAGTCTTCTCATGATGCGAGCCTTGTATTATGATATTTTACATTCTTGTTTTTGAAAACTATTAAACTTGGGCTATAATTAAGTAGATCTTTTTGGTAGTTTCGAAAAACCCCGAGAAAAAAATAGGGTTTTGGGTTTGGCGCCGCCAATAGCGCCATGGGGATTTACCCACGGCGGTGCCCCTAACGACGTCGAAACAGTGAATAAATAAATAAATGTTTGGAATTTTTAAGTTAGGGGATTTAAATGGTTTATTCGGACATCAATGACTTAGGAGCCATAGCCAGATATCAAGCACACATCTCGAGAAGAGAACAGGATTGGACCGAAGATTTTTTTGGTAATTGGAGTGCGGTTTGAGGTGTCTAAATCCCTTAAGAAATGCACTTGATGATTTATTTATTGTTTCAGTTGATCTTATTGTTCTTGTATTCATTTGTACTGTCCTTGTGCTTGCTTTGGATTAGACGGTTGGTTATGTTCTTCGCCGTTGGATTCTTACTTTGTGGTGTGTGCACGGACTTGGGCACGCTAGATAATAAGGGCAGACTAATATGAAAGTCTAGCGGAGGGGTAGGAGAAGCCCACTGGTGGGATCCTGAAATTCGAAGTAAGGTCTAATCTGCTACACGTCACACATCCTTTTGGTTTCATCGGTGTCATTTATGCATGCATTACCATTTACAGTTGTCTGTTTATTGTGTATGTTTATTTAACATTATTATTGGCTTTCATATTATAAATGTTTGGTGGTATTCTTCTGGGGATTTACTCACTGGACTCGTCATCTGGTTTTTTGTGATGGCTAAGTGCAAATCCATCTACAAGTAAGGGCAAGGAGGTACTGGGCTATTGGGTTTTTGAGGTTCATACGCAGTGGAAGATTTAAAACAATTTATGAAAAACCCCAACAAGATCGCAAATAAGTTCCATTAAACAAGATCTACAAAAGTAAACCATACCTTAATTCGTGATTTCCTTCTTTGATTGTTCGATCTCCTAGACGTTCAAGCGCGTGTCCTCTATCAGAAATTCACACACGAACGGTGACTGCAAATTGGAGTGATAGCCCCAAGAGAGATAGAAAAACATTTTTCCTTTCTCTTCCAAAATCCAGAGAGTTCAAAAATAGTAAAACGAGATTATTGTACGTTTTCAGGGCATGACCCTTTATTTATGTGTAGATAAGCCCTCATTTAAAATTACGACTATTGTATTTAGGCAGTTTAAGCAAATTACACATATACCCCTATTAATAAGTTATCATATAACAAATCATAAGGACTTTCATGTCATGAATTTTATCATATAAAATTGATTACTCTGGACCAATTGAAATTGTACAAAGCCGTTCTTTACGTGCGACCCAATAGGTTTACGCGGCATTGGTAGTAAAGCAAAAAATCATTTTCGATACACAAGTCATAATCGTTCTCTAACAAGGCATTATAACTACCCAAGTAGCATGAATATCAAAATCGATACAAACCTAATGAATAACATATATCATATCATTTATGTCGTACGATATCCTTCGATTACACATAATGTATGGAAAGTCACCCTCAATGTTCAATAGTACTAGTCTCGGTCTTTAGGTAGATTGAAAACATCCAAGTGACATTGATCATTATATACATAACAAACAAACTTTAATGAAATTTATACACCATGTGACATTGATCATATCAATTCACATCCTTTGATTAAGCATAAGACATGGAAAGTCACCCTTAATGTTCACTCGTACCAGTCTTGATCTTTAGGTAGACTGAAAACATCTAAGTGACATTGATCGTATTAATTTAGTTGGACTTGACCATTTAACAATCTAACATATCGAGGCATCCACTGATATCTCTCTCTTTATGGGGGGACAAATTCTATCTTGATTATACATCTTCACATATTCCTCACATGATAACCAATTACAATCTTTATAATTGTCCGGTTAAATGATATATCTATCAAGAGTAACACCTATGACTTATTCCATGTGGTGTTCTCATAGCGGGTCAGTCCAGTACCATTCCTTAACAAGTACTCATGATCTCGATTCGTATCCCTATACACATGACCATCAATCAAGACTCACACTAGTCTTAATTTATTATAGTTCCTAGTATAATGACCGACTAGGAACATTTATGATATTTCAATAAATACCCATGAATCTTATAATAAGGTAAACATGCAATCACTTATAATAGTATAGGAAATGAAAAACCTCTATTTTATTAACTAAAATTATAAGATAAAAAATGTTTGTAGATTGACCTAGGGCACATGCCCCAACATGGGTGATTGGTGTCCAACATATACTTGTAGGTGTTTATATTTTGATTTCATTTTGGATATCAGGGGACTTGAGAGACTGGTACATGTATATACACTTTATTTTTGAGATATCATGTCGTCTTATATACAATGTACATTATGTCGGGTTTTCCACATTATGATAATGCTTGAAATGATATGAATTTTATATTTATTACATACGATTCATGTCTATTAAGTCTTCCGCTGAGTAATTGAATACAAATGATAAAACTCTGATAAATAGTGTGCATATTGAATAAATGAATAACTTTATATGTGATACGACGAGTTAGCACGGGGTTCAAGGTAACTGACGTGGAGATGGATGTCAGGTGGCGTGTGAGACACAATGGGTTGGTGAAGGGACAGGGTTGTGGGGGACCCGCAGCGCACCACGTGGCGGACTTCGAGATTTGTGGGTCATCACAGTAAAGCTCTCCCAGAGTGAGCTTTATTGCATATATTTAGTTTTTTAAAAATATTAATAAGTTCATTTAGGCCCACCCCCAATCCTGGCTCATGCCACATCTAGAGTTGGATCGATGCGAT
The DNA here is from genome assembly GCA_039657345.1 of Stephania japonica. NCBI lineage: Eukaryota > Viridiplantae > Streptophyta > Magnoliopsida > Ranunculales > Menispermaceae > Stephania > Stephania japonica. Next base: position 11,728,952 of record CM077562.1, read on the forward strand.
TCTAGATAAGGCCTTAAAAAAACTAACCTAGGCCTGCCCAGAGATACAAATAGGTAGGGTAGAGGATGGGAATCTCATCCCCATATACATCCCCATGCGGAAATGGGTTTTCATCCAAATCTCCATACCTATTTAATTCCCTTAGAGGTAGAGAATTTCCATTGAAATTTTTTTCCCATTTCATTCTTCATTGGAGATCCCTACAGGGATTTTCACAGGAATTTTTACAGGGATGAGGAATTCTCGTAGGGAAAATATATCTTCCCACTTAATTTGCCTAAAAAAAAAGAATTATACAAAATAAGTTAAAATTATAAATTTCATTAAAGTTTTTTTGTTATGTGTATAATGAGTGTTTTAGGGTAGAAACTATATAATATTATATTTATATATAAATATCACATGGTGTATAAATTGATATATGAGAATCTTTATGGGATCCCTGTGGATATATTTTATTACTCATTCCCGTACCTATATAGAGTGGGTACAAGATTTTGCCCTTATTCCCGCCCCCATCCCATTCCTATTCCCAATTAAAATCCCCATCCACTTCCCCGTTGTAGGGAATCCCCATCCCCATGGGGATTCCCCGCCTTGCTTGTATCCATGGGCCTACCCAATAAACAATTTTATGTATAAGGATCCTCAACAATTGTGTAGCAAAAGGATGTCACCATAATTGTAAGTACTCATTCCGCTCAAAATTATAAGTGCTTTCGATTAAAACACACAAATTAAGGCCGCCTTAATTATGGGTGTAATTTAAATATTTATCATTTAACATAAAATGAGGGAAAATGCTACAATGACACCTAAAGTCATACCCAATGCATCAATAGCTAGTGAGATGACAGAGGTGTCACTTGCCAAAAGGCAAGGGTTGGGGAAGTTATGAGTTCAATTCCCATTTAAGTAAAAAAGAAGCCACAATAAGTGAACCGCATGCGGGCACGCGTCCTTCAGTGACGACCTCAGGATACACACCAAGCATATTATGCACCGAGAACTAGGGGTGGGCAACGGTCTCCGTAAAACCACCCAAACTGCGTGGTTTGGTCTGATTTTTTAAAATTGTCGTTTGGGGTTGTTTACAAAACTTGAAAATCGCTATTCCCTGGTTTGGTAGTGGTTTTCATTTATAGAAATGAAATGAAATGATGTTAAAGCCACAAAACTACCCCCAAACTTGAAATGAAATGAAATGGTGTTAAAGCCTTTTCATGTTATTTTAACTTTTGAAATGAACTTAGACTCATAATCTTGATTGAGTTCGTGTGTTTCATTGTGTTTTTTGTGGATGGTCATGTATGGACATGCATGTGTTTTGTTGATGGCCGAACATGTATATACTTGTATGGAATGTATTAGTTTTTTTTTATTGAAAATGCATCGCAGGAAAATCGCAAAATTAAACTGACCAAACCGAGAAAATCACGATTAGTTTAGTTGCAGTTTTGAGGGTTCATGGTTTGACTATTTTACAAATCACCACCAAACCATGAACCCCTCAAATAGCCACCAAACCGAGGGTCCCACCCTCGGTTTGGTGGCGATTTGAGGGTTTTCACCACCAAACCACAATTTACCCACTCCTACCGAGAACTTTGTGCACACACCCATTTTACGTAGGACTCACATGCTACATCACCTCAATGTAACTTTAGGGTGTCATTGTAGCATCTTTCATTCACTTGCGAAGTCACAAATTCAGAATAACAAAATCTACATGCGAATTGCAAAATTGACACCCTTAAAATGCACACCAGAACATACACCTCCTATTCAATTGTGTTTTAAATATCATAATGCTATCAAAATGCGTAAAATCATATGCAGAGGAAAAAACAGATGACGAATGTGCCAGGGGTGTGCCGAAAAATTAGGGGTGTCATTCTAGCACTGCCCATCCCCATACACACTTCCCCTTGTAGTTCAAATCACACGTGCCAATCTCACACGTGCTAGTGCCACGCATTCCATGTGACCCTTGTCACGCATGCCAAACCCCACAAAAGTACAAAAAAAAAATGTCATCAATGCCCCAATTTTCCTAAAAAAAAAAAAAAAAAAACCTTTGAAAAACAAAAGAAACAAAAAACAAAAAAACTAAAAATAGCCCTGTTTTAGAGAGAGAGAGAGTCGGCAAGAGAGAGAGAGAGGAGAGAGAATGGGTAAGATTGTGGAGACGAAGAAGAAGAAGAAGAAAGGACGCCCATCTCTCCTCGATCTCCAAAAGCGGAAGATTCGAGAACAACAAGAGCTCCAACAACAACAGCTACTTCAACAACAACGAAATCAAAATCAAAAGAAGCACAAACCAAACCCTAACCCTAGCCCTAACCCCGCCCGTCGATCCACCCGCCGCAACCCCAATCCCGACGCAATTCCATCAAATGATGAACAGGAAGACGAAGATGACGGCGAAGACGACGAAGAAGATGGCCGCGGCGCCGCCGAATCTAGCGCCAAGCGAAGGGAGAAGAAGCTGAAGCTCGTCGTCCGCTTGCCCCCTCACCAGCAGAGATCGGCGTCGTCTTTGAATTCGAACTCGGAAGACGAGAATGGCGAGGGCCCCGTCAAAAGGCGGAAGATCAATGCCGTTGGAGATCGATCTGGATTTAGGGACGGCGGGGATGAGGTCAATTTGATCAATTTCGATGCTTTTAGGGCAAAAGATGCGTTTTTTATTACGATTTTGGGGTTTTCTCGCAAATCAAAATGTGGGTTTTTCGCAGATCGGGTTTTTGTTCTGTCTTTCCGAAAGTAATGCGTAGATTTTGCCGTTTTGGGCCGAAATTTGTGATTTTTATGGGTTTCTGTTGGGCTGCTTTTGTGCTGACATCATTTTCTGTGACGATCTCTCTTTGTGATCTTGATTTTCGCGCTTTATTTCTCCAATGAAAAAAATCATAGGTTGACTTGGTCTGGGTATTTTCAGATTTTAGTTACTGAGACTATGTGATGGACTGTTAGTTTCATAATTTTAAAGTTTTGATTTTTTTGTCTCTTCTATCCATTTCAAGTCTTTAAATTTATGGATTTTTGTTGATTTTTTCAGGGGGGAAAGCAGAACAGCACTTCGAAAACGATTGACTCTGAATTTGGTAATTTGGGTTTGTCACCAATCTTTGAATATATTATTACTGTTGAGATATTTGATGATTTGAAAATTTATTTATATTTATTAGTATTAATTCCCCTTAATTCTTTGTGATTTGTATGGTTTGGAACAGGCAAGCCAATGGAGATTGGACCCACAACACCTTTACCAGACAAAAAGTTGCTGGTTTTCATCTTGGACAGGCTTCAAAAGTGTGGATTTCAACTTCATTGGACTTATGTGTTTTATCCATTTTACCTGTTTGTTGGTGGGGTTTTAATAGATTATCCAATCTACTATATGCAGGAAAGATACTTATGGGGTGTTCTCGGAACCGGTTGATCCGGAAGAGGTGAGTTTTTGTTCACAGGAAGGATATTTTTTTGAATTCAGATCCGTGTTTGTCTGCATTTTTCTTTTTTTGATTCTGACTTATTTCTTTTGCACACAGCTTCCTGACTATCATGATATCATAGAGCATCCAATGGATTTCAGCACTTTAAGGAATAAACTTTCCAACGGAGCTTATGCTTGCTTGGAACAATTCGAGGTCGGGTAGTCTTTTTGAGATTACAACAGTTGAATTTCTGGGATTTGAATGTCGTGTTTCTTTCTTTTGTATCTCAGGTTCTCACTCTCTTATGGGGTTGTTTGGAATTGGGATTTTCTCTAGGCAGGACTAGTCATTGCTTTATTGCGTTTTGTAGAAAAATAAGTGTCTTGCTAGATATTTAACAGTTGAAATGAATATAGTTAAGTTGGAGGTTTTACTTTTCAATCTTCTTTTGGGTACCCAAGTTGAAGTGGCGTTCTCTATAATGCAATTAATCGCCCTTTCTTTAAATACATTTTCCTCCACATTCTGTGATTTAAATCAGGTTGTTTAATATACTTGTTGATGGTTTTCTTGTGCTGTTGCAAAGCTGAAGACACTTAAATCACGATCTATGTATTTATTTGGAAGGAACATTTTCTCATTTTTGTGATAATTTAATCATAATTTAGTATGGGACAACTCCCTGAATTATGCATTCTCAACTGAAAAAGTTAAATGATTTTCTTATGAAATGAAAGTAAAAGTTTGTCGGGTCTCCTACACGGATTATCAAGTTATAGATGGTTCCATAGGTTTTTTGATGATTCTTTTTATTGTTGTTGTTATTCTTTTGGATGTGAGATTTCCAGCTTATCTCTGCCTAGTTATAATCTTGTTTAATGTACACTATGTGAGAACTATAAATGATCGCTTTGCTGCAGCTCTTGTTCTTATTACCTCTCTGTCCAGTTTTGTCAAAGGTGGACAACTGTTGGATGATTTAAAAGCATTAGTTCTTCATTGTAATTTGTGAAAATTTTGGTTTTTGATCATACTTATATTTGCCATCTCACTACCTGAAGCTAATATGCCTAGTTGATGTTGCATTCGTACAATGAAGATTTGGGGTAGATTGTCCGACCTTGTTTTAGTGGTTATGTACATTTCTCTGAGAATCCTGTTCAGTGGTCCATGGATTAGGTTTAAGGCTGGAGCATTAAACAACTACAATCGTGTTAATTTACATCAATTTCATTAAAGAAAAGCTTAATGACATGTCTGCTTTGGTTAAGTAAGAACTATGGCAGTGATGAGTTTCATTTCTTTATTTTCTATGAAAGGAGAATAAATATAGCATTATGTGTACACGAAATTAGTTTATTAACCTGAAAGTTACCCTTATTGCCATGCAGAATGATGTCTTTTTAATCTGCTCAAATGCGATGACATACAATTCATCAGATACAGTCTACTTCAGACAGGTGCTCTTTGATCTCAAAGTGCTCTATTATCGTCAGGTTATTACTTTTTTTGTAGTAGATTGAGAATCTGGGTTCTTGCAGGCTCGAGCCATAAAAGAGCTTGCAAAAAAGAATTTTGAGAATTTGAGGCAAGATAGTGATGATAATGAGACTTCTGACAAAGAACCGAAAATTGTTAGAAGAGGTAGACCTCCGACAAAAAACCTGAAAAAGCCACTAGGCAGACCACCTTTGGATCGTGCTAGTTCCGAGTTTTCCTCAGATGCAACTCTTGCCAATGCTGATGCCAACATCTGGTCCAACTCTTATGATTTGAGGAAAAGTTTCCTCCTTGAGAAGTCTGCTTCTGCCGACCTATCAGGACGGACTTTCGATGGGTTTCGCAATGGTGAAGAACGTAAAGCTGAGAGAAAGGACGAGTTTCCAGGTTTGACCTTTGCTCTAATGCATTTATATATTTTTTTTTCTATTTCTTTTAGTATCTATTAATTTGGATTTGGAAGGCCTTCTCATCTTTGAAGTTTATTAGAGGAACTACAAGATTTTGGGTTTTGATTAACAGCGAGTGTGTCAAGGAGCTTCTCAACAAAGCTTAGAAAGAAGCAATTGACTGTTGAAGATAATCGCCGTGACACTTACAAGCAGTTCCTAGCATCTGTTGGTACCGAGCAATCGATACTGAACACTTTCGACGGACACAAGAAACAACTTGTGGCTGTAAGTATGCAAATGATAGAACTTAGCTCTCTCTTTCTTGTTTTAGTGTCCCCTTCTTGTTGCCTTTTTTCTTTTTTGAAGTGGGAGGGACTAGTCTATATTTAGGAACAATGCTTTGTTGAGTTTGTGTTCTGAAAATAAAATGCATCCAAACAGTTTGCATGTGGTTGCACATCAAATAAGTGTCGATTTGAAGATCTCCTTGGATAAATTTTGTCCAGGTTGGATATTGATAACTTCCAATATCTTAGGCTTTGATAAATTTTTGTCCTCTGGTCGTTGTCATTAACCAGAAACATGGACAATGCAAATTAAGATAAAATGAAGCTCCTTAGAAGTTAGAATAGCCTTATGTTTTCGGCATTGCTAGCTCACTGTGCGGTTATCTCTAGCTGCCATGCAATTGTTTTAGAGATTTTTTGGAGGCCCTGTCTTTGGTTGTAATCGAGTTCTTATTAAAATCTGGAGGAATGTACTCTGACAACTGTTTATGCTAATCAGGTGGGGCTTCACACTGAGCATGGTTTTGCGAGAAGCCTGGCTAGATTTGCTGCTGATCTTGGACCTGTTGTTTGGAAAATAGCATCCAAGAAAATCGAAAGGGCATTGCCACCTCAAGTGATGTTTGGCCCTGGATGGGTTGGAGAGAAAGATAAACCATCATCAAAATCTGCAATTCCAACACCATCTTCAGCACAATCTTCAATTTCTGAACAACACATTTCTCGACCCGAAATGCCTTCGCCAACTGTACCATGCACCAGTGATATAAAAGGAGATAAATCTTCAGAGAAGCAAGAACCTTCAAATAACTCAATTTCAGACGTCCATTCAGACAGAACTGCATCTGCATCTGCATCCGCCCTTGTACCCTGTTCCGCTAGAAAATCTTCCGAGCTGTCTGAATGCGGGGAAACATCTAAGCAACCTAATGGTGAAAGCGGGTCTAGTGCGTCGAAAAGCAGTCCTGCAGTAGGCAAGCCTACTCATCCCTTACAGACTCATCAGAGACCTTTGCTTAATTCGGGCATGAATGGTTTTCATAGCGCCTTTGCTTTTGATCTTGCTTCCCAAATGGCTAAATTTGTGAAACCAGCTCTTCCTGGGGGAAGCTTTGGTTCCGAGGATTCACTGCGCCCTCAAATACTTGGCCTGGTCTCCCGGAGAAATAACAACAATTCAGTCCATCAAAATTCAAAACCTACCCCAGCTCCTGTGCCAGCCAATCATTTAGATGCAGAACATAGAAAGCTGTCAGAGGCTCAAAATGCGGCAAATTCCGATGCTTCCTTATTAGATTCTGCGCATCAAGTGCAGGCAGGTGCTGAATCAGTGGTTCAACCTCAACCGTCTTTGCAGGAATCATCGGCTCAGACCCAGAAAATAGATTCAGTTCCACCTGACTTGAATGTGAGATTTCAGTCACCAGGCTCTCCAAGTTGCTCTCAACAACCAGATCTAGCATTGCAGTTGTGAGGACTGACTATTAATTTGTCTTTGTAGGACTGTAGCTCTTGATGCCCAACATTGGGGGAGAGACTCTGTAGGTTAGAACCTAATCTCATTAGTTGTTTTATAACATAGTAGAGGAAGGTTTGTACAGATCAGTGTATCCTAATTATTCTTACATTGATAAAGCAAAACATGACATTTATAACATTAAATTTTTAATGGTTCCTGGGAACCCTTCTAAATTTTTTTGTAATTGCTCTTCATGACCATCTTCCTTGCTTTATTTTTTTCATCACTAAGGTTAGACATTGACAGTTGGTACTCCTTTCTGATGAACCAAAGGGAGAGCAGGATTTCAGTCCAGGGATGGTTGAGCACTGGCTTGGAGATTATCTACATTTGAACTTTTAGGCATCATGTTGTATAGAATATCAAGTTTTCATAATTATGAGCTAACTCAAAATTCTAGGTATAGAACAGTTTTAAGTTATGAGAAGAAACTTTTCTTAAAAAAATGTTAGTATTTTTTTTTAGGAAAATAATTGGGTGGCTCACTGTGACGGCCCCTTCCTTAATCTTAGGCACCGGGGGGTCTAATTCCGTTATTAAGTCCTAATATCAGCTATGTAGAACTTAACAACGTATTAGTCAGCTTTTTTGTCTCATTTACCTCATTATACATGTTCTGGATAAGTATTAGTCATTTCTCATTATTCATGATTTTCAGAGTTAATTAGAACTTTTTTATAGTTTATTATATTCAGCGGAAGTCTTAAACGATTTTGCGGAAGCAATATAAATAAATCTTAAGTGTGGAAACTAGGAAACACCAATCACATTTATATATATCAGAGATGGCGAATAAACAATGTTATAAACATGTGTCAAGCGGGGAACTAGTCGTTCAACCTAAATATAGACAATCCAAAAGTATATACTCCCTCCAGTAAAAAAAATATAAGACTTTATGCAAAATCTCTCCAGTCAAAAATATAAAAAGTTTTCGAAATTCAAGAGAACTTTGTACCTTTTATACCTATTTTACCCCTCTTTTAACTCAAATATTTAATTATAATTAAACATTTGCCTTTCTTTCATTGGATGAATTAAAGAATTAGATGTGAGCAAAGACGTAATTTAAACTCACAATTAATGTTTTCTTAATATGTGCGTTTTGAGGAAAAAGTCTTATATTTTTGACCGGAGGGAGTAGAAAACATAAAGTATGTAAATACATCATAATATCAAAAACATACAAAATGAGAAAAACAAGCACACCAAGGTCAAAGATAGTTGCCGATCTCATCCTTGCTAAGCCTGTTACTCGACGGATCTGCACTCAAGTCATCAACACAAGATGACGAGCCTAGTAAGTAAATCCTAAAGGTCATTTATCTACATTTCCAAATATACAAAAGGTAACTAAAAGCATATAAATAGTGAGACATGCTGAAAAGAAGATATGCTAGTAGGTACCAAAGTGAAACTGACTTGAGACTAAGTAGCAATGATCTAAGTTTGGTCGGCTGTGAGTTACATCACATCAGCCTTTTATTCCACTCTCAAGGATCGTGAGCTCTCTCATATGTGCCCAATATATATCCTTGTCGACTACCCCATGTGCTCCGCAATACTAGTGGTGAGTGCCAACATCCCCAGATTTCAGTAACTGTGTGTCGTTCATCTCAATCAAGTAAGGGATCCTAAACACAAGAACTACTTTCATAAATCAAGAATGACTCGGGCTCAGGTTCCAAGGCAAGGTAAATGCAAACACAACGCACACAAAGATACGAGTACAATCATTAACAATTCTACATTAATAACATGCTATTCAGAGAACCTTTTATGTCAAATACCACAAGAAAGACAAGGTTCAAGAATAAGAGTCAATGAAGTATTCAAGGTTCAAGGTAATGCAATGCCCTTTTATGTCAAATACCGCAAGAAAGACATAGTACAAGAATAAGAGTCAATGAAGTATTCAAGGTTCAAGGTAATGCAATGCCATAGAACAATAGCTCATAAACATAAGAAGACACACGTATATCATGGCATTATGAGTAGAATAGACAAATCAGTCCAAAAGATTGTAAATAAGGAATATAAAAGGAGTTGAAATGGAAATAAGTCAATGCGTTGGCGTCGGACACCAGGCTCGAAACCAAAAAAATGAACCCACTTTTAGAATTTACATTTGTCACTTAGTTACTGTAGTCCTCTAGATATACTTCAAAACACGTACACACATCTTTCAATTCAAAGATTAAAAGAGCACAATAACTAATCAAGTGTCAAATGTAGATATCAAAAGTGGGCCAACTTATATCATTTGGAGTTAGAGGTGGGTTAGCATGTTTTTATTGGGTGGGCTAATTTACATATTTTTCATTTTTTTTTATTGAGCAGCTACATGTACAAGGTGGTCTCCCACAAGGTTGGGCAACCATATATGTGGGTTTGCCAGTGACCTCAGAGAAACTAATATATTTAAAGTTGGATGATGACACATGACCGATTTTGATCCATGACCTTTTGCTTACTAATTAATCTCAAACAACTATATCACGACATCAATATCAGGTAAGAAGCACTAATTTTTTTTTCTGTTAACTAAAGTAATTATAAAATGTGTCATGTATGTAATACCGATTTGTATCACGGAGAATGTCACGATATCATTTTCCCTTGATAATACCCTTGTGACCTTTCCTTCCTCGAGTCTAGAATTAGTCAACACAATGCTCCATATACCTAACAATAACAAAATAAAATAAAATTGATAATACCCTTTTAATTTGCACATCGAGACTAACGGGTAGAAGTTGATGAGTTATTTCTGTGGGTAAGCTGAGACACTGGAGACCCATCATCATCTAAGTGTGAGCAATGGGTTCAGAGTCTGTCCACCGAGAAAGATTTGAAACGTGGCGCTCTCAACTCTGATCCCTCCCTCCAAAAATAATCATTTCACATCAGACCCCCCCTGCCCTCCCCTGCTTCAATTAAAATGTGAACTCTCTCACACACAACACTTATCAATCTCATCCAAACCTCACAAAACCAATCAATCTCTCTCAAGCTTTATTTGATTTAATCATGTGCCCTTCTTCTTCTTCTTCTTCTTCTTCTTCTTCTTCTTAGTTCTCTCTGTCTCAGCTCTTGCAGTAACAAAGGGGAACCTCAAAGCAAGGTAAAAAAAAAAAAATGAAAAATTTACTAGATTTTACTGCGTTTGATGAGTTTTGCCCATTTTACTGTTTGGGTTAATTTTCAGTTTCTCTCAAATGGGTACTTGTTAAAACTTGTATTTGACACTCAGAGACCTTTCTTTTCTAATGCTTTGACATAGAAAAGAAGCAAACCCTATTTGATGGTGCTCTCATTTTTGTGTGTTTGTGTGAACATTTCATGCAACTTTGAAGGGCTTGTTGATTCTAAGTTTTTAATCTTTGTAATCAGTGTTTGTTACTGTTGCATGTTAGTTTTAAGACCCATGTTTCAGATTGAAAAAAAAAAAAATGTTGTCAAAGTAATTAAATAAGGATTGATCATTAGTTCCAAAAAAAAAAAAAAAAGATTGATCATGAAAAATAAGTGTCTTTATTAGACTGATGTGATGGGGATCATGCCATGAATCTGATGGGGTTTAATTAGTAGGTATTGCAATCTTTCTGTTTGATTCACTTCATTGAATTGACTGGTGGCTTGTGTGAACCCCAATTTTTATTGTCATGCTCATTTCATGAGCTTGAGCTCTGTTCAGGGTTTTCAAAAAAAAAAACAAATTGGTTTCTTGAATTAGCTATCAGTTGCATCCGATCAAGCAGAGTGGAAGAGTTTGATTTGTGTAGCCGACCCCAACTAACTTGGGTTTGAGACTTTGTCGTCATCATTGTGTTTCTTGAATAATCTCAACAAGTAACTAATTAGTGACTCTTTGTGCCAATGAATTTATGTTAGACTCGAAAACTTATCTAGGATCGATGTTATAATGGTTTAATCTGTGAAGTGAAGCACCGAGGAATGCTACACGTTGTTTCCGTTAGTTTGTTTATTCTAAGAGCTCAATTGATTGTGGTTTGCTTATCGTTAGTATTGCAAGCTAGATCGGCGAGCAACTTGAGCTTTCTTAAAATGTCTTCTTTTTTATGGCTGAAATCTTTATTTCCATTTGACCCGAAAGTTGATCATGATAATCAAAGGGCGTGTTCGATCAATTTGGATAGCGCAAAAGAGGGATGTATCTCCATTAGTGGAGAATATATGTGAGAGGGCGGAAAATTGTCGAAGCAAGAAAGACGAGTACCTATACATGGACGATGATCATAGCCAGGACAACAAGGACGATAATGATCAGAGCACAGCAAGTTGCGCTTCTTTGCTTGATATTGATCTCAACTATCCTCCTTACTCTCATGATACTAGAGAAGTAGCAGAGAATCGACAAATTGTCCAAGGTACGGCGTTAATTTAACTAGGTGAACTTAATCATTTTAGTGACTACAGTTAAATACATAGCCTTACATACTATATCTGGTTAAAAAAATACTTTACATACAAAGAGTAAAAATGTCTGATTCAAACTTCCCTTATCCGACCTCGCCTTGTTGGAGAAGATGCTACGAGCAGATGAACTGAGATACTAGTTTGATTGATAAATGTGGATCAATTGTATCAATGCACCCTAAAAAAGAAGGTTCTTCTATTCAGAACCTCAATAAGTTGCAGATGACTTGCAGCGCGTGCGCAAAATTCTTACTTCCAATTAAGTCCTAAAATGTTGTTTTTGTTTATGTTTGGTACAAGGGCTGCACAATCTTATTTCAGTCTTTGGCAGGCATACTTCAATCTGGATTTCATTCATTTATGTATATGATTTTTTGGAAGTCACAATCCCTGGGCATGTTTCAAAGTAGTTTGCTTTAACAACTAAATGTGAAGATTCTTTCTCAGAGAAGAAGAGAAGGCGGGCGACAACAAAAGATGTAGCAAAAATCGGCTTAGCAGACCTCTCGAAATACTTTGATCTTACCATTACTGAAGCCTCTAGAAGAATGAATGTAGGATTGACGGTGCTCAAGAGGAAGTGTAGGGAATTTGGCATTCCTCGCTGGCCACATAGGAAAATCAAGTCTCTCGACAATCTTATTCTTGAACTCAAGGTGCTCCTCGTCCTCTAAAATCATATTTAGTAATTATTTGACTTCAAAGTTCTTTATGAAAAACTAACCACATAAAAATCTTACATTTGCGTGTTACGAAATTCAAAGCAATTACAGGAAGAGAAAGATAGGCAAGATCAAGTTTGTGCATCGGCAGCTATTGCGGTGTTGAAGAGGCAAAGAATGTTGGAAACAGAGAAAGAAAACATAGAGAAGAAGCCTTCTATGGACATAAAGAAAGAGACCAAGAGATTCAGGCAAGATGTGTTCAAGCGAAAACACTACGCCAGAACTCGGGGCAAGAAAGTCGAAGGAGAATCAAAGGTGACTCTAAATTTAAGCAGTTAAATTGTTGCATAAAACCTTACTTGTTCTTCCATAATGTAAATAATAATTAGCTTATAAGTAGTAATGCTCCATATATATCAGTCTAATTATATATGTTGTCCTTCAAGTGAAAGACTGTCGATAGGCTTAATTAGGCGTTTCGATGTGATTTGAAGTTAATTGGCATATTAATGACTTATGGTTGGTCATATCTGAATCACTATTATTTTGAACAATTTGCACTTTGTGGTTTGAACTGTAGATGAATTTTCATCACTAGCACTCAATAAGGCATTGACACTTTAATTAAAGAGTACTTTCATGTTTGTTGCGAAGTCACTCTAGAAGCATATATAGGAAGAGAAAAAAAAAAAGGTAGGATGAGTTTATACATTGGCGAAGCGACGAAAAGACAAAGAATGCCGGAGGCTCCCAGAGAAAACACATGCAGAAGAACATTTCATGGACATACAGAAAGAGACCAAGAAATTTGTCGGGCAAATGTGGAAGATGACTCTAAATATTTAAGCAGAAAAGTTGTAGCATAAAATTCTAGTTTTTCAAGCATTTAAAGATTAAGTAGCAATGCAGTACATCCGTGTACGTGAGCGTGCGCTTTTTTTTTTTTTTTTTTTTTAGTGGAGACTACGGCACATCTTTGTTGAGACGAAGGAGGCTTCACTTGCCACCGGATGAGGCATCACTTGCTAAAATGGCAAGATTTAGCAAGATTTGGGGAAGTCATGGGTTAATATATACTCAATGCTCCATATAGTTTCAAAGGTAATTCTGGTGGACCAAATCAAATCTTGGTCATATCTTCCCAAAGATTTGAGGTTTTCTCCAAAAAATTTCTTGATCGAGACTATTTGACTTGCGATCGACACTTGTATAATTCATTCTAAAGTTGCTAACTATATCGAGAAAATCACAATGATAAACAGACCTGACCCCTTCTATGGTCATATGAAAAGTATAGAAATTCATGAGCCCAGAGAGTGCTGGGTCACACTTATAAATAGAGTTGGAGTCCATCTTTGCATAAAATCAATTGGCTTGTGTTATGATCCAATCTGTCCAACTCTTAGAAGTCTGTATAAACATGTCTAGGCCTACTCTTATAGGCTCTAGGTTTACAAAAGGATCTAGACTTCATCGCTAGCTCAATCAGGTCATTAAATACGAGTCCATGATCGTTCCTCTATGATACCATATAGAAATCCATGGGCCTGGAGAGTGTTGCACCACACACGCACATGTGGCTATATAAATGGGGTTGGAGCTCATCTTTGTACAAAATCAATTGGCTTGTGCTAGGATCTAATCTACCCCTTATTTGCCGCATCAACTCTTATTCTATTTCCGTTGTGGGATTATATATTCTAACAAAAAATCTAATCTAAATTAATTAAAAAAGTTGGCTTTGCAAAATACTATATAGAAAAGAAAAAAAAAAAGAAAGAAAGAAAAAAAATGGTATTTGATGGATACCAAACTCTGATGTAACATACAGGTTTAATTTAATTAAGGTCAACAAGTAACTAATCAAATACCTTGAATATTGGATTGCCAGGGACATGTATTTCTAATAAGAAATCATGCATAATAATCGGTTGTAATTAATTAATTAATATTTTGAAAAAAATAATAACAGAATATTAATTAATTTATACGCTGATCATTTGAAGCAACTGATTAAGAAATTAATGTATAGATTCTTTGCTCTTCTCCAGAAAAGAAAATCCCGTAAAGTCAATTTTTTGGTTCACATTAAATTATGGGATACACGAAAGAGTAGTGCTATTTGGACTCATGAGTTCGGACTCTTAGAGAGTTTTTTGAAATTTTTTTATTTCAAAGTCTTTCTCAAGCAATCAATGACTTCAAAATAACAACTTGTAATACTTCTTTCATATTTGTAAAAATTTTAAAAACTTCCTATAAATCTAAACTCTTAGAGTTTAAATAGATTTTTTGTACGCAAAAATCACAAGCAAAAAAAAAATGAAATATTGATGAATACGGATTAATTCTGAAAACTGAGAATTAAACTGTATAATATGCACCTACACACGCAGTTTCATAAGCTCGAGTACCAACCAATTTATTTAATAATGACAATGGAAGCTGGCTCTTATTGCGTAGGGTCAAACGGGTTCAAATATTGTTGTTGGCGGATTGGGTTCAAAAAGAATAATTCAAGTCACAGAGGTAGGTAACGATTCTATATAAATAAATTACACATTTGTGATTATATATATTCTGTTGGGATAAAAATGTCTTTATAATAGAAGCAGAAATATTGCTTCATTTACTAATTTTTTAAGAAAAAAAATGGAAAAAAATAAAATTTTAAGAAAAAAGTGGAAGAAAAATATTGAAAATTTTTAATCCCCAGTTTTGCTTTCAATATATATATATATTAGATTTTTTTTGGTCTAAAACACCAGTTATCCAGACTATTAGACTACATTGGGATCTCCTCGAGTTACGCATCATATAGGTGAGGAGAGCTTTTAATGTTGACACTTCCAATCGTGTAATGCATGAGAAATCTATTAGAATTATGCTTATATTTTTTGTTGATAGATTTTAAGTTTATATTTTTCAAAATTGATGATGCATATTGAAACAATACTAATCAGTGATTGTTCTCTATTAAAATCTACAACACAATATATAGTACATAGACTTCATTAGAATCATAATAAAAACCAAGAAATTAACTGTGTATATTTTCAATATGTATTATACAATTCTTATAAAACAGAAGAGAAATAATAAAAATTACAATAAAAGCATTTATTACTCAAGTATCAATTGTACATGCCTCAATAAAACTCAAAAGCTAGACTGAAATTTTTTAACCAAGTCAAAATATATAGATCTTCTTTTATATAACTAAACAATTTTTATAATTTATGAGAAAGTATCGACAGTTTGCTTGCCTCCAGCCATATATCATATCACCCACTTGATTGGTCTCTATGACGAAATGATCACTACGTATATACTGAAAGCAAAACCTGGGATTAATTTGAATCTCCAATGCCATATAATGAACGATCTATTAATAAAACGTATCAACAAATTACAAATTAAGCTTCTCCAACAATTGTTAAATGAACTGATGAACTTCCAATTGAATTTTTCTTCACTTGTAATATAATCTCCTTAATTATATGTGTGCAAAGAAAACAAAAAACTCCTCTGTGATCACTTCCATGTATGTATTTACAGCTCAAAATTAATCAAAATCAATCTCGAACATTGGCCGGTTAACATTGATATTAACCAACCAAATTATATGTTTGAATCTTGAATAATATATAATTAACTCAATATTGCCATGCCATCCTGACCTCCCCACTTGTAGAACAATTGTACCCAAACCATCCCCTAGACACCCTCTTCAACCGATCATCCTTCACTTCACAAAATCGATCCGCCCATCCCTCCGGCTCCACCGCCTCGAACCCCAACCCCGGCGTCCTATCCTTGGAGTTCAAACTCCCCTCCTCCCTCCAATCCACCACGAACGTCGACACTCTACGTCGAAACTTGTCCTTAAACTCCGACCACGCTTGGTACTTGTAGTGGTTCACCACCCCATCCCTCACCCCCACATTCCTCCCCTCGTACCCTTTTTTCAGCTCAAAATGGTGCACCACATTCCCGAGCGAATCATCGATCGCCTCGAGCTTCACCATCGACTTGTGCCGCTCCTCTCCCTTCCTCCTACATGTGTACCCCTGCATCACCCCCTCCTTCGGGTGCGTTTTGCGCCCCGACGGCCCGAAATCCAAGCACTTGATCATCACTTGCCCAATATTTGATGTATTAGTACAACTAGTTGATGATGATGATGTTTTTGGTAGTAGAGATGTGATCATGTTGGTTGATGGTCTAGAAGAGTTCATCCATGATGGTGAGAACACAAACTCATCCACATCCATGTACATCATCCATGTGCATGAGCTCTTGGCATAAATAGCACTGTGTGAGAACCCTGCCTCTTGTGCCTTGGGCCATGGCCATGACACGACATCAACCTTACTATGACGACTACCGTTGTTGTTGTTGTTGTTGTTGTTGAGCTCATCAACGACGTTGAACAAATCATCACTACTGTCATTGTCGTATAAAATGAACCTCTCCACTCCAACGTGCGAGTGGTACATCACCCACTCTTTCAAAAACTTGGCCACATTGTGCACCATGGTACACGCGCACAATAGCGACTTCTTACCATCCCCCGCTAACGTGCGCACGGGCGAGTAGTACGCGACCGAGGGCACTTTGACCGTTCTTGCCCCGCGGCTGCGTTGACGACCGTAATCGAGTATCTCGAGAGAGACGCGGATTCTATTTCCCCCGCCGCCGCCGCCGCCGCCGCCGCCGCTAGAGACTAAACGGCGGAGCGACAACTCGTCCGGATGTTCGCACCGAATCACTTCCTGAAAAGAGCGAGTGACGTTAGTTCTAACGGCGTCACTCTCCGCGCCGTCAACAGCGCTGAAGACGCACCGCAGAGAATCTATCGGTCTACCCGTCCCCTGCCGATTGCTAACGCCCTTAACGAACAAGATAACGTCCGTTTCCGTCGACAGCGACTCGTACACCAGAAAACTCCACCTCAGCACCACCGCCTCCAGAGCCTTCTGCGAGAACTCAACCCGAGAATTCCTCAAAGCCGGCCGACCAATCCGCCCCAGACTCCGGAGAGACGCCGGCACCTCGCACTTGAAATACAAACCTGCTGGTCCGACGAGCTTCGCCGGAGAGGTTTCTTCATTCTGGAACACGCAGTAGTAGTCCCCGGCAGAGAATTCCGTCGGCGGCGGCGGGGAGTGGATGAGTAGGAGGAGTTCCCAATCAGGTAATAGGACTGAGTCATAAGTGAGGTAATTAATGATGGGATATTGGGGGTGGTGGTGGTGGCGGTGGTCGTCGTCGTCGACGACGTTGAGGTGGGGGAGGGAGAGCTTGGTGGTGGTGGTGGTGGTGGTTGGGAGGGGGCGGCGGAGGAGTGGAGGAAGAGGCGGGAGATGAAGAGGGATGAAACGGAGAAGGCGATGACGGTGGCAAATATGAAGAGGGGTGGTGTCCGGATTTTCCGCCTCATGGTGTTTGAGTCCAAATCGATCTCTCTCGCTAATTTCTCTGCCTAATCTCTCTATTATCGCTATCTTTAATTGAGTGGATTCCGTGTGCAAGAGGGAATGTGTGGAGTAGAGATTGTAGTGAGTCACTGATACGATATATATTGATTTGTATTATATAACATGGGGACTAGAGATGAGTGCGTATGCGTATCTCGATGTGTCTAGAGCATTTAGGACTGACTTGCTCAGTCGCCGGCGACTTTGACTTGCCCGTGTTGTGACGCGCGGTGGGGATCATCGGGTGGGTGGAGAGTTCTTTTGATATCCGCCTCTCGCTCCCTGATTTCCTTGCCATTGCAACCAATTGGAGTCTCAAACGTGTTAAATGGTTTAAGTTTTTGCGGAAGCCATGCATTGAGGTTGGCGGCTTCCTAGATAGAGATGGTTTGGAATAGGACTTAAATGTAACTACAAAAAATCTCTTTGAACTTATGGGGAGTTTTTTAAAATTTTTATAAATATTAAAGATATGTTACAAGTTGTTATTTTAAAATCATTTATTGTTTGAGGATGACATTAAAATAAAAAAATTTTAAAATCCCCGAGTCCGGACTCATAAGTCTACAATTGAATGTAATAGCAAAATCAATGACTTTTTCAATTCCATCTCTTGGTATTCTACAATAATATGTTAATGTTTGTAAAACCTATCTTGTGCAAGTTATTCTTTGTATACGTTTTGGTAATGGGTGTATACAGATCCAGTAATTCGCAGATCCAACTTAATTTGGTCCAATTATTGCAAATCAATTCTATAATTAATTGGACTAAATTGAATTGCAAAAATGTCACTCCAAATGGATTGAATCGACTTACGAGTTTTGCATGTAAAATCTGCGAATTCAATCTAGTCCAATCCGCAACATTAAATATATATATATATTCTTATAAATAAATACTTCGACTTTTTAGATGTAACGGCACGATTTTCAATGGCCGTTATTAATGATGTCATTGCGGATGTGGACACCAGCGGGGACGTTCGTATGACCCATAGTGAAGATGAAGCACGACTGGATAGGGTTTACAGTCCGTTTTGTGTGCTCTGGTGGTGAAGTTGCGATGTATTGGTTCAAGTTAGTTAAATGGCATCGCAATATGTGTGTTTATATTGTCATTGACGTGTGAGATTGTGTGTTAAGTATTTGCCTCGATATGCGTGTCGACGCGGGTACCGAGTAGGCTAAAAGACAAAATTTAGGCCGAAGGAAAATAATACACACATAAAATGAATTAAATGTGACAAAATAGTAAATTGGTGGGCGCCTAGTAACACGCGGGTCGTGGTCGACACGCGTGGGTGGTACGGTAGTGTGCACGCCCGAGTACGTTTGTTGGCGCGTACGACGAAATTTTAGGCACGAAAGTATAGGTAAATATATATACATATATATAAATATATATAGGTAATTTAATATATATAGGTAATTTAATATATATATATATATATTAAAATCAGAAAATAAAAAAATAATTGTGAAATGACCAATAAGGGCATGCACTTTGTAAAGGATTGTGCATATGGATAGGGGCACTTTGGTCATTTCACCCCAAAAATTGTTGATAATCACCATCGAAACCTATTCATCACCGCCACCACCATTTCTTCTGAGAAGAGACCGAGGAAGAAGAAGAGATATCAAGAGATCGAGGTTGGAGTTCGTAGAAGCGGCGTTGGCAAAGGTGAGCTGTTGTGGTATTTGTTGTGTGGGTTTTGTTGTTGTATTCGTTGTTGTTTTGTGGTGGTGGTGGTGACGGTTAGGTGGTGATGGTGGGGAGGAGCTCGGGAGTTTAGACGAACTGCAAGAGCAGTTCGTCCGAGGAGGCCCCTCCCTCCTAATTCCAATCCATGAATAAAAAAAAAAAAAAAAAAAACGAACACATGTGTGCGTTCTGTTGGGGAAGATGATCCCCTGAACCGGGCCGAGCCGAACCCGGTTCATCCCGGTTCAGGGGATAAATAAATGAAAAAAAAGGGGTTGGCTCTGAACCGGGCCGGTTCGGCTCGATTGAGCCGAACCCGGTTCGGCCCTGTTCAGGCCAACCCATCCCCAAATAAAAAATAAAAAATAAGAAAAAAAACAGTTTTAAAAAAAAAACTGAAAAATTCATAGAAAGTTTAGAAAAAATAGGAAAATTTTAGAAAAATTATATTTTGATCAAATAAAGGAATTTTGGGATTTTCTCGGGATTTTGACGAGATGTCGGGGTTTTTACTTCGTAAAACGTAAAAACTGATATAATATATCAAATTGAAGCTAATTAAATGATAAATGGTCTTAGGTAGAATTCGGGTGATAATTTTGATTTGTCGAGTGTTTATTGGAGCTGGACCGGGGTTTGGTTTTCAGGACGAGGAGTGCGGATTGAGGTGTGTAGTAACTCAACTGAAATTCGCTTTAGTACTTACTGCTTGATTTATTTGAATACTGTTTTATTTGTTCAATACTCTCTATTTCCTATTGCTTTACGGTGGTTGTGTTCGTCCCCACCTGGTGCTTATTCATTGCGGCTTATTACTTTACGGTGGCTGAGTACTCTCACCTGGTGTCTTTACGGTAGTTGAGTTTGCTCCTACCTGGTATCTTTACGGTGTTGAGATCACTCCCCACTTGGTGTTTATGCACGCACTTTGATTCCTCTGCTATATTTATGCATGTGATGATCTTCCGTAGTTGCCTGTATTCTTTTGTTCTGCACGTTTATTTATAGTATTTTTGATTCCAGTAACTTTACTTATGTATTTACTTGGTAAATTTCCTTGGGATTACTCACTCTGGACTCGTCATCTGCCTTTTGTGATGGCTTTAGTACAGATACCGATATGAGAGCAAGAAGGGCAAGGTTGACGATTATTTATGATTGACTGCAGGTTGCCCTACTCGTATGTTTGTTTTTATTTATTTGTTTTATGCAGGGTTTTGGGGGTTTGAGACATAGTCTTGACATATATATGACTTGGAAGATGTATTTTGATATTTTGAGGACCGCACTTGATATATATTTATGAACTACATGTGACGGCCCCAAATTCCCATTGCATTTGGGTACACCCGGCCTAGACCCGTGCAGGTCCTGAGTCAGTTTCTCAGCGAACCTGACGAGCCTAGTCAGCCTCAAATTTATCAAAATTTCAAGATTTATGAAAGAGTTATTGCAATTATAACACAGCGGAAGCAAAATCATATTCTAATCAAATATTGGGAAATAACTCAATCAAAGGGAAATTAGGAATCTATATAAATGTGAAAAACCCCGATATAGTCATATCTAAGTCAACAAAATGGATTGATGGAATCCATCTCAAAACATATTCCCCAGTCCCAAAACAAACATATATATAAACGTCATACAAAAAGAAATAAACATGAGCCTACATCTCGGTACCTCACGTCCAGTTGCTCACAAAAAGTCTCCTAGACAAGGTCCCTTGCCCCTACTGCTCTCCGCCCTATCTGCACCCACCGTCACAAACTAGACGGTGAGCAACTGAGAGAAATCGAAAGTAAAGCCAGAAGAATATAACAGTAATTCATGAAATAACAAACAAGACAGTCTAAATATCATGCGGGAATGGAAAGACAGGAATTTAAATAGACAAGTTGCATGATAGACAGACTGGAAAACAAAGCAATCGAAACATGTGTGCCTTGCGAGTCAAAAGAGGCCATAAGTGGTCTATATTCCACAACAATCCACAACAATACACAACAATCCACAACAATCCAGTACATGGTATCACACAATCACTAAGGGTGGTCAAACACTCGTGCGCTTGAGTGCCCGCGTTTTATCCCTTCTAGTGCAGGCCGCATGTACCTTCGAGACACACACTTATGCCAAGAACACACATACAAGGAATATAGAATGGAAAGCCAATAATTTGATAATAACAAACACAAAGAAATGAAAATGAATCACATGATATTTTCTTAGCTGGCTTACTAACGTACAAATGCCTTTTAAGGCAAGTGTACTTACCTGAACTATCGCGACCCGTGTGACGACTCCGAGATCCTAACGCGTCTCCCGTGATTTCCCGATTACCTGATAAGGGTTTAAATCTTGAATATTAGGGTAAGGTTTAGCATTAAATCTTAAGTTGATTTGTATGGGTTTGTATCATTTGTTAGACTCTAGTTGGATTGAAATATGTAAGCCCATTTTCATGATATTATTTACTTGTTATGGCCCCATTTTATATTGGTTATGTTTGGGCCTTTGTTGGACCGTAACATAAGCTCATTTACATCATTTTACTTTGTTTATAAAGTGTCCATACTTCTCCTTTATTTTTATTTTATTTTATTTACACACCCATATTAAATGACCACCACAACACTAAGTAAACCCCACTGTGAGGTGTACACAACACCCCACTGTTGTGTACACCCCGCTGATTTGTGCACACAACACCCCACTGTTGTGTGCACCCCGTTGTCATACACGTCTTATCACGCACCCCAAACTGTGTGGTGCACATGCATATTCATGCATGTATCCATATTCATTCACCCTGTAACGACCTGCAACTTTAATCAAGTAATTAGTGATAAACTGCAACTTTAATCAAGTAATTAGTGACAAACTATATAGTAATCACAAAGAGATTCAGTTGGAAGTAGGGTCGGCGTATCTTAAATAGCGTGTATGGGTGTGTGTTGGTGAATGCAATTGTGTTTGTATGGTATGTATTATATAACTATGTAGTACATATAAGTAGAAAGTGGGATAATTCGGAAAATTTCTGAAGGCTTGAATGCCGGTAGAGTGGCGAGAGCGCGGAAGCGCCCGAGTGAACTCGTTGGCGAGAGAGGGTTAGGGTTATATAGAAGTTTGTATACTCATATATATATATATACACATAGGAATTATATATATATGTATATATATATATATATGTAGATAAATTATTATATATAAGGGGCGGTTCATACATACTTATATATATAGAGATATATAAGTAAGGATAAGTTTAAGTGACCTCGAGATGAGCAAATACGCATCTCGAGGCAAGGTTTTATTTATAAAACCAAAAGCTCACCGCCTCTGCCCATTGAAATCGCAAGAGAGAGAAGAGAGAAGAGCGGTGGAGGGAGAGAACGCGAGGAGGAAGAAGAGGCGAGCTGCGGGAGTGAAAGCGGAGGAGAAAAAGCGACGTGCGAAAGAGAGACGAGCTGCGAACGTGAGGGCGACGAAGAGATTAACAGTTGGGGAGTTGTTCTCTTCGGATTGGGTAAGTTTTGACAGTTTTCTTTCAAATTTGGGGGTTTCGGGAATTTGGGGAAAAAACGGAGGTGGAATTGTATCAAGGTATGAGATTTAATTGTAATGAGTTTGGGAAGGTTACAAGGATCATTAGAACCCTATTTGTGTGAAAATCAAATTGTGAGGATGAATGTGTGGCTGGGAAGAAGAAAGCATGCAACAGTGCTGATTTGAAACTGTTGCAGGAAAAGTTTATAGGATGTTGCAGGAAATGTTTAAATTTGTGAACTGTTGCAGGAAAGATAATAGGAATAAGTGGTTGGTGAATGTATAAATTTGTGCACTGCTGTTACAGTAAAGAGAGATGAATAGGTGATTTGTGGGTTGATGAATTTGTATTGTGCAGGGAAAGTTATATGAATTTGCAGGAAAACCTATATGAAATTGTAATGTGAGATTGCAGGTATTGTTGTTGCTGGAATATGAATGTGTAGATTTGGATGTGGTTTAGGAATTGTTGCAGGAACTGTTGCAGGAAACAATTAGGAAGTTGTAGGAGCTGTTGCAGGAAACAATTAGGAAGTTGTAGGAGCTGTTGCAGGAAACAATTAGGAAGATGTAGGAAATGTTGCAGGAAAAGTTGATAAATTGGTAGATTGGAATGTGATTTGGGTTTTAAATATGTGTTGGATAGATTGTTGAAGTTCTTGATTATTTGGTTGTTGTTTTTTGATGGAACTTTGGAAATTGAGTAATAGCAAAAGAGATTTAATTAGGAAAAGATGGCCAACGCTTATTTGGAGTAATGGATAGCGCGTTGGGTGAATTGAAGAAGAGAATTAGGAAAACACAATGACGGTGAGAAGTAGGAATAAAAGAATAGAGAATGTGAAAAATATCGTTAGCATGAGTTAGACGTGATAAATTGTAAAGTTAAGAATATTGAGGTTAGTTAAGGGAAATTTTGTAGAGTATGGATTTAGATTTGAATTATAAATCATACTGTAGATTATAGGTTGACATTAGTTACTGTGAATAGGTTTTCGAACACAAGAACACGGAAGTGAACCTCGAGAGCAAGGAAATCAAGAGGAGGTGTTAAGGAAGCGTAGTCAAGGTAAGTGGGACTCGTGTTTTCCATCATTTATGCAACATAATTAAATACTATTAGAGCATATAGTGTTAGAGGCGGGAATGGGGGCAATGTGTTGTGACTTAAAGCTGTTTTGTTATTTGTTTTACAAAAGAAAATGAGAACCGGGAAGAGGTTTGGCGGGACGGATCGGCACTGGGGTTTGGAAGCTGTGTTGGGAGGCCACCCATCATTGCGCTTGATGACTTGGGAATTATCCGACCAATGCTTTCCATTTGAGTTGGCGACACACCATTTATGAATTATCATTTGTCGGTGGTAATTCATGAGTGATGTGGGAGTGCGACTCTGTGTTTTTAATCAAATGAAAACCTAAGTCACAATACAGTTGCAAATGACTTATGAAATTGCATTTGCTTATGTATTGGTTATATTGTTTAAACACCCTCTTTAAATATATGTTGGATTCATATTGTTACGCATTGATTAAATTATTTAGTTGATAATTGATGAATTATTCGAGAGTCATTTGCGAGCATGTAGGAGCTCACCTGACAATTCAATTTCGGGTTCTCGACTGCTATGAAGAGAAAGGAAAAGGGAAGCTTTAGGAGTTTCGAAGACTTCTCTTAATGTAATGAAAGCGAAGTACATATATATATATTGTTTGACTATGTTGTATATATAAATGGGGTTGGGTTGCTTTTACGGATCAACAAAGTTTTGTGTAATATAGTTTTGAGATATTGTTTAAGATTACTATAAAAGCTTTAAATTTTCTTGTTTTTGAAATGAAAAGTTTTATTTGATATATGCGATATACGAGGTTGTTATCGGGTGATAAGGAAATAAGGCTGCTTGGCTCTAGTTAGGCTGATCGGTGTCGGGGCTTAATTAGAGTTTCGAGCCGAACATCCTCTATTTAAAGTAGGGGCTATCAAAGTCTAGTTAGGCACGATCGGTGTACCAGGGGCTTAATTAGCTTTTTAGTCGAGCATCCTATACTTAAATGGACGGATGTTTCGATTGGTATCGAGCCCGAGTTTTAAAATAAGTTTGGTCTAAGAGAAGTATGTAAACCGATAACAAAGTTTTATCGTGTTTTGGGGGAAATTAAAATTAAAAAATTGCATAAGTATACATTATTTTTGAATTTATGTATATCTATAGAATAGATATGATTCCTTTGTGTTCTTTTGGACAACATATTAATGGTTTACCTTCTTGAATAGACAAAATCCCATGGGTGAGCAAGGAGAGGGATCTCGGGGCCTCAACAACATGAAGAAGTAAATAAAGAAACGAGAATGGAAAAGGCGTATGGAAAAGCAATTACAGGAAGTATTGGAAGCACAAAATAAAATGATGGCTACTTTGATGGCCCAAGTAGTACCTCCTCCTATTGTACAAGTGGACACTCAACCGGTGGCTAGTCCTGAGGTCAGTAGAGCTGAGGGAGGAGCGGAGAATATTGAAATTCCAGTAGTATCTGCTGGAGTACAGGGTCAAGTACCGCTTGGGAGACACTTCTTGCAAATCCGGTGGCTTTTGTGAGATGCGAGAAAGCTTTATATTGGAGGACTAGGAAAGAATTTATGAAGTACGACATTATGAGATTTGATGGTAGTATGGTGGACGGATTGGTTGAAGCATGGGTGTTAGAGATGGAGCAACGATTTGAAGGTTTGTGGAGGTAGAGGATAAGTTCAAAGTAAGATTAGTGGCTTTTGTGTTGGTGGATTACGCTAGGAAGTGGTGGAAATCTTTAGAAAGGGAAGGTAAAGTCCCCACCACATGGCGAGTTCGAACTATTTTCTATAAGCGGTATTTTCCCAAACCGGTCCAGGAACAGGGAAAAAGACCGAGTTTATAAATTTGAAACAGGGAACTATATTTGTGAGAGAATATGAACAGAAATTTAATGAGTTGAGCGAATTTGCACCTGAACTAGTCGAGTTAGAGGAGAATAAAATAGATCTGTTCATTAATGGTTTAGAAACGGAGATACGAATTGTGGTGTCCTCTCATCCTCGCACTAGTTTTGGATTTATTTTCGAGAGTGCAATGGAAGTTGAAATGGCTATTATGGCTAGACCTTCAGCGACAGCAGTACGGTTACCACCACCTCCACAGTACCCCGGAAGTCAAAGGGCTAGGGAGTTTGTGAATATTCAACCAGGACAGTCAATTGGGCAAAAGAGGAATCGATATTTCTTTCAACAGCGTGGCGGTAATAGAAGGACAATTGAGGGTTCATCAATACCAGGAGCACCTAGTCAATCAGTGCCTCAGACTACTACACATGTTAGTGCACCAGTTTCTGTACCTGCAATTTCTCAGGTTTCAGTCGCAAGGCCAACTCAGTCGGTATCACAGTCAGTAGGTAGGCGAGAGGTAGAGGCGAGAGGACGATCGGGTTTCGATCAAGTAGCATGGTGCGAGTTCTCAAGCTAGTGTAGGGTTTCGTCGACCTAATGTGATTTGCTATCGTTGTGGGCGGACGGGACATATTCGAGAGAGAGTGTCTTGTACCAATAAGCGATCTTGTTCGAAATAGTGTAGCTCGAGATGTCACGAGGACAGACTCATGCGATGGCGAGGCGAGACCACGAGCTACTCGGAGGCTAGTGGAAGGTATCATTAATATTTGTGGTAGGGATATGCATGTTTTAATTGATCTTTGGTTCTACGGTTTCTTTTATTTCGGGTGAAATGGTGGATGAATTGAAATTGAAACCTATTAGAGCCAACACATTATTGATCCTAAGCACGCGATGAGCGAGAAACTTTATCCTAACTTTGATTTGTAGGAATTGTGTAATCAAAATTGGGGAGAATGAATTTCCTATCGGTCTTAGGATAATGGAGTACTTAGAGTATGATGCACTTTTAGGTATGGATTGGTTATCCATGTATCGGGCTAGTATTGATTGTTTTCGTAAACGAGTCGTTTTTAATGTTCCTAATTTATCGGGGTCGTGGTGTATCAAGGATACAATCAGAAAGGATTTGCGACTCGGGGTCGAATAGCTACTCCGGGGGAGGTAGAGATGTGTGCGGGGGTTACGACATTGAATAAACCTGGTCGGGAGATTAAGATTGAGGAAATTCTGTGGTGTGTGAATTTTCAGAAGTTTTTCCATCTGAACTATCTGGACTTCCACCACCAAGAGTGATTGATTTCATTATTGAGACCATACCTGGCACAAAACCTATATCGATTCCTCCTTACCGTATGGCACCTAAGGAATTACGGGAGTTACAGGTTCAAATAGAGGAGTTGCTAAAGAAAGGATTTATTCGACCTAGCATGTCACCCTGGGGAGCACCTGTTCTGTTTGTGAAGAAAAAGGATGGTACTTTGCGTATGTGTATTGATTATAGGCAGTTGAATAGGGTGACTATCAGGAATAAGTATCCATTGCCTAGAATTGATGATTTATTTGATCAGTTGAAGGGTGCTAAATGGTTTTCAAAAATTGATTTGAGGTCTGGTTATCATCAGTTAAGAGTTAGAGATTCCGACATATCTTTGACAGCCTTTACTAGCCGATATGGTCATTATGAGTTTCAGTAATGCCATTTGGGCTTACTAATGCTCCTGCTATGTTTATGGACCTAATGCATAGGGTTTTCAAACCCTATCTGGATCATTTTGTCATAGTGTTCATTGATGATATTATGATATATTCAAAGACTCAGGAAGAGCATTCGCATCACCTCAGAGTTACATTACAGACTCTGAAAGATAATAGGTTATATGCTAAACTTAGCAAATGCGAATTTTGGGTCTCGAAGTGAAGTTTCTTGGACACGTGGTGAATCTTTGAAGGTATTTCGGTTGACTCATCTAAGGTTGAGGCGATTCGAAATGGCCTACTCCTACTATGGTGTCGGATGTTCGTAGTTTCTGGGATTAGCGGGTTATTATAGACGATTTGTTGAGGGATTCTCTCGAATCGCGCTTCCTCTCACCCGGCTAACACAGAAAGATGTTGAGTTTATTTGGGTCGATGAGTGTAAGAATGCCTTTGAGGAATTGAAGTATAGATTAACTACAACTTTTTCTTCTTACATTACGAATCGGGAAGGGAATTAACTCGTGTATATGCGATGCTTCCCATTCGGGCTTAGGTTGTGTCTTGATGCGGGATGGCGGGGTTGTAGCTTATGCTTCAAGGCAACTTAAGATTCATGAAAAGAATTATCCAGTTCATGATCTTGAGCTTGCGCGGTAGTGTTTGCTCGAAAATATGGAGGCATTATTTATATGGTGAAAAGTTTATAGTATACTCGGATCATAAAAGTTTGAAATATTTATTTACACAAAGTGAGCTTAATATGAGGCGCGTAGATGGTTAGAGTTTCTTAAGGATTATGACTTTACTGCAGTATCATCAGGCAAAGCAAATGTTGTTCTTGATGCTTTGAAGCGAGAAGAAGAACTAGTAGGGAAACAATAGCTACCACTCGAACTTCTCAATTTCGACTTACGGAGGAAGCTTCAATAATGATGATTTGTGAAAGTCCAGTGGCATCATCATCGGTTGGTAGTACAAATACTAGGAATGTTAGTCGATTTTATTGTGCTCAAGTTCGAGCGGAACCGAAATCCTTGAGAGGATTGTAGATTTTGAAAACGATCGGGACTACGTAGTATATCGAGGTTAGCTAGTAGTGTTGATCATCCCGATTGGTCAATTTACGATCGGGGTGTGATACATTTTCGGAATCGATTATGGATTCCATTTCGAGAACGATTGCGCGAGGAGTTGCTTCAAAGAGGCACACAGGTCTTTTTATTCTATTCATCCAGGAAATACCAAGATGTATTGTGATATGAGACGTATATATTGGTGGCCTGGAATGAAGACAGACATCGTGGAGTTTGTGATGAAATGTGATATTTGTCAGCAAGTTAAGGCTGAGCATAGAAAACTTGGAGGGTTATTACACTCTTTGTCTATTCCTGAGTGGAAGTGGGAACATATATCTATGGATTTTGTTTCCGGTTTACCCTTAACTCAGCGCAAGCATGATGCAATCTGGGTTGTAGTGGATAGGTTGACAAAGTCTGCTCATTTCTTACCAGTGTCTATGAAATATCCTATGAACCAGTTATGTGAGCTGTATGTTCGTGAAATACTGAGGTTCCACGGAGTTCCAGTGTCCATTACTTCTGATAGGGATCCTAGATTTACTTCCAGATTGTGGCAGGGATTACAGAAGCAGTTGGGAACTACGCTTAATCTCGGATGACTTATCATCCTCGGGTCGACGGTCGGGCCCGAACGATTGATTCTGGTATTAGAGGATATGCTTCGAGCTTGTGTCTTGGAGTTTGGAGGCAGCTGGGAGAAATATATTCCTTTGTGTGAGTTCTCTTATAATAATAGTTATCAGGCCAGTATCGGAATGGCGCCTTTTGAGGCATTATATGGTCGACCTTGCCGCTCCCCAGCGTGTTGGGCGGAGGTAGGAGAGCACGCGATCATATTGGGGCTGAATTGATACGGGACTACGTAGAAAGAATTCGAGATTCGTCAACGATTGACTACAAAGACACGGATTGAGACAGAAAAAAGATGCGACGACGAGACATCATAGGTTTTTAGAATATTCGAAAGATGATTATGTGCTTTTGAAGGTTTCACCTATGAAGGGTTTATACAGATTTGGGTTGAGAGGTAAGTTAGCACCCGGATATATTGGGCCATTTCGAGTTTTGGCTAGGATTGGTCCGGTTGCTTACAGATTAGAGTTACCACCTCAACTTGCGGGAGTTCATAACGTATTTCATGTGTCAATGCTTCGTAAAGCTGAAACTAGATTCACTCCCAGAGTTGATTGGAATGAGTTTGATCTTCGAGAGGATTTATCTTACGATGAACAACCAATTCAGATTCTTGATCATAAGATTCGAAGCTAAGGACCAAGGAAATTTCATTGGTTAAGGTGAAATGGCAATTTCATGGTGATGAAGAGTTAACTTGGGAGCGTGAGTCTTATATGCGGGAACAGTTTCCATTTCTCTTTGAGGTGTCGGGTAATTTATATTCTTTAAATTTCGAGGACGAAATACATTCTAAATTGGGGAGGCGTAACGACTGCAACTTTAATCAAGTAATTAGTGATAAAGCGCAACTTTAATCAAGTAATTAGTGACAAACTATATAGTAATCACAAAGAGATTGAGTTGGAATTAGGGTCGGCGTATCTTAAATAGCGTGTATGGGTGTGTGTTGGTGAATGCAATTGTGTTTGTATGGTATGTATTATATAACTATGTAGTACATATAAGTAGAAAGTGGGATAATTCGGGAAATTTCGAAGGCTTGAATGCGGTGAGAGTGGCGAGAGCGCGGAAGCGCCTCGAGTGAACTCGTTGGCGAGAGAGGGTTAGGGTTATATAGAAGTTTGTATACTCATATATATATATATATATATATACACATAGGAATTATATATATATATATATGTATATATATATGTAGATAAATTATTATATATAAGGGGCGGTTCATACATACTTATATATATAGAGATATATAAGTAAGGATAAGTTTAAGTGACCTCGAGATGAGCAAATACGCATCTCGAGGCAAGGTTTTATTTATAAAACCAAAAGCTCACCGCCTCTGCCCATTGAAATCGCGAGAGAGAGAAGAGAGAAGAGCGGTGGAGGGAGAGAACGCGAGGAGGAAGAAGAGGCGAGCTGCGGGAGTGAAAGCGGAGGAGAAAAAGCGACGTGCGAAAGAGAGACGAGCTGCGAACGTGAGGGCGACGAAGAGATTAACAGTTGGGGAGTTGTTCTCTTCGGATTGGGTAAGTTTTGACAGGTTTTCTTTCAAATTTGGGGGTTTCGGGAATTTGGGGAAAAAACGGAGGTGGAATTGTATCAAGGTATGAGATTTGATTGTAATGAGTTTGGGAAGGTTACAAGGATCATTAGAACCCTATTTGTGTGAAAATCAAATTGTGAGGATGAATGTGTGGCTGGGAAGAAGAAACTGCAACAGTGCTGATTTGAAACTGTTGCAGGAAAAGTTTATAGGATGTTGCAGGAAATGTTTAAATTTGTGAACTGTTGCAGGAAAGATAATAGGAATAAGTGGTTGGTGAATGTATAAATTTGTGCACTGCTGTTACAGTAAAGAGAGATGAATAGGTGATTTGTGGGTTGATGAATTTGTATTGTGCAGGGAAAGTTATATGAATTTGCAGGAAAAGCTATATGAAATTGTAATGTGAGGTTGCAGGTATTGTTGTTGCTGGAATATGAATGTGTAGATTTGGATGTGGTTTAGGAATTGTTGCAGGAACTGTTGCAGGAAACAATTAGGAAGTTGTAGGAGCTGTTGCAGGAAACAATTAGGAAGATGTAGGAAATGTTGCAGGAAAAGTTGATAAATTGGTAGATTGGAATGTGATTTGGGTTTTAAATATGTGTTGGATAGATTGTTGAAGTTCTTGATTATTTGGTTGTTGTTTCTTGATGGAACTTTGGAAATTGAGAAACAATTAGGAAGAAGTTGAGCTGTTGCGAGGAAATCAATTAGGAGTAATGGAAATGCGCGTTGGGTGAAAAGATAAATTGGTAGATGCAATGGAATGTGAGAAGTAGGTTTTAAAAGAATGTTGAAATATCGCGTTAGCATGAGTTAGACGTGATAAATTGTAAAGTTAAGAATATTGAGGTTAGTTAAGGGAAATTTTGTAGAGTATGGATTTAGATTTGAATTATAAATCATTGTAGATTATAGGTTGACATTAGTTAATGTGAATAGGTTTTCGAACACAAGAACACGGAAGTGAACCTCGAGAGCAAGGAAATCAAGAGGAGGTGTTAAGGAAGCGTAGTCAAGGTAAGTGGGACTCGTGTTTTCATCATTTATGCAACGTAATTAAATACTATTAGAGCATATAGTATTAGAGGCTGGGAATGGGGCAATGTGTTGTGACTTAAGCTGTTTTGTTATTGTTTTACAAATGAAAATGAGAACCGGGAAGAGGTTTGGCGGGACGGATCGGCACTGGGGTTTGGAGCTGTGTTGGGAGGCCACCCATCACTGCGCGCCCTGATGACTTGGGAATTATTCGACCAATGCTTTCCATTTGAGTTGGCGACACACCATTTATGAATTATCATTTGTCGGTGGTAATTCATGAGTGATGTGGGAGTGCGACTCTGTGTTTTTAATCAAATGAAAACCTAAGTCACAATACGATTGCAAATGACTTATGAAATTGCATTTACTTATGTATTGGTTATATTGTTTAAACACCCTCTTTAAATATATGTTGATTCATATTGTTACGCATTGATTAAATTATTTAGTTGATAATTGATGAATTATTCGAGAGTCATTTGCGAGCATGTAGGAGCTCACCCAACAATTCAATTTCGGGTTCTCGACTTACTGCGAGAAGAGAAAGGAAAAGGGAAGCTTTAGGAGTTTCGAAGACTTCTCTTAATGTAATGAAAGCGAAGTACATATATATATTGTTTGACTATGTTGTATATATAAATGGGGTTGGGTTGCTTTTACGGATCAACAAAGTTTTGTGTAATATAGTTTTGAGATATTGTTTAAGATTACTATAAAAGCTTTAAATTTTCACTTGTTTTTGAAATGAAAAGTTTTATTTGATATATGCGATATACGGAGTTGTTATCGGGTGATAAGGAAATAATTTGCTAGCTCTAGTTAGGCACGATCGGTGTACCGGGGCTTAATTAGAGTTTCGGGCCGAACATCCTCTATTTAAAGTAGGGGCTATCAAAGTCTAGTTAGGCGATCGGTGTACCAGGGCTTAATTAGCTTTTTAGTCTGAGCATCCTATACTTAAATGGACGGATTGTTACAGTTGGTATCAGAGCCCAGTTTTAAAACAAGTTTGGTCTAAGAGAAGTATGTAAACCTGATAACAAAGTTTTATCGTGTTTTGGGGGGAAATTAAAATTAAAAAATTGCATAAGTATACATTATTTGCTGAATTTATGTATATCTATAGAATAGATATGATTCCTTTGTGTTCTTTTGGACAACATATTAATGGTTTACCTTGCTGAATAGACAAAATCCCATGGCTGAGCAAGGAGAGGGATCTCCAGGGCCTCAACAACATGAAGAAGTAAATAAAGAAACAGAATGGAAAACGCGCATGGAAAAGCAATTACAAGAAGTGTTGGAGGCACAAAACAGAATGATGGCTACTTTGATGGCCCAAGTAGTACCTCCTCCTATTGTACAAGTGGACACTCAACCGGTGGCTAGTCCGAGGTCGTAGAGCGAGAGGAGGAGCGGAGAATATTGAAATTCCAGTAGTATCTGCTGGAGTACAGGGTCAAGTACCGCTTCAGGAGACACTTCTTGCAAATCCAGTGGCATCTGTAGATACTGAGAAAGCTTTATATTGGAGGACTAGGAAAGAATTTATGAAGTACGACATTATGAGATTTGATGGTAGTATGGTGGACGGATTGGCTGAAGCATGGGTGTTAGAGATGGAGCAACGATTTGAAGCTGTGGAGGTAGAGGATAAGTTCAAAGTAAGATTAGTGGCTTTTGTGTTGGTGGATTCTGCTAGGAAGTGGTGGAAATCTTTAGAAAGGGAAGGTAAAGTCCCCACCACATGGCCAGAGTTCAGAACTATTTTCTATAAGCAGTATTTTCCCAAACCGGTCCGGAACAGGAAAAAGACCGAGTTTATAAATTTGAAACAGGGAACTATAACTGTGAGAGAATATGAACAGAAATTTAATGAGTTGAGCGAATTTGCACCTGAACTAGTCGAGTTAGAGGAGAATAAAATAGATCTGTTCATTAATGGTTTAGAAACGGAGATACGAATTGTGGTGTCCTCTCATCCTCGCACTAGTTTTGGATTTATTTTCGAGAGTGCAATGGAAGTTGAAATGGCTATTATGGCTAGACCTTCAGCGCAGCAGCACTACGGTTACCACCACCTCCACAGTACCCCGGAAGTCAAAGGGCTAGGGAGTTTGTGAATATTCAACCAGGACAGTCAATTGGGCAAAAGAGGAATCGATATTTCTTTCAACAGCGTGGCGGTAATAGAAGGAAAATTGAGGGTTCATCAATACCAGGAGCACCTAGTCAATCGGTGCCTCGACTACTACACATGTTAGTGCACCGGTTTCACACTGCAATTTCTCGGGTTTTCGCAAGGCCAACTCGGTCGGTATCACGATCAAGTAGGTAGAGGCGAGAGGTAGAGGCGAGAGAGGACATCGGGTTTCGATCAAGTAGCATGGTGCGAGTTCTCAAGCTAGTGCGGGGTTTCGTCGACCTAATGTGATTTGCTATCGTTGTGGGCGAGACGGGACATATTCGAGAGAGAGTGTCTTTGTACCAATAAGCGATCATTGTTCGAAATAGTGTAGCTCGGATGTCACGAGGACAGACTCATGCAGTGGCTGAGGCAGACCCTGAGGCTACTCGGAGGCTAGTGGAAGGTATCATTAATATTTGTGGTAGGGATATGCATGTTTTAATTGATGTTGGTTCTACAGTTTCTTTTATTTCGGGTGAAATGGTGGATGAATTGAAATTGAAACCTATTAGAGCCAACACATTATTGATCCTAAGCACAGCAGTGAGCGAGAAACTTTATCCTAACCTGATTTGTAGGAATTGTGTAATCAAAATTGGGGAGAATGAATTTCCTATCAGTCTTAGGATAATGGAGTACTTAGAGTATGATGCACTTTTAGGTATGGATTGGTTATCCATGTATCGGGCTAGTATTGATTGTTTTCGTAAACGAGTCGTTTTTAATGTTCCTAATTTATCGGGGTCGTGGTGTATCAAGGATACAATCAGAAAGGATTTGCGACTCAGGGTCGAATAGCTACTCCAGGGGAGGTAGAGATGTGTGCAGGGGTTACGACATTGAATAAACCTGGTCAGGAGATTAAGATTGAGGAAATTCCTGTGGTGTGTGAATTTTCAGAAGTTTTTCCATCTGAACTATCTGGACTTCCACCACCAAGAGTGATTGATTTCATTATTGAGACCATACCTGGCACAAAACCTATATCGATTCCTCCTTACCGTATGGCACCTAAGGAATTACGGGAGTTACAGGTTCAAATAGAGGAGTTGCTAAAGAAAGGATTTATTCGATCTAGCATGTCACCCTGGGGAGCACCTGTTCTGTTTGTGAAGAAAAAGGATGGTACTTTGCGTATGTGTATTGATTATAGGCAGTTGAATAGGGTGACTATCAGGAATAAGTATCCATTGCCTAGAATTGATGATTTATTTGATCAGTTGAAGGGTGCTAAATGGTTTTCAAAAATTGATTTGAGGTCTGGTTATCATCAGTTAAGAGTTAGAGATTCCGACATATCTTTGACAGCCTTTACTAGCCGATATGGTCATTATGAGTTTTCAGTAATGCCATTTGGGCTTACTAATGCTCCTGCTATGTTTATGGACCTAAGGCATAGGGTTTTCAAACCCTATCTGGATCATTTTGTCATAGTGTTCATTGATGATATTATGATATATTCAAAGACTCAGGACGAGCATTCGCATCACCTCAGAGTTACATTACATACTCTGAAAGATAATAGGTTATATGCTAAACTTAGCAAATGCGAATTTTGGGTCTCTGAAGTGAAGTTTCTTGGACACGTGGTGAATGTTGAAGGTATTTCAGTTGACTCATCTAAGGTTGAGGCAATTCAGAAATGGCCTACTCCTACTATGGTGTCAGATGTTCGTAGTTTCCTGGGATTAGCAGGTTATTATAGACGATTTGTTGAGGGATTCTCTCGAATCGCGCTTCCTCTCACCCGGCTAACACAGAAAGATGTTGAGTTTATTTGGGTTGATGAGTGTAAGAATGCCTTTGAGGAATTGAAGTATAGATTAACTACAACACCTGTTCTTACATTACCTGAATCAGGAAGGGAATTAACTGTGTATACTGATGCTTCCCATTCAGGCTTGGGTTGTGTGCTGATGCAGGATGGCAGGGTTGTAGCTTATGCTTCAAGGCAACTTAAGATTCATGAAAAGAATTATCCAGTTCATGATCTTGAGCTTGCAGCAGTAGTGTTTGCTCTGAAAATATGGAGGCATTACTTATATGGTGAAAAGTTTATAGTATACTCAGATCATAAAAGTTTGAAATATTTATTTACACAGAGTGAGCTTAATATGAGGCAGCGTAGATGGTTAGAGTTTCTTAAGGATTATGACTTTACTCTGCAGTATCATCCAGGCAAAGCAAATGTTGTTGCTGATGCTTTGAGCAGAAGAAGAACTAGTAGGGAAACAATAGCTACCACTCGAACTTCTCAATTTCGACTTATGGAGGAAGCTTCAATAATGATGATTTGTGAAAGTCCAGCTGGCACATCATCATTTGGTAGTACAAATACTAGGAATGTTAGTCGATTTTATTGTGCTCAAGTTCGAGCGGAACCCGAAATCCTTCAGAGGATTGTAGATTTTCATAAAACTTATCAGGACTACGTAGTATATCAGAGGTTAGCTAGTAGTGTTGATCATCCTGATTGGTCAATTTCTGATCAGGGTGTGATACATTTTCGGAATCGATTATGGATTCCAGCTCAGGAACAGTTGAGGCGAGAGTTGCTTCAAGAGGCACACAGGTCTTTTTATTCTATTCATCCAGGAAATACCAAGATGTATTGTGATATGAGACGTATATATTGGTGGCCTGGAATGAAGACAGACATCGTGGAGTTTGTGATGAAATGTGATATTTGTCAGCAAGTTAAGGCTGAGCATAGAAAACTTGGAGGGTTATTACACTCTTTGTCTATTCCTGAGTAGAAGTGGGAACATATATCTATGGATTTTTTTTCCGGTTTACCCTTAACTCAGCGCAAGCATGATGCAATCTGGGTTGTAGTGGATAGGTTGACAAAGTCTGCTCATTTCTTACCAGTGTCTATGAAATATCCTATGAACCAGTTATGTGAGCTGTATATTCGTGAAATACTGAGGTTCCACGGAGTTCCAGTGTCCATTACTTCTGATAGGGATCCTAGATTTACTTCCAGATTGTGGCAGGGATTACAGAAGCAGTTGGGAACTACGCTTAATCTCGATCTGACTTATCATCCTCGGACCGACGGTCGGGCGAACGATTGATTCGGTATTATTAGAGGATATGCTTCGAGCTTGTGTCTTGGAGTTTGGAGGCAGCTGGGAGAAATATATTCCTTTGTGTGAGTTCTCTTATAATAATAGTTATCAGGCCAGTATCGGAATGGCGCCTTTTGAGGCATTATATGGTCGACCTTGCCGCTCACCAGCGTGTTGGGCGGAGGTAGGAGACGATCATATTGGGGCTGAATTGATACGAGACTACACAGAAAGAATTCAGCAGATTCGTCAACGATTGACTACAGCACAGTTGAGACAGAAAAGGTAAGCCGACAGACGTCATAGGTTTTTAGAATATTCAAAAGATGATTATGTGCTTTTGAAAGTTTCACCTATGAAGGGTTTATACAGATTTGGGTTGAGAGGTAAGATAGCACCCAGATATATTGGGCCATTTCGAGTTTTGGCTAGGATTGGTCCAGTTGCTTACAGATTAGAGCTACCACCTCAACTTGCAGGAGTTCATAACGTATTTCATGTGTCAATGCTTCGTAAAGCTGAAACTAGATTCACTCCCAGAGTTGATTGGAATGAGTTTGATCTTCGAGAGGATTTATCTTACGATGAACAACCAATTCAGATTCTTGATCATAAGATTCAGAAGCTAAGGACCAAGGAAATTTCATTGGTTAAGGTGAAATGGCAGTTCCATGGTGACGAAGAGTTAACTTGGGAGCGTGAGTCTTATATGCGGGAACAGTTTCCATTTCTCTTTGAGGGGTCAGGTAATTTATATTCTTTAAATTTCGAGGACGAAATACATTCTAAATTGGGGAGACTGTAACGACCTGCAACTTTAATCAAGTAATTAGTGATAAACTGCAACTTTAATCAAGTAATTAGTGACAAACTATATAGTAATCACAAAGAGATTCAGTTGGAAGTAGGGTCGACGTATCTTAAATAGCGTGTATGGGTGTGTGTTGGTGAATGCAATTATGTTTGTATGGTATGTATTATATAACTATGTAGTACATATAAGTAGAAAGTGGGATAATTCGGGAAATTTCTGAAGGCTTGAATGCCGGTAGAGTGGCGAGAGCGCGGAAGCGCCCGAGTGAACTCGTTGGCGAGAGAGGGTTAGGGTTATATAGAAGTTTGTATACTCATATATATATATATATATATACACATAGGAATTATATATATATATATGTATATATATATGTAGATAAATTATTATATATAAGGGGCGGTTCATACATACTTATATATATAGAGATATATAAGTAAGGATAAGTTTAAGTGACCTCGAGATGAGCAAATACGCATCTCGAGGCAAGGTTTTATTTATAAAACCAAAAGCTCACCGCCTCTGCCCATTGAAATCGCGAGAGAGAGAAGAGAGAAGAGCGGTGGAGGGAGAGAACGCGAGGAGGAAGAAGAGGCGAGCTGCGGGAGTGAAAGCGGAGGAGAAAAAGCGACGTGCGAAAGAGAGACGAGCTGCGAACGTGAGGGCGACGAAGAGATTAATAGTTGGGGAGTTGTTCTCTTCGGATTGGGTAAGTTTTTGATGGAGTTTTCTTTCAAATTTGTATGGGGGGTTTCGGGAATTTGGGGAAAAAACGGAGGTGGAATTGTATCAAGGTATGAGATTTAATTGTAATGAGTTTGGGAAGGTTACAAGGATCATTAGAACCCTATTTGTGTGAAAATCAAATTGTGAGGATGAATGTGTGGTGGGAAGAAGAAACTGCAACAGTGCTGATTTGAAACTGTTGCAGGAAAAGTTTATAGGATGTTGCAGGAAATGTTTAAATTTGTGAACTGTTGCAGGAAAGATAATAGGAATAAGTGGTTGGTGAATGTATAAATTTGTGCACTGCTGTTACAGTAAAGAGAGATGAATAGGTGATTTGTGGGTTGATGAATTTGTATTGTGCAGGGAAAGTTATATGAATTTGCAGGAAAAGCTATATGAAATTGTAATGTGAGGTTGCAGGTATTGTTGTTGCTGGAATATGAATGTGTAGATTTGGATGTGGTATAGGAATTGTTGCAGGAACTGTTGCAGGAAACAATTAGGAAGTTGTAGGAGCTGTTGCAGGAAACAATTAGGAAGATGTAGGAAATGTTGCAGGAAAAGTTGATAAATTGGTAGATTGGAATGTGATTTGGGTTTTAAATATGTGTTGGATAGATTGTTGAAGTTCTTGATTATTTGGTTGTTGTTTGCTTTGATGGAACTTTGGAAGTGAGTAGGAGCTAAGCAGAAATCGGCGCCAACAATTGGAGTAATGGATAGCGCGTTGGGTGAAATGTTGAAGAAGAGAATTAGGAAAACGCGCAATAGATTGAGAAGTAGGAATAAAAGAATAGAGAATGTGAAATATCGCATTAGCATGAGTTAGACGTGATAAATTGTAAAGTTAAGAATATTGAGGTTAGTTAAGGGAAATTTTGTAGAGTATGGATTTAGATTTGAATTATAAATCATACTGTAGATTATAGGTTGACATTAGTTACTGTGAATAGGTTTTCGAACACAAGAACACGGAAGTGAACCTCGAGAGCAAGGAAATCAAGAGGAGGTGTTAAGGAAGCGTAGTCAAGGTAAGTGGGACTCGTGTTTTCCATCATTTATGCAACATAATTAAATACTATTAGAGCATATAGTGTTAGAGACTGGGAATGGGGGCAATGTGTTGTGACTTAAACTGTTTTGTTATTTGTTTTACAAAAGAAAATGAGAACCCAGAAAGAGGTTTGGCGGGACGGATCGGCCTGGGGTTTGGAACTGTGTTGGGAGGCCACCCATCACTGCGCCCCAGTGACTTGGGAATTATTCCGACCAATGCTTTCCATTTGAGTTGGCGGCACACCATTTATGAATTATCAGCTGTCAGTGGTAATTCATGAGTGATGTGGGAGTGCGACTCTGTGTTTTTAATCAAATGAAAACCTAAGTCACAATACAGTTGCAAATGACTTATGAAATTGCATTTGCTTATGTATTGGTTATATTGTTTAAACACCCTCTTTAAATATATGTTGGATTCATATTGCTACGCATTGATTAAATTATTTAGTTGATAATTGATGGATTATTCGGGAGTCATTTACTGAGCATGTAGGAGCTCACCCAACAACTTAATTTCAGGTTCTCGACTTACTGCAGAAGAGAAAGGAAAAGGGAAGCTTTAGGAGTTTCGAAGACTTCTCTTAATGTAATGAAACTGAAGTACATATATATATATATTGTTTGACTATGTTGTATATATAAATGGGGTTGGGTTGCTTTTACAGATCAACAAAGTTTTGTGTAATATAGTTTTGAGATATTGTTTAAGATTACTATAAAAGCTTTAAATTTTCACTGTTTTTGAAATAAAAAGTTTTATTTGATATATGCGATATACAGGTTGTTATCAGGTGATAAGGAAATAGGCTACTGGCTCTAGTTAGGCCTGATCTGGTGTACCGGGGCTTAATTAGAGTTTCAGGCCGAACATCCTCTATTTAAAGTAGGGGCTATCAAATTTAGTTAGGCCTGATCTGGTGTACCGGGGCTTAATTGAATTTTCAGTCTGAACACTCTATATTTAAATTTCGAGGATGTTACACACCCACTCACACATGGTATACCCCACTGCCAATAGTGGGGGTGTACAGCTTTATCTCGTACCCCAGCAGTGGGGTGCATAGTGTCACACCCCAAACTGTGGGGTGTTCATGCAAATACATGCATCCATTCACACACCATCATTCTTCCACTACACACTCATGCATGCACATACACCCACATGCACTCACCACCCTATTGCCGAACTATCCTCACAACACTCCCCATCACCTTGACTGTCCACCCACACCACTCACGCACCCCAACAGTGGGGTGTACACACGCACACATCACCTCTCACACATACACAAAAAAACAGTTTTAAAACAAGTAAAACAGTGAGAAAAGAGAGAAAGAGAGGGAGAGAAAAGAAATAGAGAGATAGAGAGTGATCTCCAGTGGAGGAGATGGCCTCGACCACCACCATTTCCGGTGAGAGAGGTGGTGGCATGAGAGCAAGGTGACGAGAGAACCCGAGGTGAGAGAGGGAGAGAAAACCGAGAGGAGAGAGAGATCGAGTGAACACGAGAGAGGGAGGGTGAGAGGCAACCTCCGGCGAGCTACTCCGCCTTCACTGGACCTCCGACGACCGGCGAGAACACCCCAGCTGAGAGGTGAGTGGATCGAGGGAAAGGGATGCCGAGAGATGAGAGAACCGTGAGAGAGAGTGAATAAACCGAAAAAGAGAGAGAAGGTATACCTTGCTCCGACGAGACGTCCGGTGAGGCAGTCCGGTCACCGGCGAGGACGGGGCTGGTGAGAGGAGGAAGAGGACACCGTGAGGGTTGAGTGTGGAGTGATGAGAGTGAGAGGAAAAACGTGGTGTATATAAGGTGGAAAGTGTTGGTTGTTTGTTTTTTTTTATATTTTTTTCTTCCTTACACTAATGATGAGTGAATAGTAAGTTAGGTGGGGTGTTGTCTCAAGCATGGCCCTTCATCACTACATTTTGGTATGGTTTCCACATTAGATCAATTGATATTTAAACGTGTTACATTTGGGATCATTTAATGATTTGAGACTTCCGCTGCATAATTTGAGATTAAATGATAATAACGAGTCCATAAGTTAACTTGAACTATAATTTAGGAAAATGACATTAAGTTAGCAATAATTGATTGGTAATGGGTAATGAGTGGTCGTGGGACGCAGCTGGATGGTGAGTTGATAAAGTTGTGGACCCGCGGTGCACGCCGTAATGGCCGATGGAAATGGAGGCCGCTACATTAGATTTCGAGATTCGTATCAATGGTTTTAAAGAAACCTAATAAAAACTGAGATCCACCGACTAAACAATATTTGATCATTTACTATGTTTGTATTGCTTAATTTTTGAATAAGCAAAATTTATTAGGTGGCCCTCAAACTTTGAAGTTTTTATAGATTTGGGCCCTCAACTATTAGTTGGATGATTTGAGCCCTTTAACTTGTAGTTTAGGTCCTCCCAAAGTTATCACAAATGGAAACGGAACTCAAATCTTTGTGCAATAGAGACAGTCGATGGGGCTAGGGCAGGGGTGACGATGGTGGGGTGGAAGAAATTAATATAGGGTGGAATTGAATAGGAAGAGAAACAATGCTTCCTTTTTCAATCTATTGAAGGCGATTTTCGATTCTTAGTCCAACTAAAAGATGGGGTTCGGGATTGGTTTCCACCTTTAACGTGGATTTGTCAAATTGGATGGAGAAATTGAATAATTTGCTTAGAGATCTAGCATAATCTAATGCAGTCCTTGATCGAACAGAATTACAATGACCCATCACTTATGTGTTCAAATACCACATTAATAGGTACGCCTAAAATCTATTATCTTAATTAAGAATTTTAAAAAGGAAAATGATATTCTAACATTTTTTTTTTACATACATTTGATACACTGCCCATGTGGAGGGCTCTGATAGGCTCTGGGCCCACAACAATGTGATGAACGGTGTTATCGCGTCAAGGAAATGGAAGTTTGGTTTCGTTTAGTTTCGTTTGTTTGTTCGTCAAAGCGATGATGACAAAACCTGTCGCATGAGGGCCACTATACCTGTTGTGCATGACAGAAACCCGGCAACACGTCACTGAAGAAGAAAATAAAAAAATCACTTCTTCGTTGTTATCATCTTCTCTCCATTGTTATTTCATATATGTTTAGGATTTGATTTCAGAGAACAAAAAATGTTTTCAAAGATGGAAGATGGCGGATGCTGGACTTGCGGTGGCTTCGGCTTTTATGATGTTGAGTGTCCCTATGGTACGGGATGCAAAAAGTGTTCAAATGGTTTGATTATGTTGAGGTGAGTGAAAAAGGAAGGTCAAATAAGGGAAGACTGTTCTTTGGCTGTAACAATCGAATGTGCCAATTTTTCTTATTTGTCC
Source organism: Stephania japonica (assembly GCA_039657345.1). Taxonomy (NCBI): domain Eukaryota; kingdom Viridiplantae; phylum Streptophyta; class Magnoliopsida; order Ranunculales; family Menispermaceae; genus Stephania; species Stephania japonica. The sequence continues at coordinate 11,772,075 of CM077562.1, forward strand.
ATCCTCCTCTCGTAGCCGCACCACTTCGTCATAACAGTTCAAGCATTGAAAGGGATAGTGTTAGTCATGGGGCCAGTTCAGGTAGTTCGAGTTCGAGTTCGACTTCAAAGGACCACAATGGTGCAATGGAATCAAGAGTCTCCAAAATGTCTCTTTTGTTGGAGAAAGCACTCACAATTGCTGAGAAGAAAAATGTTGTTGTGGAGGTGGAATCGAAAATAGCTGTTAAGTTTAGGGCTAGAGGGAGTGGAAATTTATGTTTTTTTTTTTTTTTTGATATCTAGAGTTTATGTTTTTATTAGTTTGTTTTTGTGGAAGTTGGGACGATTAGGGTGGGTGGTCAATGTGTGATTTGGTAACTATGAATGAAATATGTCTTATCTTTTATGAGTTTGTTATTAATTTGCTTGTTTTAGTTCTTACTTTAGTTTTTAGGTTAATAATATTTTAGTTTAGGCTAAGATTTATGTTTTAATTACTGCTACTGTTTGGAGACACTCATATATTAAATAGAGGATAACATAAAAAAAAAAAAAAAAAAAAATTGACTTCAGGGAGTTGAACCATGGCCTCCCGAGGTCTTGCCTTTTTGGCAAGTGATGTTTTTACCAACTCACCAGAGAGGCTTTGACAAAAAAAAAATTATTCTTTAGAAAGACACAATTCTTGTAAATTATAATTTAAAATATTTTTGTTAGAATAACAAAAAAATATTGGTTATATAATTTTTTTCCTAATAAATAGAGGATATAACATAGAGGGGAAAATAGAGTTTTTTCAACTTTCAAAAAAGAATATATTTATTTTGAATCGATAAAAATTAAGTTGTATTTTTCTTGTAGTTGATGTGATAAAACTGTAAAATAGAGGGGAAAATAAAGTTTTGTTATTGCCGAGGAAATATCATGTATAGTGGGGGGTATCCTCAAAATTTTATCGTCCCCAAGGGAAAAATTTTTTGCGGAGAGAACTTTGCCACCATATGCCTTGCCCCATGGGGATATATGCGAGGCTGGGAATCCCCACGATGCCCCATCAATTTTGTGAAAAATTCATTTTGATCTCAACTCCTTGGCCTTTTTGCTGCTTAACCATATTCTCAATTTTTATTTTATTTAGGAAACAATTTTTCTCAAATAATCTTGTTTTTGATATTGTTATGTTGATTGAGTTACAATTTTTCATACTTAATTAAATATAAAACATTCTCTATAAATTAATTGACAAATAAATTTCAATAATATTCTAACTATACTTTAATATATTTTTATGATAAAAATGGAAAAATAAATATCTAACTTTTCAATTCTATTAAAAGTTTAGAATAAACCCTAAACCTAGTTTTCTCCCCTTCCCTATTTTTTGTTCGGCCAGCGACCACAATGGTCGTCGGTCGACCTTTCTCAATAGCATCGACATCTATATGCAACCATCCTCTCAATAAAACAATATTTCGATTACTTTTGTTTATTTGTTTTTCTTTGTGTGTTCGTGTTGTCTATTCTTCCTCTTTTCTCCTTGTTTCTTAGATCTAAAGATATCTTCTTAGATCTATGGCTTTTCAATGGCATAAATACATATGGTGTAGTAATGGTGGAAGAAGGTGAGATCGGGCAATGATAAAGATGAGAGATTTTGGGATTTTATGAGGTGTTTAGAGGTTGTTGATAGCCCTCGGCGGTGCGTGCGAGCAATGATGATTGTGGGCAGCAACATAAAGCACATGAAGACTTGACAATAATGTTGCAGTGGTGGGGTTTTGTCTGCGAGGCAATTAACAATTCATTTTGGCAAAGTGCTTTGGGTGGTCTCTTTCTTTATATAATTTTTCTTCCGTTAGGATTTAATTTTTGTTTTGTTCTAGATTTAGTTTATATTTAATTTAGGTTTTGTCTCCTCATGCAAATGTTTCACCAAATTGAGGTAGGGTGTCTCCCTTTATGGGGGTAGCTCTCCCCTTTTGTGGGATAGTTCTGTAACAACCCTTAATTTTAATCCAACTAGTGTTGTACTAGTTAGGAACGTGACCCAGCTACGTGATACTAGACAGTATTTCGAACTTTGGGAGTCTACACCGAAGTAATATTATGTTTCCGTGATATGTGTATTAGTATTTTAGTCTAATACGGGTCTCGCGCCATTCGGACGAATATTTGACTGAGTGAAGCTTTGCCTAGGTAAACGGGGGTGTAACACAATTAAAAAATACAATTAAATAAATTTTTGTATAATTTAAATAATTATTAAGTAGACAAGGTGAAACTACGTACATTTCGAGAGTCGGAATAAGGAAAGATGAACCAAGGAACATTGTTTGAACGAGGGAGTTAGTTAACTATGCAACATACAAACTACATAATAGGATTGTTAAAGTGACACAACCCAATGGTGAGGACCATGAGATTAACCTCGAGATGCGTGTGTGTTGAGATGAAGGGCCATGCATGTGACAACACACACCTACTTTACTATTTACCTACTATTCATCACCTCCTATACATGTATATATCATTTCACCCTCTCTCACCAAACCGATCTCTCTCTCATTCTCACCACCACCCTTCTCCTCCTCCCCTCGCCATCAACGAGCAAGCACTAGTCCCCGGGACTCAGGAGGTGGTCGACCTCGCCAAAGGTTCATCCTTCTTTTCTCTCTTTTATTCTCTCTCTCTCTCTCGATCATGTTCTCTTCCCTTCTCGTTGTTTTGTGTTCTTTTGTGTGCACTGGTTAAGGAGGCGACTGTCGTGACAGGAACCAATCGTGGACGTCCCACGGTGGCTCACCGGAATCCTGACTATCCCCGAACACCCTCCCTCGCGGCACATGTAGAGTAAATACCGTGTCATGTCTCATTGCTCACACCTTTGCTTTCACGTTTGGCGGTTGTGCCGCCTTGTCTAGTCGCTGCTTCGGTGGGTGTTGTGGTCGGGGATGGTCCGTGAATGTCCTCCAACACCCCTATATCCCGGAGAACCCCGGGTTGCAGCAATAGTTGGGTAGATCTATGTTGTAGACGTTAGGGAGTGTGTTGATGTTTTGTTGGTCTCGCCGGAGTTGTAGTGCTCGGTGGCGCTGCTGATCGGACCACCGTGACCTTGGGGACGTCGGAGACCACGCCAAACCCTTGCTTATGTCTCACGGCTCCCGGAGTGGTTCATGACAACGATTGTAGTAAGGGGTTGGGTTTTATTGATTTTTCAAACTATTTAGAGTGATTGGTTATCTCTATGAACACACGATGTGTGAGAGACGTACGAATATATGGTGTTGGTTTTGGTGTACTCCTCGGTTTATAGGAAAATGTGTTATTACATTCCTATAGTAAGATTTGTTGTCATACTTGTTCGTTTACATATCCTTTGGACGATTTAAATGGTTGTGATGTCGTAGTCACGCTGCCGGTCCTCAAGGCCATGGCGTGACCTATTTACTACTGAGCCGAGCCTACGATTTATGAGTAGGCTTACATGCGCCATGGTTATCGATGTTGTGATATCACAGTTGTAGTTATTATTGTGGTTTTCAAACCCGAGAGAGTATTCGTCTTCCTATCAAATTGTCGAGTTGTTTGAGTTCTTAAAACACTTGGGAATACACTAGGGTTTAACCTAGGGTTTAGTTAATGACTCGACCCATTAATTAGAGTTTCTAACCTTGTCAGGTAGCTAAAAACTCGGGGATACGCGTTAGGATTCGTGGGAGTGTTGTTATTCATATTCGTTATGCTCTATTATGGGTATTCCATTTCCATTCCTTGTTGTGTCTTTATTGGCGTAAGTGTTTCGTCTTAAGAGTATTAGGACCTGCACTAGAGGGATAAAATGTGGGCACTCTTATACAGGAGTGTGTGACCACCTTTAATGACCGTGTGATACCGAGTACTGGGTGGGTGGGCTTGTGTCCCTCCCATCTATAGTTGTGTCTTCGCTTGTGTCGATGCTCGGGAAGACCTCATGAGGTCTTCGCCATTATACTATGATTTAGACCACTTATGAGTCTCTTTTGAATCCTTAGAACACACTTGAATTTCGATTGATATCTACTTGTCCGTTTATCATGCACTTGATTTATTTAAATTCCTATCTTTCTATTACCGCATAATATTTAGACTGCTTTACTTGATACATTATGAATTACTGTTATCTTCTTCTGGCATTACATTCGATTTCTCAAGTTGCTCACCGTCTAGTTTGTGACGGTGGGTGCAGATAGAGCGAAGAGTATAGAGGCAAGGGAGCCCTGCCTAGGCGACTTTTTGTAAGGATTAGCGGTTGAACTTGGAGACCTTAGTGTAGGTCTATTATATCTTTTGCTCAATTGTATGACATTATTATATATATATATATATGCTTTTGATCATTGAACTTGGGGTTATTTCGATATTATATATTTGTGGTTATTCAGGCTCAAAGCTCTAGGGCAATCAGCTCGAGCGTATCTCCGTGGCCTAAACAATTTTAACGGAGCGAGAAATTGAACCTGGGACCATGCGCCTAACTCACACAATCCCAAGCTTGTCCTTACGTACTGATGGGCCAACCTCGTCTAGGTTAACATCATAATTTTGATTGAGACAAATGTTATAGTTTCAATAGCAATAGTTATATGCATTATGTTTCTTTTGTATTCGATTAAGATGCATAATTAGTTGAATTAAAGTAATTAGAAGCTAGAAAATGATCCCCGCAATTAATAAGGAAACAAGTTTTTTTTTCGGTTACATAATAAAAAAATAAGTTACTACTAAAGTAGAAGTGACAAGTTCGATTAACGATGACTTCGTTTTTAATTTCTTCTTCAATTTTTGGGTTAGTGGTAAGGGCGCCTTTTAATCTCTTATAGAATTAGTTGGGTCTTAATTAGGAGCTGAGGCAGTTTGAACACTCATGATAATTAAAAAATAAATAAAATAAATAAATAGAGTTATATGTTACTAAAAAAATAAAAATTGGGAAATATGTTACTAATAGATGTATGTTCCAATTAGACGGCCCGAATCCTAATGGGAATACTTCGACCGTTCTAACCAATCCTTGGTCCGGTCTAATTCAGGGTCAACTTTCCACTTGCATGCCATCCACCGAAACTTCGCCATTCCACACGTAGTGCCAATCATCGATCGTAGCTTCATTGTCACGCGTCACAGAATATCTCCACCGTACACGTGTCTCTCTCCTAACGACCACTAACGACATCGTACCGCCCAAAACAAGTCAACAATCAATCACCACCGTCGAAACCAAATACTATGAATAATCAACGATCCAAAATGACGGATCGATTAGGGTAGCGTGATCAACGAGTCTCGTTAATATGTTGCGTCGATATCAGGAAACGTGGCACGTTCTAACTTTTTTTTTTTTTTTTTCATTTTCTTATGGCAAAGGTGGTGGTGGTGTGTGCCCTTTAATTGCAGCTCAAGTTTGTTGAGATTCCAAGAGAAAGAAATTAAGAACTTTTCGTTGGTTTTTGAAGATTTCTCTTTTTGATCGTGCAAGAGATTTCGTATACAAGACAGTTCGTGCATATAAATATGCTTTAATTCTAATTGAAGCTAATTAATTTGCAACTTTTAATTTAGTGGAGTATTCAACAAAACAAATAAAAAAAAATCTAATTGGTCTTATAGCCTGGACTCATAGTAGAGTTTTTGAAATTTTTACAAATATGAAATGAGTGTTACAACTTATTATTTTGAAGTCATTTATTGCTTGAAGATGACGTTAAAATAAAATTTTTTTAAAAACTCCCTAAGAGTCCGGTCTCATGAGTCCAAATAGTACTACATTGTGAATGTAATAACAAAATCGATGACTTTATCAATTCCATCTCTTGGTATTCTACAATAATGTGATTGATCTCGTTCATGAACGCTACACCACATGCGTGCATGCACTCTTCTCACTTTGTATTGTGTGGGTGATATGCATGGTCTCAAGTTTGATTCACCATGACAATCAATTGTTGGGTCACTAGTGGTCTTTTTTTGCAATTCCAGAGTATATGAGACTAATCAAACAAGTGTTTAAATAACCATGATTAATCAAATAAAAAAAGGATTGGCCGGGTTTTCTATTACAAAAATTGAACAATTCTAATTAACAAAAATAATCCTTCGCTTTTTTTTTTTGATAAGAAATAAACAATTTGCCTCAACTCCAATTTAAACCCACACTAGAACAATTTTGGTATTTAATAGAGGTTTCAAAACCTCTATTAAAAATGGGTGTTATTAAATTTCATTTGAGAAACATATTTGATGTGTTGTATTTTAATTCACTAGAAGAGTTTTGAAATTTAATAACACCTAATTGACATGGGTTTTAAACAACCTCTACGTAATACCTATATTAGCAATTAAAACACGACCCATCGAACACATTTTTTATATGACGTTTAATAATGCTCATCTTTAATAGGGGTTTTGAAACCTTTAAAGACCAAAATTGTCTAGTGCCATGATCTTTTACTTTCAAACTCTATCCTAAACTATTGGGCCAACCAATTGATTGGTAATAATTAATCCTTCTTGTTTCATTAAAAATGATATTTGCTGCCTAAGAATCTCTCGTGATTTGTACACGGCTATAAGAGTTGACTGTTGTGAGTATCCTAGTTTTATTTTATTTTATTTTTTATTTTTTCAGAGGAGTATCCTATAGTTAGTGGAATAAGGAATATACCCTATGAATTGACTAAGTTTATATATACATTAGGGCTGGCAAAATGTGCTCGGTCCCGTTTGGCCCGTTTTGTCCGGTCCCGTTTTAAACAGGACCGGGCAATTTTTTTTTGACAAACATACGGGACTGGACAATATTTTTTGTCCGTTTAAAAATACGGGACCGGGTCTGGGCAAAAATTTAAAAAAACTAAAATTGCCGTTTTGTGATTAATTTGAAGGGTATATTTGTAATTTCACTGTTAAATTTGTGTCATGAACTTTTTTATGTAGTTGTTGTTGATGCATGAGGTGAAGATATACTTTGATAATTTGGATTTTGGACTATTGAGAATTTGAGGTGATATCTCTTTTTTTAAAAAAAACTTTTGTGATGTTTATATTGGAAATTAAAAAATTGTGATATTATGTATTTATTTTTTGGTAATTGGTGATTTGTAGTTGTAGACTTGTAGTTGTAGTTGAGGGGTTTTTTTTAAGATAATTGATAAACAAAATATTTAATCATCTTTAAAAAAAAACGGGCAAAACGGGTCCCGTATGTTTTACAAACATACGGGACTGGACAAAAAAATAGTGCCCGTTTTGAAAACGGGACCGGGACCGGGCACCAAATTTTTGGATTTTTAAAATAGGTGTCCAGTCCCGTTTTTGTCCGTTCCCGTATTTTTGCCAGCCCTATTATACATGCAGCACTCTTTTAACTCATTTGTGGGCTTCCATAATAGTTCTCAAGGCCCACGAACGTCAAGTATTGATCACAGACTCACAAGCATACCCTAGCTTTCATTTATATGGACTTCCTTTCCAGCGTCCTTTATTTCAATCAAGCTTCACTAGGAAAATGAAGTTGAAGGCAAAGTTGCCAAAACATCTTTAGCAAGTGGACGAGACATCAATTGTCAAAGATAAGATTTAAAAAAATCATAAGTTTGACAAAAAAAAAAAAATGTTGGAAGGCCAAGTTGCGATATGCATGCGGCTCTTTTTATTACTTGAGAACAAATGTTGGTTTCTCCCACCATGGAATTGGTGGGATTATATTACTAAAGGACTCAAGGCTAAGTAGGGAAGGGCCCAACAAATTAATGGTTTTGGACACCGTGATTATCCAAAAAAAAGGGTACAATCAACTTCTTAGAAGACTGGTTTGCCTCTCACAATTGAGCTATGGTTGGATGGGTAATTGGGTTTTTTTTTAAGCAAAATAGAAATTTTATTAATCATCAATTGTTTAATACAAGACAAAGATATATAATCAATTGTCCTAATAAAAGTACATTAACTCACTAATATATCTATTCAAAAGAATTGTCACCCATTTGGCTGTGAATGCGACTGTAAAATTGAAACAGTGTAACAATCGAAATCAATTGCCCTAATAAAAGTACATTGACTTGCTAATCCTCTCTATTCAAAAGAAGTGTCATGCATTTGGCTATGAGTGCTATTGTAAAATTAAAACAGTGTGACAATCGAGAACTGCTCTCTACAAATATCTGAAATACATTACAGTACATGCACAAACACCATTAGAACCACATATCGAAAAAAATATTCAACAAGGGAAGAAAACTTAAGACTTCTAACAAGGAAAGACAAATGCAAAACTTCCAAAGATGGAATAGAAACTAACTATCAAATGAACAAACTAAAGAAAAGACCAACCCAGTAGCCGCACAAATCCACAAATGACAATCATTGAGAGATGAACCGCAACAAAAATCAAACTAGTCTTCTCAGATCTGAATTGATTTGTAGTTTATTGAATAAAACGAAAGGGATAATTGCATTTATTTCAAGCAAGTGATTTAATATTCATAGCCCTTAACCACATCATTGTAGAAATTGTTGCGTGGTACGTCCACAATTCTTAAAAATGTATATATATCACTACATCCATCGATGACTGAGGGCATTGTAATGGAAACACATTTTTTCTCTTGCTAACAATTAATCAATCAGTTTGGAACGATGGACTCGACATGGACCCCTCCTCATTTGTACAAATCTGCTCATTGAATCGGATATCCCTTCTAAAGGTCGTGAAACTTTTTTTTTAATGACCAACAAACTAATTTTTCTTACCCTATATTGGACTCGAACTCTCACCCTCTTGTAACAACATCACATACCAGTTCCATTCGGCCACCCACTTGGTAAATGTGAAACTTTGAACCACATACATTGATTGGTTGTGACCAACTAAATATATATGTTGATGACTCACTGATTTGGTATGAGTATAGTATTGAATGGTTTGTAGTTAGACCTGTGCATAAAACTCAAATAGATCCAAACAAATTAAAAAGCTTGGATGAGCCTAGTGAACTACAACAAACTCATACGACTATCTATTGGATTCATAGTGAATTTGTATTTTCCTAAGATTTGTGATGACGAAGGGCTAATATTTATAACTACCTCTAATCAATAATATAAGTCGTTAACCCAAAACACAATATTACGACATGCATTAATTATGGCTTCAAATTAGATATTGCCCATATTTTAATTACATGGTTAACTACATCGACCCTTTGCTTTATCTAATCCATATATAAAAAGAGAACAAATGTTTAATTACAATTAAATATTTTGAGATAAAATGGGTAGAAAGGTACGTACTTATTGTATATAATTATGCTAGACTCAATTTCATGCTCTTTTATTTTTTTTAATAAGAAAGAAAAAACTTGTCTCCACTAAAGAGTTTAAACCGATAACTTCTTACTCTCACACCTTGTACCAAACTATTAAACCCCTAATTCGTCGTCGTGTTCATCTATGTTTGATTAAAAAAATTATATTCACCTTCGTGAATGGCTTACTAATTACAGTTAGACGTTGGTTACTTGTATAGGTGGCCTGGCAGAGCGCCATGTGGCTTTGAACGCATGGTGGTATCCTATTGCAAGACAGACTAAAAGCAGGGACTTTTTGCATGATTGACACATTTGACAATAGTTTTTTTTGTTTTTTTTTGTTTTGTTGGTTTTTTTTTGTTTTTTCTTAATAAAATTCTTTATGCCGGAAATTCAATTGTTGAGCACAATTCCTTGCGCCTGAATCTTCCTATTCTGGTGTGTGGTTTTCTACTATCTTACCTACATGCGCAATAAGCTTGAACTTCACAATAGAAACATCCCATTCTAGGAAGATATTAATTCCTTTTGTTCCCGAGACAATTAATGCTAGCGTAGACACCACAAACCACACAAGTCGCCGCCAGTGTTTTCATTTGACGGAACCCATGGAAGAAAATGGATGATGGACCTTGTGCTATTTCTTGCACAAGGAGAAGAAGATCGAATTCGGATGTTAATATATACATGCAAACTATAGTCAGAGACTTCTAGCCTACATGAAGATCCTTAATTTGGTCTATTAAAATCTGCGAAGGAAAAACTCCTCGGACACAGGCTAGCTGCTAACGGCATCGCCTTAATTTCTGATAATCTCTACATCCCTAAAAATTAACTAGGGTCGACTACATAGATCAAACACTTTCGCAGTACATCAAATTATGAAAATTAAGGCGATCTTTGTATGAAGCATTGCAAAGTACATCAAATTATGAAAATTAAAATGGGAAAGTAAATAATAGTTTTGTTTTCAAAAAAAAAAGAAAGTAAATAATAGTTCTGTTCTGTTAATACTCATGAACGCTTAATGGTATAGCCAAAATATATCAATTTCCACAGCACAATACTAGAGAAGTTTGAAATAAGAAAGCAATTCAGTGAGTAGAGAACAATAAATTTATGCAGTAGTGAAAAGAATAAAATCGTTTCTAGAGGCAATGATTGAATAAGCAAATTGCACACAACTTTGTTTAGAGAATTAGGAATTACAAACATGGGATTTGTTTTTCCTTTCCACGCCTCAACTAACCAATCCTCAAACTGATAAAAAAGATGACTTAATCTTTAAGGGGCTCTGAAATGTCGAATAGGTGCTGTTGTATATGAAATTCCAAATGGTCCATTAACAATGGCACCATTCATATAGCATATCAAAGTCACTCTCCGGTCAACCATTATGGAATCTATATAATATACATATATATAATATAATTGTTAGTCAATAGAAGTGATAATAATTAATTCACTAAGTACATAGAAACGTAACAAACTCCAACTAAGTACATAGAAACTTAACAAACTCCATCCAAGTACATAGATACATAACAAACTCCAACGTGTTTTAAAAATCTATTTTATTTTAGCCTCTTATTTTATTCACAAAAAGGAACCAACTACCAATCACATAAGTGACACAATTGGTGCAAGCAATAGAACAACGAGCAAGGAATTATCTTTTTGTGGACTGCAAATGCTAATGCACATCACTTTTGACATATTTGTATGAGGCCCTTTGAAGAAAAAACAATTTGCCTAAGAAAATATTCTAAAAATTTTTTTTTAAAGATAATTTTCTGCGATTGTTTGATAGGAATAAAGAAAATTTTCTTTTGATAGTTATATTTTTTTAAGAGATTATACTGATAAATCAGCTATAATTAATAATCTTCAGTTCCTATCTCAAATTCTTCAAGTCATTAAAAAGTTGTAAGTCCCTCATATAGAAACATCAAAGTCCTTGTGTCTTGATCCTAAGAGAATGTGGACGCCATCAATTCAAAAAAAAGAGAAAAACTATACATGTGCTTTGAAGTTTGGGCTTGAGGTTGAAAACTAAGCACTGCTTCCAAAAACTACATTCTATTAAGGCTTTTATACAAACACGTATGATGCACTTCATCTAAATTGGATAATTATGATCTGGTAAGGTTTTAATGCCTTCTCTTTAAAAAAAATAAAAAAGGTTTTAATTAGTTTATAAGCAAGAATAAAATGGTATTACCTAATTGGCAAGTTTGGGTAACCAAATTCGAAACTGTGGCATAATCCACACTACAACTGATTGATCCCAAGGGCATCTAAAATCTTCACCTCCAACACAACTGATATTAATGAAAGCGTTGGTGGGACGAAGATGAAGATGAAAAGTTGGATACGATGAGGTTTTTTCCCATTTTCTTAGGTGTTGAGAGAGTAAATATTTGAGAAAAATAAGGATGTATGGAATATTTTCTCAAAACGATTTTGAGATATCAAACACCAAAAAAGTCAGTTATTCCGGAATAATGGAAAAAGGTTTATGGTTTTTTTCATTTCCTCACCAATCAAACACACCCTAAATTTCCTGCATTTTGTTTCTCCTATAACATATAATAATTAATCTAAGTTGAGTTTGAACCAATACACACATACACCAGCCCCCAACCATCACCAAGCATGCTTTCATCAAAGAAAAAAAAATGCCAGAGCCACAATGTCCCAAAAAAACAATCGAAATTGACAAAAACAATGATAATCGACTAACAAAACAACAAAACAATATTGAGATGATAAGATACTAACCAAAACAATCGGCCAAGTCGAAGTGAATCGAGAAGCGAAGAGAAGAACGGCGGTGAATCAAGAAGTGCTAGTGCGACACGGCGGTGGCGGGTGCGAAACAGCACAATGGTGGTGGCGGGTGCGCGGCGGCGGAAAGAAAGCAGCATGGGAGTGGACGAAGAAGAAGAGGCGAGCAGGACTGCGCGAAGAAGAAGAGAAGAGGCGAGCAGGACTGCGCGAGAAGAAGAGAAGAGGCGAAGTGGAAGAAAAAAGTAAAAAAAAAACCCTAAAACATAACTATGGAAGTCGTGGCTTGAAGCCACGACTTCCTTAGTTTATTAATTTTTTTTATTTATTAAATATATATATATAAGTGTTTTAAAAAAAGGAAATTGACGAAAATAAAAATATGGAAGTCGTGTTCGCGAAACACGACTTCCATATTTTATTATTTAAAAAAATAAATATGGAAGTCGTGTTCGCAAAACACGACTTCCATATTTTATTATTAGTGATTTTTTATTTAATAAATATAAATAAGAGATAACAAAATATTAACGAAAATAAAAATATGGAAGTCGTGTTCGCAAAACACGACTTCCATATTAGTGATGTGGCATTGATGTGGCGTTGTGATGTGGCATCAAGTGTGTTATTTTGTTATATATTTTAGTAGGTGTGTTAGATTGGTAAAAACTATTTTCAAATGGGTTAATCAAGCAAAAAGTCCCTAAAAGCAGAATAACAGCACCCAACTTAAAATAGAACGCCAAAAAGGTTCAAGTACTGGGCCCGGGCCCAACATGAAGGCCCGAAAGGCTTTGAGTACAAATGAAACCCTGCTCACGATTGTAACTTACAATAATAACACTTACAGTGTTATATCTCCACGTGCAGTGCCTGTGCTCGTCCTTTGGATGTACTTCAAAACACGACATGCACATCTCATTGTAAAATTTAAACGACAATAACAATTAAGGTGGTGTATTCAATTAGAGAATATACTAGGGTTTTAAAAGAGTTTTGGAAGATTTTTAAATCAAAGTGTATTTAATTTAAAATTTAAAGGATTTTAATGGACTTTTAAAAAGTCAAAGAGTATTTAATTAGAATTTTAGATAGATTTTGATGATTTTTTAAAAAATTTAAGTGTATTCAATTTTTAAACACATTAATATTTTGATGGATTTCTATTAAAAAAATAAACATAACAAAATCTCATCTCCACTTATGAGATTTATATGGGTTTTTGATAAGTCCATCCAAATCTATCAAATTCCATGAAATCTATTTTTTAAATAAATCCATAGATTTATCATATTGAATACAACTCATTAGTGTTGATATATGTGTTAAAAGTGAGACAACTAATCATTAATATCATAAAAAGTTTTTTTTTTTTTGTTGTTTTGTTACAACTTTACCAATTAATCTTCTAGAAAAAAATAAATTACTTGAACTCATTTTAAGCACACCAATTTAGTATATCTTTGCTTGTGACTCTTGATTTTTACATCAACGTGTATACAAAATTTGATAAGTATGAAAAATGATAATCTAATATACTTTTAACGTACACTTTTAGTGCATATCATTGTCTTTTAGCTATTTATAGCTTTTTTTATTTTTTTAAATTGAGTCTTATATATGATAAAATATTATAAATAATTAAAAAATAAATGTGTGTTCAAAGTGTATGTTAAAAGGTGTGTTAAATTATTATTTTTATATATTTAAGAGATTGTTAATAAGTGCATGAAAATTATAGTGCCTAATTGGGTCAAAGGAGGACTCAAAACAAATTACCGAATGGGGCCAATAGGGAGTGACAGAAGCTACCTAAAGCACTACTCCATTAGTGGTACTATTATGCAATGTTATTGGTGGGCCCGGGAGCGCCATGTGGCTTTGGAACACGTGGCGGCATCCTATTGCAGGATAGGGTAAAAGCAGGATAGGGAAATAATAGCAGGAGCGGATAAATATGACCAAAAAGGTTCAAGTGCTGGGCCCGGGCCCAACATGAAGGCTTAAAGCCTCGAAGCACAGAGGATCCCCTGCTCCCGATTGTGACTGAACAGTATTAGCCCACATTGGTTAACATCTCCACGTGTAGTGACATACTTGTCCTGGCCCACAGTGAGGGTTCATGGAATTCCCAAACGTGCTATTAATGTATAAATAATCATCCAATCTCAGAAAAAAAAATCATCCAATCACATTCAAGGGATTTGGATTAAATCCAAATCTATTTGGAGAAACTAATCACATACTATAGAGAGTTTATTAACAACTTATGGACTACCACACCTAATGTCATTTAATAAGAAAGATATATTGCAATTTGAATACTGTTTATCTAGACTTATTTAGCTTTGAATATTGAATGAGAAATATTGATCAATCTTTTGGAGGTTCTAAACTAGATTGATTGATATGAGGTATTGTATCTAATTAAAGAAATATATTCTAAAGCTAATAAAAATAAAACTTGATGTTTTATTTGATTCATTAATTTGGGTAACTTTTTAAGAATAAGTAGATATTGTTGTATTTGGTTGATTATTTTATTTCCTTAAAAATCAATATTTAAAAAATTAATAAATTGCTAGATTTGATTATGTTTTTTAAATTAATTTCATTCAAAAGATATTTTTCTCTTCAATCCTCAAAGTATTCTCTAATGCTCATGCATTAGTGTAAAGTTTTCTAATTTTTAATTTATGAAAATAAATTAAAATTACTAATCAAACAAGAGAAGTTGCTCTTATTCTTAAAAAATAAACTTTGCCCCTCTTAAGGGTGCCACTTACAAATTTTTTTGAAGGCAAAACGTATTTTTTGGTCCTTCAACTTTGAGTCTTTTATACTTTTGGTCCCTGAACTTTCAATAGTGTACATTTAGTCCCTGAACTTTCATTGTTGTACATTTGGTCCTTGAACTTTTGAGTTTTATGTTTTTGGTCCCTGAACTTTGAGATTTTTATGTTTTTAGGGAAATTAAAATTTTTTCGGCTTTTTAAGGTCGATGCGAGTCGTCCGATTCAATAATATAAACCATTTACACTTTTGTTGCCTACATTGACATAATTTAACACTTTAAATGGTGGAAGGACTAAATGTAAATCTTTGTGAAAGTTCAAGGACTAAATGTATAGTAATAAAAGTTCAGGGACTTAGAGCACAAAAAACACAAAGTTCAGGGACCAAATGATAAGTTTTGCCTTTTTTGAATTGCAACTTAGAACAATTTGCATGTGACCTCCCTTATATACACAATATATCAATAGAAAAAAAAATAAAAATATTTGAAAATCGTGGCATCCATCTCCTCTATTCCGATAAAAAAACAACTTAGTTGTTAAAACTCGGGGGAATCATCTTTCACATTATAATAACTAACTAAATTCTTTTATCTTTTTTTAAAAAAAGTAAATTCTCTTTCTAGGAGATCTGAAGAATTCAAGAATAAACTAAACAAAGAATTTCTAATAAAAAAAAGGTCAAGTGCCTCGAGACCTTATTTACCACCACATAGAATCCGAATTCTTTTAAGATTTGAATCTTGACTACATCAAGTCAAACCTAGTAGTCAAACAAAAGGAACATTATCTGTCCGCCACATGGCGCGCATGTGGGGGAGGGGTCATGGAGCAATGCTGCTGTGGGCTACAGGGGATCATCATCAATCTCTTGCCCAAATCAAAATGTTTAAATGGTGATGAAGAAAGTGAGAGTGACATTCAACAAATGAAATCATAAAGAGAGAGAAAGAGAGTTTTAGAGAGAGAGAGAGAGAGAGAGAGAGAAAGATAGAGT
Organism: Stephania japonica; assembly: GCA_039657345.1. Classification (NCBI taxonomy): domain Eukaryota; kingdom Viridiplantae; phylum Streptophyta; class Magnoliopsida; order Ranunculales; family Menispermaceae; genus Stephania; species Stephania japonica. The sequence goes on from CM077562.1 coordinate 11,787,982, forward strand.
TTTAGCAATGCAATTGAGAGAATTCTAGAGAGAGAGAGAGAGAGAGAGAGTGAGAGAGAGAAGAGAGAGAGAGTGGGATGGAAATAGCAATGCAATTGAATTGAATTGAATTGAATTGGTCCCCCACTTTGTCCTTTATTCAGACTCAGCTCTGATGAGAGAGTCTCTCAGTCTCTGAGAGTCTTAAGTTTTAGAGAGAGAAAGTGTGGGTTTTGGAATTCTAGAGAGAGAAATGTGAACACCGACAAAAACGCCGCTAAATCTGGAGCTATTATGTGAACTCACTCATAACCTTTGTTTCTTTCTCAGCACTTCCCCTTCTTGCCCTCCATTTTCTTCTCTCTCTCTCTCTCTCTCACTTCCTCTGTTTTTCTTGGATCATTTTCTGACCTCAACTTCACAGATTACCTCTCCAAACCCCAAAATCCTTTAAAGGGTATTCCTATTTTCGATTTCTTCAAAGACCCATATCTTCGATTTCTCAATTTCCTACATTTTGTGATGTTTTGGATCTTGGGCTATGCCGTCCATTTGGATTTGTTTTAGTGAGGAGAGATCCTCAATTGGGTTACAAATTGTGTTGTGGAGAGTTATGAGTTTGAATTTCAACTAGGGCTTCGTTGTTGTTGTTGTTGTTGCTGTTTAGATTTTTCAAAGATGGGTTGTTTCTCTTGCTTGTGTGGTCGACGCAAGGACGTCAGAAAGATCAAAGACGACAGTAGCACTGGTGTTCGATCTAGTACTCGAAAGGGTCGGTCCAAGACTAGTACTGGTAAGGATTTACATATGAATTGGTGGGAGTTGATCAGTGTTTTTTGATTTCAAAAGCAAAATTGAAGCTTTTTGAGGTTGTGTTTTTTTGTTTTGATGGATGAGTGTTTTGGTGTTTTTCAATTGTGAAGAAAATGCAGGGAAGGAGTTCTCAATTGATAAGGGGAATGACAGCACCAACCCGAAACGCGGTGGTGCAAGAAGCTTTACGTTTCGAGAACTTGCCGCGGCGACTAAGAATTTCAAGGAGGCTAATTTGATTGGGCAAGGAGGGTTTGGGAAGGTGTACAAGGGGATTCTTGAAACTGGGCAGGTAAGTGTTTTTCTGTTTAGGCATTTTTGTTGCTGAATTGGAGTGGATAGTAAAGTTTTGATTTTTTTTTCTGTACCGTTGAATTTTGTACAAGGGGTGTAGTTTGTTGATGATTTGGATTTCTTGGCAGACTGTTGCAATAAAACAGCTTGATCACAATGGGCTACAGGGGAATCGGGAATTTATCGTCGAAGTTTTAATGTTGAGCCTTCTGCACCATTCCAATCTTGTTACATTGATTGGGTACTGCACTGATGGAGATCAGAGGCTTTTGGCTTACGAGTATATGCCGATGGGATGTTTGGAAGATCATCTGTTTGGTGAGTTGCTTTGTACTGATTCATTGCACTCTAATTGTTGATCATCTATTGTGGTTTTCAGAATAAAGTGTGATATTCTCATTCAAAGCAATGCTTATACTTGTTTCACTTTTCTTTTCATATTTAGCAATGAGAATTGCTTCGGTAATTCAGAAAAGTTTTCCCTTGAGTTCTAGCCATATAATAGAACTGATTAGTAAGACGAAGTGGTCTGGGTCGAGAACACCAAAACTCACATTTGCTTACTTTAGCCGGAAGCCTACAAGGCAACCTCTTGCATCTTGAACAAGCCTTTTCTACGCGATGGTTTTCTGTGGCTATTCTTTAAGACAGGTTGTTTTACTTGTTTGCTTCAGTATGCAGCATCCAAATGTTAACGATTCAATTTATTTGAATGTGCTTGGACTAAGTATAGAAATTAGCTGCAACTGCTGACTTTGAGAGTACACTGCTTGATGGGTAGACATGTTAAAAATTGGTCGTTTCCATGTGTTGATTAGCGTTAATTCCAAGTTCTAAGTAATTTTATTGTTGATTAGTTCATTCACTAAGATTATGTTCGGTCTAGTTGAGACAATTCAACATGCCCTAAATATGTAAGTTAGTATATGCATCAGCATGGCTAGGGTCAATAAAGAATCAGGGACTAAAACGATGAAAATCCTGTTTACATGTGCATATTTCCTTGAAAAAAATAATATGTGTGCATACTGTGCAATGTGCACTCTTCCTTCAGATCGTAAAAGGTGTTTGTGTGTGTTCTTCAAACTTGAAGCCTGCGAATAAGGCCTATTAATTTCATAGGGCCTTGGTTAAGAAAGACAAGTTGCCACTAATCCACATTAATTTCCTTGGTTAGACTTGCTGCATTTTAATAGTATGGTGTAGGACCTCTTTAATTGCATTTTGATGATTCACTTAGACAGCACTTTGTGTTATGTAACAATCATATTCCAATTCTGACTTCTTTCCCCATAATTATAATCCGCCTGTGGTTTTACTTCCAGACTTGACCCCTGATAAGGCTCCATTGGACTGGAACACAAGGATCAAAATTGCTGTCGGTGCTGCTCAGGGCCTAGAATATTTGCACTGCAAAGCAGATCCTCCTGTTATCTATCGTGACCTGAAATCTGCTAATATACTATTGGACGATGAGTTTAATCCGAAGCTTTCAGATTTTGGGCTAGCGAAATTGGGTCCTGTAGGTGATAATACCCATGTCTCCACTAGGGTTATGGGGACACATGGATATTGTGCCCCAGAATATGCAATGAGTGGTAAGCTGACCCTCAAGTCTGATCTCTATAGCTTTGGTGTGGTTATGTTAGAGTTAATAACAGGACGAAAGGCAATTGACACTACAAAGATGCGTGCAGAGCAGAATCTAGTTTCTTGGGTGAGTTTTTCTCCATTTTTTATTTATAAAAATATCATGCGTGTTGTCTGATTATCTTATAAATTTTGTTTTTTTACAGTTCAATAAACTGAATGCAAGAAGTAAATCTGATGTTGCTCTTCAAGGAAAAGAATATTAATTACTATAATATTATCACTTCATATGCAACACTAGTTTATCTGGTGCTGGGTTTTAGATTTACAGAGTCGCCAGTTCTTCATGCTCCATTATAAATATGTTCCACCTTTCATCAGTACAGATTATGTGGCACCTGACACATTCGATATGGTCATAGACATTGGTGGTCTACAATGCAACTGAAACAGGATTTTCTGCTAACAAATTAAATTGTCCATCTTAATTAGATACACATGGTTGAACTAGCTTGCTGTTAGTGTGAAAGGTGATATTCTGGGTTGGCAGTTCACTTTATTGGAGATATCGCGCACTTTTAGCGTTGAAAATGCTAATTAGAGTCGCCATAGGAATAAATTTCCTTTTGCTTCCATTTTATTACGTGCTCCCATTTTATATTTTCTGGTTTTGTTCTTCTAAACTTTGTATAGACTTCTTGATGTTATTGATTAATTGTTATGATTTGAGTTCTCATTCTTCTCTTAACATTTGGTGGTGCAACTACTTCATCAAAACTCCCTAGTTTCTCTGGTTTTTTGGGTTGATGCTCTAGTGGTAGGCCCTCTAATTATATTTTTAACCTAGTCTTACTGAAAGGAAGTGGTTAAATTCATGTCATTAGTCAAATTAGGTGCAATGGCAAATGATATATGGATATCCGATATTCATTAAATCACTCTAGATGTTTGCCACACGGTTCCCATTTACATTGGTCATAGAAGGCGATGGTAAGTTAAAAATTGACTGACTTAATCTGGATTCAGTGATAGAATAGGATAAAAGGCTGAGGTTCTGGCTAACTACAGATTTTCCTACTACAGAGCTGAATGCAGCATTAATATCACAATGAAAAGAAAGAAATAGGATGTATAGAAAAAGACTGCAAACCTTGATATGTAAGATACACGACTAGATGGCTCACTTGCATAAATGAAACTAGGAAAATGCTAGAATAACAACCCCCTGAGCACGCAACAGACCACCCACCCCTCTCTGACGACCGTGTTATGCACGTCAGGATACGTAAACTAGCATCCCAAGGTGAAAACAGACGGTTTGTGTGGACTGTTGTGCTTTCTGCTTTGTGTGTGGTTGTGGGTTGTGTCATTGTGTGTGCGTGAGAGGGGGGGGGGGGGGGGGGGGTTTGTGGAGGTGTTGGGGGGAGGAGGAGGAGGAGGTCAGGATAGTCCTAATGTTTCTAGTCTTATAAGCTTCTAACTTTTAATTTATTCCCTTTTTCCTTTTTTTTTTCTCTTAAGTTTTTACGTATGGTCTTGTCTAGCATTAGGCATTAGATACAAATTATATTTTTGAAATAACTATCTTGAAATTTTTGTTTTGCTTATTTAAATTCTTTATTTTTGTGCTGTTTTTTTAGCAGTATTTCATAATAATAAAAGCTAAACAAACAAACTCTACTTGTCTGTTCTATACATGTAATGTTTGAGAAGTCAGAAGCCATGGTTACTCTACTTCATATTGCACTAATATAACTAGAGAAATCAGATTGAAATAGATTATGTGGAATGCTATCTAAAAAAGCATGATGTTTATTCAGAAATATAATCCTGTTAATTTGACGTGGAGTTCTGAAAACATTTTTCACTGTTTAGTTTATTCCCGTCTAAAAATATAACATGAAAAACAATTAAAACTTGTGATCTAGTTTTTCTCATTCTTTAGTTGTTTTTATTGGATCTGAAAACATTTTTCAAATCTATGTTTACCAAATATGAGTCCCTTGTGACTTCCAAAAGATGTGAGAGCAGAGGCTATCTTTAAATCTGAAACCAAATGTTGTCTGAATACTTATTAAGAAATGAGGGGTGTTGGCCACATATCTCATTGATTATGTGGAAAAAAAATTTATGATCCATCTAGCTGCACGCCTGCACCTTTCATGCATACAAATACCAGACAGACAAACCAAATTAGGAATGTTCTGACTTTTTTTTTTTTTTTTTTTTTTTTTTTTTTTTTTTTTCCGTTTATTCTATTTACTCAACATGCAGTATTTATGATTTTCATTTATTTGTGATGCTATCCTTGCTGAAGTGAAAAATCATGAAGCTAGATACTAAAGGTTTGTCGAAAAAAAAATATTTTTGATTGCCCATTGAAGTACTTGCATCATATGTACGTATTTGCTTTCATGTTAAGCTTAAGGTTTCCTCTTTATTACAGTCTCGTCCTTACTTCAAGGATCGGCGAAGGTTTGCTCAATTGGCCGATCCCCTATTGGAAGGGCGTTTCCCTGTGCGCTGTTTTCACCATGCAATAGCAATCACAGCCATGTGCCTTCAAGAGCAGCCAAATTTCCGCCCCCTCATTGGTGATGTTGTTGTAGCATTGGAGTACTTGGCTTCTCAACCATATCAATCTGAAGCCCAAACGGGTAGTCTTCGAAGTCATCCATCGTCACCCGCACAACGTGGATACTAGATATTTAGTGATATCTCCATAAAGTTATGGGTTGGTTATTGAAATTGATTGGGATTAACAAGTTCTCCAATCAACTATTTAGTCTTCAACTGCAATCACTTGTTGGGCTTACTAAATAAGTGATGAGAAGCCAGAGTCTTGCTGTCCGCGTTACCAAGGTAATTTCCCCCCTGCGTCAATCATTCGTTTCTCAGTCTCCTGGTTTTAGTTTAACAAAAGCAACAACAACCCAACCTCAGTCTCAGATTTGCTGTGGTCAGCTGCATTCATTTAAGTTTTATTTCAATCTAAGAACAACGGCGAAGAGGGTTTCTTTTTCTGCACAAAAAAAGTTGCAATTTTTCTTTTCTAAAATATTTTAGATATAGGAACCAATTTATATACTACATGTCGCTCACAAAGTGAAGAAAAATACAATGACAATATATGAAAATCACGCATGCATTAGAGACTAGGGTCCGCTGAAAGAATGCGGTGAGATGGGTATACCGTATACCGTACACACGTCTTGAAGTGATCTAGCTATATCTAATGTCTGTGACTCCTGTGCAAAAAAAGTTGCAATTTTTCTTTTCTAAAATATTTTAGATATAGGAACCAATTTATATACTACTCCATGTGTTATCTTAATCGCTCACAAAATGAAGAAAAATACAATGACAATATATGAAAATCATGCATGCATTAGAGACTAGGGTTCGCTGAAAGAATGCGGTGAGATGGGTACACACGTCTCGAAGTGATCTAACTATATCTAATGTGTGCGACTCCTGTGCTATCATTGCATTGCTCCAAAATAAATTATAATTTTTAAACAAAACTTGAAATCTAATCTATGTCATACTATACTTTATGTTATTGGTTCCTTTCACCTTTTTTTTTCTTTATGTTGTCATTTCAGAAAGAATGCATATGTGCTTTGTGAAAATGAAATATGAATTGAGATTTTTTTTTTGCAAATAAATTAACTTAACAAATAATGATATGCAAGCCCTTCAACTGACAGCATCAATTTAGCTTCATTGCATCTTTGGCATCTGAATCTAGTGCATATTTGTTTTATTTCTTCTTTATATCAGTTCAAGGTGCTAATAGTTGCTATTTTTTCTTGTTGTATGTGTTGTTGGCCTTGACCCTGTTAAAGCCACTGAGGAGGAGATGAATTGCCAGGATATATTCATTCAATATCAGCAAAACCGAGTATAAGAGTGTACATAGTATATATACATATGTTAATGTCCTTTGCATGATGTAGGTAGTGAAACAGTTAAGAACATGTTTTAGTTCTCTCTTCACGACACGCCGTTGCCAATCTCTAGCAGTGCCAGCAAATAGAAACTGCTCTTTGAATTTTTTTTTCAAGACTTTCAATTGTTAATGGTATTGGTTTATTCTTCTGTGAAATTAATGTGTGATTTTTACTTCCATGGTAAGGGTTGCAGAGGTTTTAGTTGAGTTGAATGTATGCCTTCTTTTGAGAATTTAACAGCAATGGGATTCAGTTCCGGTTGGACGATGCGATGTTCTCTTATTATAGATTTTGGATCTTCATGTAAGAGCATGTAAGTAATATATATTCTTTGCAAATTGTAAGAATTAATTTTCTGATTGACCATGTGGATTTCAACCAATTAAGTTCGCTAATGTTGGATTATCTTCGACGTGATAAATGTTCTTTTCATGTGTTTTGTACAGCTATCAGATTGAAGCATGTTAAGTGCAATTCAATCTAAACATTTTTGTAGGCTTTAGTATGCAGTAGTGTCCCTGGAATTACTCTACTGAACGGTGTACTTGGACAGACCAAGTAGTATTTCACAGCCAATGACTTTACATTTTCTTCAAGTCATTGTGCATGTTTTTTGGTTCTTGCTTGACTTCTTGTTTACTTGACTATAGCCTTTGCTTCCCTATTTGGTCGGTGTATGCTCTTTACTTTCAGTGTGATAGTTTTGTTTTTTCTATTTAGGCTCGACTAATTCCACTAGAGTCAGTTGAGCGCTCCAAGCCTCTGATCGACCTTATAACTCAAGAAAAACCAAAATATTTGAAGTTGCTAGTCATAATCTCTTTGACTATATATCTTGTTTTTCTGAACGGTCAAACTATGGTATTAATATGATAATAGGGCGGCATTGAAACAAGCTGGAGCATCAATACAGCACAGCATATTAGGAGGAAGTCTTGGTCGTGTCCTCCCTCAAAGGAAGCCGATACATCAACCCTCATTAATCCTGCCAATCCTATATAATTGTGGTTTTGAGATTTCAAATTTACTACTTTATTTTATCCAAAAATTTAGGCAGACAACAATAAAAATATATAGTTGGGTTTGATCAAAATCCTTCATGATGAGCACCCCATTAGGTATCTAGGTGTCGGGAGGGAGTAAGAAAGTGCACCCATTTAACATGTTCTCAAAATGTGTATGAACTTTTAAATTTTTTTAAAGGGTTACAATCAGTCGATGCACTTTAAAAACTGGACCTTATGACTATTGAGTTATGAATTACTTTTGTTTTTGTTTTTTTTTTTTTGAGGACTTTTTTTTACTTCAACGAGTCGTGGATTTTGCCTTTTTGATAAGTGATGCATCTTCCAAGTTCCATGTCATTAGAGAAGTTTTAATGGGTTATAAATGTTTATTAATTGAGTTGTGTAGGTACGCATGAATGGAGAAAAAAATCAGTAAGGATATTCTTAAGTCGATATTTACGCACTATTTAGTCTAGTATTTTATGTATTATTGAACTCTAATTCTCTACTTTATAGTGACAAACTGTCACCTTTGATAATTTCAGGTTTTTGGGACTTAGAATGTGAATATGACGCAAAACCGTGGCTCGAGGAAGAAAGTGTGAAGTTCGGGATTGCACGACACCAAGTTCGCCAAGATTCGGTCAACTTTCATATGGACCCAGCTTCAGTGTAAAGGTATAACTCCTTCAATTCTTATTCAAATGACTTGTCGTTTCTTACGTTAGAAACTAAACTTAGAGCTGGACATTTTCATATATCACGAGCATCATCAAACTCAGCCACTAAGTAACCTGAAATCGCGTTGCAAGATGGACAAGAATTGTATCTGAAAAATCCGTCGTGGGTCACGCCGTCAAATCAAATACCCTCGCAAGTCTTGGTGGCGACTGGAACAAAAGCTCCCTGAATTTCACAACCTACGCTTCAGGCCCAGCATACACGACGTCCCCCGCGGCACGGAATGCTGAAACACGAAAAATCTCTATTTTTTCGGACTTTTTAGGTTGAAACCCACTTTGGGAGTTTCATATAAATAGAAACTAAGTTGTTTTGCATTTTAAATCTTTTGTTTATCAAAGAACTCATAGAAAACATGCGTTTTGCCCAATCACGTCCGACTAAAACCTTTGATCTAGGCCGAAGGTGGATCGAACAAGTCATTGACATCATGGATTTATTGTGAGATCTTTCTAATTTATATTTTATTGTTCTTCTTTTAAATTCTATTGCTTTTGGCATTGTTTTGATTCTAAGGTTAGATTTAATTGTGTGTGAAAGGCCCTCACATACATATTAGGTTGATCACCATCCGTACTTGTGTGTTAAATTCCTCCTTGTAACGATTGATCCTACTGATTGGTTAGCCCCTTTTGGGACTGGTCAAGTACCTTAGAAATCTAGTCTAAATCGGAAGCACTAGTAATCCAGTTGTCTAGGTGTAGTGCCTTCACAAAGCCCTATGCAATCAACGCATTAAACTCAATTCACGTGAGTCCAAGGTTATGTGTTTGGTTAGGGAAGTAGTCATTGGTGTACCTTTGACTACCAAGAATAGGAAGTGCAAGGAACCGTGTACGTTACCGGGTCTATAGCTACATTATAATATAATTGAATTACATATTTTTCGCATGGATCGAAGACCAATGAATTTCATGTGCCATTAGACAAAGTTCGAGAACCCAAAAGCCTAGGTTACTTTCCTTTATTGATTCTTTTACAAAACTATTTACTGCCCTTTCTCTTTGAAATTCTATTTACATAATTACTTTCAAAACCCCCTGATTTCCCTTTCAATTTTCAAGCTAGGTTAGAACACTTGGTCTCTTAGGATCGACCTCGTACCTGCTGCTGCTATAGTCCTTGTGGCATTCGATAATTTATTTAGGATTTTTTTACGCGTTTGGCGCGCGTCAAATTTTAGTAACGTTGCCGGGGACCAAGTCCTTTTTAACTTAGGTTTTTACTTTCTTTTTCTTTTTCTTTTCCTTTCATGCACAAAAGTTTTCGTCAATCAAAATCCACCAGATCCTTAGTACCTTACAATTCAAAAATTGAGAAGACTTGCCGTAAAAACGCAAAAGAAGCGCAAGAGAGGAAGCAAGCTTTTGAATTCCTACTTAGCGGCGAGCATTATCCAGCAATGGAGAATAACAAAAATGATCCACCTCGAGATAATGGGGAAAACTAAGACAATAGGGCACACGAAGTACTACGAGCACTACTGGTACAACGGGTGCTAGTAATACCCCCATTTCAACCACGAGTGCCTAATGTGGTTGACTCGATATTGTTGAGGCCAGAGATACCTATTGTGGCATCGGCACAAACCGAGCACCGTGTCACTATAGGAATGGAAAATGATGAGATGCAAATTCTTCTAGTTCATCAGCCACATTGCATAACCTATCCTGTCTGTATGGGAGAATTTAAACTCAAGTCTGGCTTTATCAATCTTTTACCTTCCTTCCACGGCTTAGACCAATAGGATCTCACAACTTTTTGTCAAAGACTTTCACTCTAAGTGTGGGTCGATGATACCAATAGAGCCAATGAAGATGAAGCCAAACTGTTGGCTTTCCCATTATGTCTTAAAGACAGAGCACAAGAATGACTTTTTTTACCTCCCACTGGGATCAATCACCAACTAGAATGATTTGATTTCCGCAATTTTAAGGGAATTCTTCCCTAAATCCCGTTCATCTTAACTAATAAGAGAAATCTATAACATAAATATGAAAAAGGGAGAAACTTTCAATGAGTACTGGGGCCGATATAAACGATTATCTCTAGCCCGATTCTTCTATGTAGGTCTTACGCCTCTTGAGAAACCCATGATTGACAATGCTTATGGAGGCGCCTACAAGACATGCACAACTTAAGAGATGTTTGAGTTGTACGAATCTATTGCTAGTCAATCTCGTCAATACATTGATGAAGAAGAAGAAACGACGTCTTGAAGCCTTTTTAATGGAAGTAGGTCAAGTCATACTGATAAAAAGCTTGACAAACTCATTGACCTCATGGGGCGATTCCTAACTTTAGGAAAAGCTCAATTAAAAGCTTGCGGATTCTGTTCCGCCACTGATCACCCTACTGATTCTTTCCCCACTTTATTCGAAAGTGAACAAGCCAATGTTGTAGGCGATGAATTCCAAGGACCGCCTAAGAATAAAATACTGCAACAATGTTGGTAATACCTATATTCATGTCATGAAGAACCCTTATCTTAGCCGTGGGCCGCGGAATCAAAACTTCTCGTAATTCATTTCGAGGGGACAACCTCTTCCTCCACAACCTCAACCTGTTTTAGAGCTTTGGGTCTTTAAAAGAGATGATGAGGACACTCATCACTAAAGTTGATACACTCTCTAAAAACATGACACAGTATAAAGCAGATAACAATGCTACCATGCGGACCTTGGAGATTCAAATGAGTCAAATGGCTTTACAGATAGGGAGACTCAAAGATTAAGGGAGGTTACTGACACAACCAATTCCAAATCCAAAGGCACATGTGAATGCCATGTCATTGGCGACTGAGACTAAGTCGAGGGAGCTTAAGGTTGATTAAAGAGCACATCAAATACCACCCGAGCAAGATGATGCTTCAATGATGAGGCGAAAGTGTGAGATAATAATGAGGGCTCTTTTCTCACGAAGATTTTACCTAAAAATATTTAAGCATTTGGGAGAATATGAGAAAGTAGAGAAGACTCCTCCACACAAACCTAAAGTACAAAAGTTGGATACTCAAGAGAAATGCGAAGAAGTCATTGAACTTCTACAGCCCGAGGAAGTGAGCAAAGATGAGTGCGCAGATGAAAAAATGTAAGTTTGGAGGTCTGTGTTGCTACGATTCAGAAAAAGGTACCCCCTAAATGTCAAAATCTTGACATGTTTGTTGTTCTATCCAAGATAGGTAATATTGTAGCGGTTCGAATTTCATTAAGGTCGCTATTCGCGTATTTTCTAATGTGGACACCAGCTCAGGTCCATGGAGACGCCATGGACAGGCTACGGTTGTCACGACCTAAATTTCTAACCATTGATTTATTTCCTTAATCATGATCACCGACCTGTGACGTGGGACCAGCGTGAAATACACACACCGACCAAGGCACATGACTGATGTATATTTTATATTTGTTGTGGTGTATGCTTAATGTTATGAAAATGTGTAGACTAATTAAGTCGGTTCATGTAGTTATAGGCGACGAGACGTGAGCGGGAATGCGCCTCAAGTTGCATGCAAGCCGGGGATCGGGTAGCTAGACTTGTGGTAAGTCTAAATTTATTTAAATATGGTTCAAATGATTTAAGTGCATAACCTAAAGTATATACATTAAGTGAATCAAATTAAAAGTCCTATAATCTTAAACAAAAATTGAGAAGCATAGGCGTGCCTCGGGATACGTACTAGCACACACTCCCACATAACATGTATTAAGTTGTGAGTCACTTGAGCTGAATTAGTGGAATGTAGGAGTGAGTAAGGTCCACAAGATTTCATGGGGGTGGGTGGAGACATCTTGATGAAAACCAAAAACATATAAATTCAACACTTAGTTGTTTATTTCTCATTTTGCATGCTATATGGGAAGAAATAAATTAGAGTTGTTGTACTTCTTTGTACTGGAAAATTGGGAGATTTAGAGGCCAATTCGTCACCTAGGAGGAGCAAGGTGTTAGGTCATCAAAACAAGAACCCTAGGTACAACTCTACAACTTGCATACTCAATTTAATGGGTTTTTAAACATGAATCATTGGGCTTTTCCATAAAATCAGTTTTAAGGTGTTTCAATATTGGTTTGAATCAAAATTTAAGCCTTGATTTGTGTTTCAAACTTCAATTTTTGATTTTACAAAGTTTTGCACAAATTGGGGTTTTAATCAAGAATCTGAAATTCTGATTTTTGGCCTTTAAAACGAGTTTGTTTGGAAATTCTAACTTCATATTTGGATTCATCAATGAAAAACACTTGAGACAGTACCCAACCACTTTGAAATCAGTTTTGAAATCATCAAGTGATGAATTTTTGAATTTTCTTATGTTTTTTACGTTCTTCACTATTTTTATCAAAATGCATGCTCTGATTTTCATTTCCTTGATGTTTTAATGAATTATATAAAGTATCTGGTGTATATTGTTGTTGAGGATTGATTATAGACCTTTGGTGGAGGAGAACAAGGGTCTAGGGGGTGTTGGAGGTGAGTGCCCGAGTTCAGGAAATCCAGAAAACCATTGGAGGTTTCTGGGTTATTGCACTCAGCGCGCTGGACAATCCAGCCAGTCCAGCCAGCGCAGTACGAAAATCTCCTAGCGCGCTTGGTGTTCTAAACACCATTTTCTAATAAGTTTTCCCATTTTCCTGCAACTCTTCAACACACTCTAAACCCACCTTAACCGACCTAAAACCACTCTAATACATGTCTAACCACCTCAAGAACCTAGGAGAGTATTCCGGTAGTCCGGGTGTGCGTGTCGGAGTGTTGGAAGGTCAGATTTGGCTAGGGAATTTGTGTGCTATGTGAGTAATACCAATGATCTCATTATTTACATTTCATTTAACTATTATGATTTCTTGCTGGTCATTTAGGACTATGTTGTGCCTTAAAATCCAACATCATGACCTATGTTTGTTGCTCCTCACATGTTGAGCTTTGTGGTCATGATTTACTTGATTTACATTTGTTGAACTCATTTGCATACCACATTTTATCTTGCTGAGTTTTTTTAATAGAGTCATAAATAGCATGCTATTAGGTAGTCATTATCAATGTATGTCGGGGATTTGTACTCGCGAATAATGTGCTTTGCATAGCACTTAGTTTTGACATCCAATCCTAACTCGAGTACTTATTGATAATAAAAGTAGTTTTAGAATCTAGAGTCCATTGCACCAAATAGAGACGAGCGACACACGAGGTCACTGGACTTTGGGGATGTCAGTGTTCTCCACTACATTCGCGTGACTCACGACGTAATAAACAGGGGTGATCGGCGAGAATTGACATACTATGATTATAATTGAGGCGTTAAGAGAGCTCATGTCCTAAGGTAGTGAAACAAGGCTGATGTGATGTAATTCACGGCCGACCGGACTTAGATCATTACTACTTATCCTGTGTCAGTTTCGTTTGTGCATACCTGGTATTTTCTAGCATGTTTTATTTAGAGCAATTCCTTGGCTATCTATTATGCTTTTAAATACCGCTCTTTTCTTTGAAAATGCAAATAATTATATCATTGGGAATTACTGTTATAATTTTGTACTCACCATGACGGTGGGTGCAGATCCATCGAGCAGTAGGCCAGGCAAGGAGAAGATTGTCGACTACCTCTGAGCCTTGAACGTAACTGAGACTTGAGTTGTAGGTTTTGATATTTTTTTATAACTATTGTTATTATGTCTTTTCATACTGTTGGACTGTATATAGGGTTAAACGATAGTTCCCTAATCTTTCTGACTTTCGCACAGTCTATATGTTCGTCATTTCTTTCATATATATATTATGATCGTTATTTCCTGATTTCCAAACTTTGGATTTATCTAATTGCTTCCGCATAAATTGTTAAGACTTCCGCTAAATCAGTAAACTGTTAAAAGTTTTAATTAACCTTGAAACTTGTGTAATAATGTGACAAGTGTATTATTTATCCTGAATGCGTGTAAGTTGGCGAATAAGTTAGAAAGGCTGACTAATACGTAGTTAAGTCCTACAGGATTGAATTAGGGCTTAATTACGAGATTAGGCCGGGCAGTGCCCTATATTAGGAAAGGGGTTGTCACAGGTATGTCTGGATTGGGCAAAAATGTTATTTTTGACTGATTGTTTAAGTGATTGTGATGATAATAATTATGTCATGACTCGTTACATCGCATATGTGATTTATACTGATTAGACCAGGTGAGGTAGTGTGACAGATTTTTGCCTAGAAAAGCGTTGAAGCGAGAATCAGATAGGTGAACATCGCGTACACTAAGTCGGGGAATGAGTTTAAATAAATAAAAACAATTAAATATAATAAATAATGAATGCAGGAACACAACATAAGACGCAGATAACGTTAAAGTTTCAAACGTCGGGTCGATTTGTCGGGTGCCTGGTATCAAAACGCTAGGGAATGCCTTAAATTGTGTGATGAAAGGATAAGACTAATGACCAAGTCACCCAAAGGTATCACTTTAGGTTGACAAATTGACTCAATCTTAGCCATAAGATGGGCCTAGGGATGGACACATCCCACAAGATGACTTAGAAAGTGTAAAAATGAGATTTTGGTTCATTTTGACCACATTTTCTCTCTCTTCTCTCATTTAGCCGAAAATTTGTGAGAAAGCCATGGGGTTTTGGTGACGCTTCTTGGTGATTTGGAGGTAATTGAGCTAGGGAATCAATGACCCGAGGTAAGATTCAAACTCTCCTTGTCGTTATTCATCCTTTGGGCCAAGTTTTGCGTGTTTTGGCGAGGGTTTTCGAAGGATGAGCCGAGCTCACTGGTTTCGGGGTTCAACTTGTGGTTCCAATGGTGATTTTTGAGCATAAGTGATGGATTTGTGAAAGTTGTTCTGGTTCAATAAAAACATATTTTTACGATGTTTTGGCGGAAATACGCCGAGTTTATTGATTAGCCGAGATTTAATGAAGTTTGAACGCATACTATGGTTATTTTGAAGAACCATAGGGGTTTGGAATAGGTTCGGAGCACGGCAATGAACCGAGGAGGTCCAAAAAATTGACTCAATTCGTGACGGGATGACGCCGCGAGCGGCGCTGTGGAGTTTAGGGGCACACTGCCCTGGGTGTTGTGGGGCGCACTGTGAGCAATTGCTCACGACGGCGCCACCCATGACACCCTGCACAATAAAATGAAAATAAAAATAAAATAAATTGATGATTAATTGGATTTTAGGATTTTGGGGATTTCAATGGTTTATTAGGATACTGGAGACTTATGAGGACCTAGTCGGGTATCGGGCACGTATTCTGAGCTAAGAGTAGGATTGGACCAGGGACTAATACCAAGTATTAGAGTGCGGTTGAGGTGTGTAAACCCCTTAAGGAACACACTCGAGTATTTATTTTTTGTTTTTTCATTTGATCCAGCTATTATTGTTTATCGTTATATATTCTTTTCATGTGCTTACTTATATTGCACGGTTGGCTGTTTATTTCGCCACCAGATTCTAGTTTATTTCGATATGTGTGAGCGGATTTGGGTAGGCTGGACAATAGGGACAGACTCAAGTAATGGGCAGGTGGAGGAGGAGGAGGAGGAGCCCACTGGAGAAATCTTGATATCTGAATTAGGGTCCAGTCTTGCTACACGACACAAATCCATTTGGTTTATCGGTGTTATTTATACATGTGTTTCTTTACAGTTGCCTCTTTAATGTGCATGTTTATTTAGCATATTGTTGGCTTTCATTATTATAAATGATAGGTGGTTCCCTTTTGGGTTTTACTCATTGGACTCGTCATCTGCCTCTTGTGATGACTTGAGTGCAGGACCTAGTACGAGTAGGGGTAAAGAGACGCTTGCAGACTACCTGTGACTTGCCACTGATTAGACTAACTTGTATGTATTTATATCTTGTTGTTTTGGCTTTATTTTGGTATTGGGGGCTTATGAAATACCTGTACATGTATGTAATTACTTTTGTTAAGTTATATATAATGTACATTGTCGGGTTTTCCACATAGGACCGATGCTCTTCTAACTTGACAAATTACATATTTTTAAGGTTTTCGCTGAATTAATGCATTTTAAATGTTAATAACTTAGATAAACGAGGAGTAGGGTATGGTAGTTGCACGTAGAACACAGTTGGCAGCTACGTGGTTGGTTATGGGTCCATGTTGGCACCCGTGGTAGGCCTCAAAGTTTGGGGCCGCTATAGATACATTCATTGAAAACGTCATGTGCAATTTGGGTGCATCCAATGTCATCCCCCGCTGTCTATTTGAGTCCTTACATGAAGGTCCACTTAAAGACACACAAGTTGTTATCCACCTATCTAATAAGTTGGTTGTACACTCGATTGGGGTCATAGAGAATGTCCCAATAAAAGTTCAGGATTTGGTCTTTCCTACAGATTTTGATGTGATGGATATAGGTGACGAACCTTTCCATTGCTTACCTCCTAATCTGCTAGGTCAACTTTTTCTTCGAATTGCTTGTACCAAAGTCGACTTCTTTGAGGGCGTTTGGTTTATGGAGTTTGATGGCAAGATCGTAAAATTTAACATTTTTGATACCATGAAATCTCTTACTAATATACTTTGCTTTGTTGTAGTGCATATTTCTAACCCTCTATTGCAAGATGAGATTAGGTTGGATAAGCAGGACAGTCTTCAAGTACCGAAAGTTGGTGAGATTCTTCTACCCCCGACATTGACATCAGCTGCTACTTTATCCCCTTATGGAGTTGCGTGGATGAGAACCACTAGAGATTTGATCAAGTGGAACAACGTCACCTTGGACGTGAATTTCTAAAGTCTAGCCAACGACTTTAACCAAAGGCGGTCTTGGGAGGCAGCCCAAGTTTTTACCTATATTTTTTCATTTCCTAGTTTTAGTATTTTTATGGTGAACTTATCATGTAACGGTTCGAAGTTAATTCACCATTATTAATGACATGTTTGCAAATGTGGTGGATAGCTAAGATGCTCGTGGGACCCGCTAATAGGTCAGGGCGCGCCTGGAGTGGTACATAGTAAATTTTTGTGTTGTTGTGATTTACTTTTGCGATGTTTATTGGTAATTAGGTTATTGGCATCGTGATGTGTGTTAGTTATTGTATAATTGACATGTGAGGTTGTGTGACGAGCATTCGTTCCTAATAGCGTGTAAATGCGGGAACCGGGCAGCGAATGATAGTGCACTAGGTCGGGGAACTAAATACACATAATAAATGGTGAAATTCATTAAATAATTAATTAATAACGTCGTATATAAATTCGTGGTGCGAGAGTACGCGGGGGACGTGAGGTTACGTGCGGGACTCAGTATCGGAACACCCGGGGTTATAGTGTTTTATTGAACAAAGGCAAGTCAAGAGTGGGTGTCACATATATAAGTCACATTAAGATGGACTTGTTGACCCATTTGTGTCCATTGGATTAATCCTAGAGATGGGAGGCGGGGTTAGGATGAGATTTTCCTATAAATATCACAATTTCTCACTCCTCCATCACCTTTTCTCTCTCCTCTCATTGAAAAATCTGAAAATGGTGGTGGTGTGGAGGGTTTGATGAAGTTGGAGTGTTCATTTGGAGCTCAAGAGTTGAAAGGAATCGATAACAAAGGTTAGATCCTTGATCTAAATCTCGTTCTCTATGTTTCGGGGTAATTTTCTCGGGTGTTGAAGTGGGTTTCGGGAGTTGATTTAGGCACACCAGTTATAGAAGGTGTTGCTATGAGTTTTTGGTGTGGTTTTGGTCATTGGTATTGGTTTTGTTGAGGTTGTTGTTGTTATGGAATTTTGGAAGTAAAACCAGGTTTTTAATGGTTTTTGTCGGGGTTTTGATTTTGGACGAACTTTGTCGAGGGGTTTCGATGGGAAATGGTATATTGATGTTTATATACGATGACTGAACGAGCACGGTTCAGTTCAAAAATCTCAAAAACTCCCACTAGCAGAGAAGCCGCGAGGGGTGCCGTGGTGAGTTAACACTCACGGCATCTCTCACATACGTCTCAGCTAGTGACCCAAGATATCACATTTTAGAGAAGTCGTGGAGAGAAATAACGTGGCGGCGTCTTCACGACGTCTAGGACATTGTGAACACGCCGTAACGAATTGAACTAGGAGGCGTCAATGGCGGCGTCTTGGGCAGTTTTGGAACTAAGATTTTTAAAATAAATTTATCAATTGGGGTATGACTTAGGGATCTATACGGTTTATTTTGGGCGTTCAAATGATGAATTGATCGATGATTTGGGTATTTTATTGAGATTTTTAAGGTTTAGGAATGTGTTCAATTTATTGGGAATTAATTGTTTTAGGTGAAATTGTGGAGATTGGACACGCATTGTGAACGTGATTTGGTGATTTTTGGGGTTAGTTGGAGTGCGGTTTGAGGTGTGTACTATCCCAACTGAAATTACTTGAGTATTTACTTATTTTGGTATTTGAATTCAATTTCTATTATTTCAATACTCTATTCTTGGTGGTGGTTATATGGACGGACGTTGAGCTAGGTTCCCTCCGTGTACGTCCACTATACCATAACACGTATGTCAGGGAAACTCGGTGAATAGTTCGACCCGAGAATTGCGTCAGGACACGTGTGGGTGCGTCGTAGGTTCTACGCCGACCACCTAGCAGATCCAGATACTAGCCCTGCTTGAGTCGGACTCACTGGCAGTATTATGTGCAAGAGTCTGAATTATGGTGGTAGTCTGACCCTAGGGGCTAAGAACACACTTTGAGCTTTCACTATTATCTATTCATGCGATGAGCACAGTTGCCTATATTTATATTCGCATGTCTATTTAATAGCTTTTTTTAAATTCCAGTATTTACTTTCAGTATTGCTCACTTAATTTCCTTGAAAATACTCACTCTGGACTCGTCATCTGCCTTTTGTGATGACTTAAGTGCAAATCCTAGTACGAGTAGGGGTAAAGGCAAGCTTCCGGAGTACCGCTGATCAGAGACATCTTGCCTGACTCGTACATTTGTATTATATATATTTTTGTTTCATTTTGGGTTTGGGATTGTGATACATTGTATATGTGTTGATCTTTTATGACTTCAGAGGTATTTATGGTTATATAAGGGTTTTTCACATTAGGTTTATGGTTTATGTCACACATTTATAGTATTATTATCCGAGTAAATGTGTTTATAAGGCTTCCGCTGTGTTAATTTGAGGATTTTAGGATGACTTAACATATAATTTAATTTCAATACAACTAAATTAGTAAATTGACAATTAATAAGGTTTAAAAGATAAAATGAAGGATAAAATACAATGTAGAGCATAGCTGTCATTGGTAAGACAAACCGTGGGTTCGCATTGGCCCCATGGCGGTCAATTTGAAAAATGGGTCGTTACATATCATTATCCCATTTTGTGACTATTTACAAGTGTTAGGTATCTCTGTGTAGCACCGGAGTTCGGAGAGCCCGATATCACTCTTGTTGCTGACTATGATCGTCTTATTATCTACGGTTACTTTAATAGAGATTTGTTGAGTTTTTACATTTAGTTTATTTGGTTTTTTGTTGCTGGGTCTAGTTGGGACAATGTTTCATCATGTTTCTATACATTGAGAGACTTGAATCCACTAGGTTATCTGTCTTATTTTGACAAATTATATCTCGCTACTTATCATCTCCACACTATTTAGTCTAGTGTTTTATGTATTATCAAACTCTAATTCTCTACTTTATACTAACAAACTCTCATTTTTGATAATTTCATGTTTTTGGAACTTAGAATGTGAATATGAAGCAAAACCAGGGCTCCAGGAAGAAAGTGTTAAGTTCGAGATTACGCGACACCAAGTAGGCCAAAATTTGTTCAACTTTCATACCAACCCTATTTTAGTGTAAATGATATAACTCCTTCAATTATTATTCGAATGACTTGTCATATCTTTCGTTAGAAACTAAACTCATAGTAGGATGTTTTATATATCACAAAAATCATCAAATTCAGCTTCTAGGTGACCTAAAATAGTGTTGCAAGATGGAGCAAGAATTGTATATGAAAAAATCATCGTAGGCCACGCCTCCAGTTAAAAAACCCACACAAGTCTCCCACGACACCTGGAATAGAAGCTTCCTAACTTTCACGCCACAGCCCACGCTTCAGGCTCAACACACACGACGTCCCTTGGGGCGCAGAATCTAGAAACACAGAAAATCTCTATTTTTATGAAATTTTTAGGTAGAAATCCACTTTGGGGCTTATATATAAATAAAAACTAAGTTGGTTTGCATTTTGAACCTTTTGTTTATTAAAGAACTCATAGAAAGCTTGTGTTTTGCTCAATCATGTTAGGCTAAAACTGTGATGGCCCCAGTTCCACAATCCTAAAATTGGACCTCGCCCGGCCTAGACTTACGTAGACCTAGTCAGCCTTACCTTACATTTTACCATTTATTCAACAATTTAGGATGAAATTATTGATATTAGTGAATTATTCAAAGATAAGAAGAAACATTTAAAATCTCCAACTAATATAACAACCTCAAGACATAAGTTAGGATAACCTAGAATATGGAAACCTTGCATATGTATACCACCATCATATGTCATGTCATAGGAGATAATATAATAGTATACATGCCTAAGATCTCTCAAAACCTAAAACCCAATGTTTCAAAACATATATATATATATATATACTGTAATACAAAATTAAACCTAAATCGAGACCAAAGGATAAACAACTCCAATATCCTCAAAGCAAGTCACCAAGCCGAGGAGCTTTTCCTTTGCTCGACTGTGGATCTACACTCAATCAAACACAAGAATGACGAGTCCCAAGTAAGTAACGACAAGCAGGATGTTTACAGTATTTCAAAAGTAAATAAACAGTCTATATTTATATTGATAGAAAGAAAAGTACAGGGAATGTATGAATAAATAAAAATTGGAAATAAATCTGAATCAATCGAAAATGAGTGTCCAGGAATCAAAGAAAAAGGTGCAAGTATTCCCGACCAGTGAAAAAGTCGTTAAGTCGAAGGAAAACACGTACCAGACTCTCACTAAGTCGAGGGAGAACACCTACCAGACTAGGAAATTAGGATGTTGTACATTCACACCATCCTAAATTCCCACGAAAATGCGGAATTCCCTAGCAATCTAGTGAAGAATTCTCACTCCGTATATAGAACCAAAAACTATACCGTGCATCCCGATGGTCGCGATTACGGTAAATTACTCCAGATACTCACCCTACTAAAGATCGCGTTGACTTATTTGCCCATGGACCACTCAATCAGAATAGAGTTCTGAACCAAGATAAAACAATAATAATAAAAAATTAAAGCTCAAAGAAATAACTGTAAATTTTTTCACTAGTCTACTTACCCATGTTCAACGCTATTATGCACTCACACAGCTCAAGTTCGTCCCTTACGAATCCCCCGTGTAACTGATACTAACTACAACTAACCAACTTCCAGTAGACTTTTCGAGGTTACCGGAGCGTCAGATCACTTTGAAATTGGTTTTAATAGCTTCCCTGTATATCCAACTATATTTTGTTCAAAGTGAAACCAAATCACGAAACCTCGTGAAATCTGTAACCAAAGTACGCTTGAGAGCTAGTTCCAAAAATAATTATTTATAACTTCAACTAGCTAATTTGGAGTAACTTTTTAACCTTGAAAACCTCGATATTTGTCATACTTACCAAAAACAAACTTGTAGTACACATTTCGTACTGTCCAAAGGCTCCAAGAACACTCAAATCAGATCAGAAACGGAGAAGTTATGAATTTTCCAATACAACCCGTTGACAAGGTAAAATTTATTTATTTTGAACTTAGAAAACTTGTCCAAATTAATATTTTCGCAGTTAAATCCTCAAATCTCATCAACAACCGCCACAAAAATCACTTGATACCAACTTTCATATATTTTCACAGCTCGTGGAGTCAATTTGGATCAAAACCAATATTCAATCCATCCAAAATTCCAATATAAATCAATAACAACTATAAAAATATCTTCAAAACAGTTATCAACTGAATGACATCACTTCAAATTACAAAAACCTTAACCCACGCTGGTGGAATTTATCCCAAATTGACGCAAATCAACCTAATACATCAATTCACAACAATTGATACCAATTCCAATGAAAACCCCGTGAAAGAAATAGAAAAATCGCGAGATTTCAAATTGAATTGAGGAAAAACATCCTGAATTGATATTTTACCAAATTTTGGGTCGAATCCCTCATTTCCACCATGACAACTTAGTTCAAACTGACCGTCTCACGATGCTTTACTATATTGCGGGGAGAAACCTGGACAAAAATGGGCGTCAAGAGCTCGGCGTATGAGAGAAATGACGAAGAGGTTAGGGTTCGAACGTTCGAAAATGTTAAGTTAATCGATTCATTTCATCCTTTTTTTCTAATATTAAACCCTTAGCTCGTTATCAGCAACTTAATTTCTTTTTATTTATTAATTTTCATAAATCTCTATTTTGATGTGTTTTGACTACCAATGCTCGTTTTGGATATGATTTTTCACCAAATTGAGCCAAACTCTCGTCAAAACGGTCCATCTTCATAAAACGTCCATAACAATGGTCTTTGTCAAATCAAAACCCCAAAAATCATTACTTTATCCATGACATTCCAAATACTTATAGACCAATTATCTTGTCACACATAACCAAACTTGCACAAATCTATACCCAATCTTAACATCGACTATCGCCAATTGACACAAAACTCGAGGCAAGGTCTTGAACCAATTTCGTTCTCATTTTACATTACCATTGATCCCGATTATAATGAAAATTGAGGTTATACCTTAACAAACTCTAACTTTAGAACGCAATATCATATAATACACAACACCAAACAAAAATAACATACCTTGGAGTCAACGACCGAGAATTGTTCACACGTATCACAACAATGGTCCATGTGCGACCTAACATAACACGTGTCACGAGTTAGATTTTAGGGTCGTTACAAAAACCTTTGATCTAGACAGGAGGTGGATCAAACAAGTCATTGGCGCCATACATTCATTGTGAGATCTTTCTAATTTATATTTTATTGTTCTTCTTTTATATCCTTTTTTTTGGCATTGTTTTGATTCAAGGGTTAGATTTTATCGTGTGTGAAGGGCCCTCACATACATATTAGGTTGATCATCCATTGTTATTGAGTCGAAGCATTCATACTTGTGCGATAGACTTCTCCTTGTAACGATTGACCCTACTAATTAGTTAGCCCCTTTAGGGACTAGTCAAGTGCCTTAAGAATCTAGGCTAAATTGGAAGTATTAGCAATCTGGTTGTCTAGGTGTAGTGCCTTCATAAAGCCCTATGCAATCAACGCATTAAACCTGATTCGTGTAAGTCTAAGGTTGTGTGTTTGGTTAGGGAAGTAGTCATTGTTGTACCTTGACTACTGAGAATAGGAAGTGCGAGGAACTGTTTACGTTACCGAGTTTATAGTTACACTAGAATATAATTGAATTACTTATTTTCGTATGGATCGAAGACCAATGAATTCCATCCATGTGTAATTAGACAAAGTTTGAGAAGCCGAAAGCCTAGGTTACTTTCCTTTATTGATTCTCTTACAAAAGTCTTAACTATCCTTTCTCTTTGAAATTCTCTCTTTAAAATCACTTTCAAAACCCCTCGATTTCCCTTTCTATTTTCAAACCTAGTTTAGAACACTTGGTCTCCGCGGATCGACCACGGACTTGCCGTTGCTACAGTTCTTGTAGTATTCAGTAATTTATTCAGGATTTTCTTTTACGTGTTCGGCGTGGTCAAATATATGAAGCATATTATAAACTAACCAACCTATTGGATGGTTTAATAGTTTGGATTGAGATTTGAAAGTAAATTATCACGATTAAAAACCTTGGTGGATAGGGGTGTACACGGATCCAGTAATCCGCGGATCCCATTCGGTTCGATCCAACTATTGCGAATCGGATTGAATTTTATAACTAATTGGGTTTGGTTAAATTGCAAAAATGTCAATCTACACAGATCGGATCGACTTGCGGATTGTACATGTAAAATCCGCGGATCCAATCCGGTTCGATTTGCAATACTATATACATATAGTTACATATAGTTCTATCCTTATAAATACATATTGTTCCCAAATCTCAAGATTCATCAATGGTTTCTAATCTTAAGTAAAATAAATGAATGATGTTCATAAATCATGAAGATTTGAAGAAAGAGGAGAATCAAGCTCAGTGGTGTTACTAATATTTTATCTTTTTTTGTTGTATTTCTTAGTTTTTGAAATCCAACTTTCAGTTTTTTAGTCCAACTTTTAATTGGGCTTTGTATTAAGTTGAATCAAGTCTATTTCGTGGTATAATCGTGCACTTTATTTTATGTCGTTTAACGATTATGAAATTGTTTTTAACCAATGTGCATATTTTTAATTATAAGATAACTATATGAAGGTAATCCACGAACTTGATTTGATCCAATCCGCATTTTATTAATTGGATCGAATCGGATTGAAAAGTTTAATGAGTTGGATCGAATTAAAATTTCTCAATCCGCAATAATTGGATTGAGTAGCGAGATGACCTTAAATGGACCAGATCTGGTCCACGTACACCCCTAATGATGTAGATAAATATATCATACAGTATATTTTTTATTCGTTGGCCATTAGAAGATGTGGTCTTCCGCGTGAAGTTTTCTTTTGACTGGAGTTTAACTAAGAATTGTTAACTAGTTTTTTTCACGTAATCCACATGGTTGTTATTAATTAATGACTTTTCAAATTATGCAACCTTTTAGTTTATTGGTGGAACACACGACTGGCTAGTTTACTTAATTAATCTCGCGTGATAATCTAGCTTTTAAGGGATTCTTATATTTTTTTTTAAAAAAGGATTCTTATATTAAATAATTCATAATTCACAATTCATGATTAATGTGATAAAAATATTAATGTTACTTTTTTTTTTCTTTTGGCATGAGAGATGTTGTCGCACTGTATATATATGTACTTTTTGTCAAGAGTTTTGAAGCAAAATCCTCATCCCAATTTTTTGGGCACATGAATAAACAAATATCTCTTTCTTATAATAAAAATATTAATATATTACTGTCAGATGTCATTTTGTCGAAGCCTCCAAAGGAATAAAATAAATTATTAGTCCTATAAATAAAAGAAATTATTAGAAAATTGTGAAGTATGTATCACAAAAAGTTACATTGTGTAACTATATGGTTTTTTTTTGACAAAATGTATAACTATATGGTTAATTATATTAGAAAGGTAATTAAAAAATTATACTAGTGAGTACTATATATGGTGTATTAAATTTCCTTGGAAAAGGGCCACCTCATTTTTTTTTTAAAATCTTCATCTTTTTTAATATTTCTTCTATGCTTCGCAGGTTATAACAAACTTGAAGGTGATGCATATTCATATATTCTTCTTAAATACCCATACTCATAAAACCTATATATAGACGATTTAAATATTATAACTAATTTTTCAAAAAATATTATAACTAACTAGTGAGAGAGGCATAAACTCCGCACGTGAGCATAATTTTGAGCTTGTTCCGTTTTATTATTAAACAATTAAAATTCATAATCTCAATATTAGTGAATCTTTACTGGAGTAAAATTCATTAAAAATGGGTGGACAACTTTTAGTTCTCTTGCTACTTTGCATGAGATATTAACTCTTGTGGCTTTATTGGATAATAACACAATCTACTTAAAAGAGATACTTGATATTTTTTAATTTTATAAAAGTGATACTTGATATGGTTAGGCGGTTAGGCATAACTGTAAAACACAAAAACTTATCAGCTAAGCTACATATGGCTTGGTGATTTATTTCTGATTAGACTATATATAACTACCTTCATCATTATAATTAGAGCATCCTATTTAATTTTTCTAAAAATAATCTTAGAAAAAAATTGTCGATTTTACAAACCAATGGCATAAAAAAAATAGGGCCCAAAAAATTAATTTTACTAAAAAATTATAAATTTTTTTTGTAGGAAAAAATTATAATTGAATTACAAACCAATGGCCTATTTTTAAATAATTCACCTATAATAAAATTCATAATTTAATTACAAACCAATGACTTCAAAATAAATACAAAACTGATTGATAGACCAAAATAAATAATATTTACAATCAAAAAAGGTAAAACCTCAGGAGATTATGGTTCGATTCCCACTGAAGTCAAAAAGCATACACAATCAATTTCTATTGAGATGTTTTCTCACATTTCTTTTGTATATATTGTATATATTGACTATAATAAAATAAAGTCTCGTTCCTATGAAAAAAAAAAAATTCTATTGGATGTGCCTCACAAATCCAAAAGGAGTAGGAAAACAAAATGTATTTAGATGTGTGAATAATCCCTTGCACTTTTTTTTATTAAGAATGGTGCCAAAGTTTTGTTACCCACAGCTCTATACGTGATGTATATGTACAAAAAAAGTAATAATCAAAAGGACTCCCAAACAAAACACCGAAAAAGAACCTCTTGTCCCAAAAAAGAATAGGAAAACACCCTATATCATCCTACGCTGTCCAATTCAACTTCAATGCCCATAAGGTCCCTCCATTAATCCTTAATCCAAAAAAATTATGCAGCTCCTCTCCTACCATGTAGCCCAGGGTAGTGCAAGCATCACGGTGCGCCATAGAATCCCTTGGTCAACTTTTTGCAAGAGTTTCTACGATCACTGTGACGGCTCCAATTCCCTATAAAACTGGATCCTACCCAGCTTAGGTCTACGTGGAGCCCCTGAGTCCTTACTCGCGAAGTCTACGCATCCTAGTCAGCCTCAAATTCTTAGATACATTGTTAGTTAATCATTTAAATGCGTGAGTTATAGGATTATAAAGTTATTAAGAAATTCGCAGCGGAAATCACTATAATCAACTATAACTAAGTAATGAAAAATTAGAAATAATAGACAACCAATAATGTGGAAACCCTGAGAAATGGATAAATAAATGCATGTCTGGTAATCAAAGCTATACAAAACAATCATACATGATATCCCTAATCTCTCAAACCCCAATACATGTCCCAGTGTTTAACAAAACATGATATACATAATCACAGTCAAAAGAATAAAAACCTACACTGAGTAAAGGAAAGAATTGCTCCTAGAGTCCTCAGAGGATATCACCTAGCATTAGCTCTTTTCCTTTGCTCGTCTCAGCTCTATCTGCACCACCGTCACAAACTAGACGGTGAGTGCTTGAAAAAGATAATGTAAGGCCAGAAGAAACTAAACAGTAATTTAAGATTTCTCAAATAAACAGTCCAAATATCATGCAGTATTGAAAAGTAAAAAGTATAATAAATGGCATGATAAACAGACTAACAAGCTAAACAACGAAGTTTGAGTGTCCACATAATCAAATGAAACCCATAAGTGGTCAAAATTAATGCAGTATCGCAACACCACATTTATATTCACTATAGTGATCAACCAACCAAAAACACCACATCATCCTAACCATCTAGTACTCAGGGTATAACCCGCTATTAGTGGGGTGGAACAACACAACTGCAGAAGTGTTCACGTTTACCCACTCATATGAACCCAAGAGTACCTTCGTAACTCACGCTAAAACACACAACCAACCAAATAAGAATAGAATTCCAATAAAGGCTCAATTTAATGTAATTGATAATAAATGGATAATGAATTAATGCATACTTTCTATCTGGCTTGCAATCGTACGATAACGTACTTCACACCTTAAACCTTGATCTTCGCGAATACTCTAAATCGGTCCACTCGACTTCTCAAAATCTGTCAATTTACCCAAACTTGTAAATCCTATTAATATCATTCTAATTTCCCAATTGTTAATTCTAAATGGCATCTCCACGACGACTTTCCTGGTTTTTCATTTATTGGCCTCTGCTCGAGACATCTGTGAGTGGCGTCGTGGGAAATACTACTTACGACGTCCCTCGCGGCGTGTTCAGCAGAACACCTATTCCGGGGTTTCTTGAAACCCCGGCTCGAGTTTTCGCGTTTCGAGTCTATCCTAAACCCTTCGAGACATACAAAACAATTTAGAACTCAACTCCCTTTGTATCGAAACCCCGACAAAACACCCCGATTCGAAAATAACTCAATATTCTTCAAAAATTCTCAAAAATTCCAATTCACTTCAAAATCATAAACCAACTACAAATTCATCAATCAAACACTCCCTTGATCTAAAAAACATCATTCAAAGTCATTTTCCAACATTTTCCCAAAATTTCGCCTGAAATTGTCGCGACGAAAACCCAAAAAATTAACGCCAAAACGTACACCAACACGAGAGGAGTGAAGATCCTACCTTTTTATTCGTATTCGATCGCTCTACGACGTCGCAACGTATCCACAAAGCACCAAAACCCCTTTTCCTCTTCGTTCTCACGTTGGATCGAAAATGATAAGATGAAGGGAGGAGAGAGAAAAGTTGATATTTATACTTTCCATTCATCTCATTTCACGCATGGATCTCGAGGCACATCTTGTGTCTCCTCTTTCATCCACCCACCAACTCTAACACACAATCTTGACTTTAATGTATGACTCCGTTTTCAAAACCACTTCGTTTCTCGCTCAAAACATGTGTTCCCGGACCTGTTTCAACTCTCAACTTGTATCGCGCATGTTCCCGGACATAACTTCGCTCCCACATTTTATTTAATTACTTATTATTTTCGATAATTCACTAATTATCATTTTTCGATGTTTAATTATCCATATTATACCCTAAATTTTCATTTTTCCTAGCTGAATCTCACACAGAAAATTCGTGGCGATTATTAAACGAAAACTACGCACTAAGACACATAGTGTTCTCATTCGGTTATAAATAATAATACAAACATCACAAAAAAATAAAATATACCTCAGTGTCGACTCCCAAAGCTTGAGTAATATGACAGATCACGACGGTATGTCACGGTCCTGTAAAACACACGATACGTGTCACTAATTAAATTTGAGGGTAGTTACAGTCTTCCCAACTTATTAGAATTAATAAATGAGGAAAATACTTGCGCATATATGACTCTAACTCCTAAGTCAACTCCTCGTCTCCGTGGTACTGCCACCTGACGAGTACCGAAGGTATCTCCTTTTTCCTCAGTATCTTGACTTTTCTGTCCACGATCTGAATCGGCTGCTCCTCATAAGTCACATCATCACGCAGATCAATCTGACTCAGATCTACCGTTGGTCGTCGTCCCTCGCTTGACTTGTCAAGTTTAAGCATAGAAATATGGAACACTGGATGAACTCCAGTGAGCTGAGGCGGCAAATCCAACTCATAAGCAACCTTGCCGACTCTCTTCACAATCCTGAAAGGACCAATAAACCTTGGTGCAAGTTTCCCCTTGATTCTGAACCTCTTGTGACCCTTCAGAGGTGAAACTTTCAAATACACATAGGCTCCGTCATCATACTGCAACTCATCGTGATACTTATCATAATACTTTTTCTGTCTCTTTTGAGCACCCTTCAATCTTTGACGAATCTGTCATACCTTCTCAGTATGATCAACAACAATCTCAGGCCCAACAGTCACTGCATCCTCTGGCTCCGCCCAACAAGATGATGATCTACAAGGTCTGCCATACAGTGCCTCAGATGGTGTCATACCAATACTAGCCTGAAAACTGTTGTTGTATGCAAACTCGCACAAATGAAGGTACTCTTCCCAAGATCCTCCGTACTCTAGTACACATGTAGCGGCCCCAAATCCATTGGCCGCTACGGCGTTCATCACGGGCCCACAGCTATGCCAACTCACCATCCAGCTATGTCCCACGGACACTCATAACTCATTAGCAATCAATTATTGCTAACTTAATGATGATTTCTTTAATTATAGTTTCAAGTTAGCTTATGGACTCATTATTATTATTTAACCTCAAATCATGCAGCGGAAGTCTCAAATCATCAAATGATACTAATTAGCAATTTAAATATCATTTAGTCTAATTTGGAAACCATATCAAGATGTAATCCATATATAGATGCCAAGTGTGATTCTCAAAATATCAAAATATTATACCTCAAAGTCATATACAAACCAAAATGTAAATCTCACAACCCATATCCAGCATAAAACAATAAATATAAACAAACATACGAGTAGGGCAGTCTGCAATCAATCACGAGTAATCCTCTAGCTTGCCCTTCCATCTGCTCGTACCAAGATCTGCACTCAAGCCATTACAAAAAGGTAGATGATGAGTCAAGAGTGAGTAATCCCAAGGAAATTCACCAAGTAAATACATAAGTAAAACTGCTGGAATCAAAATACTATAAATAAACATGCGGAACAAAAGAATACAGGCAACTGTGGAAGATCATCGCATGAATATGAATAGTAGAGGAATCAAAGTACGTGCACAATCAAAGTCAAACTAGAGCTATAATTCGGGCTATCCGTCAGGCATGACCCGTGAGGATACCTCGAACGGGTAACCCTGGACCCTCTAGGTGGTCGACATAGACCACGACACACCCACACATGCCTATCATACCCGGGTAGCATATTCACCGGCGCATGCCTAGACATATGTTATGGCTTAGTGGACCTTATGCCTTTGCAATGAATAAGCACCAAGTGGGACGAACATAACCACCGTAAATCAATAGGAAATAAAGATTATTGAATAAACAAGACAGTATTCAAATAAATCAAGCAGTAAGTACTAAAGTGAATTTCAGTTGGGTTACTACACACCTTAAATCACACTCCAATTACCCGGTATCCATCCCAGTCCGATCTCGTTCTTGCCTCAGAATGCGCACCCGATACCCAACTATGTTCACCTAATTCATTTTACTGTGTTTAGTGTATTACCATTGAATTAGATATGTGGTAGGGTCAAAAATACCCAAAACAACCTTGATATTGGTCTCTGTTCTGCACTCAGCGCGTTAGGCAGTTTCTGCCAAGAATTCCAGCAGTCTAGAATTGGTTTCTAGCCTTCAAACCCCACAACAACAACATCAACACCATACCCACAACACCAAAACCTGCCCTATAACAGTGGGTATACACCCCATACTCAAAACACCATTAAAACCCACAAAAGTGGTACCAAAACATAGATAAAGTAGAGAAGATTAGTAATCCAACCTTTGTTTGTTGATCCAACACCCACAAGCTCCTCAAATGATCATGTCAAACACTCAAAACCCTCACAAGTTCTCTCATTTTCGTCCAAACATGAAGATGGAGAGAGAAAATGGTCAAAATGTTGAAAAACCACATATTTATATAACTCATTTCATCAATTCTCACATACACATCTCAAGACTTGTTTGGATGGCCAAGATGAGGTCAAATGGTCTCCACAAAGTGACAAAAATTGACCCACATGCACACTATGACCTCATACACATGGCACCAATTATATGCATTATCGGGCGTTCCAATACCCGGCTCTGAACTTCGACCCGTGCCGTTCGCGCTTAACGGCGGTACCAACCACCTCGACATCATTTATTATGAATTATTTAATGTATTTTATCATTTATTGTGTGTATCTAATCCCCCGTCCTAGTGTGCTAATTATTCACCACCTGGTCCACGCGCATATGCGCCCGTCGTGGCGAAAACGCATTACACCATCTCACTCGTCAATGGACAATATAAACATACATATTGCGATGTCATTTAACTAACTTGAACATATACCTCACAACTTCACAACAAAAAGCACACAAAACAGACTGTATACCTAATCCGGGCGTGCTCCGGCCTCGCTGTGGGACCCACAAACATCCCTGTTGGCTTCCACGTCTGCATTTGCGTCATAAGTAACGACAATTTGAAATTGGGTCGTTACAACACATATCCTAAGCATATTCTCTAACACCTGAATCAGTTTCTCGAACTGTCCGTCTGTCTGTGGATGGTACGTCGTACTCAAATCAATTGTCGTGCCAAACTGAGCTTACATACTCTGCCATAACAATGACGTAAACTACGGTCCTTTATCTGACACAATAGACAACGAAACTCCGTGCAGTCTGACTATTTCACGCTTATAGAGAATACTCAATCTATCAATTCTGTGTGTAGTGGATACCAAAATGAAATGTGCAAATTTCGTCAATCTGTCCATAACTACCCAAATATTGTCATGTCTGCGAGATGATCGAGGCAAACCACTGATAAAATCCATAGCAATATGCTCCCACTTCCACTATGGAATAGGAAGAGGCTGCAGCAATCCTCTAGGTCGCCTATGCTCAGCCTTTACACGTTGGCATATCTCTACGCTCGTATAAACTCCGACGCATCTGTTTTCATCCCTGGCCACCAGAAAAGACGTCGCATATCAGCATACATCTTGGTCCTACCCAGATGAATAGAAAAATGAGAACGGCGAGCCTCTTGAAGTATCTCAGTGCGCAAATCAGTCACTAATGGAATCTACAGTCGCCCTCGATATCTCAGACATGTATCTATCAACCGACTCCAATCTGGATAATCTAAACTATCAGCCATCTCACTGATTCTCTGGTACAACTCATTAGTCTTCTGTCCCTTACGAACTACCTAAAATGAAACATTATGCATCCTCAACTGATTACAAATATGTGTCCTAGTAGTAGCTGGCACATCAACTGAAGTCATTATCTCAGCTGCCTCGAGTAACGCATACTCATGTGTCATGTGGCATACAACTACCTCACTATCAGATCCTCTCCTGCTCAAAGCATCTGCAACTACGTTGGCCTTCCCAGGATGATACTCAAGTGAAAAATCATAATCCTTCAGGAATTCTAACCAACGTCTCTTTCTTAGATTCAGCTCATTCTGAGATAATAAGTACTTCAAGCTCTTGTGATCAGTGAAAAGATCAAACCTCACCCCATACAGGTAATACCTCCAAATCTTCAACGCAAACACCACAACAGCTAACTCCAAATCATGCTTCGGATAATTCTTCTCATGAATCTTGAGCTGTCGAGATGCATACACAATCATCTTGCCCTCCTGTATCAAAACACAACCAAGCCCAACCTTCGACACATCAGTATGCACCACCAAATCCTTCCCTGTCTTAGGAAATGCAAGAACTGGTGCAGTCGTTAGCTTCTCTTTCAAAGTAGAGAATGTTGTCTCACAACTCTCATCCCATTTAAACTTCACATTCTTCTGAGTCAGTCTAGTCATCGATGTAACAATCCTGCACAAAACAACGATAATACCCAGCTAATCCTAGAAAACTACGGATCTCTGTCACTGTAGTTGGAGTAGGCCACTCAACAATAGCTCTAACCTTCGCGGAATCCACGGAAACACTGCTAGCTCAAATAACATGACTCAAAAATCTGACCTCTAGTAGCCAAAACTCACACATACTGAATTTGGCATACAACCGGTGGTCCCTCAAAGTCTGTAGATTTATCTGGAGATGTCCCTCATAATCCTCACGAGTCTTGGAGTAGATAAAAACATCATCAACGAACACAATCACAAATCTATCCAGATAAGTCCTCAATACTCTGTGCATGAGATCCATAAACATAGCCGGCGCAGTAGTTAAACCAAATGGCATGACTGTGAACTGATAATGGTCGTATTTCGTACTAAATGCAGTCTTCTCCCTGTCTTCAACCGTAATCCTAAGTTGGTGATAACCTGATCTTAGGTCTACCTTCGAAAACCACGTCGCTCCCGTCAACTGATCAAACAAATCATCTATACGAGGAACCGGATACTTATTCTTCACCGTCATCCAGTTCAGCTGTCTGTAGTCGATGCATAACCTTAGGCTGCCTTCTTTCTTCTTCACAAACAACACTGGTGCACCCTACGGTGACATCCTAGGATGTATAAATCCCAACTCTAAGAACTCATCCAATTGAGTCTTGAGCTTCTCCAACTCTCGAAGTGCCATCCTATACGACGATATATAAATGGGTCTAGTCCCAGGTACTAAGTTTATGATGAAATCTATCTCTCTCGGCGGTGGTAATCCTGGTAGATCATCGTCCATGCCTAACAATACATCAAACTCTAGGAACTCTAGTACTCTCAAGTCAGCAGGAAAATCGTTACCCTCTATAACTACCCAAAAATCAACACATAACAAGTTTAGATATATCTTTTCCCCAGCCGTTGTGCTAAAGATCAAGGGTCTACTAAGCCTAATAGATCTCAACCCTAATGAATCTACCATGTGTCCAGTAATAAATGAAACTATAGAACCAGAATCAAACATGGTATGCATCAAAGTACTACAAATCAAAGACATACCCTCAACAAGGTTACGAGACGCTTCCTGATCTGGCTCAACAGTAACCTGGACTCTCTCCCGCTGCTGTTGATGATGTTGTGGCTGAGCTTTCGTCAATAACGAACACTGAAACTGTAGGTGCCCGATTTGACCACACTTGTAACAAGTACGTGTCTCCCTTGAACCAGATGAAACCTGATCATATGTCTGACCCTGCCCACGTCCCTGTAGAGGTCTCTAAGTCTGACCAGACCTTTGAGTCTGTGTCTGTCCAAATCTCTGTTTCCCTGTCTGTGTCTGAGTCGTCCACC
Source organism: Stephania japonica (assembly GCA_039657345.1). Taxonomy (NCBI): domain Eukaryota; kingdom Viridiplantae; phylum Streptophyta; class Magnoliopsida; order Ranunculales; family Menispermaceae; genus Stephania; species Stephania japonica. The sequence continues at coordinate 11,822,901 of CM077562.1, forward strand.
TCCTCTACTAGTATCCCTACTCTCAGAATACTGCCTCTGCTGTTGTAGAGGTCTAGTAGCCTGTGGTGGTCGACTACCAAAACTCTATGCAGATATTGGTGCAATCACTATGATCTGTGCAGGTCGTGGTGGTGGAGGAACTGAACCACTACTTTGGGCTCTGCTGTCCCTAAAACCTTACCTATTCTTCCTCCTCTTCCTATCCTGTCGGCCTTCAGAACGTATCTCCTGCCTAACAGGTCTAATCTCCCCTGGATGTGTGCGTAAATATCCCTCCCTAGCCAAGCTCCTTTCATAAGCTCGTTGTAGAGTCTCTGGCTCTGTGGAGACTACAACACCTCCAATATCAGGTAACAGTCTCTCAGTGAAGTAATAGACTATGTCCGTCTCGCTATCTGCTAGACCCCCAACATAGGGTAGCAATTGCAGAAATCGTCTCATATAATCTATGAAGAACTCGTCTGTGAGTTGTCTAATCGTGGAGAACTCGTTCCTCTTCGCTCTTAGAACTGTAGGAGGAAACTACTTCAGGTTGAACTGGGTCTTGAACTCTATCCAGTCCTTCGGAACCCCTCTGGTAGACACAATCGTAGTCCACCAGTCATTAGCCTCCCCAAACAACATCAACGATGAAATCGACGCTCTCATATGCTCCTCTATCGCAATGATGTTGTGAACCTTCTCGTGGCTCTTCAGTAACATCTCTGTAGCCACCAGATCTGTACCCCCAAAGAACTCCTTCGGGTTTTGCCTCTTGAACTCCCTCATCTGTCTAGCCTCTGTCGTGGCCCTAATGCCACTCTCTGCTACTGGAGTAGACACTATATCTTTTTGAACAAGAGGTGCAATAGGCACTGCCTCAGCCTGTACCGGTGGTAACACAGTAGCCTTCAGTATCGCTGCAATCATCGTAGGAGCAGTGGGTGTAGTAACAATCGGTGTATCCATCTCCTGAGTAGCAGGAACTCTTGAGGTAGATGGTGGTGATGGTGTAGCGGCAACAGGCGTCCTTAAAATCTGCAAGATCTCCTCTAACTTCTAATCTTGAGTAGCTACCCGTTATGTCAATGCCTAAAAATCCTCTGCACTAATCACTTGAGAACCAGCAGCCCCACTGTTATCACTAGGATCTGTCTGATCCGTCATCGCAATCAAAACTCGAAAGTGAATACTCGAATTTGTTAATAGCTACCGATATAGTATAATACATCGCAACAATTATAACATGTACCATCAAAGTTTAATGAGTTAGATCGAATTGAAATTTCTCAATCCGCAATAATTGGATCGAGTAGCGAGATGACCTTAAATGGACCAGATCCGGTCCGCATACACCCCTAATAATGTAGATAAATATATCATACAATATATTTTTTATTCGTTGGCCATTAGAAGATGTGGTCTTCCGCGTGAAGTTTTCTTTTGACTGGAGTTTAATTAAGAATTGTTAGCTAGTTTCTTTCACGTAATCCACATGGTTGTTATTAATTAATGACTTTTCAAATTATGCAACCTTTTAGTTTATTGGTGGAACACGACTGGCTAGTTTACTTAATTAATCTCGCGTGATAATCTAGCTTTTAAGGGATTCTTATATTTTTTCAAAAAAAAAAGGATTCTTATATTCATTAATTCATAATTCACAATTCATGATTAATGTAAAAAAAATATTAATGTTACTTTTTTTTTTCTTTTGACATGAGAGATGTTGTCGCACTGTATATATGTACTTTTTGAAAAGAGCTTTGAAGCAAAATCCCCATCCCATTTTTTGGGCACATGAATAAACAAATATCTCTTTCTTATAATAAAAATATTAATATGTTACTGTGAGATGTCATTTTGTCCAAGCCTCCAAGGGAATAAAATAAATTATTAGTCCTATAAATAAAAGAAATTATTAGAAAATTGTAAAGTATATATCACAAAAAGTTACTTTGTGTAACTATATGGTTTTTTTTTGACAAAATGTATAACTATATGGTTAATTATATTAGAAAGGTAATTAAAAAATTATACTAGTGAGTACTATATATGGTGTATAAAATTTCCTTGGAAAAGGACCACCTCATTTTTTTTTTAAATCTTCATCTTTTTTAATTTTTCTTCTATGCTTCGCAGGTTATAACAAACTGGTGATGTATATTCATATATTCTTCTTAAATACCCATACTCATAAAACCTATATATAGACGATTTAAATATTATAACTAATTTTTTAAAAAATATTATAACTAACTAGTCTGAGAGGCATAAACTCCGCACGTGAGCATAATTTTGAGCTTGTTCTTTTTTATTATTAAGCAATTAAAATTCATAATCTCAATATTAGTGAATCTTTACTGGAGTAGGATTCATTAAAAATGGGTGGACAACTTTTAGTTTCTCTTGCTACTTTGCATGAGATACTAACTCTTGTGGCTTTATTGGATAATAACACAATCTACTTAAAAGAGATGCTTGATATTTTTTAATTTTATAAAAGTGATACTTGATATGGTTAGCGGTTAGGCATAACTGTAAAACACAAAAACTTATCAGCTAAGCTACATATGGCTTGGTGATTTATTTCTGATTAGACTATATATAACTACCTTCATCATAATAATTAGAGCATCCTTTTTAATTTTTCAAAAAATAATCTTAGAAAAAAATTGTCGATTTTACAAACCAATGGCCTAAAAAAATTAGGGCCCAAAAAATTAATTTTACTAAAAAATATAATTTTTTTTGGTAGGAAAAATTATAATTGAATTACAAACCAATGGCCTATTTTTTAATTATTCACCTATAATAAAATTCATAATTTAATTACAAACCAATGACTTCAAAATAAATACAAAACTGATTGATAGATCAAAATAAATAATATATATAATCAAAAAAGGTAAAACCTCGGGAGATTATGGTTCGATTCTCACTAAGTCAAGAAGCATACACAATCAATTTCTATTGAGATTTGTGTCGCATTTCTTTTGTATATATTGTATATATTAGCTATAATAAAATAAAGTCTCGTTCCTATAAAAAAAAAAAATCTATTGGGATGTGCCTTACAAATCCAAAAGGAGTAGGAAAACAAAATGTATTGAGATGTGTGAATAATCCCTTGCACTTTTTTTATAAGAACGGTGCCAAAGTTTTGTTACCCACAGCTCTATACGTGATGTACATGAACAAAAAAAGTAATAATCAAAAGGACTCCCAAACAAAACACCAAAAAAGAACCTCTTGTCCCAAAAAAGAATAGGAAAACACCCTATATCATCATCCTACGCTGTCCAATTCAACTTCAATGCCCATAAGGTCCCTCCATTAATCCTTAATCCAAAAAAATTATGCCGCTCCTCTCCTACCAAGTAACCCAGGGTAGTGCAAGCATCACGGTGTGCCATAGAATCCCTTGGTCGACTTTTTGCAAGAGTTTCTACGATCACTGTGACAACTCCAGTTCCTGATAAAACTGGATCCTGTCCAACCTAGGTCTACGTGGACCCCCAGAGTCCTTACTCGCGAAGTCTAATAGCATCCTAGTCAACCTCAAATCCTTAGATACATCGTTAGTAAATCATTTAAATGCGTGAGTTATAGGATTATAAAGTTATCAAGAAATTCACAGCGGAAATCACTATAATCAACTATAACTAAGTAATGAAAATCATAAATAATAGACAACTAATAATGTGGAAACTCTGAGAAATGGATAAATACATGCATGTCTGGTGATCAAAGCTATACAAAACGATCGTACATGATATCCCTAATCTCTCAAACTCCAATACATGTCCCAGTATTTAACAAAACATAATATACATAATCACAGTCAAAAGAACAAAAACCTACACCGAGTAAAGGAAAGGATTGCTCGATAGTCCTCAAAGGATATCACCTAGCATCAGCTCCTTTCCTTTACTCGTCTCAGCTCTATCTGCACCACCGTCACAAACTAGACAGTGAGTGCTTGAAAAAGATAATGTAAGGCCAGAAGAAACAAAATAGTAATTCAAGATTTCTCAAATAAATAGTCCAAATATCATGCAGTATTGAAAAGCGAAAAGTATAATAAATGGCATGATAAACAGACTAACAAGCTGAGTAACGACGTTTGAGTGTCTAGAGAATCAAAGGAGGCCCATAAGTGGTCAAAATCAATGCAGTACCGCAGCACCACATTTATTATCACTATATTGACCAACCAACCAAAGACACCGCAGCGTCCAAACCATCCAGTACTCAGGGTATAACCCGCTAATAGTGGGGTGGAACAACACAATCGCAGAAGTGTTCACGCTTACCCACTCATATGAACCCAAGAGTACCTTCGTAACTCACTTACACCAAGACACTCAACCAACCAAATAAGAATAGAATTCCAATAAAGGCTCAATTTAATTTAATTAATAATAAATGGATAATGAATTAATGCATACTTTCTATCTGACTTACAATCATACGATAACATATTTTACACCGGAAACCTCGATTCTCGTGAATACTCTAAATCGATTCACTCGACTTCTCAAAATCTGTCAATTTATCTAAATTTACAAATCCTATTAATATCATTCTGATTTTTCCAATTTTTCATAATAATTTAATTAGTGTAATTGGGTTGATTTCCCGAGTATTAGGTCATATTTGGACCCAATTGGATACCTGAGAGATCCCCCTAATTTTTCAAAATTTTTAGAAAATTAGTATCTGTGAACAGTGTCACGGTGCCAAAACGTCGTGACGTCTTTGACTTGGGCAGCGTCTCCACGGTGTGGAGATGAAACAATCTGCCCAACTCGTGTGTGGATGACGCCGTGACCTGTTGTTTTATACGGCGTCCCCACGGTGTCTTTCCTGGTTTTTCATTTGTTGGCCTCTGCTTGAGACGTCTGTGAGTGGCGCCGTGGGAAATACTACTCACAGCGTCCCTCGCGGCGTATTCAGCAGAATACCTATCTCAGGGTTTCTCGAATCCCCGACTCGAGTCGCCGAGTTTCGAGTCTATCCCAAACCCTTCGGGATGTTCAAAACAACTTAGAACTCAACTCCTTTTGTATTGAAACCCCGACAAAACACTCGATTCGAAAATAACTCAAAATTCTTGAAAAATTCTCAAAAATTTCAATTCACTTCAAAATCATAAACCAACTACAAATTCATCAATCAAATACTCCCTTGATCTAAAAACCATCATTCAAAACCCCCTCTCCTCTTCGTTCTCACGTTGGATCGAAAATGATAAGATGAAGGGAGGAGAGAGAAAAGTTGATATTTATACTTTCCATTCATCTCATTTTACGCACGGATCTCGAGGCACATCTTGTGTCTCCTCTTTCATCTACCCAACAACTCTAACACACAATCTTGACTTAAATGGATGACTCCGTTTTCAAAACCACTCTGTTTCTCGCTCAAAACACGTGTTCCTAGACCCATTTCAACTCTCAACTTGCACCGCGCATGTTCCAGGACATAACCTCACTCTCACATTTTATTTAATTATTTATTATTTTTGATAATTCAGTAATTATTATTTTTTGGTGTTTAATTATCCATATTATACCTTAAATTTTTTTTTTCCTAGCTGAGTTTCACACGGAAAATCTGTGGCAATTATTAAATGAAAACTACGCACGAGGACACACAGTGTTCTCATTAGGGTATAAATAATAATACAAACATCACAGAAAAATAAAATATACCTTAGTGTTGACTCTTGATGCTTAAGTAATATGACAGATCATGACAGTTGGTCACGGTCCTGTAAAATACACGAGACATGTCACCAATTAAATTTGAGGGTCGTTACTATCACTTTCTCATCAGTGATATGTATACATTCATCTCATTGCCACTTGATTTATGTGACGGAATGATCATACAATAGTATGATCATATGAAAAAATTAAGACATACACATTATAAGCAGGGAGCGACCATATATATAACAAAGAACCAAAAAACAAAAGGGGTTAGTAACCCATAACTCTAGAAAGATGATAAATTTGAATAATAGATGCGGTGTTAGAGAGAGAGAGAGTATCAATACCGTATGGAAGATCACATATGCAATAGATGTGAACAATGTCTTTTCACCATTAGTGAGACGCGTAAGAGGGATGTACAATAAGAGAACGCACGTAACCACTTGACAGGGCCGGTTTTGTTATTTTGGGGGCTGGGGCGAAATAAAAATTTGGGGTCTTTATATTTAACTTTTCAAAATATTTTTTTGTGCATATAATTTACAACAACAAAACTATAATCCTAAATAAGTTGGATTGGCTACATAGGTAAAAAAAAAAAAATTTCTCTATTTTGTTCAATTTTTAGTGCAATTGATGGTGTACTTTTTGTACTTATAGTTAAGTTTACATATATTGCTAACTATTCTCTTACTCAAATTAATTTTTTTTTAAATTTGATTTTGACTTTATTAAATTTAGTTGGTGGAGATGTAAACTTCTTTTATTTAGTATTATTTATTTATTGAGACTAAAACTTTATTTATTTTGAGATTGTAGAAAAAAAACTCATTTAAAGGAGTAGACATAACATATAAAAGAAATTATTGTGTGTTACAAAAAAAAAAAAAAAATTGTGTGACATTCAACATGCATTGACTGATTTAGTCATTAAGATCCACTCAATGTGCATTGAGATGAGTACTTACATATTACGATGAGTTTTCATGAATGAACCCCAACAAGTGTGTACAAAACTGCTACTTTAGCAATATCTCACAAATGCCCAAATTTCACATTAAAGAAAAACATTTGTAACATTGTTGAAATATAGGGGCCTTTCCTACTAAAAAAAAATAGAGGGCCTTGGGTATGGGTGGGGGACCTGGGGCGGTCGCCCGCCCTGCCCATGCCCAAAGCCGGCCCTGCCACTTGAGAAACCGAAAACGTAAGAAAGAAAAGCGAAAAACTAACTCCATCTTGAGAAACCCGAAAACGTAAGAAAGAAAAGCGAACTCGATATGTATAATTCTAATATACGTTGGGATTTTGTTCCATATTTTAAATTACTTAAAATACCCTTGTATAAATTGCTCCAATCAATTAAAAAAAGTGTTTTGAGAGCACTTTTGGAAATATTAGTGACAAAATAGCCTCACAGTGGAAAGTGTCATCAAAATTTTTATTATAGAATAGATTAACTGATAATTCAAGTCTACCCGTGTACATATTTGAGATAATCTCAATGTGTATATGTTCATAGTGAAGTCAAAAATAGTCAATATATTATATACCCACGTTAACATTAACAATCGACAAAGAAATGTTACTTGTTTTATAGGTAATCTTCCATTATATATGTTTTGAGTGCTTGGTAATTACATGGTCAAGGTCTCATAGAGTGATACTTTAAGGTCTCGGCTATTCGCACCCCACTTTTTGTTATTTATACCCTATTTTTTTTCTTCGTTTACCCTACTTTTTACTTAGTTTACCCATCCCCACCCGAACACCCCTCAATCATCTTTGTTTCTCAATTTTAGTCATTGTAGAACACTTGTACTAAGTCACCAAGTGTCGTATGAGTGCTTTTCATTGAATAAGGTCGGATTTGGGCGTGTCGTGTCTTAGAAGTAAAGAAGTGTCGCTCGTAGGGTTCGGTTGCACAAGGCCGAGACCTCTAAAGAGGTATCAGCTGACTCTGACCAAGACATCTTTAAAGGTAACAGTCGACTTTGACCGAGACATCTTTAAAGGTCTCGGCCAACTCCGACCTTAATGGGTGACAGAGGGATCCAGTCAATACCTCTTTAGAGGTGTCGGCCTTGTATTTTTGACGCCTCTTCAGATGTGTCACCCTGTGTTTCTGACACCTGTTGGCAACAAGAACGAACAAAAAGATTTTAAAACTCCTAAAAATGCATGAAAATAATCAAAATAATAGTGGGTTTTGCTCAGAATCGTTTGATATATTTGATTCCATCGAAACTTTGCACCAAAAATGCAAGATTCAAGCTTCAAATCAAAGCCCTAAATCTAACAACAAAACCACAAACAAATACTGACTAAAAAAATGTCAAAATCGACACTAAAAGAGAAGAGGAATGCACCAACGACGTCAAATCGATGTAATTTTGCTCAAATTTCGTTGAATTTGAATTGGTGATAAGAATGTGATTTGATGGAGGGGTGATTGGGGTATGTATGAGTGCATGGAGTGAGTGAGGTATGAGTGAGTAAAAACTCTTTTATATAAAAGGCTGGGTAGTTGAGTCATTTCATTAAAGTGAGGTACACGAAGTAAAATTTGGAGTGCGAATAGCCGGGTCATAAATCCTATATAGTTAGTTACAACTTGCAAACACACACTGGCAGAGTGCCATCTGTAGTCAATGATGTTGTTTGCATGTACTCCATTTTTTTTAGAGTCTTAAGAATAATGACAATTTTACCATAAAAAAAAAAAAACAATGCATGCCAGTTTAGTTTGATTATATGTATGGAACTACATGGGTCTTTAGTCTTTTTAAAGAAAAAAAATAATCAAGATAATTAAAAAAAAACATTTATAAACAACTGATCCCTAGGTAATTGCAATACAAGAATTGATCCTTAATTTCTTTTTGAAATAGATTAATTGACTGAAAATTGGTACTACTACTAATTGATTTAAAAAAAGTATAGACATAAAAATAAAAAAGTTGGCCGCGACGAGATTATATATATAAGAAAGAAAATTGTAATTAATATGTTCTTGTTTTTTTTTTTTTATATCGAATTAATATGTTCTTGTTATCAAAACCAATGTTATTAAATATTTGCTTAGTTAATTACTTCAAAAAAAATATTTTCTTAGTCATTTAGAACATAAATGAGGTAAAGTTTTATTTTGCTTTTTTGCTTTTTCAAGGAAAAAAAAGCTGAAAAAGTCTCTTTTTTTATAAGAAGAAAACCACAACTTACCTTCAATTAGGCTCTGATGCGTTAGTGAACAATGAACAGCATGGATCCCGAGGCGCTCGCCAGTGATCCCGAGTCGCACTCTGCAAAATAGACCTGGCGTGGGACCTCCGAAGATATCACTCCGATACCTAAGTAAGAGAGGGAATTAGAGAGACAAAGGATTTTTGAGGATTTGAGCATACCTTTCGTCCCAACTTAGTAGGCTTGTTCATGGACCGGGCTTAGGTTGAGCCTAACTGGGCCCGGGCCTAAGTAGCTTGGACCAAGCCCAGCCCACCACTTATGTTCGGGCCTATATCTTGGCCCAAGCCCGGCCCATCAAACCCACATGTATTTTTTATTAATAAAAATAATGATATTTTTTTAAGAAAATAAGTATTTTTAAAATTTTTCTACCATAAAATTAAAATAAAGTGTAGTATTTTGTAGATTTTGTATATATTTATATTAACATATCAATAAAACATAAAAGATGGGCGTAGCATGTTGGTAAAAAATAATCATCAATGTATAGGGTCATGAGTTCAAGCTTGTCTCTAACATATTTTTTTGAAAATATAGACATTAATTTAGTGGTTGGCAGGGTCAGACTTAGGCAGGGTCGGGCCAAAGCGATCTTGGGCCTAAGAAAATTTGTCCAAGCCCTACCCATTAGTCACGGGCTTGGACAAGCCGGGCGGGTGCCTGTAATGACCCAAAAAATATGCTGCGTCTGCATGACGACGTGTATTACAAATTTATACTCGTGTTTGTGTAACACGACGATGACGTCGAGTTACGAGTAGGATTCACCTAGGAAATCGTAACGAACGGGTATCGGGCGGACAAAATACAGGTACACGGGTCTTGAAAACGATTTTCGTGGACGACCTGAAAATAAAATACAATAATTAATTAATTTGAGAATATGTTCAGTCGTTACCATTTTCATTCGCACACGGCAGTATGAGTCGTGGTGCAGGCAGAGTGTCAAAATACTCGAAAAGAGTCAATTATTGGTTTGAATTGTTAAGATAGTAATGTCTAAGCTTAAGATAGGGTTAAAAAAGGGTTGAATGGTCAATTGACCAAAGTTAAATGACGTTTTGGGTACAAGAAAAGTCAATTGGAAGTTTTGACATTTTCTAAATAAGATAAATTGTTTTTCTTTATAGGATTTTGAGGTGTCAAGGAATTAGTGGTCTTTAAAAGAATAAAAGCCAAATTGAGAAAATTGGTCGAGTTGACATTCGACCAATGCAGTTCGAACCGAGATATGACGAATGTAGTCGAAATCTCATATTTTAGAAAATGAGGAAAATGGAAAGAAAATATTGTTGGGAAATGTGCCATAGGTCAATCCATTAATAGACTTTATGAATACATTTTAGTTAATAAAATAGAGGATTTCATTTGCTGTTTATTATAATTGATTTGCATGTTTACATTATAATAAGATCCATGGGTATTTACAGAAATATCCTAAATGTCCCTAGTCGATCATTATACTGGGAACTATAATGAAATAAGACTAGTGTGAGTCTTGATTGATGATCATACGATGATCATACGTATAGGAATACGAATCAAGATCATGAGTACTTGTTAGGAAACAAAGTACTGGACCGACCCGCTATGAGAACATCACATGGATTAAGTCATAGTTGTTTCTCATGATATGTATATTATTCAGTCCTCTGACTTGAGATTACGAGAGCCTTCAACATTAGGAACACAGTGATTTGACGCAATCAAACGTTGTCTTTAACCAGACGATTATAAAGGTTGTGATTGGTTACTGTGTGAATAATGTAGTGAAGTTGTGTAATCGAGATAGAATTTGTCCCTCTCATATAGAGAGAGATATCCAGTGGATCCCTCGATGTGTTAGACTGTTAAAAGGCATAGTCTAAGTGAATTGATATTGATCATGTCACTTGGATGTTTTCAGTCTACCTAGAGATCAAGACTAGTACGGTTGAACATATTGGATGACAATTCCATGCCTTATGTTTGATCAAAAGGATTTCGTGTGACAAAAGGATGTTATATATACACTATTGATTAGGTTGTATCGATTTAATATTCGTACAACTTGGATAGTCATAATGTCTTGCTAGAGGCCACTTATGATTTGTATACTAAAATGTGTTTTGGTATACTGTCAATGTTGTATGAGCCTATTGCGTCGCACACTAAGAATAGTTTTGCGAGATTTTAAGATGGTTCAGAAAAATGAATTTTATATGATAAAATTCATGACAGAAACGTCCTTGTAGTGTATTACACTTATACTTCTTTAAGTAGGGGTATATGTGTAATTTACTTAACCGTCTATATACAAGGGTTGTATAAATAGACACTTTGAGTTAGAATACAAGTACGAGAGATTAAAAAAAGGGCCGAAACTCTATTTTCGTTTTAAGAAACGACTTAGGGTTTTTGGTATGCACTGGATCGTTTTGGAGAGAAACAAAAAGGTTTGGTAATTTCTCGAAGCTAGCACTTCAAATCTTGGTCGTCGTTCGTGTGTGGACTGCTGATTGAGGGCATTCGTCGTTGGCAGCGCTTTAGAGATCGATTAACCTTCAGAAAGGTACATTGCAACTGAGGTATGATTAAAATTTCATAGTTTAAACGTGTTTTAATGGAATCAGATTCAGATCCTGTTGGGGTTTTTTCCTAAATTGTTTTGTAATCTCCGCTGCGTATGAACCCCAAACACCAACAAATAAAACCAAATAAATTATTATTTAAATTAGGATTCTCCATGATAAATGTTTAATAATATTTTTAAGGCGACTCACATCGAGATCGACCTCGTAATGAGTGCATGACTCAAATAAAATACTTAAAGACTTAGAGTTGTGCTTAAGAAAGATAATAAAATGATTTAGGGAATTCGGACGCGCCAAACGCAGAAAGATAGTACAAACTTTAAAGACGTCGAGCGATTTACGTAACTTGGCGAATTGCGTAGTGATTTGTGAGTAAAACCAGTTGAAGCATTTATATTATTTCATTTGTACATTTAAATCGGGCTGTTATATTGTGACGGCCCCAATTTCCCCGTGCAATTGGGTACGCCCGGCCTAGACCCGTACAAGCCCCGAGTCATCACTCGGCAACCTGACGAGCCTAGTCAGCCTCCTATATACTCAATTTAGTAATTTATGAAAGAGTTATTACAATAATACACAGCGGAAGACTAAACAATTATAACAAAGGGGAAATAACTCAATCAAAGGGAAATTAGGAATTCTATAAATGTGAAAAACCCCGAGTATTGATGTACAATTCGAAATGTAAAGGTACATGATACCAGTCTCATCAAAAATTGCCAATTTCAATAATCCCAAAGCATATATATGAAACAATATACATAAAAGCAAAACATAAGGAAACCTACAAAATAGTCTCCAAGTCCAGTCGCTAATCCTCACAAAAAGTCGCCTAAGCAGGGCTCCTTGCCTCTACTGCACTCTGCTCTATCTGCACCCACCGTCACAAACTAGACAGTGAGCAACTGGAGAAAATCGAATGTAATGCCAGAAGAAGATAACAGTAATTCATGATATAACAAGTAAAACAGTCTAAATATCATGCGGTAATAAAAAGACAGCAATTTAAATAAACAAGGTGCATGATAAATAGACTAATAGATATCAATCGAAAGTCAAGTGTGTTCCAAGGAATCAAAAGAGGCCCATAAGTGGTCTAAATCATAGCACAACGGCGAAGACCTCGCGAGGTCTTCCCGGGCATCGACACAAGCGAAGGCACAACTATAACGGGAGGGACTCGAACCCACCCACCCAGTACTCGGTGTCACACGGTCACTAAGGGTGGTCACACACTCCTGTACATGAGTGCCCACGTTTTATCCCTCTAGTGCAGGTCCTAGTACTTTTGAGATGAAACACTTACGCCGAAAAACACACAACAAGAAATGGAATGGAATACCAATGATAGAGAATAACAAGACTGAATAAATGATAATGAATCGCATGACATTTTCTTACTGGCTTACAAACGTACAAATACTTTTTAAGGCAAGTGTACTTACCCGAACTATCGCGACCTGTGTAACAACACTCTCGCATTCCTAGTACGTATCCCCGAGTTTTCCGCTACCTGACAAGGTTGGAAACTCTAATTAATGGGTCGAATCATTAGCTAAACCCTAGGTGAAACCCTAGTGTATTTCCAAGTGTTTTAAGGACTTAAACAACTCAACAATTTGATAGAAAGACGAGTACTCTCTCGGGTTTGAAAAACCACAACGATAATCACGACAGTGATATCACAACATCGAGAATCATAACGCATGTAAGCCTACTCATGAGTTATAGGCTCGGCTCAGTCGTATGTGGGTCACGCCATAGTTTCGAGAGCCGGTGGCGTGTTCACGACATCATGACCATTCGTCAACTTTAAACACTATTTTTTTAAAAGAATGTAATACTAGCATATATGGAAATGACATTAAAATACCAGAACATAACCACACGTTCCCAACACACACACTTGATATTGAAAGCATAAAACATATATCTAGTTTCTCGCACACACAATGTGTTCATCAACACAAATGAGCACCCTAGACAAAGTAAAACCAAGTCCATATATCCTAGCCAAAACCTCAAAACAAAGTTGGAAACTCAAAGTAGTTTGTATAAACAAATAAAAATCACCATGGTCAAAACTTCAACTAAAACTACCACTACATCCAAAGTCTCCATGGTGTCTCGCTGGTGTTATCCTATGTCGGGAGGGAGCCACCACGACATGAGATAGTCGTATGTACCCACCTTAGTTCAAAGATTTCGATAAAGAATCTATAAAAAAACAACCCAGTCAATAACAACGAAAATGACTTGCCACCACTAGCATGAACCGCTCCGAGGTTGCGAGACACTAGCATGAATGTAGTGTGGTCTCCATCAACCCCTGGTCACGGCGGTCCCATAACAGTGCCACCAAAACTGGTGGTTTCCGGTGAGAACAAAAAACACATAACTTACATGAAATGATGGGTTCACACACCACCCCCGCCATTGTTTTACTTGCTCCGGGGATTGGGAGGTACCCACATGCTCGTGGAAGAGTCTCCAACATTTCCCCATATCACAGCAATCAATGGCAGCGGTGCCGCCCAGCCAGGTGGTCCGGTAGTGGTGAAGTCGCATGAAACAGGGCAAAAAAAAACACCACCACAGTTCGTGAAGAAGGAAGACAGGTGTCTCCATGTGTGTTCCACGGTTGGGGGAGGGTTCGAAGTTGCTGGGATGTTGGTGACCGTCGTTGTGTTGCCAGCAGTCATGCCCACCGCGGACAGACTGTGTCACAGTCGCACAAACACACAGTCGTGAGCACGAGGGAAAGAGAAAGAGAGAAAGGGAGAGATGCACCCTTACTCCGGTGGCCGAGCCGTCTCCGTCGAGTGTCCGTCGTTCCAACACCGTCGAGGAGGGGTGGTGGTGGTGGTTCATCTGGCAGAGGCGGTGCTGTCAAGAGGTGAGAGTGAGAGAAAGAAACGAGAGATAGAGAATCGAGAGAAACCGAGAGAGAGAGAGAGAGAGAGAGAGAGAGAGAGAGAGAGAGAGAGAGAGAGAGAGTCACCTCCGACGTCTAGCAACTCCGGCGTGGACCGGTTCGGTGAGGGACCGAGTGGGGAGAGTGGGAGGGGCGGCAATGGGAAAAGGAAGAAGATGAATAGTGTATTTAGGGTTTTTGTTTGTTTATATATATAAGACAAAGGTCAAATGACCATTTTGCCCTTCCATTTATTTCATACACATTTTAAAACAACTACCCTTATGAGTCATTTACCACTTGTTTGCATCTCAAAACATACACGCATCCCGATGTCAATCTCATGGCTCCTCATTATTGGGCTGTGTCATTTTAACAATCCTATCATGTAGTCTGTATGTTGCGTAGTTAACCAACTCCCACGTTCAAACTACGTTCCTCAGTCCGTTTTTCCTTGTTCTGACTCCCGTAATGCGCGTAGTCTTGCCTTGTCTCGCCAACTAATTAATTAAATTAATTAAAAATTCATTTATTTGTACTTTTTACTTGTTTTTATCCCCCGCTTAACTAGGCGAAACCTCACTCAACTAAAAATCGCCTGAATGGCTCGGGACCCTTAAAATACTAAAATACTAATAAACATAACCAAAGAATCATAAAATCACTTCGGTGTCAACTCCTGAAGTTCGAAATACTGCCTAGTATTCACGTAGCCGAGTCACAATCCTGACAAGTGCAACGTAAGTTAGTTAAAAATTTGGGGTTGTTACATATATTTCTTGAGCAATATTTCTTGGTGAAATACGATTTCTTGAATTCTAATTGTGGTATCTATCTTTGGTGGATTATCGGCTTGGTTTTTCCTTGGATTCCTTAATGAGTGGTCTTTTATGTCTAAGTGGGCGATATGGTGGTTACGAGTGTGGAGAGACTGCTTAGTGATGTCTTTCACCACCGTAACTACACGGATTCTAGACGTGCCTAAACCCGCATATTTAGGGATTTGTAGTCTGACCGTGAGTTGAACTGTGCGTGGGCTACGGTATTATGATTCATACTAAACTGTCGGTGGTTTATTTAGGTCTAGAATCTGTCGGGAAGTCGGCTTGCGTACTTTGTGTTGCAATCTGATGGACTTAGAACACTTATATGCATTTTTGTTTTGTGCTCTCGACACTCATTTATCGTTGATATCTCAGTAATTTATTATCATGTCGTCTCGTATTATCTTTGTGATATTCCTGCATGATACTTGTTTAGCCGTTTATTTCACATTTAAAATTATATTGAGGCTCCACTTTGTTGTTACTGTTATTTTATGTACTCACCGTCCTTTTTATGACGGTGGGTGCAGCCCCAGGTTGACAGGCGGATTGACAAGGGGAAAGGACCGGCAATAGGCGATTGATGTTGAGGACAGCTAGGTGACCTCCTCTTGCCTACAATGTAGGTTCTTTGTATTACTTATGTATTTGTTTTTGAAACACTGGGATTTGGATCTCCTCTGACTTGTTATACTTTTGGATGTATACATATGCGGGGTTTCTACACTTTACGTTGTCCTGGCTAGTGTCTTAGAGTTGTTTTGAGTTAGTTTGAGATTTTAATGTTCTAATTACTCACTAGAATAACTCACTTAATCACATTTAAAATTGCTTAATTAATGGAAAAAAGGTAAGGAAGGCTGACTAGACTTACGTTGACTGTGCGAGGGTCAACTCGGGGTCTACGTAAGTTTAGGTCAGACAGAGCCCAGTTTTGGGGTTTTGAAATTGGGGTCGTCACGGTACCCAAGCCCGTGAACATGTCTACAACCTAGTCTTGTATTTATAGGTTATGGAACGTATCAAGTTAAAAACTTGCCTTCTCTCTCTCCTTCCTTTTTGGGATTCACAACATTGAGTAAGTGTTGGTGGATTTAGGTTCATCAAGAATCCCTTTTTTTCATATTTATCAAATTGGGGAAATCTTTTCTTAACCGCTTTATGAATCTCGTTTATGAGGGTTTCCAAATTCGGGAGATCTTTCCTTAACTATTTATGAATCCTGTTTATGGATCTCCTTTTTTGAGGTTTTCAAATTCGAGAAATCTTTCCTTTGTATGTTCTCGAGATCCGCATACACCGATCTCGACGGAGAGTATTATATATACTATATTAGGCTCAAGTCTCAACCTCTTATCGTAAGAGGACACATATTACACCAGTGAAGTACCCACTTAATTAGTTGGTATTTAATAAAAAAAAGTTAAAACTAACACTTTATATATTCTTTTTTTTTCTTATTAAAAAACACTCATTTTTCATGTCTGAACGAGTCTTGTTTCTTTTTTTTTTCAACTGAGTTTTGTTTCCTTGGAAGTGATGGGCTAGCTCCTCTTCTGGTAGATATAAAGACGTTCTCCTTGTACCCAATAAAAGTCCAACTAAATGCACACCACCTTTTACTAAATGCACCCCATTTTGTGTGACACACCAAATTCAAATTTCAATTTTTAAGTGCACCCCACATTTTTACCAAAATACCCTTTCATTCAAACTGAAACACCCAACTCGAAAACCTTAGTCGAGACATCTATTTTATGTTCGACAACATGTAGCCGAGACTTATCCACTAAGCTCGGTGTTGTTCAACTGAACCTCTTTGGTGAGATTTAGTTGACAACTGCTGACCCAAGGGTTCAGTGGATTTCGACCGACTCTCTAATTAAAGGTTCGACAAGCTGTGACCGACTCTCCAACTAAAGGTTCGCTGGGCTCTGATCGACTCTCCAACAAGATATTCGGACCTTCAAGGCCTAACCCCTTTTACTAAGTGCACCCAAAAAAAGTCGAACTTAAAAAAAAAGTCAATCCTACTATAAAATGACCCTTATGCCCGTCACTGTAATTAGTGCATCCCGCTACAATTTTTAAGTGCACCCACACACTCACTTCTTTGTGATTTGTAGGCATCATTGAGTGGTTTGGCCTTGAAAGTCCGAATATCTTATTGGAGAGTCGGTCAGAGCCCACCGAACCTCTAGTTTGAGAGTCGGTCATAGCTTGCCGAACCTTTAATTGGAGAGTCGGTCGGAACCCATCAAACCTTTAGATTGGCAATTGTCAACTAAATCTCATCAAAGAGGCTCGGTTGGACAACACTGAGTCTAGTGGATAAGTCTCAGCTACATGTCGCCGAACCTAATATATATGTCTCGACCAAGGTTTTGGAGTAGGGTGCGCTTGGTAAAAGGTAGGGTGCGCTTAGCCAGACTCTAAAATAGTTGGTGTAAGGTCTAGATATCTACTGGGAAGAATTTATAGAGTGTTATAGAGATGACATAAATAATTTTTTATCATAGACAACACTATAAATGTTAATTAAACAACCCAGTCTAGTGGTAAGGGCAAAGGCGGGACTATATGGGTAAAACATAATGTGAGTTAGGTACACGGTCATAAGTTCGATTCCCCATGCACGACAACCAAATGTCGGGCCACTGGTCGTCTCTTTTCGCAATTCCAGAGTCTATAGAACTAGTCAGATCTAAGGGTGTAGGTAGGTAGGTTTGGGGCAGGGAATGCATTCCTCATCCCCGCTTATGGCGGGGCGGAGATTCCCCTCTTAAAATTCTCAACTGAGAAAATTTTGACCCCCATTCCCCACCCATGGAGATGTTTCACCCT
Source organism: Stephania japonica (assembly GCA_039657345.1). NCBI lineage: Eukaryota > Viridiplantae > Streptophyta > Magnoliopsida > Ranunculales > Menispermaceae > Stephania > Stephania japonica. The sequence goes on from CM077562.1 coordinate 11,841,004, forward strand.
ACAAGGATTCCTTAACCCCCATCACTTTTTCACATAGTATATTAATATATAAAAATGAGATCAAATATATTATGGATATAAAATTTAAATCATTGAAAAGAAGTCCTCTAAAAAAGATTTTGATCCAATTATATTTAATATGTATTTATAAAAATAAGTTTAGCTCAAATATATTATGGATAATAAATGACAATATAATTATTTACAATTGAAATGTAAAATATGTGTTTATAAATATAAGTTTAGTTTAAACAAATAAAAAATTGTTTGGCTTAATGGTCAATGTAAGATAGAAGAACTTTCAGGACAGAGTTCGATTCCCCTCACATTTCATTTGCATTTTATATTGTGGGAATCACATTGGAACTACACGGGGAATGGTGAATCCCCATGAGGATCTCCGTGGGGAATCTCCATATGGCATGACGCGGCGAGGAGTCTCCATGGTTAATACCACCCCCGCCCCGCTCTGCATGGCGCTGCTAGAGTTAACCATTAGTACGATAATTGTGTAACGTTACACAATTAAAATCAGATGCACTGAATGTTTTTTGACATTTTAAATGTTTGGTTGAAAATCAGTTCAGAACTACTATTAAAATAGTCCAGTTTGATTAGGGTGGGGAGTATCGATCGTTTAAGTCTATTCTTGATTCTTGTGGTATTCTCTTTCAACATCTTTGTCCCCATACTCATGAACAAAATGGTCAGGTTGAACGTAAACACCGTCATATCATTGAAATAAGTCTTACCTTGTTAGCTCATGGGAATTTTCCTTTAAAATATATTGGTGGAATGCTTGTGAAACAGTTGTATTTCTCATTAATCGTCTACCCACTCTAGTTCTCAATGGCAACTCTCCATTTGAGAAATTATTTCATGTTTCACCTGATTATAGTATTTTGAAAGTTTTTGGGTGTAGTTGTTTCCCTTATCTTTGTCCTTTTAATCGTCACAAGTATCAATTTCGATCCGAAAAGTGTGTTTTTCTAGGTTATAGTAGTCAACACAAGGGATATAAGTGTATAAGTCCTATTGGGTGAATATACATAACATGACATGCAGTATTTCATGAACATGAGTTTTCTTATCATTCTCTTTTTCCTTCAGGTCAGTCAGTGTCTAATCATTCTTCCTTCGTTCCTTCCACCTCATTTCCTTTACCAATTCCTTCTCATTTACTTCATACTTCTGGGGGTTCTTCTTCTCCTTCTAATCATGGGGGTTCAGATGTTATGCCATCTGTGCCATTGCCTTCCCCTACTTCTGTCTCAGATCTTCCTTCACAGCATACATCTTCTGTTCCCTCATATGATCCTTCTGTTCATGTTCATGATCAATCAGTTAATTCTAATATATACTAATACACCACAGAACACACATCACATGATTACTAGAGCTAAGGATGGAATTCATATGCGTAAAGTGTTTTTTCCAACCACTGCTCCGGGCCCTGATATTCCTACCTCAGTGGAGGTTGCCCTTAAGGATCCAAAATGGAAAGCTGTTATGGTTCGAAATATCAGGTCCTGTTGTGTACTGGTACCTAGTCTATTGTTCCTGCCAATTTTGATAAGAATATTGTAGGTAATAAGTGGATTTTCTCTATTAAAAAGAATTTCAATGGGTCTATTAATCGATATAAGGCTAGGCTAGTGGCCAAAGGGTTTAAACAAGTACTCGGAATCGATTTTGATAAGACATATAGTCTAGTAGTGATGGCCTCTACAGTTCGAGTCATTCTATCCTTAGTTGTACATTTTGGATGGTTTTTGCATTAAATTGATATCAATAATGTATTTTTGAATGGTACTCTTGTTGAGGAAGTGTACACAAACCAACCTGTGGGTTTTGTGGATGCTTCTCAACCTCATGTTGTATGTAAGTTAAGTAAAGCGTTGTATGGTCTTCGTCAGGCTCCACATGCATGGTTTGATGAGTTAAAATCTACATTAGTCTCTTGGGGGTTCAACAATTCCAAAGCTGACAACTCCTTGTTCATTTTTCACAAGGACAAGATTATGTTGTATGTGCTAGTGTATGTGGATGACAGCATACTTACCGGGTCAGATTCTACTGTCATTCAATCCTTTATTACTAGATTGAATGATAGGTTTGCTTTAAAAGGTATTGGAAACTTAAATCTATTTTTGGGTATGAAAGCTCACAGGTCTGCCAAAGGACTGTACTTAACCCAAACTGCTTACATCCAACAGCTATTACAGAAAGGTGGTATGTTAAATGTTAAACCCATTGATACCCCTTTTCTGTTAGTAAACAGTTGTACAATGATGGAAGTGCTTTGTTTCATGATAAAACCCTCTATCGTAGTCTTCTTGGTGGTCTCCAATATCTTGTCAATACTCGACCCAACATTGCTTTCATTGTAAATAAACTGAGTCAGTTCTAACAAGCTCCTACAATCTGTCACAGGCAAGCTCTAAAGAGAGTTCTGTGATATCTCAAAGGCACTACTGATATAGGTTTGTGGTTCAAACCTGTTCTTCTCTCTTCCTCATAGGCTATTATAATGCTGACTGGGCAGCCTCAGTTGATGATCGAATATTAGTGGTTGGTTTTGTTGTTTTTCTAGGCTTTAACTTAGTCTCGTGGCAATCAAAGAAACAATAGGTTATAGCGCGCTCTAGTGCCGAATCTGAGTATCGAGCTCTCGTATATGCTGTTGCTAAGATAAGTTGGCTTCAATCATTATTACATGAGTTGAAGATTTCTTTTTGGCTACTCCGATGTTGTGGTGTAACAACTTGAGTGTTGTTGCCGCCTTGGCTAAAAATCTTATCTACCATGCCAGGACAAAACACATTGAGTTAGATATCCACTATGTTCGAGATAAGGTTCTTTCAGGTCATTTTGATGTTCATCGCGTTCCATCAGTCGATCAGATTGCTGATGTATTCACAGAGTCTTTTACTGTTTCTCGCTATGGTTATCTTCGTGACAAACTGAGTATCGTTTCTCTCCCGCTCAGTTTGAGGGGGATATTAGAGTTAACCATTAGTACGATAATTGTGTAACATCTCCAATTGTGTAACGTCTCCAATAATTATGTAAATTAACTCTGTACTATTCTATAAATAGGGCACCATATTGTACGTTCCAAACAAGGAAATAAACTTCTTTTACATATTTCAACAAGCGCGGTTGAAATTACCCCCATCTCCCACCCTGTGGGGCTAGTTAGCGGAGAATCCCCACTCCATTGGGGCGGATCCCCACAAGAAATTGGGATTCTCTGCCTCAACTGCATCCCTAGTCAGATCGAAGTGCCTAGATATATGCACGCGTACCCATAGTTGATTTCAAAAAGTCAATTAAACATTTAGTAATATATTTATAACTTGATATTAATTAATTAAGTTCGATCAGGTACTTCATCAATGAATCTTGATAGAATAATTCAAGCTTACTATACATATTGTACTAAGCTAATTGTGACTCATCACTAGGCTCATTACATCAATTTGTTGAGTCTTGTAAACTTATAACCTAATTAAACTTTATGAATCTATAAGGATCATCTAAGTTTTGTCAAGTAAGATTGCTCAGGATCGATTGCTCTCCTGATCACTAAAACTTGTATTAATAGATATAAATTATGGGTGCCAATATGTGCACCTCACATATTTGTAAGGGCAAGCCATTGGATTTAGGCACCCCTTTGTAATGTGTGATGTCCTAAACTACCCTTATAGTTTACAAGGGCACCCTACCACCAAAATAACATAAACGACACTTACAGTATAGTTAAAAAGATTTTTGGACTCCAAAATTGCAAGGTTGCATCGCCGATGGTCAAAGGAGGTCGCCGGAGTCAGAGCGGTGCACAACGAGAGAGAAAGAGAGAAAGAGAGAGAGAGAGAGAGAGAGAGAGAGAGAGAGAGAGAGAGAGAGAGAGAGAGAGAAAGAGAGAGAGAGGACGTGTGAGGCATTGTTTGGCTTCTAAGGGGTAAGTGGGTAATTTCTTATGGAACATAATTAGAAATGTGCGGGCTAAAACAATTGTGGCTTGCCCTTATAAAATGTGAGGTGCACATAGCAACACCCTAAATTAATTAATATATCCTAACAATATAATTTCATTTTTTTGTCAAATTTTGTTACGTTGATGTTCCTCACATCCAAAGGGGTACAACAATCCATTACAACTTAAGCACAGAACAATATCTTCACTAACATGGCAACAATCCTATAAAGGGGGACAACAACTGTAACGGGCCCAAACCCTTGAGGGCTATTACAGGTGCCACGCGAGCCCACAACCAGCCACGTCACTACCAGCTGTGTCTCATGACTATCTAACGTACCACATATCATTTAAAACCTCAAATTATAACATTATTGCTACTTAGATTCTATTATTGGACTCCAATCATCTGTTAAATCATTAAATATCGCGGAAGACTTAAGACATGATAGATTAAATTTAAACATTCATATCATGTTAATGGAGCATATACCTAATGTGGAAAACTCGTAATCATCATATAAAGGTAAAGTAACATCAAAATGTATCAAAATATCAAAATGTATGTCATTGGTATCTCTCATAATCCCAAACCCAAGATAAAGTGATAAATAAATATATAATAAACGTACAAGTCCGGCCTGTCAGTCCATAATCACAGGTAGTCAGCAAGCTTGCTTTGCCGCGACTCGTACTAGGATCTGCACTCAGCCATCACAAAAAGGCAGATGACGAGTCCAAAGTGAGTATTCCCAAGGAAATTTAGTGAGTAACTACGAAAATTAAATGCTGGAATTTAATAAGCTATTAAATAAACATACGAGAAAATTAACAGGCGAATGTGCTCATTGCATGAATAAGTAATAGAAAAGCTCAATGTGTGTGTCTAACCCTAAGTCAGACTAGCACCATACTTCAGACTCCCCGTGAGCACTACCAGCGAGTACACTTCAGCATGGCCAGCCTCCGGTTCCTCTTCAATGGCTGGCTTAGACCCACGATGCACCGATACGTTCCCCGTCATTATATTTGGGTCGAACTATCCACTGAGACTCCTGGCAACACGTGTTATGGACTAGTGGACATATACACAAGAATAGCACGACGAGGGAATACCCTACCAACCATCTATATAGCCACAACAGGAAATAGAATAATAGAACAACTGAACTGGAAATTTAAATATAAATAAAGCATGTAATTACGTAATGAATTTCAATTGGGATGCTACACATCTCACACCGCGCTCCAACTAGTACGATAACGTCCAATCACGCCTCCAAATGCGTGCCCAATTCCTAGTCAATCACTCCTAAATACCTAATTATCGAAAATCCATTTAATGACTCGAACCTCACAATTTCCCTCAATTCTCGTTTACCTATTAATTTGCTCATTTTAATCCACATTATATCCAATAATCATCCTCAAGTTAAACCACCATTAAGCCAAATCAAAAAATTCATTTTTTTTAAAAAAGTTTAATTAGATTTTATGTTTGGACGTCGTGAGAGGTGCCGTCGTGAGCAATAGGGCAGTGGGTCAATGCCCTTTGGCACCGTGACTCATGTCGCCATGATGATTCGACCCCTACGACGTGACACAAAGCGCGAAGTTAGGGTTGTCTCATTGGTTTGGACGTTTAAATCTCCACGACATCCCTGGTGGCATCCAAGTCAGGAACCTAATACTGAAGTGTTTCGGACACCCCAGCTTCTCACTATGGTCCGAACTTGTCCCAACCTCTCATGAATCACCATACCAACCATGACAAACCATAAAACCTCGATGAAACTCGTCCGAGACTAAACCTTGATAAATCCCGACAAATAGCTGAACTTCTTCAGCAAACAACAAAAATAGTAATAAAAATTCAATTGGTGCTTAAAACCACAGCCTAATACCATAGCAACACCCTCCATATTAGTGTGCTTGACACCCATCCCTGAAACCTTCGTCAAAATGCAGAAATTCGTACCTGAAACGTAAAGATTGACAAGGATAGCAAGGATCTAACCTTTGATCGTCGATTGCTCGTCGTTTGGTGCTCCAAATGATCTCTTGAAGTTCACAAAACCCTCCACCACCAATTCAATTTTCGGATTATATCACAAGAGGAGAGAGAAAAGGTGGTGGATGCAAAGAAAATGGGATATTTATACTTAAAAACTCATCAAGTGTGTGGATGCATCACAAAGCTTCATCTTAGGGTCCTAATTGAGTCAAAAAGTCCAGCTTTTGGTGATTTCTTTGGGTGACTTCACTCCTCGACCTTATCTTTGCTCAACATAATTGATTGATTTCTCGGGCGTCCTAATACTCGTCTTCATGCCTCAACGCGTGTCTCTCGCGTCCAACAATGGTCCTAACTGACTAAACTACGTTTATGAATATTTATTATTTCATGCATTTAATCCTTTTCATGTGTGTATTACTACCCGACCTAATGTATTGTCATTCGCTACCCGGTACTCGCGTCGACACTCTAATCGAGGCGAATACCCATCACACTGTCTCACACGAGCAATAACAATATAAAAACACACATCACGATGCAATCTAACATAATTGAGCATAAACATCGCAAATAATGCAAAACAACAAACAAATCGGTCTATTTACCTACTCCGGGCGTGCCTTGGCCTAACTGTAGGGTCCACAAGATGCTAAGTTGTCATCCACGTCTACAAAAACGTCATAATAATGGCTTAATCAAAATTTGGTCGTTATAACAACCTCTCTAAGGAGTGCAACAACCACGCAGCTTGCACATGGGGCAACAAACTTCAAAGGAACAAAAAACCTAGATTGCTAAATCAAAAGGAAGACAAGACAACACCACTACTGCTGATAAACGTGCTCGAGATGATCGTCGACGTCGGCATTTAAGGACGCCGCTTGTTGTCTGAAAGTCGATCATCGACGTCATTCTCACTGATTCAAAAGAAGGTCGATCAAGATGATGCGCTTCTTCTCTAGTCGCTCTAGAGCCTAGTCAAAAAAGGGGTCATCAACTGCAACCACGTTGAAAACCTACAAGCAAGCCCTACAATCGGTAGCGGCAGCAAATGAACAAAAAAAATTAAAATTAAAATTAAAATTAGTGGTGGGGTACTAGGGCCTACCATTTAGGGCTAGCCCCGCTTCTGGATATATAAGGGGGCGTCCAAAGACGGTGGCCTGTCCCCCTAACATAAATGTATGGTGAGAAATGAGAATTAATGTAGTCAAATACCACGACTTTGTATTGGCATGCAAATTCAGTGTTTCGTATAAGTAAGAAAACGATATGTCTCGCTTAAAAAAAATAAAAAGATACGTCTCGGACATGACTTGCTCAACTTGGAATGTGCATGCAAGTTCCTCGAACTGGTCCAAGCAGTATAGTTACCTGCACCCATATGTACGAAGAAAAAAACTACTAGTGGTCCGACATTTGACTATTGTAAGAAATTGAATTTGAGACCATACGTTTAACTCATACAGTCTCATCTTCGCTCTTACCACTAAACCAACCAGTATGGGTTAAGCTATTTTCGAACTTGGACAATGATAAGAGACCATATGTATGGTCGACTCGTACTGTACAATTGACACAAATTTGTCAGGTGTTCTTAATCGCATGCAGGCCCCCCGGCATACACAATATATGTGCACATGTATACGTTTTGACATGCACATATACAAATGTTTGTATCTGAAGTATGTCAACTAATCATTTTCGGTTCAAAATTTAAATGAGACACATGTAGCCTCTAGCTATTGTATAATATATACTCCTGTATGAATGATCATGAATATAGTCAAACTATATAGTGCTAGCTATATATATATAGTTGCATGCGAACCACACTAGCTATAAACATGTTTTTAGATTTTAATTTATTTGTTTTCAAGTAAAAATACTAATTTTGATATATGTATATTATTTACTTATTTACTTTTTTTAAGTTACTTATTTACTCATTTATTGAAAAATAGATAATGCACGAAAATAAATGTAACTATATTCTACGTTTTTGATAGGCCAGGCCCAAAATGGTTAGTAAAGTAGCTGAAATATACTTACATGCTTGTTGAGTAGCAGGGCGTAGAATTAAATTCTATCATTTAGACTCTATTTGGCATGCACAACGTAGCTTATAAGTTAGCTGATAAACTACTTAAATAAATAAGTTGTATTTGGTTGAAAACTTATTTTAAAAATAAGCTAGACAAAACTCTAAATTTTTGGGTGCTAGTTGAGGTAGCGTCCAACTCAAAAAATATTGGATAGCATTTTTTGTGCGGACTTCGTCCCTTATTCATATTTCGGCTAAACTTTCGAAAAAGTAACTAAGCAATTATTTCGGCTATACGTATATGTACATGTAAGTAACTAATAATTGATGGGTTAAAAAAGAAAAAAAAAAAGTAACTAATAGTAATTGTTCTGAAAACAAAAAGTAATAATTGGATCGAAAAAAAAAATGTGACGACTTCCCTATTTGCGTTTGTCACTTTTGATGGGGAAGTGATGTATATATTATAATATTAATATATTACTAATATTATAATATATATTGCTAACTCTTACATTTGTATATATATAGTAAGTAGTACGTAATATAATTTATGTATATGTTGTAGAATTAATTTATTAATAAATATTTTGTATAAATAATATATTTTATTTTTATGAATATAACATGGTTTTCAAAAAAAATTCAGCTAATTTTTCTAAACAGTTTTAATAAATCAGTTAGATTATCAGCTTGCAGCTATCAGCCACTAGCTTTTCAGCTATCCAGCTCGAGTATCAGCTATTAACTAAATTATCAACTAGTATTACCAAACAGAGCCTTAATTAAGAATAGTACGTACTAGGGTAACCTGAAATGAACACTTGAATTAAACACTCGATTGTTGGTGTCTCATAAATACACATCAATGCACAAATTTATGGTCACCAACCAGATGTTCATTTTGAATGCTCAAAACAGGTCACCAAATCATTTTTCTTTAATTAATTTGATTTTTTTTCAAATCATGTGACATGGGCTCTCTATTTCTCGTAAGATACGTCAAACCTGCGACATGCTACGATGGCCACGAGTGTTGTTGGTAGATATACCACACATACTCCAACACTTCCCATCAAGTACAATTAGGCTAAGATTAGTTGTCACTTGCCAAACATGCACCTACTTTGTCAAACACATACCTACTTTTTAGAGGTCAGCGTACAATCATGCTTTTGTCTACCCTTAGAGATTCTAGGTCCACGAAAGAGTCTAGACTTCACTGCTAGCCCAACCAGATCTTCAAACATGAGCTTAGGGTCATCTCACACTCTAATATCATGTAGAAATTCATGTATGAGTCTGTAGAGTGTTGGGCCACACACGTACATGTACGTATATAAATTAATGGGGTTGGAGCCCATACATCTTGCGTAAAACCAATTGACTTGTGCCATGCTCTAATCTACTCCACTTATATACCACACGAACTCTTACTATATTTTCGATGTGGGATTACATACTCCAACATTCCTCTCCTTTTGTTTTTGTTTTGTTTTTTCTCTCCTTTTTCCTTATCATGTATATCTTTCATTTTTTCTCTTTTTTCTTCATTCTTCTTAATCTTGGTGTTTAGAAGCAATCGGATCTTAAGAAAGTGGCCAAGACCAATCTATAGCAATACCTTCCATTTTGGCATGTCAATTAGAGCGATTGCTACCCCTTGAGGTTTCACAAATTACAAATTACAAATTAAGCGAAAGACATCTAAAGAGATCAAGAGGGAGGATTTTGTGCGCCCCACCGAGTCTGGTCAATGTTTGGGTGTTTTTGCATTTCCTCTTGCTTGAGTTTTTGTGATTCTAGCTATGTTAGCTAGGTTGTGTTTATTTCGTTTGTTTATTTTCATTTTTTCTATCCTAGTTGGTGAGGTTGTCCTCCAATTCCATTATATATCTTGGTAGAATAATCCATGGTCTAGCTATATATATGGGTCTTGGTACATATGTCAACTTAATTACCAGTCCTACTAGTTAGGTTCACTTAGATTTACAATGGTTTGACTTGTGGTAATAGAGTTCTTTTTCTAAAACAAGTGTGATAGAAATCACCAAAGGAGTGATAAAAAGTATAGTGTGGTAAGAAAATTACTTTCTTGTAAATATACAATATATATTTTCATTATCATGATTATATGATTATAATTAATTCTTAGCATTATATGATTATAATTAATTCTTAGCTAGGCAACATACACCATTGAGTAAACTTTTGTTCGAAGAGTTTTATTAAAAAGTGTTGAAGGACAACTGGACAAAGGCCCTAGCTTTTTCTTCTTTAGAGAAGAGAAATACTAAATGAGAAGATAGCGCGTTAACTGGGCAATTTTGCCGCTTCTTAATCGAAAAGATGGATTGTGGTGAGTGCGTTCGACGTTTGAAGTCTTTTCTTTTAACAATTATTTCCCAAATTCACTTTAGGGAAGCAATATTGTTACTCGAATCCGATTAAAAAAAAAGAAAATGATAATCTAACACACTTTATTTTTTGGGCACACACTTTGTTTTTAGCTTATTTATAGTGTTTTGTTAGATGTGGGGTTCACATCTAGGGAGACTCAAAACATTATAAATGAACTAAAAAATAAAATGTGCACCCTTCTCTTCAAAAATAAAAATAAAAAAATAAAGTATGCACCTAAAGTGTATTACATTATCATTTCTCTAAAAAAAAAAAAATAATGCGGATTCGTTGTTCAAAATTGACTTGGGATTGCAAAAATATGTCAAAATATCATAAAATGTGCCAATGGATGAAGCACTATATAATAATTTCTAAGCTGAATAAACACAAGCATATAGATTGAATCATATTGGCGTCTTTTGCTTTATGACGGGTCCCAATCTTTTTTTTTCTTTCTTCCCTTTTTTCGAAGCCCCAACAGGGCCGAAGGTCCAATCTTTGAGAAAGAAAAAAGAGTGAGAAATTGCGAAAAAGTGGCAACTTTCACCCAACAACTTCGATCCGTGGCTCTTTTTCAAGTACTAGACAGATTTTAGGACGTAGTAAAATTATAGAGAAGTGCTAGAATGCACCAAAATTGACATTCAGAACCGACACCTTATCCAGTCAGCAAGCGAGGGCTCATATAAAAAGTTATTTTTTTTGATTTTTTCTTGCTTTAGTTGGCTATACCAGACAGCTGTTATGTTTTTATTGATTGCCTGGTCAAATGACTGTCAGTGCTGAATCAGCTATGTGTAGTTTTTGGGTATCCGTTTTGATGCATTCCAACATTTTCCAAAATTATAACTCAATTTGTAACAACCTCTAATCTGATTGGCACCAAAAAGCGAAGGGATCAAATTATAATGTGCAACTCTAAATATGTTGGTCTTTTTCTTACGATAATTGATAGGGTTATGAAATTCGAGTTTATGTCAATTGAAGGTTTAGAGTAAAAAAATTATAAGAAAGTTTGAACACTCGTAATTATTTTTTTAAGAAAAATGTAATATACTCAACTGATAAGTTTTGATTAAAAAATAAAAATTAAAAAAACTAACTAACTGCATACCATGCAGAAAACCAAAAAAATAAGGAGATATTCGACTGGCTGCAATTTGTTATCGTGTTGAGTATGAGCAGGCCTCAAATCTTGATGGTGGATGGAGATAATATGTACAATTGAGAGCTCCTTCCTTTGAATGGAGCCCAACTTGGAGCAAATTCAGACTAGTCGAACCTTCCAAAGATAGGGCTAGACACTAACAAAAAATTGAAAATAAATAAAATGTTACTATCATGCTTCATAAACACCCTTTAATGCTCCATGTGACTTGGTACACGAGAAAAGTACTTAAACAGCTGAAGCTGAAATGTTGGTGCTGGTGACATAAGGCTACAACAAGAAGAAGAGGCTGTGAAGGTCCACCCAACACTAACCGACCACACTAATGGTTTTTCTTAGTCTAAACACTTGCTATCTAGACTATCTAACTACTCTACAGTTTGCCCGAGTCATGCACCGTATAAATAAAAAGAGCTTCAAGTGTTAGTGTTTTAATTCTCAAGACTCAACTCAAATTACTCATTAAGAGACAACAACCTGCTTTCAATTGCCAACTAACCGTAATGACCACTCCATGATTTCCGAATGAGAGTTCCATTTCATTTGATGAAATATTTAGTCTCCAAACATATCAAAAGACTAGAAACATATCACTATATTCACAATCTTGAGAGAGAGATTGACTTCTTATTCAAACATGTGCCGTTGACTGTAATTTTAAAGTCTCGTTTTCAAGTCTTCTATAATACAATCTCCATTTTTTTAACTACAAAGTCATTGTAACAATGTAACAATAACAATAAAAGAGAATTGAAAACAAGTATATAAGACAAAACACTGGATGGGAAATCAGCATATGTAGAAGCCAATACATTTTTTAGAAAAGCAATGAAAGTGTGCCTTGAATTTACCCAATAAGAGTTCTCAAAGTCCACGCCCCTGTTTCTCTCTGTTTATGCTCTTTTTTGCTCTAATTGATCAATCAAAGCCAAATTCAGAGAAATTCAAGTCATGGGAAACTGTTGGGGATCACAAGGAGATAATAGGATTTCAAGCACAACAAGATCATCAACTCCAGGTACCCAAAGTTTGAGCCTTTTCATCTGCTCTGTTTTGCTCTGTTCTCTCTCAAATTCTTGAGTTTTTTTCATCTCTTATGTTCAATTCTTTGGTCAATCATGGGTTTTTGTGCATGATCTGAATTGGTATGTGTTGTTTTGGGGTTTGGATTGAATCTGAACTTGAGTTGCAGATTAATTTTGGTTTTAATCATGTTTGACTGTGAAAACAGGGACATCTAAGAACAACAGCAATGAAGGGGTGTCAATCTCTTCAAGGAGCACAGCTATGACGTCCAGTCAATTCTCATTGAGTGGAATAACTGATGAAGAATTCTCAGTTGGGCACATCCTGGCGACACCCAGTTTGAGAATTTTTAGCTTTTCAGAGCTGAAGAGCATCACAAAGAACTTCAAATCATTGCTTGGTGAGGGGGGTTTTGGGAAGGTCTACAAGGGTTGGATGGATGAGAAGTTGTCTGCTAAGGCTGGGAGTGGATCAGTTGTTGCTGTGAAGAAATTGAACCATGAGAGCATGCAAGGGTTTGATGAATGGAAGGTAAGGAAATTTACCAAATTCAAGCATTTTAGGAGAGTTTTTTATTGTTGTTTTTGATGGTTGCTCTGCTTTCCTCTGTTTTTCTCTGTTTCAGTCTGAGGTCAATTTCTTGGGGACTCTCTCACACCCAAACCTTGTGAAGCTGATTGGGTACTGCATGGATGAGGAAGAATTGTTGCTTGTGTACGAGTTTATGCAAAAAGGGAGCCTTGAGAACCACCTTTTCAGAAGTAAGAACAAATACAAGATGACAAATTTATGGTTAAAAAAGCTTTTTCTTGATTTGGATAATGGCAGCCCTCATTTTTTTCTGTACAACTATTTTAAACTAGGCAGATGTAATATAGTTACCACGATTAGAACTCACGAGCCCTGATTCAGTCAGAGCTATGGTGCTTATCTCGTTGCCACTACACCACTACACTACACTTGCATCCCTTAAGGGCTAAAGAAGTTTTCGAGTAGTTAATATGTTTTTGATTGACCAGACCTAACTTATTCCATTGTTTCTTTTTAAGGGGGTACGTCTTTTCAACCGCTTACATGGGAAATTCGAATCAAGATTGCTTTAGGTGCAGCGAGAGGGCTGGCCTTCTTGCATTCACATGACAAGCAAATCATCTATAGAGATTTCAAGGCTTCAAATATCCTACTTGATGGGGTAAGTATGTGAACTAAGACTTGATTTGTAACATTTGAAATATGTGTTTATGATCTCCTTTGCTGTACTTGTAGTCTATACTTATGCATCACTTCTTTTGTAGAATTATAATGCAAAGCTAGCTGATTTTGGCTTGGCTAAAAATGGCCCCCTTGGTGGCGCTTCACATGTTACAACAAGAATCATGGGCACCTATGGCTACGCCGCTCCTGAATACGTCGCTACAGGTATATTCTTTAGCTTTATGGCTACTCTTTCTTTTCCCTTTCAATATATATTCTCCTTGTTTAGTATATATCTAATTTTACTACCTCAACTAGTCTAGACTGCCCTACTTTTGTGATTATGCATGCACATTTGCATTTTGTGATCATCCACCAAATCTCATGCTCTCTTCCAATCCATTTTTCGTGGCAATAGTACATATTGGTATATCAAACAGCTAGCCACTCCTCTATCTGTTGTGATGAAAATGTATCATTTTGAACAGGTCATTTGTATATCAAGAGCGATGTATACGGCTTCGGAGTGGCATTGCTTGAGATCATAACAGGGCAAAGAGCACTGGACACAAATCGCCCAAGCGGACAACACAATTTAGTAGAGTGGTTGAAACCAACTCTAGGTGAAAGAAGAAAGCTAACAAAGATTGTGGATCCCCGCCTTGAGGGCCAGTATCCATCCAAAGGAGTCATCCAGGCAGCTGAACTCACTCTCAAATGCCTTGGCGCTGAGCCTAGAGTCCGGCCTTCGATGAAAGAAGTCGTCGAGGTCTTGGAACGAATCGAAGCCATGAAAATCAAGTCAAAAGAATCCAAAACCAAATCTTCGCGTACAAGAGAGCACAACCGCTATAGCCAGCAGTCTGCGCAGCGCCGCTCTCCTGTTCATCCAAGGCATGAGGGTTCTGCTGGTGGAGGCTATTTAAGTAAGATCGACCGAAGGTAGCTCTGGCATAGCACATGTTTGTGAAATGCAACAATGTTCCTGATGTTTTTACTTCATCATGAGCAATTCAATTCCATTGCATTAATTAGTCTATAGTCAATTTTTTTGGTTGTGATTATATGTTTTTAGAGTCTTTTTTTTTTTTTTGGTACAAGTTTTTGTAGTCTTTGACAAACAGGTATAATGTGGACTGTAAGGCGTAACGTGTAAGCTATATAGAATTGTTTCATTTGTGTGTGTATGTGTTTTATTTTTTTCAGAAATTGTTTCATTTGTGTTACTTGGTAGTTTCAATGGTCTCTTAAATCTTTATTTATTATTTTTTTTTTCTCTTTGTATCATACTAATTAAGTAAGAGTCAAATCTTTGACATTTGATGTAACAAAAAAAAAATTTGACATTTTAGACGTCACTTTTTTCAAACTCATACATAGGAAGATACTTGAATCTTAAGCCTCACTTTTTGATGACTATGTATATATCAAATCATTTGAGCTATCACTTAATAGATAAAGTGAGTTGAAAGGGAAGGTAGTGAAATCACTTGTTTTTCAGCAGTTAATTTGACTCCAACAAGAGTTGAACAACCTTAACCAATTTGCCTTTAGCAAGTGACGTCTCTATCCATCATCCAACTCACTAAACATGATTTGGTCATTTCAGATCAATGTATCTTTACATTGATTTATTACATTGAAATCCTACTAACATCGCACAATTTGATCATTTGATAATGTTCCCTAGCTAACTTCATGGACAATTCTTTCATATCTTCAACAATGGGAACAAGATCCATATATCAATTTCCTTTTTTTTTTTGTCAAAATATATCAATTTCCATTTCACCACTGATCATGTCAACCACCAATTTGGAATCTGAGAGCAGAAACCTCCTCCAAAAAATTCCTTTTGGCTCCATATTAATTAAGTATATCTCTAATGTGATGGCCATATGGCCCATTATCCTTTGACAAAAAAAAAAAAAATATGGCCCATTATCTTCAGCTAAGTCAACAGTCAAAGCCGCGGACTCAAGAAATCTGCAAACAGTCATCAAAACTGTTTACGTAAGTACAACATTTGTTGGTGAATTCAATTGCATTCAATAATTATAATTAATTTCCATTAAACTCTTTTCAGGAATTGTTGCAATCAACACATATGTAAAATTAATGAGATCCATCATAAAGTAGGTTTCTGAAACCAACCCAAATAAACTTCTACTTTAGCCTAAGCCCACAACTGGAGCCACCTAGTCCAAGTGCGTAACTTTTTTTTTTTTTTTTTAAGAGAAATTAAAATTTTATTAATCATTCATGGCTCAATACAAAACAGACATAAAATCAAGTATATTGATTTGTTAATCCTATTTGTACAAATAAACTGCTATTAATTTAATTTTTTTTCGAAATTGAAATAATCTAACAATCAGAGACTGCTCTCTACAATGTTGAAACTCATGACAATACACAAAAGTACTATAACCACAAAACGAATAATAAAATTTCTCAACAAGAAGAAGACAAAATAAAAACTTTCAACTAGAAAAAAAAACTAACTATAAAGTAAAAATTAAAGACAAATCAATTCAGAGGTATGGGAAGTAACACACTTTAATTGAGCACCAAGATTCGATGCATACCTACGTGGCACTGACATGGAGGGCCCATGCCATTGATTGCACGTTGTCATTAGAGATCTCGATGGGAGTCACCAAAACCTCTAATGAGAGATTTCAATCCTATGATAGTATGCTTCGAACCACCCCAACTAAAAACCTAGGTCACTCTAAACCCTAATCTAATCGACCAAAACCCATTAAAAAATACAATAAAAAACGCACAAATATACGAGCAACAAAACCCACTAACTTTTTTAATAATGTGGAAAAACATAAGAGCTATCCTTACACCGCACCACCGCAGAGGCGAGAACCAGTTACAATGGATGTTTGACAAGAGGGAAAGATTTGTCATATCAAAAGCATATGAGCTTGTTGCAAATCAAGGGGAGCAGAAGACAACCTTGAGATGAAATTGTAATTAGCGATGGCCCGGACCCTAGACAATAAAGACGTTCCTAGGGCTCGCTCTTCACAACCACCTTCCCACTAATGAGTTTTGTTGCAAGAGAAAGATAAAAAATGATAAGAGTATGTGAGAGATGCGAGAGGTTGATTGCTTACTAGCCCGAAGTGTATGCAGGGTGAACCCAAGATTTTTTTATAGCCCTGGGCTATAAGTATTTTTTAAATTATTATTTGTATATATTATCATGTATTTTTTAAATGAGTCATTTTTCAGAAGTATTATCATTTTCCTTTTTTAAATTATTATTTGTATATATATCATATATTTTTTAAATAGTCTATAGCATATAGCTAGCATTGTATCATATAAATTAAGCCACAAAATATTAAGCAAAAATATTTGAACAAAAACAATTATAATAGATCAAATTAAAACCATAAAAACATTAAATGATGAGTTCAACTGAAGTACCTTAAATTTTGAGAGTATTTGTTACAAATATAGCACGATCATAGAAAAGTGTATCAGTTGTAAACACAAATAACATAGAATCAAATCTACCAAAAAAAAATATAAAATCAAATATAAATTATGTATTGTTGGTAAAGAATAAAAATAACAGATAAATAATAAATTATATAATAATCAGGATATGAAGGAAATTACCTATTTAAGTTGCACTCTCCTTTTTTTTAAAAGAATCAAATTCATCAATTACCGCATCTATATCGATATTTTGAGCGAATTCTCGCTTAATATGAATGGTCATGGTATCTGTCAAGAATTCTTCTTTCATCATATTTTGTAAATCACTCTTAATACGCTTCATAGTTGAAAATGTTCGATTTGTTGATGCCATGGATACAGGTAGAGTCAAAATAAGACGAATCAAACTCTTAACCAAGTTGTAGTGGTGCGACTTGTTTGTTCGAATTAATATCTCAATAATTTAAAAGTTGATGAAAAATTCTAAAAATACTTATGGCGAAGTACATCAACCTCATAATGCTTCAATTGACATCTCAAATGATGAATTTCTTGATCAATAAAATCAGCTAGATAGAATTTTTTTGCAAGAAGGCATATTTGATCAATATCAAATAATTCAAACTGATCATTTGGCTGTAAAGCACAACTCAACTTGAGGATTTTCAATGCATCATAAATCTAAAACCATGTCAAATCTTAATAGAGTATATGATAAGTTTATTGTGTATTAATCTATTACATGTCTCTATATATAGAGATGCAATTACATACAAAATGTAACGTCTAAATAAGGTAACACATAATCAAAGGAGTGATTTGTGCATAACATAATTACATGAGTGATTTCACAACATAATTATTGGAGTGATTGCACAATATTCCTTAACATTGTTAGGAAACTAATATTCTGTAACGTCTACACTGATTATGTAACATCTACAATGATTCTATAACGTCTACATTAATCGTGTAATGCCTCCACTGATTATGTAGCATCTACATTGATTATGTAATGCCTCCACTAACTTAGCTCTATATCATTCTATAAATGGGACACTATACTGTACATTCGATATATATAATAAACTTATTCTATTCTGAAACTATCATGGTATTAGAGTTTGGTTTCTAATCCAAGGTCGGTCGACTTTTGAGTCGACGACCTGATCCTTAATACATCTTAGTGCTTGTTCTTGTATTTGATTATGCTTTTGTTTTGATTTCCTCTTGATTCTCTTATGTGTCTTTCACACATGTTTGTATGTTGTACTAGTCCGTTTGCCTCTTCCACATTGCTAAATTAGCCAATCCGCCTACCATGTTCGCACAAATTTGATGCCTTCCAACTCGCATAACCATATGCATGTCTTAAGATCCCCACTTCTTGTTCTGCCTGCCGTCGACTCTGGTGTCGATCTGTTGTCAACTCTGTCTCTTTTTGCTCCGACTATGTTATTCGTTCCATCACTACGTTAGTCATGACTATGTTATTACGTTAGTCGTTCCGTCGACTATATTGTTCGTTAGTCGTTTTGCCGACTACTCGTTAATTTGGCTCCGTTAGACGTTCCGTCGACTATGTTGTTGTTATGCATGTATTTAGTTGTTTTAGTTATTCCGTTGTTCACTAATCACGCCCTGTAATGACCCGAAAATTTGGTTATTTGTGGATGATGATGCATGTATTAGTATATTATTATTTTACAGGTCTCGAGCCGTTCGGGCTATATTTTTAATTGAGTGAGGTGTCGCCTAGTTAAACGGGGTTTTCGGGAACCGTTTTAGTGGACATTATTAGTAAACAAAGTCAAATGAAATATATGACCTTAGTTGAGGAAATACAATTTTATCAATAAAGTATAACTTAGACATGAGAAACTTATTTGAATACTAAGTGTGGGACCACCTCGAGAAGCGTGTGTGAACGCGGCACACGTGTACCGAGTAGCGAGAATTTGTGTGACCTTATTTATAATTTAATAAAATTAATATAATGGGTTAATATAGGATAAGATTATTAAAGTGACACAATATGGTGAGGAGAACCATTGGATGGGCATGGAGGATGTGTGTATATGTGTTAAATTAAATGATGAGCCAAATGACCCATAAGGGTAGCTGTCCAAAGGATGACCAAGTGTGGACTTAAGGGCAAGAGGGTCATTTCACATTAATTCACTTATATAAAAATATTTTCTACCCTAAAACCCTAATACACACTATTCATCTTTTTCTCCCAACTCACTGTCGCCACTGTTCATTCGCTCCTCCTTCCTCTCGCCACGCCGCCACGTCCCACCGGCGACGTCAACTCTGACGAGGTGAGGCTCACTCTCTCCCTTCCTCTCTCGTTTATTCTCTCGGCTGGACTGCTCCCACTCGCCACCCTCCTCGACCTCACGTCCTCTTTCACTCTCGGCTGCCTTTTCTCTCGGCTAGACAGCCATCACCACCGCCTCCTACTACATCACCGGAGCTAGATGAGTTCTCTTCTCTCTCAGTCTGTGCTCTCTCTCTCTTTTCTCTTTCTCCCTCGTGGCAGTCACTCTTTCTTTTTTTTTTCTCATGTTCTCGGACGTCACCGGAGCTAGCTCGCCCCCTAACTGGACTGCCACCACTCTCACCCTTACGGCACCGGAAACCTCGACCACCCACCGGAAACACCAAGGTGAGCCACCTCGGCTGTCCTTTCTCTCTTCTTTGCTATTGAGGTGGTTGTTGTTGTGTGTGGTGTGCATATTAGGTGGGATGTATGGATGTGTGTGTGTGCACACCCCAGTTGGGGTGTGGGAGGGGGTACTATGTGGGACTATTTCATGGGTGTATTATAGGGACAGTTGTGTGAATGTGTGTAGGTGATTTGGGTGTGTATAGGTGACGGTTTTGATTTTGGGTTTGGTGTGCATGGGGTGCATGAATAGGTGTGTGTGTGTACACCACTGTGGGGTGTACACAACAGCGTGTATGTGTACACCACAGTAGGGTGTACACAATGGTTATGGGCGTGAGAATGGATTAATGTATATGTAGGGCTGGCAAAAATACGGGAACGGACAAAAACGGGACTGGACACCTATTTTAAAAATCCAAAAATTTGGTGCCCGGTCCGGTCCCGTTTTCAAAACGGCACTTGTTTTTTGTCGAGTCCCGTATGTTTGTAAAACATACGGGACCCGTTTTGCCTTTGTTTTTTTTTTTAAAGATGATTAAATATTTTGTTTATCAATTATCTTAAAAAAAACCCCTCAACTACAACTACAAGTCTACAACTACAAATCACCAATTACCAAAAAATAAATACATAATATCACATTTTTTTAATTTCCAATATAAACATCACAAAAGTTTTTTTAAAAAAAAAGAGATATCACCTCAAATTCTCAATAGTCCAAAATCCAAATTATCAAAGTATATCTTCACCTCATGCATCAACAACAACTACATAAAAAAGTTCATGACACAAACACTTAATAAAAAATTAAGTGTAGTTCTTCAACTCATCTCACACAATTCCACATCCTTCAACTCTCTCGTGACTCAGTCTCTAACCCCTCAACTCAAGTCATTCATCGAAAGACATTAGGAAAAAAAATGTTTTCATTAATTGTAAAAGCTCGATCATTTAAACATAAGAATAAATAAAGCAACAATACCTAAACTTTCAACTTCATCATCTTCGTCACCCACATCTTCAACCTCCACATCATTTGAAGCTTGCCCAGAAGTTGTGGGATTGAGATCTATTTTCAGTTTCAACATTTCTGCATTGATATCATCAAACTCTTTCTTTCGAGCATCTACATAAAAAAAAAAAAAAAATCAAACACAACAAATCAATTTAGACTTATAGTTTACCAATCAAATAACTAATTATATAATGCTCACAGATTTGTTCTTCAACTTTGCTCCATTCACCCAATCACGACAACATATCAATGCTTCAACATTTTCAGGTAAAAGAGAATTTCTATACTTGTCAAGTGTTCTACCTGCTGTACTAAAAGCTGACTCGGAAGCAACAGTAGTTAAAGGAATGGCTAAAATATCACGTGCCATCATACTCAACTTTGGATATCGATATTGAACAGATTTCCAAAAATCTATGATGTCTAAATTCTTCTTTCTATCAAGCAATGGCTCATGCAAGTAAATATCCAATTCCGATTGTTCATTAGAAACATCATCACCTTGGAAAAAGTCATAACCCTAACACACAATTACAAACAATAAGATAATCATAAAGTAAGAACCACAACTAAATCAAACACTAAAAATAAATAAATCATAATTGTAGAACATACCATAGCATATAGATCATCTTCTCTTATATCATTTGCTTCAACAAATTGTGGCGTTTGGTTGCTAGTGGATGAAACATCTCCACTTGAATGATTAAATTCATGAGAATATGTCTCGAACAACAATTGAAGTTTATCGCGAATTATAGCAACCTTGAACTTGCCTTCATCACCATAAATCTTTGAAAAAGCAAATTCGACCACTTTTGTTTTGTACAGAGGATCTAAAATGACACCAATTGCCAATATTTCATTACAATCCTTCCAATACTTGTCAAATTTTAATTGCATTTTTGAAGCCATAGATCGAATGAAATGATTCGGGTTATTCAATTCATCCTTCAATGAGCTTGGATTTTCCACATTCCATGAAAGAAAAGATTTATTGTCGGATACTTTGCACCAGAAAATATATTAGTTAGATCATAAAATATTTTCAAAAACTTAAAAACATATTCCACTTGATTCCACTCTTCCAACTCGGGACAAAATACATAATTTGTGTCACTCAAAGCAAGATGAGCAAAAGCATTACGATAATATAACGCAGATTCAATCATGAGGTATGTAGAATTCCATCTTGTAACCACATCTTGCACCAATCCTTTCTTGCAATCGAATGCCAATTGTGTAGCACAATCCAAAAACTTTTTCCTTGAATTTGTGATCC
Organism: Stephania japonica; assembly: GCA_039657345.1. Classification (NCBI taxonomy): domain Eukaryota; kingdom Viridiplantae; phylum Streptophyta; class Magnoliopsida; order Ranunculales; family Menispermaceae; genus Stephania; species Stephania japonica. The sequence continues at coordinate 11,863,274 of CM077562.1, forward strand.
TTTTACAAACTTGATACTATCACGAACTTTGTCAAGGATCTTTTCAATTTCTTTAAGACCATCTTGGACCATAAGATTTAAAATATGTGCACAACATCGCATATGAAAGAATTCACCACCAACTAGCAATGCATCCTTAATTCTCAAAGTATTTTTAAAAATTCCAACAAATGTGTCATTTGCGCTTGCATTGTCTAAAGTAATGGAAAACAACTTCTTATCTAAGTTCCAAGACCCTAACAAAGCGAGAAATTTTCTCGGCAATTGCTACACCACTATGTGGATGTGGCATAAAACAAAAATTCAAAATCCTTTTACGCAACACCCAATCTTCATCAATATAATGAGCAGTCAAAGTAATATAACCATCAGATGTAATGGAAGTCCACATATCAGAAGTCAAACACACTCTCCCTGGAAGAGATTGCAACAAATTAAAAAGTTTTCTCTTCTCCCTTTTGTAGATTTTTAATATATCTGCCTTTTTGTGTTTCTCGAAACACACTTAATTTCAAGAACAAGAGAGGTATAAGAGTACTTAACATATTCATAGTCCACAAAGGTGAAAGGTAATTCATGCATGATGACTATCATTGCCATATTTTCACGATGAACCCCGGAATCATAATTTATTGACCTCAATCCCATATTCCCCGTAACTGACGATTCTAATATCATTTGTGCCACATCACGATTACCAAAACGACTATAATTAGGACAACTAGATAAATGTCGTTTCATGCCATTTGTACCATTATTACCATCAGCCAAAACAACACTCATACAATGTTTGCATTTCCCTCTCTTCCTATTATCCGGATACTCAGAAGTGCCGGGAGGAATTACGAGTAAAATCATCCCACACTTTAGGCGATTTTTCCTCTTCTTTTGAGAAGAATTAGATGCAATGCTATGCATATTATCACCCATGACGCTGCAATAATATAAAATGAAAATCTATCTAAATCTAGTGAATTAATCTCATTAACAAAATATGAAAAATGCACGAGTTGCACACAAAGTAATAAAATCGCATTACATTCTTTTTTTCCTAATCAAATAAAGGCAATTACGTGAACAAAAAAGAAATAATGTCTAGTTAATAATGAGTAGAGGCCATAATATATATAGACAATTGAATATAAATTAAATCAAACTATGTGAAGGTATGTGGTACGAGAGAGGAGAGGCAGTGAGAGTCGAGACTCGGGAGTGAGAGGAGAGATCGAGAGACCGCGAGTCGTGAGCGAGAGTCGGTGGGAATTGGGGTCACATCTCTACGAAATGAATGAACACAATGTCATTGTCGGTTACTAGTTACGTTAACAATATGGGTGAAACAGTTTTAATTCGAGAGTCAGAGACATTCAAGACTTACCAATTCGACCAAATCGGAACTATGCTTCGAATGTCGATGGACTGGTGAGACCAAATCGGAACTAGTTGGTGGCGAGAGAGAGGAGATCGGCGCGCGCGTGAGAGAGCGAGAGTAGAGATGGTGAGGCAGAGTGAGACGCAGAGAGCGAGAGACGACGAGAGGCGAGACAGAGGCAGAGAGAGGAGATGGTGAGTGAGACCCGAGACGAGAGAGGAGATGGTGAGACCGAGAGGCGAGAGACCAGAGAGGAGATGGTGAGACCCGAGAGGCAGAGACGAGAGAGGCGAGAGCGTGAGCGTGAGACGAAGGCAGAGGCAGAGGAAGAGAGAGACCGAGAGACGAGAGACAGAGCGGATGGTGAGACCGAGGCAGAAGCGTGAGAAGAGGAGATGGTGAGACCGAGAGGCAGAGAGCGTGAGAGAGATGGTGAGACGAGGAGGCGAGGAGGCGAGAGAGAGGAGAGCGGGACCCAGAGAGGCGAGTACGAAAGAAACGAGCGAAAGAAGAGAAGAGAAAAGTGAGAAGTAGGGTTTTCACTCTTTCTCAATTTTAACGATGAAATTACAAATATACCCTTCAAATTAATCACAAAACGGGTACCGTTTTTTAAATTTTTGCCCCGGACCGGTCCGTATTTTTAAACGGACAAAAAATATTGTCCGATCCGTATGTTTGTCAAAAAAAAATTGCCGGTCCCGTTTAAAACGGGACCGGACAAACCGGGCCAAACGGGACCGGGCACATTTTGCCAGCCCTATGTATATGATATAGTTTTAAGTAATAAAGTGGCATTAATGCATGTGAACATTGGGTATAAATAACAGTGGCGTGCGCACAACAGTGGGGTGTTGTGTGCACAAAACAGCTGGGTGTGTGTGTAACCATAAAGTACATTATTATATGTGTGTGAATAAATAAAACAAGAAAGTGTATGGAAATTTTAAATATTAATTGTGGGCTTGTGTTAAGGCCCAATAAGGGCCCAACATACACATTATATAATAAGGGTCCATAACAAATACAAATGATGTGTAAATGGGTGATGTTAGGGCCCAATAAAGGCCCAATAGAATAGGTACAACTTGAGGCCAAGACGAAGGCATAAAATATAAGAATGAGCTTATGTATTTAGGTCCAATAAGATCCCAAAGAGGGACAAGAATGTGTCAAGCCCAATACCTAAGAAACTACGAATAGGTTAACCGTATCGGAGAACTATTTTCCAATGGTTTAGTTTGCCTTAACAAATGGGTTTAACCCAAACTTATACCGACCACCTTAGAACTAAATGCTAGTCTTAAACTAATACTCGGGATTCAAACCTTTGACAGGAACACAGGGATACGCGTTAGGGACGTGAGAGTGTCTACAGGTTGCGATTATCAAGTAAGTACACTTGCCTTAAAAAACATTTGTACGTTAGTAAGCCAGCTAAAAAAATATCATGTGATTCATTTTCATTTCTTTGTGTTTGTTATTATCAAATTATTGGCCTTTCATTCCCTATTTCTTGTATGTGTGTTCTTGGCATAAGTGTGTGTCTTGAAGGCACATGCGACCTGCATTAAAATCTTTCTAGTGATATTTACTTGTTTGTTAAGTATATTATATTCTTCGGCTTTACTTTTGAAAAAATTAGTAATTGGATTATCACTAATCACCTACTTACAAATCCATAATATCACAACTTGTGCTCTCATGCAATGTAAACTCATCAATGACAGATAAGTTGATTAATTTTTAGTATAGGTACTAGAAGTCTCTTGAGTCCCCTTATAGATTCTCTCAGTTTCAGAGATGTGGGGATTTGGTGTTTCAGCTGCACATAGATTGCATCTACAAATGTGAATGTGTGCATAGTACTAGGAATAGTTGAAGCAGAGAAAACATTAATTAACTAGACCCAATGTTATATGGCATAATTGCATTCAAAAACTAAAAGTATGCCAAAAACTCCATTAAATATGCCAAAAAAGGCCCCACATAGCCCCTGGAGCCCAAAAACTATCCCACCCTTCAAAAAACGCCCTACTAATAGCAAAAGAATACAATCCCAGTCGAATTGTCTACGGAGCCGTTCCTCATTCATGCATTTCAAAACAATAGTGTTGGATAAAACTAGTGATTAAAGTGTCTCAACAAAAAGTTGAGTTCGAGTCATTTTGAGGTTTTGTGATTTTTTTTTATCAAAAGTTGTTAAGTCATATCCTATATATCAAGAAAAAAAAAAAAAAAAAAAAAAAGCCTCAAATTCCACATTGAAGACATACCCATTAAAAACAGCCTAAAAAGAAACAGGCTCAAACTATAGTTGATTGTCATGGTGTCATTGTTTCCACATTGAAGACATACCCATTAAAAAAAAGACATACAAACAAGAAAAATAAAAACTAGCATACCTCTTTTTTTTTTTTTAGGAAAACTAGCATACCTCTTTGATTGCACTATGTAAGAGATTTATTGGTCTATTCTTGCAAAATGTAGCAATTTAGTGAAGATTTGAAGAAAAAAAAATGTTAAGCAATGAAGAAAAAAACATTAAATAGATGATTTCTTTTTCACCTAAAACAAAAAACAAAAAATTGACACATCCACCAAAAAAGAAGTTGAAAAGACTTCATATCTATTGTCATTTTTTGGTTCATTGGATGAGCCTCAAAAAATGTAAAAACTATAGATTTGGACAATGCGTTATAGGTGTGTAAATGTGGAAAAGAATACATGTGAACCGTTTCTTTTTTTTTTTTTTTTAATATTTGGGTGGGCTTTCAATAATTATTGGGGTGGGCTAGAGGTATGTTTTGGGCTTTCAACAATTATCGGTGTCTGTGTATGGCGGTCTCTTCTCCCAATGACTGAGAGTCTGAGAGTCCTTCATTATTCTTCAATTTAGCTCTCGAGGAATGGCTAATATCCAATCTCCGACACCGAGACCATTACGGAAGGACCCAATTTGGAGTGACGTGTTGGAGTTTATGGCATTGGAGAAATGAGTTCATGTTCGGAGATCGGACAATATCAGGTCCGGATCGGAATTGATATACGTATAAGATCAATTCATCATAGAGTCGACGAGGTGACTCACGCCGAGGGTCTTCTACAGACAACACCATCAGCAAGAGAATTGTGTCGACATTGTTATTGGAAGCCCCGACTGAGGGTTGGGTGAAGCTAAATTGTGATGGTGAAAAAGATTCTACAGCAGGGATATTCCGCAATGTGAAGGAGAGTTCTTGGCAGCTTTCCAAGCAACACCTCGGTCGTTGCAGAATTATGGGGTGTTTTACATGGCTTGCGCAGTGCGTTGAGCAGAGGTTACAGGAAGCTAGTGGTGGAATTACACTCAAAAGAGGCACTAGAGTCCCATCGTCCCAATTTCGCGACCCACTATTGATCGACATTGCACACGAGTTGAAGATAACGCGTGCGCGGATCACCTGGCAAAGGAGGCATTCAATAATTAATGTTCTTGATTTCACTGTATGTGATGTAATAGCCAACTCTATTTCATTGTTGCTACAACACGATGGTCTGCATTGATTATCTCAGGCCATTTTTGCCTTGTTTCTACCAAAAAAAAAAAAAATGTAATTTGATTCCCACTGAAGTCAAAAAAAAAAAAAATAGCAATTAACAAAAACACCCATTATAAAGTATAAAGAGAGACATGAGAGTTTTCAAAAAAAAAAAAAAAGACATAAGAGGGAGAGAGGGATTTAGAAAGCGTTTAGAAGTTATCTCCCCTTCAAGAGATCGTAATTTAATGCCCCAACCATTTTGTTGTGCGCCATCAATGGATGGCGCACAAAAAAGAATAGTAATTTTAATTTTTTTTTGTTTTTATTATAAAGTATAAAGAGAGACATGAGAGTTTTCAAAAAAAAAAAAAAAGACATGAGAGGAAGAGAGGGATTTAGAATTTAGGGTTTAGAGAGTTATCTCTCCCTAAGTGTTGTAAGTTGGGTATAAAATATCAATCAAACAAGATTATTTTCAAACTTCCAACTAGACTTATTCATTAGGCAGGACTTGGGCGAGTTTGATCGGTCCTGAAAAATATTACCAAGGCCAACCCATCTTCTTTGTTCGGGCATAAATATTTTCCAAGCCCAATCCAATTATAAAAACTAGTACCCAAACCGAACCCAAAAGCCCACATAATATGTTTAATTATTGACATTTGTCGTGACTGGTGACTGGTGTGACTCGGTGAACGGTGAACTAGTGATTGATTCACTTTTTTTTTTTTTTTTTGGTATGGTGTTGATTCATTTTTGTATTGCAAAAATGATATAAATTCAATTTGGTTAACAGTGGCAGAGTTGACCATTTTACTCAAGGTGCTGGAGATCGAACCTTTAACAAGTACACATAAATTTTATATATAGTTAGTTTACTTCTCAATTTTAAAGTTTTTGATTTGCTTTTTGAAAAGTTTTAGATTTTCTTTTCATTGAAAAGTTTTATTATTCGTTTTGTGGTTCTAGTAGTTTTGTGTATTGTTATGAGTTCCAACGTAGTAAAAAACAATCTTTAATTGTCAAACTATTTCAATTTCACATTTGTATACAACTAAATTAATGACAGTTTGTTTGAACAGATAGGATTAGCGAATCAATGTAAATAAAAAAAAAAACAAGTAAATATAAATTTTTAACTATGAGAAATAATAAACACTTATATTAGATTAAGTAATAATACATTATATTTATCAGGTCGGTCCGAACCCTACTTTCGTAGATAGTCCAAGCCCAACCCAAAATAAGTAAGGCTTTGTTGGGCTTGTGCCGAGCCGGGCCAAGAATAAAATATTGATGTCCAAGCCCAAATTCCTATTCATGGGATTAGGGGGGTCGGGCGGGGGGGGACCGGGCTTATGAATAGGTCTAGTTCTAACTTTCGTGAAGTTATTTCATTCCCTCCAACTTACCCCCTATCCACACAACCAACACAAAGCCACATATTCAATATTAGATAACTTAAGCTAAAAAAATTAGTAATTAAAAGCAAACAATAAACTATGAATCATGTTGGGCCTGCCAACGTCTTTATTTGTGGGTGTACCGATATTATTTCTATCTCTACCACCTTCAACTCAAGGTATGGAGTTTTACTCCAAAAGGCCTCTCGGTGTGGACATTTATATCCTTGTCTTTCTTACCGATGTAGAACTATATTTTAGTCTACACATCCCCAATAAATCGTAAGACACATCTTGACTACCCTACAACAATTTGATATCAACTTTCAACCGCAGAGTCTTAGATGAGATACTTTGATAAAATTGATTAGCTCAAAAAGTGATATCCTTCTAAATACATATGATAGGAGATTAAGAGAGATTAATCAGACCAAGTCCTTTTTGATGACTATAGGCATTGAAACAACCTCAACCACTTTGAATTAATCAAGGCCTGACTAATCCCATAGTAGCAAGGAGCTAAGATGCTTTTATTACAAACCCAAATGTCCAAAGAAAATAGTGCCACTGTCACCAATCGAAACTCATTTGTTCAACAAAGTAAAACAGATTTTATTAATTCCCAAAATTAAAGATACATTACACACTTGTCCTACCTTATATACTGGTGTGTGTGCACTAACACTCAATGCACACTTAGCTCATAATAAGATCACACAAGGCACGTGATCTCTATTTAACAAACACAACATACCCTGTACACAGTTCAAGACACATCATATATGAACCAAATATACACTCCATCCCCCCCTCAAGATGAATCACCTTGATGCCAGTCACAAAGATTCATCTTGGACGGAAGTATAGAGAATTGAGGAGTAGCTAGACTCTTATTAAACAAGTCAGCTAATTGTTGCTTAGATGGCACAAACTGAGGAGCAATGAAACCTTTTTTGAACTTGTCACGAACCAAGTGACAATCAATGTCAAGATGTTTCATACGCTCATGGAACACCGGATTGGCCGTGATATGTAAGGCTGCTTGATTGTCACACCACAAAGGAAGAGGTAGAGGTACAACAACTTGAAGATCAGATAACAGATAAGTAATCCATTAAAGCTCACAAACAGTAGAAGAAAGACTTATGCACTCAGTTTCAACAGAGGAGCAAGAAACGGTAAACTGCTTCTTGGTCTTTCAGGAGATAAGAGCACTACCCCGAAATACACAGTAACTAGTGAGAGATCTCAGAGAAAGAGGGCAATAAACCCAATCTGCATCACAAAAACCAGTAATAGAAAGGGTAGGCTGAACTGGGAAGAACAAGCCTTTAGAAGGATACCCTTTAAGGTAGCGTAACACATGAAGAGCAAGAGACCAATGTGCATCAGTAGGAGCTTGCACAAACTGGCTCAATTGTTGAGCCGCATGAGAAAGGTCGGGCCGAGTAAAACCCAGATACAATAACTGCCCAACTAGACGTCGAAATTGATCAGCATCATGAAGCAAAGGAGAGTCCAGATCAAACATAGCATCTCTGGGTAAAGGAGTGGTAGCAAGTTTACAATCAGTAAGCCCAGAATCAGAGAGAAGATCAAGAACATACTTTCTCTGATTGAGATAAAGCCCAGTATCAGATCGAGCCAGCTCAACACCAAGAAAATAATGAGCCTGACCAAGATCTTTAATAGTAAATTGGCTATGTAAAAACTCTTTCACAAGAACTAAATCATCAAGAGAAGAGCCAACTAGCAAAATATCATCAACATACACTAACAAAGCAAGAAAAATGGCCCCTTTAGAGAGAGTAAACAGACAGGGATCATGAGGAGACTGAATGAATCCATACTGATGAAGCTTACAAGTAAATTTAATGTTCCATTGCCTGGAGGCCTGTTTTAAGCCATATAAAAAACGTTTCAACTTGCAAACTTGCCCAGGCAAAGCCTTATAATACTCTTCAGGGGGTTGTAAGTATAAGCCCTCATTTATAAAACCATGCAAAAAAGCATCATTCACATCAAGTTGATGGATATGCCATGATTTGGCAGCAGCTACAGCCAAGAGAAGCCTCATAGTAACTATTTTAGCAACAAGAGAAAAACTGTTAATGAAATCCACTCCCTCAATTTGATGATAGCCCTTAGCAACAAGCCGAGCATTGTATTTGTCTAGAGTACCATCTGGGTGATATTTAATCTTATACACCCATTTAGAGCCAATGGCCTTTTACCAGGAGGCAAAATAGTAAGCTCCCAAGTATTAGATTCTAAAGCATTCAACTCATTGGTCATCGCATCAACCCAATGAGGATCATTTTGAGCATGCTTAAAAGATGCAAGTTCTTTAAGAATTGATACAGTAGCTAAGAAAATTTTGTACTGATCAGTCATGTATGGGTGAAACAATAAAAGGAAAGATAGGTGGGGTGTGAAGGAGAGGAAATAGAATAAGCAGAAGAAGAGCAAGTATTAGAAGTATTAACATTGTAGGTAACAAAATCATTCAACCAACCAGGTTTTTGTGTTACTCTTTGACTATTTCTGGGAGGAACTGGAACAGAAACTGGAGAGAGAGGAATAGAAGGAGAAGCAGAAACATCAACTGAAACAGGAAAAGAAATAGTAGGAGGAGCAAAAGAATCAGAATCCTCAACAGGAGGAGTAGGAAACATAGGAGAATTAGAAGAAGAAGAAGAAAAAGAAAAAGAAAGGAAAGGAAACACATTTTCGTAGAATATCACATCTCTAGAAACAAAAACAACGTTGGTGGACAGATTAAAAAAAGTTTATAGGCCTTCTGACCAGGAGAATAGCCAAGGAAAATAGATTTAATAGCGCGGGGATTAAACTTATCTTTCGGACGGATAGATGTTTGCAGCAAACACAAACAACAAAAGTCTTAAGAAAATGATAGTCAGGAGCCTTATTAACATTTGGCAGTGGATCCATTATTAGGATCTGATTTCTCACATGATCGTAGGCATCATTAAGCCCCATAAGAAATTGCAATCTTCGTATCGTTCCTTCAGATCCAACCACAAAGTATGCGCAGAAGTCGAATACAAAAAAGCCTCAACAATTTCTTTGGAAATCGAGTTAACGATCCAAGAAATTACCATGAAATCGACTTTGCACCATCGATCACAGTTTTGATGATTCTTCTTAGGCTTCTCACAGCTTCCATTGACGAATTCGAGCTTCATCTTAGCTCCAAGAGCGATCCGCATCGCTCGACTCCATGAGAGACACTTCAAATCAGTGAGAGGATTTGAAACCAACATCATACTAGGATGATCGGAGTTTGACAAGTGTAGCGGATCTTCAACACCACAGCCGTGCGATCCAATCAAGCTTGACAATCCAATATGATGACTTTCAGCTTCAGAAACCACCGCCATAGCTCAGATCTTCGATCAAACACACCAGAAGTACAAGCAGAACACTCGTTCTATGATCGAAAGCGATCCGTAAAAACCATAAAATTCTAACTCGTGTCACGCGACATTTTAGGGTCGTATTGTGGGCCCAGCTAGCGCGGTGTACTTATTTCGATCCTCGACACCGAGGTATATTATGTTTATTTGGTGATTTCTATTATTTATTTATTACCAAACATTAAATTTAATATCCCATATGTGTGAGGACGTGATGAGTGTGTGTTGGTACCGTTGAACAAGTTCGGTACGAAAGAACGCATTAAACGGGTATTTGAGAGTCCGGGGGACGAAAAATAGAATAAAAACATTAACATTTACAAATAAAAATAATTAATGGAATTAAATAACAAATTATGGGCGCTGAGTGATACGCAGGGTCGTGGGTGACACGCCCGAGTGAACTCGTTGGCGCGCACAACGAAATTGTAGGCGCGAAAAATACAATTATAAAAATATAATTATATATATTTTTATATATAAAGTATATATAAATATATATAAAATTAAAAAAAATGAGAAATGACCAAGAGGGACATTAGTTTATTAAGGAAGAGATAAGAATGGAGGGGCAAAATGGTCATTTGACCCCAAAATATCCCCAAATCACCACCGCACACCATTCTTCACGAAATTGACCGTGAGAAAGGAGAAGAAGAGTGAGAGAGAGTGGATCGAACGAGGAGGAGAGACCGAGATATCGAACTCGTGAAGTCGAGTGAGGCGGTGTTGATCGAGGTGAGCCATTGGTGTTGTCGTTGTTGCTTTTGTTGTTGTTGAGGTGATTGTTATTGTTGTTGTGGATGTTAATGGTGATGTGGGTGTTAAGTTGTTGATTGTTGATGAATGTAGAAGAGAAAAAAGAAAAAGAAAGAGAAAAGAAAAGAAAAAAAAATTGCAGGAATGAACAGAGAGCATTTTGTTCGTTGTTTGTTCAATCAGGGAGGAAAATGACCCTGGTGGGCTGGGTCGTGGTGACCCAGGCCCGACCCGGCTAGGCCAGACCAAGCCCGACCCGGCTGGGCCGGACCAAGCCCAACCCGGGTGATCGGCTCTGGTCGGACCCGACCCAGGGACCCACCCATTATTAAAATAATAATTTATTTATTTATTTATAATAAATTAATTAATTAAATTTATTTTTTTATTTTTTTGAAATAAATATTGGAAAAATCAGGAAAATTAGAAAAAATAGGAAAAATTTCTGAAAAATTATATTTCAACCAAATAAATAGAAATTTGGGAATTTTTATGAAAAATGAAGGATTCGAGATTTGTGACGAGACTTTTGTTGGGAATTTTGCATCGTAAAGCATGAAATTGGCAAAAATAGTTAGAAAAATATTGAAAATATTTTTTTAAATTGCATGAAAATTATGAGGTCTCGCTCGGGTATCCTAATAGGTTTGAATGGAACCCAATACCCGATTAAGCAACCTAATTGCACAAATGAATAATAATTTAGAAAAATTGTAATAGGTCAAACTTGAGAAAATTGATGAATACTTGGATAATTAGGGATAATTAACGGAAATTGGTCAGAATAATTGTCAGGTTACGAGCGGAGTGTTGGTAACTAATTTGAGAACGTGTGGAGCTACGCAAGGGCGTTTTTAGCAGGATTCGAGGTGAGTAAAGGCAACAATATAATCAACATGATTACTTTTCTATTTCTTGATTGATTATTCTTGAAATGTGAGCCCTTTGTATTCCATTCTAGTTCAGGTGACTTAAGGTTTAGGTAGTTCAACTGTGATGAGAAGTCTCAACGAGTTTAGTAGCCAGCATAAACTGTGGCTTCTTGTTGGAGCCTATCGAAATGATTTAACATCCGGCTTGTGACTGTGGCTTTTTTTCGATAGTGTGTTAGAATTTAGCAGTCGGCTTTGTCTGTGGCTTTTCTTAACAGAGTGTGTGTTCAGTGGAGGCGACCTTCGGGCCCACTGGTTCGTACGGGTTAGATTGAGCAAGGGAGGCAGTTTTGGACCTACTGTGTCGATCGCAAGCTGATGAGGTTTTGTGACCCACGGTTTGATTAGGACTATCTATTCGCCTATCCGTTTGTTTTCCAGTCACTTGATTATCGTTGTTTAAGCTTGTTGAATCTATTTATCATGCGATTTGCAATATATTTCAATTTCTTGTAATACGCTGCATGATTCATAGACTTGTGATTATTGGAAATTCAGTAGTTTATGTTGAGATATCTATTGTTGTTGTTTACTGTTATATTTTGTACTCACCGTCCTTTTTATGACGGTAGGTGCAGATCCACAGATGAGTAGGGGCAAGGCACCGATGCTTGGTGATATCCTCTGAGGCACGCTCAGAGCCATTAGCTTTACTCTCACTTTGTAGGTATTTTGTCATTTTGTTGTATATTTTGGCTATGTATCTATTTGTTTTGATATTTTTTGGCTTTGGGGAGTTAAACCTGACTGTTGATACATGTATATGTTCATTTTGGGTTTTCAGTTGATCTGTTATATACATGTGATGTTGTTTGGACAGGATTTTATGTTGGGAAATGTGCCATAGGTTAATCTATTAATAGTCTTTATGAATACATTTTAGTTAATAAAATAAAGGATTTGATTTGTTGTTTATTATAATTGATTTGCATGTTTACATTATAATAAGATCCATGGGTATTTACAGAAATATCCTAAATGTCCCTAGTCGATTATTATACTGGGAACTATAATGAATTAAGACTAGTGTAAGTCTTGATTGATGATCATACAATGATCATACGTATAGGAATACGAATCAGGATCATGAGTACTTGTTAGGGAACAAAGTACTGGACCAACCCGCTATGAGAACATCACATGGATTAAGTCATAGTTATTTCTCATGATATGTATATCATTCAGTCCTCTGACTTGAGATTATCAGAGACTTCAACATTAGGAATACAGTGATTTGATGCAATCAAACGTTGTCTTTAACCGGACGATTATAAAGGTTGTGATTGGTTACTATGTGAACAATGTGATGAAGTTGTGTAATTGAGATAGAATTTGTCCCTCTCATATAAAGAGAGATATCTAGTGGATCCTTCGATGTGTTAGACTGTTAAAAGGTCTAGTCTAAGTGAATTGATATTGATTAATGTCACTTGGATGTTTTCAGTTTATCTAAAGATCGAGACTAGTACGATTGAACATGTTGGATGACAATTCCTTGCCTTATGTTTGATCAAAAGGATATCGTGTGACAAAATGATGTTATATACACTATTGATTAGGTTGTATCGATTTGATATTCGTACAACTTGGGTAGTCATAATGTCTTGCTAGAGGCCGCTTATTACTTGTATATCAAAATGTATTTTGGTACACTACCAACGTTGTATGAGCCTATTGGGTCGCACACTAAGAATGGTTTTGTGAGATTTTAAGATGATTCAGAAAGACGAATTTTATATGATAAAATTCATGACAGAAGCGTCATTGTAGTGTATTACACTTATACTTCTTTAAGTAGGGGTATATGTGTAATTTATTTAACCGTCTATATACAAGGGTTGTATAAATAGACGCTTTGAGTTAGAATATAAAAACGAAAGATTAAAAAAGACTGAAACTCTATTTTCGTTTTAGAAACGACTTAGCGTTTTTTGTATGCTCTGGATCGTTTTGGAGAGAAATAAAAAAGGTTTGGTATTTTCTGGAAGCTAGCACTTCAAATCTCGGCCGTCGTTTTGTGTGGACTACTGATAGAGGGCGTTCGTCATTGGCAGCGCCTTAGAGATCGATTAACTTTCAGAAAGGTACATTGCGACTAAGGTATGATTAAGTTTTCACAGTTTAAACGTTTTAATAAAATCAGATTTGGATCCTGTTGGGGTTTTTTTCAAAATTGTTTTGTAATCTTCGCTGCGCATGAACATCAAACACCAACATTTTTCACATCTAGGTTGGCTGAGTTGTAAACTGTTTTAAGTTGACAATTCCGCTGCACACCTAACTATAATTAAGGATAAAAGATTAGATAGAGTTAAGGTGAATCAAAAAGAGTGATCCAAGGTGAGTGAGTGAATAATGTATTGAGTGATTGGTAAGTTAAGGCTGACTAGAACTGCGTTGACTCATCGAAGACAGGTTAGGGGGTCCACATAAGTTTAGGCCGGACGGAGCCCAGTTTGTGGTTGATGGAGCCATTACACGATCAATCAACAGATCCGACTCTCAAATCTGCAAATTGCCAATGACGAATAAGCTAGGGTTTGGTTCGAGCGATCGTCGCTCTTATACCATGTTCAACAAAGTAAAGCAAATTTTATTAATTCCCAAAATTAAAGATACATTACACACTTGTCCCACCTTATATGTTGGTATGTGTGCACTAACACTCAATTCACACTTAGCTCACAATAGGATCACACAAGGCACGTGATCTCTATTTAACAAACACAGCATACCCTGTACACAGTTCAAGACACATCATATATGAACCCAATACATACTACAACCTTGTTTGGTTAGGGGTGAAGTTATCTCCTAAGAGATAACTTACAGAGAGTTGGGAACTAATCTTGTTTGGTTGCCCAACTTCCCTAGAAGTTATCTCTCAACTTACACATTTAGGTACGAGATATTTCCCCCACCCCCTATGAGAGTTATCTCTTGGGAGTTGTGGACACAATTACTCTTCATTAATGACCTTTTTATTACACATCTCTTGTTTGAAGGTTATTTATGTCAATTCATATTTTTTATTGTTTAAAATTTTGAAACTTCCCTGCAAATTTAAAGTAGAACATATCTCCAAGGACTTATAACTCTATTTCATAAAAAAAAGAAGTTATAACTCTAAGGAGATAACTTCAAATTAACACTGTAAGATAGTAAAAACAAAGCAAACGAAACCTTAGTTAGAGTACTAAAGCACGGTTCATCACCACCCCACTTCAACACCCTTAGGTCCAACACCTCATTGATTGATCACTATGAATAGTTAATTCTTTAGATCGCCAACGGGCAAAGGGGATGCGTAACACAGAAGAATGCATGGTTCTCAATCTCTCACTCTCTTTCCATCTCGTGATTCATATTCAATCACGCCTTCTCATCACATTTCCTCCCATCCCACAATCAAAATCAAGGCGTGGCCTCGTCAGCGGCTGATCATGATTTTGTCCGATACGATGCAATTATTCTCAACTATGTTAACGGTCCAGATCAACGATCCGCCTCTTACCTTGTCAACTCTTTAGTCACGCGGTCAGCACTCTCGTTTCATTCCCTCTTTTCCACGTGGAACATTTAAATGGGCTTGCGGGTCCCACCACCACGCGTTCATCATTTACGTCTGTAGCATCCCATCATGAGTAATCACTAATCATCCAATAGTAATGATTATTTATTAATAATATTATATAATTATTTAAAAAATTAAAAGCCATACTTTTTTTTAGGACAGTACTAGAATAACTAAAACCACTAATTAATTCACAACATAATGCATAATAGCCTCACATTCATTGTTATATTTCAGAATGCAAGCTTATGTACATCGTAGTATAAAACGTCATGAATAAGAGGGAGTTGTGCATTTTATTGTATATTTAGAGTTGTCATTTTTTTTTTTTTTTTTTGTATTGATAATTTTATAGAAGCAATCACTTCATCCTTGAGATCCAATTTGCCTTAATATAAAAACATAGAATTCACAATCTTTTTTTTTAATAAGAAAGATACTTACTTCCAGTGAAAATTATCGAACTCCCAATCTCTCACACTCATAACCCCATACCTAATCATTAGGCCGCCCACATGGTTACTTAGAATTCACAATCTTAAGTAATTAAGTAAAGTGAAAATTGGGTTTAAAAAAAAGGTACAGTGGAAATTGAATTTAAACAATTATAATAGTTCTATGGCTAAATTGGTTAAAATATTTTAACCTTTTATAACTTTTGTTATTATATACTAATCTGTTTACATTTGTTATTATATAATAACATTTAGATTGATAAATTTGTGTTCAAAATCACTTTTTAACTCTAAAATTTGATTAAGATGCACTTAAGTAATGAGATTAAATAATAAATTTAATAATTATTTTAGTAATTAGAGGTGATGAGGTGGCTTTTTAAAGTCATTATTTATGCGACATCTTATCAAATTTGAAATTAAAAAATGATTTAGAATATTAACTCATTATGGATATAGAGACGTTAAGATATAATAAAAAATTTAAAAAGATTAAAATATAATAAGAAAAGTTGTAAAAAGATTATGATATTTTCATCAATTAAACTTAGTTCTATAGAATCTAATTAAGTTAAGAGTGCATGTCATCAAAAAAAAAAGTTATGTGTATGAATAACTATCACTGTATCGGGAACAATGATGATAGTTTTAAGCTATCTTACCTAGTGAGTCACGTCAAACTTGCATAACTATCACTGTATCGGGAACCATGATGATAGTTTTAAGCTATCTTACCTAAAAATTCAATACTAATATATTATTATATTATTCACAATAAACTCTCCTCTTGTATAGTGAGTATACAAATAGTTATTCACAATCTCGACTACCCTAAGTATGATATGATGGTTAAAATCAGACATTTTGGAATCACTTGATCCAAGGTGTGAAGTGAGGAATATGAAGTGTAGGCCCACCCCCTAATTAATATGAATCATGATTGTTATGGTTTTTGTGTTGTCATGATGGTTGATGATCATGATGATTAATTGTTCTTTACCCTATTTTTAGTACTATTAATTTGAATAGCGTTTCAACTTTCATGAAACGATTTTAAGATATTAATAAAGTTAGGTTTCATAATTGTATATTTGTATTACATACTTTTCTTTAGCATGCGCAAAAGAAGTTTACATTGTTGAAAACTTGAAGGATGATAACCCTTTCATATGAAAAGAAGTGATGAAACCCTAACAATTACTCCTTGTCATGGTTCATTAACAAGAAATATAAATCTCTTCAAAAAAAAAAACAAGAAATATAAGTCTTTTTTTTTGGTTACAAGTCGTTTTAACTAGCATGCGTTTTTTTTTCCTAAAAGTAAATCAACTTTCTTTATTTTTTTGTTCTTTTTCGGCAAATAAAAAAATGATATTTATTTTGAGGACAAAAAAAATTTATATTTTAAATCATAATATATATAATTGTAATATATTGATGCATATGAGGGCGAGTTAAACTATGGTAATTAATGTAAGTACTAAAAGGCTTACTCGTCTAAACTAATGAAACTTCTCCAAATTAGCAACGTGATCTAACATTCTAGTAGACAATGATCTAACATTTTAGTAGACAATGATCTAACATTCTAGTAGACAAAGATTAGGCAAAGAACTTCAAAATTGAGGTAGGAAGTTAAAATTTAAAATTAAAAACTTGTCTTCCCTAAAACTTGAATACTTGAGATAAAAAAAAAAAAAAAACTTGTCTTCCCTAAAACCAAATCTCATGAAATACTTCAACTAATTTTTGAGATGTGTAACCAACTTGAATCAAAGTCGGCTACTTAGCTAAAAACTTTGAACATGTAATTGTTAGTATTCCTTAATTTAAGCATCAACTTGTGTGCTTTCAAAAATTAAAATGACTAAAGGACATTAACAACTAAGGCTTCGCTTGATTCATTTTTGCTAACTTACAGTGTTAATTCGCAGTTATCTCATTTGAGTTACTATTTTTATGTTTGGTTCAACTTTAAACTTGCAAGGAAGTTATAAAATTTTAAACAATAAAATATATGAATTGACATAAATAACCTTAAAATAAGAAAAAAGTTAAATTATAAAAAAAGTAATTAATGAGGGGTAATATCTTTCATCCTAAGGGTAATCACTGTTTTTTTTCACTGGACGCAGCGACTGAGGACACTTTCGTAAATTCCACCCTTTTCCCTCCGCTCGAGTGAGCTAGAAAGAGAAAGTTGACGACATTCGACCGTTTTCTCTCTCTAAAAGCCTTTTTAAACAGAACGTCTCTCTCCTCATGCTCTGTAACTCTGTCGCTCACTCTCTCTCTCTCTCTCGATCGACCGCCATTAATGGAGAAGAATCTCTCGCACAAACCATCCGTTCCTGATCGACCGACTCATCACACATCCTCATCAATGGCTCTCCCTCTGCTACTACTATCACTGGTTCGGAATCCAATTTCAAGTATTTCTTAGTTTCATCTATGCGTTTTCTTCATCTCTATGAGCTCCGCCTCTTCGTTTTCTAGATTCCGATGTTTCGTTTTGAGTCTCCATACCTAAAAAACCTAAAATGCATTCGCTAATTTGTGCCTAAATGTGAGAACTTGTTTACTAGGTTTCTGTTAAATGGAGTTTTTTGATTCACTATAAAACTGTATTAGGTTTCGATTAGAAATGAATTGTGGTTTTGTGAGAACTTGCTGATGAAACTAATTGATACAATTTTTTGTCAGACTTCTAATGTTGGGACGGAATTTGGATTTGGAGTCGAATTCGGCGCCGAATTCGGCGCCGAAATGGTTTGAATTTGGGATTCGGATTTCATGTGGAATTACTTAAAATTTTAAAACCAGTAAAATTTACAGTAAGAATATAGAATTTGTATTGTTATTTTGATAGAGCTGATCGCCTTAATTGTTTCTTTTTGAATAAGTGGCATTAGGAAAATTACACTAAATCGAGCTCAATGGAAGAGTTTGATCCATGTAGCCGACCCCGACTAATTTGAGATTGAGGCTATGTTGTTGTTGTTGTTGTTGAAGTGACATTAGGGAAAGTGGCTACGGAGCATGGAAGCCATGACAATAGTGAGAAACGGTGTCTTAGAACATTGACGTCAATAATTAATTTTTTTATGCTAATGATTTTTTTTTTTTTTTTTTTTTTTTTTTTTTTTTTTTTACCTTCAATCTATTTCTTTAGATCATTTTTATAGAAGTCAGGCAAATCCGTGAACGGTAAAGAACACCCTTATATTTCTTAAAGAAAATAACAGTTGGCCACCATAGAAACATGTCATCCTAAGCATGTCCTTCTTAACTGAAATTATGTATTTTAAATTAAATACACGTTTTAAATTATTTAATTTTGCAATCGATTGTTTTGCAATGTATAAATCTCTATACACAGTATTATTGTCATGAAACTATATGAAATACTTTAATGGCTTTTAGGTTGCCTAGAAGATTTCTGATTATTTTAATGTCAACTACCCCTTGTTATGGGTACTATATAAATATCATACGCCAAATAATATTTTTAATATTTTTTTGATAGGAACGAGACTTTATTTAATATAGCTAGTTATGTACAAGAATAATATTTTTAATATCGTTCTTAAGTTTTGTTAAATTTTAGAAAAATGTTAAGATAACTACTTTTATTTGCTATTATTTAAATTTAAAATATTCTTATACATAGCATAAGTAAAAAGAGTAAGTTATGTATAATAAACTTAAAAGGGGTGGTAAGTAGACCATTTCAACTATTAGGAGGTGGTTTTGGTAGTTGTAAAAATTGTTAAGCTTCTCTAACTATTAAGGGAAGTGCCTTAGAGCACAACATAGTAGGACAATACTCTAAATAGAAAGTATTTCATGTATTCTTGGTGGACTAGTGAAACTTGCTGAACTTTCCTGGCAAAGCCACTGATATGGCGAATTCTTGGTGATGATGTTATTTTTTTGCTGTCATCAACTAAGGATAGTTTTAAAAGATTAAAGGCCCCTCCATTATTTATTTATTATTGTCCCTAAATAGAATTTTGAAGAAAATATAAAATTTGATGGAAAGTCAAAATGTGATTGTTCCATGGCCCCCAAGGATCTTTATAGGCTTAGGATATATGCAACACTTTTTGGGTAAATTTTATGGATTTATTGCCTTGAAAATTCCTAATGTTATGTTTTGGACTGATTGCTAAAATTCTAGGATCAACCTCGTTTTTAGAGATTGTCTATGTAAATGCAAGGTTCATTATCAATGTTTCTTCTTATGTATTTTTAAATCTTTTATTGTTTGAAATACGTGTTTACAGTGCATAGAAACTTTGAATTTTCTATCAGATACTTGATTGAATTGGTATCTTACTGAAGTCAATCATTAAAACAATATGGTTAAGTTCAGTGAATTCTCAATTCTATGTAATAAACAATGTCAAGGCAAAAATGTAATGATCTTGGAAATAATGTGGAGATAGTTGATGTGTCCTACTCAAATGGTTACTTGTGTACACAGTATTTTGATCTTTTTTTCGTGAATGATTAAGGGTAAGATTGGAATCCAAGGCCACATCATTGCTTCGTCGAACCATCGAACTATGGATTCTGCATAGATAAAATATATTCTATTTATTGATTTTTTGATCTAGTCTTTGTTGTTTATGAATACTATCAATTCTATTTGCAGGTTAACTAATTGCATAATATTTGTTTGGTATTTATTGATTTATGTATGCTGTAAGGATCACGAGCTTGAAGTTGTTTCTTTAAATTATTCAACTCGATGGACTTTAATCTTGAGTCGAGATAATTTGTTCTACCATATTTACAGTTGCTTTTGCACATATGCAGGTGATAGTCACAGTGCCTTCTGCTTATGCAAGATTGACAACTGAACAGTTCTGTTTGATGAAAAATGCCACAATAGGGTAAGGATGCTATATTACATGAAATTTTAACACATATTTTGGACTGTGATTCTTCATTTCAACCTCCTTCTAGTATGCTAGAAATTTTATCTTCTCTGTGTTTAGAATTAACCTATCTTAAGTTTTTTTTTTTTTTTTTTTTTTTTTTGTTACCGTGTGATTACTTTATCTCTGTGTTTAAATCCATGCTACCAATTTTTTGCTGTCAATTTATTGCATTATAAATTTCCCAAGGAAAAAATATGCATGGATATGCATACAGTAACATTTGAAGACAATGGACATGATATCTTATGAGTGAAATTTTCTTTTCTAATATTGTTATGGTCCTTCAATTGATTTAAGGAGGATGATAATCTAACACACTTTGGGTGCATACTTTTGTTTTTTAGCCATTTATGGCTCTTCCTTGTCTCCCCAGACGTGGCCCCACATCAGACAAAACACTAATAAATGGCTAAAAAACAAAGTGTGTGTGCACCCAAAGTGTGTTAGATTATCATTTTCCTTGATATAATATTCCAATGTATGTGTGTTAAATTGAAATGCTAAGCATCTATGGACAGTAGGGCTTTTTCTCTGGCCCCTTCCATTCGTGGCATAACTCCTTGGGTGTTACTAAGTCAAGCTAGCAGGGGTTATTAAGAGAAAGCAAAGTGGCCATCATATGTTCATAAACAGGCAAACAAAAGTTAACAGTTTGACCTTCTAGCAAAGGTTTTTTGCTAAACAATAGTGACCCCCCAAGCAAGAAGTTTTCTTTTTGGAGAGAGCTTTAATTGTGGTTACGTTTCTTCGAGCATAATTCCTTTGATTTGACCTTAGTTTCGAGATAGAGCAGTTTGAAATTATTGAAATAAAGTGCCATCCCATTTATATGTCATTTGATCAATGACAATGGGTTGAGTAGAGATTGCTTCTAAACTATTTGAGGAGTTTATTGGTGTCAAGACATACTGATTGATTTTCTTTATATTAAATGGAATTAGTTGAGATTTGAGAACTAAAAAAATGTAATTAATTATATTAACTAATGATGTCTTGTAGTTCACTAGAAGCATTGGATCTTTTGATAATGATGTTAGAAATGTATACTTTTTTGTATATTATGCTACAAAAGTTAATTACGCTAGTTATGGATGAACTAACTAGGCATATTCAAGAGGATATACCATGGTGTATGTTATTTGCAGATGATAGTCTTAGTGGATGAAACAAGAGATGGATTGAATAGGAAATTAGAACTTTGGAGGAATACATTAGAATCTAAAGGCTTTAAGTTAAATAGGACGAAGATTGAATAATGCACTATGAGCTTAGAAATACTAGACATCGAGATGATGGAGTGGTAAAATTAGGAGAAGTAGAAGATCCTAAGGTGAACCACTTTAGATATCTAGGATCAATCATACAAAATGATGGCAATATTGAGAATGATGTCACACATGGAATTCAAGCTGGATGGAAGAAATGAAGGATTGCAACAGGTGTGATCTGTGATAGAAATATGCCTACTAAGTTAAACAAAAAATTTTATAGGACCGCAATTAGACCAGTTATGTTATGTGGAAGTAAATGTTGGGCTGTAAAGCAACAACTACATAAAATGAACGTAACAGAAATGAAGATGCTTAGGTGGATGTGTGGTAAAACTCGTAAAGATAGAATAAGAAATATAAAAATTTAAAGATAAGTAGGAGTATCACCAATTGGCACAAAGATTAGGGAAGGGCAGTTGCGGTGGTTTGGTCACTTGCAAAGACGGCCTACAAATGCCCTCATTAGAAAACTTGACTCAATAGAAATTGAAGAAATTCGATGAGGTAGGAGTAGGCCGAAGTTAACTTGGGACGCATTAATTAGGAGGGATTTGAATGGTTTGGAAAGCTCTCCATCAATTGCACTAAATCGAGCACAATAAAAGAGTTTGATCCATGTAGCCGACCCCAATTAATTTGGGACTGAGGCTATGTTGTTGTTGTTGTATGTTACATAAGGCAAGCAGTGCTTCCTAGTTCCTTCATAAACAACTTTTCATGTTTTCACATTTTAAAACACATGCTTGTGAAAGCTACCAGGTACCTTTTCTATGTCAAACTGTCAATAAATCTGAATAACTGTGCGAGTCAAGGCGTGATGCTGTTATGCAGAAATCAAGACTATTTTGTATGTAATAGAAATTCTCTATATAATCTGCAAGTTAGTAGAATCCATCATTGCATGTATTAATGGATTGAAATCTCCAACCTAGTTTCTCACTCATGGCCACAATTTGTAATCTTAGTTTGAGAAGTTGATATGTTTCATTCGGATAAGGTATCATTTAAATTTCCTTTTCTGATTAGGAGACAGCATTCTGAAGAATATTGTGCAATGTATGACATTTGCGGAAAACGGCAGGATGGGAAGAATTTAAACTGTCCTTGTGGTTCCCTGTCAGTGAAGGTCAGCAGAATTCTAAAGAGTATTTATTTTGGTTTCTGCTTTTCCTAAATTTCACTCTCTTGCATCTAATTACTGAAATATGCTAAATAAATGTTTTACTATTAGGTCATGGTTTCTTGTTAGACCTATGACTTTTTTTTTTTTTTTTTTTGAAGTATGTTAGACCTATGACTAAGCTCCTAATTATTATGTGTGTTTCTTTACACGTGCTTTCATCCCCTTACTATTTTTTGGTTGTGTTCTAGCCATATTTATTGTAATTAGCCTTTAGCATCTAGAGGATATGTAGAAATATTTCAACTAACTTGCTTCCCTGTGTCTTATCTTTGACATTGCTTGCAGAAAATGTTTAATCTTGTCAAGAATGGGTTGTCAATCATAATTTGTTTTATGATCTTATTAAAAAAAACAATTTTTTTTTATATGATATTTCAGCCTGATGATCAACTTTCTATGAAGATCCAAAGTTTGTGCCCAACTATAAGTGGCAATATTTGTTGCTCAGAGGCTCAGTTTGATACATTGAGAGCACAAGTTCAACCGGTATATCTCGAACAATGTTTGCCTCTCTACTTTGTTTATATAATCAGTATTAATTTGGCTTTTTTGTACATATTTTCTCATTTGCATCGGCAACATTTAACTTTTTATTTTTTTGATTATTTCCAATATTATGTTTCTTCTGCAGGCAATCCCTTTTCTTATAGGCTGCCCAGCATGCTTGAGAAACTTTTTAAATCTTTTCTGTGAGCTTACCTGTTCTCCAAATCAAAGTCAGTTCATCAACGTGACTTCTGTTTCCAAGGTAACCGAATTCTAGTTTTTATGCTGAATGTATCCAACCATTAACCAAGCAATATAATTGAAGATTTGCAGTCCATTATTGATTAAGGTTTTAATGTCTATTTTGTCTAATTTTAATTGAATTGCGACGTTGTTGGTTTAGTTATTATCGTGAATATGGGGTCCAAGGTGTATTAGGAGGTTGGCGTTGCTTAGGGTTGTTAGTTCAACATTAGGATGTATTTTTTTTCCTACTGATGGCATTGAGAGTTCGCCAATTGCGTATTCTCTTTTGATTTGTATTTTCTCTCATGCTTCCATATCTAATATCATGTCTTATTATGATGGCAATGACATGGAATTCATTTTGTAATACAAGGATCTCTATAAGAGATGGATCAATTCCATTTTCTTTATGTTATTTATGGATAAGAGTTTTGTAGACATGAAATCATTGTTTCCCACTCTATAAAGTTTGAGCTTGGGATTAGCTACATTGCTATGCATGATCATTGATGAAAGCGGACTACTTTTTTTTTTTAGATCCATGGGTGTCCAAAGTTTCTTGACCCTTTTTCCGATTAAAGTCTTACTAGTCCCGCGGGGGATGATGAAAGTGGACTAGTTAACACCAATCAATGAAAAAATTAGCGACTGGCAATTTGGCAGTTGTGGTGGTTTGAAATTTTGAATATATCCAAAGACGACCTACAAATGCCTAGTTATAAAACTAGACACATTTGGAATCTTAGAAATTAGACGGTATCCGAGTAGAAGTAAGATGACGTAGGATGCACTAATTAGGGAAAATTTAGAGGATTCTAAAGGCACACATTACAGTGCATTAATTTGAGTGGAGTGAAAAGTTTGTTCCATATAGCCTACCCCCTACTAATTTGGGATTGAGGCTTTGTTGATGTTATTGAAAGTGGACTAGTGATTGGCAGGAATTCTTGGAAATAATTTCTTAGGCTTGGCAACCAACTATGAGACGAGATTCTTTCCACTATTTTTTTGTCCAATTTGCCGATTTAGCTAGTACCAAAGAACAAAGCACCTTATGTTTAATGTTCCTTCTAATTATCAATTGATTTCAATTAAAGCTGCTGATTTTCACGCACATGTTGTTATTTATTTTCTTTCTAGTTGTTGACGTTTTTCCATTTTTGAATTATATGGTGGCATATAAATAGATGCCATTAGGCATGTCTTTGTTCAATGATGTTTTATTTAGGTTGCATTGTTTATGGGATCTGTTAAATTCTCACGGTCGCGCCGCACACGCATGCGTGAGCCCGTGGATCTTCTCTGCTAACACCGATACTATCCCCAACTTAACCACCTTCAACTTTAGGTGTGCAGTTTTATCTCAAAAGGCCTCGGTACTAGTTCGGAGGAGTTAATCACTTATGTACTTCATTTTGAAGTTTCATTTAATCGATGTGGAACTAACTTTCGGTTCACACATCTTCAACACTCCCCCATGGACCGAAAGTCACATGATCTAGGGTTTTTTTTTCCCTAAGTCCATTCGAACCATGGGCTCTGATACCTTATAGAAATCCATGGGCTCGGAGAGTGTAGGGGCCACACATTCACACGTGGGTATACAAATGGGGTTGGAGCCCATCTTGCACAAAACCAATTGACCCGGAGAGTGTTGGGCCACACATGTATATGTGGGTATACAAATGGAGTTGGAGCCCATCTTGCACAAAACCAATTAGCTTGTGCTAGGATCCAATCTACACCACTTGTTACCACACCGACTCTTATTATATTTTTGATATGCGATTATATACTCCAACACTCCCCCTCAAGTGCAACTAGGTCTAGACTAGTTATCACTTGCCAAACACAGACCTACTTTTAGAGGTTCGGACAAACATATCTAGGCCTACTATTATAGGCTTCTAGGTCCACAAATGGGTCTAGACTCCACCGCTAGCCCAACCAGGTCATCAAATACGAACCCAAGATCATTCGTCTCTGATACCATATTGAAATCCATTGGCTTGGAGAGTGTTGGGCCACACACGCACATGTGGGTATACATATGGAGTTAGAGCCCATCTTGCACAGAACCAATTGGCTTATTCTAGGATCCAATCTACACCACTTATATATATAACAACATAGGCTCAATCCCAAATTAATTGGGGTCGGCTTCATGGATCAAACTCTTCCATTGTGCTCGATTTTGTGCAATTGATGGTGGGCATTTCAAATTATTCAAATCCCTCCTAATTAATGCTTCCCAAGTTAACTTCAATGTGGGATTATATACTCCAACAAGATCTCCCACGACCACTTAATTTGCTACTTGGGGGAAGTCACAACGTTGACAATCTTTTGATACTATTCAATACTGAAGCAGCTTAACTAAACTGTGTTGCAATAGCAGTTGTTTCTTTCAATAATGCAATTTTAGTGTGCTTAGTTTATTTGAATAATGAACTTGTTTTTTTTCTTGGAAAACTTTGAAAGCTGCGGGGGATGCTCATTGTTGGTTGTCTAATTAATCTAGGATGCACTTGTGTCTAATACTGAAGCAGCTTAACTAAACTGTGTTGCAATAGCAGTTGTTTCTTTCAATAATGCAATTTTAGTGTGCTTAGTTTATTTGAATAATGAACTCATTTTTTTTTTTCTTGGAAAACTTTGTAAGCTGCAGGGGATGCTCATAGTTGGTTGTCTAATTAATCTAGGATGCACTTGTGTCCATGCTTGATGCAAAAGACATGCTAATATCTTTAGTGGAATGGAAAATCAATGATAGGATGCCTGCATTTTTATTTTTGTTATGAGTTGTAACTTCAAATTGGTTTTAAAATATGGTAATTTACTTCATTTGACCGTTACTTCTTATTGTAATGCTATATGTTTCTTCAATGAGTCGAATTTAGTTGCTTTTATTGTGTATACTTCCTTATCTTATATGCTTCTATTACTATTGCTCTTGTTTGTCAAACAATAATAATTTATTGTAAAGTTAAATATTTCAATTGTCAATGCTGACTCATTTTGGGTTTTAGGTTAATAACAATTTGGCTGTGAACGGCATTGATTTTTATGTTACTGATACGTTTGGTGAAGAGCTATATAACTCTTGCAAAGAAGTTAAGTTCGGAACCATGAATACACGAGCCATGGAATTTATAGCAGGGGGTGCTAACAATTTTAAAGGTGAGGCATAAATCGTAATCAGTGATTCCAGAGTTCAACATTTCTTCTTGTTCTTCTTACATTCATGAGCAGCACATATTTTTAATAAATTAATGCTGGCGTTTTTCTTGTTCATTGTTCTTGAATGATTTTCAATAGGTTTAGATGTTCTTGATCAATATTCTTAGTTTTGATCCTAACAGTTGATATCTTTGAAATCACGAGTCTTAACGGCTTCAGAATAATTGGCACTTGTTCATTTCTCTATCGGACTGTTTCATTTTTTTATTAGCTTCTTCTCCTTAACAATGTTGTGTGTGCCCTATCCACACTCTCTCCAAAGTTTCTGCAATAATTTCAATCCATTATCACTGTTTTGTGTTGGTTCCTTTATAGTGGAATATGGAGATTTATGACTAATTCATTCTAATTTCACTGGACTTAAAAAGTCATTGAAATTGAAATTCTATGCAACCTCTTGGTTGTTTCATGATTTCAGTTTGATGGTTAGGCTATATTTGCACCTCTTCAAAACTCTCTTGCATATTCTGATATTTACTACTGAAACATTTAGGGTTGAAATGTGTGAAAAAACTCTTGATCGCTCATATCTTCTATTTCCTCATTTTTATTGGCATTTTGATTGGTTGTGGTGTCTTGACCTTAATTTGTTAGGATTCGTAGATGCTGAAGTGATTATTTTTTACTCTGCTAGTAATGATTTTATTTTCCCAATATTCTGCAGAATGGTTTGCTTTTATTGGGCGACAAGTAGAACTTGGGATTCCTGGTTCACCATATGCAATCGATTTCAAAAGTACTCCCGACTTATCTGGGATTAAACCTATGAATGTGTCTGTTTATTCATGTGGGGACACTTCATTGGGATGTTCCTGTGGTGATTGTCCTTCTTCTCCTTCATGCTCTAATTCAGTCCGCTCCCTAGAAAAAAAACATTCCTGCTCCATTAAAATTGGATCTCTCAAGGTGATCTTTTTCATTGCTGTTTTCCTATTATTTTCCATTTACATCCATACACACGTGTTACTTATTTGTGTACACATATGTGATTTGTCGATTTTAGATTTTTTCATGTGCAACCAGGATTTCACTAGTGAAACCTAGTCTGGATTTAGTTTCTTAGGTCTTTGCTTTTATATGGCTGGAGTCATTTTGCTCTTGTATTTTTTATGACTGTTCAATTCCTTAGTTGACTTTGCTATGCTCTTCTGGTCATTGCAGGTTAAATGTATTGAATTTTCATTAGGAATTTTATATATTGGTTTGGTTTCTGCATTTC
The DNA here is from genome assembly GCA_039657345.1 of Stephania japonica. Classification (NCBI taxonomy): domain Eukaryota; kingdom Viridiplantae; phylum Streptophyta; class Magnoliopsida; order Ranunculales; family Menispermaceae; genus Stephania; species Stephania japonica. The sequence continues at coordinate 11,891,321 of CM077562.1, forward strand.
TTGGATGTGGGATGTTCCATCGACAAAGAGAAATGAGAAATCCAAGCCCAAGAATGAAATCTTTTCTGAATGTTGGTGAATGTGAATCCTATTGGTTTAATAAGCAAAAAGATGAGTACCCATCCATGCAGGTACATTCAAATTTCTTAGTGCTCATCTATTTTCTAATATTTCTGTCTTCATCAACTACAACCTTGTTTGAAAACTGAACATGAGGCTCTTGTAAAAAAACCGAGTCTTTAAGATGAGTGGGACTAAGACTGAAGATGTGCACCGTGAGTTCACTAGTAGTAGAGATCAAGATAATTGAGTCGTACGAATAGGAAAAGTAGAAGTTCCTTAGGCGATCCATTTTAGATATTTAGTATTAATAATACAAAGAGATGACAATATTGAGGAGGATGTCACACATATAATTCAAGTTGGATTAAAGAAATATGAAGATACAGAGAAAAGTAAGAGTAAACACAATAAATGCGAAAATAAGGAAGGAAAATTGCGGTGGTTTGGGCACACCCAAAGACAACCAATAAAAGTCGTAGTTAGAAAACTCAACACTCAAAAACTGAAGGAATTCAAGGTCTTAAGGGTGCACCTAAGATATATTAGGATGTATTAATAATGAAGGATTTAAAAAGGATTATAATTCATGAATGCGCATCATCAACTCCATTAAATTGTGCAGAGTGGAAATGTGTGATCTATGTACGATGCCAACTAATTTGGGATTGAGGCTTCATTTTTTTGTTTGATATATGGAAGAAAAGTGAAGCTTTAGACCAATTATAGAGGTCAACTTGTTTCTCTTGCTTTACATATTGTCTTTCTCCATCTATGCGACGATTATTTTCTTTTATTTGAATATTTTCTGGCTTCCTCTATCCTCATCCATTTGATTTTTCTTTTGTTCCATGAAATCATCAACTTATACATTATTAATGTCAGACCTTTGCAATTCTATTGATTTTTTTTAATATTTCCTGCTTATCACAAGTTTCATTTTTCAAAAATTTAGTGTTGGAACATAGAATTGAGAAACGAATTCTCATTTTTAATTTTGTCCATGCACTCATCTCCTACCACATATTTTAAGAAAACTGCTGTCAGTAGGCGCATGTCCTAATATTCACCCTCTCTCTTTCTTATTAACCCCCAAGTGTGAAGAAATTTCGCTTTTTATTTGGTTCACGTACTTTCAAATTTTCAAGTTTGACCTTGTGCCTTCTATCCTTTGAAGCTTTTTGCAACAACATCTGAGAAAAATCTATAACATCACCATCTTCGGGTAAATCAAATAGGATCTTTTCTCTTGATAAGGTATTGAAATACAATGTACAGTAAAGCTCAGTACTTGTTTGTCTGTCCAAGAGATATTCTGCTTACTATTTGCACAACTGGCTAGACACACAGTTTAGCTTTTGTGCCAGAACACATGAGTTATACTTATTTATGTCATTTTGCAATTGCTTTATGTGTTCTATATTGCAAATGAGCGGATCATGCTAGTTAGCTTCCTTAGTTCTTTGTATTGTTTCTAATCGTAGTAATTTTGTTTCTTGCAACCATAAATCTTTTCTTATCTATCTCTGTACCCTTCTCTACTTATTCTTTGAATAGAATTAGTGATTTTCCAATTACTTTTCTGAAAAGTCTATCTGGTTCTGCTGTCAATTCTTTTGCATATGCATTTGATATTTGAAAATTTCTCCAAAACTTAGATCCTTAATTTCTCTAAAGTTTTCACTGATGGTGTTGACCACCATTTTAAGCTGTTGGAAGAAGCTTTTAAATATTGGGTGCGTTTAATGATTTATTAGATGCCCGAAGAGGTTCCTCGCGTGATGAAGGGGATTCAAGTTTCTATCGTACAAGGCTACATATCCAGTTTTTACAGGTTGTTGATTCTAATGTTATTTTATATGTCATTTTCTCCTTTCTCTCTTTCCCTCCATCTCTTTTGGCATGTTGATCCATCTGATTCTTTTCTATATTCAGGATGTATGGGACGTGGGTTGCTAGAAACCCAACGCTTGTTCTTTGTTCATCATTGGCTATTGTTATTTTGTTTTGCTTGGGCCTAACAAGTTTTAAGGTGGAAACACGACCTGAAAAGGTATTATGTTGGGATCTTGTTGTATTTTCTTTAGTTTTCAAGTTGAAGTTATGACATTTGCCAATAAGTAATTATCATATTAGTCCATTGTTCAGCACACATTGTTAAATTTGTGTTCCATTATTTCCCTATTATTTGTTGCTGGTCTTTTGTATCTACCTGTGGGCTGAGGAGAATGTGGGCTGAGGAGAATCTTAACATCGATAGGTTAATAGAAGTATTATTCTGCTGTGAGCCTGTGAAGGAGTGGCAAAACTCTGTGATTTGGTTTATCTATATATTTGATTGTTTTTATACTTTGATTGCTATAGTAATTAACAAAGTTGCTAAACGTTACATTTATGCCTTTTTTCTCTTGTTCACCTTTTTCACTATTATCCAGAATAGTCTCAAATATTCTTTTTGGGGCACGAGACAGGTCGTGGTCAGATGACCTGACTACCCTCATGTAGTCATTATCACAAAAATTGTGCCTGCATCAAGTATAATGTTACATGGCTTTGTTTATGACGATTGTGCAAATGTGAATAGAAATATTTCACCTTGTTAAATAAGAAGATAATATGTAAGTTGCCATTGTTGAGACAATACTATAGTTCAGCTTGTTACATATCTTTGTTCAATAGAAATTGAAGAATTTGAATTGTACTTCAACTTGTGAAATAAGAAAATCATAACATGGAAATCCTCTTTCTAAAACAATCCTATGGCTCAACTGTTCCTCAAGCTCTCTGGTTTTGGTTTTCAAATTTCTGAAGTTTTAGTAACATTGCTCAATGCATTTGCTTACATAGTCAGAAACAATATCATGGTTTGATGCGGCAAACGTTAACTTACGTATTTATCAATTATTATAATCTCTTAGTGTTAATTCGCTCTAATATTTAGAACCTAATGCTAACATATGCTACTCTAGCTATGGGTAGGGCATGGAAGTAAGGCGGCTGGGGAGAAGCTCTACTTTGATACCCATCTTGCTCCATTTTACAGAATTGAACAGGTTTTGACATCTTAATTTTATTCTTTTTCCTTTTTTTGATATGTTGGCCTTTTTCCATTGATGATAAGTTCTACTATCTTCAATCATGGCTCATGAGATGGTTTTGTGAGAATTTTCTGGTTTGACCTACTTTTGATTCATAAGCTTTTTCTTATTTCGTATGTGAAAAAACCTTCTTGACAGCACTAATCGATTATCACTTCATTTTCTTTTGAAATAACATTTTTGTTTTCTTAGAAATGAGTTGTTGGTGAAATTTGACAATTGGATTGGGGTATGAATTGTTGAATATGTAATATTTCTAATCCAAAAGTGGATCATAAATTTTTTAGTACTTTTTGTACTAACTTCTCGTAGTGATAAAAAGTTGTATAAAATGTAGTATTCTATGACCTTTTTTTTTGGTTTCCCATGTGGTGTCCGGTGCCAACCGCACCTAACTAATCCACGCTCGGGCACTGTCGGACCCCATATGGGGGGCAGCCCTCCCAACCCAGTTTTCTCCATTCACGAGACCTTATAGGACCTTTTCTCTTACAATGCAAACAATGGTGAAATTTTTCCCCTTTTTGAACTTTATCAACCTTGAAAAAAAAAAAAAACTTTATCAACTACTTCATTTTCTTGCTTGACTTGTATGAATATTATTATGTGCGTTTTTTTTTTTATTGTTTGTAATTTCTTTGTCAATGACTAAAAAGTCAGAGAGTTTTGATCATTGATGTAGGCCTGGGAAACTTTTCATCCCATTAAGCACTACTACTTGAAAAAGTCATGTTTTCTTCTTCATATCATATAGGTTTGTGAACTATGGAGTTCACTTTTGATTTTGAAACCATTGGTTTCATGAGATCTTTCGTTCACTTGTGAAGCTGATAGTTGTTGTTATTAACATTATTATTTAGTTCTCAAATTCTCATTTGGTACAACCATACAACTGGATTTAGTGTCAGATGTTTTACGCACACTTCAGTAAAATGCATGAGATGATGAAGACTTGCTTAGAATCATTATATATTTACTTATATGCTCCACTGTCATTGGACTCAGTTGTGGCTGGTAATTTTTATTTATATTGTATAAAGATTGTAAGATTGTAATCGATGTATAGTTGAGACTAAAATCATTTGTTTCTTTTTTTTCTTTGTCCACATTCCATTTGGAGGTCATATTGTTTTAATATGAAGCTAAATGCTCATAAGTGATTCGACATTTTATTTCCAGCTTATATTAGGTACAATTCCAGATATGGAGCAGGGCAAGCCACCCAGTATTGTGACAGAAGACAATATCAACCTACTATTTGAAATTCAACGGAAGGTACTTTGAGACCTATTCCCTGAACTGAACGTCTCCTTTGAAGAGCTCATTGTCCAACCTATGAAATTTACATTATCCTACTTCAAGCTTTTGTGCTTGATCATGTCACTCATGTATGCATAACGTTTCAGAGATTACTAGGTCACCTCCTTAACATAGTTCTTTTCATTTTTTAAATTCTTACAGGTTGATGCAATTCGTGCAAATTATTCCGGATCTATAATATCTCTAACTGATATTTGCTTGAAACCGCTAGGCCAAGATTGTGCGACTCAAAGCTTGCTGCAGGTATTCCTTTGCCTATTTATTTCAAGTATGTATTTGTTAAGTGTTGTTAATGTGGTTCAAGTGAATGTGGGATGCGTCTAAAAGAGCTTGCCTGTCTTGGTTGGGCATGTTTATCTTTTTATTTTTTAATTGGAAACAACTTTTTTGTCTATGCTTGAAGTTTTGTTTTTTAATAGGATGGGGCTAAATTCCACTATTAAAGTCCTGTCATTTCACGCATGTCATGTAACATAAAACTATTAGTGTCCATCTATGCTTGGATTTTTGTTTTCTTTAAACACTAATATCTTCCAGTTTTCAGATTTTTGATTATGTTCTCTCTCAATCTACATTATATAACACTTGAAATATTTTTAATTCTTTGACAGTATTTCAAAATGAATCCGAAGAACTATGATGATTATGGTGGAGTTGGACATGTTGAGTATTGCTTTCAGGTGTGCTCTGATACTTAGTTTTACTTTTGGTTACTTACTTTTAAATTAACATGTTCCATATGGGGTAGGGAGAAATACAAAATGACCACTGCTTTGCCTCTGGTGGAAGAAGTAATTGATTTTACCTTCTTTTTCTTTTTACAAATGCTCATGGTAACAAAATAAGTTTTTTTCCATCTAATTTAAACCCCGAAACAAAATGCATAGATGCTATAGGCATTGTTTCTCTTATAATTTCTGTGTCGTATTTTTTTTTTCAAGTGTGCTAGTGCGAATATATCACTGCTTGGTGAAAATCATCATTTTTTAGATAGAATTAAATATTTAATGGTCCAATATTGGTTTGAAAATTTAGTGAGAGTTTGTCATTTAATAAGGACGAAGTGCATAGCCATTTGCATAAAAAAAGAAGTGTATTGCACAAAACAAGTACTCCATGATCCTAGCTTTGTTACAATTAACTCTTCGTCCCTAATATTATTCTTGACTGACAATTTTGGTTTAATTGAGTATTTTAATAGGTGCAGCTTATAGCCTTATAATGAAGAAGTGCATATGATAGAGGCTAGGGGGCCACCACAATACTATTGGTGTGAGTCCAAGTTAGTTACAAGGGTAGTTGAGTAAGTTTGAAGTTGTAGTATGAATAAAGGTTGTGACTTGTGAAGGAAAGATAGATATCTTGTTATCTTGAATGTAATTTGGGAACTCTTAGGAGTTTGGGTTGAGAGAGTTTTAAGACTCTTCTCTGCGTTACTTTGTTGTTCTTGCCCTTGCAATCGTTGTTGAATTCTCAAATCAATCGATTGAATAACGGTTACAATGGCAAGAACACCAAAGTAGCCCAGAGAAGAGTCTTAAAACTCTCTCAACCGAAACTCCTAAAAGTTCCTAAATTACATTCAAGATAACAAGTTGGATTTCTTTCCCAGAAAATGCTAGAATGCACCACCACTGACATGCAACACGGGCACGCGTGCGTGCAACAGCGTTGATACGTCTCGACATACGTGTTCAAGACGTATCGGACGAGCGCAAACACACGCGTGCCCTTGGTGCATATCCGTGCTTGCCCTTGGCGTGTGTCCGTGCTGGTGCACTCTAGCATTTTCCTTCTTTCCCTTGCAACCTTTATTTAAACTACAACTTCAAACTTACTCAACTACACTTGTAACTAACTTGGACTCACAGTAATAGTATTATGGTGCCCCCAGCCTTTATCAGCATACCACAAGGAACTGCTTTGCAGCGATACTTTTTTTTTTCTTGCTTGGCCTAAATATTGACTGCAACGAAAGTAAATTAATTTTATTGCATAGAACTATAGAGTAAATCTAGGGGTGCACTTGGATTGCACTAATCCGTGGATCCGGTCCGAATTGGACCAATTATCACTAATTGGATCAATTTTTTGATCCCTTGGACTGGATTGGATTGAAAAATCATTAATCCGGCTGGACTGGATCGGATTACAGATCCTACATTAAAAAACCGCGGATCCAATCCGATCCAGTCCATTTAACACATCAACGTATACATATATTTCATCATATGCACTATAGTAGCTTAATTAGCATCAACTCAAACTATCAACTCTAAACTAAAATATCTAAAAGACTGTTCTTAACTCTTTTATTATGCTTTCGACCTTTTTATTGTAGGTTGTATGTTCAACGTACACTTTTTTTGTTCTTTTGTGAGGATGTATGGTGAAGATTTGTGGATAACACATTTATTTATGTAGGAACTTATATTTTGAAGGTTATTGTGATAACAATTTTGTGGGAAATATGCTATATATAGATTTGTGGAATGTATGTTGTAAATTTGTCATTCATGAGATATATAATTCTTGCGATTCATTTGATTAAATCTAATTTCATAAATTTTGGATAGGAAAACATCAATCCGCAGAACTTGATCCAATCCGGTCCGCATTTTGCAAATTGGATTGAGTTGGATTGATGAATTATTTGGATTGGATTGGATTGTAATTTTTCAATCCGCAATAATTGGATTGGATTGCGGATTGACCCTAATTGGACTGGATCCAATCCGTGTGCACCCCTAAGTAAATCTAGACCAAAATCAATTCCCAATAAGTGACAAGTACTCAAGAGGTTGCTTAGAATCCATGTAAAGAGCATGATGTCTACACAAACCCAACTTTGACACACGTTACTAATTGACCTTGTTATTTTCACATTTTCAGCATTATACCTCTGCAGAGACATGCAGGAGCGCATTTCAGTCTCCTCTTGACCCAAGGACAGTGTTAGGAGGATTTTCTGCGGCCAACTACTCAGAGGTAGTAATTTGGATCTTCCTTTGCATTACGTGAGTTGCATAGTAATTTCTTATTATTTACATGACAGGCTTCTGCATTTGTAATAACCTATCCAGTAAACAACGAAGTAGATCAAGCTGGTAGCGGGAATGGGAAAGCCGTAGCATGGGAACAAGCTTTTGTTGAATTAGCAAAGGTTTGATGTTATTTTCCATACCCTGAATACTGTTGAGTCAGTCTTCCAGTTTAATATATCTGCTTTTCCTTAACATTTGTTCCTGCAATCAGCATCGTAGTTCTCAGCCATTACTTTCTCCATCTACTCTCATATGTGAAGTATTAAAATAATAAGAAAAACCTTTCATGTGAAATTTCAAACTCGGTCAATAAATTTGGTTCTCTTACAACTTACGACATCTGAGAAATTTATGTTCTTAAGGTTGTGTAGAATCAGATAAATTGTTCTAGTCGCTCTCATCAAGTTATTAATCAAATTTTTTGTTAACACCCATGAGCAAGTACATTCCATAAAAAATGATGGCTTGAGTGTGAACATTAAGGCTATGTGAGATTATGCGGGAGACTCATGATTGTTTGACTTGGAAATCTCATCCTATTATAATTGTCTAGCTATCAGTGAAAAATGTTTGTGGTATTCATAATAATTAGAACAATGACTTTGGTAAAAGTTGGCCATTTCACAGCGATGGAACTTTACCTGTGTTTTCCCACCCCTCTCTTGCATAAAACAGAGGTTTTGAATCTTTTCTATTTATGTGATTTACTTTACCGAGTGTGTTAGAATCACAATTGAACAACTCAACCAATTCATAAACATAATTTGACTGAAGATGCCATATTCCCTAATATCCTTTTTGCAGCACTCCCCAAAACTTGGTAGCTTACTAGGTTTCTTTATTCTGTCTGCAGCAAGAAATCAACATGAAAGGTGCGAACCAGTTTTTTTCCCCACTTTGATAACTTTGTTTTAAACAGCTATACAACAAGAGAATTTAAAACCAAAGATTGCCGAGGTTAAAACTCAAGCTGCTATGGAATTCTAAGACTCATAATGCAATTATGTCTAGAATGTATGTGCATATTTTCTTTTTAAATGTAGGTCACAATTATCTGTGCTATTTGTAGAATTTACAAATGTTTCGACTGAAATGTCTAGTTAGATCTCCATAAAAGCTACTTGATTGGTAGGGTGATTGCTCAGGATTGTAATTCTTTTATTTAGACAGCTCTGTCGTTCATTGTTAGATAATTCCATCTGAGAGGGTAATTTCAAATGAAGTTACGACTTTCGTGCAACTCTCTCGATTTCCTTGCCAATGCACCAATACTCTTTTTTTTTGGTGGAAGCCCCAATACTCTTTTCAGTGCACTATTAATTTTATGATAACAACAACAACAACAACAACAACAACAACAACAACAACAACAACAACAACAACAAACCCTCAATCCCAAATTAGTTGAGGTTGGCTACATAGATTAAACTCTTCCATTGTGCTCGATTTAGTGCGGCACTATTAATTTTAGAAAAAAAATACCGACCAAGTGAGTTAGGTCATTGGTTTTGTATGGGGTTACTTATGTAAGAGGTTGTGGGTTTGAATCTTAACAGATGCAAATTTAGTTTCTTTCTTATCAAAGTTTTAGAAAAAAAAAATGTAACTAGCTTGGAGAGGGGTTGCCTGCTTGATTTGCATCCAGTGCTACAAGAATATGTTAGCATACTAGCTCCTACGTAATTATTACTTTCTATTGTAATGTAGCTGAATTCCTTTTATGACAAGAATATTTTTCTTTCCCAGTTTTAGTTTTTTAGTTTTCATTCTCCTTTTTTTCATGTAAGTAAAGAATGTGATTTCGTAGTTTGGTGTAACTTGTGTCACAGGAAGAGTTATTACCCATGGTACAGTCTAGAAATCTTACGATTTCCTTTTCATCAGAAAGCTCTGTACAGGAAGAGTTGAAAAGAGAAAGCACAGCTGATGCTGCTACTATCTTAGTACGTTTTTCATTGTTCCTTGGAAATGATTCTTTCGTTACGTCTTGGAATAATCCAATTCATTACTCCATGAAAATAAGGCTAAACCTTCCGTCTCATTTGTGTCTAAATCTTGGGTTTGCAAACTGTAGTTGCCAACGTAATCTCTTCAGGGTTCTTTATAGCTAGGATAACTTGTTCATTATGTTGATCTAGCATTGAGGCTATTCATCCACAACCAATTTTCTATTTTTCAAAATGTTTTTGTTTTTTATAAAATAAAAAATGCACTTGCCACACGAATTTACAATTTCTTGTACTTCATGCAAATTTGAAACTGGACTTTTTGTTATATGGTCAGGTTCAGTCATTCAGATGTCTGCACATACTGACATACCACATTTTTATCATGATAATCAAATAATTAAAAAACAAATTTTCTTGAATTTCTCAGGAACTTTATAAAATTGATTATCCTTTGCCTCTTGGCCTTTGTGTTCTAAAATTGGCCTTTACCTATATATCCAAGTTAAACCTTAATGAGATTCATTTTAACTCATTGTTTACTTTTCATCAGGTAAGCTACATTTTGATGTTTGCTTACATATCTTTGACTTTGGGAGACGTGTCTCTCTCATCATCTTTTTGTATCTCATCTAAGGTATGTTTTTTCGGTCTTTAAAATCCCATTTCTTTCTGTCACAATGTTTATATTTTTCTGATAAATGGCTGCTAAGATTTGGTCAATGATTGGTATCTTTCTTTCTATTTTCTTTCAGTTTCTTTATATGTGCGTAGCATTGTGGAGCTAGATAAAATAGAACTTCTCGAAATATAAGCTAATTGTCATGCTATTGAGCTATTCATTTGCCCACTTGGGGAAAACTTATCTTCAGAGTAATGGGATTATTATGTAGACCAGTACTAGTCAATGTAGCACATCTCTTATCATTATTGCTTGGATCCGACTCTTCTTGTTATGTACAAATAAAAAGCTAAATCTAAATTAATTTTTCCTATCTCAGCCTAATTACTATCACTACTAATATCACCTTTGTCTAAGAATGACAAATGTGCATCTATTTTAGCGGTTACTTTGATGTATGATCTCACTGAGGTGGAAAGAAATTGATCCATTCCAGCAGTTAAAGAGACTGCTGGAATAGGTTCCCCTTGTTCAATGGATTAGAACCTAGATGGCCATGACCAGTGATTGGAATGGAGCTTAAAACATGAGATTTATTCTTTTCTATATGGCAAACCTATCCTGCCTTAGTTCTTAAGAGTTATGATCGAGGTCGTTGGGAAAGCAAATTTTTAGTGACGCTTTTAAAGTTATTTCATTTTCCTAAAGAACCTAGCTTCCTTTAATCTTAATGCCATTTTTTTTTTCCTTTTTTCACCTTATTTGGACTCCTTTCTTAATTCTTAGTCTCAGTATCTTTTTAATCTTTTACAAATAGATGCTAAATTAAGCAGCTCGGATTGCAGGTGTTACTTGGCTTCTCAGGTGTTATCCTGGTCATGCTTGCTGTCCTTGGATCCATTGGGTTTTTTAGTGCCATTGGAGTAAAATCCACGCTAATTATAATGGAAGTAATCCCTTTTCTCGTTTTGGCTGTAAGTTCTTTTTCTTAAACATTTTTAGTTCTTACATTGATAAAAATAGACTATTAAGTCCAGATACTTTAAAAATCTAATGTGAACTTCCATATTTAATGTATTTTTCTAAATTTACTGTGCTTTCAACTATCAATTAAAATTGAATGTTTCTACTAACCTTGATTAATATGGTTTCTTAGATATGCTTTGTTTATGAGTGCTTAAGCAATTTTTCCCTGTATTCTACTTGGCAAACTTCAGCTTATGCAACATGGTGCTTCATGTATCTGGACCACTACCCTTTAAAGAAATATGCCTCAGTATATTGATTGTGTGCAATAATGTTGAAATATGTGGTGTTGATAGTGGGTTTACAAACTGTTTAAAAGCCTTATTTGTGCCGTCTCATACTCCCTCCGTTTAAAATGTAAATCGTTTAATCTAAGGGCACAAGAATTAAGACGGTCTTAATTACGAGTGTAATTTACATCTACGTCCTTTGACATTAAATGAATTGAAGAATTGAATAATCATAAATATTTGAATTTCTAAGGGTAAAATGGGTAAAAAAGCAATAAATACACTCTCGAATTCCGAAAACAACTTACAATTTTGAACAAGAAGTTTTTGCTATAACGACTTATATTTTTAAACGCAGGGAGTAGTATTTAGATGCCATTGTACCTGGTACATTTTCTTATGACTAGTTTTAGCTTCAAATTTGGGCTAGCCCGTCTCATCCATTTGGTAGTACAATGAAGTTATAATGTGTTTCTTTAAGTACGACACATTTCATCAAAGATTTCAATTGGCTGGAAAAAGAGGTGAAAACTCAAATTTGAAATTCAATGATTACTCGCTGAAATTTTTATTTTGTTTTAGGTTAAAATTTTTCATTTTAAGTGGACAACTTTTCAAATATGAACCTGCCATGAGTCAACCGTTCCCGAGTAAAACTTATTTAAAGCTTTGAAGAAAACTCTAACCCAGGGAACTTAGCTGGTCCAATTATTTAAGCAGGGCACTTCTTTGGAGTGTTAGGTTATGCGCAATGGGATCACAGCTTATTTTGCAATGTCAAGTTTCTTGTCGCACATTGGTAGGAGACTGTAGGCTACCTGTCGTCTTTGCCCAACATTGTGAAAATAATTGTTTAACTGGTTGTTATATGATTAGTGAGAAGTACTATGCAAATATTTGGATTCACAGGTGAATGGATATGACTGCTTTTTCTTGTCCAAATGATGGCATATTATCAAAAAAGAATTTATTGTATGATATTGGGTTAAAGCTTTTTCAAGACCATTTTTGTTGCCTCCATTTATTTTGTAGATTATACAATAATACTATTGAAAGTCATTATGAGTCTTGAATAACATAAATAGTTTCACTTGTCTTTTTAATATTTAATTGATCATGCAGAAACTAATCGAGAATGGATTGCATGCTCTTTTCAATTGAAAATTTCTTTTTGGTCAAGCATTCTATTAAATTAAACATCTTGCTACCAGGTTGGAGTTGATAACATGTGTATCTTGGTCCATGCTGTAAAGAGGCAACCATCAGACATGCCTTTAGAAGGACGAATAAGCAATGCTTTAGTTGAAGTTGGGCCATCTATTACCCTAGCTAGTTTATCTGAGATTATGGCATTTACAGTTGGAAGTTTTATTCCTATGCCAGCATGCCGAGTATTCTCTATGTTTGCAGGTCAGAAGTTCTTCTTAAAAGGTTAATTTTTATTTATTTATTTCCTGTAAAGTTCTTCAACAATCTTAACTTGCTTCTATTATATTGCAGCATTGGCTGTTTTCCTGGACTTTCTTTTGCAGGTCACTGCTTTTGTTGCTTTGATAATTTTTGACTTCTTGAGAACTGAAGATGATCGAGTTGACTGTTTTCCATGCATAAAAGCCCCTTCGTCAAATTCTGAAAATGATAGAGGTATTTTGAAGCTTTCTCCCATTGCCGGCGCATTACATAGATATGGTTGTATATATAGGGTACTACTACCATGAGAACCAAAAAAATACCCATGTCATTGGTACTTTATTTTAGACCATTAGTCTAATGGTTGACCGACAACGTGATGCATAAATTTATTTGAACAAAAAAAAAAAATCTACTTGAAGCCAAAACATCTCTGGTGAGATGAATCAGGCATCACTTGTCAAAGGCAAGGTATAGGGAGGTTGTTAGTTCGACTCCCGCCGAAGTAAGAAAAAAAAATTTGCTTGAATTTTATGCATAATATTATTATACAGTTTTTTTTTTACCTTTTTTTACGAGTTAATTCCAATAAGTGATATAAAAAAATAAAAAAAACTTTTGTTACCTTAGAACAACAATTATCGCAGATCTGTTAATAAATATCATCCATTGTAGAACTTTATCCTCAGTCCCAAATTAATTGGGGTCGGCTTATAATGAATACATACAAAATATTTAATAATCTTTTTTTTTAAGAAAACAAAGTATTTAATAATTAATTTAAAGTTATTTAATACTATGTTTTTTGCTTTTTATTAGGAAAGAGCATCACGTTAAAAGTGAAAATAATAGTCACCAACAATTTTGTTTCTTCATTCAAGTTTTTATTTTATTTTTACTTGTCAGTTTTGTTTGTTATGTGGCTACTTATGCAAGAGAAGTGAATTTGAGTTTGATTGTGGTGATGAACTTGTTACCAAATTATTGACTAATAATCACTTAATCAGTAATAGATCATAAAAAAGAAACAAATAACACTCCATGACACTTGCTCCGGCTTCTTATTCTATGTAGAGTGATGAGACAAATTATCAAGATAAATATCAAAACAATAAATATTAGAAAAGGATTCATTAATCTTTACAAATTTTATCTAAGAGATTTGGAATTTCCACATAAAAAGATAGAAATTGATTCGATTGCTTCTTCTCCATGATCATGAAACCTTCTTAGGTGTACTCGTATGTTATTCCTCTTTCAAATTATAATAGAGGATCGCCTAGCAAACAGTGTTTACATTCTTCTTGCCATCTGGACAGAAACTTTGGAGTCATAGATGCTAAGTTCAATCTCCTATATACACCACCTCACGCTTTGTTGTTGTCGCCAAAATTGATTGTTAGAAATATGAACTTCATATTTGATCGATATATATAAACTTTAGTGGGGTCTCCTTGGCGATGCTTCTAAGCGGACCATTCATATGTAGTCACGAAGATGTTGGAGAGGAAATTCTTATAGACGAATTCTTCTGACATAGGAAAGAGCATCAAATTAAAAGTGAAAATAATAGTCACCAATCAATTTTGTTTCTTCTTTCATTTTTTTTTTGACGTGTCAATTTTGTTTGTTATATGGCTACTTATGCAAGAGATGTGGGTTTGAGTTTGATTGTGGTGATGACCTTGTTACCAGATTATTGACTAACAATCACTTAATCAGTAATAGATCATAAAAAGAAAAAAATAACACTCCATGACACTTGCCCTAGCTTCTTATTCTATGTAGAGTGATGAGACAAATTATCAAGATAGATATCAAAAAAAAAATATTAGTAAAAGATTCATTAATCCTTACAAATTTTATCTGAGATATCTGGAATTTCCACATAAAAAGATTGAAATTGATTCGATTGCTTCTTCTCCACGATCACATGCAACTTTCTTGGTGTACTCGTATGTTCTTCCTCTATCAGATTATAATAGAGGATTGCCTAGCAAACAGTGTTTATATTCTTCTTGCCATCCGAACAAAAACTTTGAAGCTATAGATGCTAAGTTCAATCTCCTATGTACACCACCTCACTTTTTCTTGTTGTCGCCAGAATTTTTGTTAGAAATATGAACTTCATATTTGATTGATATGTATATATATAAACAAACTTTAGTGGGGTCTCCTTGGCGATGCTTCTAAACGAGACCACTCGTATGTAGTCCCGTAGATGTTGGAGAGGAAATTCTTATAGACGAATTCTTCTGACATAGGAGAAAGAGCATCACATTAAAAGTGAAAATAATACTCACCAATCAATTTTGTTTCTTCTTTCATTTTTTTTTTGGACTTTTCAATTTTGTTTGTTATGTGGTTACTTATGCAAGAGATGTGGGTTTGAGTTTGATTGTCAACCTTCTTGGGTGTACTCGTATGTTCTTCCTCTTTCAGATTATAATAGAGGATTGTCTAGCAAACAATGTTTATTTTCTTCTTGCCATCTAGACAGAAACTTTGGAGTCATAGATACTAAGTTCAATCTCCTATGTACACCACCTCACTCTTTGTTGTTGTCGCCAGAATTTTGTTAGAAATATGAACTTCATATTTGATCGATATATATAAACTTTAGTGGGGTCTCCTTGGCGATGCTTCTAAGCGAGATCACTTGTATGTACACGCGTAGATGTTGGAGAGGAAATTCTTATAGACGAATTCTTCTGACATAGTTGGTATATAGAGGTAAGGATTTACTAAATCAATCGTGTAGCCCCTTCAGAAATCACCTTAAATTGTAGAAAAAAAAAACCTTAAATTAGAGATCCACTATCATAAATCAGCAATAGATCGTAAAAAAAAGTAACACTCCAATACAACTTTCTAAAAAAGAAAAAAAAATGTAATTAGATTTCAAAGCTGAAAAGGGGATAACTTTCAAAAACCCCGTCATTTTTCTTCAAATCATGCAATCTCATTATAGCTACCTCACGAGCATACATCTCTCAAAATCCACAAATTGAACCAACCCGCATCACGTACTAAAGTCTCATCATTAAAATCGTTAATCAACACTCTCCAAAATACCTTTAGTCTACAACTTTAATTAAAATACCACAAATTTTCTAGATCTATGCCTAAATCAATTCCGCATAAACCCAAAAAAATATCGATTGAGAAGCAAATAAGAGTAAGAACGAATCGATTCACATATCAAACCAACCTGCATTCTACATGTTTAAGCGAATTTGCACATAATTCTCCATAATGAAAAAAGAAATGAAAAGCCTCAAAATTTAATTTAATGGAAGATAAGGAGCGTGAGTAATGAAGGGATTAACATTGTTATTTTGTAGGAGATGGAAACCGCTACTTTGGTGGGGATGTGTTTAGCGAAAATGTAGAAGTTAAGATTCCGGTAACTAATTATTAACTTCATATCTATTGAACCACGATTAATAAAGTTCTAATTGCAAGACATGTGCCCTTCCTTCTTGTGGGACACACGGTGGAATTTTAAAAGTTTGAAGGCATTGAAAAAGGATAGTTTGGGAAATAAGGCTATTTTTGCCTCACCACAACCGTTTGGGAGAATTGCCATTGTATATATATATATATAGACACACGCACACACACACACAAAATTGAAATGTTATAGTTTCTTGCTTTAGTGAAAGTAACATCAGATGGATGATACGTAGGTCTTAATCAGGGAAAGCTTGGATTGCTTGCTCGTTATATGAAGGTAATATTCAAGATATTGTTTTCGTAAGTCATTATATTATGTACATCAATAGAAAAAATTGTTTGTATTAAAGCATATGCAAAGTTTACAATGTTTTATGATTGATCATATGCCTCTTTTTCCTTTTTGTTTTCTTTTTTGTTTTTAGTATCATCTCACAAATGAGGCTGTAAAATGCCAATGTGCACATTTACTTTGTTAAACTATAACAGTTGCATAAGACATCTGATACGGTTTTAGATTTAGGGTCTATTATTTAGTAGTTTCTATTTTATTATTAAGAAAGTTTATATGTTTATTATTTATTAGGAATTATTAGTAGTTTCTAATTACAAGTAGTTTCTATTTTAATAGTTACTATCTTCTAGATATTAACTAGTAGGAAGTTTATATATTTATTTTAAGTAGGTTCCTTATTTGTAGAAGTTGCTATTTATTAGTTTCTATTTTTATTGTATAAGAAAGTCTATATATACAAGCATTAAGGAATCAATAAAGCAAGCAATTTTAGTGAAAAAGAACTAAAGGAGGAATTGAAGTAGGAGAGTCATGAACTCCGCCTCTTCAATCACCTATTCTATCTCTCTCATCTCTTCTATTTTTTTTTCTTACTTAAAATAAATATATAAACTTCCTACTAATTAATATCTAGAAAATAGTAACTATTAAAATAGAAACTACTAATAATTCCTACTAAATAATAAACATGGACAATCACTTATTCACAAACCTCGTGTGGGGCTAATAGTTTTCATAAACTTTCTTAATAATAAAATAGAAACTACTAAATAATAAACCCTAAATCTAAGACCGTATCATCATCCTTATGCATGGTGCCATGGTCCCCTTAAGGTTTGTTGTGTGGATTTTGTGCCAATTTTGTTAGACAGTCAAGGAATACCTGTTATTGTCTTACTATCTAATATTTTTTTTCCAATGAGTATGATGATAAAATGGTAGATGCTTTGGTAGTTTATTCACATTCTCCATTAAATATATCAATTTTCTTTTATGTATCTTTTTTTATTTGCTTTCTGACAAACTAATTTATGCATCTTAACTTGCTAGGAAATACATGCTCCGATTCTTGGTCTTTGGGGGGTTAAGATAGTTGTGGTTATAGTCTTTGTTGCTTTTGCTTTCACTAGCATCGTAAGTAGTTCTTCTTGATCGAAATTCTTTTCTCTAATGGAGATTTCATCTTTAGTTTCTTTGAGCTTTTACAAAACCCCAAAAAGAATATTATATAATTTTAAACATTATAGGCATTATGCACGAGGATTGAACCTGGTTTGGAACAGAGGATTGTCCTTCCGCGGGATTCCTACCTTCAGGTAAATCTTTTCGTACAATGATTTACTATATTTATCTTCCATGTTCCTTGTTGATCTACCCACTAAGATTTGCTTACATGCGGGGGTATTTCAATAATGTCTCGAGTATCTCAAAATAGGGCCCCCTTTATATTTTGTTGTGAAAAACTATAATTATAGGTAAGATCAATTCATTTTAGTCCAAATTTCTTTTTATCATTATCTATAGTTGTCAGTTGGTTTCTCCATATTCCTCTTCTTTTTGTACTTTTTCCTGTTATTGTCTACATAGTTGATAACTCGATACAAATACAATAATCAAATTGATAAATGCACATCAAGTGTGTGTATACATATAAGCATATTATATCTATGTTCTTTTTGAATGACTTCTTTTCAAGAATGTAAGATTAAAAATCTACTGGAATTAAAGGGACAATGCAAAATAAACATTAGTTGAGTGACATTAAATGATTGTGCCTCCCAAGTTATTGTTTTAGCAATGCTAGATAGTCTCCTATTAACTCACCGTGGAAGAGAACAAGATAATCCCTTCTATGATAATCTAAATCTTACATTTTGAATTTTCCTAATATTAGAAGAGCATTCTCATAGATGTCGTGCTTGTCAAATCTTTGTGGTATTTAGGAAGGCAATTCTCTTTAACATTTTGTTTGAGAAATCACTAGTTGACACTATATAGTCTATATTCAAAGGGAGATGCTAGAGGTACCCACTTGTCACGCCTACTTGTCACACCGACAATCACTCACCGTCAATACACCTTGAGATACGCGTTCGAGGTGTGTCGGATAGCGCACAATCGCTAGGTGTGACAAGTATGTACACTTAGTATTTTCCATATTCAAATGTAAGGAGGACTTGTTTTATAGCTTATGACGTTTATCTAGATCTTGATGTACTTTCAAATTGGAAATCAGTGATGTTTCTGTAAACAGTTCAGGGCACTTGGAGTGACTGTATTATATTAACATTATTAGATACCATATGTTATTTGCAATGAGGTTCAATGATCTAGCTTAGGCATTTTTAATGCATCTTTCTTGGTCAAACAGACAAATGGGCAACAGTATACTTTTGCTGCTTGGGTGAGATCTACAATATTTCTTAGCAAAGAGTGGAAATTTTGTTCCCTTATATCATATTACTAATAAATTTGGCCTAATGTAAGTTATGTAATTTACTTTCTGTTGTCAAATGTTTCAATTCTAGGTTGGTGTTGAGCCCTTGTCATTTGACTGAATGTCTCACTTTAACATTCTCACTAATCCCATTCATCAAGTTCTCTCTTTTGATTAAAGAAGAATTAAAAATTTATGTGTTGACATCTAAAAAATATGTAATTATGGTTCTTGTGTATTTCTATTGTGATTAGTTCACTTATAAAATTCATTCTACAAAGTTTTTCCAGGACTTATACTTTAAAAGGGACCAAAATACTCTTAGATCTCAGTTTCTTGTAAAGTTCCCATAATGAATGAGGACAAATCTTAGGGTCTCATTGATCAGTAAAGCATTTTTTTTAATTTGAATTTAGAAAATTATTAAAACAACCTAGCATGCAAATTTACTAAATTGTCATCGAATTCTAGATTTTGTTTCTATATGAACAATTCTTTGATGTCTATTTTAAATTGCCTTCAGTATTAGGTGACTTTTAATAGTGTTTTGATTTTTTAACACTTTTTAGATTATTGCATTGAAAAATGTTTTTCAGAAAGTATGTCATTTATCTACCAAAAAAAAAAAAAAAAAAAAAAAAAAAAGAAATTATGCCATTTCTCCATCTTGAGTAGATCTATTTGTAGGAATTATGTTCAATATTCATTTATAATTCTTATCAATGTCCGACTACCTCTTCTCAGTTCAGAGTCGAGAGATACAAACAAACTATGCTCTATCAGCCAATGTGATTCGAACTCTCTATTGAATGAGGTAAAATTCCAAGAAGATCTTTTTATCCTATAGACTACATTTGTTTTCTTTTTTCTTTTGCATAGAACAATGCCTCTAGTTTCTATTTGTTTTTTCTTGTACTTTTATAGTCAGAGGAAGTTTAAGGAGTCTCTCTCTCTCTCTCTCTCTCTCTCTCTCTCTCTCTCTCCAGATTCTGCTTTTTATGTCTCTTCTTTTCTCCCTCTTCTCCCTGAATTGCTCTTCCAATCTTCTTCATTAATTCTCTTCGATCTCTCTTCTTGCTTGATTTGTTTCCCTATTTTCTAATCAACAGATCAGTTGCATCAGGTTTTTATCTGCTAGAATCTTGTTCCGCTTTACATATTTTAATGTCTGATTCCATAAACTTATTGGGCTCTCTGTCACCATCTTCTTTAGCCTGCATTCAAGAATATGTATACTCTACCTAATCAATGATAAGTTTTGGTTGGTACTGTATTGCATCATTCTTAATTTTTCTAAAGAATCCAAACATAAGATTTTCTCTGCATCTGAAATTGTTTCACACATCACAGATTGCAAGGGCATCCACAGTACCAGAATCAAGTTACATTGCTAAACCAGCAGCTTCATGGCTGGATGACTTTCTTGTTTGGATGTCTCCAGAAGCATTTGGATGCTGCCGAAAGTTCACAAATGGAAGTTACTGTCCTCCTGATGATCAGGTAAGTGTCCATGGATATTTTGTGCATGTTTCATGAGAAAGAACCATTAAAGTACAACTGCAGTTACTTAACAAAAAACAAAGTACAACTGCAGTTTACATTTTCCAGAAGTCCTTATCAATAAATTGCTTGTATATTCATTCACATGTTGGGAAATAAATAATAGTACTGTAAATTTCTAGTATACATGTACTAATTAGCATACCAACAATCTTAGCTATAAAGAAAGTGGTTTACACCTTTTTGCACCATTGTATTAACCGTAGTAACTTCATTCCACAGCCCCCTTGCTGCTTACCAGGTCAAGGCTCTTGCGCACTAGATGGGGTGTGCAGAGATTGTACGACGGTAATGATACCTTAAAGACTTCTAGTCATTCGCTTGTCATTTTCTATGGAGTAAATAATACTTTATTGCTTTCAAATCAATTTTTGTGGTTGTTTCAGTGTTTTCTTCACTCAGACTGGCATAATAACAGACCATCTACAGAACAATTCATAGAGAAACTTCCATGGTTCCTTAACGCACTACCCTCAGCGGACTGTTCCAAGGGAGGTCATGGTGCTTACACAAGCAGTTTGGATCTGAATGGTACGCATAAATATTTATATTACTATACTTGACTGTAAATCTCTAGTCTGTTCATTTAATGGGTAAGGAGCTTTGTGCCCATCCTTCACTAATTAATTCGACTGTATATTTGTTTTTTGTACAAAGAGAACCTGCTTTATTGAGAAAAACCGTAGCTCTAAGTAGCTTCTTTAATGAATTAAGAACCATTACTTAAACCTTGAAAGGGATTTTTAAGGTTACTAAACATTGAAAAATCTGGGACCGGGGGAGGGGGGCATGAAGCAGATTTTCAATTACATTCGTACAGATGAGGATTAATGTTTATTGATCTTGTGTGAATGGTATTTAATTTAGTGCCTGTTTCTCTTTCTCACTCAGATTATGAGAATGGTGTCATTCGAGCATCGGAATTTCGTACATATCATACGCCACTCAATAAGCAAGTATGAAGACACCTTTATTGTGAAAAACTTAGTTTGTCAAGGTTGTACTTGCTTGTTTAGGAAGCCTTTGTTTAATCAATCCATTACTAATTTGTTGTTGCAGAGTGATTTTGTAAATGCAATGCGGGCTGCTCGTGAGTTTAGCTCAAGGATTTCTGATTCTTTGAAGGTGAGTTTAGACACTTGCATGAAAAACTGTAGAAGAGCTCTCATTCCTTTTGTATATCTGGAATTGCTGCTTCAACGATTAAATTCTTTTTGGTTGCATTTGAAAACATAACAACAATATTTAGTACTTTCCTGAAAATTGTGCAACAGTTTCAATGATTGATGACAATGCACTTTCTCTGTTAATTGATATTGGAAAACTGGTATTGAATTGCAAATTTGCAACATCTACTAGTTGGATCAGACATCTCTGCTTTGTTGATTGAAGTGCTTTATTACAACAACAACTCCACCTATGCAGTCTACTGTGTGCACTGCATAGCCGGTCCCAAGTCCGGATAAAGGAGGACTCCGACGCCCAATGGGTAAGGGAGGTCCCAAACCCATTTTTTCATACCCGAAAAAACGGGGAAGGGAGTGCCCAAACGTATTTTCCAAGAGTGGAAAATGGAGGAGGGTTGCGATAGGTTGACAGCCAGCGTAAAACTTTTGTCACTCTTCATGAAATGGATCAAACAAATATAATTGATGTGCTTTATTACTCTTAAGAAATGTTGTACCAAATACTTTAAGAGACACTTCTTTTATCACATACTTGACTGACTGGAAAATAACTTGTAGAGTTGATTTTGTTGAAAAGGATCTTCTTGGGGGAATTGTCTTTGCGAGATAACTTTCTAACATATCCTAAGACCATGATTTGTAGGCTCACCAATGGATAACCTTTGGCTGAGAGGTCATGAGTTGGTCATACATTTCATGTGTTTGCTTCGTATCTGTTTTATAGTCATGCTTTGCTGGCTTGGAAAGTTTTCCCTCTTGATCTTGCTTTCTCCTTGCTCTAGCTTTACTAAACGTTTTATCAATTTCTTTTAAAAAAATGTTACTTCGTGGAAAAGCATGTTTAGGTCTTTTCTTTTCTATGTGCCAAGGAAGGGATGTGGTTTCTTTCTGCTTTCTGGCCACCTATTAGTCTCAATTTATGTTTCCTTTCAGTGATAAAAGTGAAAGTTGTCATTGCATCTTAAGGCATGGCTTTATGGTGCATCTAATACAGAAATCTTCTCTCATATGCATTCCGTATATGGTATGTTACATATATTTTAATTCATTTCGCTAAACATTGAGAATTTTTTTTATTTGAATTTTGAAAACATTATATATTAATGGCCTGGGCATTTTATAAGCTAAAATAAAACACAGAAAACTCTCGTCTATTTTCATCTTAAAATATTTGTAATTATTCATTTGGAACGAATAATAAAGTTATCCCCTTTTATGGGGGTAGTTCTTCCTATTTTATTAGGGTAGTTTTGGGCTTCAATATGCAATGTAATATCTATTGTATTTCACTCATTGAAATGTTGTAATAGATTGGCTTGCTCTCTTAGGTTAGGAACGATGAATGTGCCTTTTTAGGCTTCAAAAAAAATAATAGTTTTCAAAATTCACGATCAGACATATTTGCTTTCCTAACTTCCCCCTTTTTTCTTGGTGCAGATTGATATCTTTCCGTACGCGATGTTCTATATATTTTTCGAGCAATACATGGATATTTGGAAGACAACATTGGTAAATGTTGTCATAGCTCTTGCTTAGCATTCCTACTCTCCAAAAGCAAAGCAACTTTTGATTCTAAATCTTCACTCAAACTTTTTGTTTTGGCTGAATTTTGAAGTGGAAAAGTACAGCCTACAGAAACTTTTTAAAGTTCTTGATCTTCCACATGCATAATTTATCCTGCATTTTGAACTTGAGGGAGTCTGTTATTTTTTGTAATAGGCACAAGTCCAAGTCATGAGAGAGTGTAGGAGTGACTAGTTTAATGTGTGGGCCTTAGTTTAGAAGTGGGAGAAGTTCTCCAAAATGCCAAGGCAAGTTGGTGTTCTCACTCCCAAACTTATAACCTTTGTATTTCTTTTCAGCTAGTCCATGTGGGATTATTCTCTTATCTCCAATAGAGTCATTTGGAGAAAGTCATATTCACATATTTTGCCTTAGTTTTTTTTTTTTTTTTTTTTTTTTTGAAATCAGAGGTCTTTCTAATTATTCTAATGATTTTATTTACTGATGGCCTTCTGCTCCCTCGGCTTGGCACAAATGTTTTCTATCGATTTCTTCTGTATGTACCCATGTGTTATGTAATGCATGCATAGACTTAATTACAGTTTCATTCAACTTATTCTTAAGGACTTAACGAGCTTGCTATTTTTCCAACTGAACAGGTGCTGTATTTACTGTTTCCTTAATTATCACCTGCAGGTACCCATCTTCAAATTGTTGATTTTGATTTAGTTGTATCACTTAATTATTTTTTTGAAATCTTGATGTGAAGGCCTAAGCCATCAAGTCTATACTTGGTTTACTTCTGTCATATTGCAAATGGCCACCGTGCGTGCTTTTTTATTCCTTGTGGAGATTAATGTTGGCAATTCTCTTGCTTGCGCATTGAAATGCAGTTTATGGAGCTCAGCTATCATTTTGCTTGTGTTGGCCATGGTTGTTGTGGATCTCATGGTATGTCACTCTTCTTATCATGCTGTTATCAAAAGTAGAACAGTGAATAACCTGTTTTACCAAAACTATTTTCATACTCTGAAAAGTTGTCAATGTTGAACATTCAGTTGCAAAATTCTGCTGTATTTTCTAATTTAGTATTATTTTGAGATAAACTGTGCAAGGGCCTTGATAGAATCATTGAAAAAAAAATCACACTAGTTGGATGGACATTAAGCAATGAGCTTTTAAATTCTTTCATTTTGAAGTCCAAGTTTTTCTTTTTCTTTTTTTTTTTTTTTTTTCATCCTCAGCTCTGGCAGAAAACTAGGCATGTTTTTCATGATTCCAGTATATATGAAATAGAACTAGTAAGATCATCTGACAAAATAAATTCTAATGCTGGAACAAGTGTGCTATTTTAGGAACCTTAGTGAGTGACTAAGAGAATCTCAATGCGGTAAAATATCCAAAGAAATAAAAAATGCTAGATTATCTCATCCACAAACCCAACTCTAGGAAATTTTTCTGCAAAGTTTAGACAACTAGAAACCCACATAGAAGTCATATTGCACAAGTTTTTTTGTTAGAACATCTGAAATGCATCGTTACACTCATTGTGAGTATTATGCCTGATTGATGCGTGACTTGGGTATTTTTCTTTTCTTGGTCTTTTCACTAGTCATTTAGCATATGAATTTAATTGTCTTCATCTACCTATATATTTTTATTGAACCTTTTCCTTTAAAAATTAACAAGCAAAGCTTCAATCTCAAATTAATTGGGATTGACTACATGGATCCAACTTTACATGTAATTTTATTTGATGTAGTTGACAATGTCATTTAGTAATCTATTAAATCTATTATCTTATGTGTACCCTACCTCCAAATTCTATCAATTTCTACACATCAAGACTTCTAACTAGCAAATTTGTAGGTTGACTCAAACTGCAACACCCTTCTCTTATTTTATTTTATTTTATTTCTCTACTGATGCTACTCTTACTTTTTCGTGAATTTTCCATATTCTTTATTCTATCCTCGTGTGTTTTACCACACTATCTCGTATCTATCAAACCCCATTTTATGTAGATGTTTCTTTATCTCCCAACCGCCACATCCGTGCTGCATAATTGGTTTTATTCTAGTTTTATAAAGTTTTCTTATAGTTTAATTGTGGTGTTTTGGTTGCATATCATACAGCTTGAGCTTTATGTATTTTCGTCCTCCTTTACTGCCATTACAGAAGGTGGTGGAAAGAAGGAAAACGCTATATAGTTGAAACTTGAAAGTTAATTTTTGGTTCTAGTTGATTCTGGTTTTACTTAGTGATCTGTAGTGAATTACTCCATCTTCAACATTAATCATCTCTTAATTAATCTTTGCAGGGTGTAATGGCAATTTTGAATATCCAGCTGAATGCAATCTCTGTAGTAAACCTCGTGATGTCAATCGGAATTGCTATTGAGTTCTGTGTCCACATAATATACGCTTTCTTGGTTAGTGTTTTCTATTTTTTGATTTGCTATTGGCTAGTTTTAGCGAATGTGCATGCTGAGGAACTAATAAAATATTGAATTATGCTGTTAATGTCTAGGCAAGTACTGGGGATAGAGAGAATCGCATGAGGGAAGCATTGAGTACCGTGGGTGCCTCTGTCTTCAGGTTGACTCCCACTCTCTTATAAACTAAATGAACCCCGAAATGTTTGCATGCTTATTGCGCTGTTCTCAAAGTCCGTCATTGGTTCTTATTGTGGAAAAAAAAAGTATACTAGAATTTCATTGTAAAGAGAACTTGTGCTAGGGTATACAACAACAACATAGCCTCAATCCCAAATTAATTGGGGTCCGCTACATGGATCAAACTCTTCCATTATGCTCGATTTTGTGCAATTGATGGTGAGCATTCCAAGCCATTTAAGTCCCTCCTAATTAATGCATCACAAGTTAACTTCGGTCTACCCCTACCTCGTCGAATTTCATCAGTTTCTATTTAGTCAAGTTTTCTAGTGGGAGCATTTTTAGGCCATCTTTGTAGGAGTCCAAACCACCGCAACCGCCTTTTCCTAATCTTTGTGTCAATTGGTGCTACTCCTACATTTCTTTGAATTTATATGTTTCTTATTCTATCTTTACGAGTTTTACCACACATCCACCTAAGCATTCTCATTTCTGCTACGTTCATTTAATGTAATTGTTGTTGCTTTTCGCCCAACATTCACTTCCATAGAGCATAGTTGGCGTAATTGAGGTTCTATAAAATTTTTCTTTTACCTTGATAAGGATATTTTTATCACTGAGATCACACTTGTTGCACTTCTCTATTTCTTCCATCAAACTTGAATTATATGTGTAACATCATTCTCAATATTGCCATCATTTTGTATGATTGATCCTAGATATCTAAAGTGTTTCACCTTAAGAACTTCTACTTCCCCTTATTTTACCACTCCATGATCTCCATGTCTAGTATTTCTAAACTCACAGTGCATGTATTCGGTCTTCGTCCTATTCAAACTAAAGCCTTTAGATTCTAATGTATTTCTCCAAAGTTCTAATTTCCTATTCACTCCATCTCTTGTTTTGTCCACTAAGACAATATCATCTGCAAATAGCACACACCATGGTATATCCTCTTGAATATGCCTAGTTAGTTCATCCATAACTAGAGTAAAGAGATATGAGCTTAAAGCCGATCCTTGATGTAGTCCTATCGTAATGGAAAATTCTTTTGTAATTCCTCCAAATGTCTTTTATACTCATTACTACCTCATATGTATTTTTAATAGTGTCTATGTATCTAGCATGCACTCCTTATCTTTCTAGAACCCACCAAAGAACATCTCTAGGAACCCTATCATATGCTTTTTTTAAATCTACAAATACCATATGAAGATCCTTTTTCTTTTCTCTGTATTTTTCCAACAATCTTCTTACGAGGAAATCGTCCCCCATAGTTGACCTTCTAGGCATGAAACCAAATTGATTATCTAATATTGTTGTTTCTTTTCGTAGTCTATTGTCAATTATCCTTTCCCAAAGTTTCGTAGTATGACTCATAAGTTTAATTCTCCTGTAGCTTGAACAACTTTGAATCTCCTTTGTTTTTGAATATTGGTACAAGCGTGCTTCTTCTCCAATCCATTTGCATCCGTTTTGATTTTAAAGCTTTGATAAAGAGTTTTGTTAACCAAGTAAATCCAATTTCTCCTAAGCATTTCCAAACCTCTATGGGTATTTCATCTAGGCCACATGCTTTCCCTATTTTCATCTTTTTCAATGCTTCTTTTACTTCTGAAATTCTAATATTGCGTGTATAGTTTACATTTCTTTCTTGGTGTGAGTTTTCATCCACTATGACATCAACTTGGCCATCATTAAACAAACTATCGAAGTAGCTTCTCCATCTCTTCTTCATATCATCTTCGTACGTTAAAACATTTTGATTTTCGTCCTTAACACATCTTACATTGCTTAGGTATTGTTTCTTTTTATCTCTTAATTTTGCTAGTCTATAAATATATTTTTCGCCATCCCTATTACCTAACTTTGTATATAGATCTTCCATGAAGTTTGTTTTAGCTTGACTAACTACTTTTTTAGCTTGTTTTCTTACTTATCTAAATTGATTGTACACATCTTCATCTTGACACTAGATATCTTTCTATACATCTCTTTTAGTCTTAATTATTTTTTGGACATCCTCGTTCTACGACCATGTTTCCTTCTTTGGTGGTCCCCAGCCTTTAGACATACCTAACACGTTTAACACTACTCTCCTTATGCAAGTACTCATTTCTAGCCACATTGTATTAGCATATAAATCAAGATTCCATACGTTTTCTTTTAGTAGTTTTTCACTAAACTCTACTTGTTTACTATTTTTTAGGTTTCACCACTTTATTTTAGGGTCATTGTCTCTTTTATTCCTATTAAGTCGTCGTTTTAGCTTAATATCAAGTACTTCTAACTTATGTCGGGTAGTAAGCGTTTCACCGGGTATTACTTTGCAGTCTCTACATATTTGTCAATCTATTTTAATTGTTAGAATAAAATCTATTTGACTCTTGTTATAACCACTACTAAAAGTAATTACGTACGACTCTTTTTTCCTAAAACTAGTATTGGCTAATACAAGATCATACGCTGAAGCAAATTCTAAAATTGATTTTCCTTCTTCATTTCTAGTACCATAGCCAAAACCTCCATGAACTCTCTTGAACCAATCATTACTTGCCCCCACATACCCATTTAAATCTCCACTAATAAAAACCTTTTCATCAAATGATATACCTTGCATAAATCCATCCATATTGTCCCAAATTTTGCGTTTGATGCTCTCGTTCAATCCTACTTGTGGTGCATAGGTGCTAAATTTTTTTGTCTCCAATTATTAGTTTAACTGGGACCAATCTATCTCCCATTCTCTTAACTCGTACGATCTTATCCTTATAATCTTTATCCACAAGAATTCCTACTCCATTGCATTTCCTATCTATACTAGTGTACAATAACTTAAACCCCTGTGTTTCCTATTTCTTTACTCTTTTCTCCCACCCATTTTGTCTCTTGAAGGCAAACAATATTGACTCTCTTAATCATAGTATCAACTAATTCCATTGACTTCCCTGTTAGTGTTCCTATGTTCCATATTCCTAAAGGAGTTTTTTCTTCCTTTTGTGTTTGTTTTCCTTTTCTATTTCTATTTTGTCTAAACAATCTAGTTTCATTATCTATGATTTTGTTTTTGTTTTCGTGTTTGTTCTCGTATTCGTTTCGAACTAGCTTCTTTACCCACACCCGTCCTCTGTGTGGGAAGCCTTGTTCATTTTTCTTCACATCCGGGCAGCGATATGAAGGAACTAGCTTTTTTACCCACACACGTCCTATGTGTGGGAACCCTTGCTCATTTATATTCACACCCAGATGGCGATGTGAAACTACCCTTGCTCATTTTTCACTACACCTGGGCTCTGATGCAGCGCGTTGCTAGATGGGAACACCCCAACGTTTATATTTGTTTGATCCATTTCATGAAGAGTGACAAAAGTTTTATGTTGGTTGTCAACTTATCGCAACCTTTCTCCATTTTCAAAGAATGGAAAATGAGTTTAGCGCACAAAGTGTACTACATAGGTTGAGTTTTGCTAGCGTATACGACTCTACAATTTTCATGGATGCTTAAATTATGTCCATGTGATTAATGGAAATGATGTTAGGTTGATTAGATTTCACATTTGAGTTAGCGTTGTGTTTCTAGTAACCGTTTGTTCAATAATAACCTCTTATGTTTATGATACTATTCTGCAGCGGAATCACCCTTACGAAACTAATTGGAGTGATCGTCCTACGTTTTGCAAGATCGGAAGTTTTTGTGGTGCATAAATCTACTCTCTCAACTATTTCAATTCTATATGCATCAAATGGGTTTTGATCACCATTTTAAATCCAAGCAATCTGTCCTTTGCAGGTTTATTTTTTCCAAATGTACCTGGCGTTGCTCCTTATAGGTTTCTTGCATGGTCTTGTGTTTCTTCCTGTAAGTTTGTTGAATCCTTTTTCGCTTTTTCTCGTCTTAATCTATGATTATGCAGATCATATTTACAGAAGTTCTACTTGAATGAAAATCAGAAATCAAATCTGTCTACTGTGCCATTTCCATGACAGATGAACTCATAGTGAATTTTTAACATTACAACCCATTTTTGTTTTGCAGGTGGTGTTAAGCATATGTGGTCCTCCCTCAACAAGTTTGCTTGTGGAGAACAAAAACGCTCCAAATGAGAAGCAAGAGCATCAAGTTTTGAACTCTGCAACACATTCCAGTTGATTAATTAAATTAATATAAGATTATTTCATCAATCAATTGCATGTACGTATAATCGAAGACAAGCTTATTCCAAAATCGTTCTAATTAACAAATCAACATGTTTTTTTTTTTCCAAGGAAACAAAATAAGCTTGCATGTGATCAGAGATCCTATGTGATCCATGAAAGAAATTAAACTATCTAGCTAGACAACGAAACAACGACATTCATATTTGACGCGATGCACGTTGAGGGCATTAAGGATGTAGGAAAGTTGACGAGAAAAAAATAACTGTGTTTTTATACAATTGAATCGAATCAATTACAAAAACTGTGATGGTGTACGCATGCACCCAATTAATCAAATTCAATTACAAATACTATGAGGGTGTAAATGAGCAACCACTTAGCCTAACAAGTCTCTAATTAAACACAAGTGTCTAAACACAAATCATATGCAAGGTCTTGAGAGAAATCTGGAATGTAGTCATCATCAGGCCATTCAGTGAAATGGTAAGTATTCTTCAATGGAGACAAGGGCTGAAGCTCAGCAAAGATGTCATTCTGCTCGTCTCTCATAATGTCTGTGTATGGCTGATCTTCATCCGCAACTTCTATCGTCTCAACCTCGGCTCCAGCATTCGGCTCTGTATCAGGATTGTTGTAGGCGGCTTCCATAATTGCCATGAATTCTTCATTATCAATATCACAGTCGATATCTAATAGGAGTGAGTCAATTTCAATATTCTCATGATCATCAAAACAACTAGTAGTGCCGCCACTGTTGACGGCACACATGTCTCGTCGATGATGGCACTGTTGGTAGCGATGAAAGGTAATAATGGCTGATCCTGCAGGTTGTTGATCATTGACGCCGTGACTTCTTGCGCAGCACCAGCGGGCACAGTTATTGACTGCTGATCACCGTCGACGTCTCCACAAGAATAGTAAGGCAGTGCTGGTAGTACCATGGCGGCTTCGTTCATCGTGCCTCCTTGAACATAATATTGATCAACATTGATGTATTGTTCATGGGCAGTGATATTATTCATGGGAGGCACCAAGGCTGCTTCTTCATGACCAACACCATTGACATCTCCACAAGAATAAGAAGGTAGATATGGCACATTATTGCAGTTCACCGCGCCTTCTTGAGCACCAACATCGAACTTATTCTCTTCCTCGAATTGATGATGATCAACTAGGACAGTTGATGTAGTGTTGGTTTTAGTACTAGTATTAGCTTTGTCACCCTTTTTGTAGATCTTGCAAAGGGCGTAATCTTCAAACTGTATGGCAAAAAGAATTTTAAACAACAAATTAATTAATATTCAGTACAATAATAATTCTTATAAGAAAAAACATTCCAATATATTATTAAAAGAAACAGGAACAATTGTTAATGCATGCTACTATGAGATTAATTATTAATTTGAAGCTGGCAATAAAACAAGCAGAAAAATATAAAGGTGGACACATTTCCCTAGGGTTTTTTTTTGATAATCGTGGATGTTCGAGCCTTTTCAGCCCTTCCTTACGTACTTATGCTTGACTATTCCCACGAGAACCAGTTAGACTACCCCAATTCCATGACCTAGGCAAAACCAATATATTCGGAGTTGGACAGAAGAATTCAATCTAATGACATCCTATTTATTGGTCATCAAACACATCTTACTAATATCTTTAATTACTACACCAATTCAATCGGACCCAAGCTAGCTAGGACTTTGTTTTTTAGTTTTTTTAATCTTACAGTTAAGATATTTGGATGTATGTTATAATGAATGAATGTCTGAGTAAAAATTCTAATATGTGCATTATTGATTGTCAACCGATTAACTAATGATAAAAAATTGTGTGGTTATATATTATATACCTTCCCGTGTGAGTGATATTGCGGAGCCAATATGTATTCTTGCATGATCCAATCGGTCTTCAAATTTTTTGCTTCAAAGAAGTTCAATACTCGCCTTATTTCCTAAGAATTGCCCATCGTATCCTACAACATCTTGCTCTCCAAGAGAAGCTCTCCAAGTATCCACTCTGATCAACAATGCACCTATTCGACCTAGAGCTATTCTTGTGTTTCTTGATTCTAGGGCTGAAGAAGTACCATTCTTTGGCTCTCTTTCTCTCGTAAAAACCTGCCAAGAATTAATGTAAAATATACTATATTATTAATTTGGACAAAAAAAAATCATTGTATATAGATGCATGCATGAGTTCCAAACCCTAACCCTAACCCTAGTGGGTCAACTTCATGATATAATAAAGACAGAGAAAAAGAAGAAAAAAACAATATGAACAAGCAAATAAGACAATGAACACTATTTAAAAAAGAAAAAAAAAAGGCAATGAACACTATCACACAACTATATATACTTACTTGTGAGGATGTCGGGTAAATAATTGATGATGCTATCGGCAAGGTCGTGAATCTCTTCGAATTGGATGCCGGGGTTTTGTGTTTTGGGAAGAAGAAAGTGATGGAGTAACTCCAAATCTGTCGGAGCAAACACGTAACCGCGGCGAAAAAGAACATCTGATGAACCTGAACCGCCAAGAACCGAACACAATGCCATATTGATTTAACTTTGATGAAGAATCAGAGAAACGGGAGCTATGAAGAACGATTATAACAAGAAGAATCAAAGAAATCTTGATCGGTTGATGGTGTTATTATTTATATATATACAAACAAAGCGCGTGCATGCATGCAAGTCGGTGCGCATTCATGGGGGTAATATGCTGATCTACTTATCTACTTAGTTAACGCTTATAACGGCTAACTAAAACTATATCTATCCACCTGTAATAATGTTTTTTTTTTTGCCTTTTCTTTTTTCTTTTTTTTTTTAAGAAAAAAAGAAATGTAGTTGTGTGCAATTTACAATTGTAATAAAGTAGCAGCTAAACAAACCCTACCATTTGCTCAAGGGACCCCATTACTATAGTGTAACCCAGTTTTAAATTATTTTTACTTTGTTTATCCCAATTTTTTTTTCTAAATTCCAAGAATACTTTTGTTCACCCCATCACCCTCGCCTAGGCCTACAGGGGTGGACCCAAGAATTTAAGGAGCCCGGGGCTACACTAAGATAAGTAAAATATTGTAATTTTTATTTAAATAAAAGAAGAATCAATCTATTTCACATTAGCTAATGTTAATTATCTTCTTTTAATGGAAATAAAAAATTATCTGATCTTTTAAGGAAAATAAGTTTGATGTAGCAACCTACGTACATCGTCGTGGTTAGCGGTAAAAAAAATTAATAAATGATTTGCAATATAAATTTATTAATGGATAGTCCCAAGTTAAAAAATATAAAATAAGCCAGACATGTAGATTAGATAGTGAAAGAAAGTAATAACATCTAAATTAGTTGACTCCATTGTAACTCATCATGATAGATGTGCAATTCAAATTATTATTGTTGCACCTACTAAATTGTACCACATAAACTAGCCTATTTTATTTTTAATCGACAACAAGCCACACTCTCAAATTAGTTGGGTCGATGAACCACACGGAAGAAAATTTCAATTCTCATTTCAAAATAAAAAAGTTAGAAACAAGTGATGACAAAAAATACACGAAGAACGATATCTACAAGAATAAAAGAAATACACCATTAATCAACCATTAGGGTGGCCCAATGATTTGGTATGAGTTGTGAAAGTAAGAGGTCATGGGTTCAAATCCTGCTCGATGTTGTTTCTTTCTTATAAAAAAAAAAAGAAATACACTAGCTAGTACCAAACACGAATTAAGTAGATATATATATATATATATATATATATATATTTTTTAAGTGAAGACAATAAAAAAAATCGTTAGTCAAAATAATAGTAGATGAATAGTTGAAGAACTAACATGGTAGAGAAATAATAATAACAGTTCAATCAACTAAACACTAAACTTCGATTAACTTTCTTACTTTTTCCCTTCTCTTGTCTATTTATATATTTCATGAATGAAAAAATTACAAACTTTTACCTTTTTCGTTTTCCTTTCCTGTTCAACATTTTTCTTTTTTTTGAAATTAGGGTGGGCTATAGCTTTTTGATCGGTTGGACTATGCTTTTATAATTTTCTTTTTTTTAGTCTCTAAGCATATACTAATGTGGGGTTACATGTAAATTACCCTGGGCTATAGCCCACGGAAATTTACATGTAGGCTTGCCACTACCGGCCTCATCCCAACACCCCTTAATCCTCTCAATTTCTCGATTTTAGCCATTATAAAGCACTTGAACTAGGTTACAAATGTCGTAGAAGTGTGTTTTCGTTGAACAAGGTCGGATGTGGTCGCACCATGCCCTAGAAATGAAGAAGTGTCACCCACGGGTTTCTGTCGAAGAGCGCTCCGATCGAAACCACTTTAGAGGTATCGTCCGATTCTGACCGATACCTCTTTAGAGATCTCGGTCACCTCCCACCGAGATTGTGAAGAGGTATCGGTCTCAGTGGGTGACGGAAAGATCTAGTCAAAAGCTCTTAAGAGGAGTCTGCCCTGTGTATCTGAGACGTCTTTAGATGTGTTGGCCCTGTGTGTCTAAGATCTCTTTAGATGTGTCAACCTTGTCTATCCAAGACCCCGAGGCAACAATAATGAACAAAATAAAATTTTAAAACTCCAAAAAATACAAAAAAATGACTAAAAAAATAGTAGGTTTTGCTTGGAATCACTTGATATTCTCAATTCCATCGACATTTGGTACCTAAAATGCAAGATCAATCCCCAAATCGAAACCCTAAACTTAACAACAAACCACAAAATATTATAGACTAAAGAAGGCAAAAAAAATCCAAGAACAACTAGAAATGGATGCGAAAAGAGGAGAGGAATGTACCTATGGCATCGAATCGATGGGGTTTTGCTCGAATTTCATCGAATTTGGACCGAAGGTAAGAGTGTGATTAATAGAGGGTAACTGGGGTAAGGGTGATTGTTGTGGCGGCCCCAATTTCCACATTGGTCCACCACGGGAGGCCACGCGGGCGCACAACTGTCCACGTCACCACCAGCTGTGTCCCACGCCCAATTATCCACTACCAATCAATTTCCGGTTAACTTTGATGTTACGAGTCAACATTTATTCCTTTAATATCATTTAACCACAATTTACGCAGCGGAAGATTTACTAACAACATTAAGATTAAACCTGTATATTATGAGCAAAATGCCTAAGTGGAAACCATACCAACTGTACATCATATACATATCATCTAAGATCCTCAAAATATCAAAGTATACAACTTATCTCTCAAGTCCCAAAACCCAACATAAAACAAGTAAATATAAACATACGTACGAGAAGGGCTAGAGCTGTCAATCGATGTAGTCCTCAAGCTTGCCCTTTCCCCGGCTCGTATTAGGGTCTGCACTCAGCCATCACAAAAAGACAGATGACGAGTCCAGAGTGAGTAATCCCAAGGAAATTCACCAAGTAATTACGGAAGTAAAAGTACTGGAATTTAAAATACTATAATTAAATATGCGGAACAAAAGAATACAGAAAACTGTAAAAGGATTATCGCATACATAAATATAGTAATGAAACAAAGTACGTGCACAGTAAAATCAGACCAAGTCATACTTTGGGTTTTTCCCCAGGCACTGCCCGTGAAAACACCTTTTTAGGGTGACCCTGGACCCTCTCAGGTGGTCGGCATAGACTCACGACGCACCCACACAAGCCTACCATACCCGGGTAGCCTATTCACCGGCGTATGCCTAGACAAGTGCTATGACTTAGTGGACTCTGTGGCCGTAACGAATAAGCACCAGGTGGGGAGTGACCTCAACATCATAAAGACACCAGGTAGGAGTAAACTCCACTACCGTAAAGACACCAGGTGTGAGTACTCAACCACCGTAAAGCAATAAAGAAATGGAGAAATGAATAAATAGAACTGAATTCAAATAAATCAAAATGTAAATACTAGAGTGAAGTTCAATTGGGATACTACACACCTCAATACGCACTCCTCGTTCCACAAATCAACCCCCGGTTCAATACCTCTAAATCCCCGATATTACTCCCGGTCTGATTTCTGACTAACCCCCGACTCCAATTACTATTCCGAGACTCCTGGAATTCATTTATGAGGGTTATTAGTCAATTAATTGGGTTAAAATATTAGTTAGGCTCATTTTCTTATTTTCTAATTTTTCAGATTCCAGTGAACTGAACTATTAGCGCGCTAATGAGATGAATTAGCGCGCTAATTCATCTGCGTCACTGTTCATCATCATTTTCCAGAGGGCAATTAGCGTGCTAGGTCCATTCATTAGCGCGCTAATCGCGCTCTGTCCATAAATTTACAGTTCAAAAATCCACACTCCAAACTTCCTCATACACTCATTCATTTGATTCCTACACCTCCAAAACTCATCATCCACCTCAGAAACTCCATTTAAACACAAATTCATCAAGCTTAAACTCAAAATCCAAGAATCATCAAAAATTACATTTTCAAACCCATTTCCTAAATTCCTCCAATCTCTCCCAAACTTGATCAAACATCACAATACCAAGCTTATAAACTCAAAATCTCACCCAAATACATAGTTTAACACTTCAATATCTCGGATTTCACAAATCCCTAACCCACACCAAAAATCTCATAAAAATACAAGGTTGATGTATCCATACCTCTTGATCTTGTTGTAGGAAGCCAAAATCACTTTCTTCACACCTTGGTGGCTGTTCTTCCTCCTCTTCTTCTTCCTACCGATTTCTCTCTTCTTCACTTCCAAAACCACACTCTCACTCTCCTTGTTTGATCGATCATCATGTATATATATATATATATATATATATATTTGACACTTGATCAAGTGTGTGTGCCCATCTCGAGAACAATCCGAGGGCTCCTGACCACCCTGTGTCACTCCAACTCCATACATCTTATCTTGACACTGATGACCCTATTGTGCATCTCGAGAATTATCAAACTGTTGTTGTTTTATTCACCTTAACTATAGGACTTATTGATTTCCAATTGATTTAGCTTATATCAATTATCTATTCCATTCAATAAATTCCCAAACTTTGCGAGTAAGACCACACTAGTCTCTCGACTACCCGGCACCCCGTGCCCCGTGTCCCGTGTCCGCACGCACCCCGAGGCAATTCCTCACTCGTCAATAAACTACATTAACACACATATTGTAATGAAATTAGCAAATTTGTACATTTTCATCACAATTTACCACAACAAGCATATAAAACGGACTGTATACCTAGTTCGAGTGCGTTCCGACCTCATTTGTGGGACCCTCGACCGTACTTGCTGGCGTCTACATCTGCAATGACGTCATAATTAACGACAATTATAAATTGGGACGTTACAATTGTAGTGAGTTGGATATGGGTAAGTAAAAACTCTTTTATATGGAAGGATAGTTAGTTCATTTTACTAAGGGGCAAAAACATAATTCAAAACTGGGGTCCCTTGAGCAAATGGTGGGATATGTTTACCACTATTTTATAATAATAGTACACAAAAGTATAAACCTATCGAGCTCCACTCCTCTTGGCGGCTAGCCCTAGCCCTAAAATCATTTTTTGAGTTTTCTCTCTTGATTAAAGATCTTGAACCACCGCCGATCTTCTCTTTTAATCGGCGGTGGTTCCAATCTCCATCTCTCTGTATTTTATGTGTTCAATAAAGTGCAGATCTTTTCTGATCTGAGAAGATTGGACCTACTTATTACGGTACATCTTCCTCAACGCTTATTTTTGGATCTGTGCGGCTATTGTGTTGGTTCTTATTTTAGATGTATTTTTAGGTAGTTTGTCTTCCCTTTGTTGGAAGTCTTGATTTTGTCTTCTCCTTGTCGGGAAGTTTTAGCTTATCTTCTCCTTGTTGAGAAGTTTTCGTTATTCGTTACGTGGTTCTAGCGAGTGTTTGTATATAGTAATATGTTTCAACATTGTAGTAAAAAAGTCCATAATTGTCAAACTGTTTTAATTTCACAATCGCATTCACAATCAAAGTAATGACATTTCTTTTGAACATATAGGATTGGCGAATCAATGCACTTCGTTATTCTATGTCCGGTCTCGCACCGAGCCATTAATGATTAATGAAACTTTGATTTTTCTTTTTAAAAAAGTACAAACCCGTCACAAGACTATGAGCCCAAATAGAGATCTTATTCTCTTTACGATATAGGCTTATAATGCCCGAAACACAACCATGTTGTGGAGAAAAACACGGCCCAAGCCCAAGTTGGTGGCGTCATGGGCCCGTTAGCACCTGGTGTGGTCGTAATTGCCCATCGAGCTAGCCGGGGGAATTTGTCGATGTGAGTTATATGTCTCCCAAACAAGGATAGAAAATTCGACTTCACTTATAATTTCGCTCACATAAAATATAAAATTAATTTGGAGAAGTGCAATTCAACATAGAAAATTTATATAAAATCTTGACGTGATAAAGAAGTATAAATAACTTCATTTAAGTGTTAGAGAACATCCAAAATTTGTCAAAATGCGTTAAAATGTTTTTTTTTATGACATTATGTATTTATTTCTCTATCTATACTTGATCTTAAGTTTTTTAAACTTAAATTTTGATAGATTTTATGATAGATTTGATCATTATAGATATTATTTATTTTTTTAACACAGATTTTTAGAATCCATTAGTCTTAAATGAGATTAAATTTTGGTCTTTTATCTTCTAACTTGATTTTACTCTCTAACAATATTTCACTTTTCGTACAATTAACATTGAAATTTATATATCTTATCAGTACTCTTTAACTTCGATGAAAGTTTTGTAAAATTTTGCTTATAAAACCTAATTAATTCGACTAATTTTATCAAACTTCGAAGAATTCTCATTCCACGCTCCCGAGAACCAATGAAGGTGGAAACTCAAGCATGGATTTGGTTACCTTGACAGAGTTTACATCCATTAGAAGGCATTTGAGGAAAAAACTTGGGGAACCTAGTTGTATTGCCCCGATTTTATTAACGTCGTTATTATTAATTAGTTCAGACTCGGACGCCAGCTCGGACCCACATGAACACTGCAGATAAGCTAGGGCACGCCTAACTAGGTATATTAGTTATTTTTTTTGTTGGTTGACTAAATACGATGTTAAATTATTATTTTATTTATTATTGCATCGCCTGTGTGTATTTAACTGCTATGTCGTGTGAGATTGTATGACGGGTAGTTGCCTCGAAAAGCATGTCGACGCGGGTATCAGATAGGCAAAGTACGGGTACATTAAGTCTAGACAACACAAATTAAATATTTAAGAGTATAGCTAAGGTAAATGTGACACAATAATTGTAGATATAACCATAGCCTAAATTGATCTCATTTAATTATTTAATGTGTACAAGCTATGGCACACTTCAAGATGTGTGTCAAGGCGTGGGGCATTGGGTACCGAGTAGTCAGGGGTTAATATAACCTTGTGTACAATCTTGTAACTCAATAAGACTACCTAAATGAGTGTGTACAAGTTAATTTATTTAAATCAAAGCAAAGGCCTATAGTTAGTTTGGACAATAAATTGAGAACCATTGATACTCATTGAGATGATCCTAAATTTAGTGTGTCTAGGCAAGATATGTCACTATGGGAGTCACCAAAGTGTGTGCAAATTGGTTTAAATGATGACCTTTGGATGGTCCTCAGGATGTGGGTGCACACTAGTTAGGACAAACCATATAAATATCACGACTTAGTGGGATTTTGATAAAAAACACTAAAACTCTACACATGCAAATATGAGATTTTGGAGCATTTGGGGTGAAAATTCTTGGGAATTCGGGAGCTAAGGAGCTAAATTAGGGGATTCCTCACTAAGGTAATCAAGATCTCACCATCTTCTTCATATATTTCACCAAATGGTGTTTCCATGTCTTCAAAGTCAATTGAGGCTACCAATTTGTGTTTTGAAATTGAATTTATAATTTGATTGCATGAATTGGGTATTTTGATCAATTGTTGAATGCATGATGATTTTGCAATTTGATGAATTAAATTGTGCCTCTGGCTTTTTGAGAGGTTTGTGATTCCCTCATAAGTCAAGGATGAGGTCGACAACTATGGGGATAGCCTTGGAGTGTTGAAGAGCAGAATTCTCGAGTTAGAAATCTTGTTGCCCAACGCAGGGAGCGCGCTCCCCATTCTGGGCAGCAATGTGTTCTTGAGGAAGAACACGTAGCGTGCTATATAAACCACATAGCGTGCTACTTGTCTAGGAGCGCGCTCCCAAGAGTAAGGAGCACGTTCCCCAATAGTCAACAGTTGACATTAAGGGACTGGTTTGAGAATTTTGATAACCGACCTTGCTATCTAAACACCTCTAAACCACTCTAAAACACTTGTAATGGGTCTCGGGGGGCTAAAGGATTATAGTAAGATAGTCGGGAGCGTAACTGGGTCAGACCGAGGTGTTTTCGGGATTTAGAGTGCGACTTTGAGGTGTGTAAACCCCTTAAGAAACAAATTCAAGGATTTATTTGTTTCCTTGCAATCTATCCTTGCTATTTTACTGCCCTGTACTTTATGCTTATGTGGTTTATAAGAAATGGTCCGTTGAGTGGTTCACCAATGGGTTTTTATTGTAACGACCTTAAAATCTAACTCATGCCACGTGTCAATTTAGATCGTATATGAGCCCACTTGTCGTGATACAAGCGTTCAATTCTTGGTCTT
This sequence comes from Stephania japonica, assembly GCA_039657345.1. Taxonomy (NCBI): domain Eukaryota; kingdom Viridiplantae; phylum Streptophyta; class Magnoliopsida; order Ranunculales; family Menispermaceae; genus Stephania; species Stephania japonica. The sequence goes on from CM077562.1 coordinate 11,931,953, forward strand.
CGACATCGAGGTATGTTATTTTTGTTCGTTCTTTGTATTATATATTTTATTATCCGAATGTAAATTCCAATGTCCCAAACATGTGAGGACGTTTGTTTGTGAGCGTTGGTGTTGAGGAACAGGTTCGGCTCGAGAAAAACGTGCATTACAGATTTCAAGTGAATGGTTGACGGGTAATTAGCAGTCTGGGGGGAATAATTGAACTAAAACACTGAAAAAATGCAAAATAATTAATAAATAAATGTTATGTTACGTATTCGGTACGTTGGTAAGTCCGTGAGCACACTATAGTGTGAGTCGCGGTGCGGTACGGGTCTGGAACTTGGTGTTTTGAGTGGAAAATTGGTTAAGTGATGAGTGCAAGTCACCCATTAGAGTCACACAAGTGAGTGAGAGTAGTTGAGCTGGTGTGAAGGAGGACCTTAGAATGCCCCTTGGGATACGTGCGTGCAAGATGATGAAATGTTGATATAAAAACAAACCTCACCAATTTTTCTCTTTCCTCACTCATTTTCTCTTCTCTCTCTCTACGTGAAATCGATGAGAAGCTTTGGGGTTTTGGTGTTTCGAGCTCGGATCGACCAACAATGTTTTTTAAGGTGAGATCCCAAATCCCCACGTGACTTTATATGTTTTGACGCCTATTATGAGGTTTTCGTCGCAATGATTTCGAACAGTGGTTTGGGTTTCTATTTTGATGTGGTTTTTTATGATGAATTTGTGATCATAAGATGAATTGGAAGGTGTTTTATGGTTGTTTAAGGATTGAGGATTTTTGTACAATTTTTGTGGACTTTTAAGTATTTTTAGACGATTTGTCGAAATCGAAATTTTCGATTGTTTTCGATGAGGTTTATCGATGGTTTTGGGTTTGTATCGATGTCCCTATGAGTTTGGGATAAGCTCGAAACACAGTGACACGAGCAAGGGTTTCGAAAAAAAAACCCTGGATTGACATCGTGAAGGGGTATACCCCACGATGCCACTTACGACGTCTGAGACAGAAAGCCATAGGTTTCACATTTTAAGTGACGTTGTAGGGCTATGACCCTACTGTGTCACCTGCGCGCGTGGATTCTTTACTTGACTATCATTTTTGAAAATTTCGGAAAACTTTGGAGATGTTTCGGGTATCCAACTAGGTCTAAAAATGACCCAATACTCAAGAAATCGAACCAAATATACAAATGAATAAAATTATGAAAATTTATATAAATTGAGGAAAATTAACAAAAATTGGTGAATAAATGACTACCAGGGGGTGTAGTTGATTGATGGACGCACGAGGATTCGTGGGGGACTAGTCGGAGTTCGTGAGAGTGCATATTAGCTTGGATACAGGTAAGTAAACTAGTTGGGAAATATTCAGTTATTTCATTGAGCTTTAATTTGTTGTTATTGCTCTGTATATTGTACTTCTTGGAATTCCTATTGGTTGAGTGGTCCAATGGCAAGTGAGTCATGGTTACTGATTTGTACGTGATACGAACTCTTATCTAGGCAGTGTTGATATCTCTTAATTGAGTGTACGTTGGGAGCTCTTATCTGGGCACTATGGATATCTCATAGTCGCGAGGGGTTAAGGCTAGTAGGCTTATGTTCTCGTCTTAAAACTCGAGTCAGTTGGGCGTTTGCCGCGACTCAACGACCTTTTGGTCGACTACTTGCTATTTCGGATTTATATTCAGGGCCCTCACTTTTCGATTGATTTATTTACAGTCTTTATATATATTCATGTGTTCCATGTACCTTTCTTTCTATCTGCATGAATTAGACTGTTTTATTTATTTTGAAATGTTGTACAAATCCTGCTTGGCATTGCTTATCTGGGCTCGTCATTCTTGTGTTTGACTGAGTGCAGATCTGCAATCCAGCAAGGGGAAGGCTCCACAGTTAGGTGACTTGATTTCAGGATTTCGAAGTGATTTTCCTCTGACTAATGTAGGTTATGTTTTAGTATTACTTGTATTTATATATGTTTTTGAAACACTCTTGGGTTATAAGTTGAGAGATCTTGGACATGTATATCTTGATGTTACTCTCCTCTTACTTGTTTATTGATGATGATATACATATGCGGGGTTTTCACACTCTAGATTGTCCTGACTAGTGTCTTAGAGTTATCATTTAGTTTGAATATTGTAGCTTTCGCATTTCCTTTGAATAATTCACTAAATTGATTAACTCAACTATTAATTGCTAAATAAATGGTAAATGATAAGGAAGACTGACTATTTTAAATTGCCTTCAGTATTAGGTGACTTTTAATAGCGTTTTGATTTTTGAACACTTTTTAGATTATTGCATTGAAAAGTGTTTTTCAGAAAGCATGTCATTTTTCTACCAAAAAAAAAAAAAGAAATTATGCCATTTCTCCATCTTGAGTAGATCTATTTGTAGGAATTATGTTCAATATTCATTTATAATTCTTATCAATGTCCGACTACCTCTTCTTAGTTCAGAGTCGAGAGATACAAACAAACTATGCTCTATCAGCCAATGTGATTCGAACTCTCTATTGAATGAGGTAAAATTTCGAGAAGATCTTTTAATCCTGTTTTCTTTTTTCTTTTGCATAGAACAATGCATCTAGTTTCTATTTGTTTTTTCTTGTACTTTTATAGTGAGAGGAAGTTTAAGGTAATGATACCTTAAAGACTTCTAGTCAAGGCTATTGCGCACTAGATGGGGTGTGCAGAGATTGTACGACGGTAATGATACCTTAAAGACTTCTAGTCATTCGCTTGTCATTTTCTATGGAGTAAATCATACTTTAATGTCTACGTAGACTTGCTTTCAAATCAATTTTTGTGGTTGTTTCAGTGTTTTTTTACTCAGACTCGCATAATAACAGACCATATACAGAACAATTCATAGAGACACTTCCATGGTTCCTTAACGCACTACCCTCAGCGGACTGTTCCAAGGGAGGTCATGGTGCTTACACAAGCAGTTTGGATCTGAATGGTACACATAAATATTTATATTATTATACTTGACTGTAAATCTCTAGTCTGTTCATTTAATGGGTAAGGAGCTTTGTGCCCATCCTTCACTAATTAATTCGACTGTATATTTGTTTTTTGTACAAAGAGAACCTGCTTTATTGAGAAAAATCGTAGCTCTAAGTAGCTTCTTTAATGAATTAAGAACCATTACTTAAACCTTGAAAGGGATTTTTAAGGTTACTAAACATTGAAAAATCTGGGACCGGGGGAGGGGGGCATGAAGCAGATTTTCAATTACATTCGTACAGATGAGGATTAATGTTTATTGATCTTGTGTGAATGGTATTTAATTTAGTGCCTGTTTCTCTTTCTCACTCAGATTATGAGAATGGTGTCATTCGAGCATCGGAATTTCGTACATATCATACGCCACTCAATAAGCAAGTATGAAGACACCTTTATTGTGAAAAACTTAGTTTGTCTAGGTTGTACTTGCTTGTTTAGGAAGCCTTTGTTTAATCAATCCATTACTAATTTGTTGTTGCAGAGTGATTTTGTAAATGCAATGCGGGCTGCTCGTGAGTTTAGCTCAAGGATTTCTGATTCTTTGAAGGTGAGTCTAGACACTTGCATGAAAAACTGTAGAAGAGCTCTCATTCCTTTTGTATATCTGGAATTGCTGCTTCAACGATTAAATTCTTTTTGGTTGCATTTGGAAACATAACAATAATATTTAGTACTTTCCTGAAAATAGTGCAACAGTTTCAATGATTGATGACAATGCACTTTCTCTGTTAATTGATATTGGAAAACTGGTATTGAATTGCAAATTTGCAACATCTACTAGTTGGATCAGACATCTCTGCTTTGTTGATTGAAGTGCTTTATTACAACAACAACAACAACAACAACTCCACCTATGCAGTCCACTGTGTGCACTGCATAGCCGGTCCCAAGTCCGGATAAAGGAGGACTCTGACGCCTAATGGGTAAGGGAGGTCCCAAACCCATTTTTTCATACCCGAAGAAATGGGGAAGGGAGGCCCCAAACGTATTTTCCAAGAGTGGAAAATGGAGGAGGGTTGCGATAGGTTGACAGTCAGCGTAAAACTTTTGTCACTCTTCATGAAATGGATCAAACAAATATAATTGATGCGCTTTATTACTCTAAGAAATGTTGTACCAAATACTTTAAGAGACTTCTTTTATCACATACTTGACTGACTGGAAAATAACTTGTAGAGTTGATTTTGTTGAAAAGGATCTTCTTGGGGGAATTGTCTTTGCAAGATAACTTTCTAACATATCCTAAGACCATGATTTGTAGGCTCACCAATGGATAACCTTTGGCTGAGAGGTCATGAGTTGGTCATACATTTCATGTGTTTGCTTCGTATCTGTTTTATAGTCATGCTTTGCTGGCTTGGAAAGTTTTCCCTCTTGATCTTGCTTTCTCCTTTCTCTAGCTTTACTAAACGTTTTATCAATTTCTTTTAAAAAAATGTTACTTGGTGGAAAAGCATGTTTAGGTCTTTTCTTTTCTATGTGCCAAGGAAGGGATGTGGTTTCTTTCTGCTTTCTGGCCACCTATTATTTATGTTTCCTTTCAGTGATAAAAGTGAAAGTTGTCATTGCATCTTAAGGCATGGCTTTATGGTGCATCTAATACAGAAATCTTCTCTCATATGCATTTCGTATATGGTATGTTACATATATTTTAATTCATTTCACTAAACATTGAGAATTTTTTTTATTTGAATTTTGAAAACATTATATATTAATGGCCTGGGCATTTTATAAGCTAAAATAAAACACAGAAAATTCTCGTCTATTTTCATCTTAAAATATTTGTAATTATTCATTTGGAACGAATAATAAAGTTATCCCCTTTTATGGGGGTAGTTCTTCCTATTTTATTAGGGTAGTTTTGGGCTTCAATATGCAATGTAATATCTATTGTATTTCACTCGTTGAAATGTTGTAATAGATTGGCTTACTCTCTTGGGTTAGGAACGATGAATGTGCCTTTTTAGGATTCAAAAAAAAATAATAGTTTTCAAAATTCACGATCAGACATATTTGCTTTCCTAACTTCCCCCTTTTTTTCTTGGTGCAGATTGATATCTTTCCGTACGCAATGTTCTATATATTTTTCGAGCAATACATTGATATTTGAAAGACAACATTGGTAAATGTTGTCATAGCTCTTGGTTAGCATTCCTACTCTCCAAAAGCAAAGCAACTTTTGATTCTAAATCTTCACTCAAACTTTTTGTTTTGGCTGAATTTTGAAGTGGAAAAGTACAGCCTACAGAAACTTTTTAAAGTTCTTGATCTTCCACATGCATAATTTATCCTGCAGTCTGAACTTGAGGGAGTCTGTTATTTTTTGTAATAGGCCCAAGTCCAAGTCATGAGAGAGTGTAGGAGTGATTAGTTTAATGTGTGGGCTTTAGTTTAGAAGTGGGAGAAGTTCTCCAAAATGCCAAGGCAAGTTGGAGTTCTAACTCCCAAAATTATATTCACATATTTTGCCTTAGTCTCCAACAGAGTCATTTGGAGAAAGTCATATTCACATATTTTGCCTTAGTTTTTTTTTTTTTTTTTTGAAATCAGAGGTCTTTCAAATTATTCTAATGATTTTATTTACTGATGGCCTTCTGCTCCCTCAGCTTGCCACGAATGTTTTCTATCGATTTCTTCTGTATGTACCCATGTGTTATGTAATGCATGCATAGACTTAATTACAGTTTCATTCAATTTATTCATAAGGACTTAACGAGCTTGCTATTTTTCCAACTGAACAGGTGCTGTATTTACTGTTTCCTTAATTATCACCTGCAGGTATCCATCTTCAAATTGTTGATTATGATTTACTTGTATCCCTTAATTATTTTTTTGAAATCTTGATGTGAAGGCCTAAGCCATCAAGTCTATACTTGGTTTACTTCTGTCATATTGCAAATGGCCACCGTGCGTGCTCTTTTTTATTCCTTGTGGAGATTAATGTTGGCAATTCTCTTGCTTGCGCATTGAAATGCAGTTTATGGAGCTCAGCTATCATTTTGCCTGTGTTGGCCATGGTTGTTGTGGATCTCATGGTATGTCACTCTTCTTATCATGCTGTTATCAAAAGTAGAACAGTGAATAACCTGTTTTACCAAAACTATTTTCATACTCTGAAAAGTTGTCAATGTTGAACATTCAGTTGCAAAATTCTGCTGTATTTTCTAATTTAGTATTATTTTGAGATAAACTGTGCAAGGGCCTTGATAGAATCATTGAAAAAAAAATCACACTAGTTGGAAGTAGGAACGTATTCTGCTGACTGACATGAATGGATGGACATTAAGCAATGAGCTTTTAAATTCTTTCATTTTGAAGTGCAAGTTTTTCTTTTTCTTTTTTTTTTTTTTTCATCCTCAGCTCTGGCAGAAAACTAGGCATGTTTTTCATGATTCCAGTATATATCTGACAAAATAAATTCTAATGCTGGAACAAGTGTGCTATTTTAGGAACCTTAGTGAGTGACTAAGAGAATCTTACTACGGTAAAATATCCAAAGAAATAAAAAATGCTAGATTATCTCATCCACAAACCCAACTTTAGGAAATTTCTCTGCAAAGTTTAGACAACTAGAAACCCACATATTGCACAAGTTTTTTTGTTAGAACATCTGAAATGCATCATTACACTCATTATGAGTATTATGCCTGATTGATGCGTGACTTGGGTATTTTTCTTTTCTTGGTCTTTTCACTAGTCATTTAGCATATGAATTTAATTGTCTTCATCTACCTATATATTTTTATTGAACCTTTTCCTTTAAAAATTAACAAGCAAAGCTTCAATCACAAATTAATTGGGATTGACTACATGGATCCAACTTTACATGTAATTTTATTTGATGTAGTTGACAATGTCATTTAGTAATCTATTAAATCTTTTATCTTATGTGTACCCTACCTCCAAATTCTATCAATTTCTACACATCAAGACTTCTAACTAGCAAATTTGTAGGTTGACTCAAACCGCAACACCCTTCTCTTATTTTATTTTATTTTATTTCTCTACTGATGCTACTCTTACTTTTTTGTGAATTTTCCATATTCTTTATTCTATCCTTGTGTGTTTTACCACACTATCTCGTATCTATCAAACCCCATTTTATGTAGATGTTTCTTTATCTCCCAACCGCCACATCCGTGCCACATAATTGGTTTTATTCTAGTTTCCTAGAGTTTTCTTATAGTTTAATTGTGGTGTTTTGGTTGCATATCATACAGCTTGATGAGCTTTATATATTATCATCCTCCTTTACTGCCATTACAGAAGGTGGTGGAAAGAAGGAAAACGCTATATAGTTGAAACTTGAAAGTTAATTTTTGGTTCTAGTTGATTCAGGTTTTACTTAATGATCTGTAGTGAATTACTCCATCTTCAACATTAATCATCTCTTAATTAATCTTTTTAGGGTGTAATGACAATTTTGAATATCCAGCTGAATGTAGTCTCTGTAGTAAACCTCGTGATGTCAATCGGAATTGCTATTGAGTTATGTGTCCACATAATATACGCTTTCTTGGTTAGTGTTTTCTAGTTTTTGATTTGCTATTGGCTAGTTTTAGCGAATGTGTATGTTGATGAACTAATAAAATATTGAATTATGCTGTTAATGTCTAGGCAAGCACTGGGGATAGAGAGAATTGCATGAGGGAAGCGCTGAGTACCGTGGGTGCCTCTGTCTTCAGGTTGACTTCCACTCTCTTATAAACTAAATGAACCCCGAAATGTTTGCATGCTTATTGCACTGTTCTCAAAGTCCGTCACTGGTTCTTATTGTGGAAACAAAAACTATACTTGAATTTCATTGTAAAGAGAACTTGTGCTAGGGTATACAACAACAACAACAACATAGCCTAAATCCCAAATTAATTGGGGTCCGCTACATGGATCAAACTCTTCCATTATGCTCGATTTTGTGCAATTGATGGTGAGCATTCCAAACCATTTAAGTCCCTCCTAATTAATGTATCACAAGTTAACTTCGGTCTACCCCCTACCTCGTCGAATTTCATCAATTTCTGTTGAGTCAAGTTTTCTAGTGGGAGCATTTGTAGGCCGTCTTTGCAGGAGTCTAAACCACCGCAACCGCCTTTTCCTAATCTTTGTGTCAATTGGTGCTACTCCAACATTTCTTTGAATTTATATGTTTCTTATTCTAGTTTTACCACACATCCACCTAAGCATCCTCATTTCTGCTGCGTTCATTTAATGTAATTGTTGTTGCTTTACCGCCCAACATTCACTTCCATAGAGCATAGCTTGCCTAATTGAGGTTCTATAAAATTTTTCTTTTAACTTGATAGGGATATTTTTATCACAGATCACACTTGTTGCACTCCTCTATTTCTTCCATCAAACTTGAATTATATGTGTAACATCATTCTCAATATTGCCATCGTTTTGTATGATTGATTCAAGATATCTAAAGTGTTTCACCTTAAGAACTTCTACTTCCCCAAATTTTACTACTCCATGATCTCCATGTCTAGTATTTCTAAACTCACAGTGCATGTATTCGGTCTTCGTCCTACTCAAACTAAAGCCTTTAGATTCTAATGTATTCCTCTAAAGTTCTAATTCCCTATTCACTCCATCTCTTGTTTTGTCCACTAAGACAATACCATCTGCAAATAACACACACCATGGTATATCCTCTTGAATATGCCTAGTTAGTTCATCCATAACTAGAGTAAAAAGATATGAGCTTAAAGCCGATCCTTGATGTAGTCCTATCGTAATGGGAAATTCTTTTGTAATTCCTCCAAATGTCTTTATACTCGTTACTACATCATATGTATCCTTAATAGTGTCTATGTATCTAGCATGCACTCCTTATCTTTCTAGAACCCACCAAAGAACATCTCTAGGAACCCTATCATATGCTTTTTTTTAAATCTACAAATACCATATGAAGATCCTTTTTCTTTTCTCTGTATTTTTCCAACAATCTTCTTACGAGGAAATCGTCCCCCATAGTTGACCTTCTAGGCATGAAACCAAATTGATTATCTGATATTGTTGTTTCTTTTCTTAGTCTATTGTCAATTATCCTTTCCAAAAGTTTCATAGTATGATTCATAAGTTTAATTCCCCGGTAGCTTGAACAACTTTGAATCTCCTTTGTTTTTGAATATTGGTACAAGCGTGCTTCTTCTCCAATCCATTTGCATCCGTTTTGATTTTAAAGCTTTGATAAAGAGTTTTGTTAACCAAGTAAATCCAATTTCTCCTAAGCATTTCCAAACCTCTATGGGTATTTCATCTTGGCCACATGATTTCCATATTTTCATCTTTTTCAATGCTTCTTTTACTTCTGAAATTATAATATTGCGTGTATAGTTTAAAAACCTTTAGACATACCTAACACGTTTAACGCTACTCTCCTTATGCAAGTACTCATTTCTAGCCACATTGTATTAGCATATAAATCAAGATTCCAAACGTTTTGTTTTAGTAGTTTTTCACTAAACTCTACTTGTTTACTATTTTTTAGGTTCCACCACTTTATTCTAGGGTCATTGTCTCTTTTATTCCTATTAAGTCGTCGTTTTAGCTTAATATCAAGTACTTCTAACTAATGTTGGGTAGTAAGCATTTCACCGGGTATTACTTTGCGCCTCTACATATTTGTCAATCTATTTTAATTGTTAGAATAAAATCTATTTAACTCTTGTTATAACCACTACTAAAAGTAATTATATGTGACTCTTTTTTCCTAAAACTAGTATTTGCTAATACAAGATCATACGCTGAAGCAAATTCTAAGATTGATTTTCCTTCTTCATTTCTAGTACCATAGCCAAAACCTCCATGAACTCTCTTGAACCAATCATTACTTGCCCCCACATACCCATTTAAATCTCCACTAATAAAAACCTTTTCATCTAATGATATACCTTGCATAAATCCATCCATATCGTCCCAAATTTTGCGTTTGATGCTCTCGTTCAATCCTAATTGTGGTGCATAGGTGCTAAATTTTTTTGTCTCCAATAATTAATTTAACTAGGACCAATCTATCTCCCATTCTCTTAACCTCTACGATCTTATCCTTATAATCATTATCCACAAGAATTCCTACTCCATTGCATTTCCTATCTATGCTAGTGTACCACAACTTAAACCCCGTGTTTCCTATTTCTTTACTCTTTTCTCCTACCCATTTTGTCTCTTGAAGGCAAACAATATTGACTCTCTTAATCATAGTATCAATTAATTCCAATGACTTCCCTGTTAGTGTTCCTATGTTCCATATCCCTAAACGAGTTTTTTCTTCCTTTTGTGTTTGTTTTCCTTTTCTATTTCTATTTTGTCTAAACAATCTAGTTTCATTATCTATGATTTTGTTTTTGTTTTCGTGTTCGTTCTCGTAGTCATTTCGAACTAGCTTCTTTACCCACACCCGTCCTCTGTATGGGAAGCCTTGCTCATTTTTCTTCACATCCGGGCAGCGATGTGAAGGAACTAGCTTTTTTACCCACACACGTCCTATGTGTGGGAACCCTTGCTCATTTATATTCACACCCAGATGGAGATGTGAAACTACCCTTGCTCATTTTTCACTACACCTGGGCTTCGATGCAAACAGCCGCGTCGCTAAATGGGAACGCCCCAACGTTTATATTTGTTTGATCCATTTCATGAAGAGTGACAATTTTTATGTTGGTTGTCAACTTATCGCAACCTTCCTCCATTTTCAAAGAATGGAAAATGGGTTTAGCGCACAAAGTGTACTACATAGGTTGAGTTTTGCTAGCGTATACGACTCTACAATTTTCCTGGATGCTTAAATTATGTCCATGTGATTAATGGAAATGATGTTAGGTTGATTAGATCTCACATTTGAGTTAGCGTTGTGTTTCTAGTAACCGTTTGTTCAATAATAACCTCTTATGTTTATGATACTATTCTGCAAAGCGGAATCACCATTACGAAACTAATTGGAGTGATCGTCCTACGTTTTGCAAAATCGGAAGTTTTTGTGGTGCATAAATCTACTCTCTCAACTATTTCAATTCGATATGCATCAAATGGGTTTTGATCACCATTTTCAATCCAAGCAATCTGTCCTTATAGGTTTCATGCATGGTCTTGTGTTTCTTCCCTGTAAGTTTGTTGAATCCTTTTTCGCTTTTTCTCGTCTTAATCTATGATTATGCACATCATATTTACAGAAGTTCTACTTGAATGAAAATCAGAAATCAAATCTGTCTACTGTGCCATTTCCATGACAGATGAACTCATAGTGAATTTTTAACATTACAACCTATTTTTGTTTTGCAGGTGGTGTTAAGCATATGTGGTCCTCCCTCAACAAGTTTGCTTGTGGAGAACAGAAACGCTCCAAATGAGAAGCAAGAGCATCAAGTTTTGAACTCGCAACACATTCCAGTTGATTAATTAAATTAATATAAGATAATTTCATCGATCGATTGCATGTACGTATCATCGAAGGCAAGCTTAATTTAAAATCGTTCTAATTAACAAATCAATGACATTTTTTTCCAAGGAAACAAATTAAGCTTGCATGTGATTAGAGATCCTATGTGATCCATGAAAGAAATTAAACTATCTAGCTAGACAACGAAACAACGACATTCATATTTGATGCGATGCACGTTGAGGGCATTAAGGATGCAGGAAAGTTGACGAGAAAAAATAACTGTGTTTTTATACAATTGAATCGAATCAATTACAAAAACTGTGATGGTGTTCGCATACACCCAATTAATCAAATTCAATTACAAATACTATGAGGGTGTAAATGAACAACCACTTAGCCTAACAAGTCTCTAATTAAACACAAGTGTCTAAACACAAATCATATGCAAGGTCTTGTGAGAAATCTGGAATGTAGTCATCATCAGGCCATTAAGTGAAATGGCAAGTATTCTTCAATGGAGACAAGGGCTGAAGCTCAGCAAAGATGTCATTCTGCTCGTCTCTCATAATGTCTGTGTCCATGCTAATGGCAGCGGCAGTCACTGATGGTGATGATGATGATGGCTGATCTGCATCCGTAACTTCTATCGTCTCAACCTCAGCTCCAGCATTCGGCGCTGTATCAGGATTGTTGTAGGCGGCTTCCATAATTGTCATGAATTCTTCATTATCAATATCACAGTCGATATCTAATAGGAGTGAGTCAATTTCAATATTCTCATGATCATCAAAACAACTAGTAGTGCCGCCACTGTTGACGGCACCCATGTCTGCGTCGATGATGGCACTGTTGGTAGCCATGAAAAGTAATAATGGCTGATCCTGCAGGTTGTTGATCATTGACGCCGTGACTTCTTGCGCAGCACCAGCGGGCACGGTTATTGACTGCTGATCACCGTCGACGTCTCCACAAGAATAGTAAGGCAGCGCTGGTAGTACCATGGCGGCTTCGTTCATCGTGCCTCCTTGAACATAATATTGATCAACATTGATGTATTGTTCATGGGCAGTGATATTATTCATGGGAGGCACCAAGGCTGCTTCTTCATGACCAACACCATTGACATCTCCACAAGAATAAGAAGGTAGATATGGCACATTAATGCAGTTCACCGCGCCTTCTTGAGCACCAACATCGAACTTATTCTCTTCCTCGAATTGATGATGATCAACTAGGACAGTTGATGTAGTGTTGGTTTTAGTACTAGTATTAGCTTTGTTACTCTTTTTGTAGATCTTGCAAAGGGCGTAATCTTCAAACTGTATGGCAAAGAGAATTTTAAACAACAAATTAATTAATATTCAGTACAATAACAATTCTTATAAGAAAAAACATTCCAATATATTATTAAAAGAAACGGGAACAATTGTTAATGCGTGCTACTATGAGATTAATTATTAATTTGAAGTCGGCAATAAAACATGCGTAAAAATATAAAGGTGGACACATTTCCCTAGGGTTTTTATTTTTTTTATAATCGTGGATGTTCGAGCCCTTTCGGCCCTTCCTTAGGAACTTAGGCTTGACTATTCCCACGAGAACCAGTTAGACTACCCCAATTCCATGACCTAGGCAAAACCAATATATTCGGAGTTGGACAAACAGAATTCAATCTAATGACATCATATTTATTGGTCATCAAACACATCTTATCAATAACTTTAATTACTACTTCACCAATTCAATCGGACCCAAGCTAGCTAGGACTTTGTTTTTTAGTTTTTTTAATCTTACAGTTAAGATATTTGGATGTATGTTATAATGAATGAATGTCTCGAGTAAAAATTCTAATATGTGCATTATTGATTGTCAACCGATTAACTAATGATAAAAAATTCGTGGTTATATATTATATACCTTCCCGTGTGAGTGATATTGCGGAGCCAATATGTATTCTTGCATGATCCAATCGGTCTTCAAATTTTTTGCTTCAAAGAAGTTCAATACCGCCTTATTTCCCAAGAATTGCCCATTGTATCCTACAACATCTTGTTGTCCAAGAGAAGCTCTCCAAGATCCACTCGATCAACAATGCACCTATTCGACCTAGAGCTATTCTTGTGTTTCTTGATTCTAGGGCTGAAGAAGTACCATTCTTTGGCTCTCTTTCTCTCGTACAAACCTGCCAAGAATTAATGTAAAATATACTATATTATTAATTTGGACAAAAAAAGCCACTGTATATAGATGCATGCATGAGTTCCAAACCCTAACTCTAACCCTAGTGGGTCAACTTCATGACATAATAAAGACAGAGAAAAAGAAGAAAAAAACAATATGAACAAGCAAATAAGACAATGAACACTATTTAAAAAAAAAAAAAAAAAAAAAAAAAAGGCAATGAACACTATCACACAACTATATATACTTACTTGTGAGGATGTCGGGTAAATAATTGATGATGCTATCGGCAAGGTCGTGAATCTCTTCGAATTGGATGCCGGGGTTTTGTGTTTTGGGAAGAAGAAAGTGATGGAGTAACTCCAAATCTGTCGGAGCAAACACGTAACCGCGGTAAAAAGAACATCTGATGAACCTGAACCACCAAGAACCGAACACAATGCCATATTGATTTAACTTTGATGAAGAATCAGAGAAACGGGAGCTATGAAGAACGATAATAACAAGAAGAATCAAAGAAATCTTGATTGGTTGATGGTGTTATTATTTATATATGTACAAACAAAGCGCGTGCATGCATGCAAGTCGGTGCGCATTCGTGGGGGTAATATGCTGGATCTACTTATCTACTTAGTTAACGCTTATAACGGCTAACTAAAACTATATCTATCCACCTGTAATAATTTTTTTTTTTTTTTTTTGCCATTTTTTTTTCTGTATTTTTTTAAGAAAAAAGAAATGTACTTGTGTGCAATTTACTATTGTAATAAAGTAGCAGCTAAACGGACCCTATTATTTGCTCAAGGGACCCTATTACTATAGTGTACTCCAATTTTAAATTATTTTTACTTTGTTTATCCCAATTTTTTTTCTAAATTCCAAGAATACTTTTGTTCACCCCATCGCCCTCGTCCAGGCCTCCAGGGGTGGACCCATGAATTTAAGGAGCCCTGGGCTAGACTAAGATAAGTAAAATATTGTAATTTTTATTTAAATAAAAGAAGAATCAATCTATTTCATATTAGCTAATGCTAATTATCTTCTTTTAATGGAAATAAAAAATTATCTGATCTTTTAAGGAAAATAAAGTTTGATGTAGCAACCTATGTACATCGTCATGGTTAGTAAAAAAAAATTAATAAATGATTTGCAATATAAATTTTTTAATGGATAGTCCCACGTTAAAAAATATAAAATAAGCCAGACATGTAGATTAGATAGTGAAAGTAATAACATCATTGAATGACAAAATTACAAACTTTTACCTTTTACGTTTTCCTTTCCTGTTCAACATTTTTCTTTTTTTTTTGAAATTAGGGTGGGCTATAGCTTTTTGATGGGTTGGACTATGCTTTGATAATTTTCTTTTTTTTTGTCTCTAAGCATATACTAATGTGGGGTTACATGCAAATTACTCTGGGTTATAGCCCACGGAAATTTACATGTAGGCTTGCCACTACCGGCCTCATCCCAGCACCCCTTAATCCTCTCTATTTCTCGATGTTAGCCATTATAAAGCACTTGAACTAGGTTACAAGTGTCGTAGAAGTGTGTTTTCGTCGAACAAGGTCGGATGTGGTCGCACCATGCCCTAGAAATGAAGAAGTGTCACCCACGGGTTTCGGTCGCACAACGCTCCGATCGAAACCAATTTAGAGGTATCGTCCGATTCTGACCGAAACTTCTTTAGAGATCTCGGTCACCTCCCACCGAGATTGTGAAGTGGTATCGGTCTCAGTGGGTGACGGAAAGATCCAGTCAAAAGCTCTTAAGAGGAGTCTGCCATGTGTATCTGAGACGTCTTTAGATGTGTCGGCCCTGTGTATCTGAGACCTCTTTAGATGTGTCAACCTTGTCTATCCAAGACCCCGAGGCAACAATAATGAACAAAATAAAAAATTTAAAACTCCAAAAAATATAATAAAAATGACCAAAAATAGTGGGTTTTGCTTGGAATCACTTGATATTCTCAATTCCATCGACATTCAGCACCTAAAATGCAAGATCAATCCCCAAATCGAAACCCTAAACTTAACAACAAACCACAAAATACTATAGACTAAAGAAGGCAAAAAAATCCAAGAACAACTAGAAATGGATGCGAAAAGAGGAGAGGAATGTACCCATGGCATCGAATCGATGGGGTTTTACTCGAATTTCATCGAATTTGGACCGAAGGTAAGAGTGTGATTAAGAGAGGAGTAATCGGAGTATGGGTGATTGTGGTGAGTTGGGTATGGGTAAGTAAAAACTCTTTAATATAGAGGGATAGTTGGTTCATTTTACTAAGGGGCAAAAACATAACTAAAAAGCTGGGATCCCTTGAGCAAACAGTGGGGTCTGTTTACCACTATTTTATAATAATAGTACACAAAAGTATAAACTTGTCGATCTCCTCTCCTCTTGGCGGCTAGCCCTAGCCCTAAGATAATTTTTTGAGTTTTCTCTCTTGATTAAAGATCTTGAACCACCGCCGATCTTCTCTTTTAATCGGTGGTAGTTCAAATCTCCATATCTCTGTATTTTATGTGTTCAATAAAGTGCGTGATCTTTTCGATACGAAAAGATTGGACCTAGTTGTTGCGGTACATCTTCCTCAACACTTGTTTTTGGATCTGTGCGGCTATTGTGTTGGTCTTTATTTTAGTTGTATTTTTAGGTAGTTTGTCTTCCCTTTGTTAGAAGTCTTGATTTTGTCTTCTCTTTGTCGGGAAGTTTTAGCTTTTCTTCTCTTTGTTGAGAAGTTTTGTTATTCGTTATGTGGTTCTAGCGAGTGTTTGTATATAGTAATATGTTTCAACGTTGTAGTAAACAAAGTCCCTAATTGTCAAACTATTTTAATTTCACAATCCCATTCACAACTAAAGTAATGACATTTCTTTTGAACATATAGGATTAGCGAATTAATGCACTTCTTTTATTCTATGTCTGGTCTCGTACCGAGCCATTAATAATTAATGAAACTTCGATTTTTCTTTAAAAAAAAAAGTACAAACCCGCCACAGCAGCTATGAGCCCAAATGGAGATCTTATTCTCTTTACGATATAGGCTTATAATGCCCTAAACACAACCATGTTGCGGAGAAAAACACGGCCCAAGCCCAAGTTGGTGGCGTCGGGGGGCCGCTAGCTCGCTAGCGCCGGTGTGGGCGTAATTGTCCATCGAGCTAGCCAGGGGAATTTTTCGATGCGAGTTATATGGCTCCCAAACAAGGATAGAAAATTCAACTTCGCTTATAATTTTGCTCACATAAAATATAAAATTAATTCGAAGAAGTGCAATTCAACATAAGAAATTTATGTAAAATCTCGACGTGATAAAAAAGTATAAATAACTTCATTTAAGTGTTAGAGAACTTCCAAAATTTGTCAAAATGCATCAAAAGTGTTTTTTTTTATGATATTATGTTTTTCACTACAACAAAATCTAGTTTTAATGACATCAACTTTATGACAGTTTAAGAAAAACTGTCATTGAAACTAAAAAATAACGACATTTTTTTAATGAATTGTCATTGTAGTAGTCCTAACAATTGTTTTTCAATAAGATGACTTTTTTTATCACGTTTTTATGACAGTTTGTAGATGTCATTATAAAAGAGTCTAAATCATGGGTTTGCAAACTGTAGTTGCCAACATAATCTCTTCAGGGTTCTTTATAGTTAGGATAACTTGTTCATTATGTTGATCTAGCATTGAGGCTATTCATCCACAACCAATTTTCTATTTTTCAAAATGTTTGTTTTTTATAAAATAAAAAATGCACTTGCCACACGAATTTACAATTTCTTGTACTTCATGCAAATTTGAAACTGGACTTTTTGTTATATGGTCAGGTTCAGTCATTCAGATGTCTGCACATACTGACATACCACATTTTGATCATGATAATCAAATAATTAAAAAACAAATTTTCTTGAATTTCTCAGGAACTTTATAAAATTGATTATCCTTTGCCTCTAAAGGTGTTCTAAAATTGGCCTTTACCTATATATCCAAGTTAAACCTTAATGAGATTCATTTTAACTCATTGTTTATTTTTCATCAGGTAAGCTACATTTTGATGTTTGCTTACATATCTTTGACTTTGGGAGACGTGTCTCTCTCATCATCATTTTGTATCTCATCTAAGGTATGTTTTTTCGGTCTTTAAAATCCCATTTCTTTCTGTCACAATGTTTATATTTTTCTGATAAATGGCTGCTAAGATTTGGTCAATGATTGCTATCTTTCTTTCTATTTTCTTTCAGTTTCTTTATATGTGCGTAGCATTGTGGAGCTAGATAAAATAGAACTTCTCGAAATATAAGCTAATTGTCATGCTATTGAGCTATTCATTTGCCCACTTGGTGAAAACTTATCTTCAGAGTAATGGGATTATTATATAGACCAGTACTAGTCAATGTAGCACATCTCTTATCATTATTGCTTGGATCCGACTCTTCTTGTTATGTACAAATAAAAAGCTAAATCTAAATTAATTTTTCCTATCTCAGCCTAATTACTATCACTACTAATATCAACTTTGTCTAAGAATGACAAATGTGCATCTATTTTAGCGGTTACTTTGATGTATGATCTCACTGAGGAGGAAAGAAATTGATCCATTCCAGCAGTAACTGCTGGAATAGGTTCCCCTTGTTCAATGGATTAGAACCTAGATGGCCATGACCAGCGATTGGAATGGAGCTTAAAACATGAGATTTATTCTTTTCTATATGGCAAACCTATCCTGCCTTGGTTCTTATGAGTTATGATCGAGGTCGTTGGGAAAGCAAATTTTTAGTGATGCTTTTAAAGTTATTTCATTTTCCTAAAGAACCTAACTTCCTTTAATCTTAATGCCATCTTTTTTTTTTCCCTTTTTTCACCTTATTTGGACTCCTTTCTTAATTCTTAGTCTCAAGTATCTTTTAATCTTTTACAAATAGATGCTAAATTAAGCAACTCGGATTGCAGTGTGTTACTTGGCTTCTCGGGTGTTATCCTGGTCATGCTTGTTGTCCTTGGATCCATTGGGTTTTTTAGTGCCATTGGAGTAAAGTCCACGCTAATTATAATGGAAGTAATCCCTTTTCTCGTTTTGGTGTAAGTTCTTTTTCTTAAACATTTTTAGTTCTTACATTGATAAAAATAGACTATTAAGTTCAGATTAAAAATCTAATGTGAACTTCCATATTTAATGTATTTTTCTAAATTTACTGTGCTTTCAACTATCAATTAAAATTGAATGTTTCTACTAACCTTGATTAATATGGGTTCTTAGATATGCTTTGTTTATGAGTGCTTAAGCAATTTTTCCCTGTATTCTACTTGGCAAACTTCAGCTTATGCAACATGGTGCTTCATGTATCTGGACCACTACCTTTTAAAGAAATATGCCTCAGTATATTGATTGTGTGCAATAATGTTGAAATATGTGGTGTTGATAGTGGGTTTACAAACTGTTTAAAAGCCTTATTTGTGCCGTCCCATACTCCCTCCGTTTAAAATGTAAATCGTTTAAGGTAAGGGCACAAGAATTAAGACATTCTTAACTACGAGTGTAATTTACATCTACGTCATTTGAAATTAAATGAATTGAAGAATTGAAGAATCATAATATTTGAATTGTCTAAGGGTAAAATGGGTAAAAAGGCAATAAATACACTCTCAAATTCGAAAACGACTTACAATTTTGAACAAGAAGTTTTTGCTATAACGACTTATATTTTTAAATGCAGGGAGTAGTATTTAGATGCCATTGTACCTGGTACATTTTCTTATGACTAGTTTTAGCTTCAAATTTGGGCTAGCCCGTCTCATCCATTTGGTAGTACAATGAAGTTATAATGTGTTTCTTTAAGTACGACACATTTCATCAAAGATTTCAATTGGTGGAAAAAGAGGTGAAAACTCAAATTTGAAATTCAATGATTACTTGCTGAAATTTTTATTTTGTTTTAGGTTAGAATTTTTCATTTTAAGTGGACAACTTTTCAAATATTAACTCGCCATGAGTCAACCGTTCTGAGTAAAACTTATTTAAAGCTTTGAAGAAAACTCTAACCCAGGGAACTTAGCTGGTCCAATTATTTAAGCAGTGGCACTTCTTTGGAGTGTTAGGTTATGCGCAATGGGATCACAGCTTATTTTGCAATGTCAAGCTTCTAGTCGCACATTGGTAGGAGATCGTAGGCTACCAAATCGTCTTTGCCCAACATTGTGAAGATAATTGTTTAACTGGTTGTTATACAATTAGTGAGAAGTACTATGCAAATACTAGGATTCACAGGTGAATGGATATGACTGCTTTTTCTTGTCCAAATGATGGCATATTGTCAAAAAAGAATTTATTGTATGATATTGGGTTAAAGCCTTTTCAAGACCATTTTTGTTGCCTCCATTTATTTTGTAGATTATACGATAATACTATTGAAAGTCATTATGAGTCTTGAATAACCTAAATAGTTTCACTTGTCTTTTTAATATTTAATTGATCATGCAGAAACTAATCGAGAATGGATTGCATGCTCTTTTAAATTGAAATTTTCTTTTTGGTCAAGCATTCTATTAAATTAAACATCTTGCTACCAGGTTGGAGTTGATAACATGTGTATCTTGGTCCATGCTGTAAAGAGGCAACCATCAGACATGCCTTTAGAAGGACGAATAAGCAATGCTTTAGTTGAAGTTGGGCCATCTATTACCCTAGCTAGTTTATCTGAGATTATGGCATTTACAGTTGGAAGTTTTATTCCTATGCCAGCATGCCGAGTATTCTCTATGTTTGCAGGTCAGAAGTTCTCCTTAAAAGGTTAATTTTTATTTATTTATTTCCTGTAAAGTTCTTCAACAATCTTAACTTGCTTCTATTATATTGCAGCATTGGCTGTTTTCCTGGACTTTCTTTTGCAGGTCACTGCTTTTGTTGCTTTGATAATTTTTGACTTCTTGAGAACTAAAGATGATCGAGTTGATTGTTTTCCATGCATAAAAGCCCCTTCGTCAAATTCTGAAAATGATAGAGGTATTTTGAAGCTTTCTCCCATTGCTCGCGCATTACATAGATATGGTTGTATATATATAGGGTACTACTACCATGAGAACCAAAAAACCCATGTCATGGGAACTTTATTTTAGACCATTAAATCTTAATCTAATGGTCGACCGACAACGTGATGCATAAATTTATTTGAACAAAAAAAAATCTACTTGAAGCCAAAGCATCTCGGTGAGATGGATCAGGCATCACTTGCCAAAAGGCAAGGTATAGGGAGGTCGTTGGTTCGACTCATGCCGAAGTAAGGAAAAAATCTGCTTGAATTTTATGCATAATATTATTTTACAGTTTTTTTTTACCTTTTTTTACTAGTTAATTCCAAAAAGTGATATAAAAAATAAAAAACTTTTGTTACCTTAGAACAACAATTATCGCAGATCTGTTAATAAATATCATCCATTGTAGAACTTTATCCTTAGTCCCAAATTAATTGGGGTCGGCTTATACAAAATATTTAATAATCTATTTTTTGAAGAAAACAAAGTATTTAATACTATGTTTTTTGCTTTTTATTAGGAAAGAGCATCACGTTAAAAGTGAAAATAGTCGCCAACAATTTTGTTTCTTCTTTCAAGTTTTTATTTTATTTTTACTTGTCAGTTTTGTTTGTTATGTGGCTACTTATGCAAGAGAAGTGAATTTGAGTTTGATTGTGGTGATGAACTTGTTACCAAATTATTGACTAATAATCACTTAATCAGTAATAGATCATAAAAAAGAAACAAATAACATTCCATGACACTTGCTCCGGCTTCTTATTCTATGTAGAGTGATGAGACAAATTATCAAGATAGATAACAAAACAATAAATATTAGAAAAGGATTCATTCATCTTCACAAATTTTATCTAAGAGATCTGGAATTTCCACATTAAAAGATTAAAATTGATTCGATTGCTTCTTCTCCATGATCATGAAACCTTCTTAGGTGTACTCGTATGTTATTCCTCTTTCAAATTATAATAGAGGATTGCCTAGCAAACAGTGTTTACATTCTTCTTGCAATCCGGACAGAAACTTTGGAGCCATAGATGCTAAGTTGAATCTCCTATGTACACCACCTCACGTTGTTGTCGCCATAATTGATTGTTAGAAATATGAACTTCATATTTGATCGATATATATAAACTTTAGTGGGGTCTCCTTGGCGATGCTTCTAAGCGAGACCATTCATATGTAGTCACGTAGATGTTGGAGGAAAATTCTTGATGCGTGTCGAGCGCGTCAAAATAAATATATATCCCGATGAGATTACCAATAACCACAAGAAGCTCGCAGTGAAGTAGTGGCAAGCACGGGGTCGAACCACAAAGACCAAGTTTTCAACTTAGGTTACTAACTTAAAACTTACCTAGAGTGTTCAAGAAAATGTCTCTAATTTTACTAAAAATAATAATTAAAATATAATGTAAATAAATTAATCAAAATGGAAAAGAACAAAGTCAAACCATCAGTTTCACAAACCTCTTCAATTTGGCATAATTCTAAATACAAGACTTGATCCAATTAAAGCATGCAATTCACAAGTAATTTAGTGTAGTTATAGACCGTTGTAATGTACGCGGGTCTTCGCGCTTCTCGATGTCGGTAGCCAAGGTACGACCGTTGACTACTTTCCCGACCAAGTACGCAACTGATCGCTAGTGCTCATTTAACGCATTAATCGCATTACATCGATTAGTGAAGGCACTACACCTAGACAACCGGATCGCTAGTGCTCCCGATTTAGCCTAGATCCCTAAGGTATTTGATCGGTACCAAAAGGGTTTAATCAATTGGTATGATCAATTGCCACTAGTGTGGTCTTATTGCACAAACACGGGTGCTTACGACTCACTGGCATATGAATTGAAGTTTAAACTAGTGTTTAACTTCAATTATTAAAATAATACCAAAGAAAATAAATTACTTATGAAAAACAAATTAAATAAATAAATAAATAGATCTCACATATGTTTTATGCCAAAAAGAATGATTTGATCCACTTCCGGTTCAGACGAATGAGTTTAGCCGACCATAGTGTAGAAGAAGAGGAGAGAAAATACTAGAAAACACTGAGAAAAAAGGAAAAAAATGTCTCCCCGACTCCCCGTCCAAAAACCCTAATTAATACCCCTAAATTTGGGTCTACGGATGTCTATTTTCGAGTTTGGTGCTTGACACGTCCGTCGAGGACAATCTGTGGCTATTTTTTGGTGTTTTTCTGGACTCTGCCGAAGTAAGAAAAAAAAATTTGCTTGAATTTTATGCATAATATTATTATACAGTTTTTTTTTTACCTTTTTTTACGAGTTAATTCCAATAAGTGATATAAAAAAATAAAAAAAACTTTTGTTACCTTAGAACAACAATTATCGCAGATCTGTTAATAAATATCATCCATTGTAGAACTTTATCCTCAGTCCCAAATTAATTGGGGTCGGCTTATAATGAATACATACAAAATATTTAATAATCTTTTTTTTTAAGAAAACAAAGTATTTAATAATTAATTTAAAGTTATTTAATACTATGTTTTTTGCTTTTTATTAGGAAAGAGCATCACGTTAAAAGTGAAAATAATAGTCACCAACAATTTTGTTTCTTCATTCAAGTTTTTATTTTATTTTTACTTGTCAGTTTTGTTTGTTATGTGGCTACTTATGCAAGAGAAGTGAATTTGAGTTTGATTGTGGTGATGAACTTGTTACCAAATTATTGACTAATAATCACTTAATCAGTAATAGATCATAAAAAAGAAACAAATAACACTCCATGACACTTGCTCCGGCTTCTTATTCTATGTAGAGTGATGAGACAAATTATCAAGATAGATATCAAAACAATAAATATTAGAAAAGGATTCATTAATCTTTACAAATTTTATCTAAGAGATTTGGAATTTCCACATAAAAAGATAGAAATTGATTCGATTGCTTCTTCTCCATGATCATGAAACCTTCTTAGGTGTACTCGTATGTTATTCCTCTTTCAAATTATAATAGAGGATCGCCTAGCAAACAGTGTTTACATTCTTCTTGCCATCGGACGTAAACTTTGGAGTCATAGATGCTAAGTTCAATCTCCTATATACACCACCTCACGCTTTCTTGTTGTCGCCAAAATTGATTGTTAGAAATATGAACTTCATATTTGATCGATATATATAAACTTTAGTGGGGTCTCCTTGGCGATGCTTCTAAGCGGACCATTCATATGTAGTCACGAAGATGTTGGAGAGGAAATTCTTATAGACGAATTCTTCTGACATAGGAAAGAGCATCAAATTAAAAGTGAAAATAATAGTCAACAATCAATTTTGTTTCTTCTTTCATTTTTTTTTTGACGTGTCAATTTTGTTTGTTATATGGCTACTTATGCAAGAGATGTGGGTTTGAGTTTGATTGTGGTGATGAACTTGTTACCAGATTCTTGACTAACAATCACTTAATCAGTAATAGATCATAAAAAAGAAAAAAATAACACTCCATGACACTTGCCCCAGCTTCTTATTCTATGTAGAGTGATGAGACAAATTATCAAGATAGATATCAAAAAAAATATTAGTAAAAGATTCATTAATTCTTACAAATTTTATCCGAGATATCCTGGAATTTCCACATAAAAAGATTGAAATTGATTCGATTGCTTCTTCTCCACGATCACATGCAACTTTCTTGGTGTACTCGTATGTTCTTCCTCTATCAGATTATAATAGAGGATTGCCTAGCAAACAGTGTTTATATTCTTCTTGCCATCCGAACAAAAACTTTGAAGCTATGATGCTAAGTTCAATCTCCTATGTACACCACCTCACTCTTTCTTGTTGTCGCTGTAATTTTTGTTAGAAATATGAACTTCATATTTGATTGATATGTATATATATATAAACAAACTTTAGTGGGGTGTAACGGCCCAAATTAATTTAATTGAGTATTAGTGTTAATCACGATGATTAACGGTTAATCGGGCGTTATAAGGATTGGGTGGACTCAAATAAGAGTACCCAGGTTATATTGTGTTATTTGTGTATGTTGTATGTCTATTATTGTGATGTGGAAATTTATTATTTATATAAACATCACATGTGTGTAAGTTGACATCGGGCAAGGCTACGAGTCGGGTATATGTCCCGAAGTGCGTGTCGAGGACCGGTGCACGGTATTGGGTAGCGGGGTACGGGGCATAGGTTGCCGGTAGTCGAGTGCTAGTGTAACGTACTTATGAATTTTATATAATTTATTAGGTGATTTAAGCTATAATGTATTAATGAATTGGTTGAAGTCCTATAGTTTGATAAGAAAAATCAAGATGCATAGGATAATCCTCGAGATGCACAACAAGGTAATTCAAGGCAAACGTTGTCATGATAAGGTGTCAAGAACTTTGGTGACGCAGGTGTTCAGAACCGTCCGATCTTCCTCGAGATGCGCACACACGCTAGATTAAAACACAACTATATATATCACATTGATCGATCAACATGCAAAGAGGGAAAACGGTTTCATCAAATCGTTGGGAGATTTTGTGAGAGAAATCGAAGTTTTGGAGGGACGAAATCGAGCTTGAAGAGGAAATCCGAGCCTCACAACATCGATCTAAGGTAATCTCTACCATTTTAATGGAAATTTTTGATAAAAATGTGATTAAAATGGGTTGTGGTGAATTCGGATTTTATTTATTTTTACTTGGTTTTAGGAGGTCAATTTGGTGTTCTTGAGGTTTAGTTTGATGAATCTTATCAATTGGGATCAAATTTGTGGAAAATTGAAGTGATTTGGTAAATTTTGGGTTTATTTGCATGTATGTTGAATCCGAAAATTTGATGTTGTTTGGGTTGATTTGAGGGAAAATTTAGAGGTTTTGGAGGTCTCCAATGGAGTGGAATGGAAGAGAAATCGAGAGGAGAGTGAAGAAGAAGAAGAAGAAGAAGAAATGAAAAAAAAAAAAAAAAAAAGAGAAGAAACCGAGGCGCCGGTGCGCCCGGTGGAGGAAGAAAAGAGGGAGGGGGCACGCACGCGTGCGTGCGTGCGTGCACCCTGGGCCGGGCCCGGCCGGGCCGCCCAGCCCATCCCGGCGGGCCGGCCAAACCGCCCGGCCCAACCGGGTGGGCTCGGGACCGGCCCGACCCGACCCGCCCAGGGCCGAACCGGGCCGACCCGGTTGGGTCGGGTCCGACCCGGTTCGGGGGACCCACATATATTATTTAAATAATATTTTTATTTATTAAAAAAAAAAAAAAAAAACAGTTTTAAATTCTGGAAAATAGGAAAAATAGGAAAAAAATATCAGAAAAATTGGGAAAAATTCTAGAAAAATATAGAAAATTTGAAAAAGGTAGAAAAGTAGGTACGGGACTTTTCGGGTATTTTTGGAACCCCGACATTGTCCGGAAGAGGTACCACAACTGCAAAATGGAATATATGATATAATATTATAAGTGTGTTATTAATAATATAAAACACTATAAATGGACTTCGTGGACTGGGAACCATAGCTCGGGCATAGGAGAGCTAGGCGGGTCGGATTGACGGTCCGGGAAGTCTGAGTGCGTAGTTACAGTGCGTAAAACCCTCGAGAATGTTACACTTTAATTCATGCGTGGTTTGTCCATATGAATGATGTGTTTATTCATTTGTTTATTTATCGCCTTGTTACATATTTTGGTTGCCATGTTATGCATTGCGATTATGTGTTGGACGGTGTTTGATGTGTTCACATTGTCTGAGGTTAATCGAGATGGTTGTGGTACGAATTGAGTAGGCTAGGTTGTAGCGCGTGTATCGGGCTTAGCCGGTGAATAGCTACCCGAGCACGGGGTGCACGTGTCCGGTGGGTTGCGATTTGTTCCGGCCACCGTTAGTAGTTTGGGTGTGGTCTAGGCTTGATGTGCTCAATGGGGCATCCGAATCTACGAAGTACGATCTAGTTTGGTTAGACTCCGTCACACTTCTATCTAGTTTTCTTATAAATGATAACGTGGTTGGACCAGATTTCTCGAATGGTGTGTTATTTTCATCGTGTGTGATCGAATGGTTTTATTTTGGATATCGTTTTACGGCCACCATAGGAATATGATTCCCGTCGTCGTGGTCATATTCATATGTCTCGCAGTTATTATGGTGGTTTTTCATGATTAACGTGTAGACTTCTCTTGGGAATTTACTCACTGGGCTCGTTGCTGTATGTGTTGGGCAACTGAGCGCAGATCCTGGTACGAGCAAGAGCAAGGGAAAGGAGATACTAGGCGACTATCTCTAAGGCCGTTGTCGCTGATAGCTAGTGTTTTGATATCATGTATGTATATACTATTTTGTTTGGGTTTTGGGGACTTTATAACTTTATCACATGTATATGGATTACTGTTTAGTTCGTCTCAGTTATATACATGGTGTTTGTATCCGGGTTTTCCACTACTTAGGTTAAATAATTTCTCATAAAATATGAATTAAGTGCTTCCGCATTGATGATATAATTGTAATTATCAACTAATCTCGCTAAATGTGTCGACAACTTAATATAGTAGGATTAGTTACACGGAGCATCACTCCACGTAGTTGCGGACGTGGGCAAGAAGTGATGACGTGTCCGGTGATGTGACAGCGCGCCGGGCTTGAGGGCGAAGGCGTGGTCACGGGGCGGCCCCGGAGATTTAGGGCCGTCGCAGCTTGGTATCGAGCGAGGTCGATAGGGCCTTGAATTAACAAAGTTAAGGAACGAGCATAAACTTTAAACCAAATTAGATGTGGAAACCCGATGAATTAACTAGAACTATTAGTTGGGAAGCAAAGTATAAGTCGGGTAGAGTAAGGACTTATATGTGTATTATGATTTGGTTGTATGTTATATATATACGGACTACGTAATAATTCGACGCACGACTTTCGGTGCAGATCTTGATGGACTGATCGCAGCACCGTCGTGGTCGTGGACCGGCCAAGCGAGAGGATCATACTGGAGATGAGGTTAGGGATCCCAGCAGCAAAGACGACTTGCCGCTCACGATAGGCGGTTTGAGCTATTATCGGACATGATGAGAGCTCGACATACCGCCATAACACTCGACAAAGATCGAGAGACCCGATCGCGATCGCAAGCATCGACAGAGACAAGAAGTGACGCCATCGAGAATCGGATCGCAGCCAAACAAGAGAGCATGAGACACCGATCGTTAAGACTACACCAAGTAGTGGTGCCACAGAGATAGTAACTCCCGCACCTCTATCGGCGGTTGAATCGCTACTACGATTTCTACTACTCCAGAGTATAGGATGGATCCACAAAGCGAGGAGACCGAGGGATTTTCTTAAATTCCAGCCCACATACTTTTATGGCGGTGGAAATCCCGAGGCAAACAGGAGACTCGGATTGTATCGCATCACGCCGCACAAAGAGCCGAACACGAGAGGAGAGGCATAGGGCAAGATTATCCGAACATGCTCGTGTCCGACGCAAGCAGTGTGGTGGACTAATTACCAAGAGACACATGCCGATCCAAACGACTTGGGCGGAGTTTCGAGAGATCTTCTACGATCGTTTATTCCTATGGAGGTTCGACCGAGGTTGAGAGAGGAGTTCTTATCCCCGAGGCGGGGAAATCGTACGATGCTACAAAGATATGGACCGATACCGCTATCTTCTCAGCTTCTCTATGGACATTGCCGCATCGAGCGTTTGCGATTTACTACTTTGTTCGGGGGTTGAGGAGGTGATTGCGAGTGCGATTGTGTCGTCTCGGGGCTTCGACGTTACTGTGCTATGTTCGAGAGAGCCTTGACTTATGAGACATTCCTACTACTGAAGAATGGCATTCCAAAGTGACCGCGTCTACTGGAATAGAGAGAGGGCGGTGGTTCACTACGGATGGGAGGTCGAAACGGCAATGAATGAGAGGAATCGATAGAGATAGTAGGAGTGATCACCGGGACGTAGTCCCCGATATGAGGATAGACAATGGGATCGACTTCAAGCACGAGGCGATGACCGAGACGGCAGGGCATATGCGATGTCGCACCACAACAAACTTATACACGGGACCAAAGAGGTAGAAATCGAGATCGATAGACCGTAATTATAGACATCACTCGAGGGCCGACCGTCCGGAGGAGGAAGTGACGTAGACGTAGATGTTATAGGTGTGGTCGAGAGAGGTCACATTAGTGTGAATTGTTGTAGAGCCTTTCCAAAGACAGAGATTCCACAGCATCGATGAAAGAGTTCACACGTAGTATCGCTGATCGAGAGATGACCCGACAAAGATGAGCAGTGGTACGTCACTATTATGTTTTTCTATGCGTGTGTTGCATATAGGTTGATTGATTCATTATAGTTGTTGTTCTTGTTGCATTTCATGCATTCGTTGCATCTATGTTGATTCGTTCACTTAGATTAGTGTATCATAGTTGATTAGTACACTAGAGGATGGTGGAATACTGGTTGATTTGTTCACCAGGTTTTAATAGAAGACCGGTTGATGTGTTCACCAGGTTTTAGTGGAATACTGGTTGATTTGTTCACCAGGTTTTAATAGAAGATTGGTTGATGTGTTCACCAGAGATTGATTTATTGGTACACCAGGTTTTGGTGGGATACTGGTTGATTTGTTCACCAGGATTTTGGTTGAAGATCGGTTGATTTGTTCACCAGGGGCAGCCGATGTGTTTCCCTGGGATGGATTGATTTGTTCACAAGGGTCGGGTTGAGGTGTTTCCTGGGATAGGTAGATGTGTTCCTAAGAATTTCAGTTGATTCGTTCTTTGAAGGGTTAGAGTTGAGTAGTTCATTTAGACTACGGGTGTCGGGTTGAATAGCGGGTAGTTGCGTCCATTTTGCAACTTCGAGAAGAGATATTGGTTATCGTAATTTCGGGACGAAATTTTTCCTAGTTGGGAAGAATTGTAACGGCCCAAATTAATTTAATTGAGTATTAGTGTTAATCACGATGATTAACGGTTAATTCGGGCGTTACGGACAATTTGGGTGGACTCAAATAAGAGTACCCAGGTTATATTGTGTTATTTGTGTATGTTGTATGTCTATTATTGTGATGTGGAAATTTATTATTTATATAAACATCACATGTGTGTAAGTTGACATCGGCAAGGCTTAGTCGGGTATATGTCCCGAAGTGCGTGTCGAGGACCGGCACGGTATTGGGTAGCGGGTACGGGCATAGGTTGCCGGTAATGAGTGCTAGTGTAACGTACTTATGAATTTTATATAATTTATTAGGTGATTTAAGCTATAATGTATTAATGAATTGGTTGAAGTCCTATAGTTTGATAAGAAAAATCAAGCATGCATAGGATAATCCTCGAGATGCACAACAAGGTAATTCAAGGCAAACGTTGTCATGATAAGGTGTCAAGAACTTTGGTGACGCAGGTGTTCAGAACCGTCCGATCTTCCTCGAGATGCGCACACACGCTAGATTAAAACACAACTATATATATCACATTGATCGATCAACATGCAAAGAGGGAAAACGGTTTCATCAAATCGTTGGGAGATTTTGTGAGAGAAATCGAAGTTTTGGAGGACGAAATCGAGCTTGAAGAGGAAATCCGAGCCTCACAACATCGATCTAAGGTAATCTCTACCATTTTAATGGAAATTTTTGATAAAAATGTGATTAAAATGGGTTGTGGTGAATTCGGATTTTATTTATTTTTTGGTTTTAGGAGGTCAATTTGGTGTTCTTGAGGTTTAGTTTGATGAATCTTATCAATTGGGATCAAATTTGTGGAAAATTGAAGTGATTTGGTAAATTTTGGGTTTATTTGCATGTATGTTGAATCCGAAAATTTGATGTTGTTTGGGTTGATTTGAGGGAAAATTTAGAGGTTTTGGAGGTCTCCAATGGAGTGGAATGGAAGAGAAATCGAGAGGAGAGTGAAGAAGAAGCAAGAAGAAGAAAAAAAAAAAAAAAAAAAAAAAAAAAAGAGAAGAAACCAGAGGCGCCGGTGCGCTCTCGGTGGAGAAGAAGAAGGGAGGGGGCACGCACGCGCGTGCGTGCGTGTGCACCTCGGGCCGGCCGGCCTGCCAGCCCAGCCAGGCCCATCCCGGTGGGCCGGCAAACCGCCCGGCCCAACCCGGGTGGGCTCGGACCGGCCCGACCCGACCCGCCAGAGGGCCGAACCGGCCGACCCGGTTGGGTCGGGTCCGACCCGGTTCGGGGACCCACATATATTATTTAAATAATATATTTAAATAATATTTTTATTTATTATTAAAAAAAAAAAAAAAAAAAAAAAAAAAAAAAAACAGTTTTAAATTCGGAAAATAGGAAAAATAGGAAAAAAATATCGAAAAATTGGGAAAAATTCTAGAAAAATATAGAAAATTTGAAAAAGGTAGAAAAGTAGGTACGGGACTTTTCGGGTATTTTTGGAACCCCGACATTGTCGGAAGAGGTACCACAACCGCAAAATGGAATATATGATATAATATTATAAGTGTGTTATTAATAATATAAAACACTATAAATGGACTTGTGGACTGGGAACCATAGCTCGGGCATAGGAGAGCTAGGCGGGTCTGATTGACGGTCCGGGAAGTCGGAGTGCGTAGTTACAGTGCGTAAAACCCTTGAGAATGTTACACTTTAATTCATGCGTGGTTTGTCCATATGAATGATGTGTTTATTCATTTGTTTATTTATCGCCTTGTTACATATTTTGGTTGCCATGTTATGCATTGCGATTATGTGTTGGACGGTGTTTGATGTGTTCACATTGTCGGAGGTTAATCGAGATGGTTGTGGTACGGAATTGAGTAGGCTAGGTTGTAGCGCGTGTACCGGGCTTAGCCGGTGAATAGCTACCCGAGCAGCGGGGTGCACGTGTCCGGTGGGTTGCGATTTGTTCCGGTCACCGTTAGTAGTTTGGGTGTGGTCTAGGCTTGATGTGCTCAGCCTGGGGCATCCGAATCTACGAAGTACGATCTAGTTTGGTTAGACTCCGTCACACTTCTATCTAGTTTTCTTATAAATGATAACGTGGTTGGACCAGATTTCTCGAATGGTGTGTTATTTTCTACTGTGTGTGATCGAATGGTTTTATTTTGGATACTGTTTACGGCCAGCCATAGGAATATGATTCCTGTCGTCAGGGTCATATTCATATGTCTCGCAGGTTATTATGGTGGTTTTTCATGATTAACGTGTAGACTTCTCTTGGGAATTTACTCACTGGGCTCGTTGCTGTATGTGTTGGGCAACTGAGCGCAGATCCTGGTACGAGCAAGAGCAAGGGAAAGGAGATACTAGGCGACTATCTCTAAGGCCGTTTTCGCGATAGCTAGTGTTTTGATATCATGTATGTATATACTATTTTTCGGGTTTTGGGGACTTTATAACTTTATCACATGTATATGGATTACTGTTTAGTTCGTCTCAGTTATATACATGGTGTTTGTATCCGGGTTTTCCACTACTTAGGTTAAATAATTTCTCATAAAATATGAATTAAGTGCTTCCGCTGATGATATAATTGTAATTATCAACTAATCTGATAAATGTGTCAGACAACTTAATATAGTAGGATTAGTTACACGGAGCATCACTCCACGTAGTTGCGGACGTGGCAAAGAAGTGATGACGTGTCCGGTGATGTGACAGCGCGCCGGGCTTGAGGGCGTAAGCGCGTGGGTCACGGGCGGCCCCGGAGATTTAGGGCCGTCGCATGGGGTCTCCTTGGTGATGCTTCTAAACGAGACCACTCGTATGTAGTCCGTAGATGTTGGAGAGGAAATTCTTATAGACGAATTCTTCGACATAGGAGAAAGAGCATCACATTAAAAGTGAAAATAATAGTCAACAATCAATTTTGTTTCTTCTTTCATTTTTTTTGGACTTTTCAATTTTGTTTGTTATGTGGTTACTTATGCAAGAGATGTGGGTTTGAGTTTGATTGTGGTGATGGACTTGTTACAGATTATTGACTAACAATCACTTAATCAAGTACTAGATCAAAAAAAAAGAAAAAATTAACACTCCATGCCACTTGCTCCAGCCTTCTTATTCTATGTAGAGTGATGAGACAAATTATCAAGATACATATAAAAAAAACATATTAGAAAAAGATTCATTAATCTTTACAAATTTTATCTAAGATATCGGAATTTCCACATAAAAAGATTGAAATTGATTCGATTGCTTCTTCTCCACGATCACATGCAACCTTCTTGGGTGTACTCGTATGTTCTTCCTCTTTCAAATTATAATAGAGGATTGTCTAGCAAACAATGTTTATTTTCTTCTTGCCATCTAGACGAAAACTTTGGAGCCATAGATGCTAAGTTCAATCTCCTATGTACACCACCTCACTTTTTTTTTTTGTTGTCGCGTAATTTTGTTAGAAATATGAACTTCATATTTGATCAATATATATAAACTTTAGGGCGATGCTTCTAAGCGAGACCACTTGTATGTACACGTGTAGATGTTGGAGAGGAAATTCTTATAGACAAATTCTTTTGACATAGTTGGTATATAGAGGCAAGGATTTACCAAATCAATCGTGTAGCCCCTTCATAAAACACCTTAAATTGTAGAAAAAAAAACCTTAAATTAGAGATCCTACTAAATAATAAACATATAAACTTTCTTAATAATAAAATAGAAACTACTAAATAATAAACCCTAAATCTAAGACCGTATCATCATCCTTATGCATGGTGCCATGGTCCCCTTAAGGTTTGTTGTGTGGATTTTGTGCCAATTTTGTTAGACAGTCAAGGAATACCTGTTATTGTCTTACTATCTAATATTTTTTTTCCAATGAGTATGATGATAAAATGGTAGATGCTTTGGTAGTTTATTCACATTCTCCATTAAATATATCAATTTTCTTTTATGTATCTTTTTTTATTTGCTTTCTGACAAACTAATTTATGCATCTTAACTTGCTAGGAAATACATGCTCCGATTCTTGGTCTTTGGGGGGTTAAGATAGTTGTGGTTATAGTCTTTGTTGCTTTTGCTTTCACTAGCATCGTAAGTAGTTCTTCTTGATCGAAATTCTTTTCTCTAATGGAGATTTCATCTTTAGTTTCTTTGAGCTTTTACAAAACCCCAAAAAGAATATTATATAATTTTAAACATTATAGGCATTATGCACGAGGATTGAACCTGGTTTGGAACAGAGGATTGTCCTTCCGCGGGATTCCTACCTTCAGGTAAATCTTTTCGTACAATGATTTACTATATTTATCTTCCATGTTCCTTGTTGATCTACCCACTAAGATTTGCTTACATGCAGGGGTATTTCAATAATGTCTCAGAGTATCTCAAAATAGGGCCCCCTTTATATTTTGTTGTGAAAAACTATAATTATAGGTAAGATCAATTCATTTTAGTCCAAATTTCTTTTTATCATTATCTATAGTTGTCAGTTGGTTTCTCCATATTCCTCTTCTTTTTGTACTTTTTCCTGTTATTGTCTACATAGTTGATAACTCGATACAAATACAATAATCAAATTGATAAATGCACATCAAGTGTGTGTATACATATAAGCATATTATATCTATGTTCTTTTTGAATGACTTCTTTTCAAGAATGTAAGATTAAAAATCTACTGGAATTAAAGGGACAATGCAAAATAAACATTAGTTGAGTGACATTAAATGATTGTGCCTCCCAAGTTATTGTTTTAGCAATGCTAGATAGTCTCCTATTAACTCACCGTGGAAGAGAACAAGATAATCCCTTCTATGATAATCTAAATCTTACATTTTGAATTTTCCTAATATTAGAAGAGCATTCTCATAGATGTCGTGCTTGTCAAATCTTTGTGGTATTTAGGAAGGCAATTCTCTTTAACATTTTGTTTGAGAAATCACTAGTTGACACTATATAGTCTATATTCAAAGGGAGATGCTAGAGGTACCCACTTGTCACGCCTACTTGTCACACCTGACAATCACTCACCGTCAATACACCTTGAGATACGCGTTCGAGGTGTGTCGGATAGCGCACAATCGCTAGGTGTGACAAGTATGTACACTTAGTATTTTCCATATTCAAATGTAAGGAGGACTTGTTTTATAGCTTATGACGTTTATCTAGATCTTGATGTACTTTCAAATTGGAAATCAGTGATGTTTCTGTAAACAGTTCAGGGCACTTGGAGTGACTGTATTATATTAACATTATTAGATACCATATGTTATTTGCAATGAGGTTCAATGATCTAGCTTAGGCATTTTTAATGCATCTTTCTTGGTCAAACAGACAAATGGGCAACAGTATACTTTTGCTGCTTGGGTGAGATCTACAATATTTCTTATCAAAGAGTGGAAATTTTGTTCCCTTATATCATATTACTAATAAATTTGGCCTAATGTAAGTTATGTAATTTACTTTCTGTTGTCAAATGTTTCAATTCTAGGTTGGTGTTGAGCCCTTGTCATTTGACTGAATGTCTCACTTTAACATTCTCACTAATCCCATTCATCAAGTTCTCTCTTTTGATTAAAGAAGAATTAAAAATTTATATGTGTTGACATCTAAAAAATATGTAATTATGGTTCTTGTGTATTTCTATTGTGATTAGTTCACTTATAAAATTCATTCTACAAAGTTTTTCCAGGACTTATACTTTAAAAGGGACCAAAATACTCTTAGATCTCAGTTTCTTGTAAAGTTCCCATAATGAATGAGGACAAATCTTAGGGTCTCATTGATCAGTAAAGCATTTTTTTTAATTTGAATTTAGAAAATTATTAAAACAACCTAGCATGCAAATTTACTAAATTGTCATCGAATTCTAGATTTTGTTTCTATATGAACAATTCTTTGATGTCTATTTTAAATTGCCTTCAGTATTAGGTGACTTTTAATAGTGTTTTGATTTTTTAACACTTTTTAGATTATTGCATTGAAAAATGTTTTTCAGAAAGTATGTCATTTATCTACCAAAAAAAAAAAAAAAAAAAAAGAAATTATGCCATTTCTCCATCTTGAGTAGATCTATTTGTAGGAATTATGTTCAATATTCATTTATAATTCTTATCAATGTCCGACTACCTCTTCTCGGTTCGTAGTCGAGAGATACAAACAAACTATGCTCTATCAGCCAATGTGATTCGAACTCTCTATTGAATGAGGTAAAATTCCAAGAAGATCTTTTTATCCTATAGACTACATTTGTTTTCTTTTTTCTTTTGCATAGAACAATGCCTCTAGTTTCTATTTGTTTTTTCTTGTACTTTTATAGTCAGAGGAAGTTTAAGGAGTCTCTCTCTCTCTCTCTCTCTCTCTCTCTCTCTCTCTCTCCAGATTCTGCTTTTTATGTCTCTTCTTTTCTCCCTCTTCTCCCTGAATTGCTCTTCCAATCTTCTTCATTAATTCTCTTCGATCTCTCTTCTTGCTTGATTTGTTTCCCTATTTTCTAATCAACAGATCAGTTGCATCAGGTTTTTATCTGCTAGAATCTTGTTCCGCTTTACATATTTTAATGTCTGATTCCATAAACTTATTGGGCTCTCTGTCACCATCTTCTTTAGCCTGCATTCAAGAATATGTATACTCTACCTAATCAATGATAAGTTTTGGTTGGTACTGTATTGCATCATTCTTAATTTTTCTAAAGAATCCAAACAAAAGATTTTCTCTGCATCTGAAATTGTTTCACACATCACAGATTGCAAGGGCATCCACAGTACCAGAATCAAGTTACATTGCTAAACCAGCAGCTTCATGGCTGGATGACTTTCTTGTTTGGATGTCTCCAGAAGCATTTGGATGCTGCCGAAAGTTCACAAATGGAAGTTACTGTCCTCCTGATGATCAGGTAAGTGTCCATGGATATTTTGTGCATGTTTCATGAGAAAGAACCATTAAAGTACAACTGCAGTTACTTAACAAAAAACAAAGTACAACTGCAGTTTACATTTTCCAGAAGTCGTTATCAATAAATTGCTTGTATATTCATTCACATGTTGGGAAATAAATAATAGTACTGTAAATTTCTAGTATACATGTACTAATTAGCATACCAACAATCTTAGCTATAAAGAAAGTGGTTTACACCTTTTTGCACCATTGTATTAACCGTAGTAACTTCATTCCACAGCCCCCTTGCTGCTTACCAGGTCAAGGCTCTTGCGCACTAGATGGGGTGTGCAGAGATTGTACGACGGTAATGATACCTTAAAGACTTCTAGTCATTCGCTTGTCATTTTCTATGGAGTAAATAATACTTTATTGCTTTCAAATCAATTTTTGTGGTTGTTTCAGTGTTTTCTTCACTCAGACTGGCATAATAACAGACCATCTACAGAACAATTCATAGAGAAACTTCCATGGTTCCTTAACGCACTACCCTCAGCGGACTGTTCCAAGGGAGGTCATGGTGCTTACACAAGCAGTTTGGATCTGAATGGTACGCATAAATATTTATATTACTATACTTGACTGTAAATCTCTAGTCTGTTCATTTAATGGGTAAGGAGCTTTGTGCCCATCCTTCACTAATTAATTCGACTGTATATTTGTTTTTTGTACAAAGAGAACCTGCTTTATTGAGAAAAACCGTAGCTCTAAGTAGCTTCTTTAATGAATTAAGAACCATTACTTAAACCTTGAAAGGGATTTTTAAGGTTACTAAACATTGAAAAATCTGGGACCGGGGGAGGGGGGCATGAAGCAGATTTTCAATTACATTCGTACAGATGAGGATTAATGTTTATTGATCTTGTGTGAATGGTATTTAATTTAGTGCCTGTTTCTCTTTCTCACTCAGATTATGAGAATGGTGTCATTCGAGCATCGGAATTTCGTATACATATCATACGCCACTCAATAAGCAAGTATGAAGACACCTTTATTGTGAAAAACTTAGTTTGTCAAGGTTGTACTTGCTTGTTTAGGAAGCCTTTGTTTAATCAATCCATTACTAATTTGTTGTTGCAGAGTGATTTTGTAAATGCAATGCGGGCTGCTCGTGAGTTTAGCTCAAGGATTTCTGATTCTTTGAAGGTGAGTTTAGACACTTGCATGAAAAACTGTAGAAGAGCTCTCATTCCTTTTGTATATCTGGAATTGCTGCTTCAACGATTAAATTCTTTTTGGTTGCATTTGAAAACATAACAACAATATTTAGTACTTTCCTGAAAATTGTGCAACAGTTTCAATGATTGATGACAATGCACTTTCTCTGTTAATTGATATTGGAAAACTGGTATTGAATTGCAAATTTGCAACATCTACTAGTTGGATCAGACATCTCTGCTTTGTTGATTGAAGTGCTTTATTACAACAACAACTCCACCTATGCAGTCTACTGTGTGCACTGCATAGCCGGTCCCAAGTCCGGATAAAGGAGGACTCCGACGCCCAATGGGTAAGGGAGGTCCCAAACCCATTTTTTCATACCCGAAAAAACGGGGAAGGGAGTGCCCAAACGTATTTTCCAAGAGTGGAAAATGGAGGAGGGTTGCGATAGGTTGACAAAGCCCGTAAAACTTTTGTCACTCTTCATGAAATGGATCAAACAAATATAATTGATGTGCTTTATTACTCTTAAGAAATGTTGTACCAAATACTTTAAGAGACACTTCTTTTATCACATACTTGACTGACTGGAAAATAACTTGTAGAGTTGATTTTGTTGAAAAGGATCTTCTTGGGGGAATTGTCTTTGCGAGATAACTTTCTAACATATCCTAAGACCATGATTTGTAGGCTCACCAATGGATAACCTTTGGCCGAGAGGTCATGAGTTGGTCATACATTTCATGTGTTTGCTTCGTATCTGTTTTATAGTCATGCTTTGCTGGCTTGGAAAGTTTTCCCTCTTGATCTTGCTTTCTCCTTGCTCTAGCTTTACTAAACGTTTTATCAATTTCTTTTAAAAAAATGTTACTTCGTGGAAAAGCATGTTTAGGTCTTTTCTTTTCTATGTGCCAAGGAAGGGATGTGGTTTCTTTTCGCTTTCTGGCCACCTATTAGTCTCAATTTATGTTTCCTTTCAGTGATAAAAGTGAAAGTTGTCATTGCATCTTAAGGCATGGCTTTATGGTGCATCTAATACAGAAATCTTCTCTCATATGCATTCCGTATATGGTATGTTACATATATTTTAATTCATTTCGCTAAACATTGAGAATTTTTTTTATTTGAATTTTGAAAACATTATATATTAATGGCCTGGGCATTTTATAAGCTAAAATAAAACACAGAAAACTCTCGTCTATTTTCATCTTAAAATATTTGTAATTATTCATTTGGAACGAATAATAAAGTTATCCCCTTTTATGGGGGTAGTTCTTCCTATTTTATTAGGGTAGTTTTGGGCTTCAATATGCAATGTAATATCTATTGTATTTCACTCATTGAAATGTTGTAATAGATTGGCTTGCTCTCTTAGGTTAGGAACGATGAATGTGCCTTTCTAGGCTTCAAAAAAAAATAATAGTTTTCAAAATTCACGATCAGTCATATTTGCTTTCCTAACTTCCCCCTTTTTTCTTGGTGCAGATTGATATCTTTCCGTACGCGATGTTCTATATATTTTTCGAGCAATACATGGATATTTGGAAGACAACATTGGTAAATGTTGTCATAGCTCTTGGTTAGCATTCCTACTCTCCAAAAGCAAAGCAACTTTTGATTCTAAATCTTCACTCAAACTTTTTGTTTTGGCTGAATTTTGAAGTGGAAAAGTACAGCCTACAGAAACTTTTTAAAGTTCTTGATCTTCCACATGCATAATTTATCCTGCATTTTGAACTTGAGGGAGTCTGTTATTTTTTGTAATAGGCACAAGTCCAAGTCATGAGAGAGTGTAGGAGTGACTAGTTTAATGTGTGGGCCTTAGTTTAGAAGTGGGAGAAGTTCTCCAAAATGCCAAGGCAAGTTGGTGTTCTCACTCCCAAACTTATAACCTTTGTATTTCTTTTCAGCTAGTCCATGTGGGATTATTCTCTTATCTCCAATAGAGTCATTTGGAGAAAGTCATATTCACATATTTTGCCTTAGTCTTTTTTTTTTTTTTTTTTTTGAAATAAGAGGTCTTTCTAATTATTCTAATGATTTTATTTACTGATGGCCTTCTGCTCCCTCGTCTTGCCACAAATGTTTTCTATCGATTTCTTCTGTATGTACCCATGTGTTATGTAATGCATGCATAGACTTAATTACAGTTTCATTCAACTTATTCTTAAGGACTTAACGAGCTTGCTATTTTTCCAACTGAACAGGTGCTGTATTTACTGTTTCCTTAATTATCACCTGCAGGTACCCATCTTCAAATTGTTGATTTTGATTTAGTTGTATCACTTAATTATTTTTTTGAAATCTTGATGTGAAGGCCTAAGCCATCAAGTCTATACTTGGTTTACTTCTGTCATATTGCAATGGCCACCGTGCGTGCTCTTTTTTATTCCTTGTGGAGATTAATGTTGGCAATTCTCTTGCTTGCGCATTGAAATGCAGTTTATGGAGCTCAGCTATCATTTTGCTTGTGTTGGCCATGGTTGTTGTGGATCTCATGGTATGTCACTCTTCTTATCATGCTGTTATCAAAAGTAGAACAGTGAATAACCTGTTTTACCAAAACTATTTTCATACTCTGAAAAGTTGTCAATGTTGAACATTCAGTTGCAAAATTCTGCTGTATTTTCTAATTTAGTATTATTTTGAGATAAACTGTGCAAGAGCCTTGATAGAATCATTGAAAAAAAAATCACACTAGTTGGAAGTAGGAACATATTCTGCTGACTGACATGAATGGATGGACATTAAGCAATGAGCTTTTAAATTCTTTCATTTTGAAGTCCAAGTTTTTCTTTTTCTTTTTTTTTTTTTCATCCTCAGCTCTGGCAGAAAACTCGGCATGTTTTTCATGATTCCAGTATATATGAAATAGAACTAGTAAGATCGTCTGACAAAATAAATTCTAATGCTGGAACAAGTGTGCTATTTTAGGAACCTTAGTGAGTGACTAAGAGAATCTCAATGCGGTAAAATATCCAAAGAAATAAAAAATGCTAGATTATCTCATCCACAAACCCAACTCTAGGAAATTTTTCTGCAAAGTTTAGACAACTAGAAACCCACATAGAAGTCATATTGCACAAGTTTTTTTGTTAGAACATCTGAAATGCATCGTTACACTCATTGTGAGTATTATGCCTGATTGATGCGTGACTTGGGTATTTTTCTTTTCTTGGTCTTTTCACTAGTCATTTAGCATATGAATTTAATTGTCTTCATCTACCTATATATTTTTATTGAACCTTTTCCTTTAAAAATTAACAAGCAAAGCTTCAATCTCAAATTAATTGGGATTGACTACATGGATCCAACTTTACATGTAATTTTATTTGATGTAGTTGACAATGTCATTTAGTAATCTATTAAATCTATTATCTTATGTGTACCCTACCTCCAAATTCTATCAATTTCTACACATCAAGACTTCTAACTAGCAAATTTGTAGGTTGACTCAAACCGCAACACCCTTCTCTTATTTTATTTTATTTTATTTCTCTACCGATGCTACTCTTACTTTTTCGTGAATTTTCCATATTCTTTATTCTATCCTCGTGTGTTTTACCACACTATCTCGTATCTATCAAACCCCATTTTATGTAGATGTTTCTTTATCTCCCAACCGCCACATCCGTGCTTTGCATAATTGGTTTTATTCTAGTTTTATAAAGTTTTCTTATAGTTTAATTGTGGTGTTTTGGTTGCATATCATACAGCTTGAGCTTTATGTATTTTCGTCCTCCTTTATCGCCATTACGAAGGTGGTGGAAAGAAGGAAAACGCTATATAGTTGAAACTTGAAAGTTAATTTTTGGTTCTAGTTGATTCTGGTTTTACTTAGTGATCTGTAGTGAATTACTCCATCTTCAACATTAATCATCTCTTAATTAATCTTTGCAGGGTGTAATGGCAATTTTGAATATCCAGCTGAATGCAATCTCTGTAGTAAACCTCGTGATGTCAATCGGAATTGCTATTGAGTTCTGTGTCCACATAATATACGCTTTCTTGGTTAGTGTTTTCTATTTTTTGATTTGCTATTGGCTAGTTTTAGCGAATGTGCATGCTGATGAACTAATAAAATATTGAATTATGCTGTTAATGTCTAGGCAAGTACTGGGGATAGAGAGAATCGCATGAGGGAAGCATTGAGTACCGTGGGTGCCTCTGTCTTAAGGTTGACTCCCACTCTCTTATAAACTAAATGAACCCCGAAATGTTTGCATGCTTATTGCGCTGTTCTCAAAGTCCGTCATTGGTTCTTATTGTGGAAAAAAAAAGTATACTAGAATTTCATTGTAAAGAGAACTTGTGCTAGGGTATACAACAACAACATAGCCTCAATCCCAAATTAATTGGGGTCCGCTACATGGATCAAACTCTTCCATTATGCTCGATTTTGTGCAATTGATGGTGAGCATTCCAAGCCATTTAAGTCCCTCCTAATTAATGCATCACAAGTTAACTTCGGTCTACCCCTACCTCGTCGAATTTCATCAGTTTCTATTTAGTCAAGTTTTCTAGTGGGAGCATTTTTAGGCCATCTTTGTAGGAGTCCAAACCACCGCAACCGCCTTTTCCTAATCTTTGTGTCAATTGGTGCTACTCCTACATTTCTTTGAATTTATATGTTTCTTATTCTATCTTTACGAGTTTTACCACACATCCACCTAAGCATTCTCATTTCTGCTACGTTCATTTAATGTAATTGTTGTTGCTTTACTGCCCAACATTCACTTCCATAGAGCATAGCTGGCGTAATTGAGGTTCTATAAAATTTTTCTTTTACCTTGATAAGGATATTTTTATCACAGATCACACTTGTTGCACTTCTCTATTTCTTCCATCAAACTTGAATTATATGTGTAACATCATTCTCAATATTGCCATCATTTTGTATGATTGATCCTAGATATCTAAAGTGTTTCACCTTAAGAACTTCTACTTCCCCTTATTTTACCACTCCATGATCTCCATGTCTAGTATTTCTAAACTCACAGTGCATGTATTCGGTCTTCGTCCTATTCAAACTAAAGCCTTTAGATTCTAATGTATTTCTCCAAAGTTCTAATTTCCTATTCACTCCATCTCTTGTTTTGTCCACTAAGACAATATCATCTGCAAATAGCACACACCATGGTATATCCTCTTGAATATGCCTAGTTAGTTCATCCATAACTAGAGTAAAGAGATATGAGCTTAAAGCCGATCCTTGATGTAGTCCTATCGTAATGGAAAATTCTTTTGTAATTCCTCCAAATGTCTTTTATACTCATTACTACCTCATATGTATTTTTAATAGTGTCTATGTATCTAGCATGCACTCCTTATCTTTCTAGAACCCACCAAAGAACATCTCTAGGAACCCTATCATATGCTTTTTTTAAATCTACAAATACCATATGAAGATCCTTTTTCTTTTCTCTGTATTTTTCCAACAATCTTCTTACGAGGAAATCGTCCCCCATAGTTGACCTTCTAGGCATGAAACCAAATTGATTATCTAATATTGTTGTTTCTTTTCGTAGTCTATTGTCAATTATCCTTTCCCAAAGTTTCGTAGTATGACTCATAAGTTTAATTCTCCCGTAGCTTGAACAACTTTGAATCTCCTTTGTTTTTGAATATTGGTACAAGCGTGCTTCTTCTCCAATCCATTTGCATCCGTTTTGATTTTAAAGCTTTGATAAAGAGTTTTGTTAACCAAGTAAATCCAATTTCTCCTAAGCATTTCCAAACCTCTATGGGTATTTCATCTAGGCCACATGCTTTCCTATTTTCATCTTTTTCAATGCTTCTTTTACTTCGAAATTCTAATATTGCGTGTATAGTTTACATTTCTTTCTTGGTGTGAGTTTTCATCCACTATGACATCAACTTGGCCATCATTAAACAAACTATCGAAGTAGCTTCTCCATCTCTTCTTCATATCATCTTCGTACGTTAAAACATTTTGATTTTCGTCCTTAACACATCTTACATTGCTTAGGTATTGTTTCTTTTTATCTCTTAATTTTGCTAGTCTATAAATATATTTTTCGCCATCCCTATTACCTAACTTTGTATATAGATCTTCCATGAAGTTTGTTTTAG
This sequence comes from Stephania japonica, assembly GCA_039657345.1. Taxonomy (NCBI): domain Eukaryota; kingdom Viridiplantae; phylum Streptophyta; class Magnoliopsida; order Ranunculales; family Menispermaceae; genus Stephania; species Stephania japonica. The sequence continues at coordinate 11,975,640 of CM077562.1, forward strand.
CTTGACTAACTACTTTTTTAGCTTGTTTTCTTACTTATCTAAATTGATTGTACACATCTTCATCTTGACACTAGATATCTTTCTATACATCTCTTTTAGTCTTAATTATTTTTTGGACATCCTCGTTTCTACGACCATGTTTCCTTCTTTGGTGGTCCCCACCTTTAGACATACCTAACACGTTTCACTACTCTCCTTATGCAAGTACTCATTTCTAGCCACATTGTATTAGCATATAAATCAAGATTCCATACGTTTTCTTTTAGTAGTTTTTCACTAAACTCTACTTGTTTACTATTTTTTAGGTTTCACCACTTTATTTTAGGGTCATTGTCTCTTTTATTCCTATTAAGTCGTCGTTTTAGCTTAATATCAAGTACTTCTAACTTATGTCGGGTAGCAAGCGTTTCATAGGGTATTATTTTTAGTCTCTACATATTTGTCAATCTATTTTAATTGTTAGAATAAAATCTATTTGACTCTTGTTATAACCACTACTAAAAGTAATTACGTACGACTCTTTTTCCTAAAACTAGTATTGGCTAATACAAGATCATACGCTGAAGCAAATTCTAAAATTGATTTTCCTTCTTCATTTCTAGTACCATAGCCAAAACCTCCATGAACTCTCTTGAACCAATCATTACTTGCCCCCACATACCCATTTAAATCTCCACTAATAAAAACCTTTTCATCAAATGATATACCTTGCATAAATCCATCCATATTGTCCCAAATTTTGCGTTTGATGCTCTCGTTCAATCCTACTTGTGGTGCATAGGTGCTAAATTTTTTTGTCTCCAATTATTAGTTTAACTGGGACCAATCTATCTCCCATTCTCTTAACCTGTACGATCTTATCCTTATAATCATTATCCACAAGAATTCCTACTCCATTGCATTTCCTATCTATACTAGTGTACAATAACTTAAACCCTGTGTTTCCTATTTCTTTACTCTTTTCTCCCACCCATTTTGTCTCTTGAAGGCAAACAATATTGACTCTCTTAATCATAGTATCAACTAATTCCATTGACTTCCCTGTTAGTGTTCTTATGTTCCATATTCCTAAAGGAGTTTTTTCTTCCTTTTGTGTTTGTTTTCCTTTTCTATTTCTATTTTGTCTAAACAATCTAGTTTCATTATCTATGATTTTGTTTTTGTTTTCGTGTTTGTTCTCGTATTCGTTTCGAACTAGCTTCTTTACCCACACCCGTCCTCTCGTGTGGGAAGCCTTGTTCATTTTTCTTCACATCCGGCAGCGATATGAAGGAACTAGCTTTTTTTTACCCACACACGTCCTATGTGTGGGAACCCTTGCTCATTTATATTCACACCCAGATGGCGATGTGAAACTACCCTTGCTCATTTTTCACTACACCCGGGGCTCGATGCGCGCGTTGCTAGATGGGAACACCCCAACGTTTATATTTGTTTGATCCATTTCATGAAGAGTGACAAAAGTTTTATGTTGGTTGTCAACTTATCGCAACCTTTCTCCATTTTCAAAGAATGGAAAATGAGTTTAGCGCACAAAGTGTACTACATAGGTTGAGTTTTGCTAGCGTATACGACTCTACAATTTTCATGGATGCTTAAATTATGTCCATGTGATTAATGGAAATGATGTTAGGTTGATTAGATTTCACATTTGAGTTAGCGTTGTGTTTCTAGTAACCGTTTGTTCAATAATAACCTCTTATGTTTATGATACTATTCTCAAATGGAATCACCCTTACGAAACTAATTGGAGTGATCGTCCCACGTTTTGCAAGATCGGAAGTTTTTGTGGTGCATAAATCTACTCTCTCAACTATTTCAATTCTATACGCATCAAATGGGTTTTGATCACCATTTTAAATCCAAGCAATCTGTCCTTTGCAGGTTTATTTTTTCCAAATGTACTTGGCGTTGCTCCTTATAGGTTTCTTGCATGGTCTTGTGTTTCTTCCTGTAAGTTTGTTGAATGCTTTTTCGCCTTTTCTCGTCTTAATCTATGATTATGCAGATCATATTTACAGAAGTTCTACTTGAATGAAAATCAGAAATCAAATCTGTCTACTGTGCCATTTCCATGACAGATGAACTCATAGTGAATTTTTAACATTACAACCCATTTTTGTTTTGCAGGTGGTGTTAAGCATATGTGGTCCTCCCTCAACAAGTTTGCTTGTGGAGAACAAAAACGCTCCAAATGAGAAGCAAGAGCATCAAGTTTTGAACTCTGCAACACATTCCAGTTGATTAATTAAATTAATATAAGATAATTTCATCAATCAATTGCATGTACGTATAATCGAAGACAAGCTTAATCTAAAATCGTTCTAATTAACAAATCAACATGTTTTTTTTCCAAGGAAACAAAATAAGCTTGCATGTGATCAGAGATCCTATGTGATCCATGAAAGAAATTAAACTATCTAGCTAGACAACGAAACAACGACATTCATATTTGACGCGATGCACGTTGAGGGCATTAAGGATGTAGGAAAGTTGACGAGAAAAAAATAACTGTGTTTTTATACAATTGAATCGAATCAATTACAAAAACTGTGATGGTGTACGCATGCACCCAATTAATCAAATTCAATTACAAATACTATGAGGGTGTAAATGAGCAACCACTTAGCCTAACAAGTCTCTAATTAAACACAAGTGTCTAAACACAAATCATATGCAAGGTCTTGAGAGAAATCTGGAATGTAGTCATCATCAGGCCATTCAGTGAAATGGTAAGTATTCTTCAATGGAGACAAGGGCTGAAGCTCAGCAAAGATGTCATTCTGCTCGTCTCTCATAATGTCTGTGTATGGCTGATCTTCATCCGCAACTTCTATCGTCTCAACCTCGGCTCCAGCATTCGGCTCTGTATCAGGATTGTTGTAGGCGGCTTCCATAATTGCCATGAATTCTTCATTATCAATATCACAGTCGATATCTAATAGGAGTGAGTCAATTTCAATATTCTCATGATCATCAAAACAACTAGTAGTGCCGCCACTGTTGACGGCACACATGTCTGCGTCGATGATGGCACTGTTGGTAGCGATGAAAGGTAATAATGGCTGATCCTGCAGGTTGTTGATCATTGACGCCGTGACTTCTTGCGCAGCACCAGCGGGCACAGTTATTGACTGCTGATCACCGTCGACGTCTCCACAAGAATAGTAAGGCAGTGCTGCTGGTAGTACCATGGCGGCTTCGTTCATCGTGCCTCCTTGAACATAATATTGATCAACATTGATGTATTGTTCATGGGCAGTGATATTATTCATGGGAGGCACCAAGGCTGCTTCTTCATGACCAACACCATTGACATCTCCACAAGAATAAGAAGGTAGATATGGCACATTATTGCAGTTCACCGCGCCTTCTTGAGCACCAACATCGAACTTATTCTCTTCCTCGAATTGATGATGATCAACTAGGACAGTTGATGTAGTGTTGGTTTTAGTACTAGTATTAGCTTTGTCACCCTTTTTGTAGATCTTGCAAAGGGCGTAATCTTCAAACTGTATGGCAAAAAGAATTTTAAACAACAAATTAATTAATATTCAGTACAATAATAATTCTTATAAGAAAAAACATTCCAATATATTATTAAAAGAAACAGGAACAATTGTTAATGCATGCTACTATGAGATTAATTATTAATTTGAAGTCGGCAATAAATCAAGCAGAAAAATATAAAGGTGGACACATTTCCCTAGGGTTTTTTTTTGATAATCGTGGATGTTCGAGCCTTTTCAGCCCTTCCTTACGTACTTATGCTTGACTATTCCCACGAGAACCAGTTAGACTACCCCAATTCCATGACCTAGGCAAAACCAATATATTCGGAGTTGGACAGCAGAATTCAATCTAATGACATCCTATTTATTGGTCATCAAACACATCTTACTAATATCTTTAATTACTACACCAATTCAATCGGACCCAAGCTAGCTAGGACTTTGTTTTTTAGTTTTTTTAATCTTACAGTTAAGATATTTGGATGTATGTTATAATGAATGAATGTCTGAGTAAAAATTCTAATATGTGCATTATTGATTGTCAACCGATTAACTAATGATAAAAAATTGTGTGGTTATATATTATATACCTTCCCGTGTGAGTGATATTGCGGAGCCAATATGTATTCTTGCATGATCCAATCGGTCTTCAAATTTTTTGCTTCAAAGAAGTTCAATACTGCCTTATTTCCTAAGAATTGCCCATCGTATCCTACAACATCTTGCTCTCCAGTAGAAGCTCTCCAAAGATCCACTCGATCAACAATGCACCTATTCGACCTAGAGCTATTCTTGTGTTTCTTGATTCTAGGGCTGAAGAAGTACCATTCTTTGGCTCTCTTTCTCTCGTAAAAACCTGCCAAGAATTAATGTAAAATATACTATATTATTAATTTGGACAAAAAAAAATCATTGTATATAGATGCATGCATGAGTTCCAAACCCTAACCCTAACCCTAGTGGGTCAACTTCATGATATAATAAAGACAGAGAAAAAGAAGAAAAAAACAATATGAACAAGCAAATAAGACAATGAACACTATTTAAAAAAAAAAAAAAAAAAAGGCAATGAACACTATCACACAACTATATATACTTACTTGTGAGGATGTCGGGTAAATAATTGATGATGCTATCGGCAAGGTCGTGAATCTCTTCGAATTGGATGCCGGGGTTTTGTGTTTTGGGAAGAAGAAAGTGATGGAGTAACTCCAAATCTGTCGGAGCAAACACGTAACCGCGGCGAAAAAGAACATCTGATGAACCTGAACCACCAAGAACCGAACACAATGCCATATTGATTTAACTTTGATGAAGAATCAGAGAAACGGGAGCTATGAAGAACGATAATAACAAGAAGAATCAAAGAAATCTTGATTGGTTGATGGTGTTATTATTTATATATGTACAAACAAAGCGCGTGCATGCATGCAAGTCGGTGCGCATTCGTGGGGGTAATATGCTGATCTACTTATCTACTTAGTTAACGCTTATAACGGCTAACTAAAACTATATCTATCCACCTGTAATAATGTTTTTTTTTTTGCCTTTTCTTTTTTCTTTTTTTTTTAAGAAAAAAAGAAATGTAGTTGTGTGCAATTTACAATTGTAATAAAGTAGCGGCTAAACAAACCCTACCATTTGCTCAAGGGACCCCATTACTATAGTGTAACCCAGTTTTAAATTATTTTTACTTTGTTTATCCCAATTTTTTTTTTCTAAATTCCAAGAATACTTTTGTTCACCCCATCACCCTCGCCCGGCCTACAGGGGTGGACCCAAGAATTTAAGGAGCCCGGGGCTACACTAAGATAAGTAAAATATTGTAATTTTTATTTAAATAAAAGAAGAATCAATCTATTTCACATTAGCTAATGTTAATTATCTTCTTTTAATGGAAATAAAAAATTATCTGATCTTTTAAGGAAAATAAGTTTGATGTAGCAACCTACGTACATCGTCGTGGTTAGCGGTAAAAAAAATTAATAAATGATTTGCAATATAAATTTATTAATGGATAGTCCCAAGTTAAAAAATATAAAATAAGCCAGACATGTAGATTAGATAGTGAAAGAAAGTAATAACATCTAAATTAGTTGACTCCATTGTAACTCATCATGATAGATGTGCAATTCAAATTATTATTGTTGCACCTACTAAATTGTACCACATAAACTAGCCTATTTTATTTTTAATCGACAACAAGCCACACTCTCAAATTAGTTGGGTCGATCAACCACACGGAAGAAAATTTCAATTCTCATTTCAAAATAAAAAAGTTAGAAACAAGTGATGACAAAAAATACACGAAGAACGATATCTACAAGAATAAAAGAAATACACCATTAATCAACCATTAGGGTGGCCCAATGATTTGGTATGAGTTGTGAAAGTAAGAGGTCATGGGTTCAAATCCTGCTCCATGTTGTTTCTTTCTTATAAAAAAAAAGAAATACACTAGCTAGTACCAAACACAAATTAAGTAGATATATATATATATATATATATATATATATATTTTTTTTTTTTAAGTGAAGACCATAAAAAAAATCGTTAGTCAAAATAATAGTAGATGAATAGTTAAAGAACTAACATGGTAGAGAAATAATAATAACAGTTCAATCAACTAAACACTAAACTTCGATTAACTTTCTTACTTTTTCCCTTCTCTTGTCTATTTATATATTTCATGAATGAAAAAATTACAAACTTTTACCTTTTTCGTTTTCCTTTCCTGTTCAACATTTTTCTTTTTTTTGAAATTAGGGTGGGCTATAGCTTTTTGATCGGTTGGACTATGCTTTTATAATTTTCTTTTTTTTAGTCTCTAAGCATATACTAATGTGGGGTTACATGTAAATTACCCCGGGCTATAGCCCACGGAAATTTACATGTAGGCTTGCCACTACCGCCTCATCCCAGCACCCCTTAATCCTCTCAATCTCTCGATTTTAGCCATTATAAAGCACTTGAACTAGGTTACAAATGTCGTAGAAGTGTGTTTTCGTTGAACAAAGTCGGATGTGGTCGCACCATGCCCTAGAAATGAAGAAGTGTCACCCACGGGTTTCTGTCGAAGAGCGCTCCGATCGAAACCACTTTAGAGGTATCGTCCGATTCTGACCGATACCTCTTTAGAGATCTTGGTCACCTCCCACCGAGATTGTGAAGAGGTATCGGTCTCAGTGGGTGACGGAAAGATCTAGTCAAAAGCTCTTAAGAGGAGTCTGCCATGTGTATCTGAGACGTCTTTAGATGTGTTGGCCCTGTGTGTCTAAGATCTCTTTAGATGTGTCAACCTTGTCTATCCAAGACCCCGAGGCAACAATAATGAACAAAATAAAATTTTAAAACTCCAAAAAATACAAAAAAATGACTAAAAAAATAGTAGGTTTTGCTTGGAATCACTTGATATTCTCAATTCCATCGACATTTGGTACCTAAAATGCAAGATCAATCCCCAAATCGAAACCCTAAACTTAACAACAAACCACAAAATATTATAGACTAAAGAAGGCAAAAAAAATCCAAGAACAACTAGAAATGGATGCGAAAAGAGGAGAGGAATGTACCTATGGCATCGAATCGATGGGGTTTTGCTCGAATTTCATCGAATTTGGACCGAAGGTAAGAGTGTGATTAATAGAGGGTAACTGGGGTATGGGTGATTGTTGTGGCGGCCCCAATTTCCACATTGGTCCACCACAGGAGGCCACGCGGGCGCACAACTGTCCACGTCACCACCAGCTGTGTCCCACGCCCAATTATCCACTACCAATCAATTTCCAGTTAACTTTGATGTTACGAGTCAACATTTATTCCTTTAATATCATTTAACCACAATTTACGCAGCGGAAGATTTACTAACAACATTAAGATTAAACCTGTATATTATGAGCAAAATGCCTAAGTGGAAACCATACCAACTGTACATCATATACATATCATCTAAGATCCTCAAAATATCAAAGTATACAACTTATCTCTCAAGTCCCAAAACCCAACATAAAACAAGTAAATATAAACATACGTACGAGAAGGGCTAGAGCTGTCAATCGATGTAGTCCTCAAGCTTGTCCTTTCCCTGGCTCGTATTAGGGTCTGCACTCAGCCATCACAAAAAGACAGATGACGAGTCCAGAGTGAGTAATCCCAAGGAAATTCACCAAGTAATTACGGAAGTAAAAGTACTGGAATTTAAAATACTATAATTAAATATGCGGAACAAAAGAATACAGAAAACTGTAAAAGGATTATCGCATACATAAATATAGTAATGAAACAAAGTACGTGCACAGTAAAATCAGACCAAGTCATACTTTGGGTTTTTCCCCAGGCACTGCCCGTGAAAACACCTTTACCGGGTGACCCTGGACCCTCTAGGTGGTCGGCATAGACTCACGACGCACCCACACAAGCCTACCATACCCGGGTAGCCTATTCACCGGCGTATGCCTAGACAAGTGCTATGACTTAGTGGACTCTGTGGCCGTAACGAATAAGCACCAGGTGGGGAGTGACCTCAACATCATAAAGACACCAGGTAGGAGTAAACTCCACTACCGTAAAGACACCAGGTGTGAGTACTCAACCACCGTAAAGCAATAAAGAAATGGAGAAATGAATAAATAGAACTGAATTCAAATAAATCAAAATGTAAATACTAGAGTGAAGTTCAATTGGGATACTACACACCTCAATACGCACTCCTCGTTCCACAAATCAACCCCCGGTTCAATACCTCTAAATCCCCGATATTACTCCCGGTCTGATTTCTGACTAACCCCCGACTCCAATTACTATTCCGAGACTCCTGGAATTCATTTATGAGGGTTATTAGTCAATTAATTGGGTTAAAATATTAGTTAGGCTCATTTTCTTATTTTCTAATTTTTCAGATTCCAGTGAACTGAACTATTAGCGCGCTAATGAGATGAATTAGCGCGCTAATTCATCTGTGTCACTGTTCATCATCATTTTCCAGAGGGCAATTAGCGTGCTAGGTCCATTTATTAGCGCGCTAATCGCGCTCTGTCCATAAATTTACAGTTCAAAAATCCACACTCCAAACTTCCTCATACACTCATTCATTTGATTCCAACACCTCCAAAACTCATCATCCACCTCAGAAACTCCATTTAAACACAAATTCATCAAGCTTAAACTCAAAATCCAAGAATCATCAAAAATCACATTTTCAAACCCATTTCCTAAATTCCTCCAATCTCTCCCAAACTTGATCAAACATCACAATACCAAGCTTATAAACTCAAAATCTCACCCAAATACATAGTTTAACACTTCAATATCTCGGATTTCACAAATCCCTAACCCACACCAAAAATCTCATAAAAATACAAGGTTGATGTATCCATACCTCTTGATCTTGTTGTAGGAAGCCAAAATCACTTTCTTCACACCTTGGTGGCTGTTCTTCCTCCTCTTCTTCTTCCTACCGATTTCTCTCTTCTTCACTTCCAAAACCACACTCTCACTCTCCTTGTTTGATCGATCATCATGTATATATATATATATATATATATATATATATTTGACACTTGATCAAGTGTGTGTGCCCATCTCGAGAACAATCCGAGGGCTCCTGACCACCCTGTGTCACTCCAACTCCATACATCTTATCTTGACACTGATGACCCTATTGTGCATCTCGAGAATTATCAAACTGTTGTTGTTTTATTCACCTTAACTATAGGACTTATTGATTTCCAATTGATTTAGCTTATATCAATTATCTATTCCATTCAATAAATTCCCAAACTTTGCGAGTAAGACCACACTAGTCTCTCGACTACCCGGCACCCCGTGCCCCGTGTCCCGTGTCCGCACGCACCCCGAGGCAATTCCTCACTCGTCAATAAACTACATTAACACACATATTGTAATGAAATTAGCAAATTTGTACATTTTCATCACAATTTACCACAACAAGCATATAAAACGGACTGTATACCTAGTTCGAGTGCGTTCCAGCCTCGCTGTGGGACCCTCGACCGTACTTGTTGGCGTCTACATCTGCAATGACGTCATAATTAACGACAATTATAAATTGGGACGTTACAATTGTAGTGAGTTGGATATGGGTAAGTAAAAACTCTTTTATATGGAAGGATAGTTAGTTCATTTTACTAAGGGGCAAAAACATAATTCAAAACTGGGGTCCCTTGAGCAAATGGTGGGATATGTTTACCACTATTTTATAATAATAGTACACAAAAGTATAAACCTATCGAGCTCCACTCCTCTTGGCGGCTAGCCCTAGCCCTAAAATCATTTTTTGAGTTTTCTCTCTTGATTAAAGATCTTGAACCACCGCCGATCTTCTCTTTTAATCGGCGGTGGTTCCAATCTCCATCTCTCTGTATTTTATGTGTTCAATAAAGTGCAGATCTTTTCTGATCTGAGAAGATTGGACCTACTTATTACGGTACATCTTCCTCAACGCTTATTTTTGGATCTGTGCGGCTATTGTGTTGGTTCTTATTTTAGATGTATTTTTAGGTAGTTTGTCTTCCCTTTGTTGGAAGTCTTGATTTTGTCTTCTCCTTGTCGGGAAGTTTTAGCTTATCTTCTCCTTGTTGAGAAGTTTTCGTTATTCGTTACGTGGTTCTAGCGAGTGTTTGTATATAGTAATATGTTTCAACATTGTAGTAAACAGTCCATAATTGTCAAACTGTTTTAATTTCACAATCGCATTCACAATCAAAGTAATGACATTTCTTTTGAACATATAGGATTGGCGAATCAATGCACTTCGTTATTCTATGTCCGGTCTCGCACCGAGCCATTAATGATTAATGAAACTTTGATTTTTCTTTTTAAAAAAGTACAAACCCGTCACAAAGACTATGAGCCCAAATAGAGATCTTATTCTCTTTACGATATAGGCTTATAATGCCCGAAACACAACCATGTTGTGGAGAAAAACACGGCCCAAGCCCAAGTTGGTGGCGTCATGGGCCCGTTAGCACTGGTGTGGTCGTAATTGCCCATCGAGCTAGCCAGGGGAATTTGTCGATGTGAGTTATATGTCTCCCAAACAAGGATAGAAAATTCGACTTCACTTATAATTTCGCTCACATAAAATATAAAATTAATTTGGAGAAGTGCAATTCAACATAGAAAATTTATATAAAATCTTGACGTGATAAAGAAGTATAAATAACTTCATTTAAGTGTTAGAGAACATCCAAAATTTGTCAAAATGCGTTAAAATGTTTTTTTTATGACATTATGTATTTATTTCTCTATCTATACTTGATCTTAAGTTTTTTAAACTTAAATTTTGATAGATTTTATGATAGATTTGATCATTATAGATATTATTTATTTTTTTAACACAGATTTTTAGAATCCATTAGTCTTAAATGAGATTAAATTTTGGTCTTTTATCTTCTAACTTGATTTTACTCTTTAACAATATTTCACTTTTCGTACAATTAACATTGAAATTTATATATCTTATCAGTACTCTTTAACTTCGATGAAAGTTTTGTAAAATTTTGCTTATAAAACCTAATTAATTCGACTAATTTTATCAAACTTCGAAGAATTCTCATTCCACGCTCCCGAGAACCAATGAAGGTGGAAACTCAAGCATGGATTTGGTTACCTTGACAGAGTTTACATCCATTAGAAGGCATTTGAGGAAAAAACTTGGGGAACCTAGTTGTATTGCCCCGATTTTATTAACGTCGTTATTATTAATTAGTTCGAGACTCGGACGCCGGCTCGGACCCACATGAACATCGCAGATAAGCTAGGGCACGCCTAACTAGGTATATTAGTTATTTTTTTGTTTGTTGACTAAATACGATGTTAAATTATTATTTTATTTATTATTGCATCGCTCGTGTGTATTTAACTCGCTATGTCGTGTGAGATTGTATGACGGGTAGTTGCCTCGAAAAGCATGTCGACGCGGTATCGAGATAGGCAAAGTACGGTACATTAAGTCTAGACAACACAAATTAAATATTTAAGAGTATAGCTAAGGTAAATGTGACACAATAATTGTAGATATAACCATAGCCTAAATTGATCTCATTTAATTATTTAATGTGTACAAGCTATGGCACACTTCAAGATGTGTGTCAAGGCGTGGGGCATTGGGTACCGAGTAGTCAGGGGTTAATATAACCTTGTGTACAATCTTGTAACTCAATAAGACTACCTAAATGAGTGTGTACAAGTTAATTTATTTAAATCAAAGCAAAGGCCTATAGTTAGTTTGGACAATAAATTGAGAACCATTGATACTCATTGAGATGATCCTAAATTTAGTGTGTCTAGGCAAGATATGTCACTATGGGAGTCACCAAAGTGTGCAGCTGGTTTAAATGATGACCTTTGGATGGTCCTCAGGATGTGGGTGCACACTAGTTAGGACAAACCATATAAATATCACGACTTAGTGGGATTTTGATAAAAAACACTAAAACTCTACACATGCAAATATGAGATTTTGGAGCATTTGGGGTGAAAATTCTTGGGAATTCAGGAGCTAAGGAGCTAAATTAGGGGATTCCTCACTAAGGTAATCAAGATCTCACCATCTTCTTCATATATTTCACCAAATGGTGTTTCCATGTCTTCAAAGTCAATTGAGGCTACCAATTTGTGTTTTGAAATTGAATTTATAATTTGATTGCATGAATTGGGTATTTTGATCAATTGTTGAATGCATGATGATTTTGCAATTTGATGAATTAAATTGTGCCTCTGGCTTTTTGAGAGGTTTGTGATTCCCTCATAAGTCAAGGATGAGGTCGACAACTATGGGGATAGCCTTGGAGTGTTGAAGAGCAGAATTCTCGAGTTAGAAATCTTGTTGCCCAACGCAGGGAGCGCGCTCCCCATTCTCGGGGCAGCAATGTGTTCTTGAGGAAGAACACGTAGCGTGCTATATAAACCACATAGCGTGCTACTTGTCTAGGAGCGCGCTCCCAAGAGTAAGGAGCACGTTCCCCAATAGTCAACAGTTGACATTAAGGACTGGTTTGAGAATTTTGATAACCGACCTTGCTATCTAAACACCTCTAAACCACTCTAAAACACTTGTAATGGGTCTCGGGGGGCTAAAGGATTATAGTAAGATAGTCGGGAGCGTAACTGGGTCAGACCGAGGTGTTTTCGGGATTTAGAGTGCGACTTTGAGGTGTGTAAACCCCTTAAGAAACAAATTCAAGGATTTATTTGTTTCCTTGCAATCTATCCTTGCTATTTTACTGCCCTGTACTTTATGCTTATGTGGTTTATAAGAAATGGTCCGTTGAGTGGTTCACCAATGGGTTTTTATTGTAACGACCTTAAAATCTAACTCATGCCACGTGTCAATTTAGATCGTATATGAGCCCACTTGTCGTGATACAAGCGTTCAATTCTCGGTCTTCGACATCGAGGTATGTTATTTTTGTTCGTTCTTTGTATTATATATTTTATTATCCGAATGTAAATTCCAATGTCCCAAACATGTGAGGACGTTTGTTTGTGAGCGTTGGTGTTGAGGAACAGGTTCGGCTCGAGAAAAAAGTGCATTACAGATTTCAAGTGAATGGTTGACGGGTAATTAGCAGTCTGGGGGGAATAATTGAACTAAAACACTGAAAAAATGCAAAATAATTAATAAATAAATGTTATGTTACGTATTCGGTACGTTGGTAAGTCCGTGAGCACACTACAGTGTGAGTCGCGGTGCGGTACGGGTCTGGAACTTGGTGTTTTGAGTGGAAAATTGGTTAAGTGATGAGTGCAAGTCACCCATTAGAGTCACACAAGTGAGTGAGAGTAGTTGAGCTGGTGTGAAGGAGGACCTTAGAATGCCCCTTGGGATACGTGCGTGCAAGATGATGAAATGTTGATATAAAAACAAACCTCACCAATTTTTCTCTTTCCTCACTCATTTTCTCTTCTCTCTCTCTACGTGAAATCGATGAGAAGCTTTGGGGTTTTGGTGTTTCGAGCTCGGATCGACCAACAATGTTTTTTAAGGTGAGATCCCAAATCCCCACGTGACTTTATATGTTTTGACGCCTATTATGAGGTTTTCGTCGCAATGATTTCGAACAGTGGTTTGGGTTTCTATTTTGATGTGGTTTTTTTTATGATGAATTTGTGATCATAAGATGAATTGGAAGGTGTTTTATGGTTGTTTAAGGATTGAGGATTTTTGTACAATTTTTGTGGACTTTTAAGTATTTTTAGACGATTTGTCGAAATCGAAATTTTCGATTGTTTTCGATGAGGTTTATCGATGGTTTTGGGTTTGTATCGATGTCCCTATGAGTTTGGGATAAGCTCGAAACACAGTGACACGAGCAAGGGTTTCGAAAAAAAAACCCTGGATTGACATCGTGAAGGGGTATACCCCACGATGCCACTTACGACGTCTGAGACAGAAAGCCATAGGTTTCACATTTTAAGTGACGTTGTAGGGCTATGACCCTACTGTGTCACCTGCGCGCGTGGATTCTTTACTTGACTATCATTTTTGAAAATTTCGGAAAACTTTGGAGATGTTTCGGGTATCCAACTAGGTCTAAAAATGACCCAATACTCAAGAAATCGAACCAAATATACAAATGAATAAAATTATGAAAATTTATATAAATTGAGGAAAATTAACAAAAATTGGTGAATAAATGACTACCAGGGGGTGTAGTTGATTGATGGACGCACGAGGATTCGTGGGGACTAGTCGGAGTTCGTGAGAGTGCATATTAGCTTGGATACGGTGTAAGTAAACTAGTTGGGAAATATTCGATTATTTCATTGAGCTTTAATTTGTTGTTATTGCTCGTATATTGTACTTCTTGGAATTCCTATTGGTTGAGTGGTCCAATGGCAAGTGAGTCATGGTTACTGATTTGTACGTGATACGAACTCTTATCTCAGCAAGTGTTGATATCTCTTAATTGAGTGTACGTTGGGAGCTCTTATCTGGGCACTATGGATATCTCATAGTCGCGAGGGGTTAAGGCTAGTAGGCTTATGTTCTCGTCTTAAAACTCGAGTACGTTGGGCGTTTGTCGCGACTCAACGACCTTTTGGTCGACTACTTGCTATTTCGGATTTATATTCGGGGCCCTCACTTTTCGATTGATTTATTTACGGTCTTTATATATATTCATGTGTTCCATGTACCTTTCTTTCTATCTCGCATGAATTAGACTGTTTTATTTATTTTGAAATGTTGTACAAATCCTCGCTTGGCATTGCTTATCCGGGCTCGTCATTCTTGTGTTTGATCGAGTGCAGATCTCGCAATCCAAAGCAAGGGAATGCTCCACGTTAGGTGACTTGATTTCAGGATTTCAAGTGATTTTCCTCTCGACTAATGTAGGTTATGTTTTAGTATTACTTGTATTTATATATGTTTTTGAAACACTGGGTTATAAGTTGAGAGATCTTGGACATGTATATCTTGATGTTACTCTCCTCTTACTTGTTTATTGATGATGATATACATATGCGGGGTTTTCACACTCTAGATTGTCCTGACTAGTGTCTTAGAGTTATCATTTAGTTTGAATATTGTAGCTTTCGCATTTCCTTTGAATAATTCACTAAATTGATTAACTCAACTATTAATTGCTAAATAAATGGTAAATGATAAGGAAGACTGACTATTTTAAATTGCCTTCAGTATTAGGTGACTTTTAATAGCGTTTTGATTTTTGAACACTTTTTAGATTATTGCATTGAAAAGTGTTTTTCAGAAAGCATGTCATTTTTCTACCAAAAAAAAAAAAAGAAATTATGCCATTTCTCCATCTTGAGTAGATCTATTTGTAGGAATTATGTTCAATATTCATTTATAATTCTTATCAATGTCCGACTACCTCTTCTTAGTTCAGAGTCGAGAGATACAAACAAACTATGCTCTATCAGCCAATGTGATTCGAACTCTCTATTGAATGAGGTAAAATTTCGAGAAGATCTTTTAATCCTATAGACTACATTTGTTTTCTTTTTTCTTTTGCATAGAACAATGCATCTAGTTTCTATTTGTTTTTTCTTGTACTTTTATAGTGAGAGGAAGTTTAAGGTAATGATACCTTAAAGACTTCTAGTCAAGGCTATTGCGCACTAGATGGGGTGTGCAGAGATTGTACGACGGTAATGATACCTTAAAGACTTCTAGTCATTCGCTTGTCATTTTCTATGGAGTAAATCATACTTTAATGTCTACGTAGACTTGCTTTCAAATCAATTTTTGTGGTTGTTTCAGTGTTTTCTTCACTCAGACTGGCATAATAACAGACCATCTACAGAACAATTCATAGAGAAACTTCCATGGTTCCTTAACGCACTACCCTCAGCGGACTGTTCCAAGGGAGGTCATGGTGCTTACACAAGCAGTTTGGATCTGAATGGTACGCATAAATATTTATATTACTATACTTGACTGTAAATCTCTAGTCTGTTCATTTAATGGGTAAGGAGCTTTGTGCCCATCCTTCACTAGTACTTTCCTGAAAATTGTGCAACAGTTTCAATGATTGATGACAATGCACTTTCTCTGTTAATTGATATTGGAAAACTGGTATTGAATTGCAAATTTGCAACATCTACTAGTTGGATCAGACATCTCTGCTTTGTTGATTGAAGTGCTTTATTACAACAACAACTCCACCTATGCGATCATCGTGTGTGCATCGCATAGCCGGTCCCAAGTCCGGATAAAGGAGGACTCCGACGCCCAATGGGTAAGGGAGGTCCCAAACCCATTTTTTCATACCCGAAAAACGGGGAAGGGAGTGCCCAAACGTATTTTCCAAGAGTGGAAAATGGAGGAGGGTTGCGATAGGTTGACCAGCGTAAAACTTTTGTCACTCTTCATGAAATGGATCAAACAAATATAATTGATGTGCTTTATTACTCTTAAGAAATGTTGTACCAAATACTTTAAGAGACACTTCTTTTATCACATACTTGACTCGACTGGAAAATAACTTGTAGAGTTGATTTTGTTGAAAAGGATCTTCTTGGGGGAATTGTCTTTGCGAGATAACTTTCTAACATATCCTAAGACCATGATTTGTAGGCTCACCAATGGATAACCTTTGGCCGAGAGGTCATGAGTTGGTCATACATTTCATGTGTTTGCTTCGTATCTGTTTTATAGTCATGCTTTGCTGGCTTGGAAAGTTTTCCCTCTTGATCTTGCTTTCTCCTTGCTCTAGCTTTACTAAACGTTTTATCAATTTCTTTTAAAAAAATGTTACTTCGTGGAAAAGCATGTTTAGGTCTTTTCTTTTCTATGTGCCAAGGAAGGGATGTGGTTTCTTTTCGCTTTGGCCACCTATTAGTCTCAATTTATGTTTCCTTTCAGTGATAAAAGTGAAAGTTGTCATTGCATCTTAAGGCATGGCTTTATGGTGCATCTAATACAGAAATCTTCTCTCATATGCATTCCGTATATGGTATGTTACATATATTTTAATTCATTTCGCTAAACATTGAGAATTTTTTTATTTGAATTTTGAAAACATTATATATTAATGGCCTGGGCATTTTATAAGCTAAAATAAAACACAGAAAACTCTCGTCTATTTTCATCTTAAAATATTTGTAATTATTCATTTGGAACGAATAATAAAGTTATCCCCTTTTATGGGGGTAGTTCTTCCTATTTTATTAGGGTAGTTTTGGGCTTCAATATGCAATGTAATATCTATTGTATTTCACTCATTGAAATGTTGTAATAGATTGGCTTGCTCTCTTAGGTTAGGAACGATGAATGTGCCTTTCTAGGCTTCAAAAAAAAATAATAGTTTTCAAAATTCACGATCAGTCATATTTGCTTTCCTAACTTCCCCCTTTTTTCTTGGTGCGATTGATATCTTTCCGTACGCGATGTTCTATATATTTTTCGAGCAATACATGGATATTTGGAAGACAACATTGGTAAATGTTGTCATAGCTCTTGGTTAGCATTCC
This sequence comes from Stephania japonica, assembly GCA_039657345.1. Lineage (NCBI taxonomy): Eukaryota > Viridiplantae > Streptophyta > Magnoliopsida > Ranunculales > Menispermaceae > Stephania > Stephania japonica. The sequence goes on from CM077562.1 coordinate 11,993,111, forward strand.
TACTCTCCAAAAGCAAAGCAACTTTTGATTCTAAATCTTCACTCAAACTTTTTGTTTTGGCTGAATTTTGAAGTGGAAAAGTACAGCCTACAGAAACTTTTTAAAGTTCTTGATCTTCCACATGCATAATTTATCCTGCATTTTGAACTTGAGGGAGTCTGTTATTTTTTGTAATAGGCACAAGTCCAAGTCATGAGAGAGTGTAGGAGTGACTAGTTTAATGTGTGGGCCTTAGTTTAGAAGTGGGAGAAGTTCTCCAAAATGCCAAGGCAAGTTGGTGTTCTCACTCCCAAACTTATAACCTTTGTATTTCTTTTCAGCTAGTCCATGTGGGATTATTCTCTTATCTCCAATAGAGTCATTTGGAGAAAGTCATATTCACATATTTTGCCTTAGTCTTTTTTTTTTTGAAATCAGAGGTCTTTCTAATTATTCTAATGATTTTATTTACTGATGGCCTTCTGCTCCCTCGGCTTGGCACAAATGTTTTCTATCGATTTCTTCTGTATGTACCCATGTGTTATGTAATGCATGCATAGACTTAATTACAGTTTCATTCAACTTATTCTTAAGGACTTAACGAGCTTGCTATTTTTCCAACTGAACAGGTGCTGTATTTACTGTTTCCTTAATTATCACCTGCAGGTACCCATCTTCAAATTGTTGATTTTGATTTAGTTGTATCACTTAATTATTTTTTTGAAATCTTGATGTGAAGGCCTAAGCCATCAAGTCTATACTTGGTTTACTTCTGTCATATTGCAATGGCCACCGTGCGTGCTCTTTTTTATTCCTTGTGGAGATTAATGTTGGCAATTCTCTTGCTTGCGCATTGAAATGCAGTTTATGGAGCTCAGCTATCATTTTGCTTGTGTTGGCCATGGTTGTTGTGGATCTCATGGTATGTCACTCTTCTTATCATGCTGTTATCAAAAGTAGAACAGTGAATAACCTGTTTTACCAAAACTATTTTCATACTCTGAAAAGTTGTCAATGTTGAACATTCAGTTGCAAAATTCTGCTGTATTTTCTAATTTAGTATTATTTTGAGATAAACTGTGCAAGAGCCTTGATAGAATCATTGAAAAAAAAAATCACACTAGTTGGAAGTAGGAACATATTCTGCTGACTGACATGAATGGATGGACATTAAGCAATGAGCTTTTAAATTCTTTCATTTTGAAGTCCAAGTTTTTCTTTTTCTTTTTTTTTTTTCATCCTCAGCTCTGGCAGAAAACTCGGCATGTTTTTCATGATTCCAGTATATATGAAATAGAACTAGTAAGATCATCTGACAAAATAAATTCTAATGCTGGAACAAGTGTGCTATTTTAGGAACCTTAGTGAGTGACTAAGAGAATCTCAATGCGGTAAAATATCCAAAGAAATAAAAAATGCTAGATTATCTCATCCACAAACCCAACTCTAGGAAATTTTTCTGCAAAGTTTAGACAACTAGAAACCCACATAGAAGTCATATTGCACAAGTTTTTTTGTTAGAACATCTGAAATGCATCGTTACACTCATTGTGAGTATTATGCCTGATTGATGCGTGACTTGGGTATTTTTCTTTTCTTGGTCTTTTCACTAGTCATTTAGCATATGAATTTAATTGTCTTCATCTACCTATATATTTTTATTGAACCTTTTCCTTTAAAAATTAACAAGCAAAGCTTCAATCTCAAATTAATTGGGATTGACTACATGGATCCAACTTTACATGTAATTTTATTTGATGTAGTTGACAATGTCATTTAGTAATCTATTAAATCTATTATCTTATGTGTACCCTACCTCCAAATTCTATCAATTTCTACACATCAAGACTTCTAACTAGCAAATTTGTAGGTTGACTCAAACTGCAACACCCTTCTCTTATTTTATTTTATTTTATTTCTCTACCGATGCTACTCTTACTTTTTCGTGAATTTTCCATATTCTTTATTCTATCCTCGTGTGTTTTACCACACTATCTCGTATCTATCAAACCCCATTTTATGTAGATGTTTCTTTATCTCCCAACCGCCACATCCGTGCTGCATAATTGGTTTTATTCTAGTTTTATAAAGTTTTCTTATAGTTTAATTGTGGTGTTTTGGTTGCATATCATACGGCTTGAGCTTTATGTATTTTCGTCCTCCTTTACCGCCATTACGAAGGTGGTGGAAAGAAGGAAAACGCTATATAGTTGAAACTTGAAAGTTAATTTTTGGTTCTAGTTGATTCTGGTTTTACTTAGTGATCTGTAGTGAATTACTCCATCTTCAACATTAATCATCTCTTAATTAATCTTTGCGGGGTGTAATGGCAATTTTGAATATCCAAATTGAATGCAATCTCGTAGTAAACCTCGTGATGTCAATCGGAATTGCTATTGAGTTCGTGTCCACATAATATACGCTTTCTTGGTTAGTGTTTTCTATTTTTTGATTTGCTATTGGCTAGTTTTAGCGAATGTGCATGCTGATGAACTAATAAAATATTGAATTATGCTGTTAATGTCTAGGCAAGTACTGGGGATAGAGAGAATCGCATGAGGGAAGCATTGAGTACCGTGGGTGCCTCTGTCTTCAGGTTGACTCCCACTCTCTTATAAACTAAATGAACCCCGAAATGTTTGCATGCTTATTGCACTGTTCTCAAAGTCCGTCATTGGTTCTTATTGTGGAAAAAAAAAGTATACTAGAATTTCATTGTAAAGAGAACTTGTGCTAGGGTATACAACAACAACATAGCCTCAATCCCAAATTAATTGGGGTCCGCTACATGGATCAAACTCTTCCATTATGCTCGATTTTGTGCAATTGATGGTGAGCATTCCAAGCCATTTAAGTCCCTCCTAATTAATGCATCACAAGTTAACTTCGGTCTACCCCTACCTCGTCGAATTTCATCAGTTTCTATTTAGTCAAGTTTTCTAGTGGGAGCATTTTTAGGCCATCTTTGTAGGAGTCCAAACCACCGCAACCGCCTTTTCCTAATCTTTGTGTCAATTGGTGCTACTCCTACATTTCTTTGAATTTATATGTTTCTTATTCTATCTTTACGAGTTTTACCACACATCCACCTAAGCATTCTCATTTCTGCTACGTTCATTTAATGTAATTGTTGTTGCTTTATCGCCCAACATTCACTTCCATAGAGCATATTTGGCGTAATTGAGGTTCTATAAAATTTTTCTTTTACCTTGATAAGGATATTTTTATCACAGATCACACTTGTTGCACTTCTCTATTTCTTCCATCAAACTTGAATTATATGTGTAACATCATTCTCAATATTGCCATCATTTTGTATGATTGATCCTAGATATCTAAAGTGTTTCACCTTAAGAACTTCTACTTCCCCTTATTTTACCACTCCATGATCTCCATGTCTAGTATTTCTAAACTCACAAAGTGCATGTATTCGGTCTTCGTCCTATTCAAACTAAAGCCTTTAGATTCTAATGTATTTCTCCAAAGTTCTAATTTCCTATTCACTCCATCTCTTGTTTTGTCCACTAAGACAATATCATCTGCAAATAGCACACACCATGGTATATCCTCTTGAATATGCCTAGTTAGTTCATCCATAACTAGAGTAAAGAGATATGAGCTTAAAGCCGATCCTTGATGTAGTCCTATCGTAATGGAAAATTCTTTTGTAATTCCTCCAAATGTCTTTTATACTCATTACTACCTCATATGTATTTTTAATAGTGTCTATGTATCTAGCATGCACTCCTTATCTTTCTAGAACCCACCAAAGAACATCTCTAGGAACCCTATCATATGCTTTTTTTAAATCTACAAATACCATATGAAGATCCTTTTTCTTTTCTCTGTATTTTTCCAACAATCTTCTTACGAGGAAATCGTCCCCCATAGTTGACCTTCTAGGCATGAAACCAAATTGATTATCTAATATTGTTGTTTCTTTTCGTAGTCTATTGTCAATTATCCTTTCCCAAAGTTTCGTAGTATGACTCATAAGTTTAATTCTCCTGTAGCTTGAACAACTTTGAATCTCCTTTGTTTTTGAATATTGGTACAAGCGTGCTTCTTCTCCAATCCATTTGCATCCGTTTTGATTTTAAAGCTTTGATAAAGAGTTTTGTTAACCAAGTAAATCCAATTTCTCCTAAGCATTTCCAAACCTCTATGGGTATTTCATCTAGGCCACATGCTTTCCCTATTTTCATCTTTTTCAATGCTTCTTTTACTTCTGAAATTCTAATATTGCGTGTATAGTTTACATTTCTTTCTTGGTGTGAGTTTTCATCCACTATGACATCAACTTGGCCATCATTAAACAAACTATCGAAGTAGCTTCTCCATCTCTTCTTCATATCATCTTCGTACGTTAAAACATTTTGATTTTCGTCCTTAACACATCTTACATTGCTTAGGTATTGTTTCTTTTTATCTCTTAATTTTGCTAGTCTATAAATATATTTTTCGCCATCCCTATTACCTAACTTTGTATATAGATCTTCCATGAAGTTTGTTTTAGCTTGACTAACTACTTTTTTAGCTTGTTTTCTTACTTATCTAAATTGATTGTACACATCTTCATCTTGACACTAGATATCTTTCTATACATCTCTTTTAGTCTTAATTATTTTTTGGACATCCTCGTTCTACGACCATGTTTCCTTCTTTGGTGGTCCCCAGCCTTTAGACATACCTAACACGTTTAACACTACTCTCCTTATGCAAGTACTCATTTCTAGCCACATTGTATTAGCATATAAATCAAGATTCCATACGTTTTCTTTTAGTAGTTTTTCACTAAACTCTACTTGTTTACTATTTTTTAGGTTTCACCACTTTATTTTAGGGTCATTGTCTCTTTTATTCCTATTAAGTCGTCGTTTTAGCTTAATATCAAGTACTTCTAACTTATGTCGGGTAGCAAGCGTTTCACCGGGTATTACTTTGCAGTCTCTACATATTTGTCAATCTATTTTAATTGTTAGAATAAAATCTATTTGACTCTTGTTATAACCACTACTAAAAGTAATTACGTACGACTCTTTTTTCCTAAAACTAGTATTGGCTAATACAAGATCATACGCTGAAGCAAATTCTAAAATTGATTTTCCTTCTTCATTTCTAGTACCATAGCCAAAACCTCCATGAACTCTCTTGAACCAATCATTACTTGCCCCCACATACCCATTTAAATCTCCACTAATAAAAACCTTTTCATCAAATGATATACCTTGCATAAATCCATCCATATTGTCCCAAATTTTGCGTTTGATGCTCTCGTTCAATCCTACTTGTGGTGCATAGGTGCTAAATTTTTTTGTCTCCAATTATTAGTTTAAGCTGGGACCAATCTATCTCCCATTCTCTTAACTCGTACGATCTTATCCTTATAATCATTATCCACAAGAATTCCTACTCCATTGCATTTCCTATCTATACTAGTGTACAATAACTTAAACCCTGTGTTTCCTATTTCTTTACTCTTTTCTCCCACCCATTTTGTCTCTTGAAGGCAAACAATATTGACTCTCTTAATCATAGTATCAACTAATTCCATTGACTTCCCTGTTAGTGTTCTTATGTTCCATATTCCTAAAGGAGTTTTTTCTTCCTTTTGTGTTTGTTTTCCTTTTCTATTTCTATTTTGTCTAAACAATCTAGTTTCATTATCTATGATTTTGTTTTTGTTTTCGTGTTTGTTCTCGTATTCGTTTCGAACTAGCTTCTTTACCCACACCCGTCCTCTGTGTGGGAAGCCTTGTTCATTTTTCTTCACATCCGGGCAGCGATATGAAGGAACTAGCTTTTTTACCCACACACGTCCTATGTGTGGGAACCCTTGCTCATTTATATTCACACCCGGATGGCGATGTGAAACTACCCTTGCTCATTTTTCACTACACACAGGCTCGATCGATGCGGCGCGTTGCTAGATGGGAACACCCCAACGTTTATATTTGTTTGATCCATTTCATGAAGAGTGACAAAAGTTTTATGTTGGTTGTCAACTTATCGCAACCTTTCTCCATTTTCAAAGAATGGAAAATGAGTTTAGCGCACAAAGTGTACTACATAGGTTGAGTTTTGCTAGCGTATACGACTCTACAATTTTCATGGATGCTTAAATTATGTCCATGTGATTAATGGAAATGATGTTAGGTTGATTAGATTTCACATTTGAGTTAGCGTTGTGTTTCTAGTAACCGTTTGTTCAATAATAACCTCTTATGTTTATGATACTATTCTGCAGCGGAATCACCCTTACGAAACTAATTGGAGTGATCGTCCTACGTTTTGCAAGATCGGAAGTTTTTGTGGTGCATAAATCTACTCTCTCAACTATTTCAATTCTATACGCATCAAATGGGTTTTGATCACCATTTTAAATCCAAGCAATCTGTCCTTTGCAGGTTTATTTTTTCCAAATGTACTTGGCGTTGCTCCTTATAGGTTTCTTGCATGGTCTTGTGTTTCTTCCTGTAAGTTTGTTGAATGCTTTTTCGCCTTTTCTCGTCTTAATCTATGATTATGCAGATCATATTTACAGAAGTTCTACTTGAATGAAAATCAGAAATCAAATCTGTCTACTGTGCCATTTCCATGACAGATGAACTCATAGTGAATTTTTAACATTACAACCCATTTTTGTTTTGCAGGTGGTGTTAAGCATATGTGGTCCTCCCTCAACAAGTTTGCTTGTGGAGAACAAAAACGCTCCAAATGAGAAGCAAGAGCATCAAGTTTTGAACTCTGCAACACATTCCAGTTGATTAATTAAATTAATATAAGATAATTTCATCAATCAATTGCATGTACGTATAATCGAAGACAAGCTTAATCTAAAATCGTTCTAATTAACAAATCAACATGTTTTTTTCCAAGGAAACAAAATAAGCTTGCATGTGATCAGAGATCCTATGTGATCCATGAAAGAAATTAAACTATCTAGCTAGACAACGAAACAACGACATTCATATTTGACGCGATGCACGTTGAGGGCATTAAGGATGTAGGAAAGTTGACGAGAAAAAATAACTGTGTTTTTATACAATTGAATCGAATCAATTACAAAAACTGTGATGGTGTACGCATGCACCCAATTAATCAAATTCAATTACAAATACTATGAGGGTGTAAATGAGCAACCACTTAGCCTAACAAGTCTCTAATTAAACACAAGTGTCTAAACACAAATCATATGCAAGGTCTTGAGAGAAATCTGGAATGTAGTCATCATCAGGCCATTCAGTGAAATGGTAAGTATTCTTCAATGGAGACAAGGGCTGAAGCTCAGCAAAGATGTCATTCTGCTCGTCTCTCATAATGTCTGTGTATGGCTGATCTTCATCCGCAACTTCTATCGTCTCAACCTCGGCTCCAGCATTCGGCTCTGTATCAGGATTGTTGTAGGCGGCTTCCATAATTGCCATGAATTCTTCATTATCAATATCACAGTCGATATCTAATAGGAGTGAGTCAATTTCAATATTCTCATGATCATCAAAACAACTAGTAGTGCCGCCACTGTTGACGGCACACATGTCTGCGTCGATGATGGCACTGTTGGTAGCGATGAAAGGTAATAATGGCTGATCCTGCAGGTTGTTGATCATTGACGCCGTGACTTCTTGCGCAGCACCAGCGGGCACAGTTATTGACTGCTGATCACCGTCGACGTCTCCACAAGAATAGTAAGGCAGTGCTGGTAGTACCATGGCGGCTTCGTTCATCGTGCCTCCTTGAACATAATATTGATCAACATTGATGTATTGTTCATGGGCAGTGATATTATTCATGGGAGGCACCAAGGCTGCTTCTTCATGACCAACACCATTGACATCTCCACAAGAATAAGAAGGTAGATATGGCACATTATTGCAGTTCACCGCGCCTTCTTGAGCACCAACATCGAACTTATTCTCTTCCTCGAATTGATGATGATCAACTAGGACAGTTGATGTAGTGTTGGTTTTAGTACTAGTATTAGCTTTGTCACCCTTTTTGTAGATCTTGCAAAGGGCGTAATCTTCAAACTGTATGGCAAAAAGAATTTTAAACAACAAATTAATTAATATTCAGTACAATAATAATTCTTATAAGAAAAAACATTCCAATATATTATTAAAAGAAACAGGAACAATTGTTAATGCATGCTACTATGAGATTAATTATTAATTTGAAGTGGCAATAAATCAAGCAGAAAAATATAAAGGTGGACACATTTCCCTAGGGTTTTTTTTTGATAATCGTGGATGTTCGAGCCTTTTCAGCCCTTCCTTACGTACTTATGCTTGACTATTCCCACGAGAACCAGTTAGACTACCCCAATTCCATGACCTAGGCAAAACCAATATATTCGGAGTTGGAATGAGAATTCAATCTAATGACATCCTATTTATTGGTCATCAAACACATCTTACTAATATCTTTAATTACTACACCAATTCAATCGGACCCAAGCTAGCTAGGACTTTGTTTTTTAGTTTTTTTAATCTTACAGTTAAGATATTTGGATGTATGTTATAATGAATGAATGTCTGAGTAAAAATTCTAATATGTGCATTATTGATTGTCAACCGATTAACTAATGATAAAAAATTGTGTGGTTATATATTATATACCTTCCCGTGTGAGTGATATTGCGGAGCCAATATGTATTCTTGCATGATCCAATCGGTCTTCAAATTTTTTGCTTCAAAGAAGTTCAATACTGCCTTATTTCCTAAGAATTGCCCATCGTATCCTACAACATCTTGCTCTCCAGTAGAAGCTCTCCAGTATCCACTCTGATCAACAATGCACCTATTCGACCTAGAGCTATTCTTGTGTTTCTTGATTCTAGGGCTGAAGAAGTACCATTCTTTGGCTCTCTTTCTCTCGTAAAAACCTGCCAAGAATTAATGTAAAATATACTATATTATTAATTTGGACAAAAAAAAATCATTGTATATAGATGCATGCATGAGTTCCAAACCCTAACCCTAACCCTAGTGGGTCAACTTCATGATATAATAAAGACAGAGAAAAAGAAGAAAAAAACAATATGAACAAGCAAATAAGACAATGAACACTATTTAAAAAAGAAAAAAAAAAGGCAATGAACACTATCACACAACTATATATACTTACTTGTGAGGATGTCGGGTAAATAATTGATGATGCTATCGGCAAGGTCGTGAATCTCTTCGAATTGGATGCCGGGGTTTTGTGTTTTGGGAAGAAGAAAGTGATGGAGTAACTCCAAATCTGTCGGAGCAAACACGTAACCGCGGCGAAAAAGAACATCTGATGAACCTGAACCACCAAGAACCGAACACAATGCCATATTGATTTAACTTTGATGAAGAATCAGAGAAACGGGAGCTATGAAGAACGATAATAACAAGAAGAATCAAAGAAATCTTGATTGGTTGATGGTGTTATTATTTATATATGTACAAACAAAGCGCGTGCATGCATGCAAGTCGGTGCGCATTCGTGGGGGTAATATGCTGATCTACTTATCTACTTAGTTAACGCTTATAACGGCTAACTAAAACTATATCTATCCACCTGTAATAATGTTTTTTTTTTTGCCTTTTCTTTTTTCTTTTTTTTTAAGAAAAAAAGAAATGTAGTTGTGTGCAATTTACAATTGTAATAAAGTAGCGGCTAAACAAACCCTACCATTTGCTCAAGGGACCCCATTACTATAGTGTAACCCAGTTTTAAATTATTTTTACTTTGTTTATCCCAATTTTTTTTTCTAAATTCCAAGAATACTTTTGTTCACCCCATCACCCTCGCCCTTAGGCCTACGGGGGTGGACCCAAGAATTTAAGGAGCCCGGGGCTACACTAAGATAAGTAAAATATTGTAATTTTTATTTAAATAAAAGAAGAATCAATCTATTTCACATTAGCTAATGTTAATTATCTTCTTTTAATGGAAATAAAAAATTATCTGATCTTTTAAGGAAAATAAGTTTGATGTAGCAACCTACGTACATCGTCGTGGTTAGCGGTAAAAAAAATTAATAAATGATTTGCAATATAAATTTATTAATGGATAGTCCCAAGTTAAAAAATATAAAATAAGCCAGACATGTAGATTAGATAGTGAAAGAAAGTAATAACATCTAAATTAGTTGACTCCATTGTAACTCATCATGATAGATGTGCAATTCAAATTATTATTGTTGCACCTACTAAATTGTACCACATAAACTAGCCTATTTTATTTTTAATCGACAACAAGCCACACTCTCAAATTAGTTGGGTCGATCAACCACACGGAAGAAAATTTCAATTCTCATTTCAAAATAAAAAAGTTAGAAACAAGTGATGACAAAAAATACACGAAGAACGATATCTACAAGAATAAAAGAAATACACCATTAATCAACCATTAGGGTGGCCCAATGATTTGGTATGAGTTGTGAAAGTAAGAGGTCATGGGTTCAAATCCTGCTCCATGTTGTTTCTTTCTTATAAAAAAAAAGAAATACACTAGCTAGTACCAAACACAAATTAAGTAGATATATATATATATATATATATATATATATATTTTTTTTTTTAAGTGAAGACCATAAAAAAAATCGTTAGTCAAAATAATAGTAGATGAATAGTTAAAGAACTAACATGGTAGAGAAATAATAATAACAGTTCAATCAACTAAACACTAAACTTCGATTAACTTTCTTACTTTTTCCCTTCTCTTGTCTATTTATATATTTCATGAATGAAAAAATTACAAACTTTTACCTTTTTCGTTTTCCTTTCCTGTTCAACATTTTTCTTTTTTTTGAAATTAGGGTGGGCTATAGCTTTTTGATCGGTTGGACTATGCTTTTATAATTTTCTTTTTTTTAGTCTCTAAGCATATACTAATGTGGGGTTACATGTAAATTACCCTGGGCTATAGCCCACGGAAATTTACATGTAGGCTTGCCACTACCGGCCTCATCCCAGCACCCCTTAATCCTCTCAATCTCTCGATTTTAGCCATTATAAAGCACTTGAACTAGGTTACAAATGTCGTAGAAGTGTGTTTTCGTTGAACAAAGTCGGATGTGGTCGCACCATGCCCTAGAAATGAAGAAGTGTCACCCACGGGTTTCTGTCGAAGAGCGCTCCGATCGAAACCACTTTAGAGGTATCGTCCGATTCCCGACCGATACCTCTTTAGAGATCTTGGTCACCTCCCACCGAGATTGTGAAGAGGTATCGGTCTCGGTGGGTGACGGAAAGATCTAGTCAAAAGCTCTTAAGAGGAGTCGCCCATGTGTATCCGAGACGTCTTTAGATGTGTTGGCCCCTGTGTGTCTAAGATCTCTTTAGATGTGTCAACCTTGTCTATCCAAGACCCCGAGGCAACAATAATGAACAAAATAAAATTTTAAAACTCCAAAAAATACAAAAAAATGACTAAAAAAATAGTAGGTTTTGCTTGGAATCACTTGATATTCTCAATTCCATCGACATTTGGTACCTAAAATGCAAGATCAATCCCCAAATCGAAACCCTAAACTTAACAACAAACCACAAAATATTATAGACTAAAGAAGGCAAAAAAATCCAAGAACAACTAGAAATGGATGCGAAAAGAGGAGAGGAATGTACCTATGGCATCGAATCGATGGGGTTTTGCTCGAATTTCATCGAATTTGGACCGAAGGTAAGAGTGTGATTAATAGAGGGTAAGCGGGGGTATGGGTGATTGTTGTGGCGGCCCCAATTTCCACATTGGTCCACCACGGGAGGCCACGCGGCGCACAATTGTCCACGTCACCACCAGCTGTGTCCCACGCCCAATTATCCACTACCAATCAATTTCCAGTTAACTTTGATGTTACGAGTCAACATTTATTCCTTTAATATCATTTAACCACAATTTACGCAGCGGAAGATTTACTAACAACATTAAGATTAAACCTGTATATTATGAGCAAAATGCCTAAGTGGAAACCATACCAACTGTACATCATATACATATCATCTAAGATCCTCAAAATATCAAAGTATACAACTTATCTCTCAAGTCCCAAAACCCAACATAAAACAAGTAAATATAAACATACGTACGAGAAGGGCTAGAGCTGTCAATCGATGTAGTCCTCAAGCTTGTCCTTTCCCCGGCTCGTATTAGGGTCCGCACTCAGGCCATCACAAAAAGACAGATGACGAGTCCAGAGTGAGTAATCCCAAGGAAATTCACCAAGTAATTACGGAAGTAAAAGTACTTGGAATTTAAAATACTATAATTAAATATGCGGAACAAAGAATACGTAAAACTGTAAAAGGATTATCGCATACATAAATATAGTAATGAAACAAAGTACGTGCACAGTAAAATCAGACCAAGTCATACTTTGGGTTTTTCCCCAGGCACTGCCCGTGAAAACACCTTTACCGGGTGACCCTGGACCCTCTAGGTGGTCGGCATAGACTCACGACGCACCCACACAAGCCTACCATACCCGGGTAGCCTATTCACCGGCGTATGCCTAGACAAGTGCTATGACTTAGTGGACTCTGTGGCCGTAACGAATAAGCACCAGGTGGGGAGTGACCTCAACATCATAAAGACACCAGGTAGGAGTAAACTCCACTACCGTAAAGACACCAGGTGTGAGTACTCAACCACCGTAAAGCAATAAAGAAATGGAGAAATGAATAAATAGAACTGAATTCAAATAAATCAAAATGTAAATACTAGAGTGAAGTTCAATTGGGATACTACACACCTCAATACGCACTCCTCGTTCCACAAATCAACCCAGGTTCAATACCTCTAAATCCCCGATATTACTCCCGGTCTGATTTCTGACTAACCCCCGACTCCAATTACTATTCCGAGACTCCTGGAATTCATTTATGAGGGTTATTAGTCAATTAATTGGGTTAAAATATTAGTTAGGCTCATTTTCTTATTTTCTAATTTTTCAGATTCCAGTGAACTGAACTATTAGCGCGCTAATGAGATGAATTAGCGCGCTAATTCATCTGTGTCACTGTTCATCATCATTTTCCAGAGGGCAATTAGCGTGCTAGGTCCATTTATTAGCGCGCTAATCGCGCTCTGTCCATAAATTTACAGTTCAAAAATCCACACTCCAAACTTCCTCATACACTCATTCATTTGATTCCAACACCTCCAAAACTCATCATCCACCTCAGAAACTCCATTTAAACACAAATTCATCAAGCTTAAACTCAAAATCCAAGAATCATCAAAAATCACATTTTCAAACCCATTTCCTAAATTCCTCCAATCTCTCCCAAACTTGATCAAACATCACAATACCAAGCTTATAAACTCAAAATCTCACCCAAATACATAGTTTAACACTTCAATATCTCGGATTTCACAAATCCCTAACCCACACCAAAAATCTCATAAAAATACAAGGTTGATGTATCCATACCTCTTGATCTTGTTGTAGGAAGCCAAAATCACTTTCTTCACACCTTGGTGGCTGTTCTTCCTCCTCTTCTTCTTCCTACCGATTTCTCTCTTCTTCACTTCCAAAACCACACTCTCACTCTCCTTGTTTGATCGATCATCATGTATATATATATATATATATATATTTGACACTTGATCAAGTGTGTGTGCCCATCTCGAGAACAATCCGAGGGCTCCTGACCACCCTGTGTCACTCCAACTCCATACATCTTATCTTGACACTGATGACCCTATTGTGCATCTCGAGAATTATCAAACTGTTGTTGTTTTATTCACCTTAACTATAGGACTTATTGATTTCCAATTGATTTAGCTTATATCAATTATCTATTCCATTCAATAAATTCCCAAACTTTGCGAGTAAGACCACACTAGTCTCTCGACTACCCGGCACCCCGTGCCCCGTGTCCCGTGTCCGCACGCACCCCGAGGCAATTCCTCACTCGTCAATAAACTACATTAACACACATATTGTAATGAAATTAGCAAATTTGTACATTTTCATCACAATTTACCACAACAAGCATATAAAACGGTTTGTATACCTAGTTCGAGTGCGTTCCACCTCATTTGTGGGACCCTCGACCGTACTTCTTTGGCGTCTACATCGCAATGACGTCATAATTAACGACAATTATAAATTGGGACGTTACAATTGTAGTGAGTTGGATATGGGTAAGTAAAAACTCTTTTATATGGAAGGATAGTTAGTTCATTTTACTAAGGGGCAAAAACATAATTCAAAACTGGGGTCCCTTGAGCAAATGGTGGGATATGTTTACCACTATTTTATAATAATAGTACACAAAAGTATAAACCTATCGAGCTCCACTCCTCTTGGCGGCTAGCCCTAGCCCTAAAATCATTTTTGAGTTTTCTCTCTTGATTAAAGATCTTGAACCACCGCCGATCTTCTCTTTTTTAATCGGCGGTGGTTCCAATCTCCATCTCTCTGTATTTTATGTGTTCAATAAAGTGCAGATCTTTTCTGATCTGAGAAGATTGGACCTACTTATTACGGTACATCTTCCTCAACGCTTATTTTTGGATCTGTGCGGCTATTGTGTTGGTTCTTATTTTAGATGTATTTTTAGGTAGTTTGTCTTCCCTTTGTTGGAAGTCTTGATTTTGTCTTCTCCTTGTCGGGAAGTTTTAGCTTATCTTCTCCTTGTTGAGAAGTTTTCGTTATTCGTTACGTGGTTCTAGCGAGTGTTTGTATATAGTAATATGTTTCAACATTGTAGTAAACAGTCCATAATTGTCAAACTGTTTTAATTTCACAATCGCATTCACAATCAAAGTAATGACATTTCTTTTGAACATATAGGATTGGCGAATCAATGCACTTCGTTATTCTATGTCTGGTCTCGTACCGAGCCATTAATGATTAATGAAACTTTGATTTTTCTTTTTAAAAAAGTACAAACCCGTCACAGCAACTATGAGCCCAAATAGAGATCTTATTCTCTTTACGATATAGGCTTATAATGCCCGAAACACAACCATGTTGTGGAGAAAAACACGGCCCAAGCCCAAGTTGGTGGCGTCATGGGCCCGTTAGCACTGGTGTGGTCGTAATTGCCCATCGAGCTAGCCAGGGGAATTTGTCGATGTGAGTTATATGTCTCCCAAACAAGGATAGAAAATTCGACTTCACTTATAATTTCGCTCACATAAAATATAAAATTAATTTGGAGAAGTGCAATTCAACATAGAAAATTTATATAAAATCTTGACGTGATAAAGAAGTATAAATAACTTCATTTAAGTGTTAGAGAACATCCAAAATTTGTCAAAATGCGTTAAAATGTTTTTTTTATGACATTATGTATTTATTTCTCTATCTATACTTGATCTTAAGTTTTTTAAACTTAAATTTTGATAGATTTTATGATAGATTTGATCATTATAGATATTATTTATTTTTTTAACACAGATTTTTAGAATCCATTAGTCTTAAATGAGATTAAATTTTGGTCTTTTATCTTCTAACTTGATTTTACTCTTTAACAATATTTCACTTTTCGTACAATTAACATTGAAATTTATATATCTTATCAGTACTCTTTAACTTCGATGAAAGTTTTGTAAAATTTTGCTTATAAAACCTAATTAATTCGACTAATTTTATCAAACTTCGAAGAATTCTCATTCCACGCTCCCGAGAACCAATGAAGGTGGAAACTCAAGCATGGATTTGGTTACCTTGACAGAGTTTACATCCATTAGAAGGCATTTGAGGAAAAAACTTGGGGAACCTAGTTGTATTGCCCCGATTTTATTAACGTCGTTATTATTAATTAGTTCAGACTCGGACGCCAGCTCGGACCCACATGAACACTGCAGATAAGCTAGGGCACGCCTAACTAGGTATATTAGTTATTTTTTTTGTTTGTTGACTAAATACGATGTTAAATTATTATTTTATTTATTATTGCATCGCCTGTGTGTATTTAACTGCTATGTCGTGTGAGATTGTATGACGGGTAGTTGCCTCGAAAAGCATGTCGACGCGGGTATCAGATAGGCAAAGTACGGGTACATTAAGTCTAGACAACACAAATTAAATATTTAAGAGTATAGCTAAGGTAAATGTGACACAATAATTGTAGATATAACCATAGCCTAAATTGATCTCATTTAATTATTTAATGTGTACAAGCTATGGCACACTTCAAGATGTGTGTCAAGGCGTGGGGCATTGGGTACCGAGTAGTCAGGGGTTAATATAACCTTGTGTACAATCTTGTAACTCAATAAGACTACCTAAATGAGTGTGTACAAGTTAATTTATTTAAATCAAAGCAAAGGCCTATAGTTAGTTTGGACAATAAATTGAGAACCATTGATACTCATTGAGATGATCCTAAATTTAGTGTGTCTAGGCAAGATATGTCACTATGGGAGTCACCAAAGTGTGCAAATTTGGTTTAAATGATGACCTTTGGATGGTCCTCAGGATGTGGGTGCACACTAGTTAGGACAAACCATATAAATATCACGACTTAGTGGGATTTTGATAAAAAACACTAAAACTCTACACATGCAAATATGAGATTTTGGAGCATTTGGGGTGAAAATTCTTGGGAATTCAGGAGCTAAGGAGCTAAATTAGGGGATTCCTCACTAAGGTAATCAAGATCTCACCATCTTCTTCATATATTTCACCAAATGGTGTTTCCATGTCTTCAAAGTCAATTGAGGCTACCAATTTGTGTTTTGAAATTGAATTTATAATTTGATTGCATGAATTGGGTATTTTGATCAATTGTTGAATGCATGATGATTTTGCAATTTGATGAATTAAATTGTGCCTCTGGCTTTTTGAGAGGTTTGTGATTCCCTCATAAGTCAAGGATGAGGTCGACAACTATGGGGATAGCCTTGGAGTGTTGAAGAGCGAGAATTCTCGAGTTAGAAATCTTGTTGCCCAACGCAGGAGCGCGCTCCCCATTCTGGGCAGCAATGTGTTCTTGAGGAAGAACACGTAGCGTGCTATATAAACCACATAGCGTGCTACTTGTCTAGGAGCGCGCTCCCAAGAGTAAGGAGCACGTTCCCCAATAGTCAACAGTTGACATTAAGGGACTGGTTTGAGAATTTTGATAACCGACCTTGCTATCTAAACACCTCTAAACCACTCTAAAACACTTGTAATGGGTCTCGGGGGGCTAAAGGATTATAGTAAGATAGTCGGGAGCGTAACTGGGTCAGACCGAGGTGTTTTCGGGATTTAGAGTGCGACTTTGAGGTGTGTAAACCCCTTAAGAAACAAATTCAAGGATTTATTTGTTTCCTTGCAATCTATCCTTGCTATTTTACCGCCTGTACTTTATGCTTATGTGGTTTATAAGAAATGGTCCGTTGAGTGGTTCACCAATGGGTTTTTATTGTAACGACCTTAAAATCTAACTCATGCCACGTGTCAATTTAGATCGTATATGAGCCCACTTGTCGTGATACAAGCGTTCAATTCTCGGTCTTCGACATCGAGGTATGTTATTTTTGTTCGTTCTTTGTATTATATATTTTATTATCCGAATGTAAATTCCAATGTCCCAAACATGTGAGGACGTTTGTTTGTGAGCGTTGGTGTTGAGGAACGAGTTGTTCGCTCGAGAAAAAGTGCATTGCAGATTTCAAGTGAATGGTTGACGGGTAATTAGCGATGCTGGGGGGAATAATTGAACTAAAACACTGAAAAAATGCAAAATAATTAATAAATAAATGTTATGTTACGTATTCGGTACGTTGGTAAGTCCGTGAGCACACACTACGGTGTGAGTCGCGGTGCGGTACGGTCCGGAACTTGGTGTTTTGAGTGAGTGGAAAATTGGTTAAGTGATGAGTGCAAGTCACCCATTAGAGTCACACAAGTGAGTGAGAGTAGTTGAGCTGGTGTGAAGGAGGACCTTAGAATGCCCCTTGGGATACGTGCGTGCAAGATGATGAAATGTTGATATAAAAACAAACCTCACCAATTTTTCTCTTTCCTCACTCATTTTTTTCTCTCTCTCTACGTGAAATCGATGAGAAGCTTTGGGGTTTTGGTGTTTCGAGCTCGGATCGACCAACAATGTTTTTTAAGGTGAGATCCCAAATCCCCACGTGACTTTATATGTTTTGACGCCTATTATGAGGTTTTCGTCGCAATGATTTCGAACAGTGGTTTGGGTTTCTATTTTGATGTGGTTTTTTTTATGATGAATTTGTGATCATAAGATGAATTGGAAGGTGTTTTATGGTTGTTTAAGGATTGAGGATTTTTGTACAATTTTTGTGGACTTTTAAGTATTTTTAGACGATTTGTCGAAATCGAATTTTCGATTGTTTTCGATGAGGTTTATCGATGGTTTTGGGTTTGTATCGATGTCCCTATGAGTTTGGGATAAGCTCGAAACACAGTGACACGAGCAAGGGTTTCGAAAAAAAAACCCTGGATTGACATCGTGAAGGGGTATACCCCACGATGCCACTTACGACGTCTGAGACAGAAAGCCATAGGTTTCACATTTTAAGTGACGTTGTAGGGCTATGACCCCTCTTGTGTCACCTGCGCGTGGATTCTTTACTTGACTATCATTTTTGAAAATTTCGGAAAACTTTGGAGATGTTTCGGGTATCCAACTAGGTCTAAAAATGACCCAATACTCAAGAAATCGAACCAAATATACAAATGAATAAAATTATGAAAATTTATATAAATTGAGGAAAATTAACAAAAATTGGTGAATAAATGACTACCAGGGGGTGTAGTTGATTGATGGACGCACGAGGATTCGTGGGGGACTAGTCGGAGTTCGTGAGAGTGCATATTAGCTTGGATACAGGTAAGTAAACTAGTTGGGAAATATTCAGTTATTTCATTGAGCTTTAATTTGTTGTTATTGCTCTGTATATTGTACTTCTTGGAATTCCTATTGGTTGAGTGGTCCAATGGCAAGTGAGTCATGGTTACCGATTTGTACGTGATACGAACTCTTATCTAGGCAGTGTTGATATCTCTTAATTGAGTGTACGTTGGGAGCTCTTATCTGGGCACTATGGATATCTCATAGTCGCGAGGGGTTAAGGCTAGTAGGCTTATGTTCTCGTCTTAAAACTCGAGTCTGTTGGGCGTTTGCCGCGACTCAACGACCTTTTGGTCGACTACTTGCTATTTCGGATTTATATTCAGGGCCCTCACTTTTCGATTGATTTATTTACAGTCTTTATATATATTCATGTGTTCCATGTACCTTTCTTTCTATCTGCATGAATTAGACTGTTTTATTTATTTTGAAATGTTGTACAAATCCTGCTTGGCATTGCTTATCTGGGCTCGTCATTCTTGTGTTTGAGTGAGTGCAGATCTGCAATCCAGCAAGGGGAATGCTCCACAGTTAGGTGACTTGATTTCAGGATTTCGAAGTGATTTTCCTCTGACTAATGTAGGTTATGTTTTAGTATTACTGTATTTATATATGTTTTTGAAACACTGGGTTATAAGTTGAGAGATCTTGGACATGTATATCTTGATGTTACTCTCCTCTTACTTGTTTATTGATGATGATATACATATGCGGGGTTTTCACACTCTAGATTGTCCTGACTAGTGTCTTAGAGTTATCATTTAGTTTGAATATTGTAGCTTTCGCATTTCCTTTGAATAATTCACTAAATTGATTAACTCAACTATTAATTGCTAAATAAATGGTAAATGATAAGGAAGACTGACTATTTTAAATTGCCTTCAGTATTAGGTGACTTTTAATAGCGTTTTGATTTTTGAACACTTTTTAGATTATTGCATTGAAAAGTGTTTTTCAGAAAGCATGTCATTTTCTACCAAAAAAAAAAAAAAAGAAATTATGCCATTTCTCCATCTTGAGTAGATCTATTTGTAGGAATTATGTTCAATATTCATTTATAATTCTTATCAATGTCCGACTACCTCTTCTTAGTTCAGAGTCGAGAGATACAAACAAACTATGCTCTATCAGCCAATGTGATTCGAACTCTCTATTGAATGAGGTAAAATTTCGAGAAGATCTTTTAATCCTATAGACTACATTTGTTTTCTTTTTTCTTTTGCATAGAACAATGCATCTAGTTTCTATTTGTTTTTTCTTGTACTTTTATAGTGAGAGGAAGTTTAAGGTAATGATACCTTAAAGACTTCTAGTCAAGGCTATTGCGCACTAGATGGGGTGTGCAGAGATTGTACGACGGTAATGATACCTTAAAGACTTCTAGTCATTCGCTTGTCATTTTCTATGGAGTAAATCATACTTTAATGTCTACGTAGACTTGCTTTCAAATCAATTTTTGTGGTTGTTTCAGTGTTTTCTTCACTCAGACTGGCATAATAACAGACCATCTACAGAACAATTCATAGAGAAACTTCCATGGTTCCTTAACGCACTACCCTCAGCGGACTGTTCCAAGGGAGGTCATGGTGCTTACACAAGCAGTTTGGATCTGAATGGTACGCATAAATATTTATATTACTATACTTGACTGTAAATCTCTAGTCTGTTCATTTAATGGGTAAGGAGCTTTGTGCCCATCCTTCACTAATTAATTCGACTGTATATTTGTTTTTTGTACAAAGAGAACCTGCTTTATTGAGAAAAACCGTAGCTCTAAGTAGCTTCTTTAATGAATTAAGAACCATTACTTAAACCTTGAAAGGGATTTTTAAGGTTACTAAACATTGAAAAATCTGGGACCGGGGGAGGGGGGCATGAAGCAGATTTTCAATTACATTCGTACAGATGAGGATTAATGTTTATTGATCTTGTGTGAATGGTATTTAATTTAGTGCCTGTTTCTCTTTCTCACTCAGATTATGAGAATGGTGTCATTCGAGCATCGGAATTTCGTACATATCATACGCCACTCAATAAGCAAGTATGAAGACACCTTTATTGTGAAAAACTTAGTTTGTCAAGGTTGTACTTGCTTGTTTAGGAAGCCTTTGTTTAATCAATCCATTACTAATTTGTTGTTGCAGAGTGATTTTGTAAATGCAATGCGGGCTGCTCGTGAGTTTAGCTCAAGGATTTCTGATTCTTTGAAGGTGAGTTTAGACACTTGCATGAAAAACTGTAGAAGAGCTCTCATTCCTTTTGTATATCTGGAATTGCTGCTTCAACGATTAAATTCTTTTTGGTTGCATTTGAAAACATAACAACAATATTTAGTACTTTCCTGAAAATTGTGCAACAGTTTCAATGATTGATGACAATGCACTTTCTCTGTTAATTGATATTGGAAAACTGGTATTGAATTGCAAATTTGCAACATCTACTAGTTGGATCAGACATCTCTGCTTTGTTGATTGAAGTGCTTTATTACAACAACAACTCCACCTATGCAGTCTACTGTGTGCACTGCATAGCCGGTCCCAAGTCCGGATAAAGGAGGACTCCGACGCCCAATGGGTAAGGGAGGTCCCAAACCCATTTTTTCATACCCGAAAAAACGGGGAAGGGAGTGCCCAAACGTATTTTCCAAGAGTGGAAAATGGAGGAGGGTTGCGATAGGTTGACAGCCAGCGTAAAACTTTTGTCACTCTTCATGAAATGGATCAAACAAATATAATTGATGTGCTTTATTACTCTTAAGAAATGTTGTACCAAATACTTTAAGAGACACTTCTTTTATCACATACTTGATTGACTGGAAAATAACTTGTAGAGTTGATTTTGTTGAAAAGGATCTTCTTGGGGGAATTGTCTTTGCGAGATAACTTTCTAACATATCCTAAGACCATGATTTGTAGGCTCACCAATGGATAACCTTTGGTGAGAGGTCATGAGTTGGTCATACATTTCATGTGTTTGCTTCGTATCTGTTTTATAGTCATGCTTTGCTTTGGCTTGGAAAGTTTTCCTCTTGATCTTGCTTTCTCCTTGCTCTAGCTTTACTAAACGTTTTATCAATTTCTTTTAAAAAAATGTTACTTCGTGGAAAAGCATGTTTAGGTCTTTTCTTTTCTATGTGCCAAGGAAGGGATGTGGTTTCTTTCGCTTTCGGCCACCTATTAGTCTCAATTTATGTTTCCTTTCGGTGATAAAAGTGAAAGTTGTCATTGCATCGTAAGGCATGGCTTTATGGTGCATCTAATACGAAATCTTCTCTCATATGCATTTCGTATATGGTATGTTACATATATTTTAATTCATTTCACTAAACATTGAGAATTTTTTTTATTTGAATTTTGAAAACATTATATATTAATGGCCTGGGCATTTTATAAGCTAAAATAAAACACAGAAAATTCTCGTCTATTTTCATCTTAAAATATTTGTAATTATTCATTTGGAACGAATAATAAAGTTATCCCCTTTTATGGGGGTAGTTCTTCCTATTTTATTAGGGTAGTTTTGGGCTTAAATATGCAATGTAATATCTATTGTATTTCACTCGTTGAAATGTTGTAATAGATTGGCTTACTCTCTTGAGTTAGGAACGATGAATGTGCCTTTTTAGGATTCAAAAAAAAAAAATAGTTTTCAAAATTCACGATCAGACATATTTGCTTTCCTAACTTCCCCCTTTTTTTCTTGGTGCAGATTGATATCTTTCCGTACGCAATGTTCTATATATTTTTCGAGCAATACATGGATATTTGGAAGACAACATTGGTAAATGTTGTCATAGCTCTTGGTTAGCATTCCTACTCTCCAAAAGCGAAGAAACTTTTGATTCTAAATCTTCACTCAAACTTTTTGTTTTGGCTGAATTTTGAAGTGGAAAAGTACAGCCTACAGAAACTTTTTAAAGTTCTTGATCTTCCACATGCATAATTTATCCTGCATGATCGAACTTGAGGGAGTCTCGTTATTTTTTGTAATAGGCCCAAGTCCAAGTCATGAGAGAGTGTAGGAGTGATTAGTTTAATATGTGGGTTTTAGTTTAGAAGTGGGAGAAGTTCCCCAAAATGTCAAGGCAAGTTGGAGTTCTCACTCCCAAACTTATAACCTTTGTATTTCTTTTCAGCCAGTCCATGTGGGATTATTCTCTTATCTCCAACAGAGTCATTTGGAGAAAGTCATATTCACATATTTTGCCTTAGTTTTTTTTTTTTTTTTTTTTTTTTTTTTTGAAATCAGAGGTCTTTCTAATTATTCTAATGATTTTATTTACTGATGGCCTTCTGCTCCCTCAGCTTGCCACGAATGTTTTCTATCGATTTCTTCTGTATGTACCCATGTGTTATGTAATGCATGCATAGACTTAATTACAGTTTCATTCAACTTATTCATAAGGACTTAACGAGCTTGCTATTTTTCCAACTGAACAGGTGCTGTATTTACTGTTTCCTTAATTATCACCTGCAGGTATCCATCTTCAAATTGTTGATTTTGATTTACTTGTATCCCTTAATTATTTTTTTGAAATCTTGATGTGAAGGCCTAAGCCATCAAGTCTATACTTGGTTTACTTTTGTCATATTGCAATGGCCACCGTGCGTGCTCTTTTTTATTCCTTGTGGAGATTAATGTTGGCAATTCTCTTGCTTGCGCATTGAAATGCAGTTTATGGAGCTCAGCTATCATTTTGCTTGTGTTGGCCATGGTTGTTGTGGATCTCATGGTATGTCATTCTACTTATCATGCTGTTATCCAAACTAGAACAGTGAATAACCTGTTTTACCAAAACTATTTTCATACTCTGAAAAGTTGTCAATGTTGAACATTCAGTTGCAAAATTCTGCTGTATTTTCTAATTTAGTATTATTTTGAGATAAACTGTGCAAGGGCCTTGATAGAATCATTGGAAAAAAAATCACACTAGTTGGAAGTAGGAACATATTCTGCTGACTGACATGAATGGATGGACATTAAGCAATGAGCTTTTAAACTCTTTCATTTTGAAGTCCAAGTTTTTTTTTTTCATCCTCAGCTCTGGTAGAAAACTAGGCATGTTTTTCATGATTCCAGTATATATGAAATAGAACTAGTAAGATCATCTGACAAAATAAATTCTAATGCTGGAACAAGTGTGCTATTTTAGGAACCTTAGTGAGTGACTAAGAGAATCTTAATACGGTAAAATATCCAAAGAAATAAAAAATGCTAGATTATCTCATCCACAAACCCAACTCTAGGAAATATCTCTGCAAAGTTTAGACAACTAGAAACCCACATAGAAGTCATATTGCACAAGTTTTTTTGTTAGAACATCTGAAATGCATCATTACACTCATTGTGAGTATTATGCCTGATTGATGCGTGACTTGGGTATTTTTCTTTTCTTGGTCTTTTCACTAGTCATTTAGCATATGAATTTAATTGTCTTCATCTACCTATATATTTTTATTGAACCTTTTCCTTTAAAAATTAACAAGCAAAGCTTCAATCACAAATTAATTGGGATTGACTACATGGATCCAACTTTACATGTAATTTTATTTGATGTAGTTGACAATGTCATTTAGTAATCTATTAAATCTTTTATCTTATGTGTACCCTACCTCCAAATTCTATCAATTTCTACACATCAAGACTTCTAACTAGCAAATTTGTAGGTTGACTCAAACCGCAACACCCTTCTCTTATTTTATTTTATTTTATTTTATTTCTCTACTGATGCTACTCTTACTTTTTTGTGAATTTCCCATATTCTTTATTCTATCCTCGTGTGTTTCCACACTATCTTGTATCTATCAAACCCCATTTTATGTAGATGTTTCTTTATCTCCCAACCGCCACATCCGTGCCCGCATAATTGGTTTTATTCTAGTTTCATAGAGTTTTCTTATAGTTTAATTGTGGTGTTTTGGTTGCATATCATACAGCTTGAGCTTTATCTATTATCATCCTCCTTTCGCCGCCATTACGAAGGTGGTGGAAAGAAAGAAAACGCTATATAGTTGAAACTTGAAAGTTAATTTTTGGTTCTAGTTGATTCAGGTTTTACTTAGTGATCTGTAGTGAATTACTCCATCTTCAACATTAATCATCTCATAATTAATCTTTGCAGGTGTAATGGCAATTTTGAATATCCCATTGAATGCAATCTCTCGTAGTAAACCTCGTGATGTCAATCGGAATTGCTATTGAGTTCGTGTCCACATAATATACGCTTTCTTGGTTAGTGTTTTCTATTTTTTGATTTGCTATTGGCTAGTTTTAGCGAATGTGTATGCTTTGATGAACTAATAAAATATTGAATTATGTTTGTTAATGTCTAGGCAAGCATGGGGATAGAGAGAATCGCATGAGGGAAGCACCGAGTTCTCAAAGTCCGTCATTGGTTCTTATTGTGGAAACAAAAACTATACTTGAATTTCACCGTGTAAAGAGAACTTGTGCTAGGGTATACAACAACAACAACAACATAGCCTCAATCCCAAATTAATTGGGGTCCGCTACATGGATCAAACTCTTCCATTATGCTCGATTTTGTGCAATTGATGGTGAGCATTCCAAACCATTCAAGTCCCTCCTAATTAATGCATCACAAGTTAACTTCGGTCTACCCCTACCTCGTTGAATTTCATCGTTTGTTGATTCAAGTTTTCTAGTGGGAGCATTTGTTGGCCGTCTTTGCAGAGTCCAAACCACCGCAACCGCCTTTTCCTAATCTTTGTGTCAATTGGTGCTACTCCTACATTTCTTTGAATTTATATGTTTCTTATTCTAGTTTTACCACACATCCACCTAAGCATCCTCATTTCTGCTACGTTCATTTAATGTAATTGTTGTTGCTTTACCGCCCAACATTCACTTCCATAGAGCATAGCTGGCCTAATTGAGGTTCTATAAAATTTTTCTTTTAACTTGATAGAGATATTTTTGTCACAGATCACACTTGTTGCACTCCTCTATTTCTTCCGTCAAACTTGAATTATATGTGTAACATCATTCTCAATATTGCCATCGTTTTGTATGATTGATCTTAGATATCTAAAGTGTTTCACCTTAAGAACTTCTACTTCCCCAAATTTTACCACTCCATGATCTCCATGTCTAGTATTTCTAAACTCACAGTGCATGTATTTGGTCTTCGTCCTACTCAAACTAAAGCCTTTAGATTATAATGTATTCCTCCAAAGTTCTAATTCCCTATTCACTCCATCTCTTGTTTTGTCCACTAAGACAATACCATCTGCAAATAACACACACCATGGTATATCCTCTTGAATATGCCTAGTTAGTTCATCCATAACTAGAGTAAAGAGAAATGAGCGTAAAGCCGATCCTTGATGTAGTCCTATCGTAATGGAAAATTCTTTTGTAATTCCTCCAAATGTCTTTATACTCATTACTACCTCATATGTATCCTTAATAGTGTCTATGTATCTAGCATGCACTCCTTTTCTTTCTAGAACCCACCAAAGAACATCTCTAGGAACCCTATCATATGCTTTTTTTAAATCTACAAATACCATATGAAGATCCTTTTTCTTTCCTCTGTAGTTTTCCAACAATCTTCTTACGAGGAAATCATCCCCCATAGTTGACCTTCTAGGCATGAAACCAAATTGATTATCTGATATTGTTGTTTCTTTTCTTAGTCTATTGTCAATTATCCTTTCCCAAAGTTTCATAGTATGACTCATAAGTTTAATTCCCCGGTAGCTTGAACAACTTTGAATCTCCTTTGTTTTTGAATATTGGTACAAGCGTGCTTCTTCTCCAATCCATTTGCATCCGTTTTGATTTTAAAGCTTTGATAAAGAGTTTTGTTAACCAAGTAAATCTAATTTCTCCTAAGCATTTCCAAACCTCTATGGGTATTTCATCTAGGCCACATGCTTTCCCTATTTTCATCTTTTTCAATGCTTCTTTTACTTCTGAAGTTCTAATATTGCGTGTATAGTTTACATTTCTTTCTTGGTGTGAGTTTTTATCCACTATGATATCAACTTGGCCATCATTAAACAAACTTTCGAAGTAGCTTCTCCATCTCTTCTTCATATCATCTTCGTACGTTAAAACATTTTGATTTTCGTCCTTAACACATCTTACATAGCTTAGGTATTGTTTCTTTTTATCTCTTAATTCTGCTAGTCTATAAATATATTTTTCGCCATCCCTATTACCTAACTTTTGTATATAGATCTTCCATGATGTTTGTTTTAGCTTGACTAACTGCTTTTTTAGCTTGTTTTCTTGCTTATCTAAATTGATTGTACACATCTTCATCTTGACACCTAGATATCTTTCTATACATCTCTTTTAGTCTTAATTATTTTTTGGACATCCTCGTTCTACCACCATGTTTCCTTCTTTGGTGGTACCCAGCCTTTAGACATACCTAACACGTTTAACGCTACTCTCCTTATGCAAGTACTCATTTCTAGCCACATTGTATTAGCATATAAATCAAGATTCCAAACGTTTTGTTTTAGTAGTTTTTCACTAAACTCTACTTGTTTACTATTTTTTAGGTTCCACCACTTTATTCTAGGGTCATTGTCTCTTTTATTCCTATTAAGTCGTCGTTTTAGCTTAATATCAAGTACTTCTAACTAATGTTGGGTAGTAAGCATTTCATAGGGTATTACTTTGCGCCTCTACATATTTGTCAATCTATTTTAATTGTTAGAATAAAATCTATTTAACTCTTGTTATAACCACTACTAAAAGTAATTATATGTGACTCTTTTTTCCTAAAACTAGTATTTGCTAATACAAGATCATACGCTGAAGCAAATTCTAAGATTGATTTTCCTTCTTCATTTCTAGTACCATAGCCAAAACCTCCATGAACTCTCTTGAACCAATCATTACTTGCCCCCACATACCCATTTAAATCTCCACTAATAAAAACCTTTTCATCTAATGATATACCTTGCATAAATCCATCCATATCGTCCCAAATTTTGCGTTTGATGCTCTCGTTCAATCCTAATTGTGGTGCATAGGTGCTAAATTTTTTTGTCTCCAATAATTAATTTAACTAGGACCAATCTATCTCCCATTCTCTTAACCTCTACGATCTTATCCTTATAATCATTATCCACAAGAATTCCTACTCCATTGCATTTCCTATCTATGCTAGTGTACCACAACTTAAACCCCGTGTTTCCTATTTCTTTACTCTTTTCTCCTACCCATTTTGTCTCTTGAAGGCAAACAATATTGACTCTCTTAATCATAGTATCAATTAATTCCAATGACTTCCCTGTTAGTGTTCCTATGTTCCATATCCCTAAACGAGTTTTTTCTTCCTTTTGTGTTTGTTTTCCTTTTCTATTTCTATTTTGTCTAAACAATCTAGTTTCATTATCTATGATTTTGTTTTTGTTTTCGTGTTCGTTCTCGTAGTCATTTCGAACTAGCTTCTTTACCCACACCCGTCCTCTGTATGGGAAGCCTTGCTCATTTTTCTTCACATCCGGCAGCGATGTGAAGGAACTAGCTTTTTTACCCACACACGTCCTATGTGTGGGAACCCTTGCTCATTTATATTCACACCCAGATGGAGATGTGAAACTACCCTTGCTCATTTTTCACTACACCCGGGTTTTCGATGCATGCGGCGCGTCGCTAAATGGGAACGCCCCAACGTTTATATTTGTTTGATCCATTTCATGAAGAGTGACAATTTTTATGTTGGTTGTCAACTTATCGCAACCTTCCTCCATTTTCAAAGAATGGAAAATGGGTTTAGCGCACAAAGTGTACTACATAGGTTGAGTTTTGCTAGCGTATACGACTCTACAATTTTCCTGGATGCTTAAATTATGTCCATGTGATTAATGGAAATGATGTTAGGTTGATTAGATCTCACATTTGAGTTAGCGTTGTGTTTCTAGTAACCGTTTGTTCAATAATAACCTCTTATGTTTATGATACTATTCTGCAAAGCGGAATCACCATTACGAAACTAATTGGAGTGATCGTCCTACGTTTTGCAAAATCGGAAGTTTTTGTGGTGCATAAATCTACTCTCTCAACTATTTCAATTCGATATGCATCAAATGGGTTTTGATCACCATTTTCAATCCAAGCAATCTGTCCTTATAGGTTTCATGCATGGTCTTGTGTTTCTTCCTGTAAGTTTGTTGAATCCTTTTTCGCTTTTTCTCGTCTTAATCTATGATTATGCACATCATATTTACAGAAGTTCTACTTGAATGAAAATCAGAAATCAAATCTGTCTACTGTGCCATTTCCATGACAGATGAACTCATAGTGAATTTTTAACATTACAACCTATTTTTGTTTTGCAGGTGGTGTTAAGCATATGTGGTCCTCCCTCAACAAGTTTGCTTGTGGAGAACAGAAACGCTCCAAATGAGAAGCAAGAGCATCAAGTTTTGAACTCTGCAACACATTCCAGTTGATTAATTAAATTAATATAAGATAATTTCATCGATCGATTGCATGTACGTATCATCGAAGGCAAGCTTAATTTAAAATCGTTCTAATTAACAAATCAATGACATTTTTTTTTCCAAGGAAACAAATTAAGCTTGCATGTGATTAGAGATCCTATGTGATCCATGAAAGAAATTAAACTATCTAGCTAGACAACGAAACAACGACATTCATATTTGATGCGATGCACGTTGAGGGCATTAAGGATGCAGGAAAGTTGACGAGAAAAAAATAACTGTGTTTTTATACAATTGAATCGAATCAATTACAAAAACTGTGATGGTGTTCGCATACACCCAATTAATCAAATTCAATTACAAATACTATGAGGGTGTAAATGAACAACCACTTAGCCTAACAAGTCTCTAATTAAACACAAGTGTCTAAACACAAATCATATGCAAGGTCTTGTGAGAAATCTGGAATGTAGTCATCATCAGGCCATTAAGTGAAATGGCAAGTATTCTTCAATGGAGACAAGGGCTGAAGCTCAGCAAAGATGTCATTCTGCTCGTCTCTCATAATGTCTGTGTCCATGCTAATGGCAGCGGCAGTCACTGATGGTGATGATGATGATGGCTGATCTGCATCCGTAACTTCTATCGTCTCAACCTCAGCTCCAGCATTCGGCGCTGTATCAGGATTGTTGTAGGCGGCTTCCATAATTGTCATGAATTCTTCATTATCAATATCACAGTCGATATCTAATAGGAGTGAGTCAATTTCAATATTCTCATGATCATCAAAACAACTAGTAGTGCCGCCACTGTTGACGGCACCCATGTCTGCGTCGATGATGGCACTGTTGGTAGCCATGAAAAGTAATAATGGCTGATCCTGCAGGTTGTTGATCATTGACGCCGTGACTTCTTGCGCAGCACCAGCGGGCACGGTTATTGACTGCTGATCACCGTCGACGTCTCCACAAGAATAGTAAGGCAGCGCTGGTAGTACCATGGCGGCTTCGTTCATCGTGCCTCCTTGAACATAATATTGATCAACATTGATGTATTGTTCATGGGCAGTGATATTATTCATGGGAGGCACCAAGGCTGCTTCTTCATGACCAACACCATTGACATCTCCACAAGAATAAGAAGGTAGATATGGCACATTAATGCAGTTCACCGCGCCTTCTTGAGCACCAACATCGAACTTATTCTCTTCCTCGAATTGATGATGATCAACTAGGACAGTTGATGTAGTGTTGGTTTTAGTACTAGTATTAGCTTTGTTACTCTTTTTGTAGATCTTGCAAAGGGCGTAATCTTCAAACTGTATGGCAAAGAGAATTTTAAACAACAAATTAATTAATATTCAGTACAATAACAATTCTTATAAGAAAAAACATTCCAATATATTATTAAAAGAAACGGGAACAATTGTTAATGCGTGCTACTATGAGATTAATTATTAATTTGAAGCTGGCAATAAAACATGCAGAAAAATATAAAGGTGGACACATTTCCCTAGGGTTTTTATTTTTTTTATAATCGTGGATGTTCGAGCCCTTTCAGCCCTTCCTTAGGAACTTAGGCTTGACTATTCCCACGAGAACCAGTTAGACTACCCCAATTCCATGACCTAGGCAAAACCAATATATTCGGAGTTGGACAGCAGAATTCAATCTAATGACATCATATTTATTGGTCATCAAACACATCTTATCAATAACTTTAATTACTACTTCACCAATTCAATCGGACCCAAGCTAGCTAGGACTTTGTTTTTTAGTTTTTTTAATCTTACAGTTAAGATATTTGGATGTATGTTATAATGAATGAATGTCTGAGTAAAAATTCTAATATGTGCATTATTGATTGTCAACCGATTAACTAATGATAAAAAATTCTGTGGTTATATATTATATACCTTCCCGTGTGAGTGATATTGCGGAGCCAATATGTATTCTTGCATGATCCAATCGGTCTTCAAATTTTTTGCTTCAAAGAAGTTCAATACTGCCTTATTTCCCAAGAATTGCCCATTGTATCCTACAACATCTTGCTGTCCAAGAGAAGCTCTCCAAGATCCACTCGATCAACAATGCACCTATTCGACCTAGAGCTATTCTTGTGTTTCTTGATTCTAGGGCTGAAGAAGTACCATTCTTTGGCTCTCTTTCTCTCGTACAAACCTGCCAAGAATTAATGTAAAATATACTATATTATTAATTTGGACAAAAAAAGCCACTGTATATAGATGCATGCATGAGTTCCAAACCCTAACTCTAACCCTAGTGGGTCAACTTCATGACATAATAAAGACAGAGAAAAAGAAGAAAAAAACAATATGAACAAGCAAATAAGACAATGAACACTATTAAAAAAAAAAAAAAAAAAAAAAAAAAAAAGGCAATGAACACTATCACACAACTATATATACTTACTTGTGAGGATGTCGGGTAAATAATTGATGATGCTATCGGCAAGGTCGTGAATCTCTTCGAATTGGATGCCGGGGTTTTGTGTTTTGGGAAGAAGAAAGTGATGGAGTAAACCAAATCTGTCGGAGCAAACACGTAACCGCGGCGAAAAAGAACATCTGATGAACCTGAACCACCAAGAACCGAACACAATGCCATATTGATTTAACTTTGATGAAGAATCAGAGAAACGGGAGCTATGAAGAACGATAATAACAAGAAGAATCAAAGAAATCTTGATTGGTTGATGGTGTTATTATTTATATATGTACAAACAAAGCGCGTGCATGCATGCAAGTCGGTGCGCATTCGTGGGGGTAATATGCTGGATCTACTTATCTACTTAGTTAACGCTTATAACGGCTAACTAAAACTATATCTATCCACCTGTAATAATGTTTTTTTTTTTTTTTTTTTGCCATTTTTTTTTCTGTATTTTTTTAAGAAAAAAGAAATGTACTTGTGTGCAATTTACTATTGTAATAAAGTAGCAGCTAAACGGACCCTATTATTTGCTCAAGGGACCCTATTACTATAGTGTACTCCAATTTTAAATTATTTTTACTTTGTTTATCCCAATTTTTTTTCTAAATTCCAAGAATACTTTTGTTCACCCCATCGCCCCTCGTCCAGGCCTCCAGGGGTGGACCCATGAATTTAAGGAGCCCTGGGCTAGACTAAGATAAGTAAAATATTGTAATTTTTATTTAAATAAAAGAAGAATCAATCTATTTCATATTAGCTAATGCTAATTATCTTCTTTTAATGGAAATAAAAAATTATCTGATCTTTTAAGGAAAATAAAGTTTGATGTAGCAACCTATGTACATCGTCATGGTTAGCAAAAAAAAATTAATAAATGATTTGCAATATAAATTTTTTAATGGATAGTCCCACGTTAAAAAATATAAAATAAGCCGTACATGTAGATTAGATAGTGAAAGTAATAACATCATTGAATGACAAAATTACAAACTTTTACCTTTTACGTTTTCCTTTCCTGTTCAACATTTTTCTTTTTTTGAAATTAGGGTGGGCTATAGCTTTTTGATGGGTTGGACTATGCTTTGATAATTTTCTTTTTTTTGTCTCTAAGCATATACTAATGTGGGGTTACATGCAAATTACCCTGGGTTATAGCCCACGGAAATTTACAAGTAGGCTTGCCACTACCGCCTCATCCCAAAGACCCCTTAATCCTCTCTATTTCTCGATGTTAGCCATTATAAAGCACTTGAACTAGGTTACAAGTGTCGTAGAAGTGTGTTTTCGTCGAACAAGGTCGGATGTGGTCGCACCATGCCCTAGAAATGAAGAAGTGTCACCCACGGGTTTCGGTCGCACAACGCTCCGATCGAAACCAATTTAGAGGTATCGTCCGATTCTGACCGAAACTTCTTTAGAGATCTCGGTCACCTCCCACCGAGATTGTGAAGTGGTATCGGTCTCAGTGGGTGACGGAAAGATCCGTAAAAGCTCTTAAGAGGAGTCTCGCCATGTGTATCCGAGACGTCTTTAGATGTGTCGGCCCCGTGTATCTCGAGACCTCTTTAGATGTGTCAACCTTGTCTATCCAAGACCCCGAGGCAACAATAATGAACAAAATAAAAAATTTAAAACTCCAAAAAATATAATAAAAATGACCAAAAATAGTGGGTTTTGCTTGGAATCACTTGATATTCTCAATTCCATCGACATTCAGCACCTAAAATGCAAGATCAATCCCCAAATCGAAACCCTAAACTTAACAACAAACCACAAAATACTATAGACTAAAGAAGGCAAAAAATCCAAGAACAACTAGAAATGGATGCGAAAAGAGGAGAGGAATGTACCCATGGCATCGAATCGATGGGGTTTTACTCGAATTTCATCGAATTTGGACCGAAGGTAAGAGTGTGATTAAGAGAGGAGTAACTGGAGTATGGGTGATTGTGGTGAGTTGGGTATGGGTAAGTAAAAACTCTTTAATATAGAGGGATAGTTGGTTCATTTTACTAAGGGGCAAAAACATAACTAAAAACTGGGATCCCTTGAGCAAACAGTGGGGTCTGTTTACCACTATTTTATAATAATAGTACACAAAAGTATAAACTTGTCGATCTCCTCTCCTCTTGGCGGCTAGCCCTAGCCCTAAGATAATTTTTTGAGTTTTCTCTCTTGATTAAAGATCTTGAACCACCGCCGATCTTCTCTTTTAATCGGTGGTAGTTCAAATCTCCATATCTCTGTATTTTATGTGTTCAATAAAGTGCAGATCTTTTCTGATCTGAAAAGATTGGACCTAGTTGTTGCGGTACATCTTCCTCAACACTTGTTTTTGGATCTGTGCGGCTATTGTGTTGGTCTTTATTTTAGTTGTATTTTTAGGTAGTTTGTCTTCCCTTTGTTAGAAGTCTTGATTTTGTCTTCTCTTTGTCGGGAAGTTTTAGCTTTTCTTCTCTTTGTTGAGAAGTTTTGTTATTCGTTATGTGGTTCTAGCGAGTGTTTGTATATAGTAATATGTTTCAACGTTGTAGTAAACAAAGTCCTAATTGTCAAACTATTTTAATTTCACAATCCCATTCACAACTAAAAGTAATGACATTTCTTTTGAACATATAGGATTAGCGAATTAATGCACTTCTTTTATTCTATGTCCGGTCTCGTACCGAGCCATTAATAATTAATGAAACTTCGATTTTTCTTTAAAAAAAAAAAGTACAAACCCGCCACAAGCAGCTATGAGCCCAAATGGAGATCTTATTCTCTTTACGATATAGGCTTATAATGCCCTAAACACAACCATGTTGCGGAGAAAACACGGCCCAAGCCCAAGTTGGTGGCGCTGGGGCCCGCTAGCGCGGTGTGGGCGTAATTGTCCATCGAGCTAGCGGGGGAATTTTTCGATGCGAGTTATATGGCTCCCAAACAAGGATAGAAAATTCAACTTCGCTTATAATTTTGCTCACATAAAATATAAAATTAATTCGAAGAAGTGCAATTCAACATAAGAAATTTATGTAAAATCTCGACGTGATAAAAAAGTATAAATAACTTCATTTAAGTGTTAGAGAACTTCCAAAATTTGTCAAAATGCATCAAAAGTGTTTTTTTTTATGATATTATGTTTTTCACTACAACAAAATCTAGTTTTAATGACATCAACTTTATGACAGTTTAAGAAAAACTGTCATTGAAACTAAAAAATAACGACATTTTTTTAATGAATTGTCATTGTAGTAGTCCTAACAATTGTTTTTCAATAAGATGACTTTTTTTATCACGTTTTTATGACAGTTTGTAGATGTCATTATAAAAGAGTCTAAATCATGGGTTTGCAAACTGTAGTTGCCAACATAATCTCTTCAGGGTTCTTTATAGTTAGGATAACTTGTTCATTATGTTGATCTAGCATTGAGGCTATTCATCCACAACCAATTTTCTATTTTTCAAAATGTTTGTTTTTTATAAAATAAAAAATGCACTTGCCACACGAATTTACAATTTCTTGTACTTCATGCAAATTTGAAACTGGACTTTTTGTTATATGGTCAGGTTCAGTCATTCAGATGTCTGCACATACTGACATACCACATTTTGATCATGATAATCAAATAATTAAAAAACAAATTTTCTTGAATTTCTCAGGAACTTTATAAAATTGATTATCCTTTGCCTCTAAAGGTGTTCTAAAATTGGCCTTTACCTATATATCCAAGTTAAACCTTAATGAGATTCATTTTAACTCATTGTTTATTTTTCATCAGGTAAGCTACATTTTGATGTTTGCTTACATATCTTTGACTTTGGGAGACGTGTCTCTCTCATCATCATTTTGTATCTCATCTAAGGTATGTTTTTTCGGTCTTTAAAATCCCATTTCTTTCTGTCACAATGTTTATATTTTTCTGATAAATGGCTGCTAAGATTTGGTCAATGATTGCTATCTTTCTTTCTATTTTCTTTCAGTTTCTTTATATGTGCGTAGCATTGTGGAGCTAGATAAAATAGAACTTCTCGAAATATAAGCTAATTGTCATGCTATTGAGCTATTCATTTGCCCACTTGGTGAAAACTTATCTTCAGAGTAATGGGATTATTATATAGACCAGTACTAGTCAATGTAGCACATCTCTTATCATTATTGCTTGGATCCGACTCTTCTTGTTATGTACAAATAAAAAGCTAAATCTAAATTAATTTTTCCTATCTCAGCCTAATTACTATCACTACTAATATCAACTTTGTCTAAGAATGACAAATGTGCATCTATTTTAGCGGTTACTTTGATGTATGATCTCACTGAGGAGGAAAGAAATTGATCCATTCCAGCAGTAACTGCTGGAATAGGTTCCCCTTGTTCAATGGATTAGAACCTAGATGGCCATGACCAGCGATTGGAATGGAGCTTAAAACATGAGATTTATTCTTTTCTATATGGCAAACCTATCCTGCCTTGGTTCTTATGAGTTATGATCGAGGTCGTTGGGAAAGCAAATTTTTAGTGATGCTTTTAAAGTTATTTCATTTTCCTAAAGAACCTAACTTCCTTTAATCTTAATGCCATCTTTTTTTTTCCCTTTTTTCACCTTATTTGGACTCCTTTCTTAATTCTTAGTCTCAGTATCTTTTTAATCTTTTACAAATAGATGCTAAATTAAGCAGCTCGGATTAGTTGTGTGTTACTTGGCTTCTCGTGTGTTATCCTGGTCATGCTTGTCTGTCCTTGGATCCATTGGGTTTTTTAGTGCCATTGGAGTAAAGTCCACGCTAATTATAATGGAAGTAATCCCTTTTCTCGTTTTGGCTGTAAGTTCTTTTTCTTAAACATTTTTAGTTCTTACATTGATAAAAATAGACTATTAAGTTCGATTAAAAATCTAATGTGAACTTCCATATTTAATGTATTTTTCTAAATTTATCTGTGCTTTCAACTATCAATTAAAATTGAATGTTTCTACTAACCTTGATTAATATGGGTTCTTAGATATGCTTTGTTTATGAGTGCTTAAGCAATTTTTCCCTGTATTCTACTTGGCAAACTTCAGCTTATGCAACATGGTGCTTCATGTATCTGGACCACTACCTTTTAAAGAAATATGCCTCAGTATATTGATTGTGTGCAATAATGTTGAAATATGTGGTGTTGATAGTGGGTTTACAAACTGTTTAAAAGCCTTATTTGTGCCGTCCCATACTCCCTCCGTTTAAAATGTAAATCGTTTAAGGTAAGGGCACAAGAATTAAGACATTCTTAACTACGAGTGTAATTTACATCTACGTCATTTGAAATTAAATGAATTGAAGAATTGAAGAATCATAATATTTGAATTGTCTAAGGGTAAAATGGGTAAAAAGGCAATAAATACACTCTCAAATTCCGAAAACGACTTACAATTTTGAACAAGAAGTTTTTGCTATAACGACTTATATTTTTAAATGCAGGGAGTAGTATTTAGATGCCATTGTACCTGGTACATTTTCTTATGACTAGTTTTAGCTTCAAATTTGGGCTAGCCCGTCTCATCCATTTGGTAGTACAATGAAGTTATAATGTGTTTCTTTAAGTACGACACATTTCATCAAAGATTTCAATTTGCTGGAAAAAGAGGTGAAAACTCAAATTTGAAATTCAATGATTACTTGCTGAAATTTTTATTTTGTTTTAGGTTAGAATTTTTCATTTTAAGTGGACAACTTTTCAAATATTAACTCGCCATGAGTCAACCGTTTCTGAGTAAAACTTATTTAAAGCTTTGAAGAAAACTCTAACCAGGGAACTTAGCTGGTCCAATTATTTAAGCAGGGCACTTCTTTGGAGTGTTAGGTTATGCGCAATGGGATCACACTTATTTTGCAATGTCAAGCTTCTAGTCGCACATTGGTAGGAGATCGTAGGCTACCAATCGTCTTTGCCCAACATTGTGAAGATAATTGTTTAACTGGTTGTTATACAATTAGTGAGAAGTACTATGCAAATACTAGGATTCACAGTGAATGGATATGACTGCTTTTTCTTGTCCAAATGATGGCATATTGTCAAAAAAGAATTTATTGTATGATATTGGGTTAAAGCCTTTTCAAGACCATTTTTGTTGCCTCCATTTATTTTGTAGATTATACGATAATACTATTGAAAGTCATTATGAGTCTTGAATAACCTAAATAGTTTCACTTGTCTTTTTAATATTTAATTGATCATGCAGAAACTAATCGAGAATGGATTGCATGCTCTTTTAAATTGAAATTTTCTTTTTGGTCAAGCATTCTATTAAATTAAACATCTTGCTACCAGGTTGGAGTTGATAACATGTGTATCTTGGTCCATGCTGTAAAGAGGCAACCATCAGACATGCCTTTAGAAGGACGAATAAGCAATGCTTTAGTTGAAGTTGGGCCATCTATTACCCTAGCTAGTTTATCTGAGATTATGGCATTTACAGTTGGAAGTTTTATTCCTATGCCAGCATGCCGAGTATTCTCTATGTTTGCAGGTCAGAAGTTCTCCTTAAAAGGTTAATTTTTATTTATTTATTTCCTGTAAAGTTCTTCAACAATCTTAACTTGCTTCTATTATATTGCAGCATTGGCTGTTTTCCTGGACTTTCTTTTGCAGGTCACTGCTTTTGTTGCTTTGATAATTTTTGACTTCTTGAGAACTAAAGATGATCGAGTTGATTGTTTTCCATGCATAAAAGCCCCTTCGTCAAATTCTGAAAATGATAGAGGTATTTTGAAGCTTTCTCCCATTGCTCGCGCATTACATAGATATGGTTGTATATATATAGGGTACTACTACCATGAGAACCAAAAAACCCATGTCATGGGAACTTTATTTTAGACCATTAAATCTTAATCTAATGGTCGACCGACAACGTGATGCATAAATTTATTTGAACAAAAAAAAATCTACTTGAAGCCAAAGCATCTCTGGTGAGATGGATCAGGCATCACTTGCCAAAAGGCAAGGTATAGGGAGGTCGTTGGTTCGACTCATGCCGAAGTAAGGAAAAAAAATCTGCTTGAATTTTATGCATAATATTATTTTACAGTTTTTTTTTTACCTTTTTTTACTAGTTAATTCCAAAAAGTGATATAAAAAATAAAAAACTTTTGTTACCTTAGAACAACAATTATCGCAGATCTGTTAATAAATATCATCCATTGTAGAACTTTATCCTTAGTCCCAAATTAATTGGGGTCGGCTTATACAAAATATTTAATAATCTATTTTTTGAAGAAAACAAAGTATTTAATACTATGTTTTTTGCTTTTTATTAGGAAAGAGCATCACGTTAAAAGTGAAAATAGTCGCCAACAATTTTGTTTCTTCTTTCAAGTTTTTATTTTATTTTTACTTGTCAGTTTTGTTTGTTATGTGGCTACTTATGCAAGAGAAGTGAATTTGAGTTTGATTGTGGTGATGAACTTGTTACCAAATTATTGACTAATAATCACTTAATCAGTAATAGATCATAAAAAAGAAACAAATAACATTCCATGACACTTGCTCCGGCTTCTTATTCTATGTAGAGTGATGAGACAAATTATCAAGATAGATAACAAAACAATAAATATTAGAAAAGGATTCATTCATCTTCACAAATTTTATCTAAGAGATCTGGAATTTCCACATTAAAAGATTAAAATTGATTCGATTGCTTCTTCTCCATGATCATGAAACCTTCTTAGGTGTACTCGTATGTTATTCCTCTTTCAAATTATAATAGAGGATTGCCTAGCAAACAGTGTTTACATTCTTCTTGCAATCCGGACAGAAACTTTGGAGCCATAGATGCTAAGTTGAATCTCCTATGTACACCACCTCACGTTGTTGTCGCCATAATTGATTGTTAGAAATATGAACTTCATATTTGATCGATATATATAAACTTTAGTGGGGTCTCCTTGGCGATGCTTCTAAGCGAGACCATTCATATGTAGTCACGTAGATGTTGGAGGAAAATTCTTGATGCGTGTCGAGCGCGTCAAAATAAATATATATCCCGATGAGATTACCAATAACCACAAGAACTCGCAAGTAGTGGCAAGCACGGGGTCGAACCACAAAGACCAAGTTTTCAACTTAGGTTACTAACTTAAAACTTACCTAGAGTGTTCAAGAAAATGTCTCTAATTTTACTAAAAATAATAATTAAAATATAATGTAAATAAATTAATCAAAATGGAAAAGAACAGTTCAAACCATCAGTTTCACAAACCTCTTCAATTTGGCATAATTCTAAATACAGTACTTGATCCAATTAAAGCATGCAATTCACAGTAATTTAGTGTAGTTATAGACCCGGTAATGTACGCGGGTCTTCGCGCTTCCTGATGTCGGTAGCCAAGGTACGACCGTTGACTACTTTCCTGACCAAGTACGCAACCTGATCGCTAGTGCTCCAGATTTAACGCATTAATCGCATTACATCGATTAGTGAAGGCACTACACCTAGACAACCGGATCGCTAGTGCTCCCGATTTAGCCTAGATCCCTAAGGTATTTGATCGGTACCAAAAGGGTTTAATCAATTGGTATGATCAATTGCCACTAGTGTGGTCTTATTGCACAAACACGGGTGCTTACGACTCACTGGCATATGAATTGAAGTTTAAACTAGTGTTTAACTTCAATTATTAAAATAATACCAAAGAAAATAAATTACTTATGAAAAACAAATTAAATAAATAAATAAATAGATCTCACATATGTTTTATGCCAAAAAGAATGATTTGATCCACTTCCGGTTCAGACGAATGAGTTTAGCCGACCATAGTGTAGAAGAAGAGGAGAGAAAATACTAGAAAACACTGAGAAAAAAGGAAAAAAATGTCTCCCCGACTCCCCGTCCAAAAACCCTAATTAATACCCCTAAATTTGGGTCTACGGATGTCTATTTTCGAGTTTGGTGCTTGACACGTCCGTCGAGGACAATCTGTGGCTATTTTTTGGTGTTTTTCTCGGACTCGAAGTAAGAAAAAAAATTTGCTTGAATTTTATGCATAATATTATTATACAGTTTTTTTTTTACCTTTTTTTACGAGTTAATTCCAATAAGTGATATAAAAAAATAAAAAAAACTTTTGTTACCTTAGAACAACAATTATCGCAGATCTGTTAATAAATATCATCCATTGTAGAACTTTATCCTCAAATCCCAAATTAATTGGGGTCGGCTTTATAATGAATACATACAAAATATTTAATAATCTTTTTTTTAAGAAAACAAAGTATTTAATAATTAATTTAAAGTTATTTAATACTATGTTTTTTGCTTTTTATTAGGAAAGAGCATCACGTTAAAAGTGAAAATAATAGTCACCAACAATTTTGTTTCTTCATTCAAGTTTTTATTTTATTTTTACTTGTCAGCTTTGTTTGTTATGTGGCTACTTATGCAAGAGAAGTGAATTTGAGTTTGATTGTGGTGATGAACTTGTTACCAAATTATTGACTAATAATCACTTAATCAAGTAATAGATCATAAAAAAGAAACAAATAACACTCCATGACACTTGCTCCTAGGCTTCTTATTCTATGTAGAGTGATGAGACAAATTATCAAGATAGATATCAAAACAATAAATATTAGAAAAGGATTCATTAATCTTTACAAATTTTATCTAAGAGATTTGGAATTTCCACATAAAAAGATAGAAATTGATTCGATTGCTTCTTCTCCATGATCATGAAACCTTCTTAGGTGTACTCGTATGTTATTCCTCTTTCAAATTATAATAGAGGATCGCCTAGCAAACAGTGTTTACATTCTTCTTGCCATCTGGACAGAAACTTTGGAGTCATAGATGCTAAGTTCAATCTCCTATATACACCACCTCACGCTTTCTTGTTGTCGCCAAAATTGATTGTTAGAAATATGAACTTCATATTTGATCGATATATATAAACTTTAGTGGGGTCTCCTTGGCGATGCTTCTAAGCGGACCATTCATATGTAGTCACGAAGATGTTGGAGAGGAAATTCTTATAGACGAATTCTTCTGACATAGGAAAGAGCATCAAATTAAAAGTGAAAATAATAGTCAACAATCAATTTTGTTTCTTCTTTCATTTTTTTTTTGACGTGTCAATTTTGTTTGTTATATGGCTACTTATGCAAGAGATGTGGGTTTGAGTTTGATTGTGGTGATGAACTTGTTACCAGATTCTTGACTAACAATCACTTAATCAGTAATAGATCATAAAAAAGAAAAAAATAACACTCCATGACACTTGCCCCAGCTTCTTATTCTATGTAGAGTGATGAGACAAATTATCAAGATAGATATCAAAAAAAATATTAGTAAAAGATTCATTAATTCTTACAAATTTTATCCGAGATATCCGGAATTTCCACATAAAAAGATTGAAATTGATTCGATTGCTTCTTCTCCACGATCACATGCAACTTTCTTGGTGTACTCGTATGTTCTTCCTCTATCAGATTATAATAGAGGATTGCCTAGCAAACAGTGTTTATATTCTTCTTGCCATCCGAACAAAAACTTTGAAGCTATAGATGCTAAGTTCAATCTCCTATGTACACCACCTCACTCTTTCTTGTTGTCTTGTAATTTTTGTTAGAAATATGAACTTCATATTTGATTGATATGTATATATATATAAACAAACTTTAGTGGGGTGTAACGGCCCAAATTAATTTAATTGAGTATTAGTGTTAATCACGATGATTAACGGTTAATTCGGGCGTTACGGTGACAGCTGGGTGGACTCAAATAAGAGTACCCAGGTTATATTGTGTTATTTGTGTATGTTGTATGTCTATTATTGTGATGTGGAAATTTATTATTTATATAAACATCACATGTGTGTAAGTTGACATCGGGCAAGGCTACGAGTCGGGTATATGTCCCGAAGTGCGTGTCGAGGACCGGTACGGGTATTGGGTAGCGGGTACGGGGCATAGGTTGCTTAGGGTAATGAGTGCTAGTGTAACGTACTTATGAATTTTATATAATTTATTAGGTGATTTAAGCTATAATGTATTAATGAATTGGTTGAAGTCCTATAGTTTGATAAGAAAAATCAAAGCATGCATAGGATAATCCTCGAGATGCACAACAAGGTAATTCAAGGCAAACGTTGTCATGATAAGGTGTCAAGAACTTTGGTGACGCAGGTGTTCAGAACCGTCCGATCTTCCTCGAGATGCGCACACACGCTAGATTAAAACACAACTATATATATCACATTGATCGATCAACATGCAAAGAGGGAAAACGGTTTCATCAAATCGTTGGGAGATTTTGTGAGAGAAATCGAAGTTTTGGAGGGACGAAATCGAGCTTGAAGAGGAAATCCGAGCCTCACAACATCGATCTAAGGTAATCTCTACCATTTTAATGGAAATTTTTGATAAAAATGTGATTAAAATGGGTTGTGGTGAATTCGGATTTTATTTATTTTTACTTGGTTTTAGGAGGTCAATTTGGTGTTCTTGAGGTTTAGTTTGATGAATCTTATCAATTGGGATCAAATTTGTGGAAAATTGAAGTGATTTGGTAAATTTTGGGTTTATTTGCATGTATGTTGAATCCGAAAATTTGATGTTGTTTGGGTTGATTTGAGGGAAAATTTAGAGGTTTTGGAGGTCTCCAATGGAGTGGAATGGAAGAGAAATCGAGAGGAGAGTGAAGAAGAAGCAAGAAGAAGAAAAAAAAAAAAAAAAAAAAAAAAAAAAAGAAGAAACCAGAGGCGCCGGTGCGCCCCGGTGGAGAAGAAGAAGAAGGGGGGGCACGCACGCGTGCGTGCGTGCGTGCACCCTGGGCCCGGCGGCTGGGCCGGCCAGCCCACATCCGGTGGGGGGCCGGCCAAACCGCCCGGCCCAACCCGGTGGGCTGGACCGGCCCGACCCGACCCGCCCAGAGGGGCCGAACCGGGCCGACCCGGTTGGGTCGGGTCCGACCCGGTTCGGGGGACCCACATATATTATTTAAATAATATATTTAAATAATATTTTTATTTATTAAAAAAAAAAAAAAAAACAGTTTTAAATTCTGGAAAATAGGAAAAATAGGAAAAAAATATCAGAAAAATTGGGAAAAATTCTAGAAAAATATAGAAAATTTGAAAAAGGTAGAAAAGTAGGTACGGGACTTTTCGGGTATTTTTGGAACCCCGACATTGTCCGGAAGAGGTACCACAACTGCAAAATGGAATATATGATATAATATTATAAGTGTGTTATTAATAATATAAAACACTATAAATGGACTTCAGGGACTGGGGAACCATAGCTCGGGCATAGGAGAGCTAGGCGGGTCGGATTGACGGGTCCGGGAAGTCTGAGTGCGTAGTTACAGGTGCGTAAAACCCTTGAGAATGTTACACTTTAATTCATGCGTGGTTTGTCCATATGAATGATGTGTTTATTCATTTGTTTATTTATCGCCTTGTTACATATTTTGGTTGCCATGTTATGCATTGCGATTATGTGTTGGACGGTGTTTGATGTGTTCACATTGTCGGAGGTTAATCGAGATGGTTGTGGTACGGAATTGAGTAGGCTAGGTTGTAGCGCGTGTATCGGGCTTAGCGGTGAATAGCTACCCGAGCAACGGGGTGCACGTGTCCGGTGGGTTGCGATTTGTTCCTGGCCACCGTTAGTAGTTTGGGTGTGGTCTAGGCTTGATGTGCTC
The DNA here is from genome assembly GCA_039657345.1 of Stephania japonica. Classification (NCBI taxonomy): domain Eukaryota; kingdom Viridiplantae; phylum Streptophyta; class Magnoliopsida; order Ranunculales; family Menispermaceae; genus Stephania; species Stephania japonica. Next base: position 12,037,426 of record CM077562.1, read on the forward strand.
GGCCCAGGGGCATCCGAATCTACGAAGTACGATCTAGTTTGGTTAGACTCGTCACACTTCTATCTAGTTTTCTTATAAATGATAACGTGGTTGGACCCGATTTCTCGAATGGTGTGTTATTTTCTCTGTGTGTGATCGAATGGTTTTATTTTGGATATCTTGTTATTTACACCATAGGAATATGATTCCTGTCGTCAGGGTCATATTCATATGTCTCGCAGGTTATTATGGTGGTTTTTCATGATTAACGTGTAGACTTCTCTTGGGAATTTACTCACTGGGCTCGTTGCTGTATGTGTTGGGCAACTGAGCGCAGATCCTGGTACGAGCAAGAGCAAGGGAAAGGAGATACTAGGCGACTATCTCTAAGGCCGTTGCTGCTGATAGCTAGTGTTTTGATATCATGTATGTATATACTATTTTGCTGGGTTTTGGGGACTTTATAACTTTATCACATGTATATGGATTACTGTTTAGTTCGTCTCAGTTATATACATGGTGTTTGTATCCGGGTTTTCCACTACTTAGGTTAAATAATTTCTCATAAAATATGAATTAAGTGCTTCCGCTGATGATATAATTGTAATTATCAACTAATCTGCTAAATGTGTCAGACAACTTAATATAGTAGGATTAGTTACACGGAGCATCACTCCACAGAGTTGCGGACGTGGCAGCAGTGATGACGTGTCCGGTGATGTGACAGGCGCTGCTGGGCTTGAGGGCCGAAGGCGTGGGTCACGGGGCGGCCCCGGGAGATTTAGGGCCGTCGCATGGGGTCTCCTTGGTGATGCTTCTAAACGAGACCACTCGTATGTAGTCCCGTAGATGTTGGAGAGGAAATTCTTATAGACGAATTCTTCTGACATAGGAGAAAGAGCATCACATTAAAAGTGAAAATAATAGTCAACAATCAATTTTGTTTCTTCTTTCATTTTTTTTGGACTTTTCAATTTTGTTTGTTATGTGGTTACTTATGCAAGAGATGTGGGTTTGAGTTTGATTGTGGTGATGGACTTGTTACCGATTATTGACTAACAATCACTTAATCAAGCACTAGATCATAAAAAAAAAGAAAAAATTAACACTCCATGCCACTTGCTCCACTTCTTATTCTATGTAGAGTGATGAGACAAATTATCAAGATACATATAAAAAAAACATATTAGAAAAAGATTCATTAATCTTTACAAATTTTATCTAAGATATCTGGAATTTCCACATAAAAAGATTGAAATTGATTCGATTGCTTCTTCTCCACGATCACATGCAACCTTCTTGGGTGTACTCGTATGTTCTTCCTCTTTCAAATTATAATAGAGGATTGTCTAGCAAACAATGTTTATTTTCTTCTTGCCATCTAGACGAAAACTTTGGAGCCATAGATGCTAAGTTCAATCTCCTATGTACACCACCTCACTTTTTTTTTTGTTGTCGCGTAATTTTGTTAGAAATATGAACTTCATATTTGATCAATATATATAAACTTTAGGCGATGCTTCTAAGCGAGACCACTTGTATGTACACGTGTAGATGTTGGAGAGGAAATTCTTATAGACAAATTCTTTTGACATAGTTGGTATATAGAGGCAAGGATTTACCAAATCAATCGTGTAGCCCCTTCATAAAACACCTTAAATTGTAGAAAAAAAAACCTTAAATTAGAGATCCACTATCATAAATCAACAATAGATCATAAAAAAAGTAACACTCCAATACAACTTTCTAAAAAAGAAAAAAAATGTAATTAGATTTCAAAGCTGAAAAGGGGATAACTTTCAAAAACCCCGTCATTTTTCTTCAAATCGTGCAATCTCATTATAGCTACCTCACGAGCATACGCCTCTCAAAATCCACAAATTGAACCAGCCCGCATCACTTACTAAAGTCTCATCATTAAAATCGTTAATCAACACTCTCCAAAATACCTTTAGTCTACAACTTTAATTAAAATACCACAAATTTTCTAAATCTATGCCTAAATCAATTTCGCATAAACCCAAAAAATATCGATTAAGAAGCAAATAAGAGTAAGAACGAATCAATTCACATATCAAACCAACCCGCATTCTACATCTTTAAGCGAATCTCGCACATAATTCTCCATAATGAAAAAAGAAATGAAAAGCCTCAAAATTTAATTTAATGGAAGATAAGGAGTGCGAGTAATGAAGGAATTAACATTGTTATTTTGTAGGAGATGGAAACCACTACTTTAGTGGGGATGTGTTTAGCGAAAATGTAGAAGTTAAGATTTCCTAGTAATCAATTATTAACTTCATATCTATTGAACCACGATTAATAAAGTTCTAATTGCAAGACATATATGCCCTTCCTTCTTGTGGGACACACAGTGGAATTTTAAAGTTTGAAGGCATTGAAAAAGGATAGTTTGGGAAATAAGGCTATTTTGGCCTCACCACAATTGTTTGGGAGGATTGCCATTATATATATATATATATATTGACACACCCACACACACACACAATTGAAATGTTATAGTTTCTTGCTCTAGTGAAAGTAACATCGATGGATGATACGTAGGTCTTAATCGGGAAAGCTTGGATTGCTTGCTCGTTATATGAAGGTAATATTCAAGATGTTGTTTTCATAAGTCATTATATTACGTACATCAATAGAAAAAATTGTTTGTATTAAAGCATATGCAAAGTTTACAATGTTTTATGATTGATCATATGCTTCTTTTTCCTTTTTGTTTTCTTTTTTGTTTTTAGTATCATCTCACAAATGAGGCTGTAAAATGCCAATGTGCACCTTTACTTTGTTAAACTATAACAGATTGCATAAGACATCGATACGGTTTTAGATTTAGGGTTTATTATTTAGTAGTTTCTATTTTATTATTAAGAAAGTTTATATGTTTATTATTTATTAGGAATTATTAGTAGTTTCTAATTACAAGTAGTTTCTATTTTAATAGTTACTATCTTCTAGATATTAACTAGTAGGAAGTTTATATATTTATTTTAAGTAGGTTCCTTATTCGTAGAAGTTGCTATTTATTAGTTTCTATTTTTATTGTATAAGAAAGTCTATATATACAAGTATTAAGGAATCAATAAAGCAAGCAATTTTAGTGAAAAAGAACTAAAGGAGGAATTGAAGTAGGAGAGTCACGAACTCCGCCTCTTCAATCACCTATTCTATCTCTCTCATCTCTTCTATTTTTTTTTCTTACTTAAAATAAATATATAAATTCCTACTAATTAATATCTAGAAAATAGTAACTATTAAAATAGAAACTACTAATAATTCCTACTAAATAATAAACATATAAACTTTCTTAATAATAAAATAGAAACTACTAAATAATAAACCCTAAATCTAAGACCGTATCATCATCCTCATGCATGGTGCCATGGTCCCCTTAAGGTTTGTTGTGTGGATTTTGTGCCAATTTTGTTAGACAGATAGGGAGTACTTGTTATTGTTTTACTATCTAATATTTTTTTTCCAATGAGTATGATGATAAAACGGTAGATGCTTTGGTAGTTTATTCACATTCTCCATTAAATATATCAATTTTCTTTTATGTATCTTTTTTTATTTGCTTTCTGACAAACTAATTTATGCATCTCAACTTGCTAGGAAATACATGCTCCGATTCTTGGTCTTTGGGGGGTTAAGATAGATGTGGTTATAGTCTTTGTTGCTTTTGCTTTCGCTAGCATCGTAAGTAGTTCTTCTTGATCGAAATTCTTTTCTCTAATGGAGATTTCATCTTTAGTTTCTTTGACCTTTTACAAAACCCTAAAAAGAATATTATATAATTCTAAACATTATAGGCGCTATGCACGAGGATTGAACCTGGTTTGGAACAGAGGATTGTCCTTCCGCGGGATTCCTACCTTCAGGTAAATATTTTCGTACAATGATTTACTATATTTATCTTCCATGTTCCTTGTTGATCTATCCACTAAGATTTGCTTACATGCAGGGGTATTTCAATAATGTCTCAGAGTATCTCAAAATAGGGCCCCCTTTATATTTTGTTGTGAAAAACTATAATTATAGGTAAGATCAATTCATTTTGGTCCAAATTTCTTTTTATCATTATCTATAGTTGTCAGTTGGTTTCTCCATGTTCCTCTTCTTTTTGTACTTTTTCCTGTTATTGTCTACATAGTTGATAACTCGATACAAATACAATCATCAAATTGATAAATGCACATCAAGTGTATGTATACATATAAGAATATTATATCTATGTTCTTTTTGAATGACTTCTTTTCAAGAATGTAAGATTAAAAATCTGCTGGAATTAAGGACAATGCAAAATAAACATTAGTTGAGTGACATTAAATGATTGTGCCTCCCAAGTTATTGTTTTGGCAATGCTAGATAGTCTCCTATTAACTCACCGTGGAAGAGAACAAGATAATCTCTTCTATGATAATCTAAATCTTACATTTTGAATTTTCCTAACATTAGAAGAGCATTCTCATAGATATCGTGCTTGTCAAATCTTTGTGGCATTTAGGAAGGCAATTCTCTTTAACATTTTGTTTGAGAAATCACAAGTTGACACTATATAGTCTATATTCAAAGGGAGATGCTAGAGCCAGAGGTACCCACTTGTCACACCTAACAATCACTCACCGTCAATACACCTTGAGATACGCGTTCGAGGTGTGTCGGACGGCGCACAATCGCTAGGTGTGACAAGTATGTCCACTTAGTATTTTCCATATTCAAATGTAAGGAGGACTTGTTTTATACCTTATGACGTTTATCTAGATCTTGATGTACTTTCAAATTGGAAATCAGTGATGTTTCTGTAAACAGTCCAGGGCACTTGGAGTGACTGTATTATATTAACATAATTAGATACCATATGTTATTTGCAATGAGGTTCAATGATCTAGCTTAGGCATTTTTAATGCATCTTTCTTGGTCAAACAGACAAATGGGCAACAGTATACTTTTGCTGCATGGGTGAGATCTACAATATTTCTTAGCAAAGAGTGGAAATTTTGTTCCCTTGTATCATATTACTAATAAATTTGGCCTAATGTAAGTTATGTAATTTACTTTCGTAGTCAAATGTTTCAATTCTAGGTTGGCGTTGAGCCCTTGTCATTTGACTGAATGTCTCACTTTAACATTCCCACTAATCCCATTCATCAAGTTCTCTCTTTTGATTAAAGAAGAATTAAAAATTTATATGTGTTGACATCTAAAAAATATGTAATTATGGCTCTTGTTTATTTCTATTGTGATTAATTCACTTATAAAATTCATTCTACAAAGTTTTTCCAGGACTTATACTGTAAAAGGGACCAAAATACTCTTAGATCTCAGTTTCTTGTAAAGTTCCCATAATGAATGAGGACAAATCTTAGGGTCTCATTGATCAGTAAAGCATTTTTTTGTTAATTTGAATTTAGAAAATTATTAAAACAACCTAGCATGCAAATTTACTAAATTGTCATCGAATTCTAGATTTTGTTTCTATATGCACAATTCTTTGATGTCTATTTTAAATTGCCTTCAGTATTAGGTGACTATTAATAGTGTTTTGATTTTTGAACACTTTTTAGATTATTGCATTGAAAAGTGTTTTTCAGAAAGCATGTCATTTATCTACCAAAAAAAAAAAAGAAATTATGCCATTTCTCCATCTTGAGTAGATCTATTTGTAGGAATTATGTTCAATATTCATTTATAATTCTTATCAATGTCCGACTACCTCTTCTCAGTTCAGAGTCGAGAGATACAAACAAACTATGCTCTATCAGCCAATGTGATTCTAACTCTCTATTGAATGAGGTAAAATTTCGAGAAGATCTTTTTATCCTATAGACTACGTTTGTTTTCTTTTTTCTTTTGCATAGAACAATGCATCTAGTTTCTATTTGTTTTTTCTTGTACTTTTATAGTGAGAGGAAGTTTAAGGAGTCTCTCTCTCTCTCTCTCTCTCTCTCTCTCTCTCTCTCTCTCTCTCTCTCTCTCTCTCTCTCTTCAGATTCTGCTTTTTATGTCTCTTCTTTTCTCCCTCTCCTCCCTGAATTGCTCTTCAAATCTTCTTCATTAATTCTCTTCGATCTCTCTTCTTGCTTGATTTGTTTCCCTATTTTCTAATCAACAGATCAGTTGCATCAGTTTTTTATCTGCTAGAATCTTGTTCCTCTTTACATATTTTAATGTCTGATTCCATAAACTTATTGGGCTCTCTGTCACCATCTTCTTTAGCCTGCATTCAAGAATATGTATACTCTACCTAATCAATGATAAGTTTTGGTTGGTACCGTATTGCATCATTCTTAATTTTCCTAAAGAATCCAAACATAAGATTTTCTCTGCATCTGAAATTGTTTCACACATCACAGATTGCAAGGGCATCCACAGTACCAGAATCAAGTTACATTGCTAAACCAGCAGCTTCATGGCTGGATGACTTTCTTGTTTGGATGTCTCCAGAAGCATTTGGATGCTGCCGAAAGTTCACAAATGGAAGTTACTGTCCTCCTGATGATCAGGTAGGTGTCCATGGATATTTTGTGCATGTTTAAAGTACAACTGCAGTTGCTTAACAAAAAACAAAGTACAACTGCAGTTTACATTTTCCAGAAGTCGTTATCAATAAATTGCTTGTATATTCATTCACATGTCGGGAAATAAATAATAGTACTGTAAATTTCTAGTATACATGTACTAATTAGCATACCAACAATCTTAGCTATAAAGAAAGTGGTTTACACCTTTTTGCACCATTGTATTAACTGTAGTAACTTCATTCCACAGCCCCCTTGCTGCTTACCAGGTCAAGGCTCTTGCGCACTAGATGGGGTGTGCAGAGATTGTACGACGGTAATGATACCTTAAAGACTTCTAGTCATTCGCTTGTCATTTTCTATGGAGTAAATCATACTTTAATGTTTACGTAGACTTGCTTTCAAATCAATTTTTGTGGTTGTTTCAGTGTTTTCTTCACTCAGACTGGCATAATAACAGACCATCTACAGAACAATTCATAGAGAAACTTCCATGGTTCCTTAACGCACTACCCTCAGCGGACTGTTCCAAGGGAGGTCATGGTGCTTACACTAGCAGTTTGGATCTGAATGGTACACATAAATATTTATATTACTATACTTGACTGTAAATCTCTAGTCTGTTCATTTAATGGGTAAGGAGCTTTGTGCCCATCCTTCACTAATTAATTCGACTGTATATTTGTTTTTTGTACAAAGAGAACCTTCTTTATTGAGAAAAACCGTAGCTCTAAGTAGCTTCTTTAATGAATTAAGAACCATTACTTAAACCTTGAAAGGGATTTTTAAGGTTACTAAACATTGAAAAATCTGGGACCGGGGGAGGGGGGCATGAAGCAGATTTTCAATTACATTCGTACAGACGAAAATTAATGTTTATTGATCTTGTGTGAATGGTATTTAATTTAGCGCCTGTTTCTCTCTCACTCAGATTATGAGAATGGTGTCATTCGAGCATCGGAATTTCGTACATATCATACGCCACTCAATAAGCAAGTATGAAGACACCTTTATTGTGAAAAACTTAGTTTGTCTAGGTTGTACTTGCTTGTTTAGGAAGCCTTTGTTTAATCAATCCATTACTATTTTTGTTGTTGCAGATTGATTTTGTAAATGCAATGCGGGCTGCTCGTGAGTTTAGCTCAAGGATTTCTGATTCTTTGAAGGTGAGTCTAGACACTTGCATGAAAAACTGTAGAAGAGCTCTCATTCCTTTTGTATATCTGGAATTGCTGCTTCAACGATTAAATTCTTTTTGGTTGAATTTGAAAACATAACAACAATATTTAGTACTTTCCTGAAAATAGTGCAACAGTTTCAATGATTGATGACAATGCACTTTCTCTGTTAATTGATATTGGAAAACTGGTATTTAATTGCAAATTTGCAACATCTACTAGTTGGATCAGACATCTCTGCTTTGTTGATTGAAGTGCTTTATTACAACAACAACAACTCCACCTATGCAGTCCACTTGTGTGCACTGCATAGCCGGTCCCAAGTCTGGATAAAGGAGGACTCCGACGCCGAATGGGTAAGGGAGGTCCCAAACCCATTTTTTCATACCCGAAAAATGGGGAAGGAGGCTCCCAAACGTATTTTCCAAGAGTGGAAAATGGAGGAAGGTTGCGATAGGTTGACAGCCAGCGTAAAACTTTTGTCACTCTTCATGAAATGGATCAAACAAATATAATTGATGTGCTTTATTACTCTAAGAAATGTTGTAGCAAATACTTTAAGAGACACTTCTTTTATCACATACTTGACTGACTGGAAAATAACTTGTAGAGTTGATTTTGTTGAAAAGGATCTTCTTGGGGGAATTGTCTTTGCAAGATAACTTTCTAACATATCCTAAGACCATGATTTGTAGGCTCACCAATGGATAACCTTTGGTGAGAGGTCATGAGTTGGTCATACATTTCATGTGTTTGCTTCGTATCTGTTTTATAGTCATGCTTTGCTTTGGCTTGGAAAGTTTTCCCTCTTGATCTTGTTTTTCGCTTGCTCTAGCTTTACTAAACGTTTTATCAATTTCTTTTAAAAAAATGTTACTTCGTGGAAAAGCATGTTTAGGTCTTTTCTTTTCTATGTGCCAAGGAAGGGATGTGGTTTCTTTCTGCTTTCTGGCCACCTATTAGTCTCAACTTATGTTTCCTTTCAGTGATAAAAGTGAAAGTTGTCATTGCATCGTAAGGCATGGCTTTATGGTGCATCTAATACAGAAATCTTCTCTCATATGCATTTCGTATATGGTATGTTACATATATTTTAATTCATTTCACTAAACATTGAGAATTTTTTTTATTTGAATTTTGAAAACATTATATATTAATGGCCTGGGCATTTTATAAGCTAAAATAAAACACAGAAAATTCTCGTCTATTTTCATCTTAAAATATTTGTAATTATTCATTTGGAACGAATAATAAAGTTATCCCCTTTTATGGGGGTAGTTCTTCCTATTTTATTAGGGTAGTTTTGGGCTTAAATATGCAATGTAATATCTATTGTATTTCACTCGTTGAAATGTTGTAATAGATTGGCTTACTCTCTTGAGTTAGGAACGATGAATGTGCCTTTTTAGGATTCAAAAAAAAAAAAATAGTTTTCAAAATTCACGATCGACATATTTGCTTTCTTAACTTCCCCCTTTTTTCTTGGTGCAGATTGATATCTTTCCGTACGCAATGTTCTATATATTTTTCGAGCAATACATGGATATTTGGAAGACAACATTGGTAAATGTTGTCATAGCTCTTGGTTAGCATTCCTACTCTCCAAAAGCGAAGAAACTTTTGATTCTAAATCTTCACTCAAACTTTTTGTTTTGGCTGAATTTTGAAGTGGAAAAGTACAGCCTACGAAACTTTTTAAAGTTCTTGATCTTCCACATGCATAATTTATCCCTGATCCGAACTTGAGGGAGTCTCGTTATTTTTTGTAATAGGCCCAAGTCCAAGTCATGAGAGAGTGTAGGAGTGATTAGTTTAATATGTGGGTTTTAGTTTAGAAGTGGGAGAAGTTCTCCAAAATGTCAAGGCAAGTTGGAGTTCTCACTCCCAAACTTATAACCTTTGTATTTCTTTTCAGCCAGTCCATGTGGGATTATTCTCTTATCTCCAACAGAGTCATTTGGAGAAAGTCATATTCACATATTTTGCCTTAGTTTTTTTTTTTTTTTTTTTTTTTTTTTGAAATCAGAGGTCTTTCTAATTATTCTAATGATTTTATTTACTGATGGCCTTCTGCTCCCTCAGCTTGCCACGAATGTTTTCTATCGATTTCTTCTGTATGTACCCATGTGTTATGTAATGCATGCATAGACTTAATTACAGTTTCATTCAACTTATTCATAAGGACTTAACGAGCTTGCTATTTTTCCAACTGAACAGGTGCTGTATTTACTGTTTCCTTAATTATCACCTGCAGGTATCCATCTTCAAATTGTTGATTTTGATTTACTTGTATCCCTTAATTATTTTTTTGAAATCTTGATGTGAAGGCCTAAGCCATCAAGTCTATACTTGGTTTACTTTTGTCATATTGCAATGGCCACCGTGCGTGCTCTTTTTTATTCCTTGTGGAGATTAATGTTGGCAATTCTCTTGCTTGCGCATTGAAATGCAGTTTATGGAGCTCAGCTATCATTTTGCTTGTGTTGGCCATGGTTGTTGTGGATCTCATGGTATGTCATTCTACTTATCATGCTGTTATCCAAACTAGAACAGTGAATAACCTGTTTTACCAAAACTATTTTCATACTCTGAAAAGTTGTCAATGTTGAACATTCAGTTGCAAAATTCTGCTGTATTTTCTAATTTAGTATTATTTTGAGATAAACTGTGCAAGGGCCTTGATAGAATCATTGGAAAAAAAAATCACACTAGTTGGAAGTAGGAACATATTCTGCTGACTGACATGAATGGATGGACATTAAGCAATGAGCTTTTAAACTCTTTCATTTTGAAGTCCAAGTTTTTTTTTTTTCATCCTCAGCTCTGGTAGAAAACTAGGCATGTTTTTCATGATTCCAGTATATATGAAATAGAACTAGTAAGATCATCTGACAAAATAAATTCTAATGCTGGAACAAGTGTGCTATTTTAGGAACCTTAGTGAGTGACTAAGAGAATCTTAATACGGTAAAATATCCAAAGAAATAAAAAATGCTAGATTATCTCATCCACAAACCCAACTCTAGGAAATATCTCTGCAAAGTTTAGACAACTAGAAACCCACATAGAAGTCATATTGCACAAGTTTTTTTGTTAGAACATCTGAAATGCATCATTACACTCATTGTGAGTATTATGCCTGATTGATGCGTGACTTGGGTATTTTTCTTTTCTTGGTCTTTTCACTAGTCATTTAGCATATGAATTTAATTGTCTTCATCTACCTATATATTTTTATTGAACCTTTTCCTTTAAAAATTAACAAGCAAAGCTTCAATCACAAATTAATTGGGATTGACTACATGGATCCAACTTTACATGTAATTTTATTTGATGTAGTTGACAATGTCATTTAGTAATCTATTAAATCTTTTATCTTATGTGTACCCTACCTCCAAATTCTATCAATTTCTACACATCAAGACTTCTAACTAGCAAATTTGTAGGTTGACTCAAACCGCAACACCCTTCTCTTATTTTATTTTATTTTATTTCTCTACTGATGCTACTCTTACTTTTTTGTGAATTTCCCATATTCTTTATTCTATCCTCGTGTGTTTCCACACTATCTTGTATCTATCAAACCCCATTTTATGTAGATGTTTCTTTATCTCCCAACCGCCACATCCGTGCCCGCATAATTGGTTTTATTCTAGTTTCATAGAGTTTTCTTATAGTTTAATTGTGGTGTTTTGGTTGCATATCATACAGCTTGAGCTTTATCTATTATCATCCTCCTTTACTGCCATTACAGAAGGTGGTGGAAAGAAAGAAAACGCTATATAGTTGAAACTTGAAAGTTAATTTTTGGTTCTAGTTGATTCAGGTTTTACTTAGTGATCTGTAGTGAATTACTCCATCTTCAACATTAATCATCTCATAATTAATCTTTGCAGGGTGTAATGGCAATTTTGAATATCCAGCTGAATGCAATCTCTGTAGTAAACCTCGTGATGTCAATCGGAATTGCTATTGAGTTCTGTGTCCACATAATATACGCTTTCTTGGTTAGTGTTTTCTATTTTTTGATTTGCTATTGGCTAGTTTTAGCGAATGTGTATCTTTGATGAACTAATAAAATATTGAATTATCTTCGTTAATGTCTAGGCAAGCACTGGGGATAGAGAGAATCGCATGAGGGAAGCATTGAGTTCTCAAAGTCCGTCACTTTGGTTCTTATTGTGGAAACAAAAACTATACTTGAATTTCTTTGTAAAGAGAACTTGTGCTAGGGTATACAACAACAACAACAACATAGCCTCAATCCCAAATTAATTGGGGTCCGCTACATGGATCAAACTCTTCCATTATGCTCGATTTTGTGCAATTGATGGTGAGCATTCCAAACCATTCAAGTCCCTCCTAATTAATGCATCACAAGTTAACTTCGGTCTACCCCTACCTCGTTGAATTTCATCAGTTTCTGTTGATTCAAGTTTTCTAGTGGGAGCATTTGTTGGCCGTCTTTGCAGGAGTCCAAACCACCGCAACCGCCTTTTCCTAATCTTTGTGTCAATTGGTGCTACTCCTACATTTCTTTGAATTTATATGTTTCTTATTCTAGTTTTACCACACATCCACCTAAGCATCCTCATTTCTGCTACGTTCATTTAATGTAATTGTTGTTGCTTTACCGCCCAACATTCACTTCCATAGAGCATAGCTGGCCTAATTGAGGTTCTATAAAATTTTTCTTTTAACTTGATAGAGATATTTTTGTCACAGATCACACTTGTTGCACTCCTCTATTTCTTCCGTCAAACTTGAATTATATGTGTAACATCATTCTCAATATTGCCATCGTTTTGTATGATTGATCTTAGATATCTAAAGTGTTTCACCTTAAGAACTTCTACTTCCCCAAATTTTACCACTCCATGATCTCCATGTCTAGTATTTCTAAACTCACAGTGCATGTATTTGGTCTTCGTCCTACTCAAACTAAAGCCTTTAGATTATAATGTATTCCTCCAAAGTTCTAATTCCCTATTCACTCCATCTCTTGTTTTGTCCACTAAGACAATACCATCTGCAAATAACACACACCATGGTATATCCTCTTGAATATGCCTAGTTAGTTCATCCATAACTAGAGTAAAGAGAAATGAGCGTAAAGCCGATCCTTGATGTAGTCCTATCGTAATGGAAAATTCTTTTGTAATTCCTCCAAATGTCTTTATACTCATTACTACCTCATATGTATCCTTAATAGTGTCTATGTATCTAGCATGCACTCCTTTTCTTTCTAGAACCCACCAAAGAACATCTCTAGGAACCCTATCATATGCTTTTTTTAAATCTACAAATACCATATGAAGATCCTTTTTCTTTCCTCTGTAGTTTTCCAACAATCTTCTTACGAGGAAATCATCCCCCATAGTTGACCTTCTAGGCATGAAACCAAATTGATTATCTGATATTGTTGTTTCTTTTCTTAGTCTATTGTCAATTATCCTTTCCCAAAGTTTCATAGTATGACTCATAAGTTTAATTCCCGGTAGCTTGAACAACTTTGAATCTCCTTTGTTTTTGAATATTGGTACAAGCGTGCTTCTTCTCCAATCCATTTGCATCCGTTTTGATTTTAAAGCTTTGATAAAGAGTTTTGTTAACCAAGTAAATCTAATTTCTCCTAAGCATTTCCAAACCTCTATGGGTATTTCATCTAGGCCACATGCTTTCCCTATTTTCATCTTTTTCAATGCTTCTTTTACTTCTGAAGTTCTAATATTGCGTGTATAGTTTACATTTCTTTCTTGGTGTGAGTTTTTATCCACTATGATATCAACTTGGCCATCATTAAACAAACTTTCGAAGTAGCTTCTCCATCTCTTCTTCATATCATCTTCGTACGTTAAAACATTTTGATTTTCGTCCTTAACACATCTTACATAGCTTAGGTATTGTTTCTTTTTATCTCTTAATTCGCTAGTCTATAAATATATTTTTCGCCATCCCTATTACCTAACTTTTGTATATAGATCTTCCATGATGTTTGTTTTAGCTTGACTAACTCGCTTTTTAGCTTGTTTTCTTGCTTATCTAAATTGATTGTACACATCTTCATCTTGACACCTAGATATCTTTCTATACATCTCTTTTAGTCTTAATTATTTTTTGGACATCCTCGTTCTACCACCATGTTTCCTTCTTTGGTGGTACCCACCTTTAGACATACCTAACACGTTTAACGCTACTCTCCTTATGCAAGTACTCATTTCTAGCCACATTGTATTAGCATATAAATCAAGATTCCAAACGTTTTGTTTTAGTAGTTTTTCACTAAACTCTACTTGTTTACTATTTTTTAGGTTCCACCACTTTATTCTAGGGTCATTGTCTCTTTTATTCCTATTAAGTCGTCGTTTTAGCTTAATATCAAGTACTTCTAACTAATGTTGGGTAGTAAGCATTTCAGGGTATTACTTTGCAGTCTCTACATATTTGTCAATCTATTTTAATTGTTAGAATAAAATCTATTTAACTCTTGTTATAACCACTACTAAAAGTAATTATATGTGACTCTTTTTCCTAAAACTAGTATTTGCTAATACAAGATCATACGCTGAAGCAAATTCTAAGATTGATTTTCCTTCTTCATTTCTAGTACCATAGCCAAAACCTCCATGAACTCTCTTGAACCAATCATTACTTGCCCCCACATACCCATTTAAATCTCCACTAATAAAAACCTTTTCATCTAATGATATACCTTGCATAAATCCATCCATATCGTCCCAAATTTTGCGTTTGATGCTCTCGTTCAATCCTAATTGTGGTGCATAGGTGCTAAATTTTTTTGTCTCCAATAATTAATTTAACTAGGACCAATCTATCTCCCATTCTCTTAACCTCTACGATCTTATCCTTATAATCATTATCCACAAGAATTCCTACTCCATTGCATTTCCTATCTATGCTAGTGTACCACAACTTAAACCCTGTGTTTCCTATTTCTTTACTCTTTTCTCCTACCCATTTTGTCTCTTGAAGGCAAACAATATTGACTCTCTTAATCATAGTATCAATTAATTCCAATGACTTCCCTGTTAGTGTTCCTATGTTCCATATCCCTAAACGAGTTTTTTCTTCCTTTTGTGTTTGTTTTCCTTTTCTATTTCTATTTTGTCTAAACAATCTAGTTTCATTATCTATGATTTTGTTTTTGTTTTCGTGTTCGTTCTCGTAGTCATTTCGAACTAGCTTCTTTACCCACACCCGTCCTCTGTATGGGAAGCCTTGCTCATTTTTCTTCACATCCGGGCAGCGATGTGAAGGAACTAGCTTTTTTACCCACACACGTCCTATGTGTGGGAACCCTTGCTCATTTATATTCACACCCAGATGGAGATGTGAAACTACCCTTGCTCATTTTTCACTACACCTGGGCTTCGATGCAGCGCGTCGCTAAATGGGAACGCCCCAACGTTTATATTTGTTTGATCCATTTCATGAAGAGTGACAATTTTTATGTTGGTTGTCAACTTATCGCAACCTTCCTCCATTTTCAAAGAATGGAAAATGGGTTTAGCGCACAAAGTGTACTACATAGGTTGAGTTTTGCTAGCGTATACGACTCTACAATTTTCCTGGATGCTTAAATTATGTCCATGTGATTAATGGAAATGATGTTAGGTTGATTAGATCTCACATTTGAGTTAGCGTTGTGTTTCTAGTAACCGTTTGTTCAATAATAACCTCTTATGTTTATGATACTATTCTGCAGCGGAATCACCATTACGAAACTAATTGGAGTGATCGTCCTACGTTTTGCAAAATCGGAAGTTTTTGTGGTGCATAAATCTACTCTCTCAACTATTTCAATTCGATATGCATCAAATGGGTTTTGATCACCATTTTCAATCCAAGCAATCTGTCCTTATAGGTTTCATGCATGGTCTTGTGTTTCTTCCTGTAAGTTTGTTGAATCCTTTTTCGCTTTTTCTCGTCTTAATCTATGATTATGCACATCATATTTACAGAAGTTCTACTTGAATGAAAATCAGAAATCAAATCTGTCTACTGTGCCATTTCCATGACAGATGAACTCATAGTGAATTTTTAACATTACAACCTATTTTTGTTTTGCAGGTGGTGTTAAGCATATGTGGTCCTCCCTCAACAAGTTTGCTTGTGGAGAACAGAAACGCTCCAAATGAGAAGCAAGAGCATCAAGTTTTGAACTCTGCAACACATTCCAGTTGATTAATTAAATTAATATAAGATAATTTCATCGATCGATTGCATGTACGTATCATCGAAGGCAAGCTTAATTTAAAATCGTTCTAATTAACAAATCAATGACATTTTTTTTCCAAGGAAACAAATTAAGCTTGCATGTGATTAGAGATCCTATGTGATCCATGAAAGAAATTAAACTATCTAGCTAGACAACGAAACAACGACATTCATATTTGATGCGATGCACGTTGAGGGCATTAAGGATGCAGGAAAGTTGACGAGAAAAAATAACTGTGTTTTTATACAATTGAATCGAATCAATTACAAAAACTGTGATGGTGTTCGCATACACCCAATTAATCAAATTCAATTACAAATACTATGAGGGTGTAAATGAACAACCACTTAGCCTAACAAGTCTCTAATTAAACACAAGTGTCTAAACACAAATCATATGCAAGGTCTTGTGAGAAATCTGGAATGTAGTCATCATCAGGCCATTAAGTGAAATGGCAAGTATTCTTCAATGGAGACAAGGGCTGAAGCTCAGCAAAGATGTCATTCTGCTCGTCTCTCATAATGTCTGTGTCCATGCTAATGGCAGCGGCAGTCACTGATGGTGATGATGATGATGGCTGATCTGCATCCGTAACTTCTATCGTCTCAACCTCAGCTCCAGCATTCGGCGCTGTATCAGGATTGTTGTAGGCGGCTTCCATAATTGTCATGAATTCTTCATTATCAATATCACAGTCGATATCTAATAGGAGTGAGTCAATTTCAATATTCTCATGATCATCAAAACAACTAGTAGTGCCGCCACTGTTGACGGCACCCATGTCTGCGTCGATGATGGCACTGTTGGTAGCCATGAAAAGTAATAATGGCTGATCCTGCAGGTTGTTGATCATTGACGCCGTGACTTCTTGCGCAGCACCAGCGGGCACGGTTATTGACTGCTGATCACCGTCGACGTCTCCACAAGAATAGTAAGGCAGCGCTGGTAGTACCATGGCGGCTTCGTTCATCGTGCCTCCTTGAACATAATATTGATCAACATTGATGTATTGTTCATGGGCAGTGATATTATTCATGGGAGGCACCAAGGCTGCTTCTTCATGACCAACACCATTGACATCTCCACAAGAATAAGAAGGTAGATATGGCACATTAATGCAGTTCACCGCGCCTTCTTGAGCACCAACATCGAACTTATTCTCTTCCTCGAATTGATGATGATCAACTAGGACAGTTGATGTAGTGTTGGTTTTAGTACTAGTATTAGCTTTGTTACTCTTTTTGTAGATCTTGCAAAGGGCGTAATCTTCAAACTGTATGGCAAAGAGAATTTTAAACAACAAATTAATTAATATTCAGTACAATAACAATTCTTATAAGAAAAAACATTCCAATATATTATTAAAAGAAAGCGGGAACAATTGTTAATGCGTGCTACTATGAGATTAATTATTAATTTGAAGTGGCAATAAAACATGCAGAAAAATATAAAGGTGGACACATTTCCCTAGGGTTTTTATTTTTTTTATAATCGTGGATGTTCGAGCCCTTTCGGCCCTTCCTTAGGAACTTAGGCTTGACTATTCCCACGAGAACCAGTTAGACTACCCCAATTCCATGACCTAGGCAAAACCAATATATTCGGAGTTGGACGTTGAGAATTCAATCTAATGACATCATATTTATTGGTCATCAAACACATCTTATCAATAACTTTAATTACTACTTCACCAATTCAATCGGACCCAAGCTAGCTAGGACTTTGTTTTTTAGTTTTTTTAATCTTAGTTAAGATATTTGGATGTATGTTATAATGAATGAATGTCGAGTAAAAATTCTAATATGTGCATTATTGATTGTCAACCGATTAACTAATGATAAAAAATTCTGTGGTTATATATTATATACCTTCCCGTGTGAGTGATATTGCGGAGCCAATATGTATTCTTGCATGATCCAATCGGTCTTCAAATTTTTTGCTTCAAAGAAGTTCAATCTTGCCTTATTTCCCAAGAATTGCCCATTGTATCCTACAACATCTTGCTGTCCAAGTAGAAGCTCTCCAAGTATCCACTCGATCAACAATGCACCTATTCGACCTAGAGCTATTCTTGTGTTTCTTGATTCTAGGGCTGAAGAAGTACCATTCTTTGGCTCTCTTTCTCTCGTACAAACCTGCCAAGAATTAATGTAAAATATACTATATTATTAATTTGGACAAAAAAAGCCACTGTATATAGATGCATGCATGAGTTCCAAACCCTAACTCTAACCCTAGTGGGTCAACTTCATGACATAATAAAGACAGAGAAAAAGAAGAAAAAAACAATATGAACAAGCAAATAAGACAATGAACACTATTTAAAAAAAAAAAAAAAAAAAAAAAAAGGCAATGAACACTATCACACAACTATATATACTTACTTGTGAGGATGTCGGGTAAATAATTGATGATGCTATCGGCAAGGTCGTGAATCTCTTCGAATTGGATGCCGGGGTTTTGTGTTTTGGGAAGAAGAAAGTGATGGAGTAACTCCAAATCTGTCGGAGCAAACACGTAACCGCGGAAAAAGAACATCTGATGAACCTGAACCACCAAGAACCGAACACAATGCCATATTGATTTAACTTTGATGAAGAATCAGAGAAACGGGAGCTATGAAGAACGATAATAACAAGAAGAATCAAAGAAATCTTGATTGGTTGATGGTGTTATTATTTATATATGTACAAACAAAGCGCGTGCATGCATGCAAGTCGGTGCGCATTCGTGGGGGTAATATGCTGGATCTACTTATCTACTTAGTTAACGCTTATAACGGCTAACTAAAACTATATCTATCCACCTGTAATAATGTTTTTTTTTTTTTTTTTTTTGCCATTTTTTTTTCTGTATTTTTTTAAGAAAAAAAGAAATGTACTTGTGTGCAATTTACTATTGTAATAAAGTAGCAGCTAAACGGACCCTATTATTTGCTCAAGGGACCCTATTACTATAGTGTACTCCAATTTTAAATTATTTTTACTTTGTTTATCCCAATTTTTTTCTAAATTCCAAGAATACTTTTGTTCACCCCATCGCCCTCGTCCAGGCCTCCAGGGGTGGACCCATGAATTTAAGGAGCCCTGGGCTAGACTAAGATAAGTAAAATATTGTAATTTTTATTTAAATAAAAGAAGAATCAATCTATTTCATATTAGCTAATGCTAATTATCTTCTTTTAATGGAAATAAAAAATTATCTGATCTTTTAAGGAAAATAAAGTTTGATGTAGCAACCTATGTACATCGTCATGGTTAGCAGTAAAAAAAAATTAATAAATGATTTGCAATATAAATTTTTTAATGGATAGTCCCACGTTAAAAAATATAAAATAAGCCAGACATGTAGATTAGATAGTGAAAGTAATAACATCATTGAATGACAAAATTACAAACTTTTACCTTTTACGTTTTCCTTTCCTGTTCAACATTTTTCTTTTTTTTTGAAATTAGGGTGGGCTATAGCTTTTTGATGGGTTGGACTATGCTTTGATAATTTTCTTTTTTTTTTGTCTCTAAGCATATACTAATGTGGGGTTACATGCAAATTACTACGGGTTATAGCCCACGGAAATTTACATGTAGGCTTGCCACTAGGCAGCCTCATCCCAAAGCACCCCTTAATCCTCTCTATTTCTCGATGTTAGCCATTATAAAGCACTTGAACTAGGTTACAAGTGTCGTAGAAGTGTGTTTTCGTCGAACAAGGTCGGATGTGGTCGCACCATGCCCTAGAAATGAAGAAGTGTCACCCACGGGTTTCGGTCGCACAACGCTCCGATCGAAACCAATTTAGAGGTATCGTCCGATTCTGACCGAAACTTCTTTAGAGATCTCGGTCACCTCCCACCGAGATTGTGAAGTGGTATCGGTCTCAGTGGGTGACGGAAAGATCCAGTCAAAAGCTCTTAAGAGGAGTCTGCCCTGTGTATCTGAGACGTCTTTAGATGTGTCGGCCCTGTGTATCTGAGACCTCTTTAGATGTGTCAACCTTGTCTATCCAAGACCCCGAGGCAACAATAATGAACAAAATAAAAAATTTAAAACTCCAAAAAATATAATAAAAATGACCAAAAATAGTGGGTTTTGCTTGGAATCACTTGATATTCTCAATTCCATCGACATTCAGCACCTAAAATGCAAGATCAATCCCCAAATCGAAACCCTAAACTTAACAACAAACCACAAAATACTATAGACTAAAGAAGGCAAAAAAATCCAAGAACAACTAGAAATGGATGCGAAAAGAGGAGAGGAATGTACCCATGGCATCGAATCGATGGGGTTTTACTCGAATTTCATCGAATTTGGACCGAAGGTAAGAGTGTGATTAAGAGAGGAGTAAGCTGGAGTATGGGTGATTGTGGTGAGTTGGGTATGGGTAAGTAAAAACTCTTTAATATAGAGGGATAGTTGGTTCATTTTACTAAGGGGCAAAAACATAACTAAAAAGCTGGGATCCCTTGAGCAAACAGTGGGGTCTCGTTTACCACTATTTTATAATAATAGTACACAAAAGTATAAACTTGTCGATCTCCTCTCCTCTTGGCGGCTAGCCCTAGCCCTAAGATAATTTTTGAGTTTTCTCTCTTGATTAAAGATCTTGAACCACCGCCGATCTTCTCTTTTAATCGGTGGTAGTTCAAATCTCCATATCTCTCGTATTTTATGTGTTCAATAAAGTGCGGATCTTTTACGATCGAAAAGATTGGACCTAGTTGTTGCGGTACATCTTCCTCAACACTTGTTTTTGGATCTGTGCGGCTATTGTGTTGGTCTTTATTTTAGTTGTATTTTTAGGTAGTTTGTCTTCCCTTTGTTAGAAGTCTTGATTTTGTCTTCTCTTTGTCGGGAAGTTTTAGCTTTTCTTCTCTTTGTTGAGAAGTTTTGTTATTCGTTATGTGGTTCTAGCGAGTGTTTGTATATAGTAATATGTTTCAACGTTGTAGTAAACAGTCCCTAATTGTCAAACTATTTTAATTTCACAATCCCATTCACAACTAAAGTAATGACATTTCTTTTGAACATATAGGATTAGCGAATTAATGCACTTCTTTTATTCTATGTACGGTCTCGTCATCGAGCCATTAATAATTAATGAAACTTCGATTTTTCTTTAAAAAAAAAAGTACAAACCCGCCACAAGACTATGAGCCCAAATGGAGATCTTATTCTCTTTACGATATAGGCTTATAATGCCCTAAACACAACCATGTTGCGGAGAAAAACACGGCCCAAGCCCAAGTTGGTGGCGTCAGGGGCCCGCTAGCGCTGGTGTGGGCGTAATTGTCCATCGAGCTAGCCAGGGGAATTTTTCGATGCGAGTTATATGGCTCCCAAACAAGGATAGAAAATTCAACTTCGCTTATAATTTTGCTCACATAAAATATAAAATTAATTCGAAGAAGTGCAATTCAACATAAGAAATTTATGTAAAATCTCGACGTGATAAAAAAGTATAAATAACTTCATTTAAGTGTTAGAGAACTTCCAAAATTTGTCAAAATGCATCAAAAGTGTTTTTTTTTATGATATTATGTTTTTCACTACAACAAAATCTAGTTTTAATGACATCAACTTTATGACAGTTTAAGAAAAACTGTCATTGAAACTAAAAATAACGACATTTTTTTAATGAATTGTCATTGTAGTAGTCCTAACAATTGTTTTTCAATAAGATGACTTTTTTTATCACGTTTTTATGACAGTTTGTAGATGTCATTATAAAAGAGTCTAAATCATGGGTTTGCAAACTGTAGTTGCCAACATAATCTCTTCAGGGTTCTTTATAGTTAGGATAACTTGTTCATTATGTTGATCTAGCATTGAGGCTATTCATCCACAACCAATTTTCTATTTTTCAAAATGTTTGTTTTTTATAAAATAAAAAATGCACTTGCCACACGAATTTACAATTTCTTGTACTTCATGCAAATTTGAAACTGGACTTTTTGTTATATGGTCAGGTTCAGTCATTCAGATGTCTGCACATACTGACATACCACATTTTGATCATGATAATCAAATAATTAAAAAACAAATTTTCTTGAATTTCTCAGGAACTTTATAAAATTGATTATCCTTTGCCTCTAAAGGTGTTCTAAAATTGGCCTTTACCTATATATCCAAGTTAAACCTTAATGAGATTCATTTTAACTCATTGTTTATTTTTCATCAGGTAAGCTACATTTTGATGTTTGCTTACATATCTTTGACTTTGGGAGACGTGTCTCTCTCATCATCATTTTGTATCTCATCTAAGGTATGTTTTTTCGGTCTTTAAAATCCCATTTCTTTCTGTCACAATGTTTATATTTTTCTGATAAATGGCTGCTAAGATTTGGTCAATGATTGCTATCTTTCTTTCTATTTTCTTTCAGTTTCTTTATATGTGCGTAGCATTGTGGAGCTAGATAAAATAGAACTTCTCGAAATATAAGCTAATTGTCATGCTATTGAGCTATTCATTTGCCCACTTGGTGAAAACTTATCTTCAGAGTAATGGGATTATTATATAGACCAGTACTAGTCAATGTAGCACATCTCTTATCATTATTGCTTGGATCCGACTCTTCTTGTTATGTACAAATAAAAAGCTAAATCTAAATTAATTTTTCCTATCTCAGCCTAATTACTATCACTACTAATATCAACTTTGTCTAAGAATGACAAATGTGCATCTATTTTAGCGGTTACTTTGATGTATGATCTCACTGAGGAGGAAAGAAATTGATCCATTCCAGCAGTAACTGCTGGAATAGGTTCCCCTTGTTCAATGGATTAGAACCTAGATGGCCATGACCAGCGATTGGAATGGAGCTTAAAACATGAGATTTATTCTTTTCTATATGGCAAACCTATCCTGCCTTGGTTCTTATGAGTTATGATCGAGGTCGTTGGGAAAGCAAATTTTTAGTGATGCTTTTAAAGTTATTTCATTTTCCTAAAGAACCTAACTTCCTTTAATCTTAATGCCATCTTTTTTTTTTCCCTTTTTTCACCTTATTTGGACTCCTTTCTTAATTCTTAGTCTCAGTATCTTTTTAATCTTTTACAAATAGATGCTAAATTAAGCAGCTCGGATTGCAGGTGTTACTTGGCTTCTCAGGTGTTATCCTGGTCATGCTTGCTGTCCTTGGATCCATTGGGTTTTTTAGTGCCATTGGAGTAAAGTCCACGCTAATTATAATGGAAGTAATCCCTTTTCTCGTTTTGGCTGTAAGTTCTTTTTCTTAAACATTTTTAGTTCTTACATTGATAAAAATAGACTATTAAGTTCAGATTAAAAATCTAATGTGAACTTCCATATTTAATGTATTTTTCTAAATTTACTGTGCTTTCAACTATCAATTAAAATTGAATGTTTCTACTAACCTTGATTAATATGGGTTCTTAGATATGCTTTGTTTATGAGTGCTTAAGCAATTTTTCCCTGTATTCTACTTGGCAAACTTCAAACTTATGCAACATGGTGCTTCATGTATCGGACCACTACCTTTTAAAGAAATATGCCTCAAGTATATTGATTGTGTGCAATAATGTTGAAATATGTGGTGTTGATAGTGGGTTTACAAACTGTTTAAAAGCCTTATTTGTGCCGTCCCATACTCCCTCCGTTTAAAATGTAAATCGTTTAAGGTAAGGGC
This sequence comes from Stephania japonica, assembly GCA_039657345.1. Classification (NCBI taxonomy): domain Eukaryota; kingdom Viridiplantae; phylum Streptophyta; class Magnoliopsida; order Ranunculales; family Menispermaceae; genus Stephania; species Stephania japonica. The sequence continues at coordinate 12,061,006 of CM077562.1, forward strand.
ACAAGAATTAAGACAGTCTTAACTACGAGTGTAATTTACATCTACGTCATTTGAAATTAAATGAATTGAAGAATTGAAGAATCATAATATTTGAATTGTCTAAGGGTAAAATGGGTAAAAAGGCAATAAATACACTCTCAAATTCGAAAACGACTTACAATTTTGAACAAGAAGTTTTTGCTATAACGACTTATATTTTTAAATGCAGGGAGTAGTATTTAGATGCCATTGTACCTGGTACATTTTCTTATGACTAGTTTTAGCTTCAAATTTGGGCTAGCCCGTCTCATCCATTTGGTAGTACAATGAAGTTATAATGTGTTTCTTTAAGTACGACACATTTCATCAAAGATTTCAATTGGCTGGAAAAAGAGGTGAAAACTCAAATTTGAAATTCAATGATTACTTGCTGAAATTTTTATTTTGTTTTAGGTTAGAATTTTTCATTTTAAGTGGACAACTTTTCAAATATTAACCTGCCATGAGTCAACCGTTCCTGAGTAAAACTTATTTAAAGCTTTGAAGAAAACTCTAACCCAGGGAACTTAGCTGGTCCAATTATTTAAGCAGGGCACTTCTTTGGAGTGTTAGGTTATGCGCAATGGGATCACAGCTTATTTTGCAATGTCAAGCTTCTAGTCGCACATTGGTAGGAGACTGTAGGCTACCAGTCGTCTTTGCCCAACATTGTGAAGATAATTGTTTAACTGGTTGTTATACAATTAGTGAGAAGTACTATGCAAATACTAGGATTCACAGGTGAATGGATATGACTGCTTTTTCTTGTCCAAATGATGGCATATTGTCAAAAAAGAATTTATTGTATGATATTGGGTTAAAGCCTTTTCAAGACCATTTTTGTTGCCTCCATTTATTTTGTAGATTATACGATAATACTATTGAAAGTCATTATGAGTCTTGAATAACCTAAATAGTTTCACTTGTCTTTTTAATATTTAATTGATCATGCAGAAACTAATCGAGAATGGATTGCATGCTCTTTTAAATTGAAATTTTCTTTTTGGTCAAGCATTCTATTAAATTAAACATCTTGCTACCAGGTTGGAGTTGATAACATGTGTATCTTGGTCCATGCTGTAAAGAGGCAACCATCAGACATGCCTTTAGAAGGACGAATAAGCAATGCTTTAGTTGAAGTTGGGCCATCTATTACCCTAGCTAGTTTATCTGAGATTATGGCATTTACAGTTGGAAGTTTTATTCCTATGCCAGCATGCCGAGTATTCTCTATGTTTGCAGGTCAGAAGTTCTCCTTAAAAGGTTAATTTTTATTTATTTATTTCCTGTAAAGTTCTTCAACAATCTTAACTTGCTTCTATTATATTGCAGCATTGGCTGTTTTCCTGGACTTTCTTTTGCAGGTCACTGCTTTTGTTGCTTTGATAATTTTTGACTTCTTGAGAACTAAAGATGATCGAGTTGATTGTTTTCCATGCATAAAAGCCCCTTCGTCAAATTCTGAAAATGATAGAGGTATTTTGAAGCTTTCTCCCATTGCTCGCGCATTACATAGATATGGTTGTATATATATAGGGTACTACTACCATGAGAACCAAAAAACCCATGTCATGGGAACTTTATTTTAGACCATTAAATCTTAATCTAATGGTCGACCGACAACGTGATGCATAAATTTATTTGAACAAAAAAAAATCTACTTGAAGCCAAAGCATCTCTGGTGAGATGGATCAGGCATCACTTGCCAAAAGGCAAGGTATAGGGAGGTCGTTGGTTCGACTCATGCCGAAGTAAGGAAAAAAAATCTGCTTGAATTTTATGCATAATATTATTTTACAGTTTTTTTTTTACCTTTTTTTACTAGTTAATTCCAAAAAGTGATATAAAAAATAAAAAACTTTTGTTACCTTAGAACAACAATTATCGCAGATCTGTTAATAAATATCATCCATTGTAGAACTTTATCCTTAGTCCCAAATTAATTGGGGTGGCTTATACAAAATATTTAATAATCTATTTTTTGAAGAAAACAAAGTATTTAATACTATGTTTTTTGCTTTTTATTAGGAAAGAGCATCACGTTAAAAGTGAAAATAGTCGCCAACAATTTTGTTTCTTCTTTCAAGTTTTTATTTTATTTTTACTTGTCGGTTTTTTGTTTGTTATGTGGCTACTTATGCAAGAGAAGTGAATTTGAGTTTGATTGTGGTGATGAACTTGTTACCAAATTATTGACTAATAATCACTTAATCGAGTAATAGATCATAAAAAAGAAACAAATAACATTCCATGACACTTGCTCAGAGCTTCTTATTCTATGTAGAGTGATGAGACAAATTATCAAGATAGATAACAAAACAATAAATATTAGAAAAGGATTCATTCATCTTCACAAATTTTATCTAAGAGATCTGGAATTTCCACATTAAAAGATTAAAATTGATTCGATTGCTTCTTCTCCATGATCATGAAACCTTCTTAGGTGTACTCGTATGTTATTCCTCTTTCAAATTATAATAGAGGATTGCCTAGCAAACAGTGTTTACATTCTTCTTGCAATCCGGACAGAAACTTTGGAGCCATAGATGCTAAGTTGAATCTCCTATGTACACCACCTCACGTTGTTGTCGCCATAATTGATTGTTAGAAATATGAACTTCATATTTGATCGATATATATAAACTTTAGTGGGGTCTCCTTGGCGATGCTTCTAAGCGAGACCATTCATATGTAGTCACGTAGATGTTGGAGGAAAATTCTTGATGCGTGTCGAGCGCGTCAAAATAAATATATATCCCGATGAGATTACCAATAACCACAAGAACTGCAGTAGTGGCAAGCACGGGGTCGAACCACAAAGACTAAGTTTTCAACTTAGGTTACTAACTTAAAACTTACCTAGAGTGTTCAAGAAAATGTCTCTAATTTTACTAAAAATAATAATTAAAATATAATGTAAATAAATTAATCAAAATGGAAAAGAACAGTCCAAACCATCAGTTTCACAAACCTCTTCAATTTGGCATAATTCTAAATACAGTACTTGATCCAATTAAAGCATGTAATTCACAGTAATTTAGTGTAGTTATAGACCCGGTAATGTACGCGGGTCTTCGCGCTCGATGTCGGTAGCCAAGGTACGACCGTTGACTACTTTCTACGACCAAAGTACGCAACCCGATCGCTAGTGCTCCAGATTTAACGCATTAATCGCATTACATCGATTAGTGAAGGCACTACACCTAGACAATAGGATCGCTAGTGCTCCCGATTTAGCCTAGATCCCTAAGGTATTTGATCGGTACCAAAAGGGTTTAATCAATTGGTATGATCAATTGCCACTAGTGTGGTCTTATTGCACAAACACACGGGTGCTTACGACTCATTGGCATATGAATTGAAGTTTAAACTAGTGTTTAACTTCAATTATTAAAATAATACCAAAGAAAATAAATTACTTATGAAAAACAAATTAAATAAATAAATAAATAGATCTCACATATGTTTTATGCCAAAAAGAATGATTTGATCCACTTAGGTTGGGAGACGAATGAGTTTAGCGACCATAGTGTAGAAGAAGAGGAGAGAAAATACTAGAAAACACGAGAAAAAAGGAAAAAAATGTCTCCCGACTCCCCGTCAAAAACCCTAATTAATACCCCTAAATTTGGGTCTACGGATGTCTATTTTCGAGTTTGGTGCTTGACACGTCCGTCGAGGACAATCTGTGGCTATTTTTTGGTGTTTTTACGGACTCTGCTTAGAAGTAAGTAAAAAAAAATTTGCTTGAATTTTATGCATAATATTATTATACGAGTTTTTTTTACCTTTTTTACGAGTTAATTCCAATAAGTGATATAAAAAAATAAAAAAAACTTTTGTTACCTTAGAACAACAATTATCGCAGATCTGTTAATAAATATCATCCATTGTAGAACTTTATCCTCAGTCCCAAATTAATTGGGGTTTTATAATGAATACATACAAAATATTTAATAATCTTTTTTTTAAGAAAACAAAGTATTTAATAATTAATTTAAAGTTATTTAATACTATGTTTTTTGCTTTTTATTAGGAAAGAGCATCACGTTAAAAGTGAAAATAATAGTCACCAACAATTTTGTTTCTTCATTCAAGTTTTTATTTTATTTTTACTTGTCGATTTTGTTTGTTATGTGGCTACTTATGCAAGAGAAGTGAATTTGAGTTTGATTGTGGTGATGAACTTGTTACCAAATTATTGACTAATAATCACTTAATCGGTAATAGATCATAAAAAAGAAACAAATAACACTCCATGACACTTGCTCAGGCTTCTTATTCTATGTAGAGTGATGAGACAAATTATCAAGATAGATATCAAAACAATAAATATTAGAAAAGGATTCATTAATCTTTACAAATTTTATCTAAGAGATTTGGAATTTCCACATAAAAAGATAGAAATTGATTCGATTGCTTCTTCTCCATGATCATGAAACCTTCTTAGGTGTACTCGTATGTTATTCCTCTTTCAAATTATAATAGAGGATCGCCTAGCAAACGAGTGTTTACATTCTTCTTGCCATACGGACGAAACTTTGGAGTCATAGATGCTAAGTTCAATCTCCTATATACACCACCTCACGCTTTCTTGTTGTCGCCAAAATTGATTGTTAGAAATATGAACTTCATATTTGATCGATATATATAAACTTTAGTGGGGTCTCCTTGGCGATGCTTCTAAGCGGACCATTCATATGTAGTCACGAAGATGTTGGAGAGGAAATTCTTATAGACGAATTCTTCGACATAGGAAAGAGCATCAAATTAAAAGTGAAAATAATAGTCAACAATCAATTTTGTTTCTTCTTTTTTTTTTTTTTTGACGTGTCAATTTTGTTTGTTATATGGCTACTTATGCAAGAGATGTGGGTTTGAGTTTGATTGTGGTGATGAACTTGTTACCAGATTCTTGACTAACAATCACTTAATCAGTAATAGATCATAAAAAAGAAAAAAATAACACTCCATGACACTTTGACTTCTTATTCTATGTAGAGTGATGAGACAAATTATCAAGATAGATATCAAAAAAAATATTAGTAAAAGATTCATTAATTCTTACAAATTTTATCCGAGATATCTGGAATTTCCACATAAAAAGATTGAAATTGATTCGATTGCTTCTTCTCCACGATCACATGCAACTTTCTTGGTGTACTCGTATGTTCTTCCTCTATCATTATAATAGAGGATTGCCTAGCAAACTTGAGTGTTTATATTCTTCTTGCCATCCAGAACAAAAACTTTGAAGCTATAGATGCTAAGTTCAATCTCCTATGTACACCACCTCACTCTTTCTTGTTGTCGCCAGAATTTTTGTTAGAAATATGAACTTCATATTTGATTGATATGTATATATATATAAACAAACTTTAGTGGGGTGTAACGGCCCAAATTAATTTAATTGAGTATTAGTGTTAATCACGATGATTAACGGTTAATTCGGGCGTTACGGTGACAGTTGGGTGGACTCAAATAAGAGTACCCAGGTTATATTGTGTTATTTGTGTATGTTGTATGTCTATTATTGTGATGTGGAAATTTATTATTTATATAAACATCACATGTGTGTAAGTTGACATCGGGCAAGGCTACGAGTCGGGTATATGTCCCGAAGTGCGTGTCGAGGACCAGAGTGCTAGGGTATTGGGTAGCGAGTGCGGGGCATAGGTTGCGGGTAGGTGAGTGCTAGTGTAACGTACTTATGAATTTTATATAATTTATTAGGTGATTTAAGCTATAATGTATTAATGAATTGGTTGAAGTCCTATAGTTTGATAAGAAAAATCAGCATGCATAGGATAATCCTCGAGATGCACAACAAGGTAATTCAAGGCAAACGTTGTCATGATAAGGTGTCAAGAACTTTGGTGACGCTGGGTGTTCAGGAACCGTCCGATCTTCCTCGAGATGCGCACACACGCTAGATTAAAACACAACTATATATATCACATTGATCGATCAACATGCAAAGAGGAAAACGGTTTCATCAAATCGTTGGGAGATTTTGTGAGAGAAATCGAAGTTTTGGAGGGACGAAATCGAGCTTGAAGAGGGAAATCCGAGCCTCACAACATCGATCTAAGGTAATCTCTACCATTTTAATGGAAATTTTTGATAAAAATGTGATTAAAATGGGTTGTGGTGAATTCGGATTTTATTTATTTTTCTTGGTTTTAGGAGGTCAATTTGGTGTTCTTGAGGTTTAGTTTGATGAATCTTATCAATTGGGATCAAATTTGTGGAAAATTGAAGTGATTTGGTAAATTTTGGGTTTATTTGCATGTATGTTGAATCCGAAAATTTGATGTTGTTTGGGTTGATTTGAGGGAAAATTTAGAGGTTTTGGAGGTCTCCGATGGAGTGGAATGGAAGAGAAATCGAGAGGAGAGTGAAGAAGAAGCAAGAAGAAGAAATGAAAAAAAAAAAAAAAAAAAAAAGAAGAAACCGAGAGGCGCGGTGCGCCTCAGTGGAAGAAGAAGAAGGGAGGGGGCACGCACGCGTGCGTGCGTGCGTGCACCCCAGGCCGAGGCTGGGCCGGCCCAGGCCCATCCGGGTGGGCGGGCCAAGCCGCCCTGGCCCCGACCGGGTGGGCACTGGGCCGGGCCCGACCGGACCGCCCTGAGAGGGGCGAACCGGGCCGACCGGTTGGGTCGGGTCCGACCCGGTTCGGGGGACCCACATATATTATTTAAATAATATATTTAAATAATATTTTTATTTAAAAAAAAAAAAAAAAAAGCAGTTTTAAATTCGGAAAATAGGAAAAATAGGAAAAAAATATCAGAAAAATTGGGAAAAATTCTAGAAAAATATAGAAAATTTGAAAAAAGTAGAAAAGTAGGTACGGGACTTTTCGGGTATTTTTGGAACCCAGACATTGTCGGAAGAGGTACCATACTTGCAAAATGGAATATATGATATAATATTATAAGTGTGTTATTAATAATATAAAACACTATAAATGGACTTCGAGGGGCCCTGGGAACCATAGCTCGGGCATAGGAGAGCTAGGCGGGTCGGATTGACGGGTCGGGAAGTCGGAGTGCGTAGTTACGGGTGCGTAAAACCCTTGAGAATGTTACACTTTAATTCATGCGTGGTTTGTCCATATGAATGATGTGTTTATTCATTTGTTTATTTATCGCCTTGTTACATATTTTGGTTGCCATGTTATGCATTGCGATTATGTGTTGGACGGTGTTTGATGTGTTCACATTGTCGGAGGTTAATCGAGATGGTTGTGGTACGGAATTGAGTAGGCTAGGTTGTAGCGCGTGTCTTGGGCTTAGCTAGGTGAATAGCTACCGGCGAAATGCCGGGGTGCACGTGTCCGGTGGGTTGCGATTTGTTCGGTCACCGTTAGTAGTTTGGGTGTGGTCTAGGCTTGATGTGCTCGGTAGGGGCATCGAATCTACGAAGTACGATCTAGTTTGGTTAGACTCAGTCACACTTCTATCTAGTTTTCTTATAAATGATAACGTGGTTGGACAGATTTCTCGAATGGTGTGTTATTTTCTACTTGTGTGTGATCGAATGGTTTTATTTTGGATCTTGTTTACGACGACCATAGGAATATGATTCTGTCGTCGGGGTCATATTCATATGTCTCATGAGTTATTATGGTGGTTTTTCATGATTAACGTGTAGACTTCTCTTGGGAATTTACTCATTTGGGCTCGTTCTTTGTATGTGTTGGGCAAGCGGCGCGAGATCTGGTACGAGCAAGAAGCAAGGGAAAGGAGATACTAGGCGACTATCTCTAAGGCCGTTCTTTGTGATAGCTAGTGTTTTGATATCATGTATGTATATACTATTTTCTTGGGTTTTGGGGACTTTATAACTTTATCACATGTATATGGATTCTTGTTTAGTTCGTCTCGATTATATACATGGTGTTTGTATCCGGGTTTTCCACTACTTAGGTTAAATAATTTCTCATAAAATATGAATTAAGTGCTTCATTGATGATATAATTGTAATTATCAACTAATCGCTAAATGTGTCGAGACAACTTAATATAGTAGGATTAGTTACACGGAGCATCACTCCACAGAGTTGCGGACGTGGCAGCAGTGATGACGTGTCCGGTGATGTGACAGGCGCTGCTGGGCTTGAGGGCCGAAGGCGTGGGTCACGGGGCGGCCCCGGGAGATTTAGGGCCGTCGCAGTTGGTATCAGAGCGAGGTCGATAGGGCCTTGAATTAACAAAGTTAAGGAACGAGCATAAACTTTAAACCAAATTAGATGTGGAAACCCGATGAATTAACTAGAACTATTAGTTGGGAAGCAGTATAAGTCGGGTAGAGTAAGGACTTATATGTGTATTATGATTTGGTTGTATGTTATATATATACGGACTACGTAATAATTCGACGCACGACTTTCGGTGCGAGATCTTGATGGACGGATTTGCGAGCAGCGTCGTCGTGGTCGGGGGCGGCCGAGGCGAGGATCATCTTGGAGATGAGGTTAGGGATCCTGCGATTGCAAAGCACGACTTGCCGCTCACGATAGGCAGTTTGAGCTATTACTGGACATGATGAGAGCTCAGACAGCTGCCATAACAGCCCTGACAGCATCGAGAGACCCGACTGCGATTGCGTGCATCGACGAGAGACAGCGGTGACGCCTGCGAGAATCGGCCGCGGAGCCAAACAGTAGAGCATGAGACACCGACTGTTAAGACTACACCGATAGTGGTGCCGGCAGAGATAGTAACTCCGCACCTCTATCGGCGGTTGTAATGCTACTACGATTTCTACTACTCAGAGTATAGGATGGATCCACGGGCGAGAGAGGCGAGGGATTTTCTTAAATTCCAGCCCACATACTTTTATGGCGGTGGAAATCCTGAGGCGACAGGAGAGCTGGATTGTATCGCATCGGCGGTGCACAAGAGTGAACACGAGAGGAGAGGCATAGGGCAAGATTATCCGGAACATGCTTGGTCGACGCGCGACGGTGTGGTGGACTAATTACCAAGAGACACATGCCGATCCAGCGACTTGGGCGGAGTTTCGAGAGATCTTCTACGATCAGTTTATTCCTATGGAGGTTCGACTGAGGTTGAGAGAGGAGTTCTTATCCCTGAGGCAGGGAAATCGTACGATGCTACAGTATATGGACCGATACCGCTATCTTCTGCAGTTCTCTATGGACATTGCCGGTACCGAGCGTTTGCAGATTTACTACTTTGTTCGGGGGGTTGAGGAGGTGATTGCGAGTGCGATTGTGTCGTCTGGGGCTTCGACGTTACAGGCTATGTTCGAGAGAGCCTTGACTTATGAGACATTCCTACTACGGAAGAATGGCATTCCGGTGACCGCGTCATTTGGAATAGAGAGAGAGAAGCGGGTTCACGGCGGATGGGAGGTCGAAACGGCAATGTGAGGAATCTGATAGAGATAGTAGGAGTGATCACCAGGACAGTAGTCCCCGATATGAGGATAGACAGCGGGATCGACGGCACAGAGGCGATGACCGAGACGGCAGGGCATATGCGATGTCAGCACCACAACAAACTTATACACGGGACCAAAGAGGTAGAAATCGAGATCGAGATAGACCGTAATTATAGACATCACTCGAGGGCCGACCGTGCGGAGGAAGTGACAGACGTAGATGTTATAGGTGTGGTCGAGAGAGGTCACATTAGTGTGAATTGTTGTAGAGCCTTTCCAACACCAGAGATTCCACGATCGATGAAAGAGTTCTATTTGTAGTATCGCATGATCGAGAGAGATGACCAAACATGAGCAGTGGTACGTCACTATTATGTTTTTCTATGCGTGTGTTGCATATAGGTTGATTGATTCATTATAGTTGTTGTTCTTGTTGCATTTCATGCATTCGTTGCATCTATGTTGATTCGTTCACTTAGATTAGTGTATCATAGTTGATTAGTACACTAGAGGATGGTGGAATACTTGGTTGATTTGTTCACCAGGTTTTAATAGAAGAGCTGGTTGATGTGTTCACCAGGTTTTAGTGGAATCTTGGTTGATTTGTTCACCAGGTTTTAATAGAAGATTGGTTGATGTGTTCACCGAGAGATTGATTTATTGGTACACCAGGTTTTGGTGGGATCTTGGTTGATTTGTTCACCAGGATTTTGGTTGAAGACTGGTTGATTTGTTCACCAGGGCCGGTGATGTGTTTCCCTGGGATGGATTGATTTGTTCACAAGGTCGAGGTTGAGGTGTTTCCCTGGGATAGGTAGATGTGTTCCCTAAGAATTTCGGTTGATTCGCTTTGAAGGGTTAGAGTTGAGTAGTTCATTTAGACTACGGGTGTCGGGTTGAATAGCGGGTAGTTGCGTCCATTTTGCAACTTCGAGAAGAGATATTGGTTATCGTAATTTCGGGGACGAAATTTTTCCTAGTTGGGAAGAATTGTAACGGCCCAAATTAATTTAATTGAGTATTAGTGTTAATCACGATGATTAACGGTTAATTCGGGCGTTACGGTGGCATTTGGTGGGTGGACTCAAATAAGAGTACCCAGGTTATATTGTGTTATTTGTGTATGTTGTATGTCTATTATTGTGATGTGGAAATTTATTATTTATATAAACATCACATGTGTGTAAGTTGACATCGGGCAAGGCTACGAGTCGGGTATATGTCCGAAGTGCGTGTCGAGGATAGAGATGCAGGGTATTGGGTAGCGAGTACGGGGCATAGGTTCTTAGAGGTAGTGAGTGCTAGTGTAACGTACTTATGAATTTTATATAATTTATTAGGTGATTTAAGCTATAATGTATTAATGAATTGGTTGAAGTCCTATAGTTTGATAAGAAAAATCAAAGCATGCATAGGATAATCCTCGAGATGCACAACAAGGTAATTCAAGGCAAACGTTGTCATGATAAGGTGTCAAGAACTTTGGTGACGCGGGGTGTTCGGAGGAACCGTCGATCTTCCTCGAGATGCGCACACACGCTAGATTAAAACACAACTATATATATCACATTGATCGATCAACATGCAAAGAGGAAAACGGTTTCATCAAATCGTTGGGAGATTTTGTGAGAGAAATCGAAGTTTTGGAGGGACGAAATCGAGCTTGAAGAGGGAAATCGAGCCTCACAACATCGATCTAAGGTAATCTCTACCATTTTAATGGAAATTTTTGATAAAAATGTGATTAAAATGGGTTGTGGTGAATTCGGATTTTATTTATTTTTTTTTTGGTTTTAGGAGGTCAATTTGGTGTTCTTGAGGTTTAGTTTGATGAATCTTATCAATTGGGATCAAATTTGTGGAAAATTGAAGTGATTTGGTAAATTTTGGGTTTATTTGCATGTATGTTGAATCCGAAAATTTGATGTTGTTTGGGTTGATTTGAGGGAAAATTTAGAGGTTTTGGAGGTCTCCAATGGAGTGGAATGGAAGAGAAATCGAGAGGAGAGTGAAGAAGAAGCAAGAAGAAGAAATGAAAAAAAAAAAAAAAAAAAAAAAGAGAAGAAACCAGAGGCGGTGCGCCTCTGAGTGGAAGAAGAAGAAGAGGGGAGGGGGCACGCGCGTGCGTGCGTGCGTGTGCCCCGGGCCGAGGCTGGGCCGGCCAGAGCCCATCCGAATGGGTGAAGGGCCAAACCGCCCTGGCCCGACCCGGGTGGGCACTGGGCCGGACCGACCCGGACCGACCCAGAGGGCCGAGCAAGGCCGACCGGTTGGGTGGGTCCGACCCGGTTCGGGGACCCACATATATTATTTAAATAATATATTTAAATAATATTTTTATTTATTAAAAAAAAAAAAAAAAAACAGTTTTAAATTCGGAAAATAGGAAAAATAGGAAAAAAATATCGAAAAATTGGGAAAAATTCTAGAAAAATATAGAAAATTTGAAAAAGGTAGAAAAGTAGGTACGGGACTTTTCGGGTATTTTTGGAACCCAGACATTGTCGGAAGAGGTACCACAATGCAAAATGGAATATATGATATAATATTATAAGTGTGTTATTAATAATATAAAACACTATAAATGGACTTGAGGGGCCCTGGGAACCATAGCTCGGGCATAGGAGAGCTAGGCGGGTCGGATTGACGGGTCGGGAAGTCGGAGTGCGTAGTTACAGTGCGTAAAACCCTTGAGAATGTTACACTTTAATTCATGCGTGGTTTGTCCATATGAATGATGTGTTTATTCATTTGTTTATTTATCGCCTTGTTACATATTTTGGTTGCCATGTTATGCATTGCGATTATGTGTTGGACGGTGTTTGATGTGTTCACATTGTCGGAGGTTAATCGAGATGGTTGTGGTACGGAATTGAGTAGGCTAGGTTGTAGCGCGTGTCTTGGGCTTAGCTAGGTGAATAGCTACCCGAGCAACGGGGTGCACGTGTCCGGTGGGTTGCGATTTGTTAGGTCACCGTTAGTAGTTTGGGTGTGGTCTAGGCTTGATGTGTGCTCGGTAGGGGCATCCGAATCTACGAAGTACGATCTAGTTTGGTTAGACTCGTCACACTTCTATCTAGTTTTCTTATAAATGATAACGTGGTTGGACCAGATTTCTCGAATGGTGTGTTATTTTCTCTGTGTGTGATCGAATGGTTTTATTTTGGATATCTTTGTTTACGGCCGACCATAGGAATATGATTCTGTCGTCGGGGTCATATTCATATGTCTCATGAGTTATTATGGTGGTTTTTCATGATTAACGTGTAGACTTCTCTTGGGAATTTACTCACTTTGGGCTCGTTCTTTGTATGTGTTGGGCAAGCGAGCGCGAGATCTGGTACGAGCAAGAGCAAGGGAAAGGAGATACTAGGCGACTATCTCTAAGGCCGTTCTTTGCGATAGCTAGTGTTTTGATATCATGTATGTATATACTATTTTCTTTGGGTTTTGGGGACTTTATAACTTTATCACATGTATATGGATTCTTGTTTAGTTCGTCTCGAGTTATATACATGGTGTTTGTATCGGGTTTTCCACTACTTAGGTTAAATAATTTCTCATAAAATATGAATTAAGTGCTTACATTGATGATATAATTGTAATTATCAACTAATCTGCTAAATGTGTCGGACAACTTAATATAGTAGGATTAGTTACACGGAGCATCACTCCACGAGTTGCGGACGTGGCGTAAAGTGATGACGTGTCCGGTGATGTGATGTGAGCGCCTGGGCTTGGGCTTGAGGCGAAGGCGTGGGTCACGGGGCGGCCCCGGGAGATTTAGGGCCGTCGCATGGGGTCTCCTTGGTGATGCTTCTAAACGAGACCACTCGTATGTAGTCCCGTAGATGTTGGAGAGGAAATTCTTATAGACGAATTCTTCTGACATAGGAGAAAGAGCATCACATTAAAAGTGAAAATAATAGTCAACAATCAATTTTGTTTCTTCTTTCATTTTTTTTGGACTTTTCAATTTTGTTTGTTATGTGGTTACTTATGCAAGAGATGTGGGTTTGAGTTTGATTGTGGTGATGGACTTGTTACCAGATTATTGACTAACAATCACTTAATCAGTACTAGATCATAAAAAAAAAGAAAAAATTAACACTCCATGCCACTTGCTCCAAACTTCTTATTCTATGTAGAGTGATGAGACAAATTATCAAGATACATATAAAAAAAACATATTAGAAAAAGATTCATTAATCTTTACAAATTTTATCTAAGATATCTGGAATTTCCACATAAAAAGATTGAAATTGATTCGATTGCTTCTTCTCCACGATCACATGCAACCTTCTTGGGTGTACTCGTATGTTCTTCCTCTTTCAAATTATAATAGAGGATTGTCTAGCAAACAATGTTTATTTTCTTCTTGCCATCTAGACGAAAACTTTGGAGCCATAGATGCTAAGTTCAATCTCCTATGTACACCACCTCACTTTTTTTTGTTGTCGCGTAGAATTTTGTTAGAAATATGAACTTCATATTTGATCAATATATATAAACTTTAGGCGATGCTTCTAAGCGAGACCACTTGTATGTACACGTGTAGATGTTGGAGAGGAAATTCTTATAGACAAATTCTTTTGACATAGTTGGTATATAGAGGCAAGGATTTACCAAATCAATCGTGTAGCCCCTTCATAAAACACCTTAAATTGTAGAAAAAAAAACCTTAAATTAGAGATCCACTATCATAAATCAACAATAGATCATAAAAAAAAGTAACACTCCAATACAACTTTCTAAAAAAAAAAAAAAAAAATGTAATTAGATTTCAAAGCTGAAAAGGGGATAACTTTCAAAAACCCCGTCATTTTTCTTCAAATCGTGCAATCTCATTATAGCTACCTCACGAGCATACGCCTCTCAAAATCCACAAATTGAACCAGCCCGCATCACTTACTAAAGTCTCATCATTAAAATCGTTAATCAACACTCTCCAAAATACCTTTAGTCTACAACTTTAATTAAAATACCACAAATTTTCTAAATCTATGCCTAAATCAATTCTGCATAAACCCAAAAAAATATCGATTAAGAAGCAAATAAGAGTAAGAACGAATCAATTCACATATCAAACCAACCTGCATTCTACATCTTTAAGCGAATCTGCACATAATTCTCCATAATGAAAAAAGAAATGAAAAGCCTCAAAATTTAATTTAATGGAAGATAAGGAGTGCGAGTAATGAAGGAATTAACATTGTTATTTTGTAGGAGATGGAAACCACTACTTTAGTGGGGATGTGTTTAGCGAAAATGTAGAAGTTAAGATTTCCGGTAACGAATTATTAACTTCATATCTATTGAACCACGATTAATAAAGTTCTAATTGCAAGACATATATGCCCTTCCTTCTTGTGGGACACACAGTGGAATTTTAAAGTTTGAAGGCATTGAAAAAGGATAGTTTGGGAAATAAGGCTATTTTGGCCTCACCACAATTGTTTGGGAGGATTGCCATTATATATATATATATATATTGACACACCCACACACACACACAATTGAAATGTTATAGTTTCTTGCTCTAGTGAAAGTAACATCAGATGGATGATACGTAGGTCTTAATCAGGGAAAGCTTGGATTGCTTGCTCGTTATATGAAGGTAATATTCAAGATGTTGTTTTCATAAGTCATTATATTACGTACATCAATAGAAAAAATTGTTTGTATTAAAGCATATGCAAAGTTTACAATGTTTTATGATTGATCATATGCTTCTTTTTCCTTTTTGTTTTCTTTTTTGTTTTTAGTATCATCTCACAAATGAGGCTGTAAAATGCCAATGTGCACCTTTACTTTGTTAAACTATAACAGTTGCATAAGACATCTGATACGGTTTTAGATTTAGGGTTTATTATTTAGTAGTTTCTATTTTATTATTAAGAAAGTTTATATGTTTATTATTTATTAGGAATTATTAGTAGTTTCTAATTACAAGTAGTTTCTATTTTAATAGTTACTATCTTCTAGATATTAACTAGTAGGAAGTTTATATATTTATTTTAAGTAGGTTCCTTATTCGTAGAAGTTGCTATTTATTAGTTTCTATTTTTATTGTATAAGAAAGTCTATATATACAAGTATTAAGGAATCAATAAAGCAAGCAATTTTAGTGAAAAAGAACTAAAGGAGGAATTGAAGTAGGAGAGTCACGAACTCCGCCTCTTCAATCACCTATTCTATCTCTCTCATCTCTTCTATTTTTTTTTCTTACTTAAAATAAATATATAAATTCCTACTAATTAATATCTAGAAAATAGTAACTATTAAAATAGAAACTACTAATAATTCCTACTAAATAATAAACATATAAACTTTCTTAATAATAAAATAGAAACTACTAAATAATAAACCCTAAATCTAAGACCGTATCATCATCCTCATGCATGGTGCCATGGTCCCCTTAAGGTTTGTTGTGTGGATTTTGTGCCAATTTTGTTAGACAGATAGGGAGTACTTGTTATTGTTTTACTATCTAATATTTTTTTCCAATGAGTATGATGATAAAACGGTAGATGCTTTGGTAGTTTATTCACATTCTCCATTAAATATATCAATTTTCTTTTATGTATCTTTTTTTATTTGCTTTCTGACAAACTAATTTATGCATCTCAACTTGCTAGGAAATACATGCTCCGATTCTTGGTCTTTGGGGGGTTAAGATAGATGTGGTTATAGTCTTTGTTGCTTTTGCTTTCGCTAGCATCGTAAGTAGTTCTTCTTGATCGAAATTCTTTTCTCTAATGGAGATTTCATCTTTAGTTTCTTTGACCTTTTACAAAACCCTAAAAAGAATATTATATAATTCTAAACATTATAGGCGCTATGCACGAGGATTGAACCTGGTTTGGAACAGAGGATTGTCCTTCCGCGGGATTCCTACCTTCAGGTAAATATTTTCGTACAATGATTTACTATATTTATCTTCCATGTTCCTTGTTGATCTATCCACTAAGATTTGCTTACATGCGGGGGTATTTCAATAATGTCTCGAGTATCTCAAAATAGGGCCCCCTTTATATTTTGTTGTGAAAAACTATAATTATAGGTAAGATCAATTCATTTTGGTCCAAATTTCTTTTTATCATTATCTATAGTTGTCAGTTGGTTTCTCCATGTTCCTCTTCTTTTTGTACTTTTTCCTGTTATTGTCTACATAGTTGATAACTCGATACAAATACAATCATCAAATTGATAAATGCACATCAAGTGTATGTATACATATAAGAATATTATATCTATGTTCTTTTTGAATGACTTCTTTTCAAGAATGTAAGATTAAAAATCTGCTGGAATTAAGGACAATGCAAAATAAACATTAGTTGAGTGACATTAAATGATTGTGCCTCCCAAGTTATTGTTTTGGCAATGCTAGATAGTCTCCTATTAACTCACCGTGGAAGAGAACAAGATAATCTCTTCTATGATAATCTAAATCTTACATTTTGAATTTTCCTAACATTAGAAGAGCATTCTCATAGATATCGTGCTTGTCAAATCTTTGTGGCATTTAGGAAGGCAATTCTCTTTAACATTTTGTTTGAGAAATCACAAGTTGACACTATATAGTCTATATTCAAAGGGAGATGCTAGAGCCGAGAGGTACCCACTTGTCACACCTAACAATCACTCACCGTCAATACACCTTGAGATACGCGTTCGAGGTGTGTCGGACGGCGCACAATCGCTAGGTGTGACAAGTATGTCCACTTAGTATTTTCCATATTCAAATGTAAGGAGGACTTGTTTTATACCTTATGACGTTTATCTAGATCTTGATGTACTTTCAAATTGGAAATCAGTGATGTTTCTGTAAACAGTCCAGGGCACTTGGAGTGACTGTATTATATTAACATAATTAGATACCATATGTTATTTGCAATGAGGTTCAATGATCTAGCTTAGGCATTTTTAATGCATCTTTCTTGGTCAAACAGACAAATGGGCAACAGTATACTTTTGCTGCATGGGTGAGATCTACAATATTTCTTAGCAAAGAGTGGAAATTTTGTTCCCTTGTATCATATTACTAATAAATTTGGCCTAATGTAAGTTATGTAATTTACTTTCTGTAGTCAAATGTTTCAATTCTAGGTTGGCGTTGAGCCCTTGTCATTTGACTGAATGTCTCACTTTAACATTCCCACTAATCCCATTCATCAAGTTCTCTCTTTTGATTAAAGAAGAATTAAAAATTTATATGTGTTGACATCTAAAAAATATGTAATTATGGCTCTTGTTTATTTCTATTGTGATTAATTCACTTATAAAATTCATTCTACAAAGTTTTTCCAGGACTTATACTGTAAAAGGGACCAAAATACTCTTAGATCTCAGTTTCTTGTAAAGTTCCCATAATGAATGAGGACAAATCTTAGGGTCTCATTGATCAGTAAAGCATTTTTTTGTTAATTTGAATTTAGAAAATTATTAAAACAACCTAGCATGCAAATTTACTAAATTGTCATCGAATTCTAGATTTTGTTTCTATATGCACAATTCTTTGATGTCTATTTTAAATTGCCTTCAGTATTAGGTGACTATTAATAGTGTTTTGATTTTTGAACACTTTTTAGATTATTGCATTGAAAAGTGTTTTTCAGAAAGCATGTCATTTATCTACCAAAAAAAAAAGAAATTATGCCATTTCTCCATCTTGAGTAGATCTATTTGTAGGAATTATGTTCAATATTCATTTATAATTCTTATCAATGTCCGACTACCTCTTCTCAGTTCAGAGTCGAGAGATACAAACAAACTATGCTCTATCAGCCAATGTGATTCTAACTCTCTATTGAATGAGGTAAAATTTCGAGAAGATCTTTTTATCCTATAGACTACGTTTGTTTTCTTTTTTCTTTTGCATAGAACAATGCATCTAGTTTCTATTTGTTTTTTCTTGTACTTTTATAGTGAGAGGAAGTTTAAGGAGTCTCTCTCTCTCTCTCTCTCTCTCTCTCTCTCTTCAGATTCTGCTTTTTATGTCTCTTCTTTTCTCCCTCTCCTCCCTGAATTGCTCTTCAAATCTTCTTCATTAATTCTCTTCGATCTCTCTTCTTGCTTGATTTGTTTCCCTATTTTCTAATCAACAGATCAGTTGCATCAGTTTTTTATCTGCTAGAATCTTGTTCCTCTTTACATATTTTAATGTCTGATTCCATAAACTTATTGGGCTCTCTGTCACCATCTTCTTTAGCCTGCATTCAAGAATATGTATACTCTACCTAATCAATGATAAGTTTTGGTTGGTACCGTATTGCATCATTCTTAATTTTCCTAAAGAATCCAAACATAAGATTTTCTCTGCATCTGAAATTGTTTCACACATCACAGATTGCAAGGGCATCCACAGTACCAGAATCAAGTTACATTGCTAAACCAGCAGCTTCATGGCTGGATGACTTTCTTGTTTGGATGTCTCCAGAAGCATTTGGATGCTGCCGAAAGTTCACAAATGGAAGTTACTGTCCTCCTGATGATCAGGTAGGTGTCCATGGATATTTTGTGCATGTTTAAAGTACAACTGCAGTTGCTTAACAAAAAACAAAGTACAACTGCAGTTTACATTTTCCAGAAGTCGTTATCAATAAATTGCTTGTATATTCATTCACATGTCGGGAAATAAATAATAGTACTGTAAATTTCTAGTATACATGTACTAATTAGCATACCAACAATCTTAGCTATAAAGAAAGTGGTTTACACCTTTTTGCACCATTGTATTAACTGTAGTAACTTCATTCCACAGCCCCCTTGCTGCTTACCAGGTCAAGGCTCTTGCGCACTAGATGGGGTGTGCAGAGATTGTACGACGGTAATGATACCTTAAAGACTTCTAGTCATTCGCTTGTCATTTTCTATGGAGTAAATCATACTTTAATGTTTACGTAGACTTGCTTTCAAATCAATTTTTGTGGTTGTTTCAGTGTTTTCTTCACTCAGACTGGCATAATAACAGACCATCTACAGAACAATTCATAGAGAAACTTCCATGGTTCCTTAACGCACTACCCTCAGCGGACTGTTCCAAGGGAGGTCATGGTGCTTACACTAGCAGTTTGGATCTGAATGGTACACATAAATATTTATATTACTATACTTGACTGTAAATCTCTAGTCTGTTCATTTAATGGGTAAGGAGCTTTGTGCCCATCCTTCACTAATTAATTCGACTGTATATTTGTTTTTTGTACAAAGAGAACCTTCTTTATTGAGAAAAACCGTAGCTCTAAGTAGCTTCTTTAATGAATTAAGAACCATTACTTAAACCTTGAAAGGGATTTTTAAGGTTACTAAACATTGAAAAATCTGGGACCGGGGGGAGGGGGGCATGAAGCAGATTTTCAATTACATTCGTACAGACGAAAATTAATGTTTATTGATCTTGTGTGAATGGTATTTAATTTAGCGCCTGTTTCTCTCTCACTCAGATTATGAGAATGGTGTCATTCGAGCATCGGAATTTCGTACATATCATACGCCACTCAATAAGCAAGTATGAAGACACCTTTATTGTGAAAAACTTAGTTTGTCTAGGTTGTACTTGCTTGTTTAGGAAGCCTTTGTTTAATCAATCCATTACTATTTTTGTTGTTGCAGATTGATTTTGTAAATGCAATGCGGGCTGCTCGTGAGTTTAGCTCAAGGATTTCTGATTCTTTGAAGGTGAGTCTAGACACTTGCATGAAAAACTGTAGAAGAGCTCTCATTCCTTTTGTATATCTGGAATTGCTGCTTCAACGATTAAATTCTTTTTGGTTGAATTTGAAAACATAACAACAATATTTAGTACTTTCCTGAAAATAGTGCAACAGTTTCAATGATTGATGACAATGCACTTTCTCTGTTAATTGATATTGGAAAACTGGTATTTAATTGCAAATTTGCAACATCTACTAGTTGGATCAGACATCTCTGCTTTGTTGATTGAAGTGCTTTATTACAACAACAACAACTCCACCTATGCAGTCCACTTGTGTGCACTGCATAGCCGGTCCCAAGTCTGGATAAAGGAGGACTCCGACGCCGAATGGGTAAGGGAGGTCCCAAACCCATTTTTTCATACCCGAAAAATGGGGAAGGAGGCCCAAACGTATTTTCCAAGAGTGGAAAATGGAGGAAGGTTGCGATAGGTTTGACAAAAGCGTAAAACTTTTGTCACTCTTCATGAAATGGATCAAACAAATATAATTGATGTGCTTTATTACTCTAAGAAATGTTGTAGCAAATACTTTAAGAGACACTTCTTTTATCACATACTTGACTGATCTGGAAAATAACTTGTAGAGTTGATTTTGTTGAAAAGGATCTTCTTGGGGGAATTGTCTTTGCAAGATAACTTTCTAACATATCCTAAGACCATGATTTGTAGGCTCACCAATGGATAACCTTTGGTGAGAGGTCATGAGTTGGTCATACATTTCATGTGTTTGCTTCGTATATCTGTTTTATAGTCATGCTTTTGGCTTGGAAAGTTTTCCTCTTGATCTTGTTTTTCGCTTGCTCTAGCTTTACTAAACGTTTTATCAATTTCTTTTAAAAAATGTTACTTCGTGGAAAAGCATGTTTAGGTCTTTTCTTTTCTATGTGCCAAGGAAGGGATGTGGTTTCTTTCGCTTTCGGCCACCTATTAGTCTCAACTTATGTTTCCTTTCGGTGATAAAAGTGAAAGTTGTCATTGCATCGTAAGGCATGGCTTTATGGTGCATCTAATACAGAAATCTTCTCTCATATGCATTTCGTATATGGTATGTTACATATATTTTAATTCATTTCACTAAACATTGAGAATTTTTTTATTTGAATTTTGAAAACATTATATATTAATGGCCTGGGCATTTTATAAGCTAAAATAAAACACGAGAAAATTCTCGTCTATTTTCATCTTAAAATATTTGTAATTATTCATTTGGAACGAATAATAAAGTTATCCCCTTTTATGGGGGTAGTTCTTCCTATTTTATTAGGGTAGTTTTGGGCTTAAATATGCAATGTAATATCTATTGTATTTCACTCGTTGAAATGTTGTAATAGATTGGCTTACTCTCTTGAGTTAGGAACGATGAATGTGCCTTTTTAGGATTCAAAAAAAAAAAAAAAAATAGTTTTCAAAATTCACGATCAGACATATTTGCTTTCTTAACTTCCCCCTTTTTTTCTTGGTGCAGATTGATATCTTTCCGTACGCAATGTTCTATATATTTTTCGAGCAATACA
The DNA here is from genome assembly GCA_039657345.1 of Stephania japonica. Classification (NCBI taxonomy): domain Eukaryota; kingdom Viridiplantae; phylum Streptophyta; class Magnoliopsida; order Ranunculales; family Menispermaceae; genus Stephania; species Stephania japonica. The sequence goes on from CM077562.1 coordinate 12,082,665, forward strand.
TGGATATTTGGAAGACAACATTGGTAAATGTTGTCATAGCTCTTGGTTAGCATTCCTACTCTCCAAAAGCGAAGAAACTTTTGATTCTAAATCTTCACTCAAACTTTTTGTTTTGGCTGAATTTTGAAGTGGAAAAGTACAGCCTACAGAAACTTTTTAAAGTTCTTGATCTTCCACATGCATAATTTATCCTGCAGTCTGAACTTGAGGGAGTCTGTTATTTTTTGTAATAGGCCCAAGTCCAAGTCATGAGAGAGTGTAGGAGTGATTAGTTTAATATGTGGGTTTTAGTTTAGAAGTGGGAGAAGTTCTCCAAAATGTCAAGGCAAGTTGGAGTTCTCACTCCCAAACTTATAACCTTTGTATTTCTTTTCAGCCAGTCCATGTGGGATTATTCTCTTATCTCCAACAGAGTCATTTGGAGAAAGTCATATTCACATATTTTGCCTTAGTTTTTTTTTTTTTTTTTTTTGAAATCAGAGGTCTTTCTAATTATTCTAATGATTTTATTTACTGATGGCCTTCTGCTCCCTCAGCTTGCCACGAATGTTTTCTATCGATTTCTTCTGTATGTACCCATGTGTTATGTAATGCATGCATAGACTTAATTACAGTTTCATTCAACTTATTCATAAGGACTTAACGAGCTTGCTATTTTTCCAACTGAACAGGTGCTGTATTTACTGTTTCCTTAATTATCACCTGCAGGTATCCATCTTCAAATTGTTGATTTTGATTTACTTGTATCCCTTAATTATTTTTTTGAAATCTTGATGTGAAGGCCTAAGCCATCAAGTCTATACTTGGTTTACTTTTGTCATATTGCAATGGCCACCGTGCGTGCTCTTTTTTATTCCTTGTGGAGATTAATGTTGGCAATTCTCTTGCTTGCGCATTGAAATGCAGTTTATGGAGCTCAGCTATCATTTTGCTTGTGTTGGCCATGGTTGTTGTGGATCTCATGGTATGTCATTCTACTTATCATGCTGTTATCCAAACTAGAACAGTGAATAACCTGTTTTACCAAAACTATTTTCATACTCTGAAAAGTTGTCAATGTTGAACATTCAGTTGCAAAATTCTGCTGTATTTTCTAATTTAGTATTATTTTGAGATAAACTGTGCAAGGGCCTTGATAGAATCATTGGAAAAAAATCACACTAGTTGGAAGTAGGAACATATTCTGCTGACTGACATGAATGGATGGACATTAAGCAATGAGCTTTTAAACTCTTTCATTTTGAAGTCCAAGTTTTTTTTTTTTCATCCTCAGCTCTGGTAGAAAACTAGGCATGTTTTTCATGATTCCAGTATATATGAAATAGAACTAGTAAGATCATCTGACAAAATAAATTCTAATGCTGGAACAAGTGTGCTATTTTAGGAACCTTAGTGAGTGACTAAGAGAATCTTAATACGGTAAAATATCCAAAGAAATAAAAAATGCTAGATTATCTCATCCACAAACCCAACTCTAGGAAATATCTCTGCAAAGTTTAGACAACTAGAAACCCACATAGAAGTCATATTGCACAAGTTTTTTTGTTAGAACATCTGAAATGCATCATTACACTCATTGTGAGTATTATGCCTGATTGATGCGTGACTTGGGTATTTTTCTTTTCTTGGTCTTTTCACTAGTCATTTAGCATATGAATTTAATTGTCTTCATCTACCTATATATTTTTATTGAACCTTTTCCTTTAAAAATTAACAAGCAAAGCTTCAATCACAAATTAATTGGGATTGACTACATGGATCCAACTTTACATGTAATTTTATTTGATGTAGTTGACAATGTCATTTAGTAATCTATTAAATCTTTTATCTTATGTGTACCCTACCTCCAAATTCTATCAATTTCTACACATCAAGACTTCTAACTAGCAAATTTGTAGGTTGACTCAAACCGCAACACCCTTCTCTTATTTTATTTTATTTTATTTCTCTACTGATGCTACTCTTACTTTTTTGTGAATTTCCCATATTCTTTATTCTATCCTCGTGTGTTTCCACACTATCTTGTATCTATCAAACCCCATTTTATGTAGATGTTTCTTTATCTCCCAACCGCCACATCCGTGCCCGCATAATTGGTTTTATTCTAGTTTCATAGAGTTTTCTTATAGTTTAATTGTGGTGTTTTGGTTGCATATCATACAGCTTGAGCTTTATCTATTATCATCCTCCTTTACCGCCATTACGTAAAGGTGGTGGAAAGAAAGAAAACGCTATATAGTTGAAACTTGAAAGTTAATTTTTGGTTCTAGTTGATTCAGTTTTACTTAGTGATCTGTAGTGAATTACTCCATCTTCAACATTAATCATCTCATAATTAATCTTTGCAGGGTGTAATGGCAATTTTGAATATCCAAATTGAATGCAATCTCGTAGTAAACCTCGTGATGTCAATCGGAATTGCTATTGAGTTCGTGTCCACATAATATACGCTTTCTTGGTTAGTGTTTTCTATTTTTTGATTTGCTATTGGCTAGTTTTAGCGAATGTGTATCTTGATGAACTAATAAAATATTGAATTATGTCGTTAATGTCTAGGCAAGCACCGGGGATAGAGAGAATCGCATGAGGGAAGCACCGAGTTCTCAAAGTCCGTCACCGGTTCTTATTGTGGAAACAAAAACTATACTTGAATTTCACCGTAAAGAGAACTTGTGCTAGGGTATACAACAACAACAACAACATAGCCTCAATCCCAAATTAATTGGGGTCCGCTACATGGATCAAACTCTTCCATTATGCTCGATTTTGTGCAATTGATGGTGAGCATTCCAAACCATTCAAGTCCCTCCTAATTAATGCATCACAAGTTAACTTCGGTCTACCCCTACCTCGTTGAATTTCATCGTTTCGTTGATTCAAGTTTTCTAGTGGGAGCATTTTGTTGGCCGTCTTTGCAGGAGTCCAAACCACCGCAACCGCCTTTTCCTAATCTTTGTGTCAATTGGTGCTACTCCTACATTTCTTTGAATTTATATGTTTCTTATTCTAGTTTTACCACACATCCACCTAAGCATCCTCATTTTCGCTACGTTCATTTAATGTAATTGTTGTTGCTTTACCGCCCAACATTCACTTCCATAGAGCATAGCTGGCCTAATTGAGGTTCTATAAAATTTTTCTTTTAACTTGATAGAGATATTTTTGTCACAGATCACACTTGTTGCACTCCTCTATTTCTTCCGTCAAACTTGAATTATATGTGTAACATCATTCTCAATATTGCCATCGTTTTGTATGATTGATCTTAGATATCTAAAGTGTTTCACCTTAAGAACTTCTACTTCCCCAAATTTTACCACTCCATGATCTCCATGTCTAGTATTTCTAAACTCACAAAGTGCATGTATTTGGTCTTCGTCCTACTCAAACTAAAGCCTTTAGATTATAATGTATTCCTCCAAAGTTCTAATTCCCTATTCACTCCATCTCTTGTTTTGTCCACTAAGACAATACCATCTGCAAATAACACACACCATGGTATATCCTCTTGAATATGCCTAGTTAGTTCATCCATAACTAGAGTAAAGAGAAATGAGCGTAAAGCCGATCCTTGATGTAGTCCTATCGTAATGGAAAATTCTTTTGTAATTCCTCCAAATGTCTTTATACTCATTACTACCTCATATGTATCCTTAATAGTGTCTATGTATCTAGCATGCACTCCTTTTCTTTCTAGAACCCACCAAAGAACATCTCTAGGAACCCTATCATATGCTTTTTTAAATCTACAAATACCATATGAAGATCCTTTTTCTTTCCTCTCGTAGTTTTCCAACAATCTTCTTACGAGGAAATCATCCCCCATAGTTGACCTTCTAGGCATGAAACCAAATTGATTATCTCGATATTGTTGTTTCTTTTCTTAGTCTATTGTCAATTATCCTTTCCCAAAGTTTCATAGTATGACTCATAAGTTTAATTCCCGGTAGCTTGAACAACTTTGAATCTCCTTTGTTTTTGAATATTGGTACAAGCGTGCTTCTTCTCCAATCCATTTGCATCCGTTTTGATTTTAAAGCTTTGATAAAGAGTTTTGTTAACCAAGTAAATCTAATTTCTCCTAAGCATTTCCAAACCTCTATGGGTATTTCATCTAGGCCACATGCTTTCCTATTTTCATCTTTTTCAATGCTTCTTTTACTTCAAGTTCTAATATTGCGTGTATAGTTTACATTTCTTTCTTGGTGTGAGTTTTTATCCACTATGATATCAACTTGGCCATCATTAAACAAACTTTCAAGTAGCTTCTCCATCTCTTCTTCATATCATCTTCGTACGTTAAAACATTTTGATTTTCGTCCTTAACACATCTTACATAGCTTAGGTATTGTTTCTTTTTATCTCTTAATTTCGCTAGTCTATAAATATATTTTTCGCCATCCCTATTACCTAACTTTTGTATATAGATCTTCCATGATGTTTGTTTTAGCTTGACTAACTGCTTTTTTAGCTTGTTTTCTTGCTTATCTAAATTGATTGTACACATCTTCATCTTGACACCTAGATATCTTTCTATACATCTCTTTTAGTCTTAATTATTTTTTGGACATCCTCGTTCTACCACCATGTTTCCTTCTTTGGTGGTACCCTGTACCTTTAGACATACCTAACACGTTTAACGCTACTCTCCTTATGCAAGTACTCATTTCTAGCCACATTGTATTAGCATATAAATCAAGATTCCAAACGTTTTGTTTTAGTAGTTTTTCACTAAACTCTACTTGTTTACTATTTTTTAGGTTCCACCACTTTATTCTAGGGTCATTGTCTCTTTTATTCCTATTAAGTCGTCGTTTTAGCTTAATATCAAGTACTTCTAACTAATGTTGGGTAGTAAGCATTTCACCGGTATTACTTTGTAGTCTCTACATATTTGTCAATCTATTTTAATTGTTAGAATAAAATCTATTTAACTCTTGTTATAACCACTACTAAAAGTAATTATATGTGACTCTTTTTTCCTAAAACTAGTATTTGCTAATACAAGATCATACGCTGAAGCAAATTCTAAGATTGATTTTCCTTCTTCATTTCTAGTACCATAGCCAAAACCTCCATGAACTCTCTTGAACCAATCATTACTTGCCCCCACATACCCATTTAAATCTCCACTAATAAAAACCTTTTCATCTAATGATATACCTTGCATAAATCCATCCATATCGTCCCAAATTTTGCGTTTGATGCTCTCGTTCAATCCTAATTGTGGTGCATAGGTGCTAAATTTTTTTGTCTCCAATAATTAATTTAACTAGGACCAATCTATCTCCCATTCTCTTAACCTCTACGATCTTATCCTTATAATCATTATCCACAAGAATTCCTACTCCATTGCATTTCCTATCTATGCTAGTGTACCACAACTTAAACCCCGTGTTTCCTATTTCTTTACTCTTTTCTCCTACCCATTTTGTCTCTTGAAGGCAAACAATATTGACTCTCTTAATCATAGTATCAATTAATTCCAATGACTTCCCGTTAGTGTTCCTATGTTCCATATCCCTAAACGAGTTTTTTCTTCCTTTTGTGTTTGTTTTCCTTTTCTATTTCTATTTTGTCTAAACAATCTAGTTTCATTATCTATGATTTTGTTTTTGTTTTCGTGTTCGTTCTCGTAGTCATTTCGAACTAGCTTCTTTACCCACACCCGTCCTCTGTATGGGAAGCCTTGCTCATTTTTCTTCACATCCGGGCAGCGATGTGAAGGAACTAGCTTTTTTACCCACACACGTCCTATGTGTGGGAACCCTTGCTCATTTATATTCACACCCAGATGGAGATGTGAAACTACCCTTGCTCATTTTTCACTACACCTGGGCTTCGATGCAGCGCGTCGCTAAATGGGAACGCCCCAACGTTTATATTTGTTTGATCCATTTCATGAAGAGTGACAATTTTTATGTTGGTTGTCAACTTATCGCAACCTTTCTCCATTTTCAAAGAATGGAAAATGGGTTTAGCGCACAAAGTGTACTACATAGGTTGAGTTTTGCTAGCGTATACGACTCTACAATTTTCCTGGATGCTTAAATTATGTCCATGTGATTAATGGAAATGATGTTAGGTTGATTAGATCTCACATTTGAGTTAGCGTTGTGTTTCTAGTAACCGTTTGTTCAATAATAACCTCTTATGTTTATGATACTATTCTGCAATGGAATCACCATTACGAAACTAATTGGAGTGATCGTCCTACGTTTTGCAAAATCGGAAGTTTTTGTGGTGCATAAATCTACTCTCTCAACTATTTCAATTCGATATGCATCAAATGGGTTTTGATCACCATTTTCAATCCAAGCAATCTGTCCTTATAGGTTTCATGCATGGTCTTGTGTTTCTTCCTGTAAGTTTGTTGAATCCTTTTTCGCTTTTTCTCGTCTTAATCTATGATTATGCACATCATATTTACAGAAGTTCTACTTGAATGAAAATCAGAAATCAAATCTGTCTACTGTGCCATTTCCATGACAGATGAACTCATAGTGAATTTTTAACATTACAACCTATTTTTGTTTTGCAGGTGGTGTTAAGCATATGTGGTCCTCCCTCAACAAGTTTGCTTGTGGAGAACAGAAACGCTCCAAATGAGAAGCAAGAGCATCAAGTTTTGAACTCTGCAACACATTCCAGTTGATTAATTAAATTAATATAAGATAATTTCATCGATCGATTGCATGTACGTATCATCGAAGGCAAGCTTAATTTAAAATCGTTCTAATTAACAAATCAATGACATTTTTTTCCAAGGAAACAAATTAAGCTTGCATGTGATTAGAGATCCTATGTGATCCATGAAAGAAATTAAACTATCTAGCTAGACAACGAAACAACGACATTCATATTTGATGCGATGCACGTTGAGGGCATTAAGGATGCAGGAAAGTTGACGAGAAAAAATAACTGTGTTTTTATACAATTGAATCGAATCAATTACAAAAACTGTGATGGTGTTCGCATACACCCAATTAATCAAATTCAATTACAAATACTATGAGGGTGTAAATGAACAACCACTTAGCCTAACAAGTCTCTAATTAAACACAAGTGTCTAAACACAAATCATATGCAAGGTCTTGTGAGAAATCTGGAATGTAGTCATCATCAGGCCATTAAGTGAAATGGCAAGTATTCTTCAATGGAGACAAGGGCTGAAGCTCAGCAAAGATGTCATTCTGCTCGTCTCTCATAATGTCTGTGTCCATGCTAATGGCAGCGGCAGTCACTGATGGTGATGATGATGATGGCTGATCTGCATCCGTAACTTCTATCGTCTCAACCTCAGCTCCAGCATTCGGCGCTGTATCAGGATTGTTGTAGGCGGCTTCCATAATTGTCATGAATTCTTCATTATCAATATCACAGTCGATATCTAATAGGAGTGAGTCAATTTCAATATTCTCATGATCATCAAAACAACTAGTAGTGCCGCCACTGTTGACGGCACCCATGTCTGCGTCGATGATGGCACTGTTGGTAGCCATGAAAAGTAATAATGGCTGATCCTGCAGGTTGTTGATCATTGACGCCGTGACTTCTTGCGCAGCACCAGCGGGCACGGTTATTGACTGCTGATCACCGTCGACGTCTCCACAAGAATAGTAAGGCAGCGCTGGTAGTACCATGGCGGCTTCGTTCATCGTGCCTCCTTGAACATAATATTGATCAACATTGATGTATTGTTCATGGGCAGTGATATTATTCATGGGAGGCACCAAGGCTGCTTCTTCATGACCAACACCATTGACATCTCCACAAGAATAAGAAGGTAGATATGGCACATTAATGCAGTTCACCGCGCCTTCTTGAGCACCAACATCGAACTTATTCTCTTCCTCGAATTGATGATGATCAACTAGGACAGTTGATGTAGTGTTGGTTTTAGTACTAGTATTAGCTTTGTTACTCTTTTTGTAGATCTTGCAAAGGGCGTAATCTTCAAACTGTATGGCAAAGAGAATTTTAAACAACAAATTAATTAATATTCAGTACAATAACAATTCTTATAAGAAAAAACATTCCAATATATTATTAAAAGAAACGGGAACAATTGTTAATGCGTGCTACTATGAGATTAATTATTAATTTGAAGCTGGCAATAAAACATGCAGAAAAATATAAAGGTGGACACATTTCCCTAGGGTTTTTATTTTTTTTATAATCGTGGATGTTCGAGCCCTTTCAATTTCCTTCCTTAGGAACTTAGGCTTGACTATTCCCACGAGAACCAGTTAGACTACCCCAATTCCATGACCTAGGCAAAACCAATATATTCGGAGTTGGACAGCAGAATTCAATCTAATGACATCATATTTATTGGTCATCAAACACATCTTATCAATAACTTTAATTACTACTTCACCAATTCAATCGGACCCAAGCTAGCTAGGACTTTGTTTTTTAGTTTTTTTAATCTTACAGTTAAGATATTTGGATGTATGTTATAATGAATGAATGTCTGAGTAAAAATTCTAATATGTGCATTATTGATTGTCAACCGATTAACTAATGATAAAAAATTCTGTGGTTATATATTATATACCTTCCCGTGTGAGTGATATTGCGGAGCCAATATGTATTCTTGCATGATCCAATCGGTCTTCAAATTTTTTGCTTCAAAGAAGTTCAATATCGCCTTATTTCCCAAGAATTGCCCATTGTATCCTACAACATCTTGCTGTCCAAGAGAAGCTCTCCAAGATCCACTCGATCAACAATGCACCTATTCGACCTAGAGCTATTCTTGTGTTTCTTGATTCTAGGGCTGAAGAAGTACCATTCTTTGGCTCTCTTTCTCTCGTACAAACCTGCCAAGAATTAATGTAAAATATACTATATTATTAATTTGGACAAAAAAAGCCACTGTATATAGATGCATGCATGAGTTCCAAACCCTAACTCTAACCCTAGTGGGTCAACTTCATGACATAATAAAGACAGAGAAAAAGAAGAAAAAACAATATGAACAAGCAAATAAGACAATGAACACTATTTAAAAAAAAAAAAAAAAAAAAAAAAGGCAATGAACACTATCACACAACTATATATACTTACTTGTGAGGATGTCGGGTAAATAATTGATGATGCTATCGGCAAGGTCGTGAATCTCTTCGAATTGGATGCCGGGGTTTTGTGTTTTGGGAAGAAGAAAGTGATGGAGTAACTCCAAATCTGTCGGAGCAAACACGTAATCGCAAGTAAAAAAGAACATCTGATGAACCTGAACCACCAAGAACCGAACACAATGCCATATTGATTTAACTTTGATGAAGAATCAGAGAAACGGGAGCTATGAAGAACGATAATAACAAGAAGAATCAAAGAAATCTTGATTGGTTGATGGTGTTATTATTTATATATGTACAAACAAAGCGCGTGCATGCATGCAAGTCGGTGCGCATTCGTGGGGGTAATATGCTGGATCTACTTATCTACTTAGTTAACGCTTATAACGGCTAACTAAAACTATATCTATCCACCTGTAATAATGTTTTTTTTTTTTTTTTGCCATTTTTTTTTCTGTATTTTTTTAAGAAAAAAAGAAATGTACTTGTGTGCAATTTACTATTGTAATAAAGTAGCAGCTAAACGGACCCTATTATTTGCTCAAGGGACCCTATTACTATAGTGTACTCCAATTTTAAATTATTTTTACTTTGTTTATCCCAATTTTTTTTCTAAATTCCAAGAATACTTTTGTTCACCCCATCGCCCTCGTCCCTCCAGGGGTGGACCCATGAATTTAAGGAGCCCTGGGCTAGACTAAGATAAGTAAAATATTGTAATTTTTATTTAAATAAAAGAAGAATCAATCTATTTCATATTAGCTAATGCTAATTATCTTCTTTTAATGGAAATAAAAAATTATCTGATCTTTTAAGGAAAATAAAGTTTGATGTAGCAACCTATGTACATCGTCATGGTTAGCAAAAAAAAATTAATAAATGATTTGCAATATAAATTTTTTAATGGATAGTCCCACGTTAAAAAATATAAAATAAGCCAGACATGTAGATTAGATAGTGAAAGTAATAACATCATTGAATGACAAAATTACAAACTTTTACCTTTTACGTTTTCCTTTCCTGTTCAACATTTTTCTTTTTTTTTGAAATTAGGGTGGGCTATAGCTTTTTGATGGGTTGGACTATGCTTTGATAATTTTCTTTTTTTTTGTCTCTAAGCATATACTAATGTGGGGTTACATGCAAATTACTCTGGGTTATAGCCCACGGAAATTTACATGTAGGCTTGCCACTACCGGCCTCATCCCAGCACCCCTTAATCCTCTCTATTTCTCGATGTTAGCCATTATAAAGCACTTGAACTAGGTTACAAGTGTCGTAGAAGTGTGTTTTCGTCGAACAAGGTCGGATGTGGTCGCACCATGCCCTAGAAATGAAGAAGTGTCACCCACGGGTTTCGGTCGCACAACGCTCCGATCGAAACCAATTTAGAGGTATCGTCCGATTCTCGACCGAAACTTCTTTAGAGATCTCGGTCACCTCCCACCGAGATTGTGAAGTGGTATCGGTCTCTCGGTGGGTGACGGAAAGATCCAATCAAAAGCTCTTAAGAGGAGTCCGCCTCGTGTATCCGAGACGTCTTTAGATGTGTCCCTGTGTATCGAGACCTCTTTAGATGTGTCAACCTTGTCTATCCAAGACCCGAGGCAACAATAATGAACAAAATAAAAAATTTAAAACTCCAAAAAATATAATAAAAATGACCAAAAATAGTGGGTTTTGCTTGGAATCACTTGATATTCTCAATTCCATCGACATTCAGCACCTAAAATGCAAGATCAATCCCCAAATCGAAACCCTAAACTTAACAACAAACCACAAAATACTATAGACTAAAGAAGGCAAAAAAATCCAAGAACAACTAGAAATGGATGCGAAAAGAGGAGAGGAATGTACCCATGGCATCGAATCGATGGGGTTTTACTCGAATTTCATCGAATTTGGACCGAAGGTAAGAGTGTGATTAAGAGAGGAGTAACTGGAGTATGGGTGATTGTGGTGAGTTGGGTATGGGTAAGTAAAAACTCTTTAATATAGAGGGATAGTTGGTTCATTTTACTAAGGGGCAAAAACATAACTAAAAACGGGATCCCTTGAGCAAACAATGGGGTCTGTTTACCACTATTTTATAATAATAGTACACAAAAGTATAAACTTGTCGATCTCCTCTCCTCTTGGCGGCTAGCCCTAGCCCTAAGATAATTTTTTGAGTTTTTCTCTTGATTAAAGATCTTGAACCACCGCCGATCTTCTCTTTTAATCGGTGGTAGTTCAAATCTCCATATCTCTCGTATTTTATGTGTTCAATAAAGTGCATCTTTTCGATCCGAAAAGATTGGACCTAGTTGTTGCGGTACATCTTCCTCAACACTTGTTTTTGGATCTGTGCGGCTATTGTGTTGGTCTTTATTTTAGTTGTATTTTTAGGTAGTTTGTCTTCCCTTTGTTAGAAGTCTTGATTTTGTCTTCTCTTTGTCGGGAAGTTTTAGCTTTTCTTCTCTTTGTTGAGAAGTTTTGTTATTCGTTATGTGGTTCTAGCGAGTGTTTGTATATAGTAATATGTTTCAACGTTGTAGTAAACAAATCCCTAATTGTCAAACTATTTTAATTTCACAATCCCATTCACAACTAAAGTAATGACATTTCTTTTGAACATATAGGATTAGCGAATTAATGCACTTCTTTTATTCTATGTCTGGTCTCGTACCGAGCCATTAATAATTAATGAAACTTCGATTTTTCTTTAAAAAAAAAAGTACAAACCCGCCACAAGCAAGCAGCTATGAGCCCAAATGGAGATCTTATTCTCTTTACGATATAGGCTTATAATGCCCTAAACACAACCATGTTGCGGAGAAAAACACGGCCCAAGCCCAAGTTGGTGGCGTCAGGGGCCCGCTAGCGCTGGTGTGGGCGTAATTGTCCATCGAGCTAGCCAGGGGAATTTTTCGATGCGAGTTATATGGCTCCCAAACAAGGATAGAAAATTCAACTTCGCTTATAATTTTGCTCACATAAAATATAAAATTAATTCGAAGAAGTGCAATTCAACATAAGAAATTTATGTAAAATCTCGACGTGATAAAAAAGTATAAATAACTTCATTTAAGTGTTAGAGAACTTCCAAAATTTGTCAAAATGCATCAAAAGTGTTTTTTTTTATGATATTATGTTTTTCACTACAACAAAATCTAGTTTTAATGACATCAACTTTATGACAGTTTAAGAAAAACTGTCATTGAAACTAAAAAATAACGACATTTTTTTAATGAATTGTCATTGTAGTAGTCCTAACAATTGTTTTTCAATAAGATGACTTTTTTTATCACGTTTTTATGACAGTTTGTAGATGTCATTATAAAAGAGTCTAAATCATGGGTTTGCAAACTGTAGTTGCCAACATAATCTCTTCAGGGTTCTTTATAGTTAGGATAACTTGTTCATTATGTTGATCTAGCATTGAGGCTATTCATCCACAACCAATTTTCTATTTTTCAAAATGTTTGTTTTTTATAAAATAAAAAATGCACTTGCCACACGAATTTACAATTTCTTGTACTTCATGCAAATTTGAAACTGGACTTTTTGTTATATGGTCAGGTTCAGTCATTCAGATGTCTGCACATACTGACATACCACATTTTGATCATGATAATCAAATAATTAAAAAACAAATTTTCTTGAATTTCTCAGGAACTTTATAAAATTGATTATCCTTTGCCTCTAAAGGTGTTCTAAAATTGGCCTTTACCTATATATCCAAGTTAAACCTTAATGAGATTCATTTTAACTCATTGTTTATTTTTCATCAGGTAAGCTACATTTTGATGTTTGCTTACATATCTTTGACTTTGGGAGACGTGTCTCTCTCATCATCATTTTGTATCTCATCTAAGGTATGTTTTTTCGGTCTTTAAAATCCCATTTCTTTCTGTCACAATGTTTATATTTTTCTGATAAATGGCTGCTAAGATTTGGTCAATGATTGCTATCTTTCTTTCTATTTTCTTTCAGTTTCTTTATATGTGCGTAGCATTGTGGAGCTAGATAAAATAGAACTTCTCGAAATATAAGCTAATTGTCATGCTATTGAGCTATTCATTTGCCCACTTGGTGAAAACTTATCTTCAGAGTAATGGGATTATTATATAGACCAGTACTAGTCAATGTAGCACATCTCTTATCATTATTGCTTGGATCCGACTCTTCTTGTTATGTACAAATAAAAAGCTAAATCTAAATTAATTTTTCCTATCTCAGCCTAATTACTATCACTACTAATATCAACTTTGTCTAAGAATGACAAATGTGCATCTATTTTAGCGGTTACTTTGATGTATGATCTCACTGAGGAGGAAAGAAATTGATCCATTCCAGCAGTAACTGCTGGAATAGGTTCCCCTTGTTCAATGGATTAGAACCTAGATGGCCATGACCAGCGATTGGAATGGAGCTTAAAACATGAGATTTATTCTTTTCTATATGGCAAACCTATCCCCGCCTTGGTTCTTATGAGTTATGATCGAGGTCGTTGGGAAAGCAAATTTTTAGTGATGCTTTTAAAGTTATTTCATTTTCCTAAAGAACCTAACTTCCTTTAATCTTAATGCCATCTTTTTTTTTCCCTTTTTTCACCTTATTTGGACTCCTTTCTTAATTCTTAGTCTCAAGTATCTTTTTAATCTTTTACAAATAGATGCTAAATTAAGCAGCTCGGATTGCAGTGTTACTTGGCTTCTCGTGTGTTATCCTGGTCATGCTTGTCTGTCCTTGGATCCATTGGGTTTTTTAGTGCCATTGGAGTAAAGTCCACGCTAATTATAATGGAAGTAATCCCTTTTCTCGTTTTGGCTGTAAGTTCTTTTTCTTAAACATTTTTAGTTCTTACATTGATAAAAATAGACTATTAAGTTCAGATTAAAAATCTAATGTGAACTTCCATATTTAATGTATTTTTCTAAATTTACTGTGCTTTCAACTATCAATTAAAATTGAATGTTTCTACTAACCTTGATTAATATGGGTTCTTAGATATGCTTTGTTTATGAGTGCTTAAGCAATTTTTCCCTGTATTCTACTTGGCAAACTTCAGCTTATGCAACATGGTGCTTCATGTATCTGGACCACTACCTTTTAAAGAAATATGCCTCAAGATATTGATTGTGTGCAATAATGTTGAAATATGTGGTGTTGATAGTGGGTTTACAAACTGTTTAAAAGCCTTATTTGTGCCGTCCCATACCCTCCGTTTAAAATGTAAATCGTTTAAGGTAAGGGCACAAGAATTAAGACAAGTCTTAACTACGAGTGTAATTTACATCTACGTCATTTGAAATTAAATGAATTGAAGAATTGAAGAATCATAATATTTGAATTGTCTAAGGGTAAAATGGGTAAAAAGGCAATAAATACACTCTCAAATTCAAAACGACTTACAATTTTGAACAAGAAGTTTTTGCTATAACGACTTATATTTTTAAATGCAGGGAGTAGTATTTAGATGCCATTGTACCTGGTACATTTTCTTATGACTAGTTTTAGCTTCAAATTTGGGCTAGCCCGCCTCATCCATTTGGTAGTACAATGAAGTTATAATGTGTTTCTTTAAGTACGACACATTTCATCAAAGATTTCAATTGGCTGGAAAAAGAGGTGAAAACTCAAATTTGAAATTCAATGATTACTTGCTGAAATTTTTATTTTGTTTTAGGTTAGAATTTTTCATTTTAAGTGGACAACTTTTCAAATATTAACCTCGCCATGAGTCAACCGTTCCCGAGTAAAACTTATTTAAAGCTTTGAAGAAAACTCTAACCCAGGGAACTTAGCTGGTCCAATTATTTAAGCAGTGGCACTTCTTTGGAGTGTTAGGTTATGCGCAATGGGATCACAGCTTATTTTGCAATGTCAAGCTTCTAGTCGCACATTGGTAGGAGATCAGTAGGCTACCAATGCCTTTGCCCAACATTGTGAAGATAATTGTTTAACTGGTTGTTATACAATTAGTGAGAAGTACTATGCAAATACTAGGATTCACAGGTGAATGGATATGACTGCTTTTTCTTGTCCAAATGATGGCATATTGTCAAAAAAGAATTTATTGTATGATATTGGGTTAAAGCCTTTTCAAGACCATTTTTGTTGCCTCCATTTATTTTGTAGATTATACGATAATACTATTGAAAGTCATTATGAGTCTTGAATAACCTAAATAGTTTCACTTGTCTTTTTAATATTTAATTGATCATGCAGAAACTAATCGAGAATGGATTGCATGCTCTTTTAAATTGAAATTTTCTTTTTGGTCAAGCATTCTATTAAATTAAACATCTTGCTACCAGGTTGGAGTTGATAACATGTGTATCTTGGTCCATGCTGTAAAGAGGCAACCATCAGACATGCCTTTAGAAGGACGAATAAGCAATGCTTTAGTTGAAGTTGGGCCATCTATTACCCTAGCTAGTTTATCTGAGATTATGGCATTTACAGTTGGAAGTTTTATTCCTATGCCAGCATGCCGAGTATTCTCTATGTTTGCAGGTCAGAAGTTCTCCTTAAAAGGTTAATTTTTATTTATTTATTTCCTGTAAAGTTCTTCAACAATCTTAACTTGCTTCTATTATATTGCAGCATTGGCTGTT
The DNA here is from genome assembly GCA_039657345.1 of Stephania japonica. Lineage (NCBI taxonomy): Eukaryota > Viridiplantae > Streptophyta > Magnoliopsida > Ranunculales > Menispermaceae > Stephania > Stephania japonica. The sequence goes on from CM077562.1 coordinate 12,098,350, forward strand.
TTCCTGGACTTTCTTTTGCAGGTCACTGCTTTTGTTGCTTTGATAATTTTTGACTTCTTGAGAACTAAAGATGATCGAGTTGATTGTTTTCCATGCATAAAAGCCCCTTCGTCAAATTCTGAAAATGATAGAGGTATTTTGAAGCTTTCTCCCATTGCTCGCGCATTACATAGATATGGTTGTATATATATAGGGTACTACTACCATGAGAACCAAAAAACCCATGTCATGGGAACTTTATTTTAGACCATTAAATCTTAATCTAATGGTCGACCGACAACGTGATGCATAAATTTATTTGAACAAAAAAAAATCTACTTGAAGCCAAAGCATCTCTCGGTGAGATGGATCAGGCATCACTTGCCAAAAGGCAAGGTATAGGGAGGTCGTTGGTTCGACTCATGCCGAAGTAAGGAAAAAAATCTGCTTGAATTTTATGCATAATATTATTTTACAGTTTTTTTTTTACCTTTTTTTACTAGTTAATTCCAAAAAGTGATATAAAAAATAAAAACTTTTGTTACCTTAGAACAACAATTATCGCAGATCTGTTAATAAATATCATCCATTGTAGAACTTTATCCTTAGTCCCAAATTAATTGGGGTCGGCTTATACAAAATATTTAATAATCTATTTTTTGAAGAAAACAAAGTATTTAATACTATGTTTTTTGCTTTTTATTAGGAAAGAGCATCACGTTAAAAGTGAAAATAGTCGCCAACAATTTTGTTTCTTCTTTCAAGTTTTTATTTTATTTTTACTTGTCAGTTTTGTTTGTTATGTGGCTACTTATGCAAGAGAAGTGAATTTGAGTTTGATTGTGGTGATGAACTTGTTACCAAATTATTGACTAATAATCACTTAATCAGTAATAGATCATAAAAAAGAAACAAATAACATTCCATGACACTTGCTCCGGCTTCTTATTCTATGTAGAGTGATGAGACAAATTATCAAGATAGATAACAAAACAATAAATATTAGAAAAGGATTCATTCATCTTCACAAATTTTATCTAAGAGATCTGGAATTTCCACATTAAAAGATTAAAATTGATTCGATTGCTTCTTCTCCATGATCATGAAACCTTCTTAGGTGTACTCGTATGTTATTCCTCTTTCAAATTATAATAGAGGATTGCCTAGCAAACAAGTGTTTACATTCTTCTTGCAATCCCGGATTTAAACTTTGGAGCCATAGATGCTAAGTTGAATCTCCTATGTACACCACCTCACGTTGTTGTCGCCATAATTGATTGTTAGAAATATGAACTTCATATTTGATCGATATATATAAACTTTAGTGGGGTCTCCTTGGCGATGCTTCTAAGCGAGACCATTCATATGTAGTCACGTAGATGTTGGAGGAAAATTCTTGATGCGTGTCGAGCGCGTCAAAATAAATATATATCCCGATGAGATTACCAATAACCACAAGAACGCAAGAGTGGCAAGCACGGGGTCGAACCACAAAGACCAAGTTTTCAACTTAGGTTACTAACTTAAAACTTACCTAGAGTGTTCAAGAAAATGTCTCTAATTTTACTAAAAATAATAATTAAAATATAATGTAAATAAATTAATCAAAATGGAAAAGAACAAATTCAAACCATCAGCTTTCACAAACCTCTTCAATTTGGCATAATTCTAAATACAAGATTTGATCCAATTAAAGCATGCAATTCACAAGTAATTTAGTGTAGTTATAGACCCGTAATGTACGCGGTCTTCGCGCTTTCGATGTCGGTAGCCAAGGTACGACCGTTGACTACTTTCCGACCAAGTACGCAACCCGATCGCTAGTGCTCCAGTATTTAACGCATTAATCGCATTACATCGATTAGTGAAGGCACTACACCTAGACAACCGGATCGCTAGTGCTCCCGATTTAGCCTAGATCCCTAAGGTATTTGATCTACCAAAAGGGTTTAATCAATTGGTATGATCAATTGCCACTAGTGTGGTCTTATTGCACAAACACGGGTGCTTACGACTCATCAGCATATGAATTGAAGTTTAAACTAGTGTTTAACTTCAATTATTAAAATAATACCAAAGAAAATAAATTACTTATGAAAAACAAATTAAATAAATAAATAAATAGATCTCACATATGTTTTATGCCAAAAAGAATGATTTGATCCACTTCCGGCTCGACGAATGAGTTTAGCCGACCATAGTGTAGAAGAAGAGGAGAGAAAATACTAGAAAACACCGAGAAAAAAGGAAAAAATGTCTCCCCGACTCCCGTCCAAAAACCCTAATTAATACCCCTAAATTTGGGTCTACGGATGTCTATTTTCGAGTTTGGTGCTTGACACGTCCGTCGAGGACAATCTCGTGGCTATTTTTTGGTGTTTTTCTCGACTCGCCAAGTAAGAAAAAAAAATTTGCTTGAATTTTATGCATAATATTATTATACAGCTTTTTTTACCTTTTTTTTTACGAGTTAATTCCAATAAGTGATATAAAAAAATAAAAAAAACTTTTGTTACCTTAGAACAACAATTATCGCAGATCGTTAATAAATATCATCCATTGTAGAACTTTATCCTCATCCCAAATTAATTGGGGTCTGCTTATAATGAATACATACAAAATATTTAATAATCTTTTTTTTAAGAAAACAAAGTATTTAATAATTAATTTAAAGTTATTTAATACTATGTTTTTTGCTTTTTATTAGGAAAGAGCATCACGTTAAAAGTGAAAATAATAGTCACCAACAATTTTGTTTCTTCATTCAAGTTTTTATTTTATTTTTACTTGTCAGCTTTTGTTTGTTATGTGGCTACTTATGCAAGAGAAGTGAATTTGAGTTTGATTGTGGTGATGAACTTGTTACCAAATTATTGACTAATAATCACTTAATCGTAATAGATCATAAAAAAGAAACAAATAACACTCCATGACACTTGCTCCGCTTCTTATTCTATGTAGAGTGATGAGACAAATTATCAAGATAGATATCAAAACAATAAATATTAGAAAAGGATTCATTAATCTTTACAAATTTTATCTAAGAGATTTGGAATTTCCACATAAAAAGATAGAAATTGATTCGATTGCTTCTTCTCCATGATCATGAAACCTTCTTAGGTGTACTCGTATGTTATTCCTCTTTCAAATTATAATAGAGGATCGCCTAGCAAACAAGTGTTTACATTCTTCTTGCCATCCGGGACAGTAAACTTTGGAGTCATAGATGCTAAGTTCAATCTCCTATATACACCACCTCACGCTTTCTTGTTGTCGCCAAAATTGATTGTTAGAAATATGAACTTCATATTTGATCGATATATATAAACTTTAGTGGGGTCTCCTTGGCGATGCTTCTAAGCGGACCATTCATATGTAGTCACGAAGATGTTGGAGAGGAAATTCTTATAGACGAATTCTTTCGACATAGGAAAGAGCATCAAATTAAAAGTGAAAATAATAGTCAACAATCAATTTTGTTTCTTCTTTCATTTTTTTTTTGACGTGTCAATTTTGTTTGTTATATGGCTACTTATGCAAGAGATGTGGGTTTGAGTTTGATTGTGGTGATGAACTTGTTACCAGATTCTTGACTAACAATCACTTAATCAGTAATAGATCATAAAAAAGAAAAAAATAACACTCCATGACACTTGCCCCAGCTTCTTATTCTATGTAGAGTGATGAGACAAATTATCAAGATAGATATCAAAAAAAATATTAGTAAAAGATTCATTAATTCTTACAAATTTTATCCGAGATATCTGGAATTTCCACATAAAAAGATTGAAATTGATTCGATTGCTTCTTCTCCACGATCACATGCAACTTTCTTGGTGTACTCGTATGTTCTTCCTCTATCAGATTATAATAGAGGATTGCCTAGCAAACAAGTGTTTATATTCTTCTTGCCATCCGAACAAAAACTTTGAAGCTATAGATGCTAAGTTCAATCTCCTATGTACACCACCTCACTCTTTCTTGTTGTCGCAGAATTTTTGTTAGAAATATGAACTTCATATTTGATTGATATGTATATATATATAAACAAACTTTAGTGGGGTCTCCTTGGTGATGCTTCTAAACGAGACCACTCGTATGTAGTCCCGTAGATGTTGGAGAGGAAATTCTTATAGACGAATTCTTTCGACATAGGAGAAAGAGCATCACATTAAAAGTGAAAATAATAGTCAACAATCAATTTTGTTTCTTCTTTCATTTTTTTTGGACTTTTCAATTTTGTTTGTTATGTGGTTACTTATGCAAGAGATGTGGGTTTGAGTTTGATTGTGGTGATGGACTTGTTACCAGATTATTGACTAACAATCACTTAATCAGTACTAGATCATAAAAAAAAAGAAAAAATTAACACTCCATGCCACTTGCTCCAGCTTCTTATTCTATGTAGAGTGATGAGACAAATTATCAAGATACATATAAAAAAAACATATTAGAAAAAGATTCATTAATCTTTACAAATTTTATCTAAGATATCTGGAATTTCCACATAAAAAGATTGAAATTGATTCGATTGCTTCTTCTCCACGATCACATGCAACCTTCTTGGGTGTACTCGTATGTTCTTCCTCTTTCAAATTATAATAGAGGATTGTCTAGCAAACAATGTTTATTTTCTTCTTGCCATCTAGACGAAAACTTTGGAGCCATAGATGCTAAGTTCAATCTCCTATGTACACCACCTCACTTTTTTTTTGTTGTCGCCGTAATTTTGTTAGAAATATGAACTTCATATTTGATCAATATATATAAACTTTAGGCGATGCTTCTAAGCGAGACCACTTGTATGTACACGTGTAGATGTTGGAGAGGAAATTCTTATAGACAAATTCTTTTGACATAGTTGGTATATAGAGGCAAGGATTTACCAAATCAATCGTGTAGCCCCTTCATAAAACACCTTAAATTGTAGAAAAAAAAACCTTAAATTAGAGATCCACTATCATAAATCAACAATAGATCATAAAAAAAAGTAACACTCCAATACAACTTTCTAAAAAAGAAAAAAATGTAATTAGATTTCAAAGTGAAAAGGGGATAACTTTCAAAAACCCCGTCATTTTTCTTCAAATCGTGCAATCTCATTATAGCTACCTCACGAGCATACGCCTCTCAAAATCCACAAATTGAACCAGCCCGCATCACTTACTAAAGTCTCATCATTAAAATCGTTAATCAACACTCTCCAAAATACCTTTAGTCTACAACTTTAATTAAAATACCACAAATTTTCTAAATCTATGCCTAAATCAATTCTGCATAAACCCAAAAAAATATCGATTAAGAAGCAAATAAGAGTAAGAACGAATCAATTCACATATCAAACCAACCTGCATTCTACATCTTTAAGCGAATCTGCACATAATTCTCCATAATGAAAAAAGAAATGAAAAGCCTCAAAATTTAATTTAATGGAAGATAAGGAGTGCGAGTAATGAAGGAATTAACATTGTTATTTTGTAGGAGATGGAAACCACTACTTTAGTGGGGATGTGTTTAGCGAAAATGTAGAAGTTAAGATTTCCTAGAATAACTAATTATTAACTTCATATCTATTGAACCACGATTAATAAAGTTCTAATTGCAAGACATATATGCCCTTCCTTCTTGTGGGACACACAAGTGGAATTTTAAAGTTTGAAGGCATTGAAAAAGGATAGTTTGGGAAATAAGGCTATTTTGGCCTCACCACAATTGTTTGGGAGGATTGCCATTTATATATATATATATATTGACACACCCACACACACACACAATTGAAATGTTATAGTTTCTTGCTCTAGTGAAAGTAACATCGATGGATGATACGTAGGTCTTAATCGGGAAAGCTTGGATTGCTTGCTCGTTATATGAAGGTAATATTCAAGATGTTGTTTTCATAAGTCATTATATTACGTACATCAATAGAAAAAATTGTTTGTATTAAAGCATATGCAAAGTTTACAATGTTTTATGATTGATCATATGCTTCTTTTTCCTTTTTGTTTTCTTTTTTGTTTTTAGTATCATCTCACAAATGAGGTGTAAAATGCCAATGTGCACCTTTACTTTGTTAAACTATAACAGATTGCATAAGACATCTCGATACGGTTTTAGATTTAGGGTTTATTATTTAGTAGTTTCTATTTTATTATTAAGAAAGTTTATATGTTTATTATTTATTAGGAATTATTAGTAGTTTCTAATTACAAGTAGTTTCTATTTTAATAGTTACTATCTTCTAGATATTAACTAGTAGGAAGTTTATATATTTATTTTAAGTAGGTTCCTTATTCGTAGAAGTTGCTATTTATTAGTTTCTATTTTTATTGTATAAGAAAGTCTATATATACAAGTATTAAGGAATCAATAAAGCAAGCAATTTTAGTGAAAAAGAACTAAAGGAGGAATTGAAGTAGGAGAGTCACGAACTCCGCCTCTTCAATCACCTATTCTATCTCTCTCATCTCTTCTATTTTTTTTTTCTTACTTAAAATAAATATATAAATTCCTACTAATTAATATCTAGAAAATAGTAACTATTAAAATAGAAACTACTAATAATTCCTACTAAATAATAAACATATAAACTTTCTTAATAATAAAATAGAAACTACTAAATAATAAACCCTAAATCTAAGACCGTATCATCATCCTCATGCATGGTGCCATGGTCCCCTTAAGGTTTGTTGTGTGGATTTTGTGCCAATTTTGTTAGACAGATAGGGAGTACTTGTTATTGTTTTACTATCTAATATTTTTTTTCCAATGAGTATGATGATAAAACGGTAGATGCTTTGGTAGTTTATTCACATTCTCCATTAAATATATCAATTTTCTTTTATGTATCTTTTTTTATTTGCTTTCTGACAAACTAATTTATGCATCTCAACTTGCTAGGAAATACATGCTCCGATTCTTGGTCTTTGGGGGGTTAAGATAGATGTGGTTATAGTCTTTGTTGCTTTTGCTTTCGCTAGCATCGTAAGTAGTTCTTCTTGATCGAAATTCTTTTCTCTAATGGAGATTTCATCTTTAGTTTCTTTGACCTTTTACAAAACCCTAAAAAGAATATTATATAATTCTAAACATTATAGGCGCTATGCACGAGGATTGAACCTGGTTTTGAAAGAGGATTGTCCTTCCGCGGATTCCTACCTTCAGGTAAATATTTTCGTACAATGATTTACTATATTTATCTTCCATGTTCCTTGTTGATCTATCCACTAAGATTTGCTTACATGCAGGGGTATTTCAATAATGTCTCAGAGTATCTCAAAATAGGGCCCCCTTTATATTTTGTTGTGAAAAACTATAATTATAGGTAAGATCAATTCATTTTGGTCCAAATTTCTTTTTATCATTATCTATAGTTGTCAGTTGGTTTCTCCATGTTCCTCTTCTTTTTGTACTTTTTCCTGTTATTGTCTACATAGTTGATAACTCGATACAAATACAATCATCAAATTGATAAATGCACATCAAGTGTATGTATACATATAAGAATATTATATCTATGTTCTTTTTGAATGACTTCTTTTCAAGAATGTAAGATTAAAAATCTGCTGGAATTAAGGACAATGCAAAATAAACATTAGTTGAGTGACATTAAATGATTGTGCCTCCCAAGTTATTGTTTTGGCAATGCTAGATAGTCTCCTATTAACTCACCGTGGAAGAGAACAAGATAATCTCTTCTATGATAATCTAAATCTTACATTTTGAATTTTCCTAACATTAGAAGAGCATTCTCATAGATATCGTGCTTGTCAAATCTTTGTGGCATTTAGGAAGGCAATTCTCTTTAACATTTTGTTTGAGAAATCACAAGTTGACACTATATAGTCTATATTCAAAGGGAGATGCTAGAGCCAGAGGTACCCACTTGTCACACCTAACAATCACTCACCGTCAATACACCTTGAGATACGCGTTCGAGGTGTGTCGGACGGCGCACAATCGCTAGGTGTGACAAGTATGTCCACTTAGTATTTTCCATATTCAAATGTAAGGAGGACTTGTTTTATACCTTATGACGTTTATCTAGATCTTGATGTACTTTCAAATTGGAAATCAGTGATGTTTCTGTAAACAGTCCAGGGCACTTGGAGTGACTGTATTATATTAACATAATTAGATACCATATGTTATTTGCAATGAGGTTCAATGATCTAGCTTAGGCATTTTTAATGCATCTTTCTTGGTCAAACAGACAAATGGGCAACAGTATACTTTTGCTGCATGGGTGAGATCTACAATATTTCTTAGCAAAGAGTGGAAATTTTGTTCCCTTGTATCATATTACTAATAAATTTGGCCTAATGTAAGTTATGTAATTTACTTTCTGTAGTCAAATGTTTCAATTCTAGGTTGGCGTTGAGCCCTTGTCATTTGACTGAATGTCTCACTTTAACATTCCCACTAATCCCATTCATCAAGTTCTCTCTTTTGATTAAAGAAGAATTAAAAATTTATATGTGTTGACATCTAAAAAATATGTAATTATGGCTCTTGTTTATTTCTATTGTGATTAATTCACTTATAAAATTCATTCTACAAAGTTTTTCCAGGACTTATACTGTAAAAGGGACCAAAATACTCTTAGATCTCAGTTTCTTGTAAAGTTCCCATAATGAATGAGGACAAATCTTAGGGTCTCATTGATCAGTAAAGCATTTTTTTGTTAATTTGAATTTAGAAAATTATTAAAACAACCTAGCATGCAAATTTACTAAATTGTCATCGAATTCTAGATTTTGTTTCTATATGCACAATTCTTTGATGTCTATTTTAAATTGCCTTCAGTATTAGGTGACTATTAATAGTGTTTTGATTTTTGAACACTTTTTAGATTATTGCATTGAAAAGTGTTTTTCAGAAAGCATGTCATTTATCTACCAAAAAAAAAAAGAAATTATGCCATTTCTCCATCTTGAGTAGATCTATTTGTAGGAATTATGTTCAATATTCATTTATAATTCTTATCAATGTCCGACTACCTCTTCTCAGTTCAGAGTCGAGAGATACAAACAAACTATGCTCTATCAGCCAATGTGATTCTAACTCTCTATTGAATGAGGTAAAATTTCGAGAAGATCTTTTTATCCTATAGACTACGTTTGTTTTCTTTTTTCTTTTGCATAGAACAATGCATCTAGTTTCTATTTGTTTTTTCTTGTACTTTTATAGTGAGAGGAAGTTTAAGGAGTCTCTCTCTCTCTCTCTCTCTCTCTCTCTCTCTCTCTCTCTCTCTCTCTCTCTCTCTCTCTCTCTCTCTCTTCAGATTCTGCTTTTTATGTCTCTTCTTTTCTCCCTCTCCTCCCTGAATTGCTCTTCAAATCTTCTTCATTAATTCTCTTCGATCTCTCTTCTTGCTTGATTTGTTTCCCTATTTTCTAATCAACAGATCAGTTGCATCAGTTTTTTATCTGCTAGAATCTTGTTCCTCTTTACATATTTTAATGTCTGATTCCATAAACTTATTGGGCTCTCTGTCACCATCTTCTTTAGCCTGCATTCAAGAATATGTATACTCTACCTAATCAATGATAAGTTTTGGTTGGTACCGTATTGCATCATTCTTAATTTTCCTAAAGAATCCAAACATAAGATTTTCTCTGCATCTGAAATTGTTTCACACATCACAGATTGCAAGGGCATCCACAGTACCAGAATCAAGTTACATTGCTAAACCAGCAGCTTCATGGCTGGATGACTTTCTTGTTTGGATGTCTCCAGAAGCATTTGGATGCTGCCGAAAGTTCACAAATGGAAGTTACTGTCCTCCTGATGATCAGGTAGGTGTCCATGGATATTTTGTGCATGTTTAAAGTACAACTGCAGTTGCTTAACAAAAAACAAAGTACAACTGCAGTTTACATTTTCCAGAAGTCGTTATCAATAAATTGCTTGTATATTCATTCACATGTCGGGAAATAAATAATAGTACTGTAAATTTCTAGTATACATGTACTAATTAGCATACCAACAATCTTAGCTATAAAGAAAGTGGTTTACACCTTTTTGCACCATTGTATTAACTGTAGTAACTTCATTCCACAGCCCCCTTGCTGCTTACCAGGTCAAGGCTCTTGCGCACTAGATGGGGTGTGCAGAGATTGTACGACGGTAATGATACCTTAAAGACTTCTAGTCATTCGCTTGTCATTTTCTATGGAGTAAATCATACTTTAATGTTTACGTAGACTTGCTTTCAAATCAATTTTTGTGGTTGTTTCAGTGTTTTCTTCACTCAGACTGGCATAATAACAGACCATCTACAGAACAATTCATAGAGAAACTTCCATGGTTCCTTAACGCACTACCCTCAGCGGACTGTTCCAAGGGAGGTCATGGTGCTTACACTAGCAGTTTGGATCTGAATGGTACACATAAATATTTATATTACTATACTTGACTGTAAATCTCTAGTCTGTTCATTTAATGGGTAAGGAGCTTTGTGCCCATCCTTCACTAATTAATTCGACTGTATATTTGTTTTTTGTACAAAGAGAACCTTCTTTATTGAGAAAAACCGTAGCTCTAAGTAGCTTCTTTAATGAATTAAGAACCATTACTTAAACCTTGAAAGGGATTTTTAAGGTTACTAAACATTGAAAAATCTGGGACCGGGGGGAGGGGGGCATGAAGCAGATTTTCAATTACATTCGTACAGACGAAAATTAATGTTTATTGATCTTGTGTGAATGGTATTTAATTTAGCGCCTGTTTCTCTCTCACTCAGATTATGAGAATGGTGTCATTCGAGCATCGGAATTTCGTACATATCATACGCCACTCAATAAGCAAGTATGAAGACACCTTTATTGTGAAAAACTTAGTTTGTCTAGGTTGTACTTGCTTGTTTAGGAAGCCTTTGTTTAATCAATCCATTACTATTTTTGTTGTTGCAGATTGATTTTGTAAATGCAATGCGGGCTGCTCGTGAGTTTAGCTCAAGGATTTCTGATTCTTTGAAGGTGAGTCTAGACACTTGCATGAAAAACTGTAGAAGAGCTCTCATTCCTTTTGTATATCTGGAATTGCTGCTTCAACGATTAAATTCTTTTTGGTTGAATTTGAAAACATAACAACAATATTTAGTACTTTCCTGAAAATAGTGCAACAGTTTCAATGATTGATGACAATGCACTTTCTCTGTTAATTGATATTGGAAAACTGGTATTTAATTGCAAATTTGCAACATCTACTAGTTGGATCAGACATCTCTGCTTTGTTGATTGAAGTGCTTTATTACAACAACAACAACTCCACCTATGCAGTCCACTGTGTGCACTGCATAGCCGGTCCCAAGTCTGGATAAAGGAGGACTCCGACGCCGAATGGGTAAGGGAGGTCCCAAACCCATTTTTTCATACCCGAAAAATGGGGAAGGAGGCCCAAACGTATTTTCCAAGAGTGGAAAATGGAGGAAGGTTGCGATAGGTTGACAGCCAGCGTAAAACTTTTGTCACTCTTCATGAAATGGATCAAACAAATATAATTGATGTGCTTTATTACTCTAAGAAATGTTGTAGCAAATACTTTAAGAGACACTTCTTTTATCACATACTTGACTGACTGGAAAATAACTTGTAGAGTTGATTTTGTTGAAAAGGATCTTCTTGGGGGAATTGTCTTTGCAAGATAACTTTCTAACATATCCTAAGACCATGATTTGTAGGCTCACCAATGGATAACCTTTGGCTGAGAGGTCATGAGTTGGTCATACATTTCATGTGTTTGCTTCGTATCTGTTTTATAGTCATGCTTTGCTGGCTTGGAAAGTTTTCCCTCTTGATCTTGTTTTCTGCTTGCTCTAGCTTTACTAAACGTTTTATCAATTTCTTTTAAAAAAATGTTACTTCGTGGAAAAGCATGTTTAGGTCTTTTCTTTTCTATGTGCCAAGGAAGGGATGTGGTTTCTTTCGCGCTTTTCGGCCACCTATTAGTCTCAACTTATGTTTCCTTTCAAGTGATAAAAGTGAAAGTTGTCATTGCATCGTAAGGCATGGCTTTATGGTGCATCTAATACAGAAATCTTCTCTCATATGCATTTCGTATATGGTATGTTACATATATTTTAATTCATTTCACTAAACATTGAGAATTTTTTTTATTTGAATTTTGAAAACATTATATATTAATGGCCTGGGCATTTTATAAGCTAAAATAAAACACAGAAAATTCTCGTCTATTTTCATCTTAAAATATTTGTAATTATTCATTTGGAACGAATAATAAAGTTATCCCCTTTTATGGGGGTAGTTCTTCCTATTTTATTAGGGTAGTTTTGGGCTTAAATATGCAATGTAATATCTATTGTATTTCACTCGTTGAAATGTTGTAATAGATTGGCTTACTCTCTTGAGTTAGGAACGATGAATGTGCCTTTTTAGGATTCAAAAAAAAAAAATAGTTTTCAAAATTCACGATCGACATATTTGCTTTCTTAACTTCCCCTTTTTTTCTTGGTGCAGATTGATATCTTTCCGTACGCAATGTTCTATATATTTTTCGAGCAATACATGGATATTTGGAAGACAACATTGGTAAATGTTGTCATAGCTCTTGGTTAGCATTCCTACTCTCCAAAAGCGAAGAAACTTTTGATTCTAAATCTTCACTCAAACTTTTTGTTTTGGCTGAATTTTGAAGTGGAAAAGTACAGCCTACAGAAACTTTTTAAAGTTCTTGATCTTCCACATGCATAATTTATCCTGCGCAAAGCCTGAACTTGAGGGAGTCTCTGTTATTTTTTGTAATAGGCCCAAGTCCAAGTCATGAGAGAGTGTAGGAGTGATTAGTTTAATATGTGGGTTTTAGTTTAGAAGTGGGAGAAGTTCTCCAAAATGTCAAGGCAAGTTGGAGTTCTCACTCCCAAACTTATAACCTTTGTATTTCTTTTCAGCCAGTCCATGTGGGATTATTCTCTTATCTCCAACAGAGTCATTTGGAGAAAGTCATATTCACATATTTTGCCTTAGTCTTTTTTTTTTTTTTTTTTTTTTTTTTTTTTTTTTGAAATCAGAGGTCTTTCTAATTATTCTAATGATTTTATTTACTGATGGCCTTCTGCTCCCTCAGCTTGCCACGAATGTTTTCTATCGATTTCTTCTGTATGTACCCATGTGTTATGTAATGCATGCATAGACTTAATTACAGTTTCATTCAACTTATTCATAAGGACTTAACGAGCTTGCTATTTTTCCAACTGAACAGGTGCTGTATTTACTGTTTCCTTAATTATCACCTGCAGGTATCCATCTTCAAATTGTTGATTTTGATTTACTTGTATCCCTTAATTATTTTTTTGAAATCTTGATGTGAAGGCCTAAGCCATCAAGTCTATACTTGGTTTACTTTTGTCATATTGCAATGGCCACCGTGCGTGCTCTTTTTTATTCCTTGTGGAGATTAATGTTGGCAATTCTCTTGCTTGCGCATTGAAATGCAGTTTATGGAGCTCAGCTATCATTTTGCTTGTGTTGGCCATGGTTGTTGTGGATCTCATGGTATGTCATTCTACTTATCATGCTGTTATCCAAACTAGAACAGTGAATAACCTGTTTTACCAAAACTATTTTCATACTCTGAAAAGTTGTCAATGTTGAACATTCAGTTGCAAAATTCTGCTGTATTTTCTAATTTAGTATTATTTTGAGATAAACTGTGCAAGGGCCTTGATAGAATCATTGGAAAAAAAAATCACACTAGTTGGAAGTAGGAACATATTCTGCTGACTGACATGAATGGATGGACATTAAGCAATGAGCTTTTAAACTCTTTCATTTTGAAGTCCAAGTTTTTTTTTTCATCCTCAGCTCTGGTAGAAAACTAGGCATGTTTTTCATGATTCCAGTATATATGAAATAGAACTAGTAAGATCATCTGACAAAATAAATTCTAATGCTGGAACAAGTGTGCTATTTTAGGAACCTTAGTGAGTGACTAAGAGAATCTTAATACGGTAAAATATCCAAAGAAATAAAAAATGCTAGATTATCTCATCCACAAACCCAACTCTAGGAAATATCTCTGCAAAGTTTAGACAACTAGAAACCCACATAGAAGTCATATTGCACAAGTTTTTTTGTTAGAACATCTGAAATGCATCATTACACTCATTGTGAGTATTATGCCTGATTGATGCGTGACTTGGGTATTTTTCTTTTCTTGGTCTTTTCACTAGTCATTTAGCATATGAATTTAATTGTCTTCATCTACCTATATATTTTTATTGAACCTTTTCCTTTAAAAATTAACAAGCAAAGCTTCAATCACAAATTAATTGGGATTGACTACATGGATCCAACTTTACATGTAATTTTATTTGATGTAGTTGACAATGTCATTTAGTAATCTATTAAATCTTTTATCTTATGTGTACCCTACCTCCAAATTCTATCAATTTCTACACATCAAGACTTCTAACTAGCAAATTTGTAGGTTGACTCAAACCGCAACACCCTTCTCTTATTTTATTTTATTTTATTTCTCTACTGATGCTACTCTTACTTTTTTGTGAATTTCCCATATTCTTTATTCTATCCTCGTGTGTTTCCACACTATCTTGTATCTATCAAACCCCATTTTATGTAGATGTTTCTTTATCTCCCAACCGCCACATCCGTGCCCGCATAATTGGTTTTATTCTAGTTTCATAGAGTTTTCTTATAGTTTAATTGTGGTGTTTTGGTTGCATATCATACAGCTTGAGCTTTATCTATTATCATCCTCCTTTACTGCCATTACAGAAGGTGGTGGAAAGAAAGAAAACGCTATATAGTTGAAACTTGAAAGTTAATTTTTGGTTCTAGTTGATTCAGGTTTTACTTAGTGATCTGTAGTGAATTACTCCATCTTCAACATTAATCATCTCATAATTAATCTTTGCAGGGTGTAATGGCAATTTTGAATATCCAGCTGAATGCAATCTCTGTAGTAAACCTCGTGATGTCAATCGGAATTGCTATTGAGTTCTGTGTCCACATAATATACGCTTTCTTGGTTAGTGTTTTCTATTTTTTGATTTGCTATTGGCTAGTTTTAGCGAATGTGTATGCTGATGAACTAATAAAATATTGAATTATGCTGTTAATGTCTAGGCAAGCACTGGGGATAGAGAGAATCGCATGAGGGAAGCACTGAGTTCTCAAAGTCCGTCACTGGTTCTTATTGTGGAAACAAAAACTATACTTGAATTTCACTGTAAAGAGAACTTGTGCTAGGGTATACAACAACAACAACAACATAGCCTCAATCCCAAATTAATTGGGGTCCGCTACATGGATCAAACTCTTCCATTATGCTCGATTTTGTGCAATTGATGTTGAGCATTCCAAACCATTCAAGTCCCTCCTAATTAATGCATCACAAGTTAACTTCGGTCTACCCCTACCTCGTTGAATTTCATCAGTTTCTGTTGATTCAAGTTTTCTAGTGGGAGCATTTGTTGGCCGTCTTTGCAGGAGTCCAAACCACCGCAACCGCCTTTTCCTAATCTTTGTGTCAATTGGTGCTACTCCTACATTTCTTTGAATTTATATGTTTCTTATTCTAGTTTTACCACACATCCACCTAAGCATCCTCATTTCTGCTACGTTCATTTAATGTAATTGTTGTTGCTTTACCGCCCAACATTCACTTCCATAGAGCATAGCTGGCCTAATTGAGGTTCTATAAAATTTTTCTTTTAACTTGATAGAGATATTTTTGTCACAGATCACACTTGTTGCACTCCTCTATTTCTTCCGTCAAACTTGAATTATATGTGTAACATCATTCTCAATATTGCCATCGTTTTGTATGATTGATCTTAGATATCTAAAGTGTTTCACCTTAAGAACTTCTACTTCCCCAAATTTTACCACTCCATGATCTCCATGTCTAGTATTTCTAAACTCACAGTGCATGTATTTGGTCTTCGTCCTACTCAAACTAAAGCCTTTAGATTATAATGTATTCCTCCAAAGTTCTAATTCCCTATTCACTCCATCTCTTGTTTTGTCCACTAAGACAATACCATCTGCAAATAACACACACCATGGTATATCCTCTTGAATATGCCTAGTTAGTTCATCCATAACTAGAGTAAAGAGAAATGAGCGTAAAGCCGATCCTTGATGTAGTCCTATCGTAATGGGAAATTCTTTTGTAATTCCTCCAAATGTCTTTATACTCATTACTACCTCATATGTATCCTTAATAGTGTCTATGTATCTAGCATGCACTCCTTTTCTTTCTAGAACCCACCAAAGAACATCTCTAGGAACCCTATCATATGCTTTTTTTAAATCTACAAATACCATATGAAGATCCTTTTTCTTTCTCTCGTAGTTTTCCAACAATCTTCTTACGAGGAAATCATCCCCCATAGTTGACCTTCTAGGCATGAAACCAAATTGATTATCTCGATATTGTTGTTTCTTTTCTTAGTCTATTGTCAATTATCCTTTCCCAAAGTTTCATAGTATGACTCATAAGTTTAATTCCCCGGTAGCTTGAACAACTTTGAATCTCCTTTGTTTTTGAATATTGGTACAAGCGTGCTTCTTCTCCAATCCATTTGCATCCGTTTTGATTTTAAAGCTTTGATAAAGAGTTTTGTTAACCAAGTAAATCTAATTTCTCCTAAGCATTTCCAAACCTCTATGGGTATTTCATCTAGGCCACATGCTTTCCTATTTTCATCTTTTTCAATGCTTCTTTTACTTCTGAAGTTCTAATATTGCGTGTATAGTTTACATTTCTTTCTTGGTGTGAGTTTTTATCCACTATGATATCAACTTGGCCATCATTAAACAAACTTTCGAAGTAGCTTCTCCATCTCTTCTTCATATCATCTTCGTACGTTAAAACATTTTGATTTTCGTCCTTAACACATCTTACATAGCTTAGGTATTGTTTCTTTTTATCTCTTAATTCTGCTAGTCTATAAATATATTTTTCGCCATCCCTATTACCTAACTTTTGTATATAGATCTTCCATGATGTTTGTTTTAGCTTGACTAATCGCTTTTTTAGCTTGTTTTCTTGCTTATCTAAATTGATTGTACACATCTTCATCTTGACACCTAGATATCTTTCTATACATCTCTTTTAGTCTTAATTATTTTTTGGACATCCTCGTTCTACCACCATGTTTCCTTCTTTGGTGGTACCCCAAATTCTTTAGACATACCTAACACGTTTAACGCTACTCTCCTTATGCAAGTACTCATTTCTAGCCACATTGTATTAGCATATAAATCAAGATTCCAAACGTTTTGTTTTAGTAGTTTTTCACTAAACTCTACTTGTTTACTATTTTTTAGGTTCCACCACTTTATTCTAGGGTCATTGTCTCTTTTATTCCTATTAAGTCGTCGTTTTAGCTTAATATCAAGTACTTCTAACTAATGTTGGGTAGTAAGCATTTCACCGGGTATTACTTTGCAGTCTCTACATATTTGTCAATCTATTTTAATTGTTAGAATAAAATCTATTTAACTCTTGTTATAACCACTACTAAAAGTAATTATATGTGACTCTTTTTTCCTAAAACTAGTATTTGCTAATACAAGATCATACGCTGAAGCAAATTCTAAGATTGATTTTCCTTCTTCATTTCTAGTACCATAGCCAAAACCTCCATGAACTCTCTTGAACCAATCATTACTTGCCCCCACATACCCATTTAAATCTCCACTAATAAAAACCTTTTCATCTAATGATATACCTTGCATAAATCCATCCATATCGTCCCAAATTTTGCGTTTGATGCTCTCGCTCAATCCTAATTGTGGTGCATAGGTGCTAAATTTTTTTGTCTCCAATAATTAATTTAACTAGGACCAATCTATCTCCCATTCTCTTAACCTCTACGATCTTATCCTTATAATCATTATCCACAAGAATTCCTACTCCATTGCATTTCCTATCTATGCTAGTGTACCACAACTTAAACCCCGTGTTTCCTATTTCTTTACTCTTTTCTCCTACCCATTTTGTCTCTTGAAGGCAAACAATATTGACTCTCTTAATCATAGTATCAATTAATTCCAATGACTTCCCGTTAGTGTTCCTATGTTCCATATCCCTAAACGAGTTTTTTCTTCCTTTTGTGTTTGTTTTCCTTTTCTATTTCTATTTTGTCTAAACAATCTAGTTTCATTATCTATGATTTTGTTTTTGTTTTCGTGTTCGTTCTCGTAGTCATTTCGAACTAGCTTCTTTACCCACACCCGTCCTCTCGTATGGGAAGCCTTGCTCATTTTTCTTCACATCCGGCAGCGATGTGAAGGAACTAGCTTTTTTACCCACACACGTCCTATGTGTGGGAACCCTTGCTCATTTATATTCACACCCAGATGGAGATGTGAAACTACCCTTGCTCATTTTTCACTACACCGGGCTCCGTGCACAATGCGTCGCTAAATGGGAACGCCCCAACGTTTATATTTGTTTGATCCATTTCATGAAGAGTGACAATTTTTATGTTGGTTGTCAACTTATCGCAACCTTCCTCCATTTTCAAAGAATGGAAAATGGGTTTAGCGCACAAAGTGTACTACATAGGTTGAGTTTTGCTAGCGTATACGACTCTACAATTTTCCTGGATGCTTAAATTATGTCCATGTGATTAATGGAAATGATGTTAGGTTGATTAGATCTCACATTTGAGTTAGCGTTGTGTTTCTAGTAACCGTTTGTTCAATAATAACCTCTTATGTTTATGATACTATTCTGCAGCGGAATCACCATTACGAAACTAATTGGAGTGATCGTCCTACGTTTTGCAAAATCGGAAGTTTTTGTGGTGCATAAATCTACTCTCTCAACTATTTCAATTCGATATGCATCAAATGGGTTTTGATCACCATTTTCAATCCAAGCAATCTGTCCTTATAGGTTTCATGCATGGTCTTGTGTTTCTTCCTGTAAGTTTGTTGAATCCTTTTTCGCTTTTTCTCGTCTTAATCTATGATTATGCACATCATATTTACAGAAGTTCTACTTGAATGAAAATCAGAAATCAAATCTGTCTACTGTGCCATTTCCATGACAGATGAACTCATAGTGAATTTTTAACATTACAACCTATTTTTGTTTTGCAGGTGGTGTTAAGCATATGTGGTCCTCCCTCAACAAGTTTGCTTGTGGAGAACAGAAACGCTCCAAATGAGAAGCAAGAGCATCAAGTTTTGAACTCTGCAACACATTCCAGTTGATTAATTAAATTAATATAAGATAATTTCATCGATCGATTGCATGTACGTATCATCGAAGGCAAGCTTAATTTAAAATCGTTCTAATTAACAAATCAATGACATTTTTTTTTCCAAGGAAACAAATTAAGCTTGCATGTGATTAGAGATCCTATGTGATCCATGAAAGAAATTAAACTATCTAGCTAGACAACGAAACAACGACATTCATATTTGATGCGATGCACGTTGAGGGCATTAAGGATGCAGGAAAGTTGACGAGAAAAAAATAACTGTGTTTTTATACAATTGAATCGAATCAATTACAAAAACTGTGATGGTGTTCGCATACACCCAATTAATCAAATTCAATTACAAATACTATGAGGGTGTAAATGAACAACCACTTAGCCTAACAAGTCTCTAATTAAACACAAGTGTCTAAACACAAATCATATGCAAGGTCTTGTGAGAAATCTGGAATGTAGTCATCATCAGGCCATTAAGTGAAATGGCAAGTATTCTTCAATGGAGACAAGGGCTGAAGCTCAGCAAAGATGTCATTCTGCTCGTCTCTCATAATGTCTGTGTCCATGCTAATGGCAGCGGCAGTCACTGATGGTGATGATGATGATGGCTGATCTGCATCCGTAACTTCTATCGTCTCAACCTCAGCTCCAGCATTCGGCGCTGTATCAGGATTGTTGTAGGCGGCTTCCATAATTGTCATGAATTCTTCATTATCAATATCACAGTCGATATCTAATAGGAGTGAGTCAATTTCAATATTCTCATGATCATCAAAACAACTAGTAGTGCCGCCACTGTTGACGGCACCCATGTCTGCGTCGATGATGGCACTGTTGGTAGCCATGAAAAGTAATAATGGCTGATCCTGCAGGTTGTTGATCATTGACGCCGTGACTTCTTGCGCAGCACCAGCGGGCACGGTTATTGACTGCTGATCACCGTCGACGTCTCCACAAGAATAGTAAGGCAGCGCTGGTAGTACCATGGCGGCTTCGTTCATCGTGCCTCCTTGAACATAATATTGATCAACATTGATGTATTGTTCATGGGCAGTGATATTATTCATGGGAGGCACCAAGGCTGCTTCTTCATGACCAACACCATTGACATCTCCACAAGAATAAGAAGGTAGATATGGCACATTAATGCAGTTCACCGCGCCTTCTTGAGCACCAACATCGAACTTATTCTCTTCCTCGAATTGATGATGATCAACTAGGACAGTTGATGTAGTGTTGGTTTTAGTACTAGTATTAGCTTTGTTACTCTTTTTGTAGATCTTGCAAAGGGCGTAATCTTCAAACTGTATGGCAAAGAGAATTTTAAACAACAAATTAATTAATATTCAGTACAATAACAATTCTTATAAGAAAAAACATTCCAATATATTATTAAAAGAAACGGGAACAATTGTTAATGCGTGCTACTATGAGATTAATTATTAATTTGAAGTCGGCAATAAAACATGCGTAAAAATATAAAGGTGGACACATTTCCCTAGGGTTTTTATTTTTTTTATAATCGTGGATGTTCGAGCCCTTTCAGCCCTTCCTTAGGAACTTAGGCTTGACTATTCCCACGAGAACCAGTTAGACTACCCCAATTCCATGACCTAGGCAAAACCAATATATTCGGAGTTGGACAGCAGAATTCAATCTAATGACATCATATTTATTGGTCATCAAACACATCTTATCAATAACTTTAATTACTACTTCACCAATTCAATCGGACCCAAGCTAGCTAGGACTTTGTTTTTTAGTTTATTTAATCTTACAGTTAAGATATTTGGATGTATGTTATAATGAATGAATGTCTGAGTAAAAATTCTAATATGTGCATTATTGATTGTCAACCGATTAACTAATGATAAAAAATTCTGTGGTTATATATTATATACCTTCCCGTGTGAGTGATATTGCGGAGCCAATATGTATTCTTGCATGATCCAATCGGTCTTCAAATTTTTTGCTTCAAAGAAGTTCAATACGCCTTATTTCCCAAGAATTGCCCATTGTATCCTACAACATCTTGCTGTCCAAGAGAAGCTCTCCAAGTATCCACTCGATCAACAATGCACCTATTCGACCTAGAGCTATTCTTGTGTTTCTTGATTCTAGGGCTGAAGAAGTACCATTCTTTGGCTCTCTTTCTCTCGTACAAACCTGCCAAGAATTAATGTAAAATATACTATATTATTAATTTGGACAAAAAAAGCCACTGTATATAGATGCATGCATGAGTTCCAAACCCTAACTCTAACCCTAGTGGGTCAACTTCATGACATAATAAAGACAGAGAAAAAGAAGAAAAAAACAATATGAACAAGCAAATAAGACAATGAACACTATTTAAAAAAAAAAAAAAAAAAAAAAAAAAAAAAAAGGCAATGAACACTATCACACAACTATATATACTTACTTGTGAGGATGTCGGGTAAATAATTGATGATGCTATCGGCAAGGTCGTGAATCTCTTCGAATTGGATGCCGGGGTTTTGTGTTTTGGGAAGAAGAAAGTGATGGAGTAACTCCAAATCTGTCGGAGCAAACACGTAATCGCGAAAAAGAACATCTGATGAACCTGAACCACCAAGAACCGAACACAATGCCATATTGATTTAACTTTGATGAAGAATCAGAGAAACGGGAGCTATGAAGAACGATAATAACAAGAAGAATCAAAGAAATCTTGATTGGTTGATGGTGTTATTATTTATATATGTACAAACAAAGCGCGTGCATGCATGCAAGTCGGTGCGCATTCGTGGGGGTAATATGCTGGATCTACTTATCTACTTAGTTAACGCTTATAACGGCTAACTAAAACTATATCTATCCACCTGTAATAATGTTTTTTTTTTTTTTTGCCATTTTTTTTTCTGTATTTTTTTAAGAAAAAAAGAAATGTACTTGTGTGCAATTTACTATTGTAATAAAGTAGCAGCTAAACGGACCCTATTATTTGCTCAAGGGACCCTATTACTATAGTGTACTCCAATTTTAAATTATTTTTACTTTGTTTATCCCAATTTTTTTTCTAAATTCCAAGAATACTTTTGTTCACCCCATCGCCCTCGTCCGGCCTCCAGGGGTGGACCCATGAATTTAAGGAGCCCTGGGCTAGACTAAGATAAGTAAAATATTGTAATTTTTATTTAAATAAAAGAAGAATCAATCTATTTCATATTAGCTAATGCTAATTATCTTCTTTTAATGGAAATAAAAAATTATCTGATCTTTTAAGGAAAATAAAGTTTGATGTAGCAACCTATGTACATCGTCATGGTTAGCAGTAAAAAAAAATTAATAAATGATTTGCAATATAAATTTTTTAATGGATAGTCCCACGTTAAAAAATATAAAATAAGCCAGACATGTAGATTAGATAGTGAAAGTAATAACATCATTGAATGACAAAATTACAAACTTTTACCTTTTACGTTTTCCTTTTTCTGTTCAACATTTTTCTTTTTTTTTGAAATTAGGGTGGGCTATAGCTTTTTGATGGGTTGGACTATGCTTTGATAATTTTCTTTTTTTTTGTCTCTAAGCATATACTAATGTGGGGTTACATGCAAATTACTCTGGGTTATAGCCCACGGAAATTTACATGTAGGCTTGCCACTACCGGCCTCATCCCAGCACCCCTTAATCCTCTCTATTTCTCGATGTTAGCCATTATAAAGCACTTGAACTAGGTTACAAGTGTCGTAGAAGTGTGTTTTCGTCGAACAAGGTCGGATGTGGTCGCACCATGCCCTAGAAATGAAGAAGTGTCACCCACGGGTTTCGGTCGCACAACGCTCCGATCGAAACCAATTTAGAGGTATCGTCCGATTCTGACCGAAACTTCTTTAGAGATCTCGGTCACCTCCCACCGAGATTGTGAAGTGGTATCGGTCTCAGTGGGTGACGGAAAGATCCAGTCAAAAGCTCTTAAGAGGAGTCTGCCCTGTGTATCTGAGACGTCTTTAGATGTGTCGGCCCGTGTATCCGAGACCTCTTTAGATGTGTCAACCTTGTCTATCCAAGACCCCGAGGCAACAATAATGAACAAAATAAAAAATTTAAAACTCCAAAAAATATAATAAAAATGACCAAAAATAGTGGGTTTTGCTTGGAATCACTTGATATTCTCAATTCCATCGACATTCAAAGACCTAAAATGCAAGATCAATCCCCAAATCGAAACCCTAAACTTAACAACAAACCACAAAATACTATAGACTAAAGAAGGCAAAAAAATCCAAGAACAACTAGAAATGGATGCGAAAAGAGGAGAGGAATGTACCCATGGCATCGAATCGATGGGGTTTTACTCGAATTTCATCGAATTTGGACCGAAGGTAAGAGTGTGATTAAGAGAGGAGTAACTCGGAGTATGGGTGATTGTGGTGAGTTGGGTATGGGTAAGTAAAAACTCTTTAATATAGAGGGATAGTTGGTTCATTTTACTAAGGGGCAAAAACATAACTAAAAAGCTGGGATCCCTTGAGCAAACAAAGTGGGGTCTCGTTTACCACTATTTTATAATAATAGTACACAAAAGTATAAACTTGTCGATCTCCTCTCCTCTTGGCGGCTAGCCCTAGCCCTAAGATAATTTTTTGAGTTTTCTCTCTTGATTAAAGATCTTGAACCACCGCCGATCTTCTCTTTTAATCGGTGGTAGTTCAAATCTCCATATCTCTGTATTTTATGTGTTCAATAAAGTGCAGATCTTTTCTGATCTGAAAAGATTGGACCTAGTTGTTGCGGTACATCTTCCTCAACACTTGTTTTTGGATCTGTGCGGCTATTGTGTTGGTCTTTATTTTAGTTGTATTTTTAGGTAGTTTGTCTTCCCTTTGTTAGAAGTCTTGATTTTGTCTTCTCTTTGTCGGGAAGTTTTAGCTTTTCTTCTCTTTGTTGAGAAGTTTTGTTATTCGTTATGTGGTTCTAGCGAGTGTTTGTATATAGTAATATGTTTCAACGTTGTAGTAAACAGTCCCTAATTGTCAAACTATTTTAATTTCACAATCCCATTCACAACTAAAGTAATGACATTTCTTTTGAACATATAGGATTAGCGAATTAATGCACTTCTTTTATTCTATGTCTGGTCTCGTACCGAGCCATTAATAATTAATGAAACTTCGATTTTTCTTTAAAAAAAAAAGTACAAACCCGCCACAGCAGCTATGAGCCCAAATGGAGATCTTATTCTCTTTACGATATAGGCTTATAATGCCCTAAACACAACCATGTTGCGGAGAAAAACACGGCCCAAGCCCAAGTTGGTGGCGTCAGGGGCCCGCTAGCGCTGGTGTGGGCGTAATTGTCCATCGAGCTAGCCAGGGGAATTTTTCGATGCGAGTTATATGGCTCCCAAACAAGGATAGAAAATTCAACTTCGCTTATAATTTTGCTCACATAAAATATAAAATTAATTCGAAGAAGTGCAATTCAACATAAGAAATTTATGTAAAATCTCGACGTGATAAAAAAGTATAAATAACTTCATTTAAGTGTTAGAGAACTTCCAAAATTTGTCAAAATGCATCAAAAGTGTTTTTTTTTATGATATTATGTTTTTCACTACAACAAAATCTAGTTTTAATGACATCAACTTTATGACAGTTTAAGAAAAACTGTCATTGAAACTAAAAAATAACGACATTTTTTTAATGAATTGTCATTGTAGTAGTCCTAACAATTGTTTTTCAATAAGATGACTTTTTTTATCACGTTTTTATGACAGTTTGTAGATGTCATTATAAAAGAGTCTAAATCATGGGTTTGCAAACTGTAGTTGCCAACATAATCTCTTCAGGGTTCTTTATAGTTAGGATAACTTGTTCATTATGTTGATCTAGCATTGAGGCTATTCATCCACAACCAATTTTCTATTTTTCAAAATGTTTGTTTTTTATAAAATAAAAAATGCACTTGCCACACGAATTTACAATTTCTTGTACTTCATGCAAATTTGAAACTGGACTTTTTGTTATATGGTCAGGTTCAGTCATTCAGATGTCTGCACATACTGACATACCACATTTTGATCATGATAATCAAATAATTAAAAAACAAATTTTCTTGAATTTCTCAGGAACTTTATAAAATTGATTATCCTTTGCCTCTAAAGGTGTTCTAAAATTGGCCTTTACCTATATATCCAAGTTAAACCTTAATGAGATTCATTTTAACTCATTGTTTATTTTTCATCAGGTAAGCTACATTTTGATGTTTGCTTACATATCTTTGACTTTGGGAGACGTGTCTCTCTCATCATCATTTTGTATCTCATCTAAGGTATGTTTTTTCGGTCTTTAAAATCCCATTTCTTTCTGTCACAATGTTTATATTTTTCTGATAAATGGCTGCTAAGATTTGGTCAATGATTGCTATCTTTCTTTCTATTTTCTTTCAGTTTCTTTATATGTGCGTAGCATTGTGGAGCTAGATAAAATAGAACTTCTCGAAATATAAGCTAATTGTCATGCTATTGAGCTATTCATTTGCCCACTTGGTGAAAACTTATCTTCAGAGTAATGGGATTATTATATAGACCAGTACTAGTCAATGTAGCACATCTCTTATCATTATTGCTTGGATCCGACTCTTCTTGTTATGTACAAATAAAAAGCTAAATCTAAATTAATTTTTCCTATCTCAGCCTAATTACTATCACTACTAATATCAACTTTGTCTAAGAATGACAAATGTGCATCTATTTTAGCGGTTACTTTGATGTATGATCTCACTGAGGAGGAAAGAAATTGATCCATTCCAGCAGTAACTGCTGGAATAGGTTCCCCTTGTTCAATGGATTAGAACCTAGATGGCCATGACCAGCGATTGGAATGGAGCTTAAAACATGAGATTTATTCTTTTCTATATGGCAAACCTATCCTGCCTTGGTTCTTATGAGTTATGATCGAGGTCGTTGGGAAAGCAAATTTTTAGTGATGCTTTTAAAGTTATTTCATTTTCCTAAAGAACCTAACTTCCTTTAATCTTAATGCCATCTTTTTTTTTTCCCTTTTTTCACCTTATTTGGACTCCTTTCTTAATTCTTAGTCTCAGTATCTTTTTAATCTTTTACAAATAGATGCTAAATTAAGCAGCTCGGATTGCAGGTGTTACTTGGCTTCTCAGGTGTTATCCTGGTCATGCTTGCTGTCCTTGGATCCATTGGGTTTTTTAGTGCCATTGGAGTAAAGTCCACGCTAATTATAATGGAAGTAATCCCTTTTCTCGTTTTGGTTTGTAAGTTCTTTTTCTTAAACATTTTTAGTTCTTACATTGATAAAAATAGACTATTAAGTTCAGATTAAAAATCTAATGTGAACTTCCATATTTAATGTATTTTTCTAAATTTTCTTGTGCTTTCAACTATCAATTAAAATTGAATGTTTCTACTAACCTTGATTAATATGGGTTCTTAGATATGCTTTGTTTATGAGTGCTTAAGCAATTTTTCCCTGTATTCTACTTGGCAAACTTCAGCTTATGCAACATGGTGCTTCATGTATCTGGACCACTACCTTTTAAAGAAATATGCCTCAGTATATTGATTGTGTGCAATAATGTTGAAATATGTGGTGTTGATAGTGGGTTTACAAACTGTTTAAAAGCCTTATTTGTGCCGTCCCATACTCCCTCCGTTTAAAATGTAAATCGTTTAAGGTAAGGGCACAAGAATTAAGACAGTCTTAACTACGAGTGTAATTTACATCTACGTCATTTGAAATTAAATGAATTGAAGAATTGAAGAATCATAATATTTGAATTGTCTAAGGGTAAAATGGGTAAAAAGGCAATAAATACACTCTCAAATTCCGAAAACGACTTACAATTTTGAACAAGAAGTTTTTGCTATAACGACTTATATTTTTAAATGCGGGGAGTAGTATTTAGATGCCATTGTACTGGTACATTTTCTTATGACTAGTTTTAGCTTCAAATTTGGGCTAGCCCGTCTCATCCATTTGGTAGTACAATGAAGTTATAATGTGTTTCTTTAAGTACGACACATTTCATCAAAGATTTCAATTGGCTGGAAAAAGAGGTGAAAACTCAAATTTGAAATTCAATGATTACTTGCTGAAATTTTTATTTTGTTTTAGGTTAGAATTTTTCATTTTAAGTGGACAACTTTTCAAATATTAACCTGCCATGAGTCAACCGTTCCTGAGTAAAACTTATTTAAAGCTTTGAAGAAAACTCTAACCCAGGGAACTTAGCTGGTCCAATTATTTAAGCAGGGCACTTCTTTGGAGTGTTAGGTTATGCGCAATGGGATCACAGCTTATTTTGCAATGTCAAGCTTCTAGTCGCACATTGGTAGGAGACTGTAGGCTACCAGTCGTCTTTGCCCAACATTGTGAAGATAATTGTTTAACTGGTTGTTATACAATTAGTGAGAAGTACTATGCAAATACTAGGATTCACAGGTGAATGGATATGACTGCTTTTTCTTGTCCAAATGATGGCATATTGTCAAAAAAGAATTTATTGTATGATATTGGGTTAAAGCCTTTTCAAGACCATTTTTGTTGCCTCCATTTATTTTGTAGATTATACGATAATACTATTGAAAGTCATTATGAGTCTTGAATAACCTAAATAGTTTCACTTGTCTTTTTAATATTTAATTGATCATGCAGAAACTAATCGAGAATGGATTGCATGCTCTTTTAAATTGAAATTTTCTTTTTGGTCAAGCATTCTATTAAATTAAACATCTTGCTACCAGGTTGGAGTTGATAACATGTGTATCTTGGTCCATGCTGTAAAGAGGCAACCATCAGACATGCCTTTAGAAGGACGAATAAGCAATGCTTTAGTTGAAGTTGGGCCATCTATTACCCTAGCTAGTTTATCTGAGATTATGGCATTTACAGTTGGAAGTTTTATTCCTATGCCAGCATGCCGAGTATTCTCTATGTTTGCAGGTCAGAAGTTCTCCTTAAAAGGTTAATTTTTATTTATTTATTTCCTGTAAAGTTCTTCAACAATCTTAACTTGCTTCTATTATATTGCAGCATTGGCTGTTTTCCTGGACTTTCTTTTGCAGGTCACTGCTTTTGTTGCTTTGATAATTTTTGACTTCTTGAGAACTAAAGATGATCGAGTTGATTGTTTTCCATGCATAAAAGCCCTTCGTCAAATTCTGAAAATGATAGAGGTATTTTGAAGCTTTCTCCCATTGCTCGCGCATTACATAGATATGGTTGTATATATATAGGGTACTACTACCATGAGAACCAAAAAACCCATGTCATGGGAACTTTATTTTAGACCATTAAATCTTAATCTAATGGTCGACCGACAACGTGATGCATAAATTTATTTGAACAAAAAAAAATCTACTTGAAGCCAAAGCATCTCTGGTGAGATGGATCAGGCATCACTTGCCAAAAGGCAAGGTATAGGGAGGTCGTTGGTTCGACTCATGCCGAAGTAAGGAAAAAAAATCTGCTTGAATTTTATGCATAATATTATTTTACAGTTTTTTTTTTACCTTTTTTTACTAGTTAATTCCAAAAAGTGATATAAAAAATAAAAAACTTTTGTTACCTTAGAACAACAATTATCGCAGATCTGTTAATAAATATCATCCATTGTAGAACTTTATCCTTAGTCCCAAATTAATTGGGGTGAAGCTTATACAAAATATTTAATAATCTATTTTTTGAAGAAAACAAAGTATTTAATACTATGTTTTTTGCTTTTTATTAGGAAAGAGCATCACGTTAAAAGTGAAAATAGTCGCCAACAATTTTGTTTCTTCTTTCAAGTTTTTATTTTATTTTTACTTGTCAGTTTTGTTTGTTATGTGGCTACTTATGCAAGAGAAGTGAATTTGAGTTTGATTGTGGTGATGAACTTGTTACCAAATTATTGACTAATAATCACTTAATCAGTAATAGATCATAAAAAAGAAACAAATAACATTCCATGACACTTGCTCCTAGCTTCTTATTCTATGTAGAGTGATGAGACAAATTATCAAGATAGATAACAAAACAATAAATATTAGAAAAGGATTCATTCATCTTCACAAATTTTATCTAAGAGATCTGGAATTTCCACATTAAAAGATTAAAATTGATTCGATTGCTTCTTCTCCATGATCATGAAACCTTCTTAGGTGTACTCGTATGTTATTCCTCTTTCAAATTATAATAGAGGATTGCCTAGCAAACAGTGTTTACATTCTTCTTGCAATCCGGACAGAAACTTTGGAGCCATAGATGCTAAGTTGAATCTCCTATGTACACCACCTCACGTTGTTGTCGCCATAATTGATTGTTAGAAATATGAACTTCATATTTGATCGATATATATAAACTTTAGTGGGGTCTCCTTGGCGATGCTTCTAAGCGAGACCATTCATATGTAGTCACGTAGATGTTGGAGGAAAATTCTTGATGCGTGTCGAGCGCGTCAAAATAAATATATATCCCGATGAGATTACCAATAACCACAAGAACTGCAGTAGTGGCAAGCACGGGGTCGAACCACAAAGACCAAGTTTTCAACTTAGGTTACTAACTTAAAACTTACCTAGAGTGTTCAAGAAAATGTCTCTAATTTTACTAAAAATAATAATTAAAATATAATGTAAATAAATTAATCAAAATGGAAAAGAACAAAGTCAAACCATCAGTTTCACAAACCTCTTCAATTTGGCATAATTCTAAATACAAGATTTGATCCAATTAAAGCATGCAATTCACAAGTAATTTAGTGTAGTTATAGACCCGTAATGTACGCGGTCTTCGTTTCTTCGATGTCGGTAGCCAAGGTACGACCGTTGACTACTTTCCCGACCAAGTACGCAACCCGATCGCTAGTGCTCAGATTTAACGCATTAATCGCATTACATCGATTAGTGAAGGCACTACACCTAGACAACCGGATCGCTAGTGCTCCCGATTTAGCCTAGATCCCTAAGGTATTTGATCGGTACCAAAAGGGTTTAATCAATTGGTATGATCAATTGCCACTAGTGTGGTCTTATTGCACAAACACGGGTGCTTACGACTCATGGCATATGAATTGAAGTTTAAACTAGTGTTTAACTTCAATTATTAAAATAATACCAAAGAAAATAAATTACTTATGAAAAACAAATTAAATAAATAAATAAATAGATCTCACATATGTTTTATGCCAAAAAGAATGATTTGATCCACTTCCGGTTCGAGACGAATGAGTTTAGCCAGACCATAGTGTAGAAGAAGAGGAGAGAAAATACTAGAAAACACCGAGAAAAAAGGAAAAAAATGTCTCCCCGACTCCCGTCCAAAAACCCTAATTAATACCCCTAAATTTGGGTCTACGGATGTCTATTTTCGAGTTTGGTGCTTGACACGTCCGTCGAGGACAATCGTGGCTATTTTTTGGTGTTTTTCTGGACTCTGCCGAAGTAAGAAAAAAAAATTTGCTTGAATTTTATGCATAATATTATTATACAGTTTTTTTTTTACCTTTTTTTACGAGTTAATTCCAATAAGTGATATAAAAAAATAAAAAAAACTTTTGTTACCTTAGAACAACAATTATCGCAGATCTGTTAATAAATATCATCCATTGTAGAACTTTATCCTCAGTCCCAAATTAATTGGGGTCGGCTTATAATGAATACATACAAAATATTTAATAATCTTTTTTTTTAAGAAAACAAAGTATTTAATAATTAATTTAAAGTTATTTAATACTATGTTTTTTGCTTTTTATTAGGAAAGAGCATCACGTTAAAAGTGAAAATAATAGTCACCAACAATTTTGTTTCTTCATTCAAGTTTTTATTTTATTTTTACTTGTCAGTTTTGTTTGTTATGTGGCTACTTATGCAAGAGAAGTGAATTTGAGTTTGATTGTGGTGATGAACTTGTTACCAAATTATTGACTAATAATCACTTAATCGTAATAGATCATAAAAAAGAAACAAATAACACTCCATGACACTTGCTCCGAACTTCTTATTCTATGTAGAGTGATGAGACAAATTATCAAGATAGATATCAAAACAATAAATATTAGAAAAGGATTCATTAATCTTTACAAATTTTATCTAAGAGATTTGGAATTTCCACATAAAAAGATAGAAATTGATTCGATTGCTTCTTCTCCATGATCATGAAACCTTCTTAGGTGTACTCGTATGTTATTCCTCTTTCAAATTATAATAGAGGATCGCCTAGCAAACAGTGTTTACATTCTTCTTGCCATCTGGACAGAAACTTTGGAGTCATAGATGCTAAGTTCAATCTCCTATATACACCACCTCACGCTTTCTTGTTGTCGCCAAAATTGATTGTTAGAAATATGAACTTCATATTTGATCGATATATATAAACTTTAGTGGGGTCTCCTTGGCGATGCTTCTAAGCGGACCATTCATATGTAGTCACGAAGATGTTGGAGAGGAAATTCTTATAGACGAATTCTTCGACATAGGAAAGAGCATCAAATTAAAAGTGAAAATAATAGTCAACAATCAATTTTGTTTCTTCTTTCTTTCATTTTTTTTTTTTGACGTGTCAATTTTGTTTGTTATATGGCTACTTATGCAAGAGATGTGGGTTTGAGTTTGATTGTGGTGATGAACTTGTTACAGATTCTTGACTAACAATCACTTAATCAGTAATAGATCATAAAAAAGAAAAAAATAACACTCCATGACACTTGCCCCAGCTTCTTATTCTATGTAGAGTGATGAGACAAATTATCAAGATAGATATCAAAAAAAATATTAGTAAAAGATTCATTAATTCTTACAAATTTTATCCGAGATATCTGGAATTTCCACATAAAAAGATTGAAATTGATTCGATTGCTTCTTCTCCACGATCACATGCAACTTTCTTGGTGTACTCGTATGTTCTTCCTCTATCAGATTATAATAGAGGATTGCCTAGCAAACAGTGTTTATATTCTTCTTGCCATCCGAACAAAAACTTTGAAGCTATAGATGCTAAGTTCAATCTCCTATGTACACCACCTCACTCTTTCTTGTTGTCGCCAGAATTTTTGTTAGAAATATGAACTTCATATTTGATTGATATGTATATATATATAAACAAACTTTAGTGGGGTCTCCTTGGTGATGCTTCTAAACGAGACCACTCGTATGTAGTCCCGTAGATGTTGGAGAGGAAATTCTTATAGACGAATTCTTCTGACATAGGAGAAAGAGCATCACATTAAAAGTGAAAATAATAGTCAACAATCAATTTTGTTTCTTCTTTCATTTTTTTTGGACTTTTCAATTTTGTTTGTTATGTGGTTACTTATGCAAGAGATGTGGGTTTGAGTTTGATTGTGGTGATGGACTTGTTGCAGTTATTGACTAACAATCACTTAATCAGTACTAGATCATAAAAAAAAAGAAAAAATTAACACTCCATGCCACTTGCTCCAGCTTCTTATTCTATGTAGAGTGATGAGACAAATTATCAAGATACATATAAAAAAAACATATTAGAAAAAGATTCATTAATCTTTACAAATTTTATCTAAGATATCTGGAATTTCCACATAAAAAGATTGAAATTGATTCGATTGCTTCTTCTCCACGATCACATGCAACCTTCTTGGGTGTACTCGTATGTTCTTCCTCTTTCAAATTATAATAGAGGATTGTCTAGCAAACAATGTTTATTTTCTTCTTGCCATCTAGACGAAAACTTTGGAGCCATAGATGCTAAGTTCAATCTCCTATGTACACCACCTCACTTTTTTTTGTTGTCGCCAGAATTTTGTTAGAAATATGAACTTCATATTTGATCAATATATATAAACTTTAGGGCGATGCTTCTAAGCGAGACCACTTGTATGTACACGTGTAGATGTTGGAGAGGAAATTCTTATAGACAAATTCTTTTGACATAGTTGGTATATAGAGGCAAGGATTTACCAAATCAATCGTGTAGCCCCTTCATAAAACACCTTAAATTGTAGAAAAAAAAACCTTAAATTAGAGATCCACTATCATAAATCAACAATAGATCATAAAAAAAGTAACACTCCAATACAACTTTCTAAAAAAAGAAAAAAAATGTAATTAGATTTCAAAGTGAAAAGGGGATAACTTTCAAAAACCCCGTCATTTTTCTTCAAATCGTGCAATCTCATTATAGCTACCTCACGAGCATACGCCTCTCAAAATCCACAAATTGAACCAGCCCGCATCACTTACTAAAGTCTCATCATTAAAATCGTTAATCAACACTCTCCAAAATACCTTTAGTCTACAACTTTAATTAAAATACCACAAATTTTCTAAATCTATGCCTAAATCAATTCGCATAAACCCAAAAAATATCGATTAAGAAGCAAATAAGAGTAAGAACGAATCAATTCACATATCAAACCAACTCGCATTCTACATCTTTAAGCGATCCGCACATAATTCTCCATAATGAAAAAAGAAATGAAAAGCCTCAAAATTTAATTTAATGGAAGATAAGGAGTGCGAGTAATGAAGGAATTAACATTGTTATTTTGTAGGAGATGGAAACCACTACTTTAGTGGGGATGTGTTTAGCGAAAATGTAGAAGTTAAGATTTCCGTGTAACGAATTATTAACTTCATATCTATTGAACCACGATTAATAAAGTTCTAATTGCAAGACATATATGCCCTTCCTTCTTGTGGGACACAGTGGAATTTTAAAGTTTGAAGGCATTGAAAAAGGATAGTTTGGGAAATAAGGCTATTTTGGCCTCACCACAATTGTTTGGGAGGATTGCCATATATATATATATATATATTGACACACCCACACACACACACAATTGAAATGTTATAGTTTCTTGCTCTAGTGAAAGTAACATCAGATGGATGATACGTAGGTCTTAATCAGGGAAAGCTTGGATTGCTTGCTCGTTATATGAAGGTAATATTCAAGATGTTGTTTTCATAAGTCATTATATTACGTACATCAATAGAAAAAATTGTTTGTATTAAAGCATATGCAAAGTTTACAATGTTTTATGATTGATCATATGCTTCTTTTTCCTTTTTGTTTTCTTTTTTGTTTTTAGTATCATCTCACAAATGATTTGTAAAATGCCAATGTGCACCTTTACTTTGTTAAACTATAACGATTGCATAAGACATACGATACGGTTTTAGATTTAGGGTTTATTATTTAGTAGTTTCTATTTTATTATTAAGAAAGTTTATATGTTTATTATTTATTAGGAATTATTAGTAGTTTCTAATTACAAGTAGTTTCTATTTTAATAGTTACTATCTTCTAGATATTAACTAGTAGGAAGTTTATATATTTATTTTAAGTAGGTTCCTTATTCGTAGAAGTTGCTATTTATTAGTTTCTATTTTTATTGTATAAGAAAGTCTATATATACAAGTATTAAGGAATCAATAAAGCAAGCAATTTTAGTGAAAAAGAACTAAAGGAGGAATTGAAGTAGGAGAGTCACGAACTCCGCCTCTTCAATCACCTATTCTATCTCTCTCATCTCTTCTATTTTTTTTTTTCTTACTTAAAATAAATATATAAATTCCTACTAATTAATATCTAGAAAATAGTAACTATTAAAATAGAAACTACTAATAATTCCTACTAAATAATAAACATATAAACTTTCTTAATAATAAAATAGAAACTACTAAATAATAAACCCTAAATCTAAGACCGTATCATCATCCTCATGCATGGTGCCATGGTCCCCTTAAGGTTTGTTGTGTGGATTTTGTGCCAATTTTGTTAGACAGATAGGGAGTACTTGTTATTGTTTTACTATCTAATATTTTTTTCCAATGAGTATGATGATAAAACGGTAGATGCTTTGGTAGTTTATTCACATTCTCCATTAAATATATCAATTTTCTTTTATGTATCTTTTTTTATTTGCTTTTCGACAAACTAATTTATGCATCTCAACTTGCTAGGAAATACATGCTCCGATTCTTGGTCTTTGGGGGTTAAGATAGATGTGGTTATAGTCTTTGTTGCTTTTGCTTTCGCTAGCATCGTAAGTAGTTCTTCTTGATCGAAATTCTTTTCTCTAATGGAGATTTCATCTTTAGTTTCTTTGACCTTTTACAAAACCCTAAAAAGAATATTATATAATTCTAAACATTATAGGCGCTATGCACGAGGATTGAACCTGGTTTGGAACAGAGGATTGTCCTTAGCGGGATTCCTACCTTGAGGTAAATATTTTCGTACAATGATTTACTATATTTATCTTCCATGTTCCTTGTTGATCTATCCACTAAGATTTGCTTACATGCGGGGGTATTTCAATAATGTCTCGAGTATCTCAAAATAGGGCCCCCTTTATATTTTGTTGTGAAAAACTATAATTATAGGTAAGATCAATTCATTTTGGTCCAAATTTCTTTTTATCATTATCTATAGTTGTCAGTTGGTTTCTCCATGTTCCTCTTCTTTTTGTACTTTTTCCTGTTATTGTCTACATAGTTGATAACTCGATACAAATACAATCATCAAATTGATAAATGCACATCAAGTGTATGTATACATATAAGAATATTATATCTATGTTCTTTTTGAATGACTTCTTTTCAAGAATGTAAGATTAAAAATCTGCTGGAATTAAGGACAATGCAAAATAAACATTAGTTGAGTGACATTAAATGATTGTGCCTCCCAAGTTATTGTTTTGGCAATGCTAGATAGTCTCCTATTAACTCACCGTGGAAGAGAACAAGATAATCTCTTCTATGATAATCTAAATCTTACATTTTGAATTTTCCTAACATTAGAAGAGCATTCTCATAGATATCGTGCTTGTCAAATCTTTGTGGCATTTAGGAAGGCAATTCTCTTTAACATTTTGTTTGAGAAATCACAAGTTGACACTATATAGTCTATATTCAAAGGGAGATGCTAGAGCCAGAGGTACCCACTTGTCACACCTAACAATCACTCACCGTCAATACACCTTGAGATACGCGTTCGAGGTGTGTCGGACGGCGCACAATCGCTAGGTGTGACAAGTATGTCCACTTAGTATTTTCCATATTCAAATGTAAGGAGGACTTGTTTTATACCTTATGACGTTTATCTAGATCTTGATGTACTTTCAAATTGGAAATCAGTGATGTTTCTGTAAACAGTCCAGGGCACTTGGAGTGACTGTATTATATTAACATAATTAGATACCATATGTTATTTGCAATGAGGTTCAATGATCTAGCTTAGGCATTTTTAATGCATCTTTCTTGGTCAAACAGACAAATGGGCAACAGTATACTTTTGCTGCATGGGTGAGATCTACAATATTTCTTAGCAAAGAGTGGAAATTTTGTTCCCTTGTATCATATTACTAATAAATTTGGCCTAATGTAAGTTATGTAATTTACTTTCTGTAGTCAAATGTTTCAATTCTAGGTTGGCGTTGAGCCCTTGTCATTTGACTGAATGTCTCACTTTAACATTCCCACTAATCCCATTCATCAAGTTCTCTCTTTTGATTAAAGAAGAATTAAAAATTTATATGTGTTGACATCTAAAAAATATGTAATTATGGCTCTTGTTTATTTCTATTGTGATTAATTCACTTATAAAATTCATTCTACAAAGTTTTTCCAGGACTTATACTGTAAAAGGGACCAAAATACTCTTAGATCTCAGTTTCTTGTAAAGTTCCCATAATGAATGAGGACAAATCTTAGGGTCTCATTGATCAGTAAAGCATTTTTTTGTTAATTTGAATTTAGAAAATTATTAAAACAACCTAGCATGCAAATTTACTAAATTGTCATCGAATTCTAGATTTTGTTTCTATATGCACAATTCTTTGATGTCTATTTTAAATTGCCTTCAGTATTAGGTGACTATTAATAGTGTTTTGATTTTTGAACACTTTTTAGATTATTGCATTGAAAAATGTTTTTCAGAAAGCATGTCATTTATCTACCAAAAAAAAAAAAAAAGAAATTATGCCATTTCTCCATCTTGAGTAGATCTATTTGTAGGAATTATGTTCAATATTCATTTATAATTCTTATCAATGTCCGACTACCTCTTCTCAGTTCAGAGTCGAGAGATACAAACAAACTATGCTCTATCAGCCAATGTGATTCTAACTCTCTATTGAATGAGGTAAAATTTCGAGAAGATCTTTTTATCCTATAGACTACGTTTGTTTTCTTTTTTCTTTTGCATAGAACAATGCATCTAGTTTCTATTTGTTTTTTCTTGTACTTTTATAGTGAGAGGAAGTTTAAGGAGTCTCTCTCTCTCTCTCTCTCTCTCTCTCTCTCTCTCTCTCTCTCTCTCTCTCTCTCTCTCTCTTCAGATTCTGCTTTTTATGTCTCTTCTTTTCTCCCTCTCCTCCCTGAATTGCTCTTCAAATCTTCTTCATTAATTCTCTTCGATCTCTCTTCTTGCTTGATTTGTTTCCCTATTTTCTAATCAACAGATCAGTTGCATCAGTTTTTTATCTGCTAGAATCTTGTTCCTCTTTACATATTTTAATGTCTGATTCCATAAACTTATTGGGCTCTCTGTCACCATCTTCTTTAGCCTGCATTCAAGAATATGTATACTCTACCTAATCAATGATAAGTTTTGGTTGGTACCGTATTGCATCATTCTTAATTTTCCTAAAGAATCCAAACATAAGATTTTCTCTGCATCTGAAATTGTTTCACACATCACAGATTGCAAGGGCATCCACAGTACCAGAATCAAGTTACATTGCTAAACCAGCAGCTTCATGGCTGGATGACTTTCTTGTTTGGATGTCTCCAGAAGCATTTGGATGCTGCCGAAAGTTCACAAATGGAAGTTACTGTCCTCCTGATGATCAGGTAGGTGTCCATGGATATTTTGTGCATGTTTAAAGTACAACTGCAGTTGCTTAACAAAAAACAAAGTACAACTGCAGTTTACATTTTCCAGAAGTCGTTATCAATAAATTGCTTGTATATTCATTCACATGTCGGGAAATAAATAATAGTACTGTAAATTTCTAGTATACATGTACTAATTAGCATACCAACAATCTTAGCTATAAAGAAAGTGGTTTACACCTTTTTGCACCATTGTATTAACTGTAGTAACTTCATTCCACAGCCCCCTTGCTGCTTACCAGGTCAAGGCTCTTGCGCACTAGATGGGGTGTGCAGAGATTGTACGACGGTAATGATACCTTAAAGACTTCTAGTCATTCGCTTGTCATTTTCTATGGAGTAAATCATACTTTAATGTTTACGTAGACTTGCTTTCAAATCAATTTTTGTGGTTGTTTCAGTGTTTTCTTCACTCAGACTGGCATAATAACAGACCATCTACAGAACAATTCA
The DNA here is from genome assembly GCA_039657345.1 of Stephania japonica. Taxonomy (NCBI): domain Eukaryota; kingdom Viridiplantae; phylum Streptophyta; class Magnoliopsida; order Ranunculales; family Menispermaceae; genus Stephania; species Stephania japonica. The sequence goes on from CM077562.1 coordinate 12,136,848, forward strand.
TAGAGAAACTTCCATGGTTCCTTAACGCACTACCCTCAGCGGACTGTTCCAAGGGAGGTCATGGTGCTTACACTAGCAGTTTGGATCTGAATGGTACACATAAATATTTATATTACTATACTTGACTGTAAATCTCTAGTCTGTTCATTTAATGGGTAAGGAGCTTTGTGCCCATCCTTCACTAATTAATTCGACTGTATATTTGTTTTTTGTACAAAGAGAACCTTCTTTATTGAGAAAAACCGTAGCTCTAAGTAGCTTCTTTAATGAATTAAGAACCATTACTTAAACCTTGAAAGGGATTTTTAAGGTTACTAAACATTGAAAAATCTGGGACCGGGGGGGAGGGGGGGCATGAAGCAGATTTTCAATTACATTCGTACAGACGAAAATTAATGTTTATTGATCTTGTGTGAATGGTATTTAATTTAGCGCCTGTTTCTCTCTCACTCAGATTATGAGAATGGTGTCATTCGAGCATCGGAATTTCGTACATATCATACGCCACTCAATAAGCAAGTATGAAGACACCTTTATTGTGAAAAACTTAGTTTGTCTAGGTTGTACTTGCTTGTTTAGGAAGCCTTTGTTTAATCAATCCATTACTATTTTTGTTGTTGCAGATTGATTTTGTAAATGCAATGCGGGCTGCTCGTGAGTTTAGCTCAAGGATTTCTGATTCTTTGAAGGTGAGTCTAGACACTTGCATGAAAAACTGTAGAAGAGCTCTCATTCCTTTTGTATATCTGGAATTGCTGCTTCAACGATTAAATTCTTTTTGGTTGAATTTGAAAACATAACAACAATATTTAGTACTTTCCTGAAAATAGTGCAACAGTTTCAATGATTGATGACAATGCACTTTCTCTGTTAATTGATATTGGAAAACTGGTATTTAATTGCAAATTTGCAACATCTACTAGTTGGATCAGACATCTCTGCTTTGTTGATTGAAGTGCTTTATTACAACAACAACAACTCCACCTATGCAGTCCACTGTGTGCACTGCATAGCCGGTCCCAAGTCTGGATAAAGGAGGACTCCGACGCCGAATGGGTAAGGGAGGTCCCAAACCCATTTTTTCATACCCGAAAAAATGGGGAAGGAGGCCCCAAACGTATTTTCCAAGAGTGGAAAATGGAGGAAGGTTGCGATAGGTTGACGACAAAGCGTAAAACTTTTGTCACTCTTCATGAAATGGATCAAACAAATATAATTGATGTGCTTTATTACTCTAAGAAATGTTGTAGCAAATACTTTAAGAGACACTTCTTTTATCACATACTTGACTGACTGGAAAATAACTTGTAGAGTTGATTTTGTTGAAAAGGATCTTCTTGGGGGAATTGTCTTTGCAAGATAACTTTCTAACATATCCTAAGACCATGATTTGTAGGCTCACCAATGGATAACCTTTGGTGAGAGGTCATGAGTTGGTCATACATTTCATGTGTTTGCTTCGTATCTGTTTTATAGTCATGCTTTGCTGGCTTGGAAAGTTTTCCCTCTTGATCTTGTTTTCTGCTTGCTCTAGCTTTACTAAACGTTTTATCAATTTCTTTTAAAAAAATGTTACTTCGTGGAAAAGCATGTTTAGGTCTTTTCTTTTCTATGTGCCAAGGAAGGGATGTGGTTTCTTTACGCTTTACGGCCACCTATTAGTCTCAACTTATGTTTCCTTTCGGTGATAAAAGTGAAAGTTGTCATTGCATCGTAAGGCATGGCTTTATGGTGCATCTAATACAGAAATCTTCTCTCATATGCATTTCGTATATGGTATGTTACATATATTTTAATTCATTTCACTAAACATTGAGAATTTTTTTTATTTGAATTTTGAAAACATTATATATTAATGGCCTGGGCATTTTATAAGCTAAAATAAAACACAGAAAATTCTCGTCTATTTTCATCTTAAAATATTTGTAATTATTCATTTGGAACGAATAATAAAGTTATCCCCTTTTATGGGGGTAGTTCTTCCTATTTTATTAGGGTAGTTTTGGGCTTAAATATGCAATGTAATATCTATTGTATTTCACTCGTTGAAATGTTGTAATAGATTGGCTTACTCTCTTGAGTTAGGAACGATGAATGTGCCTTTTTAGGATTCAAAAAAAAAAAAAAAATAGTTTTCAAAATTCACGATCAGACATATTTGCTTTCTTAACTTCCCCCTTTTTTTCTTGGTGCAGATTGATATCTTCCGTACGCAATGTTCTATATATTTTTCGAGCAATACATGGATATTTGGAAGACAACATTGGTAAATGTTGTCATAGCTCTTGGTTAGCATTCCTACTCTCCAAAAGCGAAGAAACTTTTGATTCTAAATCTTCACTCAAACTTTTTGTTTTGGCTGAATTTTGAAGTGGAAAAGTACAGCCTACAGAAACTTTTAAAGTTCTTGATCTTCCACATGCATAATTTATCCTATGATCGAACTTGAGGGAGTCTGTTATTTTTTGTAATAGGCCCAAGTCCAAGTCATGAGAGAGTGTAGGAGTGATTAGTTTAATATGTGGGTTTTAGTTTAGAAGTGGGAGAAGTTCTCCAAAATGTCAAGGCAAGTTGGAGTTCTCACTCCCAAACTTATAACCTTTGTATTTCTTTTCAGCCAGTCCATGTGGGATTATTCTCTTATCTCCAACAGAGTCATTTGGAGAAAGTCATATTCACATATTTTGCCTTAGTCTTTTTTTTTTTTTTTTTTTTTTTTTTTTGAAATCAGAGGTCTTTCTAATTATTCTAATGATTTTATTTACTGATGGCCTTCTGCTCCCTCAGCTTGCCACGAATGTTTTCTATCGATTTCTTCTGTATGTACCCATGTGTTATGTAATGCATGCATAGACTTAATTACAGTTTCATTCAACTTATTCATAAGGACTTAACGAGCTTGCTATTTTTCCAACTGAACAGGTGCTGTATTTACTGTTTCCTTAATTATCACCTGCAGGTATCCATCTTCAAATTGTTGATTTTGATTTACTTGTATCCCTTAATTATTTTTTTGAAATCTTGATGTGAAGGCCTAAGCCATCAAGTCTATACTTGGTTTACTTTTGTCATATTGCAATGGCCACCGTGCGTGCTCTTTTTTATTCCTTGTGGAGATTAATGTTGGCAATTCTCTTGCTTGCGCATTGAAATGCAGTTTATGGAGCTCAGCTATCATTTTGCTTGTGTTGGCCATGGTTGTTGTGGATCTCATGGTATGTCATTCTACTTATCATGCTGTTATCCAAACTAGAACAGTGAATAACCTGTTTTACCAAAACTATTTTCATACTCTGAAAAGTTGTCAATGTTGAACATTCAGTTGCAAAATTCTGCTGTATTTTCTAATTTAGTATTATTTTGAGATAAACTGTGCAAGGGCCTTGATAGAATCATTGGAAAAAAAAATCACACTAGTTGGAAGTAGGAACATATTCTGCTGACTGACATGAATGGATGGACATTAAGCAATGAGCTTTTAAACTCTTTCATTTTGAAGTCCAAGTTTTTTTTTTTCATCCTCAGCTCTGGTAGAAAACTAGGCATGTTTTTCATGATTCCAGTATATATGAAATAGAACTAGTAAGATCATCTGACAAAATAAATTCTAATGCTGGAACAAGTGTGCTATTTTAGGAACCTTAGTGAGTGACTAAGAGAATCTTAATACGGTAAAATATCCAAAGAAATAAAAAATGCTAGATTATCTCATCCACAAACCCAACTCTAGGAAATATCTCTGCAAAGTTTAGACAACTAGAAACCCACATAGAAGTCATATTGCACAAGTTTTTTTGTTAGAACATCTGAAATGCATCATTACACTCATTGTGAGTATTATGCCTGATTGATGCGTGACTTGGGTATTTTTCTTTTCTTGGTCTTTTCACTAGTCATTTAGCATATGAATTTAATTGTCTTCATCTACCTATATATTTTTATTGAACCTTTTCCTTTAAAAATTAACAAGCAAAGCTTCAATCACAAATTAATTGGGATTGACTACATGGATCCAACTTTACATGTAATTTTATTTGATGTAGTTGACAATGTCATTTAGTAATCTATTAAATCTTTTATCTTATGTGTACCCTACCTCCAAATTCTATCAATTTCTACACATCAAGACTTCTAACTAGCAAATTTGTAGGTTGACTCAAACCGCAACACCCTTCTCTTATTTTATTTTATTTTATTTCTCTACTGATGCTACTCTTACTTTTTGTGAATTTCCCATATTCTTTATTCTATCCTCGTGTGTTTCCACACTATCTTGTATCTATCAAACCCCATTTTATGTAGATGTTTCTTTATCTCCCAACCGCCACATCCGTGCCCGCATAATTGGTTTTATTCTAGTTTCATAGAGTTTTCTTATAGTTTAATTGTGGTGTTTTGGTTGCATATCATACGAGCTTGAGCTTTATCTATTATCATCCTCCTTTCTTGCCATTACTGAGAAGGTGGTGGAAAGAAAGAAAACGCTATATAGTTGAAACTTGAAAGTTAATTTTTGGTTCTAGTTGATTCAGGTTTTACTTAGTGATCTGTAGTGAATTACTCCATCTTCAACATTAATCATCTCATAATTAATCTTTGCAGGGTGTAATGGCAATTTTGAATATCCAGCTGAATGCAATCTCTGTAGTAAACCTCGTGATGTCAATCGGAATTGCTATTGAGTTCGTGTCCACATAATATACGCTTTCTTGGTTAGTGTTTTCTATTTTTTGATTTGCTATTGGCTAGTTTTAGCGAATGTGTATCTTTGATGAACTAATAAAATATTGAATTATCTTTGTTAATGTCTAGGCAAGCACTTTGGGGATAGAGAGAATCGCATGAGGGAAGCACGAGTTCTCAAAGTCCGTCTTTGGTTCTTATTGTGGAAACAAAAACTATACTTGAATTTCACTTTGTAAAGAGAACTTGTGCTAGGGTATACAACAACAACAACAACATAGCCTCAATCCCAAATTAATTGGGGTCCGCTACATGGATCAAACTCTTCCATTATGCTCGATTTTGTGCAATTGATGGTGAGCATTCCAAACCATTCAAGTCCCTCCTAATTAATGCATCACAAGTTAACCGGTCTACCCCTACCTCGTTGAATTTCATCGGTTTGTTGATTCAAGTTTTCTAGTGGGAGCATTTGTTGGCCGTCTTTGCGGGAGTCCAAACCACCGCAACCGCCTTTTCCTAATCTTTGTGTCAATTGGTGCTACTCCTACATTTCTTTGAATTTATATGTTTCTTATTCTAGTTTTACCACACATCCACCTAAGCATCCTCATTTACGCTACGTTCATTTAATGTAATTGTTGTTGCTTTACCGCCCAACATTCACTTCCATAGAGCATAGCTGGCCTAATTGAGGTTCTATAAAATTTTTCTTTTAACTTGATAGAGATATTTTTGTCACAGATCACACTTGTTGCACTCCTCTATTTCTTAGTCAAACTTGAATTATATGTGTAACATCATTCTCAATATTGCCATCGTTTTGTATGATTGATCTTAGATATCTAAAGTGTTTCACCTTAAGAACTTCTACTTCCCCAAATTTTACCACTCCATGATCTCCATGTCTAGTATTTCTAAACTCACAGTGCATGTATTTGGTCTTCGTCCTACTCAAACTAAAGCCTTTAGATTATAATGTATTCCTCCAAAGTTCTAATTCCCTATTCACTCCATCTCTTGTTTTGTCCACTAAGACAATACCATACGCAAATAACACACACCATGGTATATCCTCTTGAATATGCCTAGTTAGTTCATCCATAACTAGAGTAAAGAGAAATGAGCGTAAAGCCGATCCTTGATGTAGTCCTATCGTAATGGGAAATTCTTTTGTAATTCCTCCAAATGTCTTTATACTCATTACTACCTCATATGTATCCTTAATAGTGTCTATGTATCTAGCATGCACTCCTTTTCTTTCTAGAACCCACCAAAGAACATCTCTAGGAACCCTATCATATGCTTTTTTAAATCTACAAATACCATATGAAGATCCTTTTTCTTTCTCTCGTAGTTTTCCAACAATCTTCTTACGAGGAAATCATCCCCCATAGTTGACCTTCTAGGCATGAAACCAAATTGATTATCTGATATTGTTGTTTCTTTTCTTAGTCTATTGTCAATTATCCTTTCCCAAAGTTTCATAGTATGACTCATAAGTTTAATTCCCCGGTAGCTTGAACAACTTTGAATCTCCTTTGTTTTTGAATATTGGTACAAGCGTGCTTCTTCTCCAATCCATTTGCATCCGTTTTGATTTTAAAGCTTTGATAAAGAGTTTTGTTAACCAAGTAAATCTAATTTCTCCTAAGCATTTCCAAACCTCTATGGGTATTTCATCTAGGCCACATGCTTTCCCTATTTTCATCTTTTTCAATGCTTCTTTTACTTCTGAAGTTCTAATATTGCGTGTATAGTTTACATTTCTTTCTTGGTGTGAGTTTTTATCCACTATGATATCAACTTGGCCATCATTAAACAAACTTTCGAAGTAGCTTCTCCATCTCTTCTTCATATCATCTTCGTACGTTAAAACATTTTGATTTTCGTCCTTAACACATCTTACATAGCTTAGGTATTGTTTCTTTTTATCTCTTAATTCTGCTAGTCTATAAATATATTTTTCGCCATCCCTATTACCTAACTTTTGTATATAGATCTTCCATGATGTTTGTTTTAGCTTGACTAAGCTTGCTTTTTAGCTTGTTTTCTTGCTTATCTAAATTGATTGTACACATCTTCATCTTGACACCTAGATATCTTTCTATACATCTCTTTTAGTCTTAATTATTTTTTGGACATCCTCGTTCTACCACCATGTTTCCTTCTTTGGTGGTACCCAGCCTTTAGACATACCTAACACGTTTAACGCTACTCTCCTTATGCAAGTACTCATTTCTAGCCACATTGTATTAGCATATAAATCAAGATTCCAAACGTTTTGTTTTAGTAGTTTTTCACTAAACTCTACTTGTTTACTATTTTTAGGTTCCACCACTTTATTCTAGGGTCATTGTCTCTTTTATTCCTATTAAGTCGTCGTTTTAGCTTAATATCAAGTACTTCTAACTAATGTTGGGTAGTAAGCATTTCACCGGGTATTACTTTGCAGTCTCTACATATTTGTCAATCTATTTTAATTGTTAGAATAAAATCTATTTAACTCTTGTTATAACCACTACTAAAAGTAATTATATGTGACTCTTTTTTCCTAAAACTAGTATTTGCTAATACAAGATCATACGCTGAAGCAAATTCTAAGATTGATTTTCCTTCTTCATTTCTAGTACCATAGCCAAAACCTCCATGAACTCTCTTGAACCAATCATTACTTGCCCCCACATACCCATTTAAATCTCCACTAATAAAAACCTTTTCATCTAATGATATACCTTGCATAAATCCATCCATATCGTCCCAAATTTTGCGTTTGATGCTCTCGTTCAATCCTAATTGTGGTGCATAGGTGCTAAATTTTTTGTCTCCAATAATTAATTTAACTAGGACCAATCTATCTCCCATTCTCTTAACCTCTACGATCTTATCCTTATAATCATTATCCACAAGAATTCCTACTCCATTGCATTTCCTATCTATGCTAGTGTACCACAACTTAAACCCTGTGTTTCCTATTTCTTTACTCTTTTCTCCTACCCATTTTGTCTCTTGAAGGCAAACAATATTGACTCTCTTAATCATAGTATCAATTAATTCCAATGACTTCCCTGTTAGTGTTCCTATGTTCCATATCCCTAAACGAGTTTTTTCTTCCTTTTGTGTTTGTTTTCCTTTTCTATTTCTATTTTGTCTAAACAATCTAGTTTCATTATCTATGATTTTGTTTTTGTTTTCGTGTTCGTTCTCGTAGTCATTTCGAACTAGCTTCTTTACCCACACCCGTCCTCTGTATGGGAAGCCTTGCTCATTTTTCTTCACATCCGGGCAGCGATGTGAAGGAACTAGCTTTTTTACCCACACACGTCCTATGTGTGGGAACCCTTGCTCATTTATATTCACACCCAGAGATGGAGATGTGAAACTACCCTTGCTCATTTTTCACTACACACAGGCTCCGATGCAGCGCGTCGCTAAATGGGAACGCCCCAACGTTTATATTTGTTTGATCCATTTCATGAAGAGTGACAATTTTTATGTTGGTTGTCAACTTATCGCAACCTTCCTCCATTTTCAAAGAATGGAAAATGGGTTTAGCGCACAAAGTGTACTACATAGGTTGAGTTTTGCTAGCGTATACGACTCTACAATTTTCCTGGATGCTTAAATTATGTCCATGTGATTAATGGAAATGATGTTAGGTTGATTAGATCTCACATTTGAGTTAGCGTTGTGTTTCTAGTAACCGTTTGTTCAATAATAACCTCTTATGTTTATGATACTATTCTGCAGCGGAATCACCATTACGAAACTAATTGGAGTGATCGTCCTACGTTTTGCAAAATCGGAAGTTTTTGTGGTGCATAAATCTACTCTCTCAACTATTTCAATTCGATATGCATCAAATGGGTTTTGATCACCATTTTCAATCCAAGCAATCTGTCCTTATAGGTTTCATGCATGGTCTTGTGTTTCTTCCTGTAAGTTTGTTGAATCCTTTTTCGCTTTTTCTCGTCTTAATCTATGATTATGCACATCATATTTACAGAAGTTCTACTTGAATGAAAATCAGAAATCAAATCTGTCTACTGTGCCATTTCCATGACAGATGAACTCATAGTGAATTTTTAACATTACAACCTATTTTTGTTTTGCAGGTGGTGTTAAGCATATGTGGTCCTCCCTCAACAAGTTTGCTTGTGGAGAACAGAAACGCTCCAAATGAGAAGCAAGAGCATCAAGTTTTGAACTCTGCAACACATTCCAGTTGATTAATTAAATTAATATAAGATAATTTCATCGATCGATTGCATGTACGTATCATCGAAGGCAAGCTTAATTTAAAATCGTTCTAATTAACAAATCAATGACATTTTTTTCCAAGGAAACAAATTAAGCTTGCATGTGATTAGAGATCCTATGTGATCCATGAAAGAAATTAAACTATCTAGCTAGACAACGAAACAACGACATTCATATTTGATGCGATGCACGTTGAGGGCATTAAGGATGCAGGAAAGTTGACGAGAAAAAAATAACTGTGTTTTTATACAATTGAATCGAATCAATTACAAAAACTGTGATGGTGTTCGCATACACCCAATTAATCAAATTCAATTACAAATACTATGAGGGTGTAAATGAACAACCACTTAGCCTAACAAGTCTCTAATTAAACACAAGTGTCTAAACACAAATCATATGCAAGGTCTTGTGAGAAATCTGGAATGTAGTCATCATCAGGCCATTAAGTGAAATGGCAAGTATTCTTCAATGGAGACAAGGGCTGAAGCTCAGCAAAGATGTCATTCTGCTCGTCTCTCATAATGTCTGTGTCCATGCTAATGGCAGCGGCAGTCACTGATGGTGATGATGATGATGGCTGATCTGCATCCGTAACTTCTATCGTCTCAACCTCAGCTCCAGCATTCGGCGCTGTATCAGGATTGTTGTAGGCGGCTTCCATAATTGTCATGAATTCTTCATTATCAATATCACAGTCGATATCTAATAGGAGTGAGTCAATTTCAATATTCTCATGATCATCAAAACAACTAGTAGTGCCGCCACTGTTGACGGCACCCATGTCTGCGTCGATGATGGCACTGTTGGTAGCCATGAAAAGTAATAATGGCTGATCCTGCAGGTTGTTGATCATTGACGCCGTGACTTCTTGCGCAGCACCAGCGGGCACGGTTATTGACTGCTGATCACCGTCGACGTCTCCACAAGAATAGTAAGGCAGCGCTGGTAGTACCATGGCGGCTTCGTTCATCGTGCCTCCTTGAACATAATATTGATCAACATTGATGTATTGTTCATGGGCAGTGATATTATTCATGGGAGGCACCAAGGCTGCTTCTTCATGACCAACACCATTGACATCTCCACAAGAATAAGAAGGTAGATATGGCACATTAATGCAGTTCACCGCGCCTTCTTGAGCACCAACATCGAACTTATTCTCTTCCTCGAATTGATGATGATCAACTAGGACAGTTGATGTAGTGTTGGTTTTAGTACTAGTATTAGCTTTGTTACTCTTTTTGTAGATCTTGCAAAGGGCGTAATCTTCAAACTGTATGGCAAAGAGAATTTTAAACAACAAATTAATTAATATTCAGTACAATAACAATTCTTATAAGAAAAAACATTCCAATATATTATTAAAAGAAACGGGAACAATTGTTAATGCGTGCTACTATGAGATTAATTATTAATTTGAAGTGGCAATAAAACATGCGAGAAAAATATAAAGGTGGACACATTTCCCTAGGGTTTTTATTTTTTATAATCGTGGATGTTCGAGCCCTTTCAGCCCTTCCTTAGGAACTTAGGCTTGACTATTCCCACGAGAACCGGTTAGACTACCCCAATTCCATGACCTAGGCAAAACCAATATATTCGGAGTTGGAATGCAGAATTCAATCTAATGACATCATATTTATTGGTCATCAAACACATCTTATCAATAACTTTAATTACTACTTCACCAATTCAATCGGACCCAAGCTAGCTAGGACTTTGTTTTTTAGTTTTTTTAATCTTACAGTTAAGATATTTGGATGTATGTTATAATGAATGAATGTCTGAGTAAAAATTCTAATATGTGCATTATTGATTGTCAACCGATTAACTAATGATAAAAAATTCTGTGGTTATATATTATATACCTTCCCGTGTGAGTGATATTGCGGAGCCAATATGTATTCTTGCATGATCCAATCGGTCTTCAAATTTTTTGCTTCAAAGAAGTTCAATACTGCCTTATTTCCCAAGAATTGCCCATTGTATCCTACAACATCTTGCTGTCCAGTAGAAGCTCTCCAGTATCCACTCTGATCAACAATGCACCTATTCGACCTAGAGCTATTCTTGTGTTTCTTGATTCTAGGGCTGAAGAAGTACCATTCTTTGGCTCTCTTTCTCTCGTACAAACCTGCCAAGAATTAATGTAAAATATACTATATTATTAATTTGGACAAAAAAAGCCACTGTATATAGATGCATGCATGAGTTCCAAACCCTAACTCTAACCCTAGTGGGTCAACTTCATGACATAATAAAGACAGAGAAAAAGAAGAAAAAAACAATATGAACAAGCAAATAAGACAATGAACACTATTTAAAAAAAAAAAAAAAAAAAAAAAAAAAAAAGGCAATGAACACTATCACACAACTATATATACTTACTTGTGAGGATGTCGGGTAAATAATTGATGATGCTATCGGCAAGGTCGTGAATCTCTTCGAATTGGATGCCGGGGTTTTGTGTTTTGGGAAGAAGAAAGTGATGGAGTAACTCCAAATCTGTCGGAGCAAACACGTAACCGCGGCGAAAAAGAACATCTGATGAACCTGAACCACCAAGAACCGAACACAATGCCATATTGATTTAACTTTGATGAAGAATCAGAGAAACGGGAGCTATGAAGAACGATAATAACAAGAAGAATCAAAGAAATCTTGATTGGTTGATGGTGTTATTATTTATATATGTACAAACAAAGCGCGTGCATGCATGCAAGTCGGTGCGCATTCGTGGGGGTAATATGCTGGATCTACTTATCTACTTAGTTAACGCTTATAACGGCTAACTAAAACTATATCTATCCACCTGTAATAATGTTTTTTTTTTTTTTTTTTTTGCCATTTTTTTTTCTGTATTTTTTAAGAAAAAAAGAAATGTACTTGTGTGCAATTTACTATTGTAATAAAGTAGCAGCTAAACGGACCCTATTATTTGCTCAAGGGACCCTATTACTATAGTGTACTCCAATTTTAAATTATTTTTACTTTGTTTATCCCAATTTTTTTCTAAATTCCAAGAATACTTTTGTTCACCCCATCGCCCTCGTCCAGGCCTCCGGGGGTGGACCCATGAATTTAAGGAGCCCTGGGCTAGACTAAGATAAGTAAAATATTGTAATTTTTATTTAAATAAAAGAAGAATCAATCTATTTCATATTAGCTAATGCTAATTATCTTCTTTTAATGGAAATAAAAAATTATCTGATCTTTTAAGGAAAATAAAGTTTGATGTAGCAACCTATGTACATCGTCATGGTTAGAGTAAAAAAAAATTAATAAATGATTTGCAATATAAATTTTTTAATGGATAGTCCCACGTTAAAAAATATAAAATAAGCGAGACATGTAGATTAGATAGTGAAAGTAATAACATCATTGAATGACAAAATTACAAACTTTTACCTTTTACGTTTTCCTTTCTGTTCAACATTTTTCTTTTTTTTTTGAAATTAGGGTGGGCTATAGCTTTTTGATGGGTTGGACTATGCTTTGATAATTTTTTTTCTTTTTTTTTGTCTCTAAGCATATACTAATGTGGGGTTACATGCAAATTACTCTGGGTTATAGCCCACGGAAATTTACATGTAGGCTTGCCACTACCGGCCTCATCCCAGCACCCCTTAATCCTCTCTATTTCTCGATGTTAGCCATTATAAAGCACTTGAACTAGGTTACAAGTGTCGTAGAAGTGTGTTTTCGTCGAACAAGGTCGGATGTGGTCGCACCATGCCCTAGAAATGAAGAAGTGTCACCCACGGGTTTCGGTCGCACAACGCTCCGATCGAAACCAATTTAGAGGTATCGTCCGATTCTGACCGAAACTTCTTTAGAGATCTCGGTCACCTCCCACCGAGATTGTGAAGTGGTATCGGTCTCAGTGGGTGACGGAAAGATCCAGTCAAAAGCTCTTAAGAGGAGTACGCCTGTGTATACGAGACGTCTTTAGATGTGTCGGCCTGTGTATACGAGACCTCTTTAGATGTGTCAACCTTGTCTATCCAAGACCCCGAGGCAACAATAATGAACAAAATAAAAAATTTAAAACTCCAAAAAATATAATAAAAATGACCAAAAATAGTGGGTTTTGCTTGGAATCACTTGATATTCTCAATTCCATCGACATTCAGCACCTAAAATGCAAGATCAATCCCCAAATCGAAACCCTAAACTTAACAACAAACCACAAAATACTATAGACTAAAGAAGGCAAAAAAATCCAAGAACAACTAGAAATGGATGCGAAAAGAGGAGAGGAATGTACCCATGGCATCGAATCGATGGGGTTTTACTCGAATTTCATCGAATTTGGACCGAAGGTAAGAGTGTGATTAAGAGAGGAGTAACTGGAGTATGGGTGATTGTGGTGAGTTGGGTATGGGTAAGTAAAAACTCTTTAATATAGAGGGATAGTTGGTTCATTTTACTAAGGGGCAAAAACATAACTAAAAACTGGGATCCCTTGAGCAAACAGTGGGGTCTGTTTACCACTATTTTATAATAATAGTACACAAAAGTATAAACTTGTCGATCTCCTCTCCTCTTGGCGGCTAGCCCTAGCCCTAAGATAATTTTTTGAGTTTTCTCTCTTGATTAAAGATCTTGAACCACCGCCGATCTTCTCTTTTAATCGGTGGTAGTTCAAATCTCCATATCTCTGTATTTTATGTGTTCAATAAAGTGTGAGATCTTTTCGATCGAAAAGATTGGACCTAGTTGTTGCGGTACATCTTCCTCAACACTTGTTTTTGGATCTGTGCGGCTATTGTGTTGGTCTTTATTTTAGTTGTATTTTTAGGTAGTTTGTCTTCCCTTTGTTAGAAGTCTTGATTTTGTCTTCTCTTTGTCGGGAAGTTTTAGCTTTTCTTCTCTTTGTTGAGAAGTTTTGTTATTCGTTATGTGGTTCTAGCGAGTGTTTGTATATAGTAATATGTTTCAACGTTGTAGTAAACGGTCCCTAATTGTCAAACTATTTTAATTTCACAATCCCATTCACAACTAAAGTAATGACATTTCTTTTGAACATATAGGATTAGCGAATTAATGCACTTCTTTTATTCTATGTACGGTCTCTCGTACCGAGCCATTAATAATTAATGAAACTTCGATTTTTCTAAAAAAAAAAAAAAAGTACAAACCCGCCACAGCAGCTATGAGCCCAAATGGAGATCTTATTCTCTTTACGATATAGGCTTATAATGCCCTAAACACAACCATGTTGCGGAGAAAAACACGGCCCAAGCCCAAGTTGGTGGCGTCAGGGGCCCGCTAGCGCTGGTGTGGGCGTAATTGTCCATCGAGCTAGCCAGGGGAATTTTTCGATGCGAGTTATATGGCTCCCAAACAAGGATAGAAAATTCAACTTCGCTTATAATTTTGCTCACATAAAATATAAAATTAATTCGAAGAAGTGCAATTCAACATAAGAAATTTATGTAAAATCTCGACGTGATAAAAAAGTATAAATAACTTCATTTAAGTGTTAGAGAACTTCCAAAATTTGTCAAAATGCATCAAAAGTGTTTTTTTTTATGATATTATGTTTTTCACTACAACAAAATCTAGTTTTAATGACATCAACTTTATGACAGTTTAAGAAAAACTGTCATTGAAACTAAAAAATAACGACATTTTTTTAATGAATTGTCATTGTAGTAGTCCTAACAATTGTTTTTCAATAAGATGACTTTTTTTATCACGTTTTTATGACAGTTTGTAGATGTCATTATAAAAGAGTCTAAATCATGGGTTTGCAAACTGTAGTTGCCAACATAATCTCTTCAGGGTTCTTTATAGTTAGGATAACTTGTTCATTATGTTGATCTAGCATTGAGGCTATTCATCCACAACCAATTTTCTATTTTTCAAAATGTTTGTTTTTTATAAAATAAAAAATGCACTTGCCACACGAATTTACAATTTCTTGTACTTCATGCAAATTTGAAACTGGACTTTTTGTTATATGGTCAGGTTCAGTCATTCAGATGTCTGCACATACTGACATACCACATTTTGATCATGATAATCAAATAATTAAAAAACAAATTTTCTTGAATTTCTCAGGAACTTTATAAAATTGATTATCCTTTGCCTCTAAAGGTGTTCTAAAATTGGCCTTTACCTATATATCCAAGTTAAACCTTAATGAGATTCATTTTAACTCATTGTTTATTTTTCATCAGGTAAGCTACATTTTGATGTTTGCTTACATATCTTTGACTTTGGGAGACGTGTCTCTCTCATCATCATTTTGTATCTCATCTAAGGTATGTTTTTTCGGTCTTTAAAATCCCATTTCTTTCTGTCACAATGTTTATATTTTTCTGATAAATGGCTGCTAAGATTTGGTCAATGATTGCTATCTTTCTTTCTATTTTCTTTCAGTTTCTTTATATGTGCGTAGCATTGTGGAGCTAGATAAAATAGAACTTCTCGAAATATAAGCTAATTGTCATGCTATTGAGCTATTCATTTGCCCACTTGGTGAAAACTTATCTTCAGAGTAATGGGATTATTATATAGACCAGTACTAGTCAATGTAGCACATCTCTTATCATTATTGCTTGGATCCGACTCTTCTTGTTATGTACAAATAAAAAGCTAAATCTAAATTAATTTTTCCTATCTCAGCCTAATTACTATCACTACTAATATCAACTTTGTCTAAGAATGACAAATGTGCATCTATTTTAGCGGTTACTTTGATGTATGATCTCACTGAGGAGGAAAGAAATTGATCCATTCCAGCAGTAACTGCTGGAATAGGTTCCCCTTGTTCAATGGATTAGAACCTAGATGGCCATGACCAGCGATTGGAATGGAGCTTAAAACATGAGATTTATTCTTTTCTATATGGCAAACCTATCCTGCCTTGGTTCTTATGAGTTATGATCGAGGTCGTTGGGAAAGCAAATTTTTAGTGATGCTTTTAAAGTTATTTCATTTTCCTAAAGAACCTAACTTCCTTTAATCTTAATGCCATCTTTTTTTTTTCCCTTTTTTCACCTTATTTGGACTCCTTTCTTAATTCTTAGTCTCAGTATCTTTTTAATCTTTTACAAATAGATGCTAAATTAAGCAGCTCGGATTGCAGGTGTTACTTGGCTTCTCAGGTGTTATCCTGGTCATGCTTGCTGTCCTTGGATCCATTGGGTTTTTTAGTGCCATTGGAGTAAAGTCCACGCTAATTATAATGGAAGTAATCCCTTTTCTCGTTTTGTTTGTAAGTTCTTTTTCTTAAACATTTTTAGTTCTTACATTGATAAAAATAGACTATTAAGTTCAGATTAAAAATCTAATGTGAACTTCCATATTTAATGTATTTTTCTAAATTTACTGTGCTTTCAACTATCAATTAAAATTGAATGTTTCTACTAACCTTGATTAATATGGGTTCTTAGATATGCTTTGTTTATGAGTGCTTAAGCAATTTTTCCCTGTATTCTACTTGGCAAACTTAGAAGCTTATGCAACATGGTGCTTCATGTATCTGGACCACTACCTTTTAAAGAAATATGCCTCAGTATATTGATTGTGTGCAATAATGTTGAAATATGTGGTGTTGATAGTGGGTTTACAAACTGTTTAAAAGCCTTATTTGTGCCGTCCCATACTCCCTCCGTTTAAAATGTAAATCGTTTAAGGTAAGGGCACAAGAATTAAGACAGATCTTAACTACGAGTGTAATTTACATCTACGTCATTTGAAATTAAATGAATTGAAGAATTGAAGAATCATAATATTTGAATTGTCTAAGGGTAAAATGGGTAAAAAGGCAATAAATACACTCTCAAATTCGAAAACGACTTACAATTTTGAACAAGAAGTTTTTGCTATAACGACTTATATTTTTAAATGCGGGGAGTAGTATTTAGATGCCATTGTACCTGGTACATTTTCTTATGACTAGTTTTAGCTTCAAATTTGGGCTAGCCCGTCTCATCCATTTGGTAGTACAATGAAGTTATAATGTGTTTCTTTAAGTACGACACATTTCATCAAAGATTTCAATTGGTGGAAAAAGAGGTGAAAACTCAAATTTGAAATTCAATGATTACTTGCTGAAATTTTTATTTTGTTTTAGGTTAGAATTTTTCATTTTAAGTGGACAACTTTTCAAATATTAACCTGCCATGAGTCAACCGTTCCTGAGTAAAACTTATTTAAAGCTTTGAAGAAAACTCTAACCCAGGGAACTTAGCTGGTCCAATTATTTAAGCAGGGCACTTCTTTGGAGTGTTAGGTTATGCGCAATGGGATCACAGCTTATTTTGCAATGTCAAGCTTCTAGTCGCACATTGGTAGGAGACTGTAGGCTACCAGTCGTCTTTGCCCAACATTGTGAAGATAATTGTTTAAGCTGGTTGTTATACAATTAGTGAGAAGTACTATGCAAATACTAGGATTCACAGGTGAATGGATATGACTGCTTTTTCTTGTCCAAATGATGGCATATTGTCAAAAAAGAATTTATTGTATGATATTGGGTTAAAGCCTTTTCAAGACCATTTTTGTTGCCTCCATTTATTTTGTAGATTATACGATAATACTATTGAAAGTCATTATGAGTCTTGAATAACCTAAATAGTTTCACTTGTCTTTTTAATATTTAATTGATCATGCAGAAACTAATCGAGAATGGATTGCATGCTCTTTTAAATTGAAATTTTCTTTTTGGTCAAGCATTCTATTAAATTAAACATCTTGCTACCAGGTTGGAGTTGATAACATGTGTATCTTGGTCCATGCTGTAAAGAGGCAACCATCAGACATGCCTTTAGAAGGACGAATAAGCAATGCTTTAGTTGAAGTTGGGCCATCTATTACCCTAGCTAGTTTATCTGAGATTATGGCATTTACAGTTGGAAGTTTTATTCCTATGCCAGCATGCCGAGTATTCTCTATGTTTGCAGGTCAGAAGTTCTCCTTAAAAGGTTAATTTTTATTTATTTATTTCCTGTAAAGTTCTTCAACAATCTTAACTTGCTTCTATTATATTGCAGCATTGGCTGTTTTCCTGGACTTTCTTTTGCAGGTCACTGCTTTTGTTGCTTTGATAATTTTTGACTTCTTGAGAACTAAAGATGATCGAGTTGATTGTTTTCCATGCATAAAAGCCCCTTCGTCAAATTCTGAAAATGATAGAGGTATTTTGAAGCTTTCTCCCATTGCTCGCGCATTACATAGATATGGTTGTATATATATAGGGTACTACTACCATGAGAACCAAAAAACCCATGTCATGGGAACTTTATTTTAGACCATTAAATCTTAATCTAATGGTCGACCGACAACGTGATGCATAAATTTATTTGAACAAAAAAAAATCTACTTGAAGCCAAAGCATCTCTGGTGAGATGGATCAGGCATCACTTGCCAAAAGGCAAGGTATAGGGAGGTCGTTGGTTCGACTCATGCCGAAGTAAGGAAAAAAAATCTGCTTGAATTTTATGCATAATATTATTTTACAGTTTTTTTTTTACCTTTTTTTACTAGTTAATTCCAAAAAGTGATATAAAAAATAAAAAACTTTTGTTACCTTAGAACAACAATTATCGCAGATCTGTTAATAAATATCATCCATTGTAGAACTTTATCCTTAGTCCCAAATTAATTGGGGTCGGCTTATACAAAATATTTAATAATCTATTTTTTGAAGAAAACAAAGTATTTAATACTATGTTTTTTGCTTTTTATTAGGAAAGAGCATCACGTTAAAAGTGAAAATAGTCGCCAACAATTTTGTTTCTTCTTTCAAGTTTTTATTTTATTTTTACTTGTCGGTTTTGTTTGTTATGTGGCTACTTATGCAAGAGAAGTGAATTTGAGTTTGATTGTGGTGATGAACTTGTTACCAAATTATTGACTAATAATCACTTAATCGGTAATAGATCATAAAAAAGAAACAAATAACATTCCATGACACTTGCTCAGGCTTCTTATTCTATGTAGAGTGATGAGACAAATTATCAAGATAGATAACAAAACAATAAATATTAGAAAAGGATTCATTCATCTTCACAAATTTTATCTAAGAGATCTGGAATTTCCACATTAAAAGATTAAAATTGATTCGATTGCTTCTTCTCCATGATCATGAAACCTTCTTAGGTGTACTCGTATGTTATTCCTCTTTCAAATTATAATAGAGGATTGCCTAGCAAACAGTGTTTACATTCTTCTTGCAATCCGGACAGAAACTTTGGAGCCATAGATGCTAAGTTGAATCTCCTATGTACACCACCTCACGTTGTTGTCGCCATAATTGATTGTTAGAAATATGAACTTCATATTTGATCGATATATATAAACTTTAGTGGGGTCTCCTTGGCGATGCTTCTAAGCGAGACCATTCATATGTAGTCACGTAGATGTTGGAGGAAAATTCTTGATGCGTGTCGAGCGCGTCAAAATGAATATATATCCCGATGAGATTACCAATAACCACAAGAACTGCAGTAGTGGCAAGCACGGGGTCGAACCACAAAGACCAAGTTTTCAACTTAGGTTACTAACTTAAAACTTACCTAGAGTGTTCAAGAAAATGTCTCTAATTTTACTAAAAATAATAATTAAAATATAATGTAAATAAATTAATCAAAATGGAAAAGAACAGTCCAAACCATCAGTTTCACAAACCTCTTCAATTTGGCATAATTCTAAATACAGTACTTGATCCAATTAAAGCATGCAATTCACAGTAATTTAGTGTAGTTATAGACCCGGTAATGTACGCGGGTCTTCGCGCTTCCTGATGTCGGTAGCCAAGGTACGACCGTTGACTACTTTCCTGACCAAGTACGCAACTTGATCGCTAGTGCTCCAGATTTAACGCATTAATCGCATTACATCGATTAGTGAAGGCACTACACCTAGACAACCGGATCGCTAGTGCTCCCGATTTAGCCTAGATCCCTAAGGTATTTGATCGGTACCAAAAGGGTTTAATCAATTGGTATGATCAATTGCCACTAGTGTGGTCTTATTGCACAAACACGGGTGCTTACGACTCTTTGGCATATGAATTGAAGTTTAAACTAGTGTTTAACTTCAATTATTAAAATAATACCAAAGAAAATAAATTACTTATGAAAAACAAATTAAATAAATAAATAAATAGATCTCACATATGTTTTATGCCAAAAAGAATGATTTGATCCACTTAGGTTCGAGACGAATGAGTTTAGCCGACCATAGTGTAGAAGAAGAGGAGAGAAAATACTAGAAAACACTGAGAAAAAAGGAAAAAAATGTCTCCCCGACTCCCCGTCCAAAAACCCTAATTAATACCCCTAAATTTGGGTCTACGGATGTCTATTTTCGAGTTTGGTGCTTGACACGTCCGTCGAGGACAATCTGTGGCTATTTTTTGGTGTTTTTCTGGACTCTGCCGAAGTAAGAAAAAAAAATTTGCTTGAATTTTATGCATAATATTATTATACAGTTTTTTTTTTACCTTTTTTTACGAGTTAATTCCAATAAGTGATATAAAAAAATAAAAAAAACTTTTGTTACCTTAGAACAACAATTATCGCAGATCTGTTAATAAATATCATCCATTGTAGAACTTTATCCTCAGTCCCAAATTAATTGGGGTCGGCTTATAATGAATACATACAAAATATTTAATAATCTTTTTTTTTAAGAAAACAAAGTATTTAATAATTAATTTAAAGTTATTTAATACTATGTTTTTTGCTTTTTATTAGGAAAGAGCATCACGTTAAAAGTGAAAATAATAGTCACCAACAATTTTGTTTCTTCATTCAAGTTTTTATTTTATTTTTACTTGTCAGTTTTGTTTGTTATGTGGCTACTTATGCAAGAGAAGTGAATTTGAGTTTGATTGTGGTGATGAACTTGTTACCAAATTATTGACTAATAATCACTTAATCAGTAATAGATCATAAAAAAGAAACAAATAACACTCCATGACACTTGCTCCGGCTTCTTATTCTATGTAGAGTGATGAGACAAATTATCAAGATAGATATCAAAACAATAAATATTAGAAAAGGATTCATTAATCTTTACAAATTTTATCTAAGAGATTTGGAATTTCCACATAAAAAGATAGAAATTGATTCGATTGCTTCTTCTCCATGATCATGAAACCTTCTTAGGTGTACTCGTATGTTATTCCTCTTTCAAATTATAATAGAGGATCGCCTAGCAAACAGTGTTTACATTCTTCTTGCCATCTGGACAGAAACTTTGGAGTCATAGATGCTAAGTTCAATCTCCTATATACACCACCTCACGCTTTCTTGTTGTCGCCAAAATTGATTGTTAGAAATATGAACTTCATATTTGATCGATATATATAAACTTTAGTGGGGTCTCCTTGGCGATGCTTCTAAGCGGACCATTCATATGTAGTCACGAAGATGTTGGAGAGGAAATTCTTATAGACGAATTCTTCTGACATAGGAAAGAGCATCAAATTAAAAGTGAAAATAATAGTCAACAATCAATTTTGTTTCTTCTTTCATTTTTTTTTTGACGTGTCAATTTTGTTTGTTATATGGCTACTTATGCAAGAGATGTGGGTTTGAGTTTGATTGTGGTGATGAACTTGTTACAGATTCTTGACTAACAATCACTTAATCGGTAATAGATCATAAAAAAAAAAAAAATAACACTCCATGACACTTGCCCTGACTTCTTATTCTATGTAGAGTGATGAGACAAATTATCAAGATAGATATCAAAAAAAATATTAGTAAAAGATTCATTAATTCTTACAAATTTTATCAGAGATATCTGGAATTTCCACATAAAAAGATTGAAATTGATTCGATTGCTTCTTCTCCACGATCACATGCAACTTTCTTGGTGTACTCGTATGTTCTTCCTCTATCAGATTATAATAGAGGATTGCCTAGCAAACAGTGTTTATATTCTTCTTGCCATCCGAACAAAAACTTTGAAGCTATAGATGCTAAGTTCAATCTCCTATGTACACCACCTCACTCTTTCTTGTTGTCGCAGAATTTTTGTTAGAAATATGAACTTCATATTTGATTGATATGTATATATATATAAACAAACTTTAGTGGGGTCTCCTTGGTGATGCTTCTAAACGAGACCACTCGTATGTAGTCCCGTAGATGTTGGAGAGGAAATTCTTATAGACGAATTCTTCTGACATAGGAGAAAGAGCATCACATTAAAAGTGAAAATAATAGTCAACAATCAATTTTGTTTCTTCTTTCATTTTTTTTGGACTTTTCAATTTTGTTTGTTATGTGGTTACTTATGCAAGAGATGTGGGTTTGAGTTTGATTGTGGTGATGGACTTGTTACCAGATTATTGACTAACAATCACTTAATCAGTACTAGATCATAAAAAAAAAGAAAAAATTAACACTCCATGCCACTTGCTCCAGCTTCTTATTCTATGTAGAGTGATGAGACAAATTATCAAGATACATATAAAAAAAACATATTAGAAAAAGATTCATTAATCTTTACAAATTTTATCTAAGATATACGGAATTTCCACATAAAAAGATTGAAATTGATTCGATTGCTTCTTCTCCACGATCACATGCAACCTTCTTGGGTGTACTCGTATGTTCTTCCTCTTTCAAATTATAATAGAGGATTGTCTAGCAAACAATGTTTATTTTCTTCTTGCCATCTAGACGAAAACTTTGGAGCCATAGATGCTAAGTTCAATCTCCTATGTACACCACCTCACTTTTTTTTGTTGTCGCCAGAATTTTGTTAGAAATATGAACTTCATATTTGATCAATATATATAAACTTTAGGGCGATGCTTCTAAGCGAGACCACTTGTATGTACACGTGTAGATGTTGGAGAGGAAATTCTTATAGACAAATTCTTTTGACATAGTTGGTATATAGAGGCAAGGATTTACCAAATCAATCGTGTAGCCCCTTCATAAAACACCTTAAATTGTAGAAAAAAAAACCTTAAATTAGAGATCCACTATCATAAATCAACAATAGATCATAAAAAAAAGTAACACTCCAATACAACTTTCTAAAAAAGAAAAAAAATGTAATTAGATTTCAAAGCTGAAAAGGGGATAACTTTCAAAAACCCCGTCATTTTTCTTCAAATCGTGCAATCTCATTATAGCTACCTCACGAGCATACGCCTCTCAAAATCCACAAATTGAACCAGCCCGCATCACTTACTAAAGTCTCATCATTAAAATCGTTAATCAACACTCTCCAAAATACCTTTAGTCTACAACTTTAATTAAAATACCACAAATTTTCTAAATCTATGCCTAAATCAATTCTGCATAAACCCAAAAAAATATCGATTAAGAAGCAAATAAGAGTAAGAACGAATCAATTCACATATCAAACCAACTTTGCATTCTACATCTTTAAGCGAATCGCACATAATTCTCCATAATGAAAAAAGAAATGAAAAGCCTCAAAATTTAATTTAATGGAAGATAAGGAGTGCGAGTAATGAAGGAATTAACATTGTTATTTTGTAGGAGATGGAAACCACTACTTTAGTGGGGATGTGTTTAGCGAAAATGTAGAAGTTAAGATTTCCGGTAACGAATTATTAACTTCATATCTATTGAACCACGATTAATAAAGTTCTAATTGCAAGACATATATGCCCTTCCTTCTTGTGGGACACACAGTGGAATTTTAAAGTTTGAAGGCATTGAAAAAGGATAGTTTGGGAAATAAGGCTATTTTGGCCTCACCACAATTGTTTGGGAGGATTGCCATTATATATATATATATATTGACACACCCACACACACACACAATTGAAATGTTATAGTTTCTTGCTCTAGTGAAAGTAACATCAGATGGATGATACGTAGGTCTTAATCAGGGAAAGCTTGGATTGCTTGCTCGTTATATGAAGGTAATATTCAAGATGTTGTTTTCATAAGTCATTATATTACGTACATCAATAGAAAAAATTGTTTGTATTAAAGCATATGCAAAGTTTACAATGTTTTATGATTGATCATATGCTTCTTTTTCCTTTTTGTTTTCTTTTTTGTTTTTAGTATCATCTCACAAATGAAATTTGTAAAATGCCAATGTGCACCTTTACTTTGTTAAACTATAACAGTTGCATAAGACATCTGATACGGTTTTAGATTTAGGGTTTATTATTTAGTAGTTTCTATTTTATTATTAAGAAAGTTTATATGTTTATTATTTATTAGGAATTATTAGTAGTTTCTAATTACAAGTAGTTTCTATTTTAATAGTTACTATCTTCTAGATATTAACTAGTAGGAAGTTTATATATTTATTTTAAGTAGGTTCCTTATTCGTAGAAGTTGCTATTTATTAGTTTCTATTTTTATTGTATAAGAAAGTCTATATATACAAGTATTAAGGAATCAATAAAGCAAGCAATTTTAGTGAAAAAGAACTAAAGGAGGAATTGAAGTAGGAGAGTCACGAACTCCGCCTCTTCAATCACCTATTCTATCTCTCTCATCTCTTCTATTTTTTTTTTTCTTACTTAAAATAAATATATAAATTCCTACTAATTAATATCTAGAAAATAGTAACTATTAAAATAGAAACTACTAATAATTCCTACTAAATAATAAACATATAAACTTTCTTAATAATAAAATAGAAACTACTAAATAATAAACCCTAAATCTAAGACCGTATCATCATCCTCATGCATGGTGCCATGGTCCCCTTAAGGTTTGTTGTGTGGATTTTGTGCCAATTTTGTTAGACAGATAGGGAGTACTTGTTATTGTTTTACTATCTAATATTTTTTTTTCCAATGAGTATGATGATAAAACGGTAGATGCTTTGGTAGTTTATTCACATTCTCCATTAAATATATCAATTTTCTTTTATGTATCTTTTTTTATTTGCTTTCTGACAAACTAATTTATGCATCTCAACTTGCTAGGAAATACATGCTCCGATTCTTGGTCTTTGGGGGGTTAAGATAGATGTGGTTATAGTCTTTGTTGCTTTTGCTTTCGCTAGCATCGTAAGTAGTTCTTCTTGATCGAAATTCTTTTCTCTAATGGAGATTTCATCTTTAGTTTCTTTGACCTTTTACAAAACCCTAAAAAGAATATTATATAATTCTAAACATTATAGGCGCTATGCACGAGGATTGAACCTGGTTTGGAACAGAGGATTGTCCTTCCGCGGGATTCCTACCTTCAGGTAAATATTTTCGTACAATGATTTACTATATTTATCTTCCATGTTCCTTGTTGATCTATCCACTAAGATTTGCTTACATGCAGGGGTATTTCAATAATGTCTCAGAGTATCTCAAAATAGGGCCCCCTTTATATTTTGTTGTGAAAAACTATAATTATAGGTAAGATCAATTCATTTTGGTCCAAATTTCTTTTTATCATTATCTATAGTTGTCAGTTGGTTTCTCCATGTTCCTCTTCTTTTTGTACTTTTTCCTGTTATTGTCTACATAGTTGATAACTCGATACAAATACAATCATCAAATTGATAAATGCACATCAAGTGTATGTATACATATAAGAATATTATATCTATGTTCTTTTTGAATGACTTCTTTTCAAGAATGTAAGATTAAAAATCTGCTGGAATTAAGGACAATGCAAAATAAACATTAGTTGAGTGACATTAAATGATTGTGCCTCCCAAGTTATTGTTTTGGCAATGCTAGATAGTCTCCTATTAACTCACCGTGGAAGAGAACAAGATAATCTCTTCTATGATAATCTAAATCTTACATTTTGAATTTTCCTAACATTAGAAGAGCATTCTCATAGATATCGTGCTTGTCAAATCTTTGTGGCATTTAGGAAGGCAATTCTCTTTAACATTTTGTTTGAGAAATCACAAGTTGACACTATATAGTCTATATTCAAAGGGAGATGCTAGAGCCAGAGGTACCCACTTGTCACACCTAACAATCACTCACCGTCAATACACCTTGAGATACGCGTTCGAGGTGTGTCGGACGGCGCACAATCGCTAGGTGTGACAAGTATGTCCACTTAGTATTTTCCATATTCAAATGTAAGGAGGACTTGTTTTATACCTTATGACGTTTATCTAGATCTTGATGTACTTTCAAATTGGAAATCAGTGATGTTTCTGTAAACAGTCCAGGGCACTTGGAGTGACTGTATTATATTAACATAATTAGATACCATATGTTATTTGCAATGAGGTTCAATGATCTAGCTTAGGCATTTTTAATGCATCTTTCTTGGTCAAACAGACAAATGGGCAACAGTATACTTTTGCTGCATGGGTGAGATCTACAATATTTCTTAGCAAAGAGTGGAAATTTTGTTCCCTTGTATCATATTACTAATAAATTTGGCCTAATGTAAGTTATGTAATTTACTTTCTGTAGTCAAATGTTTCAATTCTAGGTTGGCGTTGAGCCCTTGTCATTTGACTGAATGTCTCACTTTAACATTCCCACTAATCCCATTCATCAAGTTCTCTCTTTTGATTAAAGAAGAATTAAAAATTTATATGTGTTGACATCTAAAAAATATGTAATTATGGCTCTTGTTTATTTCTATTGTGATTAATTCACTTATAAAATTCATTCTACAAAGTTTTTCCAGGACTTATACTGTAAAAGGGACCAAAATACTCTTATCTCAGTTTCTTGTAAAGTTCCCATAATGAATGAGGACAAATCTTAGGGTCTCATTGATCAGTAAAGCATTTTTTTGTTAATTTGAATTTAGAAAATTATTAAAACAACCTAGCATGCAAATTTACTAAATTGTCATCGAATTCTAGATTTTGTTTCTATATGCACAATTCTTTGATGTCTATTTTAAATTGCCTTCAGTATTAGGTGACTATTAATAGTGTTTTGATTTTTGAACACTTTTTAGATTATTGCATTGAAAAGTGTTTTTCAGAAAGCATGTCATTTATCTACCAAAAAAAAAAAAAAAAGAAATTATGCCATTTCTCCATCTTGAGTAGATCTATTTGTAGGAATTATGTTCAATATTCATTTATAATTCTTATCAATGTCCGACTACCTCTTCTCAGTTCAGAGTCGAGAGATACAAACAAACTATGCTCTATCAGCCAATGTGATTCTAACTCTCTATTGAATGAGGTAAAATTTCGAGAAGATCTTTTTATCCTATAGACTACGTTTGTTTTCTTTTTTCTTTTGCATAGAACAATGCATCTAGTTTCTATTTGTTTTTTCTTGTACTTTTATAGTGAGAGGAAGTTTAAGGAGTCTCTCTCTCTCTCTCTCTCTCTCTCTCTCTCTCTCTCTCTCTCTCTCTCTCTTCAGATTCTGCTTTTTATGTCTCTTCTTTTCTCCCTCTCCTCCCTGAATTGCTCTTCAAATCTTCTTCATTAATTCTCTTCGATCTCTCTTCTTGCTTGATTTGTTTCCCTATTTTCTAATCAACAGATCAGTTGCATCAGTTTTTTATCTGCTAGAATCTTGTTCCTCTTTACATATTTTAATGTCTGATTCCATAAACTTATTGGGCTCTCTGTCACCATCTTCTTTAGCCTGCATTCAAGAATATGTATACTCTACCTAATCAATGATAAGTTTTGGTTGGTACCGTATTGCATCATTCTTAATTTTCCTAAAGAATCCAAACATAAGATTTTCTCTGCATCTGAAATTGTTTCACACATCACAGATTGCAAGGGCATCCACAGTACCAGAATCAAGTTACATTGCTAAACCAGCAGCTTCATGGCTGGATGACTTTCTTGTTTGGATGTCTCCAGAAGCATTTGGATGCTGCCGAAAGTTCACAAATGGAAGTTACTGTCCTCCTGATGATCAGGTAGGTGTCCATGGATATTTTGTGCATGTTTAAAGTACAACTGCAGTTGCTTAACAAAAAACAAAGTACAACTGCAGTTTACATTTTCCAGAAGTCGTTATCAATAAATTGCTTGTATATTCATTCACATGTCGGGAAATAAATAATAGTACTGTAAATTTCTAGTATACATGTACTAATTAGCATACCAACAATCTTAGCTATAAAGAAAGTGGTTTACACCTTTTTGCACCATTGTATTAACTGTAGTAACTTCATTCCACAGCCCCCTTGCTGCTTACCAGGTCAAGGCTCTTGCGCACTAGATGGGGTGTGCAGAGATTGTACGACGGTAATGATACCTTAAAGACTTCTAGTCATTCGCTTGTCATTTTCTATGGAGTAAATCATACTTTAATGTTTACGTAGACTTGCTTTCAAATCAATTTTTGTGGTTGTTTCAGTGTTTTCTTCACTCAGACTGGCATAATAACAGACCATCTACAGAACAATTCATAGAGAAACTTCCATGGTTCCTTAACGCACTACCCTCAGCGGACTGTTCCAAGGGAGGTCATGGTGCTTACACTAGCAGTTTGGATCTGAATGGTACACATAAATATTTATATTACTATACTTGACTGTAAATCTCTAGTCTGTTCATTTAATGGGTAAGGAGCTTTGTGCCCATCCTTCACTAATTAATTCGACTGTATATTTGTTTTTTGTACAAAGAGAACCTTCTTTATTGAGAAAAACCGTAGCTCTAAGTAGCTTCTTTAATGAATTAAGAACCATTACTTAAACCTTGAAAGGGATTTTTAAGGTTACTAAACATTGAAAAATCTGGGACCGGGGGGAGGGGGGCATGAAGCAGATTTTCAATTACATTCGTACAGACGAAAATTAATGTTTATTGATCTTGTGTGAATGGTATTTAATTTAGCGCCTGTTTCTCTCTCACTCAGATTATGAGAATGGTGTCATTCGAGCATCGGAATTTCGTACATATCATACGCCACTCAATAAGCAAGTATGAAGACACCTTTATTGTGAAAAACTTAGTTTGTCTAGGTTGTACTTGCTTGTTTAGGAAGCCTTTGTTTAATCAATCCATTACTATTTTTGTTGTTGCAGATTGATTTTGTAAATGCAATGCGGGCTGCTCGTGAGTTTAGCTCAAGGATTTCTGATTCTTTGAAGGTGAGTCTAGACACTTGCATGAAAAACTGTAGAAGAGCTCTCATTCCTTTTGTATATCTGGAATTGCTGCTTCAACGATTAAATTCTTTTTGGTTGAATTTGAAAACATAACAACAATATTTAGTACTTTCCTGAAAATAGTGCAACAGTTTCAATGATTGATGACAATGCACTTTCTCTGTTAATTGATATTGGAAAACTGGTATTTAATTGCAAATTTGCAACATCTACTAGTTGGATCAGACATCTCTGCTTTGTTGATTGAAGTGCTTTATTACAACAACAACAACTCCACCTATGCAGTCCACTGTGTGCACTGCATAGCCGGTCCCAAGTCTGGATAAAGGAGGACTCCGACGCCGAATGGGTAAGGGAGGTCCCAAACCCATTTTTTCATACCCGAAAAAATGGGGAAGGAGGCCCCAAACGTATTTTCCAAGAGTGGAAAATGGAGGAAGGTTGCGATAGGTTGACAGCCAGCGTAAAACTTTTGTCACTCTTCATGAAATGGATCAAACAAATATAATTGATGTGCTTTATTACTCTAAGAAATGTTGTAGCAAATACTTTAAGAGACACTTCTTTTATCACATACTTGACTGACTGGAAAATAACTTGTAGAGTTGATTTTGTTGAAAAGGATCTTCTTGGGGGAATTGTCTTTGCAAGATAACTTTCTAACATATCCTAAGACCATGATTTGTAGGCTCACCAATGGATAACCTTTGGCTGAGAGGTCATGAGTTGGTCATACATTTCATGTGTTTGCTTCGTATCTGTTTTATAGTCATGCTTTGCTGGCTTGGAAAGTTTTCCCTCTTGATCTTGTTTTCTGCTTGCTCTAGCTTTACTAAACGTTTTATCAATTTCTTTTAAAAAAATGTTACTTGGTGGAAAAGCATGTTTAGGTCTTTTCTTTTCTATGTGCCAAGGAAGGGATGTGGTTTCTTTCTGCTTTCTGGCCACCTATTAGTCTCAACTTATGTTTCCTTTCAGTGATAAAAGTGAAAGTTGTCATTGCATCGTAAGGCATGGCTTTATGGTGCATCTAATACAGAAATCTTCTCTCATATGCATTTCGTATATGGTATGTTACATATATTTTAATTCATTTCACTAAACATTGAGAATTTTTTTATTTGAATTTTGAAAACATTATATATTAATGGCCTGGGCATTTTATAAGCTAAAATAAAACACAGAAAATTCTCGTCTATTTTCATCTTAAAATATTTGTAATTATTCATTTGGAACGAATAATAAAGTTATCCCCTTTTATGGGGGTAGTTCTTCCTATTTTATTAGGGTAGTTT
Source organism: Stephania japonica (assembly GCA_039657345.1). NCBI lineage: Eukaryota > Viridiplantae > Streptophyta > Magnoliopsida > Ranunculales > Menispermaceae > Stephania > Stephania japonica. The sequence continues at coordinate 12,167,071 of CM077562.1, forward strand.
TGGGCTTAAATATGCAATGTAATATCTATTGTATTTCACTCGTTGAAATGTTGTAATAGATTGGCTTACTCTCTTGAGTTAGGAACGATGAATGTGCCTTTTTAGGATTCAAAAAAAAAAAAAAAAATAGTTTTCAAAATTCACGATCAGACATATTTGCTTTCTTAACTTCCCCCTTTTTTCTTGGTGCAGATTGATATCTTTCCGTACGCAATGTTCTATATATTTTTCGAGCAATACATGGATATTTGGAAGACAACATTGGTAAATGTTGTCATAGCTCTTGGTTAGCATTCCTACTCTCCAAAAGCGAAGAAACTTTTGATTCTAAATCTTCACTCAAACTTTTTGTTTTGGCTGAATTTTGAAGTGGAAAAGTACAGCCTACGAAACTTTTTAAAGTTCTTGATCTTCCACATGCATAATTTATCCTGTGATCTGAACTTGAGGGAGTCTGTTATTTTTTGTAATAGGCCCAAGTCCAAGTCATGAGAGAGTGTAGGAGTGATTAGTTTAATATGTGGGTTTTAGTTTAGAAGTGGGAGAAGTTCTCCAAAATGTCAAGGCAAGTTGGAGTTCTCACTCCCAAACTTATAACCTTTGTATTTCTTTTCAGCCAGTCCATGTGGGATTATTCTCTTATCTCCAACAGAGTCATTTGGAGAAAGTCATATTCACATATTTTGCCTTAGTCTTTTTTTTTTTTTTTTTTTTTGAAATCAGAGGTCTTTCTAATTATTCTAATGATTTTATTTACTGATGGCCTTCTGCTCCCTCAGCTTGCCACGAATGTTTTCTATCGATTTCTTCTGTATGTACCCATGTGTTATGTAATGCATGCATAGACTTAATTACAGTTTCATTCAACTTATTCATAAGGACTTAACGAGCTTGCTATTTTTCCAACTGAACAGGTGCTGTATTTACTGTTTCCTTAATTATCACCTGCAGGTATCCATCTTCAAATTGTTGATTTTGATTTACTTGTATCCCTTAATTATTTTTTTGAAATCTTGATGTGAAGGCCTAAGCCATCAAGTCTATACTTGGTTTACTTTTGTCATATTGCAATGGCCACCGTGCGTGCTCTTTTTTATTCCTTGTGGAGATTAATGTTGGCAATTCTCTTGCTTGCGCATTGAAATGCAGTTTATGGAGCTCAGCTATCATTTTGCTTGTGTTGGCCATGGTTGTTGTGGATCTCATGGTATGTCATTCTACTTATCATGCTGTTATCCAAACTAGAACAGTGAATAACCTGTTTTACCAAAACTATTTTCATACTCTGAAAAGTTGTCAATGTTGAACATTCAGTTGCAAAATTCTGCTGTATTTTCTAATTTAGTATTATTTTGAGATAAACTGTGCAAGGGCCTTGATAGAATCATTGGAAAAAAAAATCACACTAGTTGGAAGTAGGAACATATTCTGCTGACTGACATGAATGGATGGACATTAAGCAATGAGCTTTTAAACTCTTTCATTTTGAAGTCCAAGTTTTTTTTTTTTTTTTTTTTTTTTTTCATCCTCAGCTCTGGTAGAAAACTAGGCATGTTTTTCATGATTCCAGTATATATGAAATAGAACTAGTAAGATCATCTGACAAAATAAATTCTAATGCTGGAACAAGTGTGCTATTTTAGGAACCTTAGTGAGTGACTAAGAGAATCTTAATACGGTAAAATATCCAAAGAAATAAAAAATGCTAGATTATCTCATCCACAAACCCAACTCTAGGAAATATCTCTGCAAAGTTTAGACAACTAGAAACCCACATAGAAGTCATATTGCACAAGTTTTTTTGTTAGAACATCTGAAATGCATCATTACACTCATTGTGAGTATTATGCCTGATTGATGCGTGACTTGGGTATTTTTCTTTTCTTGGTCTTTTCACTAGTCATTTAGCATATGAATTTAATTGTCTTCATCTACCTATATATTTTTATTGAACCTTTTCCTTTAAAAATTAACAAGCAAAGCTTCAATCACAAATTAATTGGGATTGACTACATGGATCCAACTTTACATGTAATTTTATTTGATGTAGTTGACAATGTCATTTAGTAATCTATTAAATCTTTTATCTTATGTGTACCCTACCTCCAAATTCTATCAATTTCTACACATCAAGACTTCTAACTAGCAAATTTGTAGGTTGACTCAAACCGCAACACCCTTCTCTTATTTTATTTTATTTTATTTCTCTACGATGCTACTCTTACTTTTTGTGAATTTCCCATATTCTTTATTCTATCCTCGTGTGTTTCCACACTATCTTGTATCTATCAAACCCCATTTTATGTAGATGTTTCTTTATCTCCCAACCGCCACATCCGTGCCCGCATAATTGGTTTTATTCTAGTTTCATAGAGTTTTCTTATAGTTTAATTGTGGTGTTTTGGTTGCATATCATACAGCTTGAGCTTTATCTATTATCATCCTCCTTTTCGCCATTACGGAAGGTGGTGGAAAGAAAGAAAACGCTATATAGTTGAAACTTGAAAGTTAATTTTTGGTTCTAGTTGATTCAGGTTTTACTTAGTGATCTGTAGTGAATTACTCCATCTTCAACATTAATCATCTCATAATTAATCTTTGCAGGGTGTAATGGCAATTTTGAATATCCAGCTGAATGCAATCTCTGTAGTAAACCTCGTGATGTCAATCGGAATTGCTATTGAGTTTCGTGTCCACATAATATACGCTTTCTTGGTTAGTGTTTTCTATTTTTTGATTTGCTATTGGCTAGTTTTAGCGAATGTGTATCTTTGATGAACTAATAAAATATTGAATTATGTGTTAATGTCTAGGCAAGCACCTGGGGATAGAGAGAATCGCATGAGGGAAGCACCGAGTTCTCAAAGTCCGTCATTGGTTCTTATTGTGGAAACAAAAACTATACTTGAATTTCACTGTAAAGAGAACTTGTGCTAGGGTATACAACAACAACAACAACATAGCCTCAATCCCAAATTAATTGGGGTCCGCTACATGGATCAAACTCTTCCATTATGCTCGATTTTGTGCAATTGATGGTGAGCATTCCAAACCATTCAAGTCCCTCCTAATTAATGCATCACAAGTTAACTTCGGTCTACCCCTACCTCGTTGAATTTCATCAGTTTCTGTTGATTCAAGTTTTCTAGTGGGAGCATTTGTTGGCCGTCTTTGCAGGAGTCCAAACCACCGCAACCGCCTTTTCCTAATCTTTGTGTCAATTGGTGCTACTCCTACATTTCTTTGAATTTATATGTTTCTTATTCTAGTTTTACCACACATCCACCTAAGCATCCTCATTTCGCTACATTCATTTAATGTAATTGTTGTTGCTTTACCGCCCAACATTCACTTCCATAGAGCATAGCTGGCCTAATTGAGGTTCTATAAAATTTTTCTTTTAACTTGATAGAGATATTTTTGTCACAGATCACACTTGTTGCACTCCTCTATTTCTTCCGTCAAACTTGAATTATATGTGTAACATCATTCTCAATATTGCCATCGTTTTGTATGATTGATCTTAGATATCTAAAGTGTTTCACCTTAAGAACTTCTACTTCCCCAAATTTTACCACTCCATGATCTCCATGTCTAGTATTTCTAAACTCACAAAGTGCATGTATTTGGTCTTCGTCCTACTCAAACTAAAGCCTTTAGATTATAATGTATTCCTCCAAAGTTCTAATTCCCTATTCACTCCATCTCTTGTTTTGTCCACTAAGACAATACCATCTGCAAATAACACACACCATGGTATATCCTCTTGAATATGCCTAGTTAGTTCATCCATAACTAGAGTAAAGAGAAGTTTACATTTCTTTCTTGGTGTGAGTTTTTATCCACTATGATATCAACTTGGCCATCATTAAACAAACTATCGAAGTAGCTTCTCCATCTCTTCTTCATATCATCTTCGTACGTTAAAACATTTTGATTTTCGTCCTTAACACATCTTACATAGCTTAGGTATTGTTTCTTTTTATCTCTTAATTTTGCTAGTCTATAAATATATTTTTCACCATCCCTATTACCTAACTTTGTATATAGATCTTCCATGAAGTTTGTTTTAGCTTGACTAACTACTTTTTTAGCTTGTTTTCTTGCTTATCTAAATTGATTGTACACATCTTCATCTTGACACCTAGATATCTTTCTATACATCTCTTTTAGTCTTAATTGTTTTTTGGACATCCTCGTTCTACCACCAAGTTTCCTTCTTTGGTGGTCCCCAGCCTTTAGACATACCTAACACGTTTAACGCTACTCTCCTTATGCAAGTACTCATTTCTAGCCACATTGTATTAGCATATAAATCAAGATTCCAAACGTTTTCTTTTAGTAGTTTTTCACTAAACTCTACTTGTTTACTATTTTTTAGGTTCCACCACTTTATTCTAGGGTCATTGTCTCTTTTATTCCTATTAAGTCGTCGTTTTAGCTTAATATCAAGTACTTCTAACTAATGTTGGGTACTAAGCATTTTACCGGGTATTACATTGTAGTCTCTACATATTTGTCAATCTATTTTAATTGTTAGAATAAAATCTATTTAACTCTTGTTATAACCACTACTAAAAGTAATTATGTGCGACTCTTTTTTTCCTAAAACTAGTATTTACTAATACAAGATCATACGCTGAAGCAAATTCTAAGATTGATTTTCCTTCTTCATTTCTAGTACCATAGCCAAAACCTCCATGAACTCTCTTGAACCAATCATTACTTGCCCCCACATACCCATTTAAATCTCCACTAATAAAAACATTTTCATCTAATGATATACCTTGCATAAATCCATCCATATCGTCTCAAATTTTGCGTTTGATGCTCTCGTTCAATCCTACTTGTGGTGCATAGGTGCTAAATATTTTTGTCTCCAATAATTAATTTAACTAGGACCAATCTATCTCCCATTCTCTTAACCTCTACGATCTTATCCTTATAATCATTATCCACAAGAATTCCTACTCCATTGCATTTCCTATCTATACTAGTGTACCACAACTTAAACCCTGTGTTTCCTATTTCTTTACTCTTTTCTCCTACCCATTTTGTCTCTTGAAGGCAAACAATATTGACTCTCTTAATCATAGTATCAACTAATTCCATTGACTTCCCTGTTAGTGTTCCTATGTTCCATATCCCTAAACGAGTTTTTTCGTCCTTTTGTGTTTGTTTTCTATTTCTATTTTGTCTAAACAATCTAGTTTCATTATCTATGATTTTGTTTTTGTTTTCGTGTTCGTTCTCGTATTCATTTCGAACTAGCTTCTTTACCCACACCCGTCCTCTGTATGGGAAGCCTTGCTCATTTTTCTTCACATCCGGGCAGCGATGTGAAGGAACTAGCTTTTTTACCCATACACGTCCTATGTGTGGGAACCTTTGCTCATTTATATTCACACCCAGATGGCGATGTGAAACTACCCTTGCTCATTTTTCACTACACCTGGGCTCCGATGCAGCGCGTCGCTAGATGGGAACGCCCCAACGCTTATATTTGTTTGATCCATTTCATGAAGAGTGACAAAAGTTTTATGTTGGTTGTCAACTTATCGCAACTTTCCTCCATTTTCAAAGAATGGAAAATGGGTTTAGCGCACAAAGTGTACTACATAGGTTGAGTTTTGCTAGCGTATACGACTCTACAATTTTCATGGATGCTTAAATTTTGTCCATGTGATTAATGGAAATGATGTTAGGTTGATTAGATCTCACATTTGAGTTAGCGTTGTGTTTCTAGTAACCGTTTGTTCAATAATAACCTCTTATGTTTATGATACTATTCTGCAGCGGAATCACCCTTACGAAACTAATTGGAGTGATCGTCCTACGTTTTGCAAAATCAGAAGTTTTTGTGGTGCATAAATCTACTCTCTCAACTATTTCAATTCTATATGCATCAAATGGGTTTTGATCACCATTTTAAATCCAAGCAATCTGTCCTTTGCAGGTTTATTTTTTCCAAATGTACCTGGCGTTGCTCCTTATAGGTTTCTTGCATGGTCTTGTGTTTCTTCCTGTAAGTTTGTTGAATCCTTTTTCGCTTTTTCTCGTCTTAATCTATGATTATGCAGATCACATTTACAGAAGTTCTACTTGAATGAAAATCAGAAATCAAATCTGTCGACTGTGCCATTTCCATGACAGATGAACTCATAGTGAATTTTTAACATTACAACCCATTTTTGTTTTGCAGGTGGTGTTAAGCATATGTGGTCCTCCCTCAACAAGTTTGCTTGTGGAGAACAAAAACGCTCCAAATGAGAAGCAAGAGCATCAAGTTTTGAACTCTGCAACACATTCCAGTTGATTAATTAAATTAATATAAGATTATTTCATCGATTGATTGCATGTACGTATAATCGAAGACAAGCTTATTCCAAAATCGTTCTAATTAACAAATCAACGACATGTTTTTTTTCCAAGGAAACAAATTAAGCTTGCATGTGATCAGAGAAAACGAAAAAACGACATTCATATTTGACGCGATGCACGTTGAGGGCATTAAGGATGCAGGAAAGTTGACGAGAAAAAAATAACTCTGTGTTTTTATACAATTGAATCGAATCAATTACAAAAACTGTGATGGTGTTCGCATACACCCAATTAATCAAATTCAATTACAAATACTATGAGGGTGTAAATGAACAACCACTTAGCCTAACAAGTCTCTAATTAAACACAAGTGTCTAAACACAAATCATATGCAAGGTCTTGTGAGAAATCTGGAATGTAGTCATCATCAGGCCATTAAGTGAAATGGCAAGTATTCTTCAATGGAGACAAGGGCTGAAGCTCAGCAAAGATGTCATTCTGCTCGTCTCTCATAATGTCTGTGTCCATGCTAATAGCAGCGGCAGTCACTGATGGTAATGATGATGATGATGGCTGATCCGCATCCGTAACTTCTATCGTCTCAACCTCGGCTCCAGCATTCGGCGCTGTATCAGGATTGTTGTAGGCGGCTTCCATAATTGCCATGAATTCTTCATTATCAATATCACAGTCGATATCTAATAGGAGTGAGTCAATTTCAATATTCTCATGATCATCAAAACAACTAGTAGTGCCGCCACTGTTGACGGCACCCATGTCTGCGTCGATGATGGCACTGTTGGTAGCCATGAAAGGTAATAATGACTGATCCTGCAGGTTGTTGATCATTGACGCCGTGACTTCTTGCGCAGCATCAGCGGGCACGGTTATTGACTGCTGATCACCGTCGACGTCTCCACAAGAATAGTAAGGCAGCGCTGGTAGTACCATGGCGGCTTCGTTCATCGTGCCTCCTTGAACATAATATTGATCAACATTGATGTATTGTTCATGGGCAGTGATATTATTCATGGGAGGCACCAAGGCTGCTTCTTCATGACCAACACCATTGACATCTCCACAAGAATAAGAAGGTAGATATGCTTCTTGAGCACCAACATCGAACTTAATCCCTTCCTCGAATTGATGATGATCAACTAGGACAGTTGATGTAGTGTTGGTTTTAGTACTAGTATTAGCTTTGTCACTCTTTTTGTAGATCTTGCAAAGGGCGTAATCTTCAAACTGTATGGCAAAGAGAATTTTAAACAACAAATTAATTAATATTCAGTACAATAACAATTCTTATAAGAAAAAACATTCCAATATATTATTAAAAGAAACAGGAACAATTGTTAATGCGTGCTACTATGAGATTAATTATTAATTTGAAGCTGGCAATAAAACATGCAGAAAAATATAAAGGTGGACACATTTCCCTATGGTTTTTATTTTTTTTATAATCGTGGATGTTCGAGCCTTTTCAGCCCTTCCTTAGGAACTTAGGCTTGACTATTCCCACGAGAACCAGTTAGACTACCCCAATTCCATGACCTTGGCAAAACCAATATATTCGGAGTTGGACAGCAGAATTCAATCTAATGACATCATATTTATTGGTCATCAAACACATCTTATCAATAACTTTAATTACTACTTCACCAATTCAATCGGACCCAAGCTAGCTAGGACTTTGTTTTTTAGTTTTTTTAATCTTACAGTTAAGATATTTGGATGTATGTTATAATGAATGAATGTCTGAGTAAAAATTCTAATATGTGCATTATTGATTGTCAACCGATTAACTAATGATAAAAAATTGTGTGGTTATATATTATATACCTTCCCGTGTGAGTGATATTGCGGAGCCAATATGTATTCTTGCATGATCCAATCGGTCTTCAAATTTTTTGCTTCAAAGAAGTTCAATACTGCCTTATTTCCCAAGAATTGTCCATTGTATCCTACAACATCTTGCTGTCCAGTAGAAGCTCTCCAGTATCCACTCTGATCAACAATGCACCTATTCGACCTAGAGCTATTCTTGTGTTTCTTGATTCTAGGGCTGAAGAAGTACCATTCTTTGGCTCTCTTTCTCTCGTACAAACCTGCCAAGAATTAATGTAAAATATACTATATTATTAATTTGGACAAAAAAAACCACTGTATATAGATGCATGCATGAGTTCCAAACCCTAACCCTAACCCTAACCCTAGTGGGTCAACTTCATGACATAATAAAGACAGAAAAAGAAGAAAAAAACAATATGAACAAGCAAATAAGACAATGAACACTATTAAAAAAAAAAAAAAAAAAAAGGCAATGAACACTATCACACAACTATATATACTTACTTGTGAGGATGTCGGGTAAATAATTGATGATGCTATCGGCAAGGTCGTGAATCTCTTCGAATTGGATGCTGGGGTTTTGTGTTTTGGGAAGAAGAAAGTGATGGAGTAACTCCAAATCTGTCGGAGCAAACACGTAACCGCGGCGAAAAAGAACATCTGATGAACCTGAACCGCCAAGAAACGAACACAATGCCATATTGATTTAACTTTGATGAAGAATCAGAGAAACGGGAGCTATGAAGAACGATAATATCAAGAAGAATCAAAGAAATCTTGATTGGTTGATGGTGTTATTATTTATATATATACCAACAAAGCGCGTGCATACATGCAAGTCGGTGCGCATTCGTGGGGGTAATATGCTGATCTACTTATCTACTTAGTTAACGCTTATAACGGCTAACTAAAACTATATCTATCCACCTGTAATAATGTTTTTTTTTTTGCCTTTTCTTTTTTCCTTTTTTTAAGAAAAAAAGAAATGTACTTGTGTACAATTTACAATTGTAATAAAGTAGCGGCTAAATAGACTCTACCATTTGCTCAAGGGACACCATTACTATAGTGTAACCCAATTTTAAATTATTTTTACTTTATTTATCCCAATTTTTTTTTTCTAAATTCCAAGAATACTTTTGTTCACCCCATCACCCTCGCCCGGCCTACAGGGGTGGACCCAAGAATTTAAGGAGCCCGGGGCTACACTAAGATAAGTAAAATATTGTAATTTTTATTTAAATAAAAGAAGAATCAATCTATTTCACATTAGCTAATGTTAATTATCTTCTTTTAATGGAAATAAAAAATTATCTGATCTTTTAAGGAAAATAAGTTTGATGTAGCAACCTACGTACATCGTCGTGGTTAGCAGTAAAAAAAAATTAATAAATGATTTGCAATATAAATTTTTTAATGGATAGCCCACGTTAAAAAATATAAAATAAGCCAGACATGTAGATTAGATAGTGAAAGAAAGTAATAACATCATTGAATGACAAAATTACAAACTTTTACCTTTTTCGTTTTCCTTTCCTGTTCAACATTTTTCTTTTTTTTTGAAATTAGGGTGGGCTATAGCTTTTTGATGGGTTGGACTATGCTTTGATAATTTTTTTTTTTTTTTTTGTCTCTAAGCATATACTAATGTGGGGTTACAAGCAAATTACCTGGGTTATAGCCCACGAAAACTTACATGTAGGCTTGCCACTACCGGCCTCATCCTAGCACCCCTTAATCCTCTCTATTTCTCGATTTTAGCCATTATAAAGCACTTGAACTAGGTTACAAGTGTCGTAGAAGTGTGTTTTCGTCGAACAAGGCTGGATGTGGTCGCACCATGCCCTAGAAATGAAGAAGTGTCACCCACGGGTTTCGGTCGCACAACGCTCCGATCGAAACCAATTTAGAGGTATCGTTCGATTCTGACAGAAACTTCTTTAGAGATCTCGGTCACCTCCCACCGAGATTGTGAAGAGGTATCGGTCTCAGTGGGTGACGGAAAGATCCAGTCAAAAGCTCTTAAGAGGAGTCTGCCCTGTGTATCTGAGACGTCTTTAGATGTGTCGGCCCTGTGTATCTGAGACCTCTTTAGATGTGTCAGCCTTGTCTATCCAAGACCCCGAGGCAACAATAATGAACAAAATAAAAAATTTAAAACTCCAAAAAATACATAAAAATGACCAAAAATAGTGGGTTTTGCTTGGAATAACTTGATATTCTCAATTCCATCGACATTTGGTACCTAAAATGCAAGATCAATCCCCAAATCGAAACCCTAAACTCAACAACAAACCACAAAATACTATAGACTAAAGAAGGCAAAAAAATCCAAGAACAACTAGAAATGGATGCAAAAAGAGGAGAGGAATGTACCCATGGCATCGAATCGATGGGGTTTTACTCGAATTTCATCGAATTTGGACCGAAGGTAAGAGTGTGATTAAGAGAGGAGTAACTGGGGTATGGGTGATTGTGGTGAGTTGGGTATGGGTAAGTAAAAACTCTTTAATATAGAGGGATAGTTGGTTCATTTTACTAAGGGGCAAAAACATAACTCAAAACTGGGATCCCTTGAGCAAACAGTGGGGTCTGTTTACCACTATTTTATAATAATAGTACACAAAAGTATAAACTTGTCGATCTCCTCTCCTCTTGGCGGCTAGCCTTAGCCCTAAGATAATTTTTTGAGTTTTCTATCTTGATTAAAGATCTTGAACCACTGCCGATCTTCTCTTTTAATCGGCGGTGGTTCCAATCTCCATCTCTCTGTATTTTATGTGTTCAATAAAGTGCAGATCTTTTCTGATCTGAAAAGATTGGACCTAGTTGTTTCGGTACATCTTCCTCAGCGCTTGTTTTTGGATCTGTGCGGCTATTGTGTTGGTCCTTATTTTAGTTGTATTTTTAGGTAGTTTGTCTTCCCTTTGTTAGAAGTCTTGATTTTGTCTTCTCCTTGTCGGGAAGTTTTAGCTTTTCTTCTCTTTGTTGAGAAGTTTTGTTATTCGTTATGTGGTTCTAGCGAGTGTTTGTATATAGTAATATGTTTCAACATTGTAATAAACAGTCCCTAATTGTCAAACTATTTTAATTTCACAATCGCATTCACAACTAAAGTAATGACATTTCTTTTGAACATATAGGATTAGCGAATTAATGCACTTCTTTTATTCTATGTCTGGTCTCGTACCGAGCCATTAATGATTAATGAAACTTCGATTTTTCTTTTTTAAAAAAAGTACAAACCTGCCACAGCAGCTATGAGCCCAAATAGAGATCTTATTCTCTTTACGATATAGGCTTATAATGCCCTAAACACAACCATGTTGTGGAGAAAAACACGGCCCAAGCCCAAGTTGGTGGCGTCAGGGGCCCGTTAGCGCTGGTGTGGGCGTAATTGTCCATCGAGCTAGCCAGGGGAATTTGTCGATGCGAGTTATATGGCTCCCAAACAAGGATAGAAAATTCAACTTTGCTTATAATTTTGCTCACATAAAATATAAAATTAATTTGATGAAGTGCAATTCAACATAAGAAATTTATGTAAAATCTTGACATGATAAAGAAGTATAAATAGCTTCAATTAAGTGTTAGAGAACTTTCAAAATTTGTCAAAATTCATCAAAAGTGTTTTTTTATGATATTATGTATTTGTTTCTCTATCTATACTTGATCTTAAGTTTTTTAAACTTAAATTTTGATAGATTTTATGATAGATTTGATCATTATGGATATTGTTTATTTTTTTAACACAGATTTTTAGAATCCATTAGTCATAAATGAGATTAAATTTTGGTCTTTTATCTTCTAACTTGATTTTACTCTTTAACAATATTTCACTTTTCGTACAATTAACATTGAAATTTATATATCTTATCAGTACTCTTTAACTTCGATGAAAGTTTTGTAAAATTTTGCTTATAAAACCTAATTAATTCGACTAATTTTATCAAACTTCGAAGAATTTTCATTCCATGCTCCCAAGAACCAATGAAGGTGGAAACTCGAGCATGGATTTGGTTACCTTTGACAGAGTTTATATCCATTAGAAGGCATTTGAGGAAGAAACTTAGGGAACCTAGTTGTATCGACCCGATTTTATTAACGTCATTATTATTAATTAGTTTCAGACTCGAACGCAAGCTCGGACCCACATGAACACTACAGATAAGCTTAGGCACGCCTAACTAGGTATATTAGTTATTTTTTGTAGGTTGACTAAATACGATGTTAAATTATTATTTTATTCATTATTGCATCGCCTGTGTGTATTTAACTGCTATGTCGTGTGAGATTGTATGACGGGTAGTTGCCTCGAAAAGCATGTCGACGCAGAGGCAAAGTACGGGTACATTAAGTCTAGACAACACAAATTAAATATTTAAGAGTATAGCTAAGGTAAATGTGACACATTAATTGTAGATATAACCATAGCCTAAATTGATCTCATTTAATTATTTAATGTGTACAAGCTATGGCACACTTCAAGATGCGTGTCGAGGCACGGGGCATTGGGTACCGAGTAGTCAGGGGTTAATATAACCTTGTGTACAATTTTGTAACTCAATGAGACTACCTAAATGAGTATGTACAAGTTAATTTATTTAAATCAAAGCAAAGGCCTATAGTTGGTTTGGACAATAAATTGAGAACCAATGATATTCATTGAGATGATCCTAAATTTAGTGTGTCTAGGCAAGATATGTGACCATGGGAGTCACCAAAGTGTTCAGCTGGTTTAAATGATGACCTTTGGATCGTCCTCAGGATGTGGGTGCACACTAGTTAGGACAAACCATATAAATATCAGGACTTAGTGGGATTTTGATCAAAAACACTAAAACTCTACACATGCAAATATGAGATTTTGGAGCACTTGGGGTGAAAATTTTTGGGAATTCAGGAGCTAAGGGGTTGAATTAGGGGATTCCTCACTAAGGTAATCAAAATCTCACCATTTTCGTCATATATTTCACTAAATGGTGTTTCCATGTTTTCAAAGTTAATTGAGGCTACCAATTTGTGTTTTGAAATTGAATTTATAATTTGATTGCATGAATTGGGTATTTTGATCAATTGTTGAATGCATGATGATTTTGCAATTTGATGAATTAAACCATGCCTCTGGCTTTTTGAGAGGTTTGTGATTCCCTCATAAGTCGAGGATGAGGTCGACAACTATGGGGATGGCCTTAGAGCATTGAGGAGCAGAATTCTCGAGTTAGAAATCTTGTTGCCCAACGTAGGGAGCACGCTCCCCATTCTGGGTAGCAATGTGTTCTTGAGGAAGAACACGTAGGGTGCTATATAAACCACATAGCGTGCTACTTGTCTAGGAGCGCGCTCCCAAGAGTAAGGAGCACGTTCCCCAATAGTCAACAGTTGATTTTAAGGGACTGGTTTGAGAATTTTGATAACCGACCTTGCTATCTAAACACCTCTAAACTACTCTAAAACACTTGTAATGGATCTCGAGGGGGCTAAAGGATTATAGTACGATAGTCGGGAGCATAACTGGGTTAGACCGAGGTGTTTTCGGGATTTAGAGTGCGACTTTGAGGTTTAAAAACCCCTTAAGAAACACATTCAAGGATTTATTTGTTTCCTTGCAATCTATCCTTGCTATATTTACTGCCCTGTACTTTATGCTTGTGTGGTTTATGAGAAATGGTCCGTTGAGTGGTTCACCACTATGTTTTTATTGTAACGACCTTAAAATCTAACTCGTGCCACGTATCAATTTAGGTCGTATGTGGGCCCACTTGTCGTGATACAGGCGTTCAATTCTCGGTCGTCGACATCGAGGTATGTTATTTTTGTTTGTTCTTTGTATTATATATTTATTACCCGAATATAAATCCCAATGTCCCAAACATATGAGGACGTTTGTTTGTGAGCGTTGGTGTTGAGGAACAGGTTCGGCTCGAGAAAAACGTGCGTTACTGATTTCGAGCGAACGGTTGACGGGTAATTAGCAGTTTGGGGGGATAATTGAATTAATACTCTGACAAAATACAAAATAATTAATAAATAAATGTTATGTTACGTGTTCGGTACGTTGGTAAGTCCGTGAGCACACTAAAGTGTGAGTCGTATTGCGGTACGGGTCCGGATCTTGGGGTTTTGAGTGGGAAATTGGTTAAGTGATGAGTGCAAGTCACCCATGTTGGTTTTGGGGTTCATGCGCAGCGGAGATTTCAAAAACAATTTTGAGAAAAACCCCAACAGGATCCGAATCTGATTCCATTAAAACATGTTTAAACTATAAAAGCTTAATCATACCTCAGTCACAATGTACCTTTCTGCAGGTTAATCGATCTCTAAGGCGCTACCAACGACGAACGCCCTCTATCAGCAGTCCACACACGAACGGCGGCCTAGATTTGAAGTTCTAGCTTCAAGAGAATACCAAACCTTTTTGTTTCTCTATAAAACGATCCAACGCATACCAAAAAACCCTAAGTTAGTGTTTTTGGCCTTTTAATCTTTTGTACTTGTATTCTAACTCAAAGCGTCTATTTATACAACTCTTGTATATAGACGGTTAAGTAAATTACACATATACCCTTACGTAAAGAAGTATAAGTGTAATACACTACAAGGACGTTTCTGTCATGAATTTTATCATATAAAATTTGTTTTTCTAAACCATCCTAAAATCTCGCAAAACCATTCTTAGTGTGTGACTCAATAGGCTCATACAATGTTGGCAGTGTACCAAAACACATTTTGGTATACAAGTTATAAGCGGCCTCTTGCAAGACATTATGACTACCCAAGTTGTACGAATATCAAATCGATACAACCTAATCAATAGTGTATATAACATCCTTTTGCCACATGATATCCTTTTAATCAAACATAAGGCATGGAATTGTCATCCAACGTGTTCGATCGTACTAGTCTCGATCTCCAAGTAGACTGAAAACGTCCAAGGGATATTGATCAATATCAATTCACTTAGACTAGGCCTTTTAACAGTCTAACACATCGAGGGATCCACTGGATATCTCTCTCTATATGAGAGGGACAAATTCTATCTCGATTACACAACTTCACCACATTATTCACACAGTAACCAATCACAACATTTATAATCATCCGGTTAAAGACAACGTTTGATTGTGTCAAATCACTGTATTATTAATTTTGAAGTCTCTGGTAATCTCAAGTCAGATGACTGAATAATATACATATCATGAGAATAACTATGACTTAATCCATGTGATGTTCTCATAGCGGGTCGATCCAGTACTTTGTTCCCTAACAAGTACTCATGATCTTGATTCGTATTCCTATACGTATGATCATTGTATGATCATCAATCAAGACTCACACTAGTCTTAATTCATTATAGTTCCCAATATAATAATCGACTAAGGACATTTAGGATATTTCTATAAATACCCATGGATCTTATTATAATGTAAACATGCAAATCAATTATAATAAACAACAAATGAAATCCTCTATTTTATTAACTAAAATGTATTCATAAAGACTATTAATGGATTGACCTAGGACACATTTCCCAACATCTCCCACTTGCTCTAGGGCCAATCATTCATGCATCTAATGCCTAATGATCTAACATGACCATCATGTTTCGCTTGTGGAAGAGCCTTTGTTAATGGATCCGCAATGTTGTCTTCGAGTAGGTACTCTCAAAAATCTTCACGTTTCCCATCTCAATGATTTCTCTGATGAGATGAAAACGCCTGAGTATATGTTTGGATCTATGGTGTGATCTAGGTTCCTTGGCATGTGCTACTGCCCCATTATTGTCATAATACAAACAAACAGGGTTAGCAATACTTTGAGCCACACCTAGTTCAGAAATGAACTTTTTGATCCAAACTGCCTCCTTTGTTGCATTGGACGCTGCAATATACTCAACTTCTATTGTAGAATCTGCCACAGTTTCTTGCTTCGAACTTTTCCAACTTACTGCACCCCCATTCAAAGTAAACACATATCCAGACTGTGATCTAAATTCATCTATATCAGTTTGAAAATTTGCATCTGTGTAACCATTTACAACTAGATCATTCTCAAAACCTCCGTAGACCAAGAACACTTCCTTAGTCCTTCTTAAGTACTTAAGGATGTTATTTACTGCTATCCAATGACTCTCACCAGGATCTGACTAATATCTGGCTTGTAGTGCTCAAAGCATATGATACATCAGTCGAGTGCATAGCATGTCATACATGATAGATCCAATAGCTGATGCATATGGAATCTTATTCATACGGTCTCGCTCATCATTTGTCTTAGGACATTGATTCTTGCTGAGACTTATGCCATGTGACATTGGCAACCATCCTCTTTTAGAGTCTTGCAAACTGAACCTATTCAGCACCTTGTCTATGTAAGCACTCTGACTTAGACCGATTAGCCTCTTAGATCTATCCCTATAGATCCTTATCCCTAGGATATAGGCTGCATCTTCTAAGTCTTTTATTGAGAAACACTTCCCTAACCAAGACTTGACACTCTGCAATGTTGGGATGTCATTTCCAATAAGTAATATATCATCAACATATAGTACCAGAAAAACAACTACACTCCCACTGACCTTCTTGTATACACAAGACTCATCTTCGTTCTTAATAAAACCAAAATCCTTGATTGCTTCATCAAAATGAAGATTCCAACTCCGAGAAGCTTGCTTTAATCCATAAATGGATCTTTGAAGCTTGCATACCTTCCTAGAATTTTCAGGATGTACAAAACCTTCAGGTTGTGTCATATACACATCCAAGCAAAGCTTTCCATTAAGAAATGTTGTTTTTACATCCATTTGTCATATCTCATAGTCATAATATGCAGCAATGGCAATTAAAATTCTTATGGATTTAAGCATGGCTACTGGCGAAAAAGTTTCATCATAATCAACACCTTGAGTCTGCCTGAAACCTTTTGCTATAGCAATTAAAATTCTTATGGATTTAAGCATTGCCATCCATGTCTTATTTTCTTCTTGAAAACCCATTTACATCCAATGATCTTACCACCTTCAGGTAAATCAACCAAGTACCAAACTTGGTTATCATACATGGATTGCATCTCA
Organism: Stephania japonica; assembly: GCA_039657345.1. Lineage (NCBI taxonomy): Eukaryota > Viridiplantae > Streptophyta > Magnoliopsida > Ranunculales > Menispermaceae > Stephania > Stephania japonica. The sequence goes on from CM077562.1 coordinate 12,184,316, forward strand.
TAATTCATGGCACTTAGCCATTTATCTGAGTCTGATCCAGACATAGCCTCCTGATAAGTGGCAGGCTCATTTTGATCCATAAGCAACACATCACGACTATCAGTAATGAGAAATCCGAATCTCTCTGGCTCATGTCTTACCCTACCAGATTTACGTGGGCCTTGTGTCACTTGAGGAGGTTCAACTGGTTCATAACGTTGTTGAACTTCCAGTAGCGGTTCAGTGTTTATCTGTGATTTTTGAACTTCTTTAAGATTTATTTTTCTTCCACTAGTGTCTTTTGAAATAAACTGTTTTTCCATAAAGGCACCATACCGAGCAATAAACACTTTGTTCTTAGTGGGATTATAAAAGTAATATCCTTTTGTTTCCTTAGGATACCCCACAAATAGATACTTGTCAGATTTAGGTGCTAGTTTTTCTGAGACTTGTCGCTTTACGTAAGCCTCACAACCCCAAATCTTAAAAAAAAAAAAAACTAGGTCTCTTCCCGTACCATATCTCATATGGTGTTTTATCAATCGCTTTAGAAGGAACTCGATTTAGAGTGAAAGCTGCAGTTTGTAATGTATAACCCCAAAAGGATAATGGAAGATCCGCATGACTCATCATAGATCGAACCATATCTAATAAGGTTCGATTTCTCCTTTCAGAAACTCCATTCCATTGTGGAGTTGCTAGTGGAGTTAATTGTAAGACAATCTCACAATTTTTAAGATGATCATCAAATTCTTGGCTCAAATATTCACCACCTCGATCTGATCGAAGTGCTTTGATAGTTTTACCAAGTTGATTCTGCACTTCATTTTAAAATATTTGAAACATCTCAAATGATTCAGCTTTATGTTTCATAAGATATAATTAACCATATCTGCTGAAATCATCAGTAAATGTAATGAAGTACGGATAACCTCCTCTAGCCATTGTGTTTATAGGACCGCATACATCAGTATGTATTAGACCTAATAAATCACTTGCCTTTTCACTATGTCCAGTAAAGGGACTTTTAGTCATCTTACCTAGTAAGCAAGATACGCACGTTTCATATAATTCCAAATCAAATTAATCTAGAAGTCCATCTTTATGGAGCTTCGCTATGCGTTTCTCATTTATGTGGCCGAGACGACAATGCCAAAGATAGGTTTGATTCAAATCATTTGACTTGAATCTCTTTGTATTTATGTTAAAGATTAGAGTATCAGTGGACCTTTTCATGCTTAGAATATAAAGACCATCACACAAATTAACATTTGCATAAAAAATATCTTTACGAGAAATTGAACATCTATTATTCACAATAACAAAATCAAAACCATTCATATCTAAACATGAAACGGAAATGATGTTTCTGCTCAAGGCAGGCACATAATAACAATTATTTAAAGTTAAAATAAGTCCACTATGTAAGACTAAGTTATATGATCCCACTATGAAGACTAAGTTATATGATCCAACAGCCAGGGCAGAACTCTTGCTCTATTCCCTACGCGCAGGATGACTTCTCCTTTTTTCAGTTTCCTACTTCTGGTGAGTTCCTGCACATTTATACAAATGTGAGATCCATATCCGGTATCCAATACCCAGGAATCACTAGTAGATATATTAATTTCAATAACATAAATACCTGAAGTGGTAGTCGCACTACCCTTTTTCTTCTTTAGATCTTCCAGATAGAGTTTGCAATTTCTGAACCAATGTCCAGGTGCATGGCAGAAATGACAATTTCCTTCTTTTTCCTTTTGGTGCTTTGAAGCAGGAACAGGCTGGGGCTTGACTTGTTCCACAGGCTTTGCGACAGGTGTAGCAGCAGCCTTGGCAACTTTCGCCTTGCCTTTGTCTTTGCCTTTCTTCTTCATTCCCTTTCCCTTTTGGACCATCAGCACATTACTAGAGGATGTCTTGATATTTTGTTCAGCAGTTTTGAGCATCAAATGCAACTCTGAAATTGATTTCTCCATATTATTCATATTGTAGTTCATTACAAATTGTGTGTAACTTTCCGGTAATGAATTTAGGATCAAATCTGTAGCCAACTCTTGGCTTATGGGAAATCCAAGTCTATCAAGTTGGTCAACATAGCCCTTCATCTTCAGAACATGAAGACTAACTGACGCACCCTAAGTCATCTTATAAGAATGCAGGTTCTTGACTGTCTCGAACCTTTCTTGCCTAGCTTGCTGTTGGAACATTTCCTTTAGCGTTACAGCCATGTCGTAGGCTTCCATTAGTTCCATGTCCTTCTGAAGTTCAGGAACCATAGTTGCCAATATAATGCATGTAACATCAGTAGAATCGTTGACATGCTTATTATGCGCATCCTTCACAGCTTTCGTAGCATTAGCTGGTGGGTCCTCAGGGATTGGAGCATCCAGAACATACAACTTGCGTTCATGCTTGAGAACGATTCTCAAGTTTCTAAACCAGTCAAGAAAGTTAGTCCCAGATAGCTTATCCTACTCAAGGATAGATCGCAGTGAAAGGGGATTATTGTTACTTGAAGAGGCCATTGATCTACAATAAAGATTATGCAGAGTTTATTTTAGTATAGAGGAATAGACTACCATTAAATTAACAACCCTCCTAAAACATACTGTTTATTTAAGGGACTAAAATCCATATTTCACCTAATTCTATGACAGATATGCATGAAACACAGAACTAGATTATTTAGTTAGGTAACAGTTACCAATTACATCTTATGTAATTTTTAGATCCTTTTATGAGATATGGGACATCTTATATCTTAGCATGTTTTTATCACATCATTTGCCTAAAGCTCAAAACTATTTTGATGGTTGTATTAAGTCGGACCATTTTAAATATTTAGGTAACTCTTACCCAACTTATCTCACCAAGATAACATAATACACCCAGCTATGACTGAAACTATATCGAGGCCTTGATAAGCGTTTAAAATTGGATGACACAAGACTTAAGATTTAACAGAGGGATTTTATTCAGTTTTAGTGATTTTTAAGTAAACAATGAAATATCATATATTTTATTGATTTTTAGAACCACTAAACAATTTAGGAAATTTTTATGCTATTCACTAATAGAAGAATTTTTGTGCGCTGGGATTAGTTAGATTTATTGTCCCCCATTGACCGGTCAAGAAGCGGTGGTTCTCGCGTTAACCTAGGTTAGCGGACGGGGGTACAGGGGGTAGCGCCCTTTCTTTTTTTTTTTAGAAGACGAATCTCAATTCCGAAAATTGAAATTCGCTATAGAAAATCATATTTTCACTGATTTTACTATACCAAATTTACCCCTTAATTTATCCAAAATTAAGTCAATTAAAACATTTTTAATTAACTCGGGCCCACATCTAACTAATCATCTTATCCTAATCCAATTAGGACTTTAGATATTTGAATCCTAACATATCACTAATAACAAACTTCTCCACGTTTATCTCCTACCCAATAGGGATAATGAAACCGATTTTACATATATCTCCTAATCTAATCTGTTATCTATCTTTATCAAATAGAAACTTCATAATAAAATAGATATAACAAGATAAATAAATAATTTCAAAAAATTAATTATTTATAAATAAATAATTTCAAAAATTAATTATTTGCAATTTCGATCATCATCCAAATAATCACAAACATGTAATTAAATCATGAACTACTATCCCAATCGAGCCTAATGGTGTCATCGATCATAGAACACGAAACTCAATTCATTAAAATTATTCAAATTAACCTAACATGGTTACTAGCATGTACGAAACTAATTTCAATTAAATCACGAATACATGTATCATATACACAAAACATGATAATAAATCTCATAGAAAACTTATGTATATCACATATACATCAACTATTAACATGCTTTCAATCATATATCATAAGAAAAATGCATTGAGTTTAATGGAATCAAACTCGAAGGCTCTGATACCACTGTTGGTTTTGGGGTTCATGGGCAGCGGAGATTTCAAAAACAATTTTGAGAAAAACCCCAACAGGATCCGAATTTAATTCCATTAAAACACGTTTAAACTATAAAAAATTAATCATACCTCAGTCACAATGTACCTTTCTGAAGGTTAATCGATCTCTAAGGCGCTGCCAACAACGAACGCCCTCTATAAGCAATCCACACACGAACGGCGGCCGAGATTTGAAGTGCTAGCTTCGAGAGATTACCAAACATTTTTGTTTCTCTCCAAAACGATCCAGCGCATACCAAAAAACTCTAAGTCGTTTCTTAAAACGAAAATAACGTTTTTGGCCTTTTAATCTTTTGTACTTGTATTCTAACTCAAAGCGTCTATTTATACAACCCTTGTATATAGACGGTTAAGTAAATTACACATATACACTTACGTAAAGAAGTATAAGTGTAATACACTACAAGGACGTTTCTGTCATGAATTTTATCATATAAAATTTGTTTTTCTAAACCATCTTAAAATCTCGCAAAACCATTCTTAGTGTGTGACCCAATAGGCTCATACAACGTTGCAGTGCACCAAAACACATTTTGGTATACAAGTCATAAGCGCCTCTAGCAAGACATTATGACTACCCAAGTTGTACGAATATCAAATCGATACAACCTAATCAATAGTAGTATAACATCCTTTTGTCACATGATATCCTTTTAATCAAACATAAGGCATGGAATTGTCATCCAACGTGTTCGATCGTACTAGTCTCGATCTCCAAGTAGATCGAAAACATCCAAGTGACATTGATCAATATCAATTTACTTAGACTAGGCCTTTTAACAGCCTAATACATCGAGGATCCACTGGATATCTCTCTCTATATGAGAGGGACAAATTCTATCTCGATTACACAACTTCACCACATTATTCACACAAGTAACCAATCACAACATTTATAATCATTCGGTTAAAGACAACGTTTGATTGTGTCAAATCACTGTATTCCTAATGTTGAAGTCTCGGTAATCTCAAGTCGAGGACTGAATAATATACATATCATGAGAAACAACTATGACTTAATCTATGTGACGTTCTCATAGTGGGTCGGTCCAGTACTTTGTTCCCTAACAAGTTCTCATGATCTTGATTCGTATTCCTATATGTATGATCATCGTATGATCATCAATCAAGACTCACACTAGTCTTAATTCATTATAGTTCCTAGTATAATAATCAACTAAGGACATTTAGGATATTTCTATAAATACCCATGGATCTTATTATAATGTAAACATGCAAATCAATTATAATAAACAGCAAATGAAATCATCTATTTTATTAACTAAAATGTATTCATAAAGACTATTAATGGATTGACCTAAGACATATTTCCCAACAACCCATTAGAGTCACACAAGTGAGTGAGAGTAGTTGAGCTGGTGTGAAGGAAGACCTTAGGATGCACCTTGGGATACGTGTGTAAAAGATGATGAAATGTTGATATAAAACAAACCTCACCAATTTTTCTCTTTCCTCACTCATTTTCTCTTCTCTCTCTATGTGAAATCGATGAGAAGCTTTGGAGTTTTGGTGTTTCGAGCTCGGATCGGCCAACAATGTTTTTTAAGGTGAGATCCCAAATCCCCACGTGACTTTCTATGTTTTGACGCCTATTATGAGGGTTTTCGTCGCGATGATTTCGAACAGTGATTTGGGTTTCTATTTTGATGTGGTTTTTTATGATGAATTTGTGATCATGAGATGAATTGGAAGGTGTTTCTATGGTTGTTTAAGGATTGAGGATTTTTGTACAGTTTTTGTGGACTTTTAAGGATTCTTAGACAATTTGTCAAAATCGAGATTTTTGACGTTTTGGGTTTTATCGATGGGTCGATGTCCCTATGAGTTTGGGATATGCTTGGAACGCAAGACGACACGAGCGAGGATTTCGAAAAAAAACCCCGAATTAGTGTTCTGGTTTGTATGCCGCGAGGGACATCGTGGAGCATAAAGCCCCACGGCGTCGGTCATGGCGCCCAGGGCAAAGGTCCTGGGAATTCACGCTTTATGTGACACCATGGAGGGGTATACCCCACGACGCCACTTACGGCGTATGAGACAGAAAGCCATAGGTTTCACATTTTAAGTGACGTCGTAGGGCTATGACCCCACTGCGTTACCTGCGCGCGTGGATTCTCTACTTGACTATCATTTTTGAAAATTTCGGAAAACTTTAGGGATATTTCATGTATCCAACTAAGTCTAAAAATGATCCAATACTCAAGAAATCGAACCAAATATACAAATGAATAAAATTATGAAAATTTGTGTAAATTGAGGAAAATTAACAAAAATTGGTGAATAAATGACTACCAAGGGTGTAGTTGATTGACGGACGCACAAGGATTCGTGAGGGACTAGTTGGAGTTCGTGGGAGTGCATATTAGCTTGGATACAGGTAAGTAAACTAGTTGGAAAATATTCAGTTATTTCATTGAGCTTTAATTTGTTGTTATTGCTTTGTATATTGTACTTCTTGGAATTCATATTGGTTGAGTGGTCCAATAGCAAGTGAGTCATGGTTACTGATTTGTACATGATACGAACTCTTATCTAGGCAGTGTTGATATCTCTCAATTGAGTGTACGTTGGGGGCTCTTATCTGGGCACTATAGATATCTCATAGTCGCGAGGGGTTAAGACTGGTAGGCTTATGTTCTCGTCCTGAAACTCGAGTCTGTTGGGCGTTTTCCGCGACTCAACGACCTTTTAGTCGACTACTTGCTATTTCAGATTTATATTCAGGGCCCTCACTTTTCGATTGAATTATTTACAGTATTTATATATATTCATATGTTCCCTGTACCTTTCTTTCTATCTGTATGAATTAGACTGTTTTATTTATTTTGAAATATTGTATAAATCCTGCTTGGCGTTGCTTATCTGGGTTCTTCATTCTTGTGTTTGACTAAGTGTAGATCTGCAATCCAGCAAGGGGAAGGCTCCACAGTTAGGTGACTTGATTTGAGGATTTCGAAGTGATTTTCCTCTTGACTAATGTAGGTTATGTTTTAGTATTACTGTATTTATATATGTTTTTGAAACACTGGGTTATAGATTGAGAGATCTTGGACATGTATATCATTTAGTTTGAATATTGTAGCTTTCGCATTTCCTTTGAATAATTCACTAAATTGATTAACTTAACTATTAATTGCTAAATAAATGGTAAATGGTAAGGAAGGCTGACTAGGTAATAAGTGTTTATTTAGGCATAATTTAGTATAGGTTATTAGGTGTAATTGGACTATATTTATTTTATTTTATAATGATAAATGCATATTTTAGGAAATTAGTGATTTATTGGAATAATATGAAAATATATATCTAATTATATTTAATTTTCGTTTTTAGGAGAAACGGAGTGCACGGTTGGATCCGGAGCAAAAAAATACTCAGAATAGAGTATACACTTGAAGAAATCGGACACCGGAGGATTTGTTTCGGAGTATACGCGAGAGTTGGGTAATTGGAGTTCGCAGTGCCACGTGTCGCGCTGTCATTGGCTGAGCCGCATCACAAAGAACGTTCCAGCCAATCAAGAGATGCCACGTCACCTCACAATACAACTCCTCAAAACGAGCCACGTCACATTGCCCAAGCTCCTCGCTCCAGACCGCTCGATCTGCCTCGAGATGCGCATCAATACGAACTCCCAGAATTTCGGTGATAATCGCGCGACTTTCCCAGCCAACTTGTCAGCCACGTGGCAGCTTCCCATTCGTCCACCATGTCTACAGTCAGCTAATCAGCCACTCACGTGTCGACGCGTGGTGCCTAGTCAGCACACCAGCACATCACCTAGCTGCTTCTCAGCCTATCAGCGTCCACCACGTCAGCGCGCCACAACAGCTCCTCCAATCAGCACGCGACACGTCAGCAACGCACAGAAAAAGCCCAATGACCGCCTGCCACGTGTCGAGACCGAAAATACACCCAAAAACAGTTTTTTCACCTCCAGAGACCAAATTTTAGGAAGATATATATATATATATATATATATATATATATATATATATATTAGGACTGAGGAATAGGAGGGGAGGAGGATCTATTTTGTTTTTCTTGTAGTTTAGTTTTTAATTATGTCTAGTTAGTTCCTCCATCTAGGTTGAAGGTGGATCAGTCAAGCCTGCGACTAGGGAATCTTCATGAGGTTTATTTATTTTTAATTATTATTGATTCTTTTATATTATTTATTTTCTTTGGTATTATTTGTTCAATTGAGGTTAAACACTAGTTTAAACCTTAATTTATATGTCAGTGAGTCGTAAGCACCTGTGCTTGTGCAATAAGACCACACTAGTGGCAATTGACCATACCAATTGATTAGAACCTTTTGGGACCGGTCAAATACCATAGAAATCTAGGCTAAATCGGGAGCACTAGCGATCCGGTTGTCTAGGTGTAGTGCATTCATGAATTGAAGTAATGCGGTCAATGCGTTAAATCTGGAGCACTAGCGATCAGGTTGCGTGTTTGGTTAGGGAAGTAGTCAACGTCGTACCTTGGCTATCGAGATTAGGAGGTGCGAGGAACCGCGTACGTCACCAGTTCTATAGCTGCACTAGATAATAGATTAGTTTCATACTTTTCATGAACCGACAATTAATAAATTCAATCCCAAGTTGTATGGCGAGACTATGAAACTAAATACCTAGATTCATTCCCATTAGATTATCGTTCCATTTAATTTCTTTATTTTTAAAATATATATATTTTCTCTAAAACCTCAAATTCTTCTTTTTTGTATTTTTTTACCTAAAAAAGACACCAATCTCTATGGGATCGACCATTTACCGCTATCTACAAAATAGTTGGTTTAAGTAAATATATTTTAATGACGCGTTCGGCGCGCGTCACTAGGCTTGCGTTAACTCAGCGAGATTGACTCAAGGCCACATTATTCTAGGCCGTGTGGGGTCCAATTTTAGTTTGTGAAATTGGGGTCGTCATATTTACTCTGTAGTATAATTGACTAACACACTAGACCATAACACGTGACACGCACCCCGGTGAATTACAACCTGAGCTGCTATCCTAATTGGTATGCGTGTCAGTGTGTCGTGGTACATACCAACCACTGTTTATTTTGCATGTTTATTTAACATTATTATTGAATTTTCTTATAAATACTTGGTGGTTATCTTCTAGGGATTTACTCACTAGACTTGTCATTTATTTTGTTGTGGTGACTGGGTGCAGATCCTAGTACCAATAGAGGCAAGGGGATCCTAGGCAACTATCTCTGATTAGCCTACTGTCTGGGACCTACTAGTACGTGTTTATTTTGTTGTTTCGCTTTATATATGGGTATCAGTGGACCTTATGAGAGGCATTGTATATGTATGTACTTACTTTAAAGATATTTGTCGCCTTATATACAATGTACTCTATTTTCAGATTTTCCACATAAGGATATAGCTTTATTTGACATGATCTTTTCCATATTATCCGTGTTTTTCATGTCTATTAAGTCTTTCATTGTAATTAACTATATAATACTTTCAAACTCTGTAAAATACAATACACAATTCAATTGATTATTCCAACGGATAAAAAGGGTTAACTAAAGAACGAATAATTGAATAACTGGTTAAACATATAATGAAATAAGACAAGTTAGCATGCACTTCGAGAAATTGGTGTGGTAACAAACATCAACGACTCATGGGACACAGCGGGACAAAGTGACATGGCAGGGCTGCGGGACCCACGACGTAGCATGCAACAACCTCGGGGCACGGGGCCACCGCACTAGTATTGTTGCTAGAATGAAAAGAGAATTAAAAGTGGAGACTTGAATCTAGGGTGGACTATGGTAAGCCAGACAGGAGGGGAGCAGGAGTGTCTCGATATATGAGGATGTTATCCTAATTGTTCGAGGTTTAGGTGATGGAAATAAAAGACGATATTGATCAAAGAGGAGATTAGGGTTTACAATCCTGATTTTTCTAATTTTACAGGAAACTAAACAAGAATCTTTTAGTCTTATAGATGTGTTAGGGTATGGAGCGGGAGATTTAAAAAATGAATGGTTCTTGTTCGGTAAGTACAAGTGGGGGAATTGTAATTACACACAAAGGGTGAAGGTTGTTGCTAGTTAAGTGGGCCAGTTCTCAGTTTTGGTGTAGGTGGAAGGAGAGAATTACACATTTGTGATGGCTGAGTGGGGTGTATAGACCGGCTACAAGCCTAATAGTTCACGATTGGTGCATCTTTAGTTTGTGTGGGTCTAGATGGTGTATTGGAGGTGATTTGAATGTCCCTTGTTTCCTTACAGAGAAGCCTAATAGTTCACGGATCACGACTAGTATATGCAAAGGTTTGATAATTAAACTCATCCGGGAGATTTAACTTATAGATTTACCTTTGCTTAATGAGAATTTTACATGGTCTAACTTCCGCGTCAACCCAAAATTAGATCGATTTCTATTTCTTAATTAGCAAGTGGGGGAAATATGTTTCTGAACAGAAGGCATACTATTGGCAACCGTGTAACATCTGATCATTCACCACTAGTGATCCTCGACTCTCGATTAATTTTGCAAAGTTTTTGAGGTGGTCTCTTTCTTCATGTAATTCTCCTTCTGTTAATATTCAACTTTTTTTTTTTTTTTTTTTTTTTTTTTTACGTTTAGTTCGTACTTTATTTTAGGTGTTGTCTTTTTTGACAAATATTTCATCAAATTGAGTAGGGTAGTTGTTCCCTTTTGTAAGATAATACTTTTCCTATTTTAATTAAGGTAGTTTTGAGCTTCAATATGCAATATAGTTTTTAATTATATTACATTTGTTGATAAATGTAGTAATAGATTGGTTTAGCCTCTTAGGTTAAGATAGGTCAATGTGCCTTCAAAAATAATTGAGATTGAAAAAAATACTTAAATTGATGTGGACTAGTATCGTGGACAATGCGTACCATAGAATTGAAAATTTACTCAATAGTTTATGGAGCTTGGCAAAGCATAGTCCAACCCATCAAAAAGCTATAGCCCACCCTAATTTAAAAAAAAAAAGAAAAATGTTGAACAGGAAAGGAAAACGTAAAAGGTAAAAGTTTGTAATTTTGTCATTCAATGATGTTATTACTTTCACTATCTAATCTACATGTCTGGCTTATTTTATATTTTTTAACGTGGGACTATCCATTAAAAAATTTATATTGCAAATCATTTATTAATTTTTTTTTACTGCTAACCATGACGATGTACATAGGTTGCTACATCAAACTTTATTTTCCTTAAAAGATCAGATAATTTTTTATTTCCATTAAAAGAAGATAATTAGCATTAGCTAATATGAAATAGATTGATTCTTCTTTTATTTAAATAAAAATTACAATATTTTACTTATCTTAGTCTAGCCCAGGGCTCCTTAAATTCATGGGTCCACCCCTGGAGGCCGGACGAGGGCAATGGGGTGAACAAAAGTATTCTTGAAATTTAGAAAAAAATTTGGGATAAACAAAGTAAAAATAATTTAAAATTGGAGTACACTATAGTAATAGGGTCCCTTGAGCAAATAATAGGGTCCGTTTAGCTGCTACTTTATTACAATAGTAAATTGCACACAAGTACATTTCTTTTTTTCTTAAAAAAATAAAGAAAAAAAAATGGCAAAAAAAAAAAAAAACATTATTACAGGTGGATAGATATAGTTTTAGTTAGCCGTTATAAGCGTTAACTAAGTAGATAAGTAGATCAGCATATTACCCCCACGAATGCGCACCGACTTGCATGCATGCACGCGCTTTGTTTGTACATATATAAATAATAACACCATCAACCAATCAAGATTTCTTTGATTCTTCTTGTTATTATCGTTCTTCATAGCTCCCGTTTCTCTGATTCTTCATCAAAGTTAAATCAATATGGCATTGTGTTCGGTTCTTGGTGGTTCAGGTTCATCAGATGTTCTTTTTCGCCGCGGTTACGTGTTTGCTCCGACAGATTTGGAGTTACTCCATCACTTTCTTCTTCCCAAAACACAAAACCCCGGCATCCAATTCGAAGAGATTCACGACCTTGCCGATAGCATCATCAATTATTTACCCGACATCCTCACAAGTAAGTATATATAGTTGTGTGATAGTGTTCATTGCCTTTTTTTTTTTTTAAAAAAAAAATAGTGTTCATTGTCTTATTTGCTTGTTCATATTGTTTTTTTCTTCTTTTTCTCTGTCTTTATTATGTCATGAAGTTGACCCACTAGGGTTAGGGTTAGGGTTTGGAACTCATGCATGCATCTATATACAGTGGCTTTTTTTGTCCAAATTAATAATATAGTATATTTTACATTAATTCTTGGCAGGTTTGTACGAGAGAAAGAGAGCCAAAGAATGGTACTTCTTCAGCCCTAGAATCAAGAAACACAAGAATAGCTCTAGGTCGAATAGGTGCATTGTTGATCAGAGTGGATACTGGAGAGCTTCTACTGGACAGCAAGATGTTGTAGGATACAATGGGCAATTCTTGGGAAATAAGGCAGTATTGAACTTCTTTGAAGCAAAAAATTTGAAGACCGATTGGATCATGCAAGAATACATATTGGCTCCGCAATATCACTCACACGGGAAGGTATATAATATATAACCACAGAATTTTTTATCATTAGTTAATCGGTTGACAATCAATAATGCACATATTAGAATTTTTACTCAGACGTTCATTCATTATAACATACATCCAAATATCTTAACGTAAGATTAAAAAAACTAAAAAACAAAGTCCTAGCTAGCTTGGGTCCGATTGAATTGGTGAAGTAGTAATTAAAGTTATTGATAAGATGTGTTTGATGACCAATAAATATGATGTCATTAGATTGAATTCTGTTTGTCCAACTCGAATATATTGGTTTTGCCTAGGTCATGGAATTGGGGTAGTCTAAGCTGGTTCTCGTGGGAATAGTCAAGCCTAAGTTCCTAAGGAAGGGCTGAAAAGGCTCGAACATCCACGATTATAAAAAAAATAAAAACCCTAGGGAAATGTGTCCACCTTTATATTTTTCGCATGTTTTATTATTGACTTCAAATTAATAATTAATCTCATAGTAGCACGCATTAACAATTGTTCCCGTTTCTTTTAATAATATATTGGAATGTTTTTTCTTATAAGAATTGTTATTGTACTGAATATTAATTAATTTGTTGTTTAAAATTCTCTTTGCCATACAGTTTGAAGATTACGCCCTTTGCAAGATCTACAAAAAGAGTAACAAAGCTAATACTAGTACTAAAACCAACACTACATCAACTGTCCTAGTTGATCATCATCAATTCGAGGAAGAGAATAAGTTCGATGTTGGTGCTCAAGAAGGCGCGGTGAACTGCATTAATGTGCCATATCTACCTTCTTATTCTTGTGGAGATGTCAATGGTGTTGGTCATGAAGAAGCAGCCTTGGTGCCTCCCATGAATAATATCACTGCCCATGAACAATACATCAATGTTGATCAATATTATGTTCAAGGAGGCACGATGAACGAAGCCGCCATGGTACTACCAGCGCTGCCTTACTATTCTTGTGGAGACGTCGACGGTGATCAGCAGTCAATAACCGTGCCCGCTGGTGCTGCGCAAGAAGTCACGGCGTCAATGATCAACAACCTGCAGGATCAGCCATTATTACTTTTCATGGCTACCAACAGTGCCATCATCGACGCAGACATGGGTGCCGTCAACAGTGGCGGCACTACTAGTTGTTTTGATGATCATGAGAATATTGAAATTGACTCACTCCTATTAGATATCGACTGTGATATTGATAATGAAGAATTCATGACAATTATGGAAGCCGCCTACAACAATCCTGATACAGCGCCGAATGCTGGAGCTGAGGTTGAGACGATAGAAGTTACGGATGCAGATCAGCCATCATCATCATCACCATCAGTGACTGCCGCTGCCATTAGCATGGACACAGACATTATGAGAGACGAGCAGAATGACATCTTTGCTGAGCTTCAGCCCTTGTCTCCATTGAAGAATACTTGCCATTTCACTTAATGGCCTGATGATGACTACATTCCAGATTTCTCACAAGACCTTGCATATGATTTGTGTTTAGACACTTGTGTTTAATTAGAGACTTGTTAGGCTAAGTGGTTGTTCATTTACACCCTCATAGTATTTGTAATTGAATTTGATTAATTGGGTGTATGCGAACACCATCACAGTTTTTGTAATTGATTCGATTCAATTGTATAAAAACACAGTTATTTTTTTCTCGTCAACTTTCCTGCATCCTTAATGCCCTCAACGTGCATCGCATCAAATATGAATGTCGTTGTTTCGTTGTCTAGCTAGATAGTTTAATTTCTTTCATGGATCACATAGGATCTCTAATCACATGCAAGCTTAATTTGTTTCCTTGGAAAAAAAAATGTCATTGATTTGTTAATTTGAACAATTTTAAATTAAGCTTGCCTTCGATGATACGTACATGCAATCGATCGATGAAATTATCTTATATTAATTTAATTAATCAACTGGAATGTGTTGCAGAGTTCAAAACTTGATGCTCTTGCTTCTCATTTGGAGCGTTTCTGTTCTCCACAAGCAAACTTGTTGAGGGAGGACCACATATGCTTAACACCACCTGCAAAACAAAAATAGGTTGTAATGTTAAAAATTCACTATGAGTTCATCTGTCATGGAAATGGCACAGTAGACAGATTTGATTTCTGATTTTCATTCAAGTAGAACTTCTGTAAATATGATGTGCATAATCATAGATTAAGACGAGAAAAAGCGAAAAAGGATTCAACAAACTTACAGGAAGAAACACAAGACCATGCATGAAACCTATAAGGACAGATTGCTTGGATTGAAAATGGTGATCAAAACCCATTTGATGCATATCGAATTGAAATAGTTGAGAGAGTAGATTTATGCACCACAAAAACTTCCGATTTTGCAAAACGTAGGACGATCACTCCAATTAGTTTCGTAATGGTGATTCCGCTGCAGAATAGTACCATAAACATAAGAGGTTATTATTGCACAAACGGTTACTAGAAACACAACGCTAACTCAAATGTGAGATCTAATCAACCTAACATCATTTCCATTAATCACATGGACATAATTTAAGCATCCAGGAAAATTGTAGAGTCGTATACGCTAGCAAAACTCAACCTATGTAGTACACTTTGTGCGCTAAACCCATTTTCCATTCTTTGAAAATGGAGGAAGGTTGCGATAAGTTGACAACCAACATAAAAATTTTGTCAGTCTTCATGAAATGGATCAAACAAATATAAACGTTGGGGCGTTCCCATTTAGCGACGCGCTGCATCGGAGCCCAGGTGTAGTGAAAAATGAGCAAGGGTAGTTTCACATCGCCATCTGGGTGTGAATATAAATGAGCAAGGGTTCCCACACATAGGACGTGTGTGGGTAAAAAAGCTAGTTCCTTCACATCGCTGCCCGGATG
The DNA here is from genome assembly GCA_039657345.1 of Stephania japonica. Classification (NCBI taxonomy): domain Eukaryota; kingdom Viridiplantae; phylum Streptophyta; class Magnoliopsida; order Ranunculales; family Menispermaceae; genus Stephania; species Stephania japonica. Next base: position 12,199,715 of record CM077562.1, read on the forward strand.
TGAAGAAAAATGAGCAAGGCTTCCCATACAGAGGACGGGTGTGGGTAAAGAAGCTAGTTCGAAATGACTACGAGAACGAACACGAAAACAAAAACAAAATCATAGATAATGAAACTAGATTGTTTAGACAAAATAGAAATAGAAAAGGAAAACAAACACAAAAGGAAGAAAAAACTCGTTTAGGGATATGGAACATAGGAACACTAACAGGGAAGTCAATGGAATTAATTGATACTATGATTAAGAGAGTCAATATTGTTTGCCTTCAAGAGACAAAATGGGTAGGAGAAAAGAGTAAAGAAATAGGAAACACAGGGTTTAAGTTGTGGTACACTAGCATAGATAGGAAATGCAATGGAGTAGGAATTCTTGTGGATAATGATTATAAGGATAAGATCGTAGAGGTTAAGAGAATGGGATATAGATTGGTCCTAGTTAAATTAATTATTGGAGACAAAAAAATTTAGCACCTATGCACCACAATTAGGATTGAACGAGAGCATCAAACGCAAAATTTGGGACGATATGGATGGATTTATGCAAGGTATATCATTAGATGAAAAGGTTTTTATTAGTGGAGATTTAAATGGGTATGTGGGGGCAAGTAATGATTGGTTCAAGAGAGTTCATGGAGGTTTTGGCTATGGTACTAGAAATGAAGAAGGAAAATCAATCTTAGAATTTGCTTCAGCGTATGATCTTGTATTAGCAAATACTAGTTTTAGGAAAAAAGAGTCACATATAATTACTTTTAGTAGTGGTTATAACAAGAGTTAAATAGATTTTATTCTAACAATTAAAATAGATTGACAAATATGTATAGACTGCAAAGTAATACCCGGTGAAATGCTTACTACCCAACATTAGTTAGAAGTACTTGATATTAAGCTAAAACGACGACTTAATAGGAATAAAAGAGACAATGACCCTAGAATAAAGTGGTGGAACCTAAAAAATAGTAAACAAGTAGAGTTTAGTGAAAAACTACTAAAACAAAACGTTTGGAATCTTGATTTATATGCTAATACAATGTGGCTAGAAATGAGTACTTGCATAAGGAGAGTAGCGTTAAACGTGTTAGGTATGTCTAAAATTTGGGTACCACCAAAGAAGGAAACATGGTGGTAGAACGAGGATGTCCAAAAAATAATTAAGACTAAAAGAGATGTATAGAAAGATATCTAGGTGTCAAGATGAAGATGTGTACAATCAATTTAGATAAGCAAGAAAACAAGCTAAAAAAGCAGTTAGTCAAGCTAAAACAAACATCATGGAAGATCTATATACAAAAGTTAGGTAATAGGTATGGAGAAAAATATATTTATAGACTAGCAGAATTAAGAGATAAAAAGAAACAATACCTAAGCTATGTAAGATGTGTTAAGGACGAAAATCAAAATGTTTTAACGTACGAAGATGATATGAAGAAGAGATGGAGAAGCTACTTCGAAAGTTTGTTTAATGATGGCCAAGTTGATATCATAGTGGATAAAAACTCACACCAAGAAAGAAATGTAAACTATACACGCAATATTAGAACTTCAGAAGTAAAAGAAACATTGAAAAAGATGAAAATAGGGAAAGCATGTGGCCTAGATGAAATACCCATAGAGGTTTGGAAATGCTTAGGAGAAATTAGATTTACTTGGTTAACAAAACTCTTTATCAAAGCTTTAAAATCAAAACGGATGCAAATGGATTGGAGAAGAAGCACGCTTGTACCAATATTCAAAAACAAAGGAGATTCAAAGTTGTTCAAGCTACCGGGGAATTAAACTTATGAGTCATACTATGAAACTTTGGGAAAGGATAATTGACAATAGACTAAGAAAAGAAACAACAATATCAGATCATCAATTTGGTTTCATGCCTAGAAGGTCAACTATGGGGGATGATTTCCTCGTAAGAAGATTGTTGGAAAACTACAGAGGAAAGAAAAAGGATCTTCATATGGTATTTGTAGATTTAAAAAAAGCATATGATAGGGTTCCTAGAGATGTTCTTTGGTGGGTTCTAGAAAGAAAAGGAGTGCATGCTAGATACATAGACACTATTAAGGATACATATGAGGTAGTAATGAGTATAAAGACATTTGGAGGAATTACAAAAGAATTTCCCATTACGATAGGACTACATCAAGGATCGGCTTTACGCTCATTTCTCTTTACTCTAGTTATGGATGAACTAACTAGGCATATTCAAGAGGATATACCATGGTGTGTGTTATTTGCAGATGGTATTGTCTTAGTGGACAAAACAAGAGATGGAGTGAATAGGGAATTAGAACTTTGGAGGAATACATTATAATCTAAAGGCTTTAGTTTGAGTAGGACGAAGACCAAATACATGCACTGTGAGTTTAGAAATACTAGACATGGAGATCATGGAGTGGTAAAATTTGGGGAAGTAGAAGTTCTTAAGGTGAAACACTTTAGATATCTAAGATCAATCATACAAAACGATGGCAATATTGAGAATGATGTTACACATATAATTCAAGTTTGACGGAAGAAATAGAGGAGTGCAACAAGTGTGATCTGTGACAAAAATATCTCTATCAAGTTAAAAGAAAAATTTTATAGAACCTCAATTAGGCCAGCTATGCTCTATGGAAGTGAATGTTGGGCGGTAAAGCAACAACAATTACATTAAATGAACGTAGCAGAAATGAGGATGCTTAGGTGGATGTGTGGTAAAACTAGAATAAGAAACATATAAATTCAAAGAAATGTAGGAGTAGCACCAATTGACACAAAGATTAGGAAAAGGCGGTTGCGGTGGTTTGGACTCCTGCAAAGACGGCCAACAAATGCTCCCACTAGAAAACTTGAATCAACAGAAACTGATGAAATTCAACGAGGTAGGGGTAGACCGAAGTTAACTTGTGATGCATTAATTAGGAGGGACTTGAATGGTTTGGAATGCTCACCATCAATTGCACAAAATCGAGCATAATGGAAGAGTTTGATCCATGTAGCGGACCCCAATTAATTTGGGATTGAGGCTATGTTGTTGTTGTTGTTGTATACCCTAGCACAAGTTCTCTTTACAGTGAAATTCAAGTATAGTTTTTGTTTCCACAATAAGAACCAGTGACGGACTTTGAGAACTCAGTGCTTCCCTCATGCGATTCTCTCTATCCCCAGTGCTTGCCTAGACATTAACAGCATAATTCAATATTTTATTAGTTCATCAGCATACACATTCGCTAAAACTAGCCAATAGCAAATCAAAAAATAGAAAACACTAACCAAGAAAGCGTATATTATGTGGACACAGAACTCAATAGCAATTCCGATTGACATCACGAGGTTTACTACAGAGATTGCATTCAGCTGGATATTCAAAATTGCCATTACACCCTGCAAAGATTAATTATGAGATGATTAATGTTGAAGATGGAGTAATTCACTACAGATCACTAAGTAAAACCTGAATCAACTAGAACCAAAAATTAACTTTCAAGTTTCAACTATATAGCGTTTTCCTTCTTTCCACCACCTTCTGTAATGGCAGTAAAGGAGGATGATAATAGATAAAGCTCAAGCTGTATGATATGCAACCAAAACACCACAATTAAACTATAAGAAAACTCTATGAAACTAGAATAAAACCAATTATGCGGGCACGGATGTGGCGGTTGGGAGATAAAGAAACATCTACATAAAATGGGGTTTGATAGATACAAGATAGTGTGGTAAAACACACGAGGATAGAATAAAGAATATGGGAAATTCACAAAAAAGTAAGAGTAGCATCAGTAGAGAAATAAAATAAAATAAAATAAGAGAAGGGTGTTGCGGTTTGAGTCAACCTACAAATTTGCTAGTTAGAAGTCTTGATGTGTAGAAATTGATAGAATTTGGAGGTAGGGTACACATAAGATAAAAGATTTAATAGATTACTAAATGACATTGTCAACTACATCAAATAAAATTACATGTAAAGTTGGATCCATGTAGTCAATCCCAATTAATTTGTGATTGAAGCTTTGCTTGTTAATTTTTAAAGGAAAAGGTTCAATAAAAACATATAGGTAGATGAAGACAATTAAATTCATATGCTAAATGACTAGTGAAAAGACCAAGAAAAGAAAAATACCCAAGTCACGCATCAATCAGGCATAATACTCACAATGAGTGTAATGATGCATTTCAGATGTTCTAACAAAAAAACTTGTGCAATATGACTTCTATGTGGGTTTCTAGTTGTCTAAACTTTGCAGAGATATTTCCTAGAGTTGGGTTTGTGGATGAGATAATCTAGCATTTTTTATTTCTTTGGATATTTTACCGTATTAAGATTCTCTTAGTCACTCACTAAGGTTCCTAAAATAGCACACTTGTTCCAGCATTAGAATTTATTTTGTCAGATGATCTTACTAGTTCTATTTCATATATACTGGAATCATGAAAAACATGCCTAGTTTTCTACCAGAGCTGAGGATGAAAAAAAAAAAAAAAAAAAAAACTTGGACTTCAAAATGAAAGAGTTTAAAAGCTCATTGCTTAATGTCCATCCATTCATGTCAGTCAGCAGAATATGTTCCTACTTCCAACTAGTGTGATTTTTTTTTTCCAATGATTCTATCAAGGCCCTTGCACAGTTTATCTCAAAATAATACTAAATTAGAAAATACAGCAGAATTTTGCAACTGAATGTTCAACATTGACAACTCTTCAGAGTATGAAAATAGTTTTGGTAAAACAGGTTATTCACTGTTCTAGTTTGGATAACAGCATGATAAGTAGAATGACATACCATGAGATCCACAACAACCATGGCCAACACAAGCAAAATGATAGCTGAGCTCCATAAACTGCATTTCAATGCGCAAGCAAGAGAATTGCCAACATTAATCTCCACAAGGAATAAAAAAGAGCACGCATTACATAACACATGGGTACATACAGAAGAAATCGATAGAAAACATTCGTGGCAAGCTGAGGGAGCGGAAGGCCATCAGTAAATAAAATCATTAGAATAATTAGAAAGACCTCTGATTTCAAAAAAAAAAAAAAAAAAAAAAAAAAGACTAAGGCAAAATATGTGAATATGACTTTCTCCAAATGACTCTGTTGGAGATAAGAGAATAATCCCACATGGACTGGCTGAAAAGAAATACAAAGGTTATAAGTTTGGGAGTGAGAACTCCAACTTGCCTTGACATTTTGGAGAACTTCTCCCACTTCTAAACTAAAACCCACATATTAAACTAATCACTCCTACACTCTCTCATGACTTGGACTTGGGCCTATTACAAAAAATAACGAGACTCCCTCAAGTTCGACTCAGGATAAATTATGCATGTGGAAGATCAAGAACTTTAAAAAGTTTCGTAGGCTGTACTTTTCCACTTCAAAATTCAGCCAAAACAAAAAGTTTGAGTGAAGATTTAGAATCAAAAGTTTCTTCGCTTTTGGAGAGTAGGAATGCTAACCAAGAGCTATGACAACATTTACCAATGTTGTCTTCCAAATATCCATGTATTGCTCGAAAAATATATAGAACATTGCGTACGGAAAGATATCAATCTGCACCAAGAAAAAAGGGGGAAGTTAGGAAAGCAAATATGTCGATCGTGAATTTTGAAAACTATTTTTTTTTTTTTTTTTGAATCCTAAAAAGGCACATTCATCGTTCCTAACTCAAGAGAGTAAGCCAATCTATTACAACATTTCAACGAGTGAAATACAATAGATATTACATTGCATATTTAAGCCCAAAACTACCCTAATAAAATAGGAAGAACTACCCCCATAAAAGGGGATAACTTTATTATTCGTTCCAAATGAATAATTACAAATATTTTAAGATGAAAATAGACGAGAGTTTTCTGTGTTTTATTTTAGCTTATAAAATGCCCAGGCCATTAATATATAATGTTTTCAAAATTCAAATAAAAAAAATTCTCAATGTTTAGTGAAATGAATTAAAATATATGTAACATACCATATACGAAATGCATATGAGAGAAGATTTCTGTATTAGATGCACCATAAAGCCATGCCTTACGATGCAATGACAACTTTCACTTTTATCACTGAAAGGAAACATAAGTTGAGACTAATAGGTGGCCAGAAAGCAGAAAGAAACCACATCCCTTCCTTGGCACATAGAAAAGAAAAGACCTAAACATGCTTTTCCACGAAGTAACATTTTTTTAAAAGAAATTGATAAAACGTTTAGTAAAGCTAGAGCAAGCAGAAAACAAGATCAAGAGGGAAAACTTTCCAAGCCAGCAAAGCATGACTATAAAACAGATACGAAGCAAACACATGAAATGTATGACCAACTCATGACCTCTCAGCCAAAGGTTATCCATTGGTGAGCCTACAAATCATGGTCTTAGGATATGTTAGAAAGTTATCTTGCAAAGACAATTCCCCCAAGAAGATCCTTTTCAACAAAATCAACTCTACAAGTTATTTTCCAGTCAGTCAAGTATGTGATAAAAGAAGTGTCTCTTAAAGTATTTGCTACAACATTTCTTAGAGTAATAAAGCACATCAATTATATTTGTTTGATCCGTTTCATGAAGAGTGACAAAAGTTTTCATTTGGTTGTCAACCTATCGCAACCCTCCTCCATTTTCCACTCTTGGAAAATACGTTTGGGGCCTCCTTCCCCATTTTTTCGGGTATGAAAAAATGGGTTTGGGACCTCCCTTACCCATTCGGCGTCGGAGTCCTCCTTTATCCGGACTTGGGACCGGCTATGCAAAGTGCACACAGTGGACTGCATAGGTGGAGTTGTTGTTGTTGTAATAAAGCACTTCAATCAACAAAGCAGAGATGTCTGATCCAACTAGTAGATGTTGCAAATTTGCAATTAAATACCAGTTTTCCAATATCAATTAACAGAGAAAGTGCATTGTCATCAATCATTGAAACTGTTGCACTATTTTCAGGAAAGTACTAAATATTGTTGTTATGTTTTCAAATTCAACCAAAAAGAATTTAATCGTTGAAGCAGCAATTCCAGATATACAAAAGGAATGAGAGCTCTTCTACAGTTTTTCATGCAAGTGTCTAGACTCACCTTCAAAGAATCAGAAATCCTTGAGCTAAACTCACGAGCAGCCCGCATTGCATTTACAAAATCAATCTGCAACAACAAAAATAGTAATGGATTGATTAAACAAAGGCTTCCTAAACAAGCAAGTACAACCTAGACAAACTAAGTTTTTCACAATAAAGGTGTCTTCATACTTGCTTATTGAGTGGCGTATGATATGTACGAAATTCGATGCTCGAATGACACCATTCTCATAATCTGAGTGAGAGAGAAACAGGCGCTAAATTAAATACCATTCACACAAGATCAATAAACATTAATTTTCGTCTGTACGAATGTAATTGAAAATCTGCTTCATGCCCCCCTCCCCCCGGTCCCAGATTTTTCAATGTTTAGTAACCTTAAAAATCCCTTTCAAGGTTTAAGTAATGGTTCTTAATTCATTAAAGAAGCTACTTAGAGCTACGGTTTTTCTCAATAAAGAAGGTTCTCTTTGTACAAAAAACAAATATACAGTCGAATTAATTAGTGAAGGATGGGCACAAAGCTCCTTACCCATTAAATGAACAGACTAGAGATTTACAGTCAAGTATAGTAATATAAATATTTATGTGTACCATTCAGATCCAAACTGCTAGTGTAAGCACCATGACCTCCCTTGGAACAGTCCGCTGAGGGTAGTGCGTTAAGGAACCATGGAAGTTTCTCTATGAATTGTTCTGTAGATGGTCTGTTATTATGCCAGTCTGAGTGAAGAAAACACTGAAACAACCACAAAAATTGATTTGAAAGCAAGTCTTCGTAAACATTAAAGTATGATTTACTCCATAGAAAATGACAAGCGAATGACTAGAAGTCTTTAAGGTATCATTACCGTCGTACAATCTCTGCACACCCCATCTAGTGCGCAAGAGCCTTGACCTGGTAAGCAGCAAGGGGGCTGTGGAATGAAGTTACTACAGTTAATACAATGGTGCAAAAAGGTGTAAACCACTTTCTTTATAGCTAAGATTGTTGGTATGCTAATTAGTACATGTATACTAGAAATTTACAGTACTATTATTTATTTCCCGACATGTGAATGAATATACAAGCAATTTATTGATAACGACTTCTGGAAAATGTAAACTGCAGTTGTACTTTGTTTTTTGTTAAGCAACTGCAGTTGTACTTTAAACATGCACAAAATATCCATGGACACCTACCTGATCATCAGGAGGACAGTAACTTCCATTTGTGAACTTTCGGCAGCATCCAAATGCTTCTGGAGACATCCAAACAAGAAAGTCATCCAGCCATGAAGCTGCTGGTTTAGCAATGTAACTTGATTCTGGTACTGTGGATGCCCTTGCAATCTGTGATGTGTGAAACAATTTCAGATGCAGAGAAAATCTTATGTTTGGATTCTTTAGGAAAATTAAGAATGATGCAATACGGTACCAACCAAAACTTATCATTGATTAGGTAGAGTATACATATTCTTGAATGCAGGCTAAAGAAGATGGTGACAGAGAGCCCAATAAGTTTATGGAATCAGACATTAAAATATGTAAAGAGGAACAAGATTCTAGCAGATAAAAAACTGATGCAACTGATCTGTTGATTAGAAAATAGGGAAACAAATCAAGCAAGAAGAGAGATCGAAGAGAATTAATGAAGAAGATTTGAAGAGCAATTCAGGGAGGAGAGGGAGAAAAGAAGAGACATAAAAAGCAGAATCTGAAGAGAGAGAGAGAGAGAGAGAGAGAGAGAGAGAGAGAGAGAGAGAGAGAGAGACTCCTTAAACTTCCTCTCACTATAAAAGTACAAGAAAAAACAAATAGAAACTAGATGCATTGTTCTATGCAAAAGAAAAAAGAAAACAAACGTAGTCTATAGGATAAAAAGATCTTCTCGAAATTTTACCTCATTCAATAGAGAGTTAGAATCACATTGGCTGATAGAGCATAGTTTGTTTGTATCTCTCGACTCTGAACTGAGAAGAGGTAGTCGGACATTGATAAGAATTATAAATGAATATTGAACATAATTCCTACAAATAGATCTACTCAAGATGGAGAAATGGCATAATTTCTTTTTTTTTTTGGTAGATAAATGACATGCTTTCTGAAAAACACTTTTCAATGCAATAATCTAAAAAGTGTTCAAAAATCAAAACGCTATTAAAAGTCACCTAATACTGAAGACAATTTAAAATAGTTAGCCTTCCTTACAATTTACCATTTATTTAGCAATTAATAGTTGAGTTAATCAATTTAGTAAATTATTCAAAGGAAATGCGAAAGCTACAATATTCAAACTAAATGATAACTCTAAGACACTAGTCAGGACAACCTTGAGTGTGAAAACCCCGCATATGTATATCATCATCAATAAACAAGTAAGAGGAGAGTAACATCAAGATATACATTTCCAAGATCTCTCAACCTATAACCCAGTGTTTCAAAAACATATATAAATACAGTAATACTAAAACATAACCTACATTAGTCAAAGGAAAATCACTTCGAAATCCTCAAATCAAGTCACCTAACTGTGGAGCCTTCCCCTTGCTGGATTGCAGATCTGCACTCAGTCAAACACAAGAATGACGAGCCCAGATAAGCAACACCAAGCAGGATTTATACAACATTTCAAAATAAATAAAACAGTATAATTCATGCAGATAGAAAGAAAGGTACATGGAACACATGAATATATATAAACACTGTAAATAAATCAATCGAAAAGTGAAGGCCCTGAATATAAATCCGAAATAGCAAGTAGTCGACCAAAAGGTCGTTGAGTCGCGGCAAACGCCCAACAGACTCGAGTTTTAGGACGAGAACATAAGCCTACTAGCCTTAACCCCTCGCGACTATGCGATATCCATAGTGCCCAGATAAGAGCCCCCAACGTACACTCAATTAAGAGATATCAACACTGCCTAGATAAGAGTTCGTATCACGTACAAATCGGTAACCATGACTCACTTGCCATTGGACCACTCAACCGATAGGAATTCCAAGAAGTACAATATACAGAGCAATAACAACAAATTAAAGCTCAATGAAATAACTGAATATTTCCCAACTAGTTTACTTACCTGTATCCAAGCTAATATGCACTCTCATGAACTCCGACTGGTCCCCCACGAATCCTCGTGCGTTCGTCAATCAACTACACCCCCTCGTAGTCATTTATTCACCAATTTTTGTTAATTTTACTCAATTTATATAAATTTTCATAATTTTATTCATTTGTATATTTGGTTCGATTTCTTGAGTATTGGGTCATTTTTAGACCTGGTTGGATGCCCGAAACATCCCCAAAGTTTTCCGAAATTTTCAAAAATGACAGTCAAGCAGAGAATCCACGCGCGCAGGTGACATAGTAGGGTCATAGCCCTACAACGTCACTTAAAATGTGAAACCTATGGCTTTCTGTCTCAGACGTCGTAAGTGGCATCGTGGGGTATACCCCTTCACGATGTCACTTAAAGCGTGAATTCCCAGGACCTCTGCCTTGGGCGCCATGACCGACGACGTAGGGCTTTATGCTCCATGACGTCCCTTGCAGCATACAAACCAGAACACTAATCCGGAGTTTTTTTTTCGAAACCCTCGCTCGTGTCGCTGCGTTCCGAGCATATCCCAAACTCATAGGGACATCGTTACAAACCCAAAACCATCGATAAACCTCGTCGAAAAAGTCCGAAAATCTTGATTTCGACAAATCGTCTAAAAATACTTAAAAGTCCACAAAAATTGTACAAAAATCCTCAATCCTTAAAAAACCATAAAACACCTTCCAATTCATCTCATGATCACAAATTCATCATAAAAAACCACATCAAAATAGAAACCCAAATCACTGTTCGAAATCATCGCGACGAAAACCTCATAATAGGCGTCAAAACATAGAAAGTCATGTGGGGATTTAGGATCTCACCTTAAAAAACATTGTTGGTCGATCCGAGCTCGAAACACCAAAACCCCAAAGCTTCTCATCGATTTCACGTAGAGAGAGAGAAGAAAAAATGAGTGAGGAAAGAGAAAAATTGGTGAGGTTTGTTTTTATATCAACATTTCATCATCTTGCATGCACGTATCCCAAGGTGCATCCTAAGGTCCTCCTTCACACCAGCTCAACTACTCTCACTCACTTGTGTGACTCTAATGGGTGACTTGCACTCATCACTTAACCAATTTCCCACTCAAAACCCCAAGTTCCAGACCCGTACCGCACCACGACTCACACTGTAATGTGCTCACGGACTTACCAACGTACCGAATACGTAACATAACATTTATTTATTAATTATTTTGCATTTTTCAGTGTTTTAATTCAATTATTCCCCCCAGACTGCTAATTACCCGTCAACCATTCGCTCGAAATCTGTAACGCACGTTTTTCTCGAGTCGAACCCGTTCCTCAACACCAACGCTCACAAACAAACATCCTCACATGTTTGGGACATTGAGATTTACATTCGGGTAATAAAATATATAATACAAAGAACGAACAAAAATAACATACCTCGATGTCGAAGACCGAGAATTGAACGCCTGTATCACGACAAGTGGGCCCACATACGATCTAAATTGACACATGGCACGAGTTAGATTTTAAGGTCGTTACAATAAAAACCCAGTGGTGAACCACTCAACGGACCATTTCTTATAAACCACACAAGCATAAAGTACAGGGCAGTAAAATAGCAAGGATAAATTGCAAGGAAACAAATAAATCCTTGAATTTGTTTCTTAAGGGGTTTACACACCTCAAAGTCGCACTCTAAATCCGGAAAACATCTCGGTCTGACCCAGTTACGCTCCCGACTAGTACTATAATCCTTTAGCCCCCCGAGATCCATTACAAGTGTTTTAGAGTGGTTTAGAGGTGTTTAGATAGCAAGGTCGGTTATCAAAATTCTCAAACCAGTCCTTTCATGTCAACTGTTGACTATTGGGGAACGTGCTCCTTACTCTTGGGAGCGCGCACCTAGACAAGTAGCACGCTATGCGGTTTATATAGCACACTACGTGTTCTTCCTCAAGAACACATTGCTGCCCAGAATGGGGAGCGCGCTCCCTGCGTTGGGCAACAAGATTTCTAACTCGAGAATTCTGCTCCTCAACGCTCCAAGGCCATCCCCATAGCTGTCGACCTCATCCTTGACTTATGAGGGAATCACAAACCTCTCAAAAAGCCAGAGGCACAATTTAATTCATCAAATTGCAAAATCATCATGCATTCAACAATTGATCAAAATACCCAATTCATACAATCAAATTATAAATTTAATTTCAAAACACAAATTGGTAGCCTCAATTGACTTTGAAGACATGGAAACACCATTTGGTGAAATATATGAAGAAGATGATGAGATCTTGATTACCTTAGTGAGGAATCCCCTCATTCAGCTCCTTAGCTCCTGAATTCCCAAGAATTTTCACCCCAAATGCTCCAAAATCTCATATTTGCATGTGTAGAGTTGTGGCGGCCCTAATTTCCACATTGGTCCGCCACGGGAGGCCATGCGGGCCCACAACTGACCACGTTACCGCCAGCTGTGTCCCACGCCCAGTTATCCATTATTAATCAATTTCCGGTTAACTTTGATGTTATGAGCTATCATTTAACCATAAATTACGCAGCGGAAGATTATATGAACAACATAAAGATTTAACCTGAATTTTATGAGCATAATACCTAAGTGGAAACCATACCAAATGTACATCATACACATATCATCCGAGATCCTCAAAATATCAAAAATATACAACCTATCTCTCAAATCCCAAACCCAGCATAAAACAAATAAATACATACATACAAACAACCAGGCGTATAAAGGAAGTAGACCCCGTCGTCAGTCACAAATAATCTTCAAGTGTCTCCTTGCCCCTTCACATATCAAATCCTGCACTCAAATCACCCAACACATACGGTGACGAGTCCAGTGAGTAAACTCCCAAAGAAAACCATCGAGTAAATAATAAACAGATTCAGAGGCCAATAACTAATGTTAGCTACACATGCAAAGAGTATGGGCAGCCATAAAACCCTGCATGTGTAGGTAACAAGCATGCAAGATGATCAACGAATAATCATACTGAAATCAATATGCTCAACAACAATTCCGATCAAACCAGACAGAAATAGAACGCAAGCTCACAAACTAGATCATACTTCGTCAATCCGAGCGCCCAGAGGAAACATATCACACCTGGGATCCACCCGGACCACTAACGGTGACCGGAAACACTTATAGGTCCACCGGACACCTGCACCCCGCGGCTCGGGTCGCTATCCACCGGCGGTGCAAGTACACGTGCTACAATCTAGCATGCTTGATCACGTGCCACAACCGTCCCGACTAAACTCCGATCATGAAAACAAATTCAACACCAACCAATAACCAGACCAACACATGATCACAATGAATATGAATTTCAAGAATAATAAACGCAAGAATTTAAAGAATTAAATACTCCAGATGTGTTTTTGTTGTGGTTTACGCACCTATACCGCACTCCAATTATCCAGTTCAGCTTGACCAACAAATCAAAATCACCACCCGAATTATACCTAAGACCATTTTTCATTAAATTAGTTTCAATTTGATATATTATATCAATTTTTACATTTTACAAGGTAAAAACCCCGACTATATCTCGTCAACATTCCAAGAAATTCCCAAAATTCCTTTATGAACCCTTTTTCCAATTTCTCATATTTTTCTAGATTTTTCATAATTTTTTCATAATTTTTTCCCTATTTTTCTGTATTTTATTTTATTTAAAACTGTTTTTATTTTAATTTATTTAAATAAAATAATTAAATAAAAATATTAATTAAATAATATGGGGTGGGTCCCCTGAACCCGGTTTGACCCGACCCAACCGAGTCAAACCCGATTCGGTCCGCCCGAACCAGGTCCGGGTCGGGCCCGGTTTAGGCCCACCGGGTCGGGCCAGGGATGGTTTGGCCCGGCCCACCCGAGATGGGCTTGGGCCGGTCTGGCCCGGCCCATGGGGTGCACGCACGCACGCGTGCGTGCCCCCCTCCCCCTCTTCTTCTTCTTCCCAGAGGCGCGCACAGCGCCTCTGGTTCGTTTTTTTTTTATCTTTTGATTGAGAGGGAAGGGGAGACGACACGGGAGTCGTCTCCCTCCTCGGACGAACTGCAAGAGAGCAATTCGTCCGGGGTTGATAAGTCGATAATAGTGTCATAGTATTTTTATGTATTTGAGTGTTTTTATAGTAAAGTCTCCAAAATATTAGTCTAATTATCTGTATTTATCATTTTCAGGCGTTATAGACCGCGCGATTGAAACGGGCTGAAAAACTGTGCAAAATAGAGTATTCATATGCCCGGATATATTTTACATTGAAAAACGTGCTAGCACGCATCTTGAGGCAGCCTTGGTGGGTCCACAACGTGAGGAACATGCTTTGCATGTGCAATGACGTGGCGGTTGTTGAATGGTATAGGCGTGCACGAGAGAGCCGAACCACTTTGTTTAGTGGAGATGATGATCTGGTGTAGCCAGGAGCATGAAAGTTGATATGCATGCTTGAGAGTTCATAGGATTGGTTTCGAGATTTGCATCAACATGGATCGATGATGATCAAGTGAGGCCTAATTAATGCTCGTGTGCATGGAAACAGGAGTATATTTTTGTTTGTTTGTTTAGATAGGATTGTATCTACATATATTATATATATATATGGATAGGGAGATATATATGGGGATATCAATCTGAACGACATCAAATATATATATATATATATAGATATGTAGAGTCGGGAGGAGTGAGGTGCTTCTTCGTCTTTTCTTTGTGTTTTCTTCTCTCCTCTTTTTCTACACTTTGTGTCTAAATTTTAATGGAGTTTATGACGTCGATGGCCGGCTAAACTCACCAATCTGAACCGGAAGTGGATCAAATCATTCTTTTTGGCATAAATCATATGTGAGGTCTATTTTATTATTTATTTAATTTGTTTTTCATAGTAATTTATTTTCTTTGGTATTATTTTAACAATTGAAGTTAAACACTAGTTTAAACTTCAATTCATATGCTAGTGAGTCGTAAGCACCCATGTTTGTGCAATAAGACCACACTAGTGGCAATTGACCATACCAATTGATTAGACCCTTTTGGGACCGATCAAATACCTTAGGAATCTAGGCTAAATCGGGAGCACTAGCGATCCGGTTGTCTAGGTGTAGTGCCTTCACTAATCGATGTAATGCGACCGATGCGTTAAATACGGAGCACTAGCGATCGGGTTGCGTAATTGGTCGGGAAGTAGTCAACGGTCGTACCTTAGCTACCGACATCGAAGCGCGAAGACCGCGTATATCACCGGGTCTATAGCTACACTAAATTACTGTGATTTGCATGCTTTAATTAGATTGACGACCGTATGTAAAATTATGCCAAATTGAAGAGATTTGTGAAACTGATGGTTTGGATTGTTCTTTTCCATTTTGATTGATTTATTCACATTATATTTTAATTATTGTTTTTAGTAAAATTAGAAATATTTTCTTGAACACTAGAGGTTAGTTTTAAGTTAATTACTTAAGTTGAAAACTTGGTCTTTGTGGTTCGACCCCGTGCTTGCCACTACTGCAGTTCTTGTGGTTATTGGTAATCTCATCGGGAAATATATTTATTTTGACGCGCTCGACACGCATCAGGGGTCCCGAACTCCACCTCCACCACCGAACCATCATCATCACCACCACCATTCAACACAACGCACAACAACAACACCAGTAGCACAAACTCACCTCGACTCCTTCGCTTCTCCACGAGCTCCCGACCTCGATCTCCTCCACCTCAAGCTCGCCTCCTCTCCTTCTCCTCGTCTTCCCCTCGATCGATCGAAAATGGAGAAATGTGATGTCGGTGGTGGGTTTATCAACATTTTGGGGGTGAAATGACCAAAATGCCCCTCATGTCTATCTCTTTCCTTCTTTCCTTCAATACCCTTTTTGGTAATTTTGCATTTTCTATTTTATTTTCTGATTTACCATATATTTATATATATATATATATATCAATTTACGTATATATATAAATATATACACTAACCTATATTTTCGCATTTAAAATTTCGCCGTACGCGCTAACGAGTGTACTCGGGCGTGCACACTACCGTACCCCCACGCGTGCAATCACGACTAAACCCCGGCTTAAATTTCGTCTCTTAGTCGCTCAGGTACCCGCGTCGACACACATATCGATGCGAATGTTTAACACAATCTCACTCGTCAATGGCAATATAAACACACATATTGCGATGTCATTTAACTAATTTGGACCTATACATCGCAACTTCACCACCAGAGCACACAAAACGGACTGTAAACCCTATCTGGTCGTGCTCTATCTTCATTATGGGATGTTCGTAAGTCCTTGCAGCCATTCCTCGTCCGTGCTGACGTCACCAGGAACGGCTATTGAAAATTGGGCCGTTACAAGAGTTTTAGTGTTTTTTATCAAAATCCCACTAAGTCGTGATATTTATATGGTTTGTCCTAACTAGTGTGCACCCACATCCTGAAGACCATCCAAAGGTCATCATTTAAACCAGCTGAACACTTTGGTGACTCCCATAGTGACATATCTTGCCTAGACACACTAAATTTAGGATCATCTCAATGAGTATCAATGGCTCTGAATTTATTGTCCAAACTAACTATAGGCCTTTGCTTTGATTTAAGTAAATTAACTTGTACATACTCATTTGGTAGTCTTATTGAGTTACAAGATTGTACACAAGGTTATATTAACCCCTGACTACTCGGTACCCAATGCCCCACGCCTCGACACGCATCTTGAAGTGTGCCATAGCTTGTACACATTAAATAATTAAATGAGATCAATTTAGGCTATGGTTATATCTACAATTAATGTGTCACATTTACCTTAGCTATACTCTTAAATATTTAATTTGTGTTGTCTAGACTTAATGTACCCGTACTTTTCCTATCTGATACCCGCGTCGACATGCTTTTCGAGGCAACTACCCGTCATACAATCTTACACGACATAGCAGTTAAATACGCACAGGCGATGCAATAATAAATAAAATAATAATTTAACATCGTATTTAGTCAACCAACAAAAAAAATAACTAATATACCTAGTTAGGCGTGCCCTAGCTTATCTGCAGTGTTCATGTGGGTCCGAGCTGGCGTCCGAGTCTGAAACTAATTAATAATAACGACGTTAATAAAATCAGGTCAATACAACTAGGTTCCACAAGTTTTTTCCTCAAATGCCTTCTAATGGATATAAAATCTGTCAAGGTAACCAAATCCATGCTTGAGTTTCCACCTTCATTGGTTCTTGGGAGCATGGAATGAAATTTCTTTGAAGTTTGATAAAATTAGTCGAATTAATTAGGTTTTAAAAGCAAAATTTTACAAAACTTTCATCGAAGTTAAAGAGTACTGATAAGATATATAAATTTCAATGTTAATTGTACGAAAAGTGAAATATTGTTAAAGAGTAAAATCAAGTTAGAAGATAAAAACCAAAATTTAATCTCATTTATGACTAGTGGATTCTAAAAATTTGTGTTAAAAAAATAAATAATATCTATAATGATCAAATCTATCATAAAATCTATCAAAATTTAAGTTTAAGAAACTTAAGATAAGTATAGATAGAGAAACAAATACATAATATCATAAAAAAAACATTTTTAACGCATTTTGACAAATTTTGGAAGTTCTCTAACACTTAAATGAAGTTATTTATACTTCTTTATCACGTCGAGATTTTATATAAATTTTCTATGTTGAATTGCACTTCTCCAAATTAATTTTATATTTTATGTGAGTGAAATTACAAGGGAAGTCGAATTTTCTATCGTTGTTTGGGAGACATATAACTCACATCGACAAATTCCCCTGGCTAGCTCGATGGACAATTACGACCACACCAGTGCTAACGGGCCCATGACGCCACCAACTTGGGCTTGGGCCGTGTTTTTCTCCACAACATGGTTGTGTTTCGGGCATTATAAGCCTATTTCGTAAAGAGTATAAGATCTCTATTTGGGCTCATAGCTGCTGTGACAGGTTTGTATTTTCTTTTAAAAGAAAAATCGAAATTTCATTAATCATTAATGACTCGGTACGAGACCAGACATAGAATAAAGAAGTGCATTGATTCGCCAATCCTATATGTTCAAAAGAAATGTTATTACTTTGATTGCGATTGTGAAATTGAAACAGTTTGACAATTAGGGATTGTTTACTACAACGTTGAAAATATTACTATATACAAACACTCGCTAGAACTACATAACGAATAACGAAAACTTCTCAACAAGGAGAAGATAAGCTAAATCTTCCCGACAAGGAGAAAACAAAATCAAGACTTCCAACAAAGGGAAGACAAACTACCTAAAAATACATATAAAATAAGGACCAATACAATAGCCGCACAGATCCAAAAACAAGCGTTGAAGAAGATGTACCGTAATAAGTAGGTCCAATCTTCTCAGATCAGAAAAGATCTGCATTTTATTGAACACATAAAATACAGAGAGATGGAGATTGGAACCACCGCCAATTAAAAGAGAAGATCGGCGGTGGTTCAAGATCTTTAATCAAGAGAGAAAACTCAAAAAATGATTTTAGGGCTAGGGCTAGCCGCCAAGAGGAGTGGAGATCGACAGGTTTATACTTTTGTGTACTATTATTATAAAATAGTGGTAAACAGGTCCCACCGTTTGCTAAGGGACCCCAGTTTTGAATTATATTTTTGCCCCATAGTAAAATGAACCAACTATCCCTCCATATAAAAGAGTTTTTACTTACCCATACCCAACTCACCCAATCACCCATACCCCAGTTACCCCTCTCTTAATCACACTCTTACCTTTGGTCCAAATTCGATGAAATTCGAGCAAAATCCCATCGATTCGATGCCATGGGTACATTCCTCTCCTCTTTTCGCATCCATTTCTAGTTGTTCTTGGATTTTTTTGCCTTCTTTAGTCTATAATATTTTGTGGTTTGTTGTTGAGTTTAGGGTTTCGATTTGGGGATTGATCTTGCATTTTAGGTACCAAATGTCGATGGAATTGAGAATATCAAGTGATTCCAAGCAAAACCAACTATTTTTTTGGTCATTTTTATGTATTTTTTGGAGTTTTAAAATTTTATTTTGTTCATTATTGTTGCCTCGGGGTCTTGGATAGACAAGGTTGACACATCTAAAGAGATCTTAGACACACAGGGCCGACACATCTAAAGACGTCTCAGATACACAGGGCAGACTCCTCTTAAGAGCTTTTGACTGGATCTTTCCGTCACTCACTGAGACCGATACCTTTTCACAATCTCGGTGGGAGGTGACCGAGATCTCTAAAGAGGTCTCGGTCAGAATCGGGCGATACCTCTAAAGTGGTTTCGATCGGAGCGCACTACGACCGAAACCCATGGGTGACACTTCTTCATTTCTAGGGCATGGTGCGACCACATCCGACCTTGTTCAACGAAAACACACTTCTACGACATTTGTAACCTAGTTTAAGTGCTTTATAATGGCTAAAATCGAGAAATGGAGAGGATTAAGGGTTGCTGGGATGAGGCCGGTAGTGGCAAGCCTACATGTAAATTTCCGTGGGCTATAACCCAGGGTAATTTACATGTAACCCCACATTAGTATATGCTTAGAGACTAAAAAAAAGAAAATTATAAATGCATAGTCCAACCCATCAAAAAGCTATAGCCCACCCTAATTTCAAAAAAAAGAAAAATGTTGAACAGGAAAGGAAAACGAAAAAGGTAAAAGTTTGTAATTTTGTCATTCAATGAAATATATAAATAGACAAGAGAAGGGAAAAAGTAAGAAAGTTAATCGAAGTTTAGTGTTTAGTTGATTGAACTGTTATTTTTATTTCTCTACCATGTTAGTTCTTCAACTATTCATCTACTATTATTTTGACTAACGATTTTTTTTTTATGGTCTTCACTTAAAATATATATATATATATCTACTTAATTCGTGTTTGGTACTAGCTAGTGTATTTTTTTTTTATAAGAAAGAAACAATATTCACCAGGATTTGAACTCATGACCTCTTACCTTCACAACTCATACCAAATCATTGGACCACCCTAATGGCTGATTAATGGTGTATTTCTTTTATTCTTGTAGATATTGTTCTTCGTGTATTTTTTGTCATCACTTGTTTTTAACTTTTTTATTTTGAAATGAGAATTGAGATTTTCTTCCGTGTGGTTGATCGACCCAACTAATTTGAGAATGTGGCTTGTTGTCGATTAAAAATAAAATAGGCTAGTTTATGTGGTACAATTTAGTAGGTGCAACAATAATAATTTGAATTGCACATCTATCATGATGAGTTACAATGAAGTCAACTAATTTAGATGTTATTACTTTCTTTCACTATCTAATCTACATGTCTGGCTTATTTTCTATTTTTTAACATGGGACTATCCATTAATAAATTTATATTGCAAATCATTTATTAATTTTTTTTTACCGCTAACCACGACGATGTACGTAGGTTGCTACATCAAACTTATTTTCCTTAAAAGATCAGATAATTTTCAATTCTATGGTACGCATTGTCCACGATACTAGTCCACATCAATTTAAGTATTTTTTTCAATCTCAATTATTTTTGAAGGCACATTGACCTATCTTAACCTAAGAGGCTAAACCAATCTATTACTACATTTATCAACAAATGTAATATAATTAAAAACTATATTGCATATTGAAGCTCAAAACTACCTTAATTAAAATAGGAAAAGTATTATCTTACAAAAGGGAACAACTACCCTACTCAATTTGATGAAATATTTGTCAAAAAAGACAACACCTAAAATAAAGTACGAACTAAACGTAAAAAAAAAAAAAAAAAAAAAAAAAAAAAAAAAAAAAAAAAAAAAAGTTGAATATTAACAGAAGGAGAATTACATGAAGAAAGAGACCACCTCAAAAACTTTGCAAAATTAATCGAGAGTCGAGGATCACTAGTGGTGAATGATCAGATGTTACACGGTTGCCAATAGTATGCCTTCTGTTCAGAAACATATTTCCCCCACTTGCTAATTAAGAAATAGAAATCGATCTAATTTTGGGTTGACGCGGAAGTTAGACCATGTAAAATTCTCATTAAGCAAAGGTAAATCTATAAGTTAAATCTCCCGGATGAGTTTAATTATCAAACCTTTGCATATACTAGTCGTGATCCGTGAACTATTAGGCTTCTCTGTAAGGAAACAAGGGACATTCAAATCACCTCCAATACACCATCTAGACCCACACAAACTAAAGATGCACCAATCGTGAACTATTAGGCTTGTAGCCGGTCTATACACCCCACTCAGCCATCACAAATGTGTAATTCTCTCCTTCCACCTACACCAAAACTGAGAACTGGCCCACTTAACTAGCAACAACCTTCACCCTTTGTGTGTAATTACAATTCCCCCACTTGTACTTACCGAACAAGAACCATTCATTTTTTAAATCTCCCGCTCCATACCCTAACACATCTATAAGACTAAAAGATTCTTGTTTAGTTTCCTGTAAAATTAGAAAAATCAGGATTGTAAACCCTAATCTCCTCTTTGATCAATATCGTCTTTTATTTCCATCACCTAAACCTCGAACAATTAGGATAACATCCTCATATATCGAGACACTCCTGCTCCCCTCCTGTCTGGCTTACCATAGTCCACCCTAGATTCAAGTCTCCACTTTTAATTCTCTTTTCATTCTAGCAACAATACTAGTGCGGTGGCCCCGTGCCCCGAGGTTGTTGCATGCTACGTCGTGGGTCCCGCAGCCCTGCCATGTCACTGTCCCGCTGTGTCCCATGAGTTGTTGATGTTTGTTACCACACCAATTTCTCGAAGTGCATGCTAACTTGTCTTATTTCATTATATGTTTAACCAGTTATTCAATTATTCAGTTCTTTAGTTAACCCTTTTTATCCGTTGGAATAATCAATTGAATTGTGTATTGTATTTTACAGAGTTTGAAAGTATTATATAGTTAATTACAATGAAAGACTTAATAGACATGAAAAACACGGATAATATGGAAAAGATCATGTCAAATAAAGCTATATCCTTATGTGGAAAATCGAAAATAGAGTACATTGTATATAAGGCGACAAATATCTTTAAAGTAAGTACATACATATACAATGCCTCTCATAAGGTCCACCGATACCCATATATAAAGCGAAACAACAAAATAAACACGTACTAGTAGGTCCCAGACAGTAGGCTAATCAGAGATAGTTGCCTAGGATCCCCTTGCCTCTATTGGTACTAGGATCTGCACCCAGTCACCACAACAAAATAAATGACAAGTCTAGTGAGTAAATCCCTAGAAGATAACCACCAAGTATTTATAAGAAAATTCAATAATAATGTTAAATAAACATGCAAAATAAACAGTGGTTGGTATGTACCACGACACACTGACACGCATACCAATTAGGATAGCAAAGCTCAGTTGTAATTCACCAGGGGTGCGTGTCACGTGTTATGGTCTAGTGTGTTAGTCAATTATACTACAGAGTAAATATGACGACCCCAATTTCACAAACTAAAATTGGACCCCACCCGGCCTAGAATTATGTGGACCCTCGAGTCAATCTCGCTGAGTTAACGCAAGCCTAGTGACGCGCGCCGAACGCGTCATTAAAATATATTTACTTAAACCAACTATTTTATAGATAGCGATAAAGGATCGATCCCATAGAGATTGGTGTCTTTCTTAGGTAAAAAAAATACAAAAAAGAAGAATTTGAGGTTTTAGAGAAAATATATATATTTTAAAAATAAAGAAATTAAATGGAACGATAATCTAATGGGAATGAATCTAGGTATTTAGTTTCATAGTCTCGCCATACAACTTGGGATTGAATTTATTAATTGTCGGTTCATGAAAAGTATGAAACTAATCTATTATCTAGTGCAGCTATAGAACTGGTGACGTACGCGGTTCCTCGCACCTCCTAATCTCGATAGCCAAGGTACGACCGTTGACTACTTCCCTAACCAAACACGCAACCTGATCGCTAGTGCTCCAGATTTAACGCATTGGCCGCATTACTTCAATTCGTGAATGCACTACACCTAGACAACCGAATTGCTAGTGCTCCCGATTTAGCCTAGATTTCTATGGTATTTGACCAGTCCCAAAAGGTTCTAATCAATTGGTATGGTCAATTGCCACTAGTGTGGTCTTATCGCACAAGCACGTGTGCTTACGACTCACTGACATATAAATTAAGGTTTAAACTAGTGTTTAACCTCAATTATTCAAATAATACCAAAGAAAATAAATAATATAAAAGAATCAATAATAATTAAAAATAAATAAACCTCATGAAGATTCCCTAGTCGCAGGCTTGACTGATCCACCTTCAACCTAGATGGAGGAACTAACTAGACATAATTAAAAACTAAACTACAAGAAAAACAAAATAGATCCTCCTCCCCTCCTATTCCTCCTCCCTAATATATATATATATATATATATATATATATATATATATATCTTCCTAAAATTTTTCTCGGAGGTGAAAAACTGTTTTTGGGTGTATTTTCGGCCTCGACACGTGGCAAAGCGGTCATTGGGCTTTTTATGTGCGTTGCTGACGTGTCGCGTGCTGATTGGAGGAGCTGCTGTGGCGCGCTGACGTGGTGGACGCTGATAGGCTGAGAAGCAGCTAGGTGATGTGCTGGTGTGCTGACTAGGCACCACGCGTTGACGCGTGAGTGACTGATCAGCTGACTGTAGACACGGTGGACGAATGGGAAGTTGCCACGTGGCAGACAAGTTGGTTGGGAAAGTCATGCGATTATCACCGAAATTCTGGGAGTTCGTATTGATGCGCATCTCGAGGCAGATCGAGCGGTTTGGAGCGAGGAGCTTGGGCAATGTGACGTGGCTCGTGTTGAGGAGTTGTATTGTGAGGTGACGTGGCGTCTCTTGATTGGTTGGAACGTTCTTTGTGATGCGGCTCGGCCAATGACAGCGCGACACGTGGCACTGCGAACTCCAATTACCCAACTCTCGCGTATACTCCAAAACAAATCCTCCGGTGTCCGATTTCTTCAAGTGTATACTCTATTTTGAGTATTTTTTCGCTCCGGATCCAACCGTGCACTCCGTTTTTCCTAAAAACGAAAATTAAATATAATTAGATATATATTTTCATATTATTCCAATAAATCACTAATTTCCTAAAATATGCATTTATCATTATAAAATAAAATAAATATAGTCCAATTACACCTAATAACCTATACTAAATTATGCCTAAATAAACACTTATCACCTAGTCAGCCTTCCTTACCATTTACCATTTATTTAGCAATTAATAGTTGAGTTAATCAATTTAGTGAATTATTCAAAGGAAATGCGAAAGCTACAATATTCAAACTAAATGATATACATGTCCAAGATCTCTCAACCTATAACCCAAGTTGTTTCAAAAACATATATAAATACAAGAATACTAAAACATAACCTACATTAGTCAAGAGGAAAATCACTTCGAAATCCTCAAATCAAGTCACCTAACTGTGGAGCCTTCCCCTTTGGATTGCAGATCTACACTTAGTCAAACACAAGAATGACGAGCCCAGACAAGCAACCCCAAGCAGGATTTATACAATATTTCAAAATAAATAAAACAGTCTAATTCATACAGATAGAAAGAAAGGTACAGGGAACATATGAATATATATAAATACTGTAAATAATTCAATCGAAAAGTGAGGGCCCTGAATATAAATCTGAAATAGCAAGTAGTCGACTAAAAGGTCGTTGAGTCGCGGAAAATGCCCAACAGACTCGAGTTTCAGGATGAGAACATAAGCCTACCAGTCTTAACCCCTCGCGACTATGAGATATCTATAGTGCCCAAATAAGAGCCCCCAACGTACACTCAATTGAGAGATATCAACACTGCCTAGATAAGAGTTCGTATCATGTACAAATCAGTAACCATGACTCACTTGCTATTGGACCACTCAACCAATATGAATTCCAAGAAGTACAATATACAGAGCAATAACAACAAATTAAAGCTCAATGAAATAACTGAATATTTTCCAACTAGTTTACTTACCTGTATCCAAGCTAATATGCACTCCCACGAACTCCGACTAGTCCCCCACGAATCCTTGTGCGTCCGTCAATCAACTACACCCTTGGTAGTCATTTATTCACCAATTTTTGTTAATTTTCCTCAATTTACACAAATTTTCATAATTTTATTCATTTGTATATTTGGTTCGATTTCTTGAGTATTGGATCATTTTTAGACTTAATGGATACATGAAATATCCCTAAAGTTTTCCGAAATTTTCAAAAATGATAGTCAAGTAAAGAATCCACGCGCGCAGTAACGCAAATGGGGTCATAGCCCTACGACGTCACTTAAAATGTGAAACCTATGGCTTTCTGTCTCATACGTCGTAAGTGGCGTCGTGGGGTATACCCTCCATGATGTCACTTAAAGCGTGAATTCCCAGACCTCGCCCGGGCGCCATGACCGACGCCGTGGGGCTTTATGCTCCACGATGTCCCTCGTGGCATACAAACCGTAACACTAATCGGGGTTTTTTTTCGAAACCCTCGCTCGTGTCGCTGCGTTCCGAGCATATCCCAAACACATAGGGACATCGATACAAACCCGATAAAAAAACCAAAAATCTCGATTTTGACAAATTGTCTAAAAATCCTTAAAAGTCCACAAAAACTGTACAAAAATCCTCAATCCTTAAACAACCATAGAAACACCTTCCAATTCATCTCATGATCACAAATTCATCATAAAAACCACATCAAAATAGAAACCCAAATCACTGTTCGAAATCATCGCGACGAAAACCCTCATAATAGGCGTCAAAACGTAGAAAGTCACGTGGGGATTTGGGATCTCACCTTAAAAAACATTGTTGGCCGATCTGAGCTCAAAACACCAAAACTCCAAAGCTTCTCATCGATTTCACATAGAGAGAGAAGAGAAAATGAGTGAGGAAAGAGAAAAATTGGTGAGGTTTGTTTTTATATCAACATTTCATCATCTTGCACATACGTATCCAAGGTGCATCCTAAGGTCTTCCTTCACACCAGCTCAACTACTCTCACTCACTTGTGTGACTCTAATGGGTTGTTGGGAAATATGCCCTAGGTCAATCCATTAATAGTCTTTATGAATACATTTTAGTTAATAAAATAGATGATTTCATTTGCTGTTTATTATAATTGATTTGCATATTTACATTATAATAAGATCCATGGGTATTTATAGAAATATCCTAAATGTCCTTAGTTGATTATTATACTGGGAACTATAATGAATTAAGACTAGTGTGAGTCTTGATTGATGATCATACGATGATCATACATATAGGAATACAAATCAAGATCATGAGTACTTGTTAGGGAACAAAGTACTGGACCGACCCGCTATGAGAACATCACATAGATTAAGTCATAGTTGTTTCTCATGATATGTATATTATTCAGTCATCTGACTTGAGATTACCAGAGACTTCAACATTAGGAATAAGGTGATTTGACACAATCAAACGTTGTCTTTAACCGGATGATTATAAAGGTTGTGATTGGTTACTGTGTGAATAATGTGGTGAAGTTGTGTAATCGAGATAGAATTTGTCCCTCTCATATAGAGAGAGATATCCAGTGGATCCCTTGATGTATTAGACTGATAAAAGGCCTAGTCTAAGTAAATTGATATTGATCAATGTCACTTGGATGTTTTCAGTCTACTTGGAGATCGAGACTAGTACGATCGAACACGTTGGATGACAATTCCATGCCTTATGTTTGATTAAAAGGATATCGTGTGACAAAAGGATGTTATATACACTATTGATTAGGTTGTATCGATTTGATATTCGTACAACTTGGGTAGTCATAATGTCTTGCTAGAGGCCGCTTATGACTTGTATACCAAAATGTGTTTTGGTGCACTGCCAACGTTGTATGAGCCTATTGGGTCACACACTAAGAATGGTTTTGCGAGATTTTAAGATGGTTTAGAAAAACAAATTTTATATGATAAAATTCATGACAGAAACGTCCTTGTAGTGTATTACACTTATACTTCTTTACGTAAGTGTATATGTGTAATTTACTTAACCGTCTATATACAAGGGTTGTATAAATAGACGCTTTGAGTTAGAATACAAGTACAAAAGATTAAAAGGCCAAAAACGCTATTTTCGTTTTAAGAAACGACTTAGGGTTTTTTGGTATGCGCTGGATCGTTTTGGAGAGAAACAAAAAGGTTTGGTAATCTCTCGAAGCTAGCACTTCAAATCTCGACCGCCGTTCGTGTGTGGACTGCTGATAGAGGGCGTTCGTTGTTGGCAGCGCCTTAGAGATCGATTAACCTTCAAAAAGGTACATTGTGATTGAGGTATGATTAATTTTTTATAGTTTAAACGTGTTTTAATGGAATCAAATTCGGATCCTGTTGGGGTTTTTCTCAAAATTGTTTTTGAAATCTCCGCTGCCCATGAACCCCAAAACCAACAGTGGTATCAGAGCCTTCGAGTTTGATTCCATTAAACTCATTGCATGTTTTCTTATGATATATGATTGAAAGCATGTTAATAGTTGATGTATATGTGATATACATAAGTTTTCTATGAGATTTATTATCATGTTTTGTGTATATGATATATTCGTGATTTAATTGAAATTAGTTTCGTATATGCTAGTAACCATGTTAGGTTAATTTGAATAATTTTAATGAATTGAGTTTCGTGTTCTATGATCCATGACACCATTAGGCTCGATTGAGATAGTAGTTCATGATTTAATTACATGTTTGTGATTGTTTGGATGAAGATCGAAATTGCAAATAATTAATTTTTGACATTATTTATTTATAAATAATTAATTTTTTGAAATTATTTATTTATCTTGTTATATCTATTTTATTATGAAGTTTCTATTTGATAAAGATAGATAACAGATTAGATTAGGAGATATATGTAAAATCGGTTTCATTATCCCTATTGGGTAGGAGATAAACGTGGAGAAGTTTGTTATTAGTGATATGTTAGGATTCAAATATCTAAAGTCCTAATTGGATTAGGATAAGATGATTAGTTAGATGTGGGCCCGAGTTAATTAAAAATGTTTTAATTGACTTAATTTTGGATAAATTAAGGGGTAAATTTGGTATAGTAAAATCAATGAAAATATGATTTTCTATAGCGAATTTCAATTTTCGGAATTGAGATTCGTCTTCTAAAAAAAAAAAGAAAGGGCGCTACCCCCTGTACCCCCGTCCGCTAACCGGTTAGCAGAACCACCGCCTGCTGACCGGTCAGCGGGACCGCCGTCTAACTAATCCCAGCGCACAAAAATTCTTCTATTAGTGAATAGCATAAAAATTTCCTAAATTGTTTAGTGGTTCTAAAAATCAATAAAATATATGATATTTCATTGTTTACTTAAAAATCACTAAAACTGAATAAAATCCCTCTGTTAAATCTTAAGTCTTGTGTCATCCAATTTTAAACGCTTATCAAGGCCTCGATATAGTTTCAGTCATAGCTGGGTGTATTATGTTATCTTGGTGAGATAAGTTGGGTAAGAGTTACCTAAATATTTAAAATGGTCCGACTTAATACAACCATCAAAATAGTTTTGAGCTTTAGGCAAATGATGTGATAAAAACATGCTAAGATATAAGATGTCCCATATCTCATAAAAGGATCTAAAAATTACATAAGATGTAATTGGTAACTGTTACCTAACTAAATAATCTAGTTCTGTGTTTCATGCCATAGCTGTCATAGAATTAGGTGAAATATGGATTTTAGTCCCTTAAATAAACAAGATGTTTTAGGAGGGTTGTTAATTTAATGGTAGTCTATTCCTCTATACTAAAATAAACTCGCATAATCTTTATTGTAGATCAATGGCCTCTTCAAGTAACAATAATCCCCTTTCATCGCGATCTATCCTTGAGTAGGATAAGCTATCTGGGACTAACTTTCTTGACTGGTTTAGAAACTTGAGAATCGTTCTCAAGCATGAACGCAAGTTGTATGTTCTGGATGCTCCAATCCCTGAGGACCCACCAGCTAATGCTACGAAAGCTGTGAAGGATGCGCATAATAAGCATGTCAACGATTCTACTGATGTTACATGCATTATATTGGCAACTATGGTTCCTGAACTTCAGAAGGACATGGAACTAATGGAAGCCTACGACATGGCTGTAACGCTAAAGGAAATGTTCCAACAAAGAAGCTAGGCAAGAAAGGTTCGAGACAAGCCAAGAACCCGCATTCTTATAAGATGACTTGAGGGTGCGTCGCTAGTCTTCATGTTTTGAAGATGAAGGGCTATGTTGATCAACTTGATAGACTGGATTTCCCATAAGCCAAGAGTTGGCTACAGATTTGATCCTAAATTCATTACCGGAAAGTTACACACAATTTGTAATGAACTACAATATGAATAATATGGAGAAATCAATTTCAGAGTTGCATTTGATGCTCAAAACTGCTGAACAAAATATCAAGACATCCTCTAGTAATGTGCTGATGGTCCAAAAGGGAAAGGGAATGAAGAAGAAAGGCAAAGACAAAGGCAAGGCTAAAGTTGCCAAGGTCGTCGCTACACTGTCGCAAAGCTCGTGGAACAAGTCAAGCCCCACTGCTCCTCGCTTCAAAGCACCAAAAGGAAAAAGAAGGAAATTGTCATTTCGCCATGCACTGGACATTGGTTCGTAAATTGCAAACTCTATCTCGGAAGATCTAAAGAAGAAAAAGGGTAGTGCGACTACCACTGTGTATTTATGTTATTGAAATTAATATATCTACTAGTGATTCCCGGGTATTGGATACCGGATATGGATCTCACATTTGTATAAATGTGCAGGAACTCACCAGAAGTAGGAAACTGAAAAAAGGAGAAGTCATCCTGCGCGTAGGGAATAGAGCAAGAGTTGCTGCCCTGGCTGTTGGATCATATAACTTAGTCTTACATAGTGGACTTATTTTAACTTTAAATAATTGTTATTATGTGCCTGCCTTGAGCAGAAACATCATTTCCGTTTCATGTTTAGATATGAATGGTTTTGATTTTGTTATTGTGAATAATAGATGTTCAATTTCTCGTAAAGATATTTTTTATGCAAATGTTAATTTGTGTGATGGTCTTTATATTCTAAGCATGAAAAGGTCCACTGATACTCTAATCTTTAACATAAATACAAAGAGATTCAAGTCAAATGATTTGAATCAAACCTATCTTTGGCATTGTCGTCTCGGCCACATAAATGAGAAACGCACAGCGAAGCTCCATAAAGATGGACTTCTAGATTAATTTGATTTGGAATTATATGAAACGTGCGTATCTTGCTTACTAGGTAAGATGACTAAAAGTCCCTTTACTGGACATAGTGAAAAGGCAAGTGATTTATTAGGTCTAATACATACTGATGTATGCGGTCCTATAAACACAATGGCTAGAGGAGGTTATCCGTACTTCATTACATTTACTGATGATTTCAGCAGATATGGTTAATTATATCTTATGAAACATAAAGCTGAATCATTTGAGATGTTTCAAATATTTTAAAATGAAGTGCAGAATCAACTTGGTAAAACTATCAAAGCACTTCGATCAGATCGAGGTGGTGAATATTTGAGCCAAGAATTTGATGATCATCTTAAAAATTGTGAGATTGTCTTACAATTAACTCCACTAGCAACTCCACAATGGAATGGAGTTTCTAAAAGGAGAAATCGAACCTTATTAGATATGGTTCGATCTATGATGAGTCATGCGGATCTTCCATTATCCTTTTGGGGTTATACATTACAAACTGCAGCTTTCACTCTAAATCGAGTTCCTTCTAAAGCGATTGATAAAACACCATATGAGATATGGTACGGGAAGAGACCTAGTTTGTTTTCTTTAAGATTTGGGGTTGTGAGGCTTACGTAAAGCGACAAGTCTCAGAAAAACTAGCACCTAAATTTGACAAGTGTCTATTTGTGGGGTATCCTAAGGAAACAAAAGGATATTACTTTTATAATCCCACTAAGAACAAAGTGTTTATTGCTCGGTATGGTGCCTTTATGGAAAAATAATTTATTTCAAAAGACACTAGTGGAAGAAAAATAAATCTTAAAGAAGTTCAAGAATCACAGATAAACACTGAACCGCTACTGGAAGTTCAACAACGTTATGAACCAGTTGAACCTCCGCAAGTGACACAAGGCCCACGTAAATCTGGTAGGGTAAGACATGAGCCAGAGAGATTCGGATTTCTCATTACTGATAGTCGTGATGTGTTGCTTATGGATCAAAATGAGCCTGCCACTTATCAGGAGGCTATGTCTGGATCAGACTCAGATAAATGGCTAAGTGCCATGAATTATGAGATGCAATCCATGTATGATAACCAAGTTTGGTACTTGGTTGATTTACCTGAAGGTGGTAAGATCATTGGATGTAAATGGGTTTTCAAGAAGAAAACTGACATGGATGGCAATGCTTAAATCCATAAGAATTTTAATTGCTATAGCAAAAGGTTTCAGGCAGACTCAAGGTGTTGATTATGATGAAACTTTTTCGCCAGTAGCCATGCTTAAATCCATAAGAATTTTAATTGCCATTGCTGCATATTATGACTATGAGATATGACAAATGGATGTAAAAACAACATTTCTTAATGGAAAGTGCTTGAGGATGTGTATTTTGACACAACCTGAAGGTTTTGTACATCCTGAAAATTCTAGGAAGGTATGCAAGCTTCAAAGATCCATTTATGGATTAAAGCAAGCTTCTCGGAGTTGGAATCTTCATTTTGATGAAGCAATCAAGGATTTTGGTTTTATTAAGAACGAAGATGAGTTTTGTGTATACAAGAAGGTCAGTGGGAGTGTAGTTGTTTTTCTGGTACTGTATGTTGATGATATATTACTTATTGGAAATGACATCCCAACATTGCAGAGTGTCAAGTCTTGGTTAGGGAAGTGTTTCTCAATAAAAGACTTAGAAGATGCAGCCTATATCCTAGGGATAAGGATCTATAGGGATAGATCTAAGAGGCTAATCGGTCTAAGTCAGAGTGCTTACATAGACAAGGTGCTGAATAGGTTCAGTTTGCAAGACTCTAAAAGAGGATGGTTGCCAATGTCACATGGCATAAGTCTCAGCAAGAATCAATGTCCTAAGACAAATGATGAGCGAGACCGTATGAATAAGATTCCATATGCATCAGCTATTGGATCTATCATGTATGACATGCTATGCACTCGACCTGATGTATCATATGCTTTGAGCACTACAAGCAGATATTAGTCAGATCCTGGTGAGAGTCATTGGATAGCAGTAAATAACATCCTTAAGTACTTAAGAAGGACTAAGGAAGTGTTCTTGGTCTACGGAGGTTTTGAGAATGATCTAGTTGTAAATGGTTACACAGATGCAAATTTTCAAACTGATATAGATGAATTTAGATCACAGTCTGGATATGTGTTTACTTTGAATGGGGGTGCAGTAAGTTGGAAAAGTTCGAAGCAAGAAACTGTGGCAGATTCTACAATAGAAGCTGAGTATATTGCAGCGTCCAATGCAACAAAGGAGGCAGTTTGGATCAAAAAGTTCATTTCTGAACTAGGTGTGGCTCAAAGTATTGCTAACCCTGTTTGTTTGTATTATGACAATAATGGGGCAGTAGCACATGCCAAGGAACCTAGATCACACCATAGATCCAAACATATACTCAGGCGTTTTCATCTCATCAGAGAAATCATTGAGATGGGAAACGTGAAGATTTGCTGAGTACCTACTGAAGACAACATTGCGGATCCATTGACAAAGGCTCTTCCACAAGCGAAACGTGATGGTCATGTTAGATCATTAGGCATTAGATGCATGAATGATTGGCCCTAGAGCAAGTGGGAGATGTTGGGAAATGTGTCCTAGGTCAATCCATTAATAGTCTTTATGAATACATTTTAGTTAATAAAATAGAGGATTTCATTTGTTGTTTATTATAACTGATTTGCATGTTTACATTATAATAAGATCCATGGGTATTTATAGAAATATCCTAAATGTCCTTAGTCGATTATTATACTGGGAACTATAATGAATTAAGACTGGTGTGAGTCTTGATTGATGATCATACAATGATCATACGTATAGGAATACGAATCAAGATCATGAGTACTTGTTAGGGAACAAAGTACTGGATCGACCCGCTATGAGAACATCACATGGATTAAGTCATAGTTATTCTCATGATATGTATATTATTCAGTCATCTGACTTGAGATTACCAGAGACTTCAAAATTAATAATACAGTGATTTGACACAATCAAACGTTGTCTTTAACCGGATGATTATAAATGTTGTGATTGGTTACTGTGTGAATAATGTGGTGAAGTTGTGTAATCGAGATAGAATTTGTCCCTCTCATATAGAGAGAGATATCCAGTGGATCCCTCGATGTGTTAGACTGTTAAAAGGCCTAGTCTAAGTGAATTGATATTGATCAATATCCCTTGGACGTTTTCAGTCTACTTGGAGATCGAGACTAGTACGATCGAACACGTTGGATGACAATTCCATGCCTTATGTTTGATTAAAAGGATATCATGTGGCAAAAGGATGTTATATACACTATTGATTAGGTTGTATCGATTTGATATTCGTACAACTTGGGTAGTCATAATGTCTTGCAAGAGGCCGCTTATAACTTGTATACCAAAATGTGTTTTGGTACACTGCCAACATTGTATGAGCCTATTGAGTCACACACTAAGAATGGTTTTGCGAGATTTTAGGATGGTTTAGAAAAACAAATTTTATATGATAAAATTCATGACAGAAACGTCCTTGTAGTGTATTACACTTATACTTCTTTACGTAAGTGTATATGTGTAATTTACTTAACCGTCTATATACAAGGGTTGTATAAATAGACGCTTTGAGTTAGAATACAAGTACAAAAGATTAAAAGGCCAAAAACGTTATTTTCGTTTTAAGAAACGACTTAGAGTTTTTTGGTATGCGCTGGATCGTTTTGGAGAGAAACAAAAATGTTTGGTAATCTCTCGAAGCTAGCACTTCAAATCTCGCCGCCGTTCGTGCGTGGATTGCTTATAGAGGGCGTTCGTTGTTGGTAGCGCCTTAGAGATCGATTAACCTTCGTAAAGGTACATTATTGTGATCGAGGTATGATTAATTTTTTATAGTTTAAACGTGTTTTAATGGAATTAAATTCGGATCCAAAATTGTTGGGGTTTTTCTCAAAATTGTTTTTGAAATCTCCGCACTACGCCCATGAACCCCAAAACCAACATAATCCTTTAGCCCCCTCGAGATCCATTACAAGTGTTTTAGAGTGGTTTAGAGGTGTTTAGATAGCAAGGTCGGTTATCAAAATTCTCAAACCAGTCCCTTAATGTCAACTGTTGACTATTGGGGAACGTGCTCCTTACTCTTGGGAGCGCGCTCCTAGACAAGTAGTACGCTATGTGGTTTATATAGCACGCTACGTGTTCTTCCTCAAGAACACATTGCTACCCAGAATGGGGAGCGTGCTCCCTGCGTTAGGCAACAAGATTTCTAACTCGAGAATTCTGCTCCTCAACGCTCCAAGGCCATTGCCATAGTTGTCGACCTCATCCTCGACTTAAAGGGAATCACAAACCTCTCAAAAAGCCAGAGGCACGGTTTAATTCATCAAATTGCAAAATCATCATGCATTCAACAATTGATCAAAATACCCAATTCATGCAATCAAATTATAAATTCAATTTCAAAACACAAATTGGTAGCCTCAATTACCTTTGAAAACATGGAAACACCATTTGGTGAAATATATGAAGAAAATGGTGAGATTTTGATTACCTTAGTGAGGAATCCCCTAATTATTCAACCCCTTAGCTCCTGAATTCCCAAAAATTTTCACCCCAAGTGCTCCAAAATCTCATATTTGCATGTGTAGAGTTTTAGTGTTTTTGATCAAAATCCCACTAAGTCGTGATATTTATATGGTTTGTCCTAACTAGTGTGCACCCACATCCTGAGGACGATCCAAAGGTTATCATTTAAACCCGCTGAACACTTTGGTGACTCCCATGGTGACATATCTTGCCTAGACACACTAAATTAGGATCATCTCAATGAGTATCAATGGTTCTCAATTTATTGTCCAAACTAACTATAGGCCTTTGCTTTGATTTAAATAAATTAACTTGTACATACTCATTTAGGTAGTCTCATTGAGTTACAAGATTGTACACAAGGTTATATGACTACTCGGTACCCAATGCCCCGCGCCTCGACACGCATCTTGAAGTGTGCCATAGCTTGTACACATTAAATAATTAAATGAGATCAATTTAGGCTATGGTTATATCTACAATTAATGTGTCACATTTACCTTACCTATACTCTTAAATATTTAATTTGTGTTGTCTAGACTTAATGTACCCGTACTTTGCCTCTGTGTCGACATGCTTTTCGAGGCAACTACCCGTCATACAATCTCACATGACATAGCAGTTAAATACACACAGGCGATGCAATAATGAATAAAATAATAATTTAACATCGTATTTAGACAACCTACAAAAAATAACTAATATACCTAGTTAGGCGTGCCTTAGCTTATCTGCAGTGTTCATGTGGGTCCAAGCTTGCGTTCGAGTCTGAAACTAATTAATAATAACGACGTTAATAAAATCGGGTCGATACAACTAGGTTCTCTAAGTTTCTTCCTCAAATGCCTTCTAATGGATATAAACTCTGTCAAGGTAACCAAATCCATGCTCGAGTTTCCACCTTCATTGGTTCTTGGGAGCATGGAATGAAAATTCTTCGAAGTTTGATCAAATTAGTCGAATTAATTAGGTTTCATAAGCAAAATTTTACAAAACTTTCATCGAAGTTAAAGAGTACTGATAAGATATATAAATTTCAATGTTAATTGTACGAAAAGTGAAATATTGTTAAAGAGTAAAATCAAGTTAGAAGATAAAAGACCAAAATTTAATCTCATTTATGACTAATGGATTCTAAAAATCTGTGTTAAAAAAAACAATATCCATAATGATCAAATCTCTCATAAAATCTATCAAAATT
Source organism: Stephania japonica (assembly GCA_039657345.1). Lineage (NCBI taxonomy): Eukaryota > Viridiplantae > Streptophyta > Magnoliopsida > Ranunculales > Menispermaceae > Stephania > Stephania japonica. Next base: position 12,235,908 of record CM077562.1, read on the forward strand.
TAAGTTTAAAAAAACTTAAGATCAAGTATAGATAGAGAAACAAATACATAATATCATAAAAAAAACACTTTTGATGCATTTTGACAAATTTTGGAAGTTCTCTAACACTTAAATGAAGTTATTTATACTTCTTTATCACGTCGAGATTTTACATAAATTTCTTATGTTGAATTGCACTTCTTCGAATTAATTTTATATTTTATGTGAGCAAAATTATAAGCGAAGTTGAATTTTCTATCCTTGTTTGGGAGCCATATAACTCGCATCGAAAAATTCCCCTGGCTAGCTCGATGGACAATTACGCCCACACCAGCGCTAGCGGGCCCCTGACGCCACCAACTTGGGCTTGGGCCGTGTTTTTCTCCGCAACATGGTTGTGTTTAGGGCATTATAAGCCTATATCGTAAAGAGAATAAGATCTCCATTTGGGCTCATAGCTGCTGTGGCGGGTTTGTACTTTTTTTTAAAGAAAAATCGAAGTTTCATTAATCATTAATGGCTCGGTACGAGACCAGACGTAGAATAAAAGAAGTGCATTAATTCGCTAATCCTATATGTTCAAAAGAAATGTCATTACTTTAGTTGTGAATGGGATTGTGAAATTAAAATAGTTTGACAATTAGGGACTGTTTACTACAACGTTGAAACATATTACTATATACAAACACTCGCTAGAACCACATAACGAATAACGAAACTTCTCAACAAAGAGAAGAAAAGCTAAAACTTCTCGACAAAGAGAAGACAAAATCAAGACTTCTAACAAAGGGAAGACAAACTACCTAAAAATACAACTAAAATAAAGACCAACACAATAGCCGCACAGATCCAAAAACAAGTGCTAAGGAAGATGTTCCGCAACAACTAGGTCCAATCTTTTCAGATCAGAAAAGATCTACACTTTATTGAACACATAAAATACAGAGATATGGAGATTGGAACTACCACCGATTAAAAGAGAAGATCGGCGGTGGTTCAAGATCTTTAATCAAGAGAGAAAACTCAAAAAATTATCTTAGGGCTAGGGCTAGCCGCCAAGAGGAGAGGAGATCGACAAGTTTATACTTTTGTGTACTATTATTATAAAATAGTGGTAAACAGACCCCACTGTTTGCTCAAGGGATCCCAGTTTTTAGTTATGTTTTTGCCCCTTAGTAAAATGAACCAACTATCCCTCTATATTAAAGAGTTTTTACTTACCCATACCCAACTCACCACAATCACCCATACCCCAGTTACTCCTCTCTTAATCACACTCTTACCTTCGGTCCAAATTCGATGAAATTCGAGTAAAACCCCATCGATTCGATGCCATGGGTACATTCCTCTCCTCTTTTCGCATCCATTTCTAGTTGTTCTTGGATTTTTTTGCCTTCTTTAGTCTATAGTATTTTGTGGTTTGTTGTTGAGTTTAGGGTTTCGATTTGGGGATTGATCTTGCATTTTAGGTACTAAATGTCGATGGAATTGAGAATATCAAGTGATTCCAAGCAAAACCCACTATTTTTTGTCATTTTTATATATTTTTTGGAGTTTTAGATTTTTTATTTTGTTCATTATTGTTGCCTCGGGGTCTTGGATAGACAAGGTTGACACATCTAAAGAGGTCTCAGATACACAGGGCCGACACATCTAAAGACGTCTCAGATACACAGGGCAGACTCCTCTTAAGAGCTTTTGACTGGATCTTTCCGTCACCCACTGAGACCGATACCACTTCACAATCTCGGTGGGAGGTGACCGAGATCTCTAAAGAAGTTTCGGTCAGAATCGGACGATACCTCTAAATTGGTTTCGATCGGAGCGTTGTGCGACCGAAACCCGTGGGTGACACTTCTTCATTTCTAGGGCATGGTGCGACCACATTCGACCTTGTTCAACGAAAACACACTTCTACGACACTTGTAACCTAGTTCAAGTGCTTTGTAATGGCTAACATCGAGAAATAGAGAGGATTAAGGGGTGCTGGGATGAGGCCGGTAGTGGCAAGCCTACATGTAAATTTTCGTGGGCTATAACCCAGAGTAATTTGCATGTAACCCCGCATTAGTATATGCTTAGAGACAAAAAAAAAAAAGAAAATTATCAAAGCATAGTCCAACCCATCAAAAAGCTATAGCCCACCCTAATTTCAAAAAAAAAGAAAAATGTTGAACAGGAAAGGAAAACGTAAAAGGTAAAAGTTTGTAATTTTGTCATTCAATGATGTTATTACTTTCACTATCTAATCTACATGTCTGGCTTATTTTATATTTTTAAACGTGGGACTATCCATTAAAAAATTTATATTGCAAATCATTTATTAATTTTTTTTTACTGCTAACCATGACGATGTACATAGGTTGCTACATCAAACTTTATTTTCCTTAAAAGATCAGATAATTTTTTATTTCCATTAAAAGAAGATAATTAGCATTAGCTAATATGAAATAGATTGATTCTTCTTTTATTTAAATAAAAATTACAATATTTTACTTATCTTAGTCTAGCCCAGGGCTCCTTAAATTCATGGGTCCACCCCCGGAGGCCGGACGAGGGCGATGGGGTGAACAAAAGTATTCTTGGAATTTAGAAAAAAATTGGGATAAACAAAGTAAAAATAATTTAAAATTGGAGTACACTATAGTAATAGGGTCCCTTGAGCAAATAATAGGGTCCGTTTAGCTGCTACTTTATTACAATAGTAAATTGCACACAAGTACATTTTTTTTTTCTTAAAAAAATACAGAAAAAAAAATGGCAAAAAAAAAAAAAAAAAAAAAAAACATTATTACAGGTGGATAGATATAGTTTTAGTTAGCCGTTATAAGCGTTAACTAAGTAGATAAGTAGATCAGCATATTACCCCCACGAATGCGCACCGACTTGCATGCATGCACGCGCTTTGTTTGTACATATATAAATAATAACACCATCAACCAATCAAGATTTCTTTGATTCTTCTTGTTATTATCGTTCTTCATAGCTCCCGTTTCTCTGATTCTTCATCAAAGTTAAATCAATATGGCATTGTGTTCGGTTCTTGGTGGTTCAGGTTCATCAGATGTTCTTTTTCGCCGCGGTTACGTGTTTGCTCCGACAGATTTGGAGTTACTCCATCACTTTCTTCTTCCCAAAACACAAAACCCCGGCATCCAATTCGAAGAGATTCACGACCTTGCCGATAGCATCATCAATTATTTACCCGACATCCTCACAAGTAAGTATATATAGTTGTGTGATAGTGTTCATTGCCTTTTTTTTTTTTTTAAAAAAAAATAGTGTTCATTGTCTTATTTGCTTGTTCATATTGTTTTTTTCTTCTTTTTCTCTGTCTTTATTATGTCATGAAGTTGACCCACTAGGGTTAGGGTTAGGGTTTGGAACTCATGCATGCATCTATATACAGTGGCTTTTTTTGTCCAAATTAATAATATAGTATATTTTACATTAATTCTTGGCAGGTTTGTACGAGAGAAAGAGAGCCAAAGAATGGTACTTCTTCAGCCCTAGAATCAAGAAACACAAGAATAGCTCTAGGTCGAATAGGTGCATTGTTGATCGAGTGGATATCTTGGAGAGCTTCTCTTGGACAAAGACAAGATGTTGTAGGATACAATGGGCAATTCTTGGGAAATAAGGCAAGTATTGAACTTCTTTGAAGCAAAAAATTTGAAGACCGATTGGATCATGCAAGAATACATATTGGCTCCGCAATATCACTCACACGGGAAGGTATATAATATATAACCACAGAATTTTTTATCATTAGTTAATCGGTTGACAATCAATAATGCACATATTAGAATTTTTACTCAGACGTTCATTCATTATAACATACATCCAAATATCTTAACTGTAAGATTAAAAAAACTAAAAAACAAAGTCCTAGCTAGCTTGGGTCCGATTGAATTGGTGAAGTAGTAATTAAAGTTATTGATAAGATGTGTTTGATGACCAATAAATATGATGTCATTAGATTGAATTCATTTGTCCAACTCCGAATATATTGGTTTTGCCTAGGTCATGGAATTGGGGTAGTCTAACTGGTTCTCGTGGGAATAGTCAAGCCTAAGTTCCTAAGGAAGGGCTGAAAAGGCTCGAACATCCACGATTATAAAAAAAATAAAAACCCTAGGGAAATGTGTCCACCTTTATATTTTTCTGCATGTTTTATTGCCAGCTTCAAATTAATAATTAATCTCATAGTAGCACGCATTAACAATTGTTCCCGTTTCTTTTAATAATATATTGGAATGTTTTTTCTTATAAGAATTGTTATTGTACTGAATATTAATTAATTTGTTGTTTAAAATTCTCTTTGCCATACAGTTTGAAGATTACGCCCTTTGCAAGATCTACAAAAAGAGTAACAAAGCTAATACTAGTACTAAAACCAACACTACATCAACTGTCCTAGTTGATCATCATCAATTCGAGGAAGAGAATAAGTTCGATGTTGGTGCTCAAGAAGGCGCGGTGAACTGCATTAATGTGCCATATCTACCTTCTTATTCTTGTGGAGATGTCAATGGTGTTGGTCATGAAGAAGCAGCCTTGGTGCCTCCCATGAATAATATCACTGCCCATGAACAATACATCAATGTTGATCAATATTATGTTCAAGGAGGCACGATGAACGAAGCCGCCATGGTACTACCAGCGCTGCCTTACTATTCTTGTGGAGACGTCGACGGTGATCAGCAGTCAATAACCGTGCCCGCTGGTGCTGCGCAAGAAGTCACGGCGTCAATGATCAACAACCTGCAGGATCAGCCATTATTACTTTTCATGGCTACCAACAGTGCCATCATCGACGCAGACATGGGTGCCGTCAACAGTGGCGGCACTACTAGTTGTTTTGATGATCATGAGAATATTGAAATTGACTCACTCCTATTAGATATCGACTGTGATATTGATAATGAAGAATTCATGACAATTATGGAAGCCGCCTACAACAATCCTGATACAGCGCCGAATGCTGGAGCTGAGGTTGAGACGATAGAAGTTACGGATGCAGATCAGCCATCATCATCATCACCATCAGTGACTGCCGCTGCCATTAGCATGGACACAGACATTATGAGAGACGAGCAGAATGACATCTTTGCTGAGCTTCAGCCCTTGTCTCCATTGAAGAATACTTGCCATTTCACTTAATGGCCTGATGATGACTACATTCCAGATTTCTCACAAGACCTTGCATATGATTTGTGTTTAGACACTTGTGTTTAATTAGAGACTTGTTAGGCTAAGTGGTTGTTCATTTACACCCTCATAGTATTTGTAATTGAATTTGATTAATTGGGTGTATGCGAACACCATCACAGTTTTTGTAATTGATTCGATTCAATTGTATAAAAACACAGTTATTTTTTTCTCGTCAACTTTCCTGCATCCTTAATGCCCTCAACGTGCATCGCATCAAATATGAATGTCGTTGTTTCGTTGTCTAGCTAGATAGTTTAATTTCTTTCATGGATCACATAGGATCTCTAATCACATGCAAGCTTAATTTGTTTCCTTGGAAAAAAAAATGTCATTGATTTGTTAATTTGAACGATTTTAAATTAAGCTTGCCTTCGATGATACGTACATGCAATCGATCGATGAAATTATCTTATATTAATTTAATTAATCAACTGGAATGTGTTGCAGAGTTCAAAACTTGATGCTCTTGCTTCTCAGTTGGAGCGTTTTTGTTCTCCACAAGCAAACTTGTTGAGGGAGGACCACATATGCTTAACACCACCTGCAAAACAAAAATAGGTTGTAATGTTAAAAATTCACTATGAGTTCATCTGACATGGAAATGGCACAGTAGACAGATTTGATTTCTGATTTCATTCAAGTAGAACTTCTGTAAATATGATCTGCATAATCATAGATTAAGACGAGAAAAGGCGAAAAAGGATTCAACAAACTTACAGGAAGAAACACAAGACCATGCAAGAAACCTACAAGGAGCAATGCTAAGTACATTTGGAAATAATAAACCTGCAAAGGACAGATTGGTTGGATTTAAAATGGTGATCAAAACTCATTTGATGCATATAGAATTGAAATAGTTGAGAGAGTAGATTTATGCACCACAAAAACTTCCGATCTTGCAAAACGTAGGACGATCACTCCAATTAGTTTCGTAAGGGTGATTCCACTGCAGAATAGTATCATAAACATAAGAAGTTATTATTGAACAAACGGTTACTAGAAACACAACGCTAACTCAAATGAGAGATCTAATCAACCTAACATCATTTCCATTAATCACATGGACATAATTTAAGCATCCATGAAAATTATAGACTCGTATACCCTAGCAAAACTCCACCTTAGTAGTACTTGATATTAAGATAAAACTACGACTTAATAGGAATAAAAGAGACAATGACCCTAGAATAAAGTGGTGGAACCTAAAAAATAGTAAACAAGTAGAGTTTAGTGAAAAACTATGAAAAGAAAACGTTTGGAATCTTGATTTATATGCTAATACAATGTGGCTAGAAATGAGTACATGCATAAGGAGAGTAGCGTCAAACGTATTAGGTATGTCTAAAGGCTGGGGACCACCAAAGAAGGAAACATGGTGGTATAACGAGGATGTCCATAAAGTAATTAAGACTAAAAGAGAGATGAATAAAAAAAATACCTAGGTGTCAAGATGAAGATGTGTACAATCAATTTAGATAAGCACGAAAACAAGCTAAAAAAGTAGTTAGTCAAGCTAAAACAAACCTCATGGAAGATTTATATACAAAGTTAGGTAATAGGGGTGGCGAAAAATATATTTATAGACTAGCAAAATTAAGAGATAAAAAGAAACAATACCTAAGCTATGTAAGATTTGTTAAGGACGAATATCAAAATGTTTTAATGTACTAAGATGATATTAAGAAGAAATGGAGAAGCTACTACGATAGTTTGTTTAATGATGGCCAAGTTGATATCATAGTGGATGAAAACTCACACCAAGAAAGAAATGTAAACTATACACGCAATATTAGAATTTCGGAAGTAAAAGAGGCATTGAAAAAGATGAAAATAGGGAAAGCATGTGGCCTACATGAAATACCCATAGAGGTTTGGAAATGCTTAGTAGAAATTGGATTTACTTGGTTAACAAAACTCTTCATCAAAGCTTTAAAATCAAAACGGATGCAAATGGATTGGAGAAGAAGCACGCTTGTACCAATATTCAAAAACAAAGGAGATTCAAAGTTGTTAAAGCTACCAGGGAATTAAACTTATGAGTCATACTATGAAACTTTGGGAAAAGATAATTGACAATAGACTAAGAAAAGAAACAACAATATCAGATAATCAATTTGGTTTCATGCCTAGAAGGTCAACTATGGGGTGATTTCCTCGTAAGAAGATTGTTGGAAAAATACAGAGAAAAGAAAAAGGATCTTCGTATGGTATTTGTAGATTTAAAAAAAAGCATATGATAGGGTTCCTAGAGATATTCTTTGGTGGGTTCTAGAAAGAAAAGGAGTGCATGCTAGATACATAGACATTATTAAGGATACATATGAGGGAGTAGTAACGAGTATAAAGACATTTGGAGGAATTACAAAAGAATTTCTCATTACGATAGGACTACATCAAGGATCAGCTTTAAGCTCATATCTCTTTACTCTAGTTATGGATAAACTAACTAGGCATATTCAAGAAGATATACCATGGTGTGTGTTATTTGCAGATGATATTGTCTTAGTGGACAAAATAAGAGATGGAGTGAATAGGAAATTAGAACTTTGGAGGAATACATTAGAATCCAAAGGCTTTAGTTTGAGTAGGACGAAGACCGAATATATGCAATGTAAGTTTAGAAATACTAAACATGGAGATCATGGAGTGACAAAATTAGGGGAAGTAGAAGTTCTTAAGGTGAAACACTTAAGATATCTAGGATCAATCATACAAAATGATGGTAATATTGAGAATGAAGTTACACATATAATTCAAGTTTGATGAAAAAAATAGAGTGCAACAGGTGTGATCTATGATAAAAATATCCCTATCAAGTTAAAAGAAAATTTTTATAGGACCGCAATTAGGCCAGCTATGCTCTATGGAAGTGAATATTGGGCGATAAAGCAACAACAATTACATTAAATGAACGTAGTAGAAATGAGGATGCTTAGGTGGATGTGTGGTAAAACTCGTAACGATAGAATAAGAAACACATAAATTCAAAGAAATGTAGGAGTAGCACCAATTGACACAAAGATTAGGAAAAGGCGGTTGCGGTGGTTTGGACTCCTGCAAAGACGGCCTACAAATGCTCCCACTAGAAAACTTGATTCAATAGAAATTGATGAAATTCGACGAGGTACGGGTAGACCGAAGTTAACTTGCGATGCATTAATTAGGAGGGACTTGAATGGTTTGGAATGCTCACCATCAATTGCACAAAATCGAGCATAATGGAAGAGTTTGATCCATGTAGTGGACCCCAATTAATTTGGTATTGAGGCTATGTTGTTGTTGTATGCCCTAGCCCAAGTTCTCTTTACAGTGAAATTCAGGTATAGTTTTTGTTTCCACAATAAGAACCAGTGACGGACTTTGAGAACAGTGCAATAAGCATGCAAACATTTAGGGGTTCTTTTAGTTTATAAGAGAGTGGGAGTCAACCTGAAGACAGAGGCACCCACGGTACTCAATGATTCCCTCATGCGATTCTCTCTATCCCCAGTGCTTGCCTAGACATTAACAGCATAATTCAATATTTTATTAGTTCATCAGCATACACATTCGCTAAAACTAGCCAATAGCAAATCAAAAAATAGAAAACACTAACCAAGAAAGCGTATATTATGTGGACACAGAACTCAATAGCAATTCCGATTGACATCACGAGGTTTACTACGAGAGATTGCATTCAAATTTGGATATTCAAAATTGCCATTACACCCTGCAAAGATTAATTAAGAGATGATTAATGTTGAAGATGGAGTAATTCACTACAGATCACTAAGTAAAACCTGAATCAACTAGAACCAAAAATTAACTTTCAAGTTTCAACTATATAGCGTTTTCCTTCTTTCCACCACCTTCTGTAATGGCAGTAAAGGAGGACGATAATACATAAAACTCAAGCTGTATGATATGCAACCAAAACACCACAATTAAACTATAAGAAAACGCTATAAAAACTAGAATAAAACCAATTATGCTGCACGGATGTGGCGGTTGGGAGATAAAGAAACATCTACATAAAATGGGGTTTGATAGATACGAGATAGTGTGGTAAAACACACGAGGATAGAATAAAGAATATGGAAAATTCACGAAAAAGTAAGAGTAGCATCAGTAGAGAAATAAAATAAAATAAAATTAGAGAAGGGTGTTGCGGTTTGAGTCAACCTACAAATTTGCTAGTTAGAAGTCTTGATGTGTAGAAATTGATAGAATTTGGAGGTAGGGTACACAAAAGATAAAAGATTTAATAGATTACTAAATGACATTGTCAACTACATCAAATAAAATTACATGTAAAGTTGGATCCATGTAGTCAATCCCAATTAATTTGTGATTGAAGCTTTGCTTGTAAATTTTTAAAGGAAAAGGTTCAATAAAAATATATAGGTAGATGAAGACAATTAAATTCATATGCTAAATGACTAGTGAAAAGACCAAGAAAAGAAAAATACCCAAGTCACGCATCAATCAGGCATAATACTCACAATGAGTGTAACGATGCATTTCAGATGTTCTAACAAAAAAACTTGTGCAATATGACTTCTATGTGGGTTTCTAGTTGTCTAAACTTTGCAGAGAAATTTCCTAGAGTTGGGTTTGTGGATGAGATAATCTAGCATTTTTTATTTCTTAGGATATTTTACCGCATTAAGATTCTCTTAGTCACTCACTAAGGCTCCTAAAATAGCACACTTGTTCCAGCATTAGAATTTATTTTGTCAGATGATCTTACTAGTTCTATTTCATATATACTGGAATCATGAAAAACATGCCTAGTTTTCTGCCAGAGCGGAGGATGAAAAAAAAAAAAAAAAAAGAAAAACTTGAACTTCAAAATGAAAGAATTTAAAAGTCATTGCTTAATGTCCATCCATTCATGTCAGTCAGCAGAATATGTTCCTACTTCCAACTAGTGTGATTTTTTTTTTTCAATGATTCTACCAAGGTCCTTGCACAGTTTATCTCAAAATAATACTAAATTAGAAAATACAGCATAATTTTGCAACTGAATGTTCAACATTGACAACTTTTCAGAGTATGAAAATAGTTTTGGTAAAACAGGTTATTCACTATTCTAGTTTGGATAACAGCATGATAAGAAGAATGACATACCATGAGATCCACAACAACCATGGCCAACACAAGCAAAATGATAGCTGAGCTCCATAAACTGCATTTCAATGCGCAAGCAAGAGAATTGCCAACATTAATCTCCACAAGGAATAAAAAAGGTCACGCACAGTGGCCATTGCAATATGACAGAAGTAAACCAAGTATAGACTTGATGGCTTAGGCCTTCACATCAAGATTTCAAAAAAATAATTAAGGGATACAAGTAAGTCAAAATCAACAATTTGAAGATGGATACCTGCAGGTGATAATTAAGGAAACAGTAAATACAGCACCTGTTCAGTTGGAAAAATAGCAAGCTCGTTAAGTCCTTATGAATAAGTTGAATGAACTGTAATTAAGTCTATGCATGCATAACATAACACATGGATACATACAGAAGAATTCGTGGCAAGCTGAGGGAGCAGAAGGCCATCAGTAAATAAAATCATTAGAATAATTAGAAAAACCTCTGATTTCAAAAAAAAAAAAAAAGACTACGGCAAAATATGTGAATGTGACTTTCTCCAAATGACTCTGTTGGAGATAAGAGAATAATCCCACATGGACTAGCTGAAAAGAAATACAAAGGTTATAAGTTTGGAATTGAGAACTCCAACTTGCCTTGGCATTTTGGAGAACTTTTCCCACTTCTAAACTAAAGCCCACACATTAAACTAGGCTCTCCTACACTCTCTCATGACTTGGACTTGGGCCTATTACAAAAAAGAACAGACTCCCTCAAGTTCAGACTGCAGGATAAATCATGCATGTGGAAGATCAAGAACTTTAAAAAGTTTCTGTAGGCTGTACTTTTCCACTTCATAATTTAGCCAAAACAAAAAGTTTGAGTGAAGATTTAGAATCAAAAGTTGCTTTGCTTTTGGAGAGTAGGAATGCTAACCAAGAGCTATGACAACATTTACCAATGTTGTCTTCCAAATATCCATGTATTGCTCGAAAAATATATAGAACATTGCGTACGGAAAGATATCAATCTCGCACCAAGAAAAAAAGGGGAAGTTAGGAAAGCAAATATGTCCGATCGTGAATTTTGAAAACTATTTTTTTTTTTTGAATCCTAAAAAGGCACATTCATCGTTCCTAACTCAAGAGAGTAAGCCAATCTATTACAACATTTCAACGAGTGAAATACAATAGATATTACATTGCATATTGAAGCCCAAAACTACCCTAATAAAATAGGAAGAACTACCCCCATAAAAGGGGATAACTTTATTATTCATTCCAAATGAATAATTACAAATATTTTAAGATGAAAATAGACGAGAGTTTTCTGTGTTTTATTTTAGCTTATAAAATGCCCAGGCCATTAATATATAATGTTTTCAAAATTCAAATAAAAAAAATTCTCAATGTTTAGTGAAATGAATTAAAATATATGTAACATACCATATACGAAATGCATATGAGAGAAGATTTCTGTATTAGATGCACCATAAAGCCATGCCTTAAGATGCAATGACAACTTTCACTTTTATCACTGAAAGGAAACATAAGTTGAGACTAATAGGTGGCCAGAAAGCAGAAAGAAACCACATCCCTTCCTTGGCACATAGAAAAGAAAAGACCTAAACATGCTTTTCCACGAAGTAACATTTTTTTAAAAGAAATTGATAAAACGTTTAGTAAAGCTAGAGCAAGCAGAAAACAAGATCAAGAGGGAAAACTTTCCAAGCCAGCAAAGCATGACTATAAAACAGATACGAAGCAAACACATGAAATGTATGACCAACTCATGACCTCTCAGCCAAAGGTTATCCATTGGTGAGCCTACAAATCATGGTCTTAGGATATGTTAGAAAGTTATCTTGCAAAGACAATTCCCCCAAGAAGATCCTTTTCAACAAAATCAACTCTACAAGTTATTTTCCAGTCAGTCAAGTATGTGATAAAAGAAGTGTCTCTTAAAGTATTTGCTACAACATTTCTTAGAGTAATAAAGCACATCAATTATATTTGTTTGATCCGTTTCATGAAGAGTGACAAAAGTTTTACGCTGGCTGTCAACCTATCGCAACCCTCCTCCATTTTCCACTCTTGGAAAATACGTTTGGGGCCTCCTTCCCCATTTTTTCGGGTATGAAAAAATGGGTTTGGGACCTCCCTTACCCATTCGGCGTCGGAGTCCTCCTTTATCCGGACTTGGGACCGGCTATGCAGTGCACACAGTGGACTGCATAGGTGGAGTTGTTGTTGTTGTAATAAAGCACTTCAATCAACAAAGCAGAGATGTCTGATCCAACTAGTAGATGTTGCAAATTTGCAATTAAATACCAGTTTTCCAATATCAATTAACAGAGAAAGTGCATTGTCATCAATCATTGAAACTGTTGCACTATTTTCAGGAAAGTACTAAATATTGTTGTTATGTTTTCAAATTCAACCAAAAAGAATTTAATCGTTGAAGCAGCAATTCCAGATATACAAAAGGAATGAGAGCTCTTCTACAGTTTTTCATGCAAGTGTCTAGACTCACCTTCAAAGAATCAGAAATCCTTGAGCTAAACTCACGAGCAGCCCGCATTGCATTTACAAAATCAATCTGCAACAACAAAAATAGTAATGGATTGATTAAACAAAGGCTTCCTAAACAAGCAAGTACAACCTAGACAAACTAAGTTTTTCACAATAAAGGTGTCTTCATACTTGCTTATTGAGTGGCGTATGATATGTACGAAATTCCGATGCTCGAATGACACCATTCTCATAATCTGAGTGAGAGAGAAACAGGCGCTAAATTAAATACCATTCACACAAGATCAATAAACATTAATTTTCGTCTGTACGAATGTAATTGAAAATCTGCTTCATGCCCCCCTCCCCCCGGTCCCAGATTTTTCAATGTTTAGTAACCTTAAAAATCCCTTTCAAGGTTTAAGTAATGGTTCTTAATTCATTAAAGAAGCTACTTAGAGCTACGGTTTTTCTCAATAAAGAAGGTTCTCTTTGTACAAAAAACAAATATACAGTCGAATTAATTAGTGAAGGATGGGCACAAAGCTCCTTACCCATTAAATGAACAGACTAGAGATTTACAGTCAAGTATAGTAATATAAATATTTATGTGTACCATTCAGATCCAAACTGCTAGTGTAAGCACCATGACCTCCCTTGGAACAGTCCGCTGAGGGTAGTGCGTTAAGGAACCATGGAAGTTTCTCTATGAATTGTTCTGTAGATGGTCTGTTATTATGCCAGTCTGAGTGAAGAAAACACTGAAACAACCACAAAAATTGATTTGAAAGCAAGTCTTCGTAAACATTAAAGTATGATTTACTCCATAGAAAATGACAAGCGAATGACTAGAAGTCTTTAAGGTATCATTACCGTCGTACAATCTCTGCACACCCCATCTAGTGCGCAAGAGCCTTGACCTGGTAAGCAGCAAGGGGGCTGTGGAATGAAGTTACTACAGTTAATACAATGGTGCAAAAAGGTGTAAACCACTTTCTTTATAGCTAAGATTGTTGGTATGCTAATTAGTACATGTATACTAGAAATTTACAGTACTATTATTTATTTCCCGACATGTGAATGAATATACAAGCAATTTATTGATAACGACTTCTGGAAAATGTAAACTGCAGTTGTACTTTGTTTTTTGTTAAGCAACTGCAGTTGTACTTTAAACATGCACAAAATATCCATGGACACCTACCTGATCATCAGGAGGACAGTAACTTCCATTTGTGAACTTTCGGCAGCATCCAAATGCTTCTGGAGACATCCAAACAAGAAAGTCATCCAGCCATGAAGCTGCTGGTTTAGCAATGTAACTTGATTCTGGTACTGTGGATGCCCTTGCAATCTGTGATGTGTGAAACAATTTCAGATGCAGAGAAAATCTTATGTTTGGATTCTTTAGGAAAATTAAGAATGATGCAATACGGTACCAACCAAAACTTATCATTGATTAGGTAGAGTATACATATTCTTGAATGCAGGCTAAAGAAGATGGTGACAGAGAGCCCAATAAGTTTATGGAATCAGACATTAAAATATGTAAAGAGGAACAAGATTCTAGCAGATAAAAAACTGATGCAACTGATCTGTTGATTAGAAAATAGGGAAACAAATCAAGCAAGAAGAGAGATCGAAGAGAATTAATGAAGAAGATTTGAAGAGCAATTCAGGGAGGAGAGGGAGAAAAGAAGAGACATAAAAAGCAGAATCTGAAGAGAGAGAGAGAGAGAGAGAGAGAGAGAGAGAGAGAGAGAGAGACTCCTTAAACTTCCTCTCACTATAAAAGTACAAGAAAAAACAAATAGAAACTAGATGCATTGTTCTATGCAAAAGAAAAAAGAAAACAAACGTAGTCTATAGGATAAAAAGATCTTCTCGAAATTTTACCTCATTCAATAGAGAGTTAGAATCACATTGGCTGATAGAGCATAGTTTGTTTGTATCTCTCGACTCGAACCGAGAAGAGGTAGTCGGACATTGATAAGAATTATAAATGAATATTGAACATAATTCCTACAAATAGATCTACTCAAGATGGAGAAATGGCATAATTTCTTTTTTTTTGGTAGATAAATGACATGCTTTCTGAAAAACACTTTTCAATGCAATAATCTAAAAAGTGTTCAAAAATCAAAACACTATTAATAGTCACCTAATACTGAAGGCAATTTAAAATAGACATCAAAGAATTGTGCATATAGAAACAAAATCTAGAATTCGATGACAATTTAGTAAATTTGCATGCTAGGTTGTTTTAATAATTTTCTAAATTCAAATTAACAAAAAAATGCTTTACTGATCAATGAGACCCTAAGATTTGTCCTCATTCATTATGGGAACTTTACAAGAAACTGAGATCTAAGAGTATTTTGGTCCCTTTTACAGTATAAGTCCTGGAAAAACTTTGTAGAATGAATTTTATAAGTGAATTAATCACAATAGAAATAAACAAGAGCCATAATTACATATTTTTTAGATGTCAACACATATAAATTTTTAATTCTTCTTTAATCAAAAGAGAGAACTTGATGAATGGGATTAGTGGGAATGTTAAAGTGAGACATTCAGTCAAATGACAAGGGCTCAACGCCAACCTAGAATTGAAACATTTGACTACAGAAAGTAAATTACATAACTTACATTAGGCCAAATTTATTAGTAATATGATACAAGGGAACAAAATTTCCACTCTTTGCTAAGAAATATTGTAGATCTCACCCATGCAGCAAAAGTATACTGTTGCCCATTTGTCTGTTTGACCAAGAAAGATGCATTAAAAATGCCTAAGCTAGATCATTGAACCTCATTGCAAATAACATATGGTATCTAATTATGTTAATATAATACAGTCACTCCAAGTGCCCTGGACTGTTTACAGAAACATCACTGATTTCCAATTTGAAAGTACATCAAGATCTAGATAAACGTCATAAGGTATAAAACAAGTCCTCCTTACATTTGAATATGGAAAATACTAAGTGGACATACTTGTCACACCTAGCGATTGTGCGCCGTCCGACACACCTCGAACGCGTATCTCAAGGTGTATTGACGGTGAGTGATTGTTAGGTGTGACAAGTGGGTACCTCGGCTCTAGCATCTCCCTTTGAATATAGACTATATAGTGTCAACTTGTGATTTCTCAAACAAAATGTTAAAGAGAATTGCCTTCCTAAATGCCACAAAGATTTGACAAGCACGATATCTATGAGAGTGCTCTTCTAATGTTAGGAAAATTCAAAATGTAAGATTTAGATTATCATAGAAGAGATTATCTTGTTCTCTTCCACGGTGAGTTAATAGGAGACTATCTAGCATTGCCAAAACAATAACTTGGGAGGCACAATCATTTAATGTCACTCAACTAATGTTTATTTTGCATTGTCCTTAATTCCAGTAGATTTTTAATCTTACATTCTTGAAAAGAAGTCATTCAAAAAGAACATAGATATAATATTCTTATATGTATACACACACTTGATGTGCATTTATCAATTTGATGATTGTATTTGTATCGAGTTATCAACTATGTAGACAATAACAGGAAAAAGTACAAAAAGAAGAGGAACATGGAGAAACCAACTGACAACTATAGATAATGATAAAAAGAAATTTGGACCAAAATGAATTGATCTTACCTATAATTATAGTTTTTCACAACAAAATATAAAGGGGGCCCTATTTTGAGATACTACGAGACATTATTGAAATACCCCCTGCATGTAAGCAAATCTTAGTGGATAGATCAACAAGGAACATGGAAGATAAATATAGTAAATCATTGTACGAAAATATTTACCTGAAGGTAGGAATCCCGCGGAAGGACAATCCTCTGTTCCAAACCAGGTTCAATCCTCGTGCATAGCGCCTATAATGTTTAGAATTATATAATATTCTTTTTAGGGTTTTGTAAAAGGTCAAAGAAACTAAAGATGAAATCTCCATTAGAGAAAAGAATTTCGATCAAGAAGAACTACTTACGATGCTAGCGAAAGCAAAAGCAACAAAGACTATAACCATGACTATCTTAACCCCCAAAGACCAAGAATCGGAGCATGTATTTCCTAGCAAGTTGAGATGCATAAATTAGTTTGTCAGAAAGCAAATAAAAAAAGATACATAAAAGAAAATTGATATATTTAATGGAGAATGTGAATAAACTACCAAAGCATCTACCGTTTTATCATCATACTCATTGGAAAAAAAATATTAGATAGTAAAACAATAACAAGTACTCCCTATCTGTCTAACAAAATTGGCACAAAATCCACACAACAAACCTTAAGGGGACCATGGCACCATTCATGAGGATGATGATACGGTCTTAGATTTAGGGTTTATTATTTAGTAGTTTCTATTTTATTATTAAGAAAGTTTATATGTTTATTATTTAGTAGGAATTATTAGTAGTTTCTATTTTAATAGTTACTATTTTCTAGATATTAATTAGTAGGAAGTTTATATATTTATTTTAAGTAAGAAAAAAAAAATAGAAGAGATGAGAGAGATAGAATAGGTGATTGAAGAGGCGGAGTTCGTGACTCTCCTACTTCAATTCCTCCTTTAGTTCTTTTTCACTAAAATTGCTTGCTTTATTGATTCCTTAATACTTGTATATATAGACTTTCTTATACAATAAAAATAGAAACTAATAAATAGCAACTTCTACGAATAAGGAACCTACTTAAAATAAATATATAAACTTCCTACTAGTTAATATCTAGAAGATAGTAACTATTAAAATAGAAACTACTTGTAATTAGAAACTACTAATAATTCCTAATAAATAATAAACATATAAACTTTCTTAATAATAAAATAGAAACTACTAAATAATAAACCCTAAATCTAAAACCGTATCAGATGTCTTATGCAACTGTTATAGTTTAACAAAGTAAAGGTGCACATTGGCATTTTACAGCCTCATTTGTGAGATGATACTAAAAACAAAAAAGAAAACAAAAAGGAAAAAGAAGCATATGATCAATCATAAAACATTGTAAACTTTGCATATGCTTTAATACAAACAATTTTTTCTATTGATGTACGTAATATAATGACTTATGAAAACAACATCTTGAATATTACCTTCATATAACGAGCAAGCAATCCAAGCTTTCCCTGATTAAGACCTACGTATCATCCATCTGATGTTACTTTCACTAGAGCAAGAAACTATAACATTTCAATTGTGTGTGTGTGTGTGGGTGTGTCAATATATATATATATATATATATATATATATATATAATGGCAATCCTCCCAAACAATTGTGGTGAGGCCAAAATAGCCTTATTTCCCAAACTATCCTTTTTCAATGCCTTCAAACTTTAAAATTCCACTGTGTGTCCCACAAGAAGGAAGGGCATATATGTCTTGCAATTAGAACTTTATTAATCGTGGTTCAATAGATATGAAGTTAATAATTCGTTACCGGAAATCTTAACTTCCACATTTTCGCTAAACACATCCCCACTAAAGTAGTGGTTTCCATCTCCTACAAAATAACAATGTTAATTCCTTCATTACTCGCACTCCTTATCTTCCATTAAATTAAATTTTGAGGCTTTTCATTTCTTTTTTCATTATGGAGAATTATGTGCAGATTCGCTTAAAGATGTAGAATGCAGGTTGGTTTGATATGTGAATTGATTCGTTCTTACTCTTATTTGCTTCTCAATCGATATTTTTTTGGGTTTATGCAGAATTGATTTACATAGATTTAGAAAATTTGTGGTATTTTAATTAAAGTTGTAGACTAAAGGTATTTTGGAGAGTGTTGATTAACGATTTTAATGATGAGACTTTAGTAAGTGATGCGGGCTGGTTCAATTTGTGGATTTTGAGAGGCGTATGCTCGTGAGGTAGCTATAATGAGATTGCACGATTTGAAGAAAAATGACGGGGTTTATGAAAGTTATCCCCTTTTCAGCTTTGAAATCTAATTACATTTTTTTTTCTTTTTTAGAAAGTTGTATTGGAGTGTTACTTTTTTTTATGATCTATTGTTGATTTATGATAGTGGATCTCTAATTTAAGGTTTTTTTTTTCTACAATTTAAGGTGTTTTATGAAGGGGCTACACGATTGATTTGGTAAATCCTTACCTCTATATACCAACTATGTCAAAAGAATTTGTCTATAAGAATTTCCTCTCCAACATCTACACGTGTACATACAAGTGGTCTCGCTTAGAAGCATCGCCCTAAAGTTTATATATATTGATCAAATATGAAGTTCATATTTCTAACAAAATTCTGGCGACAACAAAAAAAAGTGAGGTGGTGTACATAGGAGATTGAACTTAGCATCTATGGCTCCAAAGTTTTTGTCTAGATGGCAAGAAGAAAATAAACATTGTTTGCTAGACAATCCTCTATTATAATTTGAAAGAGGAAGAACATACGAGTACACCCAAGAAGGTTGCATGTGATCGTGGAGAAGAAGCAATCGAATCAATTTCAATCTTTTTATGTGGAAATTCCAGATATCTTAGATAAAATTTGTAAAGATTAATGAATCTTTTTCTAATATGTTTTTTTTTATATGTATCTTGATAATTTGTCTCATCACTCTACATAGAATAAGAAGCTGGAGCAAGTGGCATGGAGTGTTAATTTTTTCTTTTTTTTATGATCTAGTACTGATTAAGTGATTGTTAGTCAATAATCTGGTAACAAGTCCATCACCACAATCAAACTCAAACCCACATCTCTTGCATAAGTAACCACATAACAAACAAAATTGAAAAGTCCAAAAAAAATGAAAGAAGAAACAAAATTGATTGTTGACTATTATTTTCACTTTTAATGTGATGCTCTTTCTCCTATGTCAGAAGAATTCGTCTATAAGAATTTCCTCTCCAACATCTACGGGACTACATACGAGTGGTCTCGTTTAGAAGCATCACCAAGGAGACCCCACTAAAGTTTGTTTATATATATATATACATATCAATCAAATATGAAGTTCATATTTCTAACAAAAATTCTGGCGACAACAAGAAAGAGTGAGGTGGTGTACATAGGAGATTGAACTTAGCATCTATAGCTTCAAAGTTTTTGTTCGGATGGCAAGAAGAATATAAACACTGTTTGCTAGGCAATCCTCTATTATAATCTGATAGAGGAAGAACATACGAGTACACCAAGAAAGTTGCATGTGATCGTGGAGAAGAAGCAATCGAATCAATTTCAATCTTTTTATGTGGAAATTCCAGATATCTCGGATAAAATTTGTAAGAATTAATGAATCTTTTACTAATTTTTTTTTTTGATATCTATCTTGATAATTTGTCTCATCACTCTACATAGAATAAGAAGCTGGGGCAAGTGTCATGGAGTGTTATTTTTTTCTTTTTTATGATCTATTACTGATTAAGTGATTGTTAGTCAAGAATCTGGTAACAAGTTCATCACCACAATCAAACTCAAACCCACATCTCTTGCATAAGTAGCCATATAACAAACAAAATTGACACGTCAAAAAAAAAATGAAAGAAGAAACAAAATTGATTGTTGACTATTATTTTCACTTTTAATTTGATGCTCTTTCCTATGTCAGAAGAATTCGTCTATAAGAATTTTCCTCCAACATCTACGTGACTACATATGAATGGTCTCGCTTAGAAGCATCGCCAAGGAGACCCCACTAAAGTTTATATATATCGATCAAATATGAAGTTCATATTTCTAACAATCAATTATGGCGACAACAACGTGAGGTGGTGTACATAGGAGATTGAACTTAGCATCTATGGCTCCAAAGTTTCTGTCCGGATTGCAAGAAGAATGTAAACACTGTTTGCTAGGCAATCCTCTATTATAATTTGAAAGAGGAATAACATACGAGTACACCTAAGAAGGTTTCATGATCATGGAGAAGAAGCAATCGAATCAATTTTAATCTTTTAATGTGGAAATTCCAGATCTCTTAGATAAAATTTGTGAAGATGAATGAATCCTTTTCTAATATTTATTGTTTTGTTATCTATCTTGATAATTTGTCTCATCACTCTACATAGAATAAAGCGGAGCAAGTGTCATGGAATGTTATTTGTTTCTTTTTTATGATCTATTATCGATTAAGTGATTATTAGTCAATAATTTGGTAACAAGTTCATCACCACAATCAAACTCAAATTCACTTTTCTTGCATAAGTAGCCACATAACAAACAAAACTGACAAGTAAAAATAAAATAAAAACTTGAAAGAAGAAACAAAATTGTTGGCGACTATTTTCACTTTTAACGTGATGCTCTTTCCTAATAAAAAGCAAAAAACATAGTATTAAATACTTTGTTTTCTTCAAAAAATAGATTATTAAATATTTTGTATAAGCCGACCCCAATTAATTTGGGACTGAGGATAAAGTTCTACAATGGATGATATTTATTAACAGATCTGCGATAATTGTTGTTCTAAGGTAACAAAAGTTTTTTATTTTTTTATATCACTTTTTGGAATTAACTAGTAAAAAAAGGTAAAAAAAAAACTGTAAAATAATATTATGCATAAAATTCAAGCAGATTTTTTTTCCTTACTTCGGCATGAGTCGAACCAACGACCTCCCTATACCTTGCCTTTTGGCAAGTGATGCCTGATCCATCTCACCAGAGATGCTTTGGCTTCAAGTAGATTTTTTTTTGTTCAAATAAATTTATGCATCACGTTGTCGGTCGACCATTAGATTAAGATTTAATGGTCTAAAATAAAGTTCCCATGACATGGGTTTTTTGGTTCTCATGGTAGTAGTACCCTATATATACAACCATATCTATGTAATGCGCGAGCAATGGGAGAAAGCTTCAAAATACCTCTATCATTTTCAGAATTTGACGAAGGGGCTTTTATGCATGGAAAACAATCAACTCGATCATCTTTAGTTCTCAAGAAGTCAAAAATTATCAAAGGAACAAAAGCAGTGACCTGCAAAAGAAAGTCCAGGAAAACAGCCAATGCTGCAATATAATAGAAGCAAGTTAAGATTGTTGAAGAACTTTACAGGAAATAAATAAATAAAAATTAACCTTTTAAGGAGAACTTCTGACCTGCAAACATAGAGAATACTCGGCATGCTGGCATAGGAATAAAACTTCCAACTGTAAATGCCATAATCTCAGATAAACTAGCTAGGGTAATAGATGGCCCAACTTCAACTAAAGCATTGCTTATTCGTCCTTCTAAAGGCATGTCTGATGGTTGCCTCTTTACAGCATGGACCAAGATACACATGTTATCAACTCCAACCTGGTAGCAAGATGTTTAATTTAATAGAATGCTTGACCAAAAAGAAAATTTCAATTTAAAAGAGCATGCAATCCATTCTCGATTAGTTTCTGCATGATCAATTAAATATTAAAAAGACAAGTGAAACTATTTAGGTTATTCAAGACTCATAATGACTTTCAATAGTATTATCGTATAATCTACAAAATAAAGGGAGGCAACAAAAATGGTCTTGAAAAGGCTTTAACCCAATATCATACAATAAATTCTTTTTTGACAATATGCCATCATTTGGACAAGAAAAAGCAGTCATATCCATTCACCTGTGAATCCTAGTATTTGCATAGTACTTCTCACTAATTGTATAACAACCAGTTAAACAATTATCTTCACAATGTTGGGCAAAGACGACCGGTAGCCTACGATCTCCTACCAATGTGCGACTAGAAGCTTGACATTGCAAAATAAAAGCTGTGATCCCATTGCGCATAACCTAACACTCCAAAGAAGTGCCCCGCTTAAATAATTGGACCAGCTAAGTTCCCTGGGTTAGAGTTTTCTTCAAAGCTTTAAATAAGTTTTACTCAGGAACGGTTGACTCATGGCAGGTTAATATTTGAAAAGTTGTCCACTTAAAATGAAAAATTCTAACCTAAAACAAAATAAAAATTTCAGCAAGTAATCATTGAATTTCAAATTTGAGTTTTCACCTCTTTTTCCAGCCAATTGAAATCTTTGATGAAATGTGTCGTACTTAAAGAAACACATTATAACTTCATTGTACTACCAAATGGATGAGACGGGCTAGCCCAAATTTGAAGCTAAAACTAGTCATAAGAAAATGTACCAGGTACAATGGCATCTAAATACTACTCCCTGCATTTAAAAATATAAGTCGTTATAGCAAAAACTTCTTGTTCAAAATTGTAAGTCGTTTTCGGAATTTGAGAGTGTATTTATTGCCTTTTTACCCATTTTACCCTTAGACAATTCAAATATTATGATTCTTCAATTCTTCAATTCATTTAATTTCAAATGACGTAGATGTAAATTACACTCGTAGTTAAGACTGTCTTAATTCTTGTGCCCTTACCTTAAACGATTTACATTTTAAACGGAGGGAGTATGGGACGGCACAAATAAGGCTTTTAAACAGTTTGTAAACCCACTATCAACACCACATATTTCAACATTATTGCACACAATCAATATACTGAGGCATATTTCTTTAAAAGGTAGTGGTCCGGATACATGAAGCACCATGTTGCATAAGTGAAGTTTGCCAAGTAGAATACAGGGAAAAATTGCTTAAGCACTCATAAACAAAGCATATCTAAGAACCCATATTAATCAAGGTTAGTAGAAACATTCAATTTTAATTGATAGTTGAAAGCACAGTAAATTTAGAAAAATACATTAAATATGGAAGTTCACATTAGATTTTTAATCGAACTTAATAGTCTATTTTTATCAATGTAAGAACTAAAAATGTTTAAGAAAAAGAACTTACAGCCAAAATGAGAAAAGGGATTACTTCCATTATAATTAGCGTGGACTTTACTCCAATGGCACTAAAAAACCCAATGGATCCAAGGACAACAAGCATGACCAGGATAACACACGAGAAGCCAAGTAACACCTGCAATCCGAGCCGCTTAATTTAGCATCTATTTGTAAAAGATTAAAAAGATCTTGAGACTAAGAATTAAGAAAGGAGTCCAAATAAGGTGAAAAAAGGGAAAAAAAAAAAAAGATGGCATTAAGATTAAAGGAAGTTAGGTTCTTTAGGAAAATGAAATAACTTTAAAAGCATCACTAAAAATTTGCTTTCCCAACGACCTCGATCATAACTCATAAGAACCAAGGCGGGATAGGTTTGCCATATAGAAAAGAATAAATCTCATGTTTTAAGCTCCATTCCAATCGCTGGTCATGGCCATCTAGGTTCTAATCCATTGAACAAGGGGAACCTATTCCAGCAGTTACTGCTGGAATGGATCAATTTCTTTCCTCCTCAAGTGAGATCATACATCAAAGTAACCGCTAAAATAGATGCACATTTGTCATTCTTAGACAAAGGTGATATTAGTAGTGATAGTAATTAGGCTGAGATAGGAAAAATTAATTTAGATTTAGCTTTTTATTTGTACATAACAAGAAGAGTCGGATCCAAGCAATAATGATAAGAGATGTGCTACATTGACTAGTACTGGTCTATATAATAATCCCATTACTCTGAAGATAAGTTTTCACCAAGTGGGCAAATGAATAGCTCAATAGCATGACAATTAGCTTATATTTCGAGAAGTTCTATTTTATCTAGCTCCACAATGCTACGCACATATAAAGAAACTGAAAGAAAATAGAAAGAAAGATAGCAATCATTGACCAAATCTTAGCAGCCATTTATCAGAAAAATATAAACATTGTGACAGAAAGAAATGGGATTTTAAAGACCGAAAAAACATACCTTAGATGAGATACAAAATGATGATGAGAGAGACACGTCTCCCAAAGTCAAAGATATGTAAGCAAACATCAAAATGTAGCTTACCTGATGAAAAATAAACAATGAGTTAAAATGAATCTCATTAAGGTTTAACTTGGATATATAGGTAAAGGCCAATTTTAGAACACCTTTAGAGGCAAAGGATAATCAATTTTATAAAGTTCCTGAGAAATTCAAGAAAATTTGTTTTTTAATTATTTGATTATCATGATCAAAATGTGGTATGTCAGTATGTGCAGACATCTGAATGACTGAACCTGACCATATAACAAAAAGTCCAGTTTCAAATTTGCATGAAGTACAAGAAATTGTAAATTCGTGTGGCAAGTGCATTTTTTATTTTATAAAAAACAAACATTTTGAAAAATAGAAAATTGGTTGTGGATGAATAGCCTCAATGCTAGATCAACATAATGAACAAGTTATCCTAACTATAAAGAACCCTGAAGAGATTATGTTGGCAACTACAGTTTGCAAACCCATGATTTAGACTCTTTTATAATGACATCTACAAACTGTCATAAAAACGTGATAAAAAAAGTCATCTTATTGAAAAACAATTGTTAGGACTACTACAATGACAATTCATTAAAAAAATGTCGTTATTTTTTAGTTTCAATGACAGTTTTTCTTAAACTGTCATAAAGTTGATGTCATTAAAACTAGATTTTGTTGTAGTGAAAAACATAATATCATAAAAAAAAACACTTTTGATGCATTTTGACAAATTTTGGAAGTTCTCTAACACTTAAATGAAGTTATTTATACTTTTTTATCACGTCGAGATTTTACATAAATTTCTTATGTTGAATTGCACTTCTTCGAATTAATTTTATATTTTATGTGAGCAAAATTATAAGCGAAGTTGAATTTTCTATCCTTGTTTGGGAGCCATATAACTCGCATCGAAAAATTCCCCGGCTAGCTCGATGGACAATTACGCCCCACACCGGCGCTAGCGGGCCCCTGACGCCACCAACTTGGGCTTGGGCCGTGTTTTTCTCCGCAACATGGTTGTGTTTAGGGCATTATAAGCCTATATCGTAAAGAGAATAAGATCTCCATTTGGGCTCATAGCTGCTGTGGCGGGTTTGTACTTTTTTTTTTAAAGAAAAATCGAAGTTTCATTAATTATTAATGGCTCGGTACGAGACCAGACATAGAATAAAAGAAGTGCATTAATTCGCTAATCCTATATGTTCAAAAGAAATGTCATTACTTTAGTTGTGAATGGGATTGTGAAATTAAAATAGTTTGACAATTAGGGACTGTTTACTACAACGTTGAAACATATTACTATATACAAACACTCGCTAGAACCACATAACGAATAACAAAACTTCTCAACAAAGAGAAGAAAAGCTAAAACTTCCCGACAAAGAGAAGACAAAATCAAGACTTCTAACAAAGGGAAGACAAACTACCTAAAAATACAACTAAAATAAAGACCAACACAATAGCCGCACAGATCCAAAAACAAGTGTTGAGGAAGATGTACCGCAACAACTAGGTCCAATCTTTTCAGATCAGAAAAGATCTGCACTTTATTGAACACATAAAATACAGAGATATGGAGATTTGAACTACCACCGATTAAAAGAGAAGATCGGCGGTGGTTCAAGATCTTTAATCAAGAGAGAAAACTCAAAAAATTATCTTAGGGCTAGGGCTAGCCGCCAAGAGGAGAGGAGATCGACAAGTTTATACTTTTGTGTACTATTATTATAAAATAGTGGTAAACAGACCCCACTGTTTGCTCAAGGGATCCCAGTTTTTAGTTATGTTAATTTTTGCCCCTTAGTAAAATGAACCAACTATCCCTCTATATTAAAGAGTTTTTACTTACCCATACCCAACTCACCACAATCACCCATACTCCAGTTACTCCTCTCTTAATCACACTCTTACCTTCGGTCCAAATTCGATGAAATTCGAGTAAAACCCCATCGATTCGATGCCATGGGTACATTCCTCTCCTCTTTTCGCATCCATTTCTAGTTGTTCTTGGATTTTTTTGCCTTCTTTAGTCTATAGTATTTTGTGGTTTGTTGTTAAGTTTAGGGTTTCGATTTGGGGATTGATCTTGCATTTTAGGTGCTGAATGTCGATGGAATTGAGAATATCAAGTGATTCCAAGCAAAACCCACTATTTTTGGTCATTTTTATTATATTTTTGGAGTTTTAAATTTTTTATTTTGTTCATTATTGTTGCCTCGGGGTCTTGGATAGACAAGGTTGACACATCTAAAGAGGTCTCAGATACACAGGGCCGACACATCTAAAGACGTCTCAGATACACAGGGCAGACTCCTATTAAGAGCTTTTGACTGGATCTTTCCGTCACCCACTGAGACCGATACCACTTCACAATCTCGGTGGGAGGTGACCGAGATCTCTAAAGAAGTTTCGGTCAGAATCGGACGATACCTCTAAATTGGTTTCGATCGGAGCGTTGTGCGACCGAAACCCGTGGGTGACACTTCTTCATTTCTAGGGCATGGTGCGACCACATCCGACCTTGTTCGACGAAAACACACTTCTACGACACTTGTAACCTAGTTCAAGTGCTTTATAATGGCTAACATCGAGAAATAGAGAGGATTAAGGGGTGCTGGGATGAGGCCGGTAGTGGCAAGCCTACATGTAAATTTCCGTGGGCTATAACCCAGAGTAATTTGCATGTAACCCCACATTAGTATATGCTTAGAGACAAAAAAAAAGAAAATTATCAAAGCATAGTCCAACCCATCAAAAAGCTATAGCCCACCCTAATTTCAAAAAAAAAGAAAAATGTTGAACAGGAAAGGAAAACGTAAAAGGTAAAAGTTTGTAATTTTGTCATTCAATGATGTTATTACTTTCACTATCTATTCTACATGTCCGGCTTATTTTATATTTTTTAACGTGGGACTATCCATTAAAAAATTTATATTGCAAATCATTTATTAATTTTTTTTTACTGCTAACCATGACGATGTACATAGGTTGCTACATCAAACTTTATTTTCCTTAAAAGATCAGATAATTTTTTATTTCCATTAAAAGAAGATAATTAGCATTAGCTAATATGAAATAGATTGATTCTTCTTTTATTTAAATAAAAATTACAATATTTTACTTATCTTAGTCTAGCCCAGGGCTCCTTAAATTCATGGGTCCACCCCTGGAGGCCGGACGAGGGCGATGGGGTGAACAAAAGTATTCTTGGAATTTAGAAAAAAAAATTGGGATAAACAAAGTAAAAATAATTTAAAATTGGAGTACACTATAGTAATAGGGTCCCTTGAGCAAATAATAGGGTCCGTTTAGCTGCTACTTTATTACAATAGTAAATTGCACACAAGTACATTTCTTTTTTTCTTAAAAAAATACAGAAAAAAAAATGGCAAAAAAAAAAAAAAAACATTATTACAGGTGGATAGATATAGTTTTAGTTAGCCGTTATAAGCGTTAACTAAGTAGATAAGTAGATCAGCATATTACCCCCACGAATGCGCACCGACTTGCATGCATGCACGCGCTTTGTTTGTACATATATAAATAATAACACCATCAACCAATCAAGATTTCTTTGATTCTTCTTGTTATTATCGTTCTTCATAGCTCCCGTTTCTCTGATTCTTCATCAAAGTTAAATCAATATGGCATTGTGTTCGGTTCTTGGTGGTTCAGGTTCATCAGATGTTCTTTTTCGCCGCGGTTACGTGTTTGCTCCGACAGATTTGGAGTTACTCCATCACTTTCTTCTTCCCAAAACACAAAACCCCGGCATCCAATTCGAAGAGATTCACGACCTTGCCGATAGCATCATCAATTATTTACCCGACATCCTCACAAGTAAGTATATATAGTTGTGTGATAGTGTTCATTGCCTTTTTTTTTTTTTTTTTTTTTTAAATAGTGTTCATTGTCTTATTTGCTTGTTCATATTGTTTTTTTCTTCTTTTTCTCTGTCTTTATTATGTCATGAAGTTGACCCACTAGGGTTAGAGTTAGGGTTTGGAACTCATGCATGCATCTATATACAGTGGCTTTTTTTGTCCAAATTAATAATATAGTATATTTTACATTAATTCTTGGCAGGTTTGTACGAGAGAAAGAGAGCCAAAGAATGGTACTTCTTCAGCCCTAGAATCAAGAAACACAAGAATAGCTCTAGGTCGAATAGGTGCATTGTTGATCGAGTGGATCTTGGAGAGCTTCTACTTGGACAGCAAGATGTTGTAGGATACAATGGGCAATTCTTGGGAAATAAGGCAGTATTGAACTTCTTTGAAGCAAAAAATTTGAAGACCGATTGGATCATGCAAGAATACATATTGGCTCCGCAATATCACTCACACGGGAAGGTATATAATATATAACCACAGAATTTTTTATCATTAGTTAATCGGTTGACAATCAATAATGCACATATTAGAATTTTTACTCGACATTCATTCATTATAACATACATCCAAATATCTTAAAGCGTAAGATTAAAAAAACTAAAAAACAAAGTCCTAGCTAGCTTGGGTCCGATTGAATTGGTGAAGTAGTAATTAAAGTTATTGATAAGATGTGTTTGATGACCAATAAATATGATGTCATTAGATTGAATTCTCATTGTCCAACTCCGAATATATTGGTTTTGCCTAGGTCATGGAATTGGGGTAGTCTAGCTGGTTCTCGTGGGAATAGTCAAGCCTAAGTTCCTAAGGAAGAAATTTGAAAGGGCTCGAACATCCACGATTATAAAAAATAAAAACCCTAGGGAAATGTGTCCACCTTTATATTTTTCGCATGTTTTATTGCCAAACTTCAAATTAATAATTAATCTCATAGTAGCACGCATTAACAATTGTTCCCGTTTCTTTTAATAATATATTGGAATGTTTTTTCTTATAAGAATTGTTATTGTACTGAATATTAATTAATTTGTTGTTTAAAATTCTCTTTGCCATACAGTTTGAAGATTACGCCCTTTGCAAGATCTACAAAAAGAGTAACAAAGCTAATACTAGTACTAAAACCAACACTACATCAACTGTCCTAGTTGATCATCATCAATTCGAGGAAGAGAATAAGTTCGATGTTGGTGCTCAAGAAGGCGCGGTGAACTGCATTAATGTGCCATATCTACCTTCTTATTCTTGTGGAGATGTCAATGGTGTTGGTCATGAAGAAGCAGCCTTGGTGCCTCCCATGAATAATATCACTGCCCATGAACAATACATCAATGTTGATCAATATTATGTTCAAGGAGGCACGATGAACGAAGCCGCCATGGTACTACCAGCGCTGCCTTACTATTCTTGTGGAGACGTCGACGGTGATCAGCAGTCAATAACCGTGCCCGCTGGTGCTGCGCAAGAAGTCACGGCGTCAATGATCAACAACCTGCAGGATCAGCCATTATTACTTTTCATGGCTACCAACAGTGCCATCATCGACGCAGACATGGGTGCCGTCAACAGTGGCGGCACTACTAGTTGTTTTGATGATCATGAGAATATTGAAATTGACTCACTCCTATTAGATATCGACTGTGATATTGATAATGAAGAATTCATGACAATTATGGAAGCCGCCTACAACAATCCTGATACAGCGCCGAATGCTGGAGCTGAGGTTGAGACGATAGAAGTTACGGATGCAGATCAGCCATCATCATCATCACCATCAGTGACTGCCGCTGCCATTAGCATGGACACAGACATTATGAGAGACGAGCAGAATGACATCTTTGCTGAGCTTCAGCCCTTGTCTCCATTGAAGAATACTTGCCATTTCACTTAATGGCCTGATGATGACTACATTCCAGATTTCTCACAAGACCTTGCATATGATTTGTGTTTAGACACTTGTGTTTAATTAGAGACTTGTTAGGCTAAGTGGTTGTTCATTTACACCCTCATAGTATTTGTAATTGAATTTGATTAATTGGGTGTATGCGAACACCATCACAGTTTTTGTAATTGATTCGATTCAATTGTATAAAAACACAGTTATTTTTTCTCGTCAACTTTCCTGCATCCTTAATGCCCTCAACGTGCATCGCATCAAATATGAATGTCGTTGTTTCGTTGTCTAGCTAGATAGTTTAATTTCTTTCATGGATCACATAGGATCTCTAATCACATGCAAGCTTAATTTGTTTCCTTGGAAAAAAAATGTCATTGATTTGTTAATTAGAACGATTTTAAATTAAGCTTGCCTTCGATGATACGTACATGCAATCGATCGATGAAATTATCTTATATTAATTTAATTAATCAACTGGAATGTGTTGCAGAGTTCAAAACTTGATGCTCTTGCTTCTCATTTGGAGCGTTTCTGTTCTCCACAAGCAAACTTGTTGAGGGAGGACCACATATGCTTAACACCACCTGCAAAACAAAAATAGGTTGTAATGTTAAAAATTCACTATGAGTTCATCTGTCATGGAAATGGCACAGTAGACAGATTTGATTTCTGATTTTCATTCAAGTAGAACTTCTGTAAATATGATGTGCATAATCATAGATTAAGACGAGAAAAAGCGAAAAAGGATTCAACAAACTTACAGGAAGAAACACAAGACCATGCATGAAACCTATAAGGACAGATTGCTTGGATTGAAAATGGTGATCAAAACCCATTTGATGCATATCGAATTGAAATAGTTGAGAGAGTAGATTTATGCACCACAAAAACTTCCGATTTTGCAAAACGTAGGACGATCACTCCAATTAGTTTCGTAATGGTGATTCCGCTGCAGAATAGTATCATAAACATAAGAGGTTATTATTGAACAAACGGTTACTAGAAACACAACGCTAACTCAAATGTGAGATCTAATCAACCTAACATCATTTCCATTAATCACATGGACATAATTTAAGCATCCAGGAAAATTGTAGAGTCGTATACGCTAGCAAAACTCAACCTATGTAGTACACTTTGTGCGCTAAACCCATTTTCCATTCTTTGAAAATGGAGGAAGGTTGCGATAAGTTGACAACCAACATAAAAATTTTGTCACTCTTCATGAAATGGATCAAACAAATATAAACGTTGGGGCGTTCCCATTTAGCGACGCGTCGCATCGAAGCCAGGTGTAGTGAAAAATGAGCAAGGGTAGTTTCACATCTCCATCTCGGGTGTGAATATAAATGAGCAAGGGTTCCCACACATAGGACGTGTGTGGGTAAAAAAGCTAGTTCCTTCACATCACTGCCGGATGTGAAGAAAAATGAGCAAGGCTTCCCATACGAGAGGACGGGTGTGGGTAAAGAAGCTAGTTCGAAATGACTACGAGAACGAACACGAAAACAAAAACAAAATCATAGATAATGAAACGAGATTGTTTAGACAAAATAGAAATAGAAAAGGAAAACAAACACAAAAGGAAGAAAAAACTCGTTTAGGGATATGGAACATAGGAACACTAACAGGGAAGTCATTGGAATTAATTGATACTATGATTAAGAGAGTCAATATTGTTTGCCTTCAAGAGACAAAATGGGTAGGAGAAAAGAGTAAAGAAATAGGAAACACAGGGTTTAAGTTGTGGTACACTAGCATAGATAGGAAATGCAATGGAGTAGGAATTCTTGTGGATAATGATTATAAGGATAAGATCGTAGAGGTTAAGAGAATGGGAGATAGATTGGTCCTAGTTAAATTAATTATTGGAGACAAAAAAATTTAGCACCTATGCACCACAATTAGGATTGAACGAGAGCATCAAACGCAAAATTTGGGACGATATGGATGGATTTATGCAAGGTATATCATTAGATGAAAAGGTTTTTATTAGTGGAGATTTAAATGGGTATGTGGGGGCAAGTAATGATTGGTTCAAGAGAGTTCATGGAGGTTTTGGCTATGGTACTAGAAATGAAGAAGGAAAATCAATCTTAGAATTTGCTTCAGCGTATGATCTTGTATTAGCAAATACTAGTTTTAGGAAAAAAGAGTCACATATAATTACTTTTAGTAGTGGTTATAACAAGAGTTAAATAGATTTTATTCTAACAATTAAAATAGATTGACAAATATGTAGAGACTGCAAAGTAATACCCGGTGAAATGCTTACTACCCAACATTAGTTAGAAGTACTTGATATTAAGCTAAAACGACGACTTAATAGGAATAAAAGAGACAATGACCCTAGAATAAAGTGGTGGAACCTAAAAAATAGTAAACAAGTAGAGTTTAGTGAAAAACTACTAAAACAAAACGTTTGGAATCTTGATTTATATGCTAATACAATGTGGCTAGAAATGAGTACTTGCATAAGGAGAGTAGCGTTAAACGTGTTAGGTATGTCTAAATTTGGGTACCACCAAAGAAGGAAACATGGTGGTAGAACGAGGATGTCCAAAAAATAATTAAGACTAAAAGAGATGTATAGAAAGATATCTAGGTGTCAAGATGAAGATGTGTACAATCAATTTAGATAAGCAAGAAAACAAGCTAAAAAAGCAGTTAGTCAAGCTAAAACAAACATCATGGAAGATCTATATACAAAAGTTAGGTAATAGGGATGGCGAAAAATATATTTATAGACTAGCAGAATTAAGAGATAAAAAGAAACAATACCTAAGCTATGTAAGATGTGTTAAGGACGAAAATCAAAATGTTTTAACGTACGAAGATGATATGAAGAAGAGATGGAGAAGCTACTTCGAAAGTTTGTTTAATGATGGCCAAGTTGATATCATAGTGGATAAAAACTCACACCAAGAAAGAAATGTAAACTATACACGCAATATTAGAACTTCAGAAGTAAAAGAAGCATTGAAAAAGATGAAAATAGGGAAAGCATGTGGCCTAGATGAAATACCCATAGAGGTTTGGAAATGCTTAGGAGAAATTAGATTTACTTGGTTTAGGTTAACAAAACTCTTTATCAAAGCTTTAAAATCAAAACGGATGCAAATGGATTGGAGAAGAAGCACGCTTGTACCAATATTCAAAAACAAAGGAGATTCAAAGTTGTTCAAGCTACCGGGGAATTAAACTTATGAGTCATACTATGAAACTTTGGGAAAGGATAATTGACAATAGACTAAGAAAAGAAACAACAATATCAGATAATCAATTTGGTTTCATGCCTAGAAGGTCAACTATGGGGGATGATTTCCTCGTAAGAAGATTGTTGGAAAACTACAGAGGAAAGAAAAAGGATCTTCATATGATATTTGTAGATTTAAAAAAAGCATATGATAGGGTTCCTAGAGATGTTCTTTGGTGGGTTCTAGAAAGAAAAGGAGTGCATGCTAGATACATAGACACTATTAAGGATACATATGAGGTAGTAATGAGTATAAAGACATTTGGAGGAATTACAAAAGAATTTTCCATTACGATAGGACTACATCAAGGATCGGCTTTACGCTCATTTCTCTTTACTCTAGTTATGGATGAACTAACTAGGCATATTCAAGAGGATATACCATGGTGTGTGTTATTTGCAGATGGTATTGTCTTAGTGGACAAAACAAGAGATGGAGTGAATAGGGAATTAGAACTTTGGAGGAATACATTATAATCTAAAGGCTTTAGTTTGAGTAGGACGAAGACCAAATACATGCACTGTGAGTTTAGAAATACTAGACATGGAGATCATGGAGTGGTAAAATTTGGGGAAGTAGAAGTTCTTAAGGTGAAACACTTTAGATATCTAAGATCAATCATACAAAACGATGGCAATATTAAGAATGATGTTACACATATAATTCAAGTTTGACGGAAGAAATAGAGGAGTGCAACAAGTGTGATCTGTGACAAAAATATCTCTATCAAGTTAAAAGAAAAATTTTATAGAACCTCAATTAGGCCGGCTATGCTCTATGGAAGTGAATGTTGGGCGGTAAAGCAACAACAATTACATTAAATGAACGTAGCAGAAATGAGGATGCTTAGGTGGATGTGTGGTAAAACTAGAATAAGAAACATATAAATTCAAAGAAATGTAGGAGTAGCACCAATTGACACAAAGATTAGGAAAAGGCGGTTGCGGTGGTTTGGACTCTGCAAAGACGGCCAACAAATGCTCCCACTAGAAAACTTGAATCAACGTAAACCGATGAAATTCAACGAGGTAGGGGTAGACCGAAGTTAACTTGTGATGCATTAATTAGGAGGGACTTGAATGGTTTGGAATGCTCACCATCAATTGCACAAAATCGAGCATAATGGAAGAGTTTGATCCATGTAGCGGACCCCAATTAATTTGGGATTGAGGCTATGTTGTTGTTGTTGTTGTATACCCTAGCACAAGTTCTCTTTACGGTGAAATTCAAGTATAGTTTTTGTTTCCACAATAAGAACCGTGACGGACTTTGAGAACTCGAGTGCTTCCCTCATGCGATTCTCTCTATCCCCAAAGTGCTTGCCTAGACATTAACAAACATAATTCAATATTTTATTAGTTCATCAGCATACACATTCGCTAAAACTAGCCAATAGCAAATCAAAAAATAGAAAACACTAACCAAGAAAGCGTATATTATGTGGACACAGAACTCAATAGCAATTCCGATTGACATCACGAGGTTTACTACAGAGATTGCATTCAGCTGGATATTCAAAATTGCCATTACACCCTGCAAAGATTAATTATGAGATGATTAATGTTGAAGATGGAGTAATTCACTACAGATCACTAAGTAAAACCTGAATCAACTAGAACCAAAAATTAACTTTCAAGTTTCAACTATATAGCGTTTTCCTTCTTTCCACCACCTTCTGTAATGGCAGTAAAGGAGGATGATAATAGATAAAGCTCAAGCTGTATGATATGCAACCAAAACACCACAATTAAACTATAAGAAAACTCTATGAAACTAGAATAAAACCAATTATGCGGGCACGGATGTGGCGGTTGGGAGATAAAGAAACATCTACATAAAATGGGGTTTGATAGATACAAGATAGTGTGGTAAAACACACGAGGATAGAATAAAGAATATGGGAAATTCACAAAAAGTAAGAGTAGCATCAAGAGAGAAATAAAATAAAATAAAATAAGAGAAGGGTGTTGCGGTTTGAGTCAACCTACAAATTTGCTAGTTAGAAGTCTTGATGTGTAGAAATTGATAGAATTTGGAGGTAGGGTACACATAAGATAAAAGATTTAATAGATTACTAAATGACATTGTCAACTACATCAAATAAAATTACATGTAAAGTTGGATCCATGTAGTCAATCCCAATTAATTTGTGATTGAGCTTTGCTTGTTAATTTTTAAAGGAAAAGGTTCAATAAAAACATATAGGTAGATGAAGACAATTAAATTCATATGCTAAATGACTAGTGAAAAGACCAAGAAAAGAAAAATACCCAAGTCACGCATCAATCAGGCATAATACTCACAATGAGTGTAATGATGCATTTCAGATGTTCTAACAAAAAAACTTGTGCAATATGACTTCTATGTGGGTTTCTAGTTGTCTAAACTTTGCAGAGATATTTCCTAGAGTTGGGTTTGTGGATGAGATAATCTAGCATTTTTTATTTCTTTGGATATTTTACCGTATTAAGATTCTCTTAGTCACTCACTAAGGTTCCTAAAATAGCACACTTGTTCCAGCATTAGAATTTATTTTGATGTGGTTTTTATGATGAATTTGTGATCATGAGATGAATTGGAAGGTGTTTCTATGGTTGTTTAAGGATTGAGGATTTTTGTACAGTTTTTGTGGACTTTTAAGGATTTTTAGACAATTTGTCAAAATCGAGATTTTTGGTTTTGGGTTTGTATCGATGTCCCTATGAGTTTGGGATATGCTTGGAACGCAGCGACACGAGCGAGGGTTTCGAAAAAAAACCCCGGATTAGTGTTCTGGTTTGTATGCCACGAGGGACATCATGGAGCATAAAGCCCCACGGCGTCGGTCATGGCGCCCAGGGCAGAGGTCCTGGGAATTCACGCTTTAAGTGACATCATGGAGGGGTATACCCCACGACGCCACTTACGACGTATGAGACAGAAAGCCATAGGTTTCACATTTTAAGTGACGTTGTAGGGCTATGACCCCACTGCGTTACCTGCGCGCGTGGATTCTCTACTTGACTATCATTTTTGAAAATTTCGGAAAACTTTAGGGATATTTCATGTATCCATTAAGTCTAAAAATGATCCAATACTCAAGAAATCGAACCAAATATACAAATGAATAAAATTATTAAAATTTGTGTAAATTGAGGAAAATTAACAAAAATTGGTGAATAAATGACTACCAAGGGTGTAGTTGATTGCCGGACGCACAAGGATTCGTGGGGGACTAGTCGGAGTTCGTGGGAGTGCATATTAGCTTGGATACAGGTAAGTAAACTAGTTGGAAAATATTCAGTTATTTCATTGAGCTTTAATTTGTTGTTATTGCTCTGTATATTGTACTTCTTGGAATTCATATTGGTTGAGTGGTCCAATAGCAAGTGAGTCTTGGTTACTGATTTGTAGATGATACGAACTCTTATCTAGGCAGTGTTTTTATCTCTCAATTGAGTGTACGTTGGGGGCTCTTATTTGGGCACTATAGATATCTCATAGTCGCGAGGGGTTAAGACTGGTAGGCTTATGTTCTCATCCTGAAACTCGAGTCTGTTGGGCATTTTCCGCGACTCAACGACCTTTTAGTCGACTACTTGCTATTTCAGATTTATATTCAGGGCCCTCACTTTTCGATTGAATTATTTACAGTATTTATATATATTCATATGTTCCCTGTACCTTTCTTTCTATCTGTATGAATTAGACTGTTTTATTTATTTTGAAATATTGTATAAATCCTGCTTGGGGTTGCTTGTCTGGGCTCGTCATTCTTGTGTTTGACTAAGTGTAGATCTGCAATCCAGCAAGGGGAAGGCTCCACAGTTAGGTGACTTGATTTGAGGATTTCGAAGTGATTTTCCTCTTGACTAATGTAGGTTATGTTTTAGTATTACTGTATTTATATATGTTTTTGAAACACTGGGTTATAGGTTGAGAGATCTTGGACATGTATATCATTTAGTTTGAATATTGTAGCTTTCGCATTTCCTTTGAATAATTCACTAAATTGATTAACTCAACTATTAATTGCTAAATAAATGGTAAATGGTAAGGAAGGCTGACTAGGTGATAAGTGTTTATTTAGGCATAATTTAGTATAGGTTATTAGGTGTAATTGGACTATATTTATTTTATTTTATAATGATAAATGCATATTTTAAGAAATTAGTGATTTATTGGAATAATATGAAAATATATATCTAATTATATTTAATTTTCGTTTTTAGGAAAAATGGAGTGCACGGTTGGATCCGGAGCGAAAAAATACTCAAAATAGAGTATACACTTGAAGAAATCGGACACCGGAGGATTTGTTTTGGAGTATACGCGAGAGTTGGGTAATTGGAGTTCGCAGTGCCACGTGTCACGCTGTCATTG
Source organism: Stephania japonica (assembly GCA_039657345.1). Classification (NCBI taxonomy): domain Eukaryota; kingdom Viridiplantae; phylum Streptophyta; class Magnoliopsida; order Ranunculales; family Menispermaceae; genus Stephania; species Stephania japonica. Next base: position 12,273,833 of record CM077562.1, read on the forward strand.
GCCGAGCCGCATCACAAAGAACGTTCCAACCAATCAAGAGACGCCACGTCACCTCACAATACAACTCCTTAACACGAGCCACGTCACATTGCCCAAGCTCCTCGCTCCAAACCGTTCGATCTGCCTCGAGATGCGCATCAATACGAACTCCCAGAATTTCGGTGATAATCGCATGACTTTCCCAACCAACTTGTCCGCCACGTGGCAACTTCCCATTCGTCCACCGTGTCTACAGTCAGCTGATCAGCCACTCACGCGTCGACGCGTGGTGCCTAGTCAGCATACCAACACATCACCTAGCTGCTTCTCAGCCTATCAGCGTCCACCACGTCAGCGCGCCACAACAGCTCCTCCAATCAGCACGCGACACGTCAGCAACGCACATAAAAAGCCCAATGACCGCCTGCCACGTGTCGAGACCGAAAATACACCCAAAAACAGTTTTCTCACCTCCAGAGAAAAATTTTAGGAAGATATATATATATTAGGACTGAGGAATAGGAGGGGAGGAGGATCTATTTTGTTTTTCTTGTAGTTTAGTTTTTAATTATGTCTAGTTAGTTCCTCCATCTAGGTTGAAGGTGGATCAGTCAAGCCTGCGACTAGGGAATCTTCATGAGGTTTATTTATTTTTAATTATTATTGATTCTTTTATATTATTTATTTTCTTTGGTATTATTTGAATAATTGAGGTTAAACACTAGTTTAAACCTTAATTTATATGTCAGTGAGTCGTAAGCACCGTGCTTGTGCGATAAGACCACACTAGTGGCAATTGACCATACCAATTGATTAGAACCTTTTGGGACTGGTCAAATACCATAGAAATCTAGGCTAAATTGGGAGCACTAGCGATTCGGTTGTCTAGGTGTAGTGCATTCACGAATTGAAGTAATGCGGCCAATGCGTTAAATCTGGAGCACTAGCGATCAGGTTGCGTGTTTGGTTAGGGAAGTAGTCAACGGTCGTACCTTGGCTATCGAGATTAGGAGGTGCGAGGAACCGCGTACGTCACCAGTTCTATAGCTGCACTAGATAATTGATTAGTTTCATACTTTTCATGAACCGACAATTAATAAATTCAATCCCAAGTTGTATGGTGAGACTATGAAACTAAATACCTAGATTCATTCCCATTAGATTATCGTTCCATTTAATTTCTTTATTTTTAAAATATATATATTTTCTTTAAAACCTCAAATTCTTCTTTTTTGTATTTTTTTTACCTAAGAAAGACACCAATCTCTATGGGATCGATCCTTTATCGCTATCTATAAAATAGTTGATTTAAGTAAATATATTTTAATGACGCGTTGGTGTGCGCGTCACTAGGCTTGCGTTAACTCAGCGAGATTGACTCGAGGGTCCACATAATTCTAGGCCGGGTGGAGTCCAATTTTAGTTTGTGAAATTGGGGTCGTCATATTTACTCTGTAGTATAATTGACTAACACACTAGACCATAACACGTGACACGCACCCCTGGTGAATTACAACCTGAGCTGCTATCCTAATTGGTGTGCGTGTCAGTGTGTCGTGGTACATACCAACCACTGTTTATTTTGCATGTTTATTTAACATTATTATTGAATTTTCTTATAAATACTTGGTGGTTATCTTCTAGGGATTTACTCACTAGACTTGTCATTTATTTTGTTGTGGTGACTGGGTGCAAATCCTAGTACCAATAGAGGCAAGGGGATCCTAGGCAACTATCTCTGATTAGCCTACTGTCTGGGACCTACTAGTACGTGTTTATTTTGTTGTTTCGCTTTATATATGGGTATCAGTGGACCTTATGAGAGGCATTGTATATGTATGTACTTACTTTAAAGATATTTGTCGCCTTATATACAATGTACTCTATTTTCAGATTTTCCACATAAGGATATAGCTTTATTTGACATGATCTTTTCCATATTATCCGTGTTTTTCATGTCTATTAAGTCTTTCATTGTAATTAACTATATAATACTTTCAAACTCTGTAAAATACAATACACAATTCAATTGATTATTCCAACGGATAAAAAGGGTTAACTAAAGAACTGAATAATTGAATAACTGGTTAAACATATAATGAAATAAGACAAGTTAGCATGCACTTCGAGAAATTGGTGTGGTAACAAACATCAACGACTCATGGGACACAGCGGGACAGTGACATGGCAGGGCTGCGGGACCCACGACGTAGCATGCAACAACCTCGGGGCACGGGGCCACCACACTAGTATTGTTGCTAGAATGAAAAGAGAATTAAAAGTGGAGACTTGAATCTAGGGTGGACTATAGTAAGCCAGACAGGAGGGGAGCAGGAGTGTCTCGATATGAGGATGTTATCCTAATTGTTCGAGGTTTAGGTGATGGAAATAAAAGACGATATTGATCAAAGAGGAGATTAGGGTTTACAATCCTGATTTTTCTAATTTTACAGGAAACTAAACATGAATCTTTTAGTCTTATAGATGTGTTAGGGTATGGAGCGGGAGATTTAAAAAATGAATGGTTCTTGTTCGGTAAGTACAAGTGGGGGAATTGTAATTACACACAAAGGGTGAAGGTTGTTGCTAGTTAAGTGGGCCAGTTCTCAGTTTTGGTGTAGGTGGAAGGAGAGAATTACACATTTGTGATGGCTGAGTGGGGTGTATAGACCGGCTACAAGCCTAATAGTTCACGATTGGTGCATCTTTAGTTTGTGTGGGTCTAGATGGTGTATTGGAGGTGATTTGAATGTCCCTTGTTTCCTTACAGAGAAGCCTAATAGTTCACGGATCACGACTAGTATATGCAAAGGTTTGATAATTAAACTCATCCGGGAGATTTAACTTATAGATTTACCTTTGCTTAATGAGAATTTTACATGGTCTAACTTCCGCGTCAACCCAAAATTAGATCGATTTCTATTTCTTAATTAGCAAGTGGGGGAAATATGTTTCTGAACAGAAGGCATACTATTGGCAACCGTGTAACATCTGATCATTCACCACTAGTGATCCTCGACTCTCGATTAATTTTGCAAAGTTTTTGAGGTGGTCTCTTTCTTCATGTAATTCTCCTTCTGTTAATATTCAACTTTTTTTTTTTTTTTTTTAACGTTTAGTTCGTACTTTATTTTAGGTGTTGTCTTTTCTGACAAATATTTCATCAAATTGAGTAGGGTAGTTGTTCCCTTTTGTAAGATAATACTTTTCCTATTTTAATTAAGGTAGTTTTGAGCTTCAATATGCAATATAGTATTTAATTATATTACATTTGTTGATAAATGTAGTAATAGATTGGTTTAGCCTCTTAGGTTAAGATAGATCAATGTGCCTTCAAAAATAATTGAGATTGAAAAAAATACTTAAATTGATGTGGACTAGTCAATGCGTACCATAGAATTGAAAATTTACTCAATAGTTTATGGAGCTTGGCAATACATGTAAGTATATTTTTAAATATTTTTAGGTTATACTTAAAAATATTTAATCGTGGAAGAAGAATGTAATAAGATGGGAAAGTTTCTCAAAAAGAAAAAAAAAAAAAAAAACAAACAAACAATTCTATCAAAAAAACAAACATAAAAGAGGGAGGTGGAGTTTTTTTTCGGTTCTTTTTGGGTGAAGATATGGATTTAAGAAAAAAAAAGGAAAGGATATTTTTACACGAGAGATGCCAGAATAACCCATTTTGGACACCTAGTGGGCCCCAAGTAAGTGTCCAGTGTGACGATCCCAAGTCCTAAGTCCCGCCACGTCATGCGCCGCAGGACCACAGCCCTGCCTCGTCACCACTCTGTTGTGTCCCACGCGTAACCGACGTTTATTACCCTCAAGTTTTATCATTCATTTTCAATAATTCACATTGTAATAAGTGTAAAACTTAATAGCATGAAAATTTACAATTTCATTCATCATAGAATATAGAGCATCAGTCCTATGTGGAAAACCCAGAACAATACACTGTATATAACACAACAAAAGTAAATACATACATGCACTTGTATCACAAAGTCGCCAATAACCCAATTATAAAGTAAAATACCAAAATGTACACGTACGAGTAGGTCCTGGGCGGTAGACAATTCGAGATAGTCGTCCAATGTCTCTGCACCTCTGCTTATACTCGAATCTGCACTCAGTCATCTAACAAATACAGATGACAAGTTCAGTGAGTTGTAACGACCCGAAAAATTTATATTATTTTTTGTGTGATGACGTGTACTATCGATGTATACTCGTGTCTATGTGATGGGACGGTGACGTTGAGTTGCAAGTAGAGTTTGCCTTGAAGAACGTGACAAGCGAGCATTGACGGAAGAATTACGGGTACACGAGTCGGGGAATGAATTTGGTGGGCGATCGAGAAATAAAATATAATAATAAATTAATTCAAGAAGTTTACGGGTCGTTAATAACTTTGTTCCCGCGCGATGGTGCGAGTCGTGGTGCATGCCGGGCGTAGGAACACCCGAGGAAACTTAATTATTAACCAAAAAGAGGATAAGAACAAGGGGGAGTCACACAAGTGAGTGCACATGAGTGGTTGGGGCTGGCATGTTTAAGGCCCACAAGATGTGTCTCGAGATACGGAAGTGGGCCAAGATGGGGATCCACCTATAAATAAGTGAGTTAACCTACCTCTCTCTCATTTCTTTCTCTTCTCTCTCTCTCTTTTCTCTCTCTCTTGCTGTCCAAACAACCATCGGCGGACTATGGAGGTCGGAGCAGCGCCGGAAGTGGCAGTTTTGAATGATCCGAGGGAAGATCCTTAATCTCCTCATCATTCCCTACGCATTGGTGTGAGTTTTATCCACGTTCGTCACAACAAAATTTGGACACCACGTCGAGATTTCAAATTCGATTGAAACTCTCGACATTTTAGTGATCCTCACGACGATCAACACGAGATTCGGGAAGGTGGTATTCAATTGGGGGAGTTTCAGATTTTCGGTGAATTTTTTGGAATTTTTTGAGTGATTATCGTTTTGGGTTTTTCATCAAGGATTCCAAACGTTTTGGAGTGTGCGTGGGTGTTTTTGAAATGGTTTTGAGTTCCTGAAGAAATAGACCAAATCGGCTCAAGGCAAGGCGTGAGCTAGGGTGGAAAACACCCCTGGTAGTCCTTCAAGTGGCGGTGCCGCAAATGATGTCGTGGGACCTTAGCCCCACGTCGTGGAGACACCGCCGAGGGTAAACCCCCACGCGTCCCTTCGGCGCCCAAAACCCAGTTTTTTTCCAAATCTTTCATGGACCTACGAAATGAATTGGAGACTTCCCGGGGTACCTAAATGGGTCCAAATACGACCCGATAACCGAGAAATCAACCCGAAAACATAATGAATAGATTATGGAAAATTAAAAAGGGGATTTCAATTAAACGCAGAACAAAACGCTAATACAACCAAATCGCAACAAAAATGCTTACCAGGAACTCAGTGGACCGGTGATGGGCGTGCGGGGACGATTTGGTAGCGTGTGAGAGCAGCGATCGCCGAGTTTCGCGCAGTATGGTGAGTAAAACCAACCGAGGTATTTACATTATTTCATTTGTGCATTTAATTGGGATTTTATGTTTGTTGAGTAGTATTTTCCTTGTAGATTATGATTAGTTGAATTCCTTTTGGTTATATCTATCCTTGGTGGTTTATCGGCTTGGTTTTGCTTGAATTTCCTTAATGAGTGATCTATTTGGGTATAAGTAGACGATATGGTTCTCACGGTCTATACTGTGAGTACACGGACTCTAGACGTGGTTAAACCCACAGTTTGGGATTGCGGTGGCCGTATGTTGAACTGTGTGTGACGCTGCGATGCCCGGATGCGAACTAAGTGTGACCTGGGGTTAAGTGCCTTATTCTAGACTGCTTTGGGTTTGTGTAGGTCTAGAATCTGTCTCGGAAGTCAGGTTGTAAACTAAGTGTGGCAACCTGGTGGACTTGGGACACGTAGATGTCTTTTCTTTTGCTTTTTGCTCTCGACATTCATTTATCGTTGATATATCAATGATTCACTTATCATGCTATCTTTTATAATCTTTGTGATATTCATGCATGATACTAGTTTAGCCATTTATGTGATATTTGAAATGCTATTAAGACTCTATTGGTATTTTACTCTCTACATCATTGTACTCACCATCTAGTTTGTGACGATTGGCAGATCGACGAGCAGACAAAGCAAGGGACTAGCGATAAGCGATTGAAGTCGAGGACCGCGAGGCGATCTCCTCTCGCATATTGAGTAGGTTCTTGTACTATATATTTATTTTGTTTTGTTGAACATAGGATTATGGGTCATGAGAGATCTTGGACATGTATGATATCATTGGTGTTCTCCTTTGACTTATTATGGATGATGTTCACAGTTGCGAGGTTTCCATGCCTTAGGTTGTCCTGACTTGTGTGTCCTGAAGTTTATTGATTAGTTCGGAGTTAAATTGCTTCTGTTGTATCTGATAACTTCACATGTAAATGCATAATAAATGGTAAAGGGTAAGGAAAGTTGATTAGGCCTGCGTGACTCAGCGAGAATGGTTTAGGGTCCACGTAAGTCTAGGTCGGGCAGTGCCCAATTCTAAGATTGTGGAATTTGAAGTCGTCACATGAGTAAACTCCCAAAGAAAACCATCGAGTAGATAATAGCAAAAGCCAATAAATAGGTTAACTAAACATGCGGTAACAACATGTAACTGTAAATCAATGCATGTATAGTTAACAACCAACACAAGATGATCAACAGATAATCACAATGTAACACATAACTATGCGACGTTAATACTGATAAAACCAGATACATGTGTGACGCAACTGCAAAAGTAGATCATACTTCGTCAATCCGAATGCCTCAGCTGAACCAATCAAGCATGTGTCACACCCGAACTACTAACATTGAATTCGAACTAATCCCAACCCACCAGACACATGCACTTAGCAACTCGATCGCTATTCACTGAGGGCTCGAACACACACGTTACAATCTAGCTTGCTATATCTCGTACCACGCCGTCTTGATGCGCGCTCAATGCCCGACTATGTTCTCCTAAGTCCCTGATGTCCGAATGAACCGTTTAAATCTCTAAAACCAGGAAACCCAAACATTTATTTATTTTTAATTTGCTATCTTGACGCAGCAGGGGACGCCGCCATTTGTAAATCTTCACGGCCTCCTCCACAACGCCAACTGGGCAATGAGCCACTGGCTAGACGTCGTGGATGGCACCATAAAGATTTACTCTCCATGGCGCCTCTGACGGCGCTAGACCCAAACCCAATTTTCTTTGGGGTTTTTTAGAATCTTGCCCCATTGTCGCGATCCGAACTGATTCTTCCCTCCTATGGTTCTCCAAATCAACCATATAGTACCCTTAAAGCCACCATTTACTTCGCTAAAATGATAAACGCGCCAATTTATGCCAAGACACCGACAAAATCTATTTTTCTTAACTAACAACAACGACCTCTACAAATCCACCAACGTAGCTCAAAACCATAAAATCAACTCCAAAAACTAGTGAGCTCAACTCACACTCCGAAACTTATGTCGAAATCCGCAAAACTCAGTTTGATAGTTAAAGAACGGAGAGAAGATAGCAAATCTCACCTTGGATTCTTAATCCCCTTGTTCAATCTCCTCCAAATCCTCAAGAAATCAACACCCAATACCTCAGCTTCCTCTCCAATTTTCAGATTTCTCATGAGGAGAAAAAAAAATTGCTGAGAAAAGTCTCCAATCCATGTATTTATACTCCCGTCATGATCTCTTAGGATGTACCCATCCCTAGGCCCATCAAATGGCCTTTATTTGGTCCACATAGTCAACTTTGGCGACTCATTTGGTGACTTGGTCTTTTAGTCTTATCCATTCAAAGCACCAATCATTGTTTTCCTCGGGTATTCTAACATCCGACATCTGACACCTCGACTTGTCGTACACAACTTTGACGATACATTTAGCTTACGTCATGTTCCCATATTCACTATTGGTTGCATTTAATTATATTTATCTATGTGAACCCGTTCCCTTGACCTAGTGTTCCCGTAATTCGTTTGCCCGGAACCTGCGTTAACACATTTTTTTAGGTGATTACCTATTACACTATCTCGCTTGGTCTATCAATATCATTCACACGCACGATGTAATAAATCACAAAATAGTCATTATCATCGCAGTTACACAACCAATCAGTCAAAAATAACATTTTTTACTCAGCCAGGTGTATCCTAGCCTGTCCATGGTGTCCCCGTAGACCTAAGTTGGCGTCAATGTCTAAAAATACTTTATAATAATGGCATAATTAAAACTAAGCCATTACATCCAGCCATGCGATACACCTTGAGGTGTGCACAAATTACAAAAAACTAAATTATTGAATACAAGAGATCTTATGTTGCTTGTTGTTGAAATCATGAACTTTCTACAATTGTCAAATCTAAAACAAGCTTTCTCGTGTCAACAAAAGTTTCCACCACAGGTAATTCCTGTTGTGAACAAATAACTCACTTATAGTAAATTTACAATGGATTTGACTTGTGGTAATAGAGTTATTTTTCTACAATAGGCAAAATGTAAAAGAAATCATTAAATTGCTTGTTATAGATTAAAGAGTGGTAAAAAGTATAGTGTGGTAACAAAGCTACTTTCTTGTAGTGGTGTAACACCTCGAGTTGTGTGTTCAAACTCTTTAATGTGTATCACATAGAGAGACACCCACTAGACCCATTAGTGTCTAAAGTGAGTTACTAAAGATCACATCAAGACTACCAAGTTATGCGTATGCTTAGAAAAACAATACAATATGTGCGCACACGGATATTTATTTTTTTGTGCACACATATTTAATTAATATCTATCGCACATCTCTTCAAAAAAAAATCTATTGCACATTTTTAATGGATTGTGTGCATCATCTATCCCCATTAAAGCGAAGCCTACCCTAAAACTATAATTAAGCTCTAGTTGTTGGAATTTAAAAAATGCTTCAAATGAGTTTGAATAGAAAAACTCTTTAGTCTCACATTGTTCACTTCAAAGAGTACAAACTCTTTATATACAAACATCTACTCTACAAATTTGCTTTAGAGAAACTTAATGGATAGAGCCCAAATTGGCACTCATTGGTAATAGGTGTACACACACAGATATATATATATAAAAGAGTGTACCCCTAGCCCAAATTTCGATCAAAACTAACAAACTTTTCAAAATCCCCCCTTTTTTTCTCTCTTTACAGGTCATGTCGTCGTGCCTTATAATGGCAGGGGTGCCACCCACGGCACTACTGCCCTAAACCTCCCCACTCACATTGTCTGCAACGTCGTGGTTGGCGCCATATATAGTAGTTCTTCACACGGTGCCACCCACGGCACCATGTGCGAGAGTGGCTGAAATAAGGTTTTTCTCGCTCCCTGTACATTCCTTCTTCAATTGACACCCCATTGGGGCTTCAAAAACAGCAGCGGGAGCCTAAAATGGGTCTTATACTGAACAATAACATTCAACAACAACTATATATATATATATATATATATATATATATATATATATATATATATATATATATATATATATATATATATATATATATATATATATATATATATATATATCAAAACATGAGAGTTTCATCGTCGTTTCTTAGCATTTCCATTAACCCCATCAAAGAAATAACAACTCCAACAACATGATAGCAAAACCTACTCAATTATCACTGTAATTAGGTTGTAGTGTACTTAATTGAACCACCAAATATCTCAAAACCAAACCTAGAGCAATTCCTATTTAGACCAATCAAAACCTAGGATTCAAAGAGAAGAAAGAGAAATTGGGAGAACTAACTCACCACTTCACAGCTGAACTGAAAATGCATTTGTAGAGAATCTCTCCAATGGCTGAAACAATTCTATTAGACTCCACAATCAAGTTCCTGTTGGAGGGATTTTTCGAAAACTTTGCCCAAAATAGAAGAACAGCATAATGCAATTGATCGAGGCTAGAGTAAAATTCAATGTCCTTAAGACTATATCACTTCACTATGGTGCTTGCGGTCTAATTAAGTTAGTAGTCTCCTAGGATTCAACGATCATATCAGTGATTATAACACTCCAAGTCACCAGCCTATGAACCAGTTGTATGATACAATATTCTTTCATTCACAAAATCTATGAAAATAGAGAAAAAAATAAAGTTCTTAAAAAAATAGAGAAGAAGATATGGTTTTGACTTATTTTCTAACTGCTTAAAAACTCATCCATCAAGTGGATATATATTTAGACTGACAATTTAGTGTTCGGGCTCGTCGGCCCATTTTGTTTGGCTCAAAATAAAAAAGGTTCGAACAATGTTTTGATAAATCTGAGCCGATTTGGACAAGGCCCTGGAACACTAACTCGAACCCAGTTTGAATTTTAAATAGAGTTAAAATACCTTTGATAAAAAGGTATATTGAACTCTTGGTACTAATAAAATACATTAACAAACAATAATCTACTCTAATACACATAAATTAATGTACTAAATATATTTTTGATTTTAAAATAAATTTAATTTTAGTCTTTTTTATACTTGAATATTTGTTTCTTGACATTAAATGTTTTAATTACATTAAATAATTTGCAGTATTTGCTGAGACTTTGACGTTACTTTTTCAAATTACAACATACGACATTGTAATCTATGTATATTTTAACATTTGAAGTGGTTTTCGATATGAGAAGTAAGTTTTCAAAATTGTGACAAATCCAGACAATCGGACAACACGAATTTTAAGCAAACTGTGTATGGACAAGCTAGTCTTGTCCAAATTTAAAACCGGGCCAAGTCGGGACAATGAATATGCTCTTTATAGTAGGGTTTGTCCACACTCGGACCTGTCTGAACTCGGATTTTTGCCACCCCTAATATATATAGACTTTCTGAACTCGAATTTTTGCCACCCCTAATATATATAGACTTGTAAGTGCCTATTAGGAACTACCAAAAACTAATCCATCTAGTGGATATATAGACTTTTAAGTGCCTATTAGGAAAGTTTCTCTTTGGTATACCCTTTAAAATAGAGACACTCATTACCAACACATGCCTTTTAGAGTAGACACATCTATTGATCATGTCTTATGTCTTCCCACCGGTATATGTTTTCATTAATTTTTCATTCAAATTACGAACAATTTCTTTTTGAGATCAAATTACGAACAGTTAAATAATATAAATAATTGTTCCAACAATCCCCCAAATGAATGGAAATTGATCATCAAGTCTATATATCCCCACATAAATCGATTTTAAAAATCATTTTAATACAGACACACATGAGTGAGTATTGGCGGAATAAAATTACATAAAGAGAAGTAGCTTGTGGCCCTGTACTTTCTCTAGTGAAATATTATCGAATATACTTCGTGACACAGTGGATATAGATCTTGAATTGGTTACTTTTGTAGTATACCAAGACGATAATACTCACATAACTGTGTCCCCATATTCATATTAGTTCTTATGGTTGTGTTTATTTTGGCCCGAATAAATCTCGATTTCATGAGTGCTCTAGAGAATTTCAAGCCTTAAAAAATCTCATAGAACTGGCACAGTTCACAATCTCGTAGGTGGTCATTTTTAAGAGTATATTATTATACCCCACATGACGATATTCATGTCACGAGATTATTAAAAGCATATAGCATACCTTGAACATCTTCATAACACACCTTATATCTTAGGAATGAGTAGTTGTGTATTCTAATTTCAAGTCTCGTCTGACCAGTTTGCCTATTGAACCTAGACCATGGGATCTCCAATCAGCTATGTTAGGTTTCTGCCAGACTTAACTCATTTTTTAGGCTTTTAATAAACTCATTCCCCTTGATATTAGTTTACTTTATATTGACAAACCTTCTATTCGTGGCCACAAGTTTGTCTCCTTATTTTTCATTTTCTATGGAAATTAATCCATACTTAATTAAGTAACTATCCAATGGTAATCGTTGACGTACATAAGTAACTATCCAATGGTAATCGTTGACGTACATGTTGACATATAACATTTTATATACCATTGTTCTTTGTCCATTGCAATTATTAGCCGACTTATAACATATACATTACAGAGACAATTGCATCCAATATACAATATCCTACTTGCTCTTTTAAAGCCTTAGTATTGCTTTTTTTTTAATTTTATTAAAGTAATAATTTAGATTTCAATGTGAACCTAACAGTCACTTTGAGTATTTCCAATTGATACAAGATTTTTTTTCTTTAAATTTACCATTTAATTAGACACGCCTCTCAACATTACTTGTTTTATTAGCAACCAACATGCTAGATGTCATTATAAACTAGTGAAATTTTTCTCGAAGAAATCAAGGCTTCCTTTCTAATATAAAAGATTTTGTCTTTATTTTCAAATTGAAGAAAATAAATTAAGAATAATCCCAAGTAAATTATTCAAATAAATTATTATATGGCATGATGTTTTGAAAAGAAGTTATCAATAATAATTTATTTGAAAAGAAGTTATCAATAATCCCATTATTGATAACTTCTTTTCAAAACATCATGCCATATAATAATTTATTTGAATAATTTACTTGGGATTATTCTTAATTTATTTTCTTCAATTTGAAAATAAAGACAAAATCTTTTATGCACACCCTCATATCTTTGAAGTATTTATAGAAAAATTGGCGACTTATCTCATCAACTAGAAAGAAATAATTATCAAAATTAGGGCTTGCAATTGAATTGCTTCCATTCTCCCACAGTTTTAATAATCTAATAAATGCTAAATAATTTATATAGCATCCTTCAGATTAAATTCACTTGATTCTTGTACTTCTTCAAAAATCTTATTATTTTTCCTTTCTTAAAAAGGAGCAAATACATATAAAAAATTGTCGTGAAGCTATTTACATTAATAGTCTCATAATAACCCACAAATCATGCTTAAATAATTAACAAATGGATTAATTCATACATATGCATAAAAAATAATACACACAAGTATGCTTAATTTTTTTTTTCAATCAATTAATAAAATTATATCATATTGCAATCAGGGATTCATTATCTTCGTAGGGATAATTATTTTAATGAAACATATTATCTGCTAGTTACAATTAGAGATAACCAATGCAAGTTAATTAGCCACATTTAATAGCCAACTGCTTCTTCAACATTAGTCTCATCTTCGTCTATACACCCCAAATTAGGCTCTCTACATGGCCACCAATTATTGACCAATAGAGATTGTGTTATTCACCGCGTGCGCCCTTAATTTTTGTTGCACTCATTCAATGATGAGCATTCAACACCCCATTTGGTCATAGCCTTTTGCAACATGTACCATCACCAATGTGCATCTCTATATACCCCTGACTTCATGGACACTCATGACTTTTATTAAGGGAGTGATATAGGGCCGAATCCAAAAAATCTTGTTAGGGGACAAACTTTTACTTAATTTTTTTTCAATCAAATAATTATACTAGTAAAAAAAGTAGTATAATAAAGTAATAATCATAATAATTTGTAATGTAAATTAAAAATACCGTTAAATTCTGCGTTGAGGGAGTTGAATCCAGCGATTTTGCATGTTTTGAAAATGTTGTAATATCATTTCTTCATCTAAATCTGTGAATATGTCTACTTCAATATAACACACCATTAAGCCATTAAGTCATTCAACCATTTATCACCAATCTTATTTTGCAATCTTGTCTTGATAATGTTCATTATCGAGAAAACTCTTTCAACCGTTGTAGTTGCCACTGGTAAGATCAATGCTAACTTGATAAGGTGGTAAATCAATAGAAATATCAAATGCTTTTGAGTTTGAACCATCTTCATGGTAAGCCTTACGAGATTATTACAACCCAAAAATGCAGAACTTCTTCTCACATCATGAATATACACTTGAAGTTGATGTTCCAAGATTACATAGTCATGTGCAAAGAAATCATTAGCATAAATCTTGGACATTCGAAGAAGAATATCATGATCAAATATGGAAAATGAGTCTCTTGGATCAAGACAATCAATGCATCTCAATAACTCTGTAGAATCTTCATTGAATCGATTATTCATCTCAACAACAAGTAAGTCAACTAAAACAATAAAATCTCAACATGCTAATGGTGATAATAAGTAACCCACTGTCCCTTACGCCTTAAATGACCTCAAGCTGTTATTTTATCTTCCATATTTGGCACCAAAATAGACATTTTAACACAAAATGCATTAACCTCCTCAAATAATGAACCCTATCCATTTTCCCTTAAGTCTTGCAAAAAATCTTTTATAGTTGCAATCAACCCCATTGCATTAACAGTGTATTGATCTTTGTTGCAAGGCGTGTGACAAGCCATTTGTCAATTCCAACACTTTAATCATCAAATGCATGACAAATACAAATTCAAAGCTCACCATTTTTTTCATCAGACCCAATGCCTTGACTTTTTGTTCTTTCATGGTTCCATAAAAATATAAATTTAGCTCCTACCAAAATTTTTTTTTTTTGCAACACCTCTAACACTGATTCCTACATAGGGATGGCAATTTAGTGTCCAGGCCTGCTGACCCAATTTTTTTCAGACCGGAATAAAAATGGTTCGGACTATGTCTTAATAAATCCAGGTCAGGTTTGGACAAAGACCTCTTATCTAAATTTAAAACTGAGTCGAGTCTGGACAAGGCCCTGGAATCCGAACTCGAATCCAGTTTGAATTTTAAATAGAGTTAAAATATATTTGATAGAAAAGGTATATTGGGAACTTAGTAGTTATAAAATAGATTAACAAACAATAATCTACTATAATACACATAAATTAATGTACTAAATTGTCATGGCCTAATTTCCTAATCTTGATTTACTTGCTTAATCAGGATCACAGACCCGTAACGTGGGGCCCGCATGAGATGCGCACACAAACCGAGGCACGTGGCCGAGGTAAATGTTATAATTGTACTGGTGTATGCCTATTGTTGTGTATGTGTATAGACTAATTAAGTCAGTTTGTTTGCAAACCATAGACGACGAGTTGACGCGAGCGGCGACACGCATTGGAGTGCGTGCAAGTACGAGTACCTAGTGGAATTACCTAGGGTAGCGAGACTAGGCTAAGAAATAGTAATTAATTTCAAATGTACCTTAGCATAAATTAAATCATATCATTAGGTTGAAAAAAATATATACAACGTTCGATGCACGGGAAAAGTGCCTCGAGTTGCGTGAGAGTCGGGTAGCCGAGGTACGGGGCATTGGCTGCCGAGTAGTTGAGGGTCGGTGAGACCACTTAGATAAATTTTATAAATTTGTGTGACCAATTAATTATGGTCCACATGGGGTTAATGTACATTAATTGAGTTGGCCTATAGTTATTTATTTAAGAAATCACATTTTAATATCCTATAGTTTGTTATGAATTAAACTAACCTTAGGACAGACCTCGAGATCCGTGCTACCACACACTCCCATGATGAGTCACTCAAGTTGTGTCACATGAGAAGCTGGACTGCCTAGTTAGTGACCACTGGATTTACCTCGAGATACACAATACACACTAGATCCTAACAACACCTATATATACAACTTGATGAAAAAAAAATTGCACTATTTGCATGCAAATCACATAGAACGGAAGAGAGGGGAGATTTTGGAAAAGTTTGGAGAGAAATTTGAGCTAGGAGTGGAGAGAATCAGAGATCCAAACTAAGGTAATCTTACCCACCATTTCTTTTTACCCAATTTCTTATGGATTTTTTTTATTATTATTGGATTTCAAACACAAATTTCGAAATTTATGGACATGCACTGTGGATTTAGTTGATTTGGAGTCTAAATGGTATGAATTACTCAAACAAACTAGTTCTAGTCGGATTTGTTGGAAATTGTTGATGAGAAGTTGGTATTTTCGGATTTTTGGTATTATTTGTGATTTTCGAATTTTCGATTAAATTGATATTTTAGAGGTGATTTTAGTTGTTCTTGAGGTTGAAGAGGAGTTGAGAGAGGAGAAGGAGAAAAGGAAGCAAGAAAAAAAAATGGTTCTACTCACGCGAACCAGAGACGTCTCTAGTTCGCGTGAGGAAGAAGATGCACACGGGCTGGGCCGTGTGCACTTCTTCCGGGGCGGGCTCGGCCCATGAGGCGAGCCTCCGGCCGGCGCTGGCGGGTCGAGGTCGAGTCGGCACCCGACCCGACCATGAGTCGGGACCGGCCGGGTCGGGTCGACCTGACCAACAAAAAAATAAAAAAAATAAATATACATATATATTATTGATTAAATATATATATAATAAAATAAAATAAAAATATATTATTATCAATTAATTAATAATAATAATAATAAAAGAAATTAAATTATTAAATAATAAATAAATAATATATTTTATATATTAATTAATTTCTGGAAAATAAGGAAAATACTTGGAAAATTCCTGAAAAAAATTGGAAAAAATTATAGAAAATATAAGAAATTGGGAAAAAGATAGAAAATTAGTTTTTTGGACTTTTCAGACATTTGGCACCTCGATATAACTCAAAAAATGTGCCAGAACTGGAAATTTGGAATGAAGTTATATATTTTGGTTTAATATTATAAATCCACTTAATGCCGTGGCTTTTAAATCAATTAAAATGATATAAAATGAACTTCAGGAATTAAAGAGAATTCTTGGAAGTTCGGGTGCACAAGTCGGGGTGTCGGGAGGCCAGATAGCTAGGACTACTGCGTTGACTTGTAAGTGAAACTGTGGGAACTCTTTACTTTATTTCATTCCAGTCATTTATAAATTTTCAGTCTATTTGTAGACTAGCTAATTTATTTCCCACATCATGCTTTCCTTGTTTCTATTCATTTTGAATATCGATATAGCATGATGTTGTTTGATATATCATTGACTTCATGCTTCCTTATATGCTCAATGTTTGTCTTGGAATATGGCTAATGAATATTTAGAAGATGCATGCTATAGGGTTATCTGTTATGTTGGACTTGTATTCTATTCCCTTGGGGCTTTGTAGCCTAACTTATGTTGGAATCATAGCAATTGTAGGATATGAATTCTTGAAAATCTAAAGTAGGAATTATCTAATGTCCATTGCACACGAGATGCGCGGATTCAAGGGGATTTCGGTCTTTCGGGGTCTCCGGCATTCGCCACTACACTTGGGCAGCACACGTGGTATGGGCCACGGGGTTGTCGGCAAGTATAAATAATTTATATGTGCAGAGCACAGCTCCGCCACTTGAGGTTAAAAAAAGAGAAGAGATTATTATTATATGTTGAGCACAGCTCCATACAGTAGTTGAAAAGGCTAGGTGATAGTTCTCACCGCCGACCGGACGTAGATCATCTCGACTTAGCCTGTGTTAGTTTATGTATATCAGTTAACGTTGGTATTTACTTGCATTATTATTCAACATTTCTTCAGCTACATATGTTTTTAAATACCTTTTGTTTAAATTGAAAATGTAGTATTAGATTTCCTCAATTATCACTTAAATATCATCATATTCACCCTCTAGTTTGTGAAGGTGGGAGTAGATCTGTTGAGCAGCACCAGGCCGGGCAAGGAGAAGATCGGCGACTACCTCTGAGCTCCGAGTGCGTAGCTGCCCGTACATGTAGGGTATTTTTTGTATTATATTTACTTACGTCTTTATCTTTTTGGGATGTTATTGGGATGAGTGTTAGATTACCCGACTTTTGGCTTTCACTCTGTTTATATGTGTTCACTGTTTACTTGCATATATATGGTGATTGTTATTTCCTGGATTCCACACCTAGGATTAAAAAAAAATTCGCTAAAATATTTAAGACTTCAGATATAAATCGTAAAGACTTCCGCTAATTAAACTAATTGTTTAAAATTGAGAACATAGGTAGTAAAGGCTGACTAATACATAATTGTGTCCTACGTGTCGTGATTAGGGCTTGATTACGGGATTAGGCCGGGTGGTGCCCTAGATTAGTAGCGGGGTCGTCACAGTTGGTATCAGAGCTTAGGCTTTAAAACCTTAGGGACAAAGCATAGTGTTGAATAAGGATTTTGATACCAATTTTCTGATTGGTATCAAAGATCATTTATCAAGGAGTAAAGCATAAATTTGAATAAAATACACACCCTAGAAGTGGAAACCAGATGAACCTTACCTAGGAATTATTTTGTTGGGAATTGAGTGAAAGTGAATTAGGAATTAGTATATATATGCTATCTTTTTCAATATGTATACGTATATACGTGGTAGTCTTCGTAATAGTTGATAGGAAATCGTTATCCACATGCAGAAGACGATGATGGATGCACGAGAGACAGGTGATGTGGGTGCTAGTAGTAGTCAGCCTCCTACTACATCAGACGACGACTATCAGAGGTTGACGGATCGAGTAGCGGCACAGGGACATCAGATGGCTGATTTCATGACCTTCATGACAGCACAGGTTACCGCACTTACTTGTGCGGTCGCCGCTACTCCTGCGACTACTATACTTCCGACGAGCAGACCTACTACTGTACCATCCATCATTCCTGTGACTGCGTCCGTACCAGACACTCCTATTATTCAGGGCACGGTAGCGACGTCGACTCTTCTGGTAGTGACCGTTTCGATAGCAGAGGAAGCAGTAATAACTCTGACTCCTACACCCACACCTTCAGGCTCATTAGTAGGGATTCAACTGGTGAAGGATTTTCTCCGCCTTCAGCCAGTGTACTTCGACGGGGAAAGAAACTTCGAGAAGATTGAGGGATGGATATTATCACAGGAGAAGCTACATCGAATTCTGGGGATCGAGGATAGATTACGCCCAGATTTGTCTTCTTATACACTGCAGAGGGACGCCGACGTCTGGTGGCGTACCACCATATCTACCAATGGAGATTTTGAGTCATAGACAGCCTTTAAGGCCAAGTTCTATCAGCAGTACTTCCCGCCGACAGTCATGATGAGGTTGAGGAGAGAGTTTATGAGTTTGAGGCAGAGAGCAGATGAGTCAGTTGTGGAGTACTGAGACAGATACGGGTATCTGAGGCAGTTTGCGGGGGATTTGGTCCGAGATGAGTTGGGAGATGTGTATCATTTTGGGGCAGGTCTGAGAGCAGACATTGGCTATCACGTAGTCAGCACGGGTGCTAGGACACTCACCGAGATATACGAGCGTGCACTTTCCCACGAGACCTACTACCTTGGTGTAATAGCTGACAGGGCAGGCTTAGGGCAGAGATTGACATTAGAGCAGGCCGCAGATTTCGAGAGGAGGCGACGGAGCGGCAAGGCACCCAGGACATGGGATAGAGGATTCCATGGATCGGGGGTGACTTCACGTTTCTCATAGTTGGTACCTCAGGTGTCTTATGTCGCGTCAGCACAGATATCGGGGAGAGGACGTTCCTTACCACCACCGTCGATTAGGCCAGCATTACCAGCGCTAGAGAGACTTACTCTTCCGGCACCATCAACACCACGACAGCATCAACAGTAGGGTGGTAGAGGCCGAGGCAGGGGTAGAGGCCGAGAGAGACCCCGTCAGGGACAGAGATAGACTCCAGTTCAGGGACAGCCACAGTCGGTCAGCGCAGACTGGTTTCATGCTATAGGTGCGGACAGGTGGGACATTTGGTGAGGGAGTGTTCATAGCCAGCAGCATTGTATCCACCACAGAGTCAAGAGGTAGCTCATATGGTGGCACAGCTGGATACCAACGCCACGTGGAGTCTTATCGAGGGTACGATTTCTATCACTGGTAGAGAGTTTTATGTTTTATTTGATTCGGGTTCCACTATTTCTTTCATTTCTGGACGCGTAATAGGCATACTGGGACTGATACCGATTAGGCTTGGAGTACATTTGATGTTGAGTATCGCCGCCGGAGATAGGGTTTACCCTAATAGTCTAGTGGAGAGAGTTCCAGTAGAGATTAGTGGGATATAGTTACCCGCCGACTTTAGTGTCCTTGAGATGTTAGAGTTCGACGCTATCTTCGGGATGGACTGGTTATCAGCATACCATGCTTACATAGATTGTTTTAGTAAGTCTGTCATATTTGAGATTCCAGGACGTCCGATGTTCGTACACCGAGGTAGTACACCGAGAGTCGATACCACGAGAGGTAGATTGGCGACTAGTGAGGAGATGGAGACTCTAGTAGCCATGTATACTATAGCAGAGAGTTAGGGACCTCGACTTGAGGACATACCGATCGTTAGAGAGTTTTCTGACATCTTTCCCGAGGAGTTGCCAGGACTACCGCCGCCGCGAGAGGTAGACTTCATCATCGAGTTAGTACCAGGCACTAAACCGATCGCGATACCACCTTATCGCATGGCCCCGAAGGAGTTAAAGGAGTTGAGGGCTCAACTTAAGGACATGGGGGAGAAGGGATTCATCACACCTTCTATGTCGCCGTGGGGAGCACCAGTACTTTTTGTGAAAAAGAAGGATGGTAGTCTACGACTGTGCATCGACTACAGCAACCGGGAATAAGGTTACAATCAAGAACAAGTACCCGCTACCAAGGATTGATGATTTGTTTGAGCAGCTGAGAGGAGCACAGTTCTTCTCCAAGATAGACCTGAGAACAGGGTATCATCACTTAGGATCGGGACGAGGCGGTCTAAGACGGCGTTCGCACCGAGATATGGACACTACCGGTTACGGTTATGCGTTCGGCCGACCAACGCCCCGCCGTGTTTATGGACCTTATGCACCGAGTATTCAGGCCATTTCTTGACCAGTTCGTAGTAGTCTTCATCGACGACATTCTGATCAATTCGAGGACACGGGAGGATCACGAGCAGCACCTCAGGGAGACGTTGCAGATGTTGAGGAAGCACCGTTTATATGCCAAGTTCAGCAAGTGTGAGTTTTGGCTTTCAGAAGTCAAGTTTTTGGGTCACGTTGTTGGAGCAATGGGGATTGTCGTAGATCCGGCTAAGATTCAAACGATTATGGAGTGGCCGACACCGACGTCAGTGACGAAGATTAGGAGTTTTCTGGGGTTAGCAGGCTACTACCGCAGGTTCGTGAAGGATTTTTCTAAGATCGCTTCGCCGATGACTAGACTGACACATAAGGACGTCGTGTATGATTGGACTGAGGAATGCGAGAACGCATTTCAGCAGTTGAAGTGGTTGTTGACGACCGCACCAGTATTGACACTGCCTAAGGTTGGACAGGGATTCCTAGTATACATTGATGCTTCACACACGGGACTTGGATGCGTGTTGATGCAAGGTAGCGGAGTTGTCGCTTATGCTTCGAGACAGCTGAAGATACATGAGAAGAACTACCCGACGCATGACCTTAAGTTAGCAGCAGTCGTATTTGCGCTGAAGGTGTGGAGACACCACTTGTATGGAGAGAGATTCATACTCTTCACTGATCACAAGAGTCTGAATTTTCTAAGATCGCTTCGCCGATGACTAGACTGACACATAAGGACGTCGTGTATGATTGGACTGAGGAATGCGAGAACGCATTTCAGCAGTTGAAGTGGTTGTTGACGACTGCACCAGTATTGACACTGCCTAAGGTTGGACAGGGATTCCTAGTATACATTGATGCTTCATACACGGGACTTGGATGCGTGTTGATGCAAGGTAGCGGAGTTGTCGCTTATGCTTCGAGACAGCTGAGGATACATGAGAAGAACTACCCGACGCATGACCTTAAGTTAGCCGCAATCGTATTTGCGCTGAAGGTGTGGAGACACCACTTGTATGGAGAGAGATTCATACTCTTCACTGATCACAAGAGTCTGAAGTATCTCTTCACACAGAAGGAATTGAATATGAGACAGCGCAGGTGGTTAGAATTATTGAAGGACTATGACTTTTCTTTGGAATATCACCTAGGAAAAATGAACGTAGTCGCCGACGCACTGAGTAGGAGACTGACCAGAGACGTCGAGGTTGTCAGATGTCATATGACGCAATAGTACGGGTTACTTGAGGCAGCGATGACAGTAGGTTAGTCAGACGTTCCTATCGATACCCGGATTGAGATCTGCGCACAGACGAGAGTACATACCATGTCTACACAGAGTGTGTCAGAGGTCAGAGGACTGACAGGTTGTACCAGCAATTCAGCGAGTTAGCGCAGAGTTTAGATTGTGTTGATTGGACAGAGACATCTGATCAGTGTCTGAGATTCTGGGGCAGATTGTGGATACCAGATATGCCGGAGCTGAGAGAGGAAATTCTTCAGGATTCACACCATTCCCGATTTATTGTTCATCCAAGCAGGACTAAGATGTATCACGACATAAAGAGACATTTCTGGTGGCTTGGGATGAAAGCAGATGTGTCAAAGTTTATCAGGAATTGTAAGATTTGTCAGCAAGTGAAGGCAGAGCATCGTAGTCCCGGAGGACTGTTACAACCATTGCCCATTTCGAGATGGAAATGGGAAGACATCGCCATGGAATTCATCAGAGGGTTGCCGAGGACAGCCAAGAAACATGATTCCATTCGGGTGATAGTTGACAGACTTACAGAGTCTGCTCATTTTCGCGCGATTGCGGCGCACTACACGTTTGATCAGCTGAGTATACTTTTCGAGAGGGAGATCATTTGGCTGCTTGGGGTACCGTTGACCATCACATCAGACATAGATGCTACGTATACTTCCAAGATGTGGCAGAGTATGCAAGAGCAATACGGTACACGCCTACAGTTCAGCACAACTTTCCATCCTCAGACTGATGGACAGACAGAGAGACTGAATCAGGTTCTAGAGGACATGTTGTAGGCCTGTGTGTTAGAGTTCGGTAGATCTTGGGAGGAGTACCTACCATTGTGTGAGTTTGCGTACAACAACAGTTATCAGGCTAGTATTGAGATGGCACCATTTAAGGCTTTATATGGCAGACCGTGTTGCTCGCCCTCGTGTTGGGCTGAGCCAGAGGACAGAGTGGCAGTAGGGCCTGATATTATTTTTGATCACACCGGAAAGGTACGGCAAATTCGACAAAAACTCAAAGCAGCTCAAGAGAGACAGAAGAAGTATGCAGACAAGTACCACAGTGATCTCACTTATTCCGAGGGAGCCTACGTCTATCTTAAGGTTTCCCCTCGGAAGGGTTTGCAGAGATTTGGTGTGAAGGGCAAGCTTGCACCGCGTTTCATTGGGCCATTCAGAGTTAGGAAAAGGGTTGGAAAGGTTGCATACGAGTTAGAGCTTCCTCCGCAGATGTCAGGTGTTCATCCGGTCTTTCATATTTCGATGTTTCGACTGGCTGAGTCGAAGGCAGGCACACGATCGACAGTTGACTTGAGTCAGATCGACCTGAGCGAGGATTTCTCATATGAGGAGCAGCCTATCCAGATCCTAAACCTAAAGGTACAACAGTTAAGGAACAAGTCTATCCCGAAAGTGCTCGTCAAGTGGCAGTTCCACAACGACTCGGAATTCACTTGGGAGCGGGAGGACTATATGCGAGATCGTTTTTCGTACCTTTTCGAGTCAGGTATAATCCTAACCTGAATTTAATTTCGAGGACGAAATTTTCATTTTGTTGGGAATATTTGTCACGGCCTAATTTCCTAATCTTGATTTACTTGCTTAATCAGGATCACCGACCCATGACGTGGGGCCCACATGAGATGCGCACACAGACCGAGGCACGTGGCCGAGGTAAATGTTATAATTGTACTGGTGTATGCCTACTGTTGTGTATGTGTGTAGACTAATTAAGTCAGTTTGTTTGCAAACCATAGACGACGAGTTGACGCGAACGGAGACATGCATTGGAGTGCGTGCAAGTACGAGTACCTAGTGGAATTACCCGGGGTAGCGAGACTAGGCTAAGAAATAGTAATTAATTTCAAATGTACCTTAGCATAAATTAAATCAAATCATTAGGTTGAAAAAAAATATACAACGTTCGATGCACGGGAAAAGTGCCTCGAGTTGCGTGCGAGTCGGGTAGCCAAGGTACGGGGCATTGGCTGCCGAGTATTTAACGGTCGGTGAGACCACTTAGATAAATTTTATAAATTTGTGTGACCAATTAATTATGGTCCACATGGGATTAATGTACATTAATTGAGTTGGCCTATTGTTATTTATTTAAGAAATCACATTTTAATATCCTATAGTTTGTTATGAATTAAACTAACCTTAGGACAGACCTCGAGATCCGTGCTACCACACACTCCCATGATAAGAGTCACTCAAGTTGTGTCACATGAGAAACTGGACTGCCTAGTTAGTAACCACTGGATTTCCCTCGAGATACACAATACACACTAGATCCTAACAACACCTATATATACAACTTGATGAAAAAAAAAATTGCACTATTTGCATGCAAATCACATAGAACGGAAAAGTGGGGAGATTTTGGGGAAGTTTGAAGAGAAATTTGAGCTAGGAGTGGAGAGAATCAGAGATCCAAACTAAGGTAATCTCACCCACCATTTCCTTTTACCCAATTTCTTATGGATTTTTTTTTTATTATTATTAGATTTCAAACACAAATTTCGAAATTTATGGACATGCACTGTGGATTTGGTTGATTTTGAGTCTAAATGGTATGAATTACTCAAACAAGCTAGTTTTAATCGGATTTGTTGGAAATTGTTGGTGAGAAGTTGATATTTTCGGATTTTTGGTATTATTTGTGATTTTCAAATTTTTGATTAAGTTGATATTTTAGAGGTGGTTTTAGTTGTTCTTGAGGTTGAAGATGAGTTGAGAGAGGAGAAGGAGAAAAGGAAGCAAGAAAAAAAAATGGTTCTGCTCACGCAAACCAGAGACGTCTCTGGTTCACGTGAGGAAGAAGATGCACACGGCCCAGCCCGTGTGCACTTCTTCTGGGTCGGCCAGGGGGGCTGGGCGGGCTCGGCCCACGAGGCGAGCTCCGGCCCAAGGCCCTGGCCGAGTGCAGTGCTGGCAGACCCGACCTGACCACAAGTCAGGGACCGGGTCGGGTCGACCCGACCCCACCAAAAAAAAATAAAATAAAAATAAATATACATATATATTATTGATTATATATATAAAATAAAATAAAATAAAAATATATTATTATCAATTAATTAATAATAATAATAATAATAAAAGAAATACAATTAATAAAAAAATAATATATTTTATATATTAATTTAATTTCTATAAAATAAGGAAAATACTTGGAAAATTCCTGAAAAAATTGGAAAAAATTATAGAAAATATAAGAAATTGGGAAAAAGATAGAAAATTAGTTTTCGGGACTTTTCAGACATTTGGCACCCCGATATAACTCGAAAAATGTGCAAGAACTGAAAATTTGGAATGAAGTTATATATTTTGGTTTAATATTATAATTCCACTTAATGTCGTGGCTTTTAAATCAATTAAAATGATATAAAATGAACTTCAGGAATTAAAGGGAATTCTTGGAAGTTCGGGTGCACGAGTCGGGGTGTCTGGAGGCCGGATAGCTAGGACTACTGCGTTGACTTGTAAGTGAAACTGTGGGAACTCTTTACTTTATTTAATTCCAGTCATTTATAAATTTTCAGTCTATTTGTAGACTAGCTAATTTATTTCCCACATCATACTTTCCTTGTTTCTATTCATTTTGAATATCGATATAGCATGATGCCTTGTTTGCTATATCATTGACTCCATGCTTCCTTATATGCTCAATGTTTGTCTTGGAATATGGCTAATGAATATTTAGAAGATGCATGCTATAGGGTTATCTGTTATGTTGGACTTGTATTCTATTTCCTTGGGGGTTTGTAGCCTAATTTATGTTGGAATCATAGCAATGGTAGGATATGAATTCTTGAAAATCTAAAGTAGAGATTATCTAGTGTCCATTGCATATGATATGCGCGGATTCACGGGGATTTCGGTCTTTCAGGGTCTCCGGCACTTCGCCATTACACTTGGGCGGCACTCGTGGTATGGGCCACGGGGTTGTCGGCAAGTATAAATGATTTATATGCGCAGAGCACAACTCCGCCACTTGAGGTTAAAAAAAAGAAAAGAGATTATTATTATATGTTGAGCACAGCTCCATACAGTAGTGGAAAAGGCTAGGTGATAGTTCTCACCACTGATCGGACGTAGATCATTTCGACTTAGCCTGTGTCAGTTTATGTGTATCAATTAACGTTGGTATTTACTTGCATTATTATTCAACATTTCTTCAGTTACATATGCTTTTAAATACCTTTTGATTAAATTGGAAATGTAGTATTAGATTTCCCTAGTTATCACTTAAATATCATCATACTCACCGTCTAGTTTGTGACGGTAGGTGTAGATCCGTCGAGCAGCACCAGGCCGGGCTGAAATTTGGAAAAGATCGGC
This sequence comes from Stephania japonica, assembly GCA_039657345.1. Classification (NCBI taxonomy): domain Eukaryota; kingdom Viridiplantae; phylum Streptophyta; class Magnoliopsida; order Ranunculales; family Menispermaceae; genus Stephania; species Stephania japonica. Next base: position 12,300,112 of record CM077562.1, read on the forward strand.
GACTACCTCTGAACTCCGAGTGTATAGTTGCCCGTACATGTAGGGTACTTTTTGTATTATATTTACTTACGTCTTTATCTTTTTGGGATGTTATTGGGATGAGTGTTAGATTACCCGACTTTTGGCTTTCACTTTGTTTATATATGTTCGTCGTTTACTTGCATATATATGGTGATCGTTATTTCCTGGATTCCACACCTAGGATTAAAAAAAAAATTTTCGCTAAAATATTTAAGACTTCCGCTATAAATCGTAAAGACTTCCGCTAATTAAACTAATTGTTTAAAATTGAGAACATAGGTAGTAAAGGCTGACTAATTCGTAATTGGGTCCTACGTGTCGTGATTAGGGCTTGATTACGGGATTAGGCCGAGCGGGGCCGTCACATAAATATACCTTTGATTTTTAAAATAAATTAAACTTTAGTCTTTTTTACACTTGAACATTTGTTTCTTGACATTAAATGTTTTAATTACATTAAATTAGTTGCAGTAATGTTACAATGATTTATAATTTGCAATATTTGTTGAGATTTTGACATCACCTTTTTAAACTACAACATACGAGATTTATAATCTATGTACATTTTAACATTTAAAGAGGTTTTCAATATGAGAAGTAAGTTTTCAAAATTGCGACAAATTTGGATAAACGGACAACCCGAATTTTAAGCAAACCGGGTATGGACAAGCTAATCTTGTTCGAATTTAAAATTGGGCCGGATTCGAACAATGAATATACTCTTTATAATAGGGGTTGTCCAGACTTTGACTCATTCGAACCTGAATTTTTGTCACCTTTAATCTTAGCTTACTATGTTAATAAAGAATGGCAAACATATTATATTTCCTCATCAAAATTAGTTATTCTTTATCATCATACCTATAATAAATCATTGGTAGGGGCGGCAAAAAATAAGGTCCATACAAAAATGAGTCCAAATACACTTAATTTAAAAGCAAAAATAGTCATATAAAAGTTTCAGTCTAAGCCACATTGCCACTTGTTAGAAAAATGCTAGAATCATGACAACAACTATGTCACACCTAAAGTCATCACATCAAACATATAAGAGTAAGTCCACGCGTATTATACATCGAGATTTATGTTTACCATACATCTCGAGTCACGGCTAATGTGTCCCAATGTGACTTGGGTTCTATAGTGGTTGCTACTTGCTAGTATATAATAATGAAAAAATGATAAAATGACTCACTTTCCATGCACACTTTGAACACACATCCTTATTTTTTAGCCATTTATGATACTTTTTCGTCTCTCTAGGTGTGGGCCTACATGTGACAAAAATTATAAAAGGCAAAAAGATTAGAGTGTGTGTCTAAAATGTGAGTTGAGAGTGTTTTAGATTATCATTTTCCATAATATTGTACATATATATTGGTTATGATGGTACTAAACTACTAATATATTAATCGTATGACTTGAGCATTGGTCCGTGCGTACCGAGACATGGAAGGCGCGGGAGCACCGAATAAGTGTAGAGCGAAAGCGAATGGGATGCGAGCACAAAGATAGGTGACGTGGACGGATTTTGGCGAATCCCGCCCAAAACCGGACTCCATTTCAGTTGCGATCCAATTTCAATTTTCGCACACCCTTCTTATCTCTCATCACGCCCTCACACACGCACACACACACACACACACTCTCTCTCTCACACACATCTTTCGTTGTTTCTCGTACGAGCGAGCGAGCGACCGAGAAGCTCCTCTAGCGCCACCGCCACCGCCACCGCCACCGCCACCGCCACCGCCACCATCTACGAAGCCCTAACCCTAGCAGGTACCGAGTCGCGCCGATTCGCGCTTGAGTCGCTCCGATTTCCGCTGATTCTCATCGGTTTTCGCTCTCCTTCTGCAGGATTCGCCATGAAAGGAGGAGGCAAGGCCAAGGCGGAGACCACCACCAGGAAGGCTGCTAACAAGTGAGTTTTCGTCTTCTGTTTTGCGATTCTCGTGTGGTATTCGGTTTTCAAGGTTTTGATGGTTTAGATCTGAGATTTGGTTTTGGTGGTTTTGGTTTTAGGCTTGCTGTGAAGAAGACAGCAGGCAAGGGAGCGGCAAAGAAGGAAAAGCAAGCGAAAGATCCGAACAAACCGAAGAGGCCTCCCAGTGCTTTCTTCGTTTTCATGTCAGAATCCGGAATCGCTCGCTCTTCGCTTTTCGTCTTGTTTGTTTTGCTTTGTTTTCTGTGTTTTCAACGCTTGAAAATGTGTTTCTGAGTCTTCGATTGACTTTGTTATTTCTTCTTCGTTGACAGGGAGGAGTTCAGGCAGACTTACAAGGAGGAGCATCCGAACAACAAATCCGTCGCCGTTGTGAGTAACTATCTCTCTCAACTCTCTAGATATGCATAGCTTTTGACATATTTTCAATGTCTGTGTTGTTGATTTCGCGGTTCTGTGTTACTGTGACAAAAAATAGGTAGGAAAAGCTGGCGGCAACGAATGGAAGTCAATGTCTGACAAAGTGAGAGAATTATCCTAATTCAAGCGAAAATTTGAATGTTCTGTAAAGTTAATCTGCTTTTGTTCTCATATCTTGACTGATTTGAACAGGACAAAGCGCCTTACGTCGAAAAGGCGGACAAAAGGAAGATAGAGTACAACAAGAAGATGGATGTGTACAATAAGAAACAGGTATTGCTTGTTGGTTCTCTCAATCAAGTTGTAGTTGTAGTATTGACATTATGATTTACTTGTAATCTGAGTTGTGAATATCGGAAACTTTGTAACCTTTGTTATGATCAAAATTGATGTGATTTGTTAAACGGCGGAAGAAGATCATTGCTTGAAAGGATTTTTGATTCATGATTTCAGTGATGACTATATCCTCTTTTATCCTTTTCAGGCTGGACAATCAGATGCTGCTGAAGAGGAAGACGAGTCCGACAAGTCGAAGTCTGAAGTGAACGATGATGAGGATGATAGCGGAGAGGTCTGTGAATTATTAGTTCTAATCTTTTATTAGTACTAAATTTTATTGTTAGTTGATTATTATTTCTAAATTTCATTGTTAGTCGATTATCAGTTCTAAATTTCGTTGCTAGTTGATTATTAGTCCTAAATTTCATTTTTAGTTGATTATTAGTTCTAAATTTCATTGTTAGTTAATTATTAGTTCTAAATTTCATTCTTAATTGATTATTAGTGCTGAACTTCTTTGTTAATTAATTGTAAGTCGATTATTAGTATTAAATTCCATTGTTGAATTGATTATTAGTACTGAACTTCTTTGTTAATTTATTGTTAGTCGATTATTAGTATTATATTCTATTGTTGAATTGATTATTAGACTAAGTTTCATTATGCTCTAATACTCTGATTTGTGGTGCTTGTTTCCATGTTTCGTTTCCTTTGCAGGAGGAGGATGATGATGAGTAAAGTAGTAGTACAGATAGGAAGACACCATAGACATGGTATCTCTTGTAGTAACTGAAAAGAATAGTTGCTTTTTTGTTTCTCTTTTCTGCTATTTCCTTCCAGTACATGTTCTTCTAGTTACTTCTGGAAGGAAAAACCACTCATGTACTTAACACCTTTTCTTGCTCAATCATTCAGCCTTGCATTTTGGTTGATATCTGGTTTCTTTTTGCTTTATATTTTTCTACGTTGTTGGTGTGTGCTGTTTGATTGCCATGTCTACTAACATCTATGACATCATTTATACTTTCAGTTCAACTATTTAAAATGCTTATAGAAGCTTAAAATTATAGCCAGAATTTTGCTTTATCCTTTTAATTGAAGTGCATATAAAAGTGGTGGAGGTTTTGATTCAGATTTTACTCTCTTAGCACCATCAAAATTACTATCTATTGTTCTTCGTGAAGTAATCGAGAAATTGTTTGATGCGTGTGTCTCTACTTTGATTGGCTGTTAATATTATGACATGAGTTTATTTCTAGCTTAGTTGGATTCCATTTCCCTCCAAGTTCAATTGTATTGGTGTTGTGATTTGTAAGCAATTGAATGCTTGGCATGTTCATGTTAAATCTGTTTGCTGTGTTTCTCTTGCATTGGAGGCTTTTCATTCAATTTGTTTTACTGGTGGATTTGATCTCTAATTTTTGTACTGTGTTATATACGTTTGTATTGTTTTCTGTATCTATTATTAAAACTCAAAACTTAGGAGTGATGCCTGGTTTGCTTGATGTATGTGTTTTACTGCTGGTCTACCCAACTAATTTGGGATCAAGGCTTTGTTGTTTGGTATGTTATACTACACACTGTCTGCGCAGAACTATGAGACCCGTTCTACTTCTCATTGGTGGTCTATCTGTCAGGGCTTATTGGCCAGGGATGCTTTTAGGCTTCTTCATGCATCAACATCCTTTAAGCACAACTTTGACATTTTTACAGCATTTCTTTTTTGTTTGTACTCTCTGGTATCTATAAAATCTCAAAACTTTAGAAGTGATGCCTGGTTTTGTTTGATGCATATGTTTTTACTATTGGCCGGTACCAACTAATTTTGAATGACGCTTTGTTTGTTATATGTTGTAAATTCGAGATTTAGGCCTTGTTAGACCAACTCCAACTAGGTGGAGCTACCCGGGTTTTGTGAATAGTGCCACACCATTTTGGTGGGGGCACCATTCACCAAATGTTTCTCTATTCACTATTATTTTATTCTATTTTTTGTTTTTATATTCTTTAAACTAATCTTTATAATTTTATTACTTTTATATTAAAAATTGAATTGAATAAAATAATGATATAAAGTAAAATAGTGTAAAAAATAGTGATGGGTTGAAGACGTGAGTAGTGTTAGAGTCACTATTTACATCAAAATAGACGTAAATAGTGTTTAGTGTTATGCTATTTTAGTATTGTTGGGTTGGAGATGCCTTATTATGTGTTTTACTACTCCCTTCACTTGAAATATTATGAGCCCTGTTCTCATTGGTGGCCTACCTATCAGGTCTTATTGGCCAATTATGCTTGTAAACTTTTTAGGAAAATGATAATCTAAAAATACTTTGGGTGCAAGCTTGGAGTGCACAATTTGTTTTTTTTTTAACTTATTTATGGTTTTCTTGTCTCTCTATGAGTAGGTTTCACATTTAACTAAACACTATAAATAGGTTAAAAAATAAAGTGTGCGTTCAAATGTGTTATATTATCATTTTCTTTATTTAATTATTATTTAGTTTGGTGGTATACAAGTATCTGGTTGTTTGCATTAATGTATATGTTTTGGTAGTGTAATTTTTTTTTTTCAAATAAAGTCTTAATGGTATTGAAACGTCAAAGCTTAGCAGTGATAATTATTAGTACTACAAATGTGATTTCGTTAGAGAGAATTGGAAAGAACATGATACTAACTATTTAGGTATGGTGTAAAAAGGTTGCTGTCATGTTGGGTTAAAAATAAGGCATTATAAAACTGTAGTAGATAAACAGATATTTTTTTTGGTCAAAGGATAGAGGGATACATTTGCTGTCTCCTAAGTGGGGTTTGGCATAATGGTTAACCAGTGGTTGGGTTCGAGCCTGGGATACAAAGTCCCTCTAAAATTTTAAGGGAGAGTTTTGCCGTCACATAATAGTTTTACTTGTTCGTGTTCTATGCATTTTTCTGTTGAAAATTATCCAAGATTGTTGAAGCTGACAATCATTTTCTGTCAGTAAAATTTAGAGTTCATCTAACACAAAAACGCTTATCCATTTAGTGAGCTGAGTTGATCAGAAAATGTCATTAAAGCTGTCCATTTAAAAACACAGATAGGTTTGGGACATGGACGTAGCATCTGTATTATATTTGCTAATAGTTTGTCAGTCATTTTCATACTAAATTTAAAGATAAACTTTGTTGATGGCAAGAGATATGGTTGGGCAGCTTGGGCTACATGAATACTAGGGCCTAGGGGGTTGCACTCTGTGACTCTGATGGGATTGATCGGCGCAATTTACGATTTCACATTGTTGAGGTAAAGATGGTATGGTACAGTCATTGTCGAGACAAGCTATCGTTTGGGATTTCTAAGGAACGAGAGCAACTTGTACTTCAGTCATTAAACCCTATTCATGTCTTTAATATAAATATAATAGAACATATTTGATGATTCTGATCTAATACTGTAATATACTCGTATTATTAGATTAGAATCGTTTTTTTTTTTTTACGAGACAAAGTTTTAAAGTTCCGTCATCAAATTAAGGCCTTGTTTGGTTGGAGGTGGAGTTACCTTTTAAGAAATAATTTACAGAGAGTTAGAAATTAATTTTGTTTGGTTGCTTTACTTTCATCTCCTAACTTATAGGGAAGGGCAAGAGATATTTCTTCTACCTCCCTTATAGGAAGTTATTTTTCAAGAGTCGTGGACACAATTAACCTTTATTAATGACCATTTTATTACTCATCTCTCTTTTTCTCTTATTTGAAGGTTATTTATGTCAATTTATATATTTTATTGTTTAAAAATTTATAACTTTCTTGCAAGTTTAAAGTTGAACCAAACGTAAAAATATTAACACCAAGGAATGAACTTCAAGGAGATATTTCCGAACTTTAAGATTACTAAAGCACTGAACTTGTGTTCACGACATATTGTGAGATCGTTTTGCATCAAACATACATGATACACCCACCATTGAAACATTGGTACATTGTCTATAACACAGGATTATTTTCAACAACCATTTTGCCTCTAACTTGATAATCCAAGTAATGTGCATGCACAGACATTGGTAGTTTTGTCTATAACAACCATTTTGTCTATAACATTTGTAGTTTTGTAACAAATTAAGATGCACCGACGTGCACACATTGGAATGTGCATGCGCTCATCTTCAGACTAAAATCAATGGACGCTAACAAGTGTATGTTGGTGCTGTGTGTACCCCCAACAAAAGCATTTTTCGAAAAAGTACAAGCATGATGTTGATCGCGAGAACCTGCATGAAAACACAGAATTATTGTGAACCAAGTTTTGAAAATTTGAAAATTGAACAACAATATAGACGGATATATTGCCAAGAAGAAATTGAGCAAACATTACATCCACTGTAACTCCAAACCTAAGTAAATAGATCAATTCTGCATCCTTTCTGAGTCCTGGTAAAGATTATACATGCTTGCAGTGTGCTCATTACAAAAAACTTACAAAAGGGCTGATTGAAGATGATTACAAAAACTTACATTTAAATGTATGCTTTACAGAAACTTACATTTATAAGGGATGCAAAACTAAAGCACATCGAACCATAATTGAATCGTTCATTCAAAGTTGATCGGAACACATAGCTGTTAGACATTTTCAAAATAATTTGTTGTGATTTAGTGGGTAGTTAATAGACCCAATAAATGGGCAGTTACAAAACTCATGTTAGACATTTTCAAAAGAATTTGTTGTAATTAAGTGGGTAGTTAATAGACCGAATAAATGGGCAGTTACAAAATGCATTCAACAAATTAAAGTGTAGCAGTTACAAATTGACCACTCAATTAATGTGGAACGGTTATCATTTGACCACTTAATTGATAACGGTCCACAATCCCGCTCCTTTATCTAACTATAAGAAGAGAGGCATGAGAGTAAGAAAGGACATGACATAAAATACAAACACAAAAACCTCACAGCATTTGCTCTGGTTCGATTTTCACTATTGTCAGTGCAAATTGGGACTTCATAGTATCTTATTGGATTTTTGCTAGATTCTTGCAATAGGAGTGCAAAGTTTCCTTTAAGAAAGTGACATTGTTACACGCTCTAGAGTCATTGCTTCTCACTCTGTTCTAACAATCTAAAGGAAACTTTTGCATTGTTGTAATGGCTCCGATCAAGGAACCGTCGACGAACATCGTGAAGCTCGATTGCTTCAATGGAGGAGATTTCCTAAGGTGGCAGAAGTGGGTGCATTTCTTGCTGGTGGCGCTTCGTCTGGTGTATGTCCTGAATACACCTAAGCCTGTGGAGTTCAATGATGAAACTGTTGAGCAGATCATAAAGAGGCAAAAATAGGAGATGGATGACCACACCTGCAGAGGTCACATTTTGATTCGATGAAGGACTCACTGTTCGACTTCTACTATGATGTTTCTTCTGCTAAGGAACTTTAGGAGAAATTGGAGGCGAGATACCACAAGGAGGATATGACAAGTAAGAAATTTATCATTTCCAATTTTAATAACTTTAAAATGGTAGATGATACATGGATCAGTTTCGTGAAATTGAGAGAATCCATAATCATTTCTCTCAACATAATCTTGTTATGGATGAAACTATTGTCGTGTCTTCTACTATTGACAAACTGCCACCATCTTGGAAGGAGCTCAAATAAACTCTGAAGCATAAAAAGGAGGACATCACTCTTGATGAACTTGCTAACCATCCTTGTATAGAAGAGGATTATCGCATGCAGGAAAATGAAAAAAGAGAAGAATGCTCAGGAAATTTCTAAGGTGCATGTGGTGGAGGAAGCAAAGTTCAAAAAGCATTTGCTGAACAGGCCTAACAAGCCTGGTGGTTTAAAAAAACTTGGAGGAAAGCCGAACTACCAAAACCAGAATAAAAAGAAGCAGAAAATATCTTGTTGGTTCTGCAGGAAAGATGGTCGTATCAAGTTTGATTGTCATCATTGGAAAAGGAAGAAAGGGAAACATCATACTTCCCCAAGTGCTATAAAGAATGCAGGAAACGACAATGATGAACTCATTGCTATGATTTCTGAAATCAATGTCGTTGAAAATGACATGGTTTGGTGGATTGATTCTGGAGCTACTCGACATGTCGACAAGAACAAGAAATTCTTCAATACCATGAAGGTAGTAAATGAAAATACTATCTTGTACATGGGTAATGATGCTACTGTCTCTATCAAAGGCATAGGTAGTGTAGATCTGAAGTTTACTTCTGGCAAAATTGTAATACTCATTAATGTGTAATATGCACCAGAAGTGAGAAAGAATCTGGTGTCGGGTAGTCTTTTAAACAAGTTTGGCTTTAGGCTTGTATTTGAGGCTGACAAGTTCATAATGTCTAAGGGTGGTAGGTTTGTGGGAAAGAGGTTATGCTTTTGAGGGTATGTTTAAGCTGAATGTGATTGTTTTATCTAATAAGAATGTTGTTTCTGCGTATATCATTGAGTCTATTTCATTTTTATGGCATCATAGATTAGGACATGTTAATTTAAGGAAATTATATGACATGATTAATTTAGATTTACTGCCTTATTTTGATAAATATGAAGGAAATTGCAATACATGCATGAAAACAAAAATAACCAAAAATCCATTTCCTTCTATTGAAAGAAATTCTAAATTGCTTGATTTAATACATTCTGATGTATGTAACATGCATAGTACACCATCAATATGAGGCAATAAATATTTTGTAACATTTATTGATGATTACAACAAGATTTGTTATGTTTATTTGTTGCATTCCAAAGATGAGGCAATGGTTAAGTTTTAGGCTTATAAGACAGAAACTGAGTTGCAATGTGAGACCTTCATAAAATGTTTAAGGTTTGATAGGGGAGGAGAGTACTATGATCCAAAGTACTTTGAATCAACTAGAATAGTCCATGAGACTACAACTCCCTATATACCACAACAAAATGGTGTGGCTGAACACAAAAATCGTGTTCTAACTGAAATGGTTAATGTTATGTTATAAAACTCAGGTTTGAGTAGTAGATTTTGGGGAGAGGCATTGCTGACAGCATACCATATTTTGAACATAATTCCATAAAAGAGGAATAAGGTGACCCAATATGAGCTTTAGAATAAGCGAAAACCAAACCTTAATTATTTAAGAGTTTGGGGCTGTAGAGCAGTAGTAAAAGTACCAAAACCTAAAAAGAGAAAATTGGGTGAAAGGGGAGTAGAGTGTATATTTATTGGATATGCACAACACAGTAAGGCATGTCGATTCATGGTAATTGAGCGTAATAATTTGATTTCAGTGAATACTATAATTGGATCAATGGATGTAATTTTTGATGAGACCAGATTTAAATCTGTCTCCAAAAAATATTCCTGAACAAAACCAAAAAGGGAAGGAAGTCATTTAAAGTGAAAATGACAATGAAATAGTAGAGGTTCTTGAACTTCGAAGGAGCAAAAGAGCTCAAAAATTAAGTCATTTGGTTTTGATTTCTTTACATTCCTAGTTGAAGGAAGTAGAGAAACAATAACTAAACAAATTCCGTATTGTTTTAATACGGAAGCTGATCCTCAAACAATTGAGGAAGCTATGAAAGAAAGAGATTCAACTTTCTGGAAAGAAGCTTTGAATGGTGAGATGGATTGATGTCGTGGCAGTTGCAGATGCTTTGTGGGACCGTAACTTTTAATCCAGGAGTCCGATTGAGTTAGGGCTCTATCGAGAACTTTCTATTTTCTTGTTCAGTTAGGGTATTTTTGTAATTTACTTTATTTAAGTCGTTTTTAGAGTCTTAGAAGGATTAGGCATTTTGAGTCATAGAAGGATTTATTTAAGTCTTTTTTAGAGTATTAGAAGGATTAAGTGTTTTGTGTCATAGAAGGATTACGTTTTGAGTCGTAGAAGGATTAGAGTTTCTAATGGGCTATATAAAGTCATGATTATCATAATCAACTATTATAAATTATTATAAATTATTATCAATTTATTTCAATTTTGGTTTTTCTTTAAAACCTTAAGGATTCTTCCTTGTTTAAGCGTTTACGCTACGTCAATTGGTATCAAAGCGTGAATTCCGTTCGTACTAACAATGTTCGGTAGAAGCGGTGGCATTCCGAACGTCGTTCAGGATGTTGAAGCCTTGCGAACCAAAGTGGAGGCTCAAGAGGCGGCAATCAGAACCTTGGAGACAAATCTCGATCAACAATTCTGGCGTATAGACGAGCGCCTTGATGCCAACAAACACGAGAGTGATGGTGAACAACGTCCAAGAGATTAGCATGCTCAAGGCGATGCTCTTATTGCACCAGTGGCTGCGAATTTTAGAAGTCGAGTTTCTGGTGGTGACTCCAGTGACGAGGAGGAGGATATGATTCTGGCCGAGGATTAGGGCAGACATGTTAGGAGAGATCAAGGCGGCAGATATAATAACAATAATAATCAGCATAATAATGATTATTATGATAGGGGTAATCATGATAGGGGCGACTTTAGGTTAAAAGTGGATATCCCTAGTTTCTCTGGTAATCTGAACATTGAGGACTTTGTTGATTGGATCGCCGAAGCAGACCATTTTTTGAGTATATGGAAATTCCTCAAGAAAAAGGGTGAAATTCACCGCTTGTCGTTTGAAGAGTAGAGCATCTGCCTGGTGGGAGAGGCTGCAGAGTAGACGTTACAGGGAAGGTAAACAGCCTGTTCGGACGTGGTATAGAATGAAGCAGTTGCTCCAGCGAGATTTTCTGCCTCCAGATTATGAGCAGATCTTGTTTAAGCAATACTAGCGCTGTCGGCAGGGTCAGAGATCTGTTCATGAATATACAACAAATTTTACACGATTGGCTGAGACGAATGATTTGAGGGAGAACGAGGTTCATCAGGTTACACGATACCTGGATGGATTGAAACTGCAAGTTCGGGAGAAAATTGGAGTGCAAGTTATAAGAACTGTCACCGAGGCGAAAAATTTAGTCATTAAGGCTGAATTAATGTTGCAGGACAGAGGTGGAAATCGATATGAGGGCAATCGGCGAACCTATGGTAGTGATAATTACCAGAGGAATAATAGATGGGAGGAAACTTCAAGGAGTTTTGCAGAGCGGAGCAAGTCCACCCAAGGCTGGAATCAAAGTACCGAACGGAAGGAAGATAAGGGACCTGAAAAGAAACCTGCCGAACAGAAAGAGGGACAAAAGGCAACTGCAAATCCTTATGCTAAGCCTATTGTGGGCAAGTGCTATCGTTGTGGGCAGTCTGGTCACAAGATCGAATGAATGTCCTAATAGAAAGCAGGTTAATGTGATTGAACAAGATGACGAAGAGGAAGTTTATTGTGATCCTGATGGAAGAGATGATTTTGATGATTATGATGAGGGGGACGGACAAAATTGTGTGGTAAGGAGGCTGATGTTAACTCCTAAATTAGAAGATAGCAGTCAGCGACACAGACTGTTTCGGACGAGATGCACTATTAATGGTCAGGTGTTTGAACTGATCGTAGATAGTGGAAGCTGTGAAAACATCATTGGTAGAGGTACAACCGAGGCACTGAAACTGAAGATGGAGAAGCATCCCAGTCCGTACTCTATAGGTTGGATAAAAGCAACTGAGAAAGTGCAAGTGGCGGAGCGCTGCGCAGGTACCTTTTTCCATTGGTACTTACAAGGATGAGGTGTATTATGACGTAGTAGATATGGATACCTGCCATCTGCTGTTTGGACGACCTTGACAGTTTGATGTTAATGCACAACACGCTAGGGGAGACAATGTGTATAAATTGGAGAAGGAGGGAGTGACGTTTAACTTGTTTCCTCTAAAGGCAAGTAACCGTTCCAAGACTTCTAAAGTGGAGGAACGATCTTTCGTTATAATGACACAAACTGAGCATGAGATAAACAAAGCTGTTAAAGAGTCATAGGTGGTGCATGCGTTGGTGCTGAGACAGATCCTTGTAGGGAATGCGAAGGAGTCAATTTCTGAGATACCAGGGCAGGTCAAACCATTGCTGGAGGAATATCCAAGACATTTAATGTGGCGAATGTTTTTCCATTCTATCCAAATGATGTGCCTTTGTATCCAGAAAACTCGAGGTCGAGTTTTTCTCAGGTGGGAGAGAATGATGTCGTGGTAGTTGCAGATGCTTTGTGGGACCGTAACTTTTGATCCAGGAGTCCGATTGAGTTAGGGCTATATCGAGAACTTTCTATTTTCTTGTTCAGTTAGGGTATTTTCGTAATTTACTTTATTTAAGTCGTTTTTAAAGTCTTAGAAGGATTAGGCGTTTTGAGTCATAGAAGGATTTATTTAAGTCTTTTTTAGGGTCTTAGAAGGATTAGGTGTTTCGAGTCATAGAAGGATTACGTTTTGAGTCGTAGAAGGATTAGAGTTTCTAATGGGCTATATAAAGTTATGATTAGGGCTGTAATCATAATCAACTATTATCATCAATTATTATCAATTTATTTCAATTTTGGTTTTTCTTTAAAACCTTAAGGATTCTTTCTTGTTTAAGCGTTTACGCTGCGTCATGGATTCAATAATGGGTAATAGTACTTGGGAGCTAGTTGATCTACCTCTCGGGTGTAAACCCATTAAATGCAAATTTCTCTTCAAAAGAAAAAGAAGAGTGAATGGATCCATTGAAAAACACAAAGTAAGATTGGTTGCTAAGGAGTTTACCCAAAAGCATGGAATAGACTATTTCGATACCTATTCACTAGTAGCTAGAATTGCTACAATCAGGTTGCTTATTGCAATTGCAGCTATTAACAAGCCGGTCATCCACCAAATGGATGTGAAAACTGCATTCCTACATGGAGAATTGGATGAGGAAATATATATGGACCAACCTAAAGGGTTCATAATGCCTGGTCATGAAAATAAAATGTGTAGATTGCAAAAATCATTATATGGTTATAGCAAGCACCAAAACAGTAGTATCAAAAATTTGATCATGTTGTACTTGTTAATGGATTCAAAATAAATGAATTTGATAAATGCGTATATAGCAAGTTTGATGGAAAAGGAAATGACTACATTATCTGTCTTTACGTAGATGACATGCTAATTTTTGGAACTGACTTGGAACAAGTTTAGTTGACCAAAAACTTTCTTTCAAGTAAATTGGAAATGAAAGATGTGGGGCAAATTGATGTCATTCTCGGGATTCAGATAGTAAGAAATGAAGGGGATATAACTCTAACTCAATCTCATTATATAGATAATTCTCAATAGATTCAATCATATGAATTGTGCCCATGTTTCTACCCCGCAAGAACCAAGTATTGAGCTAGTGAAAAATACTGGCAATCCATGTTCACAACTGAAGTATTCTAGATTAATTGGATGCTTAATGTATGCAATGACATGCACTAGGTTAGTTATTTCCTTGGCAGTAGGCAAGTTGAGCAGATTCACAATTAATCCAAGCGAGTTGCATTGGTTTGCAATTCAAAGAGTTTTGAAATATCTGAAGAAAACAATTAACTATGGCTTATGCTATAGTGGATGTCCTTCGATTTTAGAAGGATTTTCATATGCAAGTTGGATGTGAAAGATCAAAATTATGTTTCTACAAGTAGGTGGATCTTCACACTTGCTAGAGGTACAATCTCGTGGGCTTCAAAGAAGCAAACTTTAATGGCTGGTTCCACCATGGAATCAGAGTTTATTGCGTTGGCATCATCTTCAAAAGAAGTTAAATGGCTACGTGAATTATTACACGAGATACCATTGTGGCCTAAACCGGTAGCTCCAATTTCTATCCATTGTTATAATGAGGCATATTGGCAAGGGCTTATAGCCAAGTGTACAAGGGCAAATCTTGACATATTGGATTGAGACACAGTTGTGTCAGAGAATTGATAGCAAATGGAGTTATCACAATTGACTATGTGAAATCTACTCAAAATTTGGCAAAGCCATTTACAATAGGATTGTCAAGAGACTTGGTGAATAAAATATCAAGGGGATGGGTCTCAAATTCATGAATTAAAGTCATCAATAATGGAAACTCAACTCGACGCTTAACATTACGTTAAGTCTTGAGTTCAATGTAGTCAAAGTACATTATCAGTATGACTGTGAGCATTATATCATTATAGCTATCCTAGAGTTGCTATTGCTTGGTACCCGTATGGAAAGGGAGGAGGTTGAGTTAATCTCTTAATAGTCTTTAAGGCACTTAAATTGCGGGGGTGCAAAACTAGAGACTACCTATGTGAATGTGAAGTGCGGCCGCATCAAGGAGTTCAAGGGCTTGGCTCTGAAAACATTCACGGAAGATATGGGACACAAAGCCAATGTAGAAGTGTCAGGAAATTTATGTCAATGTGCTAGTGTATGTTATATGTGTGAATTGTTTATGCTACATATCAAATAGAATCATTGGTTCAAAGTTTATCTACCATGTAATTCTGATATGATGTAATGAACTTTTCACAAATTAGTGGTTCAAATCGCAAGATACCATTATTTATTCATATAATGTTTAAAATGTTCTTGGACCAGTAATCAGTTTATTTTGAAAATGGTGGGGGATTGTTAGACATTTTCAAAAGAATTTGTTGTAATTAACTGGGTAGTTAATAGACCTAATAAATGGGTAATTACGAAACCCATGCTAGACATTTTCAAAAGAATTTGTTCTAATTAAGTGAGTAGTTAATAGACCCAATAAATGGGCAGTTACAATTAGGGCTGGGCACGGGTCGGGTTTAGGTCAACCCGACCCGATACGCGACGACCCGACTCATCTCGAGTCTGTATAAAAATGACCCGTCACCAGACCTGCCCGACAAGATACCTGAACCCGACCCGACCTGCCACACAAGATACTCGAACCCGACCCGACTCGACTCATCTCGAGTTTGTATCAACTACCATCCATAGTTTCAAAAACCACAAAACCCTATAAAAGCCATGATGAGATCCGAACCCGACTCGACCCGACACTAATATGATCACACCCGAACCCAACCCGACACCCAATGGGTCAAGTTTTGATGACTCGACTCGTTTTCTCCACTCATCCCACCCGACCCACCACCCGCCACCAGATTTGGGTGACCCGACCCGAGTCGGGTACTCGGGTTTCGTGCCCAGCCCTAGTTACAACCATTCAACAAATTAAAGTGGAGCAGTTACAAATTGACCACTCAATTAATGTGGAGCGGTTATCATTTGACCACTCAATTGATAACGGTCCACAATCTCACTCCTTTCTCTAACGATAAGAAGAGAGGTATGAGAGTAAGAAATGACATGACATACAATACAAACGTCAAAAACTTCACAACATTTGCTCTGATTCGATTTTACTATTGTTAGTGCAAATCGGGACTTCATAGTATCTTATTGAATTTTTGTTGAACTCTTGCAATAGGAGTGTAAAGTTTCCTTTAAGAAAGTGACATTGTTATACACTCTGAAGTTATTGCTTCTCACTCTATTCTAACACCTACTGTTCCTGGTTAGGCGGTTAGCAACATAAAAATGTAAGCACTTTTAACTATGTTGTTAGAGCCAAGGGAGGTAATTGTGATTGAGTGGACAGAGTTTGGTTTTCTGAAATTGTATAGGAGAAACACAAGCCCATACGTACTTTGCATGGCAACATAAGGCTTACTTATATCTATGCAAACCGAAAATGGTACGCCGAAAGAAAAATCCACCAGAGAGGATGAATGTCTGTCGTTAAAGTGTTTGGATAACTCCTTCGAAGGAGCAAGGAACTTGCAATCGGAAATTGGGCAACGGCAGGGAGAATGAAGGCAAGTTTCTACGTGGCATGGCAGCTTAATAGAGTTGATGAGCTTCTCGATTGTAAGGCAACGGTCAGTGCCGATAGAACAAGAGCAAGAGCATGTGTAGCTGGACTTAATGCAGCATGAAGAGCATGATCAAGAGCATGTTATGTGCCCATTCATGCACTAATTAACACAAATCCAAAAACACATACAGTTAGAAAGTTATTATGTTTATAATAATCAATTTTGATAGCAAGACGCAATGCCATAGCCAATTTAAGCCAAGCAAGGTGAAACATATCTTGGGCATTTCTTCTAAATGTTGCCTTATATATCCGTCAATGTGTTTCAATAAAACCATCGTACTTCAAGTTTGACTAATTCTGTATGTGAGAGTTAGTAAGACATTCCAACCCTAAACCAATAGTAACCTATAGCCTTTGCCAACGTCAAATCTACATTGTTCATCTTGTCATCGTTGCATCATACTCTAATGTAGCAGCCATATAAGGCTAAGCAAAATATAATTATTTTATTTTGCTTTAGCCTCATGATTTCGCTTCTACATTATTGGGGACACCCCGTATATCTCCAAATTTACTAGAAACCCACAAAAACTTACAAGTAGTAACTTGACTGAAATTTATAATGCTTGCAACTATCTTAACTGTCTCAACCACCCATTTTTTGTTTTTTTTTTTGAAGGCTCAACTACCCAAAATGATTTTTTTCTTTATATAACATAAAATTCACTAACTCCCAAAAAAAAAAATTATCAAGTAAAGAAAGATTAGCGTAACAAGGCCAAGTAAAAGTTGGTGGCTGAATAGCTCAGCACTGGGGCCTTTAAGTAGTTGTCTTGAGTTCGAGCCTACATAAGGAGTTTCCTCTGACCCTTATGAGTTGACTACGGCTTGAGCTTGGAATAGTCGATTAGCCTAGATACTAGGTGTATTTTAAACAACAAAAAAATAAACAAGTAACAATTTAAAGAGGTGTGAATATTTAGACCCGATAAACAGGAGAAGACAGGTTTCAAACAGTTGTTGTAGTCAAGCAAGGTAGGGTCCGAGTGCGTGTCTTCTATATAGGTTACATATGTAAGCACTTTCCTCTTTTTACAACCTCTCTAGAAGACTAATAGCTTGTTTGGTACAACGATTGCGTATTACTTTTTTTCCCAGTGAATTAATATGAACAAGCATGATTATAATGAACATGAGAAACTAAATACGAAAATTACTATGAAGTGCATGAAAATGCACATTCAACATGATATAGAAGAGTGGAGACCGCTATGTTAATAGTGATGAAGAAAATACACTTTCAACACTCTCTCTATCCAAAAAATTCCCATAAAAACAACCTCAGATTGCATCTGTTAAAAAGGAGGTGCCGTATTATCGATACACAAATTAAATAACTGCAAGCATCCAAACCATTATCAACTGGTACATTTTAGTTATTCGGGATAGATAGTGATTTCCAACTCGAACTGCCCCTGTACAGAATGAGTGAATCCAGTAGCAACAGTGAGGGAGCAGCCATTTAATGTTGATCTTTCATATTTCCGATTAGTAACTTTTGCACGAGATGAAAACGTAAGCATATCATCCCCATTCTTCAATGTAAGACGATACAAGTTCTTAAGCTTGGGATTGTTGTTGCTGAGTGCGCTATTGTGAAGGAGTTGGATGTAATTATATTAAAATTGTTTAGGAGAAACAAGGGTTCATCCGAACTTTGCAAAACAATAAAAGGCTCATATAGTTTCACGCGAACTGAAAATGGTTTGCCAAAAGAGAATTCCGTCCTCTCGGATGAGATATTGTCTTTGAAGTGTTGAGACAACTGTTCGGATGAACCAACAAACTTGCACTGAGAAACGGGGCAGTGGCAAGGAGAATGACTGCAATTCTTTTCGTGGGTGCTTTTTTGGCAGTAGCTGGGCATTTCTTTGCATCCAAGTTGCGAGTATCGACATTGCAGCTTAATAGTCTCGACAAGCTTCTCAATTATGAGGCAACAGATGGTTCCGATAGGGTGTACGCAACGAGAGCATTTATAACTGTTCTTGTGGCAGCACATATTGCATGCTATGTGCCCATCCTGGCACTATAAAATCCAATTCCAACAACACAACGTCAGAAAAAATAAACTTCAGAAAAAAAATATATGTATGTATTTCAGGTAGCATATATATAAGCATAGAAGAAATGATACTAGTGCAACAATTGCATGAAGAAGATCCAAATTGTAAAAGAAGAAAGAAAGAGATACAAGAACTTCCTAATATGTACAATAAGAAAAGATATAGGTTTATAGGCTAGTAAATGTACATCCGCACAACGTATGTGCATATCTTAGTTTTGAGACACTTTTGGCCGAGTCCTCGTGTCCTTAAATTAGAGAATAGGTACACCCACACCAGACACTCATTTCCATGTTTAGGCAACATAGAGCTTCTTAAAATTTTCTAATAAATCACGTAATGATGCAATTCAAAAAATAAGAACAAATCGAGAAGAAATAAAGTTATCTGTACGGTGGAAGACTGAATTGCTAGCCTTTGGCATATATTTCTTTTGAAATTTAAATTAAACAAACTTATAAGAAGATAGCTTTTCGACCTTGGGTCACAACAATGCTACTTTTTTTTGGGTCCCTAAAAGATGTGGGTGATCAGCAGTGAAAAGAGGAGGCTCGCTTCCACAACAATGCAAAATCATTACGAACAATGTAATAATTGACTAAAAATTTAACAAATCCATGGATTCTTTTAAATGATGGATTCTTATGGATTTCATAGATTTGGAAGGAGTTGATCCAAAATCCATCCAAATCTCATAGGTAGGGGCGAGATTTGGTCATGTGCATTTTTTGAATAGAAATCTATTACAATCCATTAAAACCCATCAAAATGTGCTTAAGAATCGAATACACCTAGACTTTTTTGAAATCCATTAAAATTCATTCAAAATCATAATTGAATACCTTTGACTTTTCAAAAGTCTATTAAAATTCTTTAAAATCCAAATTAAATATACCTCGATTTCAAAATCCTTCTAACTCTTTTAAAATCCTTTCAAATATTTGAATTGAATACACCCCCTAAGTTGAAGGTCCATTTTCTTTAATATTTTGTTGTGCCTTGTGGTGATTACCATACATGTTTCTTGTTTGTATGTTTGAGAAATATAGGGAAAAGTTTTTATAGAGGGATAAGTGGGAAAAAACAGCAAAATGAGAATCAATCTCTGAGCCGCATCCCTTTGTTTCAACCAAGCAAATGCAAGACATAAAATAAATTATTAATAAAAACAATCCTTCATCATCGTTTCTCAGGGTCTTCAACATATTCTATCTTTCTCCTAGTTTTGTTAATCTCCTCCAACTACATAAGCTTCGTCAAAACTCACTTCATTATCAATGTATTATTGATTAATGTAACAACTCACTTCCTATCCCAAGCCTCAAAAATCGAGAATGGGATTGATCGTGATCTTAACAAAATAATCTACTATACTTTATGTGCAGACCACACAATCCTAAAATCACACATAAACATATATGAAGAAAAGATATCAAAACTCAAAAACAAGTAATTAACCCCCAAAAAATAATTTCAAACAATTAATGATATATGAAGAAGTGGATATATTGAAGAATTAGACCTGAAAGATAGGAGGAGAGAGGGGATTCAAACAAATGTTGCAGTCAAGCAAGGCAGGGTCACTCAGTAGTACTGGAATACCGCCATTGCCATTGTCGTTGTTGTTGCCACTGCTAATGCAAACCTTAAGTACCTTTGCCTTTGCCTCCACTTCTTCACCTGGCCTCTTCCTCTTATTACTACTACTACTATTGCTCTCCATGCGAGCTACCTCTGCGAATGGGTCGACATCAATAAGGTTAAGCTAAATTTAATTGGGTACATTGCGAATCAAATCAATCAAATATATCAAATGGAATTCAATGGGCAAATCAATATCCACAAAAGATCACTGCGAGTAAAAAATTTAGCCTAGGGACCAATTAATTAAAGCCTTAAACAAACAAATATGATTGAAGTGAAGAATCATACATTGTTTGTGTTCTTGGGCTTCTAATCAAGAGAACAAACTATTTGATGCAATTGCTAAAACCCTATAAACCCTTCATTAACTTGTTTTATAAGGTATTAGAAAAAATGCATCAAAATAGAAGTAGAAAATCTTCTTTTGATTTATTTGATTAAGTGTACACATGTAGTTGATGTGTTTATATATACAAAGAATCCTTGTCAATCAAGGAGTCAGTTCAACAAATATAGAAACAAAGTAATAATGTCCGGAGTGATTGAGTCAATCAATTAAACTACCTATTATGCAGTGTAACATCCTAATATAAGGGCATATAATGGGGATGCTGCTAGCTACAGAAGAATCTTGAAACAGTCACCCAAAGTCTTTTCTTTCTATTTTTCTTTTAACTTCTAAGAACAATGACCTCTCTTGACCTTGCCTTTTTAGCAACCCATACTTCATCCGTCTCACCAACCATTTGAACGCAGTTGGTACTTAGTAGCCTTTTTTATTAGAATCATGCCATGTGCATATATATATATATACATACATACAAGTAAACGGGCATGTGCTGTGCATGTGAGGTGAAGACATCTTTTATTTATTTATTTTTTGTTTTATATTGGCATAAAATTAGACATATTCCCTCTTTTTTTGGGCCTTACCGACAATGAATTTTATTTTCTATAGGCGGTGTTAAAAAGGGGGTTAATAACTTAGTATTGGTAGGCAAAAATTTAATGCATAAAATCTTTTCGCAAATGCATCCCAATAGTAAAGTTAAATGATGTAGCGTAAAAGGTCTAACACATAGACTTAATTAAGTCATGAAAAATGATTACACGAAATAAGAAAGAAATAGAGGATCGAAATCAACAAAAAATGAAAGAAAGATTGAACTAAAAAAATAATAAGATCGCATGATCAAGTACGAGATCAACACTTGTTTCGTATGGCGACAATGACAAAGATAATAAACCACAATGTTATCAATCGTACTAAGATAATGTTTGCTTTTGTGATGCCAATGTAATTTAAGTTATCTACTAACTCCAAAAAAAAAGCTATTTACCATGCATATTAATGAAAAAGTGAAAATTAAGCTATGAATGATAGAGAAAAAGATCAAGTAGAGACATATAGATGATGAGAGAGCGTGTGATAGAGAGTGGGTATCACATGCTATATATAGACAATGCAATGCAGAAGTTTAGGAATTGAAATACTCAAATTAATAGATAAACTTGAATTTAGCAAGAATTATTTAATCACCATTACGAAAATCCCTTCAAATTAAGAAATGTTTTCTTTTTGCTGACAATTGAGATCTTTGTAACGTGTTTTTTTAGTCAAATCACATATTTTCTTTTAAGTTGTTATGGAAATCCATTCAAATTAAGAAACTTTATTTTATTTTATGACTTTTGAGATTTTTTTACCATTTCTTTTTTGGTTAAATAATGTGTTATATTTTTTTGTAAAGTTAAACTACCTATTGAAATCGCCCTTAATTATCTCTATATTCATCCTCATCAATCACCCATGGCACAATCAAATGGAAAAATTAAGTTCATTTCAAACAATGAAAAATAAAAAGAATCAAGTACCCTCTTTTGTTGCTAGGACATGAATTGAAAAAAAAAATTGTACTTGACAAAGGAAGGTAAACTTGTAACAAAGGCTATTTTAGCCTCACCTTAACTACTTTGGTGGATTTCCATTATATATACTAGTCAACAGGCACATGCGATCATTTTTTTATTTTATATTGGCATGAAATTAAACCTTTTCCCAACTCCTTTTTCAAGCTTGGGACCGATAAATAAGTTAGTAAAAAAGTTACAAGTGTGAACCCAGATGAGTTGTATTGAAAAAAGAAGAAAAAAAAACTAGATGAGAACATCATATAAATGAAATAAGAAACAAATTAATAAGAGGAATGGAATCAACTAAAAAAAGATTGAACTTAACAAAAATAATAAGATCACATGATCAAGTACCAGATCAACACTTATTTGATGTGGCGACAATGAGAAAGAGAACAGACCAGAATGTTGCCAAATCTACCAAGATAATGTTGGCTTTTGTGATACCAATTGAATTTAATCTATCTACTAACTGCACAAAAAAACAATTTACTATGCTGATGAAAGAAAAAAGTAAGAATTAAGCTATGAATGAGAGAGGAAGAAATCGAATAGAGATTTAGAGAGGATGAGAGAGCGTGTGATAGAGAGTGGGTATTAAATGCTATTTATAGACAATGCAATGTAAAAGTTTAGGAATCAAAAAAATATCCAAAAACTTGAATTAAACTAGAATCATCTCAATCACAATTATAAAATCCCTTCAAATTAGGAAATTTTTTATTTACCTGACCATTGAGATCTTGGTAACGTTTTTTTAGTCAAATAACGTGTTTTCTTTTAAGGGAAAGTGCAATGGCTACAAACTTTTGGGGTGTAATAAATTACCACATCACTAACCTACTAACCTCTCTTCTAATACATTTATCTCCACAGTAACTAAACACTTTTTTTTGGATCCAAAATTACATCAATTCAAACATTTAATTGATTTTTGTTTAAAAAAGTATTTTAAAAAAAGAGTTTTATGGGGCCAACACACAGCTTTTGTGTATGTGGCCCTTACATTACGTGGTAGTTAACAAACTACTGCGTAGTTCACTCTCCGGGCTCTCGTATGGGGAGCTCAGAGAGTGTGTGCGTAGTGCATTGTTTATAAAAGGTGTTATCTTTTATTTGAAGTCAAATTACCTATTGAAACCGCCCCTTTCCGCAAAAAAAAGAAAAAAAAAGTTGAAACCGTCCTTAATTATCTCTATATCCACACTCATCAATCACCACATTGCACAATCAAAACAAAAAAAATTAGTTCATTTTAATAAATAATAACAAGACTTGAGTACTGTTTTTTGTTTTTTCTTTTTTTGAATTCCGTGGGAATCGAACCACGATCTCTCGAGGTCTTGCCTTTTTGGCAAGTGATGTCTTTAACCATATCACCTGAGGCTTTCATAAGTACCCCTTTTTGTTGGTAGGACATGAATTGGAAAAAAAATATTTTTTTGTACTGGACAAATGAGGTTAAACTGGTAATAAAGGCTATTTTGGCCTCACCTTAACTACCTTGGAGGATTTCCATTATATATAAGAAGATAAGATAAGATGATTTAATTGCAAGTGAAAGATTTAATTGAAAGTCATGTTTGCCCTCTTTTTTTTGAAGGACATACATGGAAAGTGAAAAGTTGAACCATACTTTAAAAGGGTAGTTTGGTAATAAAGGGTATTTTGGCCTCACCACAACCGTCGTGGAGGATTTCCATTATATATAAGATATAAGAAATGTTAGAAAAACTTAATAATCTATTTGAAATAAAAAAAACTTAATAATCTATTGGGGTTACACATGTAATATACAATGATTCTAGGCATAATTATGGTCATGAAACAATGTTTTTGTAGATACCATGCATATCGGTGTGCAACTCAATGAGGGCAAAGTTGGCATATCACATAATAACTGCCCAATCAGTTATTTGTTGGGTTATAATCCCAAATTTCTAGTTCACGTCGTATATTATTTATCCCCATCAAGAGAGTGCTTTAGGATACAAACTACAATTGGAAGACCCTGGTCCGATTTCGCAATTCTAATGGAGAATATTGTAGCTACGCTTCCACTTTATTGTAATCATCCTAAATTATTATGATTTTTTTGTTCTTATTTGACTTATGATAGATTTAAACTTAACAAGTGGTATCAGATCCCACCATACATGATTCTTGGTGATTTAATTAGGGAACGGCTAAACAGACTCCAAAATTTACTAAACGGACCCCGTTTGCTTCAACGTACCCCGCTTTTAAATTTTTTTTCTAAACGAACCACAACGTTTTTGAAATATCCCTAAAATACCCCCATCCCCAACCAAGAAACTAAACCTTCCCTATCCGATTCATCCCACTCATACTCCAAATCAAACCTCAATGAAACGAAGAAAACACCCCAAATATTTCATCAGTCTAGGTCACTGGGGTCGTGGGAAGGTTATTTCATTTTATATGTTGAAGAATATGAGAAACAATGATGAAAGGCTGTTTTTATTTATTACTTCATTTTATGTTTTTAGTAGTTGCATTTGCTTGGTTGAAACTAAGGGATACGGTTCAGAGATTGATTCTCATTTTGCTGTTTATTCCCACTTATCCCTCTAAAAAAACTTTTCCCAATATTTCTCAAACGTACAAACAAGAAACATGTATAGTAATCACCACTGGGCACAACAAAATATTAAGGAAGATGGACCTTCAACTTAGGGGGTGTATTCAATTCAAAGAGTTTGAAGGATTTTGAAATCGAAGTATATTTAATTTGGATTTTAAAGGATTTTAATGGACTTTTGAAAAGTCAAGGGGTATTCAATTATGATTTTGGATGGATTTTAATGGATTTCAAAAAAGTCTAGGTGTATTCAATTTTTAAACACTTCAGAATTTTGATGGATTTTAATGGATTGTGATGGATTTCTATTAAAAAAATGTACATGACCAACTCCTTCCAAATCTATAAAATCCATAAAAATCCATGATTTAAAAGAATCCATGAATTTGTTAAATTTTTAGTCAATTATTACATTGTTCGCAATGATTTTGCATTGTTGTGGAAGCGAGCCTCCTCTTTTCACTGATGATCACCCACATCTTTTAGGGACCCAAAAAAAAGTAGCAATGTTGTGACCAAAGGTTGAAAAACTATCTTCTTATCTTCTATTTGTTTACATTAATTTATAAATTTGTTTAATTTAAATTTCAAAAGAAATCTATGCCAAAGGCTAGCAGTTCAATTTTCCACCATACAAATGACTATATTTCTTCTCGATTTATTCTTATCCTTTGAAATTCGTCATTACGTAATTTATTAGAATGTTTTAAGAAG
Organism: Stephania japonica; assembly: GCA_039657345.1. NCBI lineage: Eukaryota > Viridiplantae > Streptophyta > Magnoliopsida > Ranunculales > Menispermaceae > Stephania > Stephania japonica. The sequence continues at coordinate 12,325,511 of CM077562.1, forward strand.
CTCTATGTTGCCAAAACTTAGAAATGAGCGTATGGTGTGGGTGTACCTATTATCTAATTTAAGGATACGAGGACTCGACCAAAAGTATATGCAAACTAAAATATGCACGTGCTAATGTACATTTACTAGCCTATAAACCTATATCCTTTCTTATTGTACATTAGGAAGTTCTTTTATCTTTTTCTTTCTTCTTTTACAATTTGGATCTTCTTCATGTAATGAGTTCTTAGAATGGAGTGTTCAATTCTTTTTGATAAAATGTATCTTACTTGAGCACTTTAGGTTAGAGCGAAAGATCTAGGTAACATAGAAGAAGATTGTAAATGACAAAATAATTATAATTCTAATTAGTTTTCGGACATGATTTAGAAATAAAATTCATATACAAATTTTGTGCTTGAATGGCAAAGGAATTTTCAGAAAGAAATTCAGAAATGGCTTCATGAGAATTTTGGGGGGCATTGGTCTTTATATACACCATAGATTGGGAGGAGTGGCAAAAAAGGGGTTTGAACACAATTTTACAAATGAACTTATGCAGTGTCCAGACCCGTTAGGGTAAGGAATAGTAGGGAAATTACTTAGTACTCTTTAAATTAATCGCTAACCAAGTCCTCACTTTTTAAGTTTTTTATCCCCCAGGATTCTTTATAAAATGGACAATTTCTATTGTTCAAACGCTTACCTTGTTGAAGAAATTTATGTCTGAATTCATATTTTACGTCTCTGGATCACCTTTGCAACCCATAGTATCAATGCATGTATGTATTTATGGGTTCTGTGTTATCAAAAAATCACCTTAGATATTAAAACAATTTACGATAATCCATGAAGAAAGAATTGTGAGTTGCCTCATAATAATCGTTGCTAAATTGTAATTAAATTTTGGTTGTATTAAACAAGATTTTGGCAGGGCTTGGAAAGTTTTCCCAAAGCAGCTTCCCCTTGCCTTTAGGATTCATTTGCACTACATTTTATGATCATCAGATCAATTGTTGCACTAGTATCATTTCTTCTATGCTTATGTATATGCTACCTGAAATACATCCATACATATTTTTTTTTTTTGAAGTTTATTTTTTTCTGGCTATGTGTTCTTAGAATTGGATTTTATAGTGCCATAGTGCCGGGATGGGCACTTAGCATGCTATATGTGTTGCCGCAAGAACAGTTATAAATGCTCTCGTTACATACATCCTATTGGAACCATCCGTTGCCTCATAATTGAGAAGCTTGTCGTGACTATTAAGCTGCCATGTCGGTACACGCAACATGGATGCAAAGAAACCCCCAGCTACTGCTAAAAAAGCTCCCATGAAAAGAATTGCATTCATTCTCCTTTCCACTGCCCCGTTTCTCAGTGCAAGTTTGTCGGTTCATCTGAACAGTTGTCTCAACACTTCAAAGACAATCACTCATCCTAGAGGACAGAATTCTCTTTTGGCAAACCATTTTCAGTTCGAGTGAAACTATATGAGCCTTTTGTTGCTTTGCAAAGTTCGGATGGACCAGTGTTTCTCCTGAACAATTTCAGTATAATTACGTCCAACTCCTTCACAATAGCCTCACTCGGCAACAACAATCTCAAGTTTAAGAACTTGTATCGTCTTACATTGAACACTAGGGATGATATACTTACGTTTTCATCTCGCGCAAAAGTCATTAATTGAAAAAATGAAGGTTCAACATTAAATGGCTGCACCCTCACTGTTGTTGCTGGATTCACTCATTCTGTACTGGGGCAGTTCGAGTTGGAAATCACTATCTATCCCGAATAACTTAAATGTACCAGTAAATAATGGTCTAGATGCTTGCAGTTATTTAATTTGTGTATCGATACTTTGGCACCTCCTTTTTAACAGATGCAATCTGAGGTTGTTTGTATGGGAATTTTTTGGACAGAGATAATGTTGAATGTGAATTTTTTTCATCACTATTAACATATATAGTGGTCTCCACTTCCATCATGTTGAATGTGCATTTTCATGCACTTCATAGTTATTTTCCTATTTAGTTTCTCATGCTCATTATAATCATGCTTGTTCATATTAATTCTCTGGGAAAAAAGTAATTCCCAATCGTTATACCAAACAAGCTATTAGTCTTCTAGAGAGGTTGTAAAAAGAGGAAAGTGCTGATATATGTAACATATATAGAAGACACGCACTTGGACCCTGCCTTGCTTGGCTGCAACAACTGTTTGAAACATTTGTTTTCTCTTGTCTTTCGAGTCTAAATATTCAACCACCTCTTTAAATTGTTACTTGCTCTTTTTTTTGTTGTGTAAAATACATTCGTTATCCAGGCTAACCGACTATTCCAAGCTCGAGCCGTAGCCAACTCATAAGGGTCAGAGGAAACTCCTTATGTAGGCTCGAACTCAAGACCACTACTTAAGGGCCCCAAGTGCCGAGCCATTCAAATCACCAATTTTTGCTTGGCCTTGTTATAAAGATTAGCATAAGAAGGCCAAGCAAAAATTGGTGGTTTGAATGGTTCGACACTCGGGCCCTTAAGTAGTGATCTTGAGTTCGAGCCTACATAAGGAGTTTCCTCTTATAACAAGGCCAAGCAAAAATTGGTGGTTTGAATGGCTAGGCACTTGGGGCCCTTAAGTAGTGGTCTTGAGTTTGACCCTACATAAGGAGTTTCCTTTGACCTTTATGAGTTGACTACGGCTCGCTCTTGGAACAGTCGGATAGCCTGGATACTGGATGTATTTTACATAACAAAAAAATGAACAAGTAACAATTTAAAGAGGTGGTTGAATATTTAGACTTGAAAGACAAGAGAAAACAAATGTTTCAAATAGTTGTTGCAGTCAAGCAAGGCAGGTTCGAGTGCGTGTCTTCCAGTGAATTAATATGAACAAGCATGATTACAATGAACATGAGAAACTAAATAGGAAAATTACTATGAAGTGCATGAAAATGCACATTCAATATGATAGAAGAGTGGATACAACTATATATGTTAATAGTGATGAAGAAAATTCACATTCAACATTATCTCTATCCAAAAAATTCCCATACAAACAACCTCAGATTACATCTGTTAAAAAAGAAGTGCCGAATTCTCGATACAAAAATTAAATAACTGCAAGCATCCAGACCATTATCAACTGTTACATTTAAGTTATTCAGGATAGATAGTGGTTTCCAACTCGAACTGCCCCAGTACAGAATGAGTGAATCCAGAAGCAACAGTGAGGAGCAGCTATTTAATGTTGAGCTTTCATTTTTCCGATTAATGACTTTTGCACGAGATGAAAATGTAAGTATATCATCCCCAGTCTTCAATGTAAGATGATACAAGTTCTTAAACTTGGAATTGTTGTTGCCGAGTGAGGCTATTGTAAAGGAGTTAGACGTAATTGTACTGAAATTGTTCAGGAGAAACATTGGTCCATCCGAACTTTGCAAAGCAACAAAAGGCTCATATAGTTTCACGCGAACTGAAAATGGTTTGCCAAAAGCGAATTCCGTCCTCTCGGATGAGTGATTGTCTTTAAAGTGTTGAGACAACTGTTCAGATGAACCAACAAACTTGCACTGAGAAATGGGGCAGTGGCAAGGAGAATGAATGCAATTCTTTTCGTGGGTGCTTTTTTGGTCGTAGCTGGGTGTTTCTTTGCATCCAAGTTGTGAGTACTGGCATGGCAGCTTAATAGTCTCGACAAGCTTCTCAATTATGAGGCAACGGATGGTTCCGATAGGGTGTACGCAATGAGAGCATTTGTAACCGTTCTTGCGGCAACACATATAGCATGCTACGTGCCCATCCTGGCACTATAAAACCCAATTGCAACAACACAAAGCAAGAAAAAATAAACTTCAGAATATATATATATATATATGTATGTATTTCAGGTAGCATATACATAAGCATAGAAGAAATGATACTAGTGCAACAATTGATCTGATGATCATAAAATGTAGTGCAAATGAATCCTAAAGGCAAGGGGAAGCTGTTTTGGGAAAACTTTCCAAGCCCTGCCAAAATCTTGTTTAATACAACCAAAATTTAATTACAATTTAGCAAAGATTATTGTGAGGCAACTCACAATTCTTTCTTCATGGACTATCGTAAATTGTTTTAATATCTAAGGTGATTTTTTGATAACACAGAACCCATAAATACATACATGCATTGATACTATGGGTTGCCGAGGTGATTCAGAGACATAAAATATGGTTCCGGACATAAATTTCTTCATCAAGGTAAGTGTTTGAATAATAGAAATTGTCCATTTTATAAAGAATCCCGGGGGATAAAAAACTTAAAAAAGTGAGGACTTGGTTAGCGATAAATTAGAGTACTAAGTAATTTCCCTACTATTCCTTACCCTAACGAATGCTGGTCTGGACACAGCATAAGTTCATTTGTAAAATTGTGTTCAAACCCCTTTTTTGCCATTCCTCCCAATCTATGTTGTATATACAAAACAATGCTCCCCAAGATTCTCATGAAGCCATTTCTGAATTTCTTTCTAAAAATTCCTATGTCATTCAAGCACAAAATTTGTATATGAATTTTGTTTCTAAATTGTGTCCGAAAACTAATTAGGATTATAATTATTTTGTCATTTACTATCTTCTTCTATGTTACGTAATTCTTTCGCTCTAACCTAAAGTGATCAAGTAAGACACATTTCATTAAAAAGAATTGAACACTCCATTCTAACAACTCATTGCATGAAGAAGATCCAAATTATAAAAGAAGAAGGAAAAAGATACAAGAACTTCCTAATGTACAATAAGAAAGGGTATAGGTTTATAGGCTAGTAAATGTACAAGAGCATGTGCATATTTTAGTTTTTAGACACTTTTGACCGAGTCCTCGTGTCCTTAAATTAGAGAATAGTTACACCCACACCATACACTCATTTCTAAGTTTAGGCAACAAAAAGCTTCTTAAGATGTTCTAATAAATCGCGTAATGACTCATTTCATAGGTTAACAAAATGAGAAGAAATATAGTCATCTGTACGGTGGAAGATTGAACTGCTAGCCTTTAGCATAGATTTCTTTTGAAATTTAAATTAAACAAACTTATAAATTAAACAAATAGAAGATAAGAAGATAGCTTTTCGACCTTGTGTCACAACATTGGTACTTTTTTTTGGGTCCCTAAAAGATGTGGGAGATCAGCAGTGAAAAGAGGTGGTTCGCTTCCACAACAATGCAAAATAATTGCAAACAATATAATAATTGACTAAAAATTTAACAAATCCATGGATTCTTTTAATGATGGATTTTTATGGATTTCATACATTTGGAAGTTGGTCATGTACATTTTTTGAAAAGAAATCCATCACAATCCATTAAAATCTATCAAAATTTTAAAGTGTTTAAAAATTGAATACACCTAGACTTTTTTGAAATCCATTAAAATTCATCTAAAATCATAATTGAATACCCCTTGGCTTTTTAAAAGTTCATTAAAATCCTTTAAAATTCAAATTAAATATACCTCGATTTCAAAATCTTTCAAACTCTTTTAAAATCCTTTCAAACCTTCCCCTTAAGTTGAAGGTCCATCTTCCTTAATATTTTGTTGTGCCCAGTGGTGATTACCATACATGTTTCTTGTTTGTATGTTCGAGAAATATCGGGAAAAGTTTTTATAGAGGGATAAGTGGGAAAAAACAGAAAAATGAGAATCAATCTCTGAACTGTGTCCCTTTGTTTCAACCAAGCAAATGCAACTACCAAAGACATAAAATGAAGTAATTAATAAAAACAGCCCTTCATCATTGTTTCTCATCTTCTTCAACATATATATATATTCTATCTTTCTCCTACTTTTGTTAATATCCTCCAACTACGTAAGCTTCTTCAAATTTGTTTCTGCTAATCCAAGCATGATACACATCTACAATGTATTATACATAAGATCATGACATAATTTTCCACTGTTCTTTGTTTATGTATTATTGATTAATGTAAGAACTCACTTCCTATCCCAAGCCCCGAAAACGGAGAATGGGATTGATCGTGATCTTAACAAAACAATCCACTATACTTTAGGCACAGACCACACAATCCTAAAAGCACACATAAACATATATGAAGAAAAGATACCAAAACTCAAAAACAAGTAATGAACCCCCAAAAAATAATTTCAAACAATTAATGATATATGAAGAAGTGGATATATTAAAGAATTTGACCTGAAAGACAGGAGGAGAGAAGGGTTTCAAACAAATGTTGCAGTCAAGCAAGGTAGGGTCTGTTGGGTTTTGGGGTTTATGCGCAGCGGAGATTACAAAACAATTTTTGAGAAAAACCCCAACAGGATCTGAATCTGATTCCATTAAAACATGTTTAAACTATGAAAACTTAATCATACCTCAATCGCAATACCTCTCTTGAAGGTTAATCGATCTCTAAGGCGCTCGCCAACGACGAACGCCCTCTATCGTAGTCCACACACGAATGGCGGCCGAGATTTGAAGTGCTAGCTTCTAGAGAATAGCAAACCTTTTTGTTTCTCTCCAAAACGATCTAGAGCATACCAAAAACTCTAAGTTGTTTCTCAAACGAAAATAGAGTTTCGGCCCTTTTAAAATCTTTCGTACTTGTATTCTAACTCAAAGCGTCTATTTATACAACCCTTGTATATAGACGGTTAAGTAAATTACACATATGCCCCTACTTAAAGAAGTATAAGTGTAATACACTACAAGGACGTTTCTGTCATGAATTTTATCATATAAAATTCATTTTTCTGAACCATCTTAAAATCTCGCAAAACCATTCTCAGTGTGCGACCTAATAGGCTCATACAACGTTGGCAGTGTACCAAAACACATTTTGGTATACAAGTCATAAGCGGCCTCTAGCAAGACATTATGACTACCCAAGTTGTACGAATATCAAATCGATATAACCTAATCAATAGTGTATATAATATCCTTTTGTCACACGATATCCTTTTGATCAAACATAAGGCATGGAATTGTCATCCAACATGTTCAATCGTACTAGTCTCGATTTCTAGGTAGACTGAAAACATCTAAGTGACATTGATCAATATCAATTCACTTAGACTAGGCCTTTTAACATCTAACACATCGAGGATCCACTGGATATCTCTCTTTATATGAGAGGGACAAATTCTATCTCGATTACACAACTTCACCACATTATTCACACAAGTAACCAATCACAACCTTTATAATCGTCCGGTTAAAGACAACGTTTGATTGCGTCAAATCATCTGTATTCCTAATGTTGAAGTCTTTTGGTAATCTCAAGTCGAGGACTGAAAATATACCTATCATGAGAAACAACTATGACTTAATCCATGTGATGTTCTCATAGCGGTCGGTCCAAAGTACTTTGTTCCCTAACAAGTACTCATGATCTTGATTCGTATTCCTATACGTATGATCATCGTATGATCATCAATCAAGACTCACACTAGTCTTAATTCATTATAGTTCCCGTATAATAATCGACTAGGGACATTTAGGATATTTCGTAAATACCCATGGATCTTATTATAATGTAAACATGCAAATCAATTATAATAAACAACAAATGAAATCCTCTATTTTATTAACTAAAATTTATTCATAAAGACTTGTTAATGGATTGACCTAGGGCACATTTCCCAACATCTCCCACTTGCTCTAGGGCCAATCATTCATGCATCTAATGCCTAATGATCTAACATGACCATCATGTTTCCCTTGTGGAAGAGCCTTTGTCAATGGATCCGCAACGTTGTCTTTAGTAGGTACTCGCAAATCTTTACGTCTCCTCTCTCAATAATTTCTCTGATGAGATGAAAACGCCTGAGTATATGTTTGGATCTGTGGTGTGATCTAGGTTCCTTGGCCTGTGCTATTGCCCCATTATTGTCACAATACAAACAAATAGGGTTAGCAATACTTGGAACCACACCTAGTTTATAAATGAACTTTTTGATCCAAACTGCCTCCTTTGCTGCATCGGACGCTGCAATATACTCAAACTACTGTTGTAGAATCCCACGATCTCTTGCTTCGAACTTTTCCACCTTACTTGTACCCCATTCAAAGTAAACACATATCCAGATCGCGATCTAAAATTATCTATATCGTTTGAAAACTTGCATCTCGTGTAACCATTTACAACTAGATCATTTTCAAAACCTCCATAGACCAAGAACACTTCCTTAGTCCTTCTTAAGTACTTAAGGATGTTCTTTACTGCTATCCAGTGACTCTCACCTGGATCTGACTGATATTTGCTTGTAGTGCACAAAGCATATGATACATCAGGTCGAGTGCATAACATGGCATACATGATATATCCAATAGCTGATGCATATGGAATCTTATTCATACGATCCCGCTCATCATTTGTCCTAGGACATTGAGTCTTGCTGAGACTTATGCCATGAGACATTGGCAATAATCCTCTTTTAGAGTCTTGCAACCGAACCTATTCAAGCACCTTGTCTATGTAAGCACTCGACTTAGACCGATTAGCCTCTTAGATCTATCCCTATAGATCCTTATCCCTAGGATATAGGCTGCATCTCCTAAGTCTTTCATTGAGAAACACTTCCCTAACCATGACTTGACACTCGCAATGTTGGGATGTCATTTCCAATGAGTAATATATCATCAACATACAAGTACAGAAAAACAACTACACTCCCACCGACCTTCTTGTATACACAAGGCTCATCTTCATTCTTAATAAAACCAAAATCCTTGATTGCTTCATCAAAACGAAGATTCCAACTCCGAGAACTTGCTTTAATCCATAAATAGATCTTTGAAGCTTGCATACCTTCCTAGAATTCTCGGGATGTACAAAACCTTCAAGTTGTGTCATATACACGTCCTCAGCGAGTTTTCCATTAAGAAATGCTGTTTTTACATCCATTTGCCATATCTCATAGTCATAATATGCAAAGAATGGCAATTAAAATTCTTATGGATTTAAGCATGGCTATGGCGAAAAAGTTTCATCATAATCAACACCTTGAGTCGCTGAAACCTTTTGCTACAAGTCTTGCTTTGAAAGTATGCACTTTGCCATCCATGTCGGCTTTTCTTCTTGAAAACCCATTTACATCCAATGGTCTTACCACCTTGGGTAAATTAACCAAGTTCCAAACTTGGTTATCATACATGGATTGCATCTCGGAGTTCATGGCACTTAGCCATTTATCTGAGTTTGGTCCAAACATAGCCTCCTGATAAGTGGTGGGCTCATTTTGATCCATAAGCAACACATCACGACTATCAGTAATGAGAAATCCGAATCTCTCTGGCTCATGTCTTACCCTACCAGATTTACGTGGGCCTTGTGTCACTATGCGGAGGTTCAACTGGTTCAGAACGTTGTTGAACTTCCAGTAGCGGTTCAGTGTTTATTTGTGATTCTTGAACTTTTTCAAGATTTATTTCTTTCCCACTAGTGTCTTTTGAAATAAACTGTTTTTCCATAAAGGCACCATACCGAACAACAAACACTTTGTTCTCAGCGGGATTATAAAAGTAATATCCTTTTGTTTCCTTAGGATACCCCACAAATAAACACTTATCAGATTTAGGTGCTAGTTTTTTCTGAGACTTGTCGCTTTACGTAAGCCTCACTGCCCCAAATCTTAAGAAAGGACAAACTAGGTCTCTTCCCGTACCATATCTCATATGGTGTTTTATCAACCGCTTTAGAAGGAACTCGATTTGGAGTGAAAAGTGCAGTTTGTAATGCATAACCCCAAAAAGATAATGGAAGATCCGCATGACTCATCATAGATCGAACCATATCTAATAAGGTTCGATTTCTGCTTTTAGAAACTCCATTCCTTTTTCTTTTGGGTGTTTTAAAGCGAGAACAGTGGGGCTTGACTTGTTCCACAAAGCTTTGCGACAAGTGCAAGCAGAAATTTCTTGGCAACTTTAGCCTTGCCTTTGCCTTTTTTCTTCATTCCCTTTTTCTTTTGGACCATCAAAGACATTACTAGAGGTTTCTTGATATTTTGTGCAAGTAGTTTTGAGCATCAAATGCAACTCGAAATTGATTTCTCCATATTATTCATATTGTAATTCATCACAAATTGTGAGTAACTTTCTCGGTAATGAATTTAGGATCAAATCCAGTAGCCAACTCTTGGCTTATGAGAAATCCAAGTCTATCAAGTTGGTCAACATAGCCCTTCATCTTCGTAACATGAGGACTAAGCGACGCACCCTCGGTCATCTTACAAGAATGCAGGGTTCTTGATCGTCTCGAACCTTTCTTGCCTAGCTTGCTGTTGGAACATTTCCTTCAAACGTTGACCATGTCGTAGGCTTCCATTAGTTCCATGTCCTTCGAAGTTCGGGAACCATAGTTGCCAACATAATGCATGCAACATCGGTAGAATCGTTGACATGCTTATTATGCGCATCCTTCACAGCTTTCGTAACATTGACTGGTGGGTCCTCAGGGATCGGAGCATCTAGGACATACAACTTGCGTTCATGCTTGAGAACGATTCTCAAGTTTCTGAACCAATCAAGAAAGTTAGTCCCAGATAGCTTATCCTTCTCAATGATAGATCGCAGTGACAGGGGATTATTGTTACTTGAAGAGGCCATTGATCTACAATAAAGATTATGCAGAGTTTATTTTAGTATAGAGGAATAGACTCCCACTAAATTAACAACCCTCCTAAAACATCTTTTGTTTATTTAGGGGACTAAATCCATATTTCACCTAATTCTATGACAAATTTATGGCATGAAACACAGAACTAGATTATTTAGGTAGGTAACAGTTACCAATTACATCTTATGTAACTTTAGATACTTTTATGAGATACAGGACATCTTATGTCTTAGCATGTTTTTATCTCATCATATGCCTAAAGCCCAAAACTATTTTGATAGCTTTATTAAGTCGAACCAATTTAAACATTTAGGTAACTCTTACCTAACTTATCTCACCAAGATAACACAATACACCCAACTATGGTTGAAACTATATTAGTGCGATCGAGGCCTTGACAAGTGTTTAAAATTGGATGGCACAAGACTTAAGATTTAATAGAGGGATTTTATTCAGTTTTAGTGATTTTAATTAAACAATGAAATATCATATATTTTATTGATTTGTAGAACCACTAAACAATTTAAGAAATTTTTATGCTATTCAGTAATAGAAGAATTTCCATGCGCTAGGATTAGTTAGAGGCGATCCCAATCGGGCCGTTCAACGGCAGGGAAACAAAGGGCAAGGTGCCCTCCTTTTTTTTTTTTTTATAAGACAAATCTCAATTCCGAAAATTGAAATTTGCTATAGAAAATCATAATTTTTGCTGATTTTACTATACTAAATTTACCCCTTAATTTATCCAAAATTAAGTCAATTAAAACATTTTTTAATTAACTCGGGCCCACATCTAACTAATCATCTTATCCTAATCCAATTAGGACTTTAGATATTTGAATCCTACTATATCACCAATAACAAGATTCTTGATATTTATCTCGTATTCTAATTTGTTATCTATCTTTATCAAATAGAGACTTCATAACAAAATAGAAATAACAAGATAAATAAGTAATTTCAAAAATTAATTATTTATAAATAAATAATTTCGAAAATTATTTATTTATTTTGGATTTAAGATATTTGAATCCTAGTATATCACTAATAACAAGATTCTTGATATTTATCTCCTATTCTAATTTGTTATCTATCTTTATCAAATAGAGACTTCATAACAAAATAGAAATAACAAGATAAATAAGTAATTTCAAAAATTAATTATTTATAAATAAATAATTTCGAAAATTATTTATTTATTTTGGATTTAAGATATTTGAATCCTAGTATATCACTAATAACAAGATTCTTGATATTTATCTCCAATTCTAATTTGTTATCTATCTTTATCAAATATAGACTTCATAACAAAATAGATATAACAAAATAAATAATAATTTCGAAAATTAATTATTTATTAATAAATAATTTCAAAAATTAATTATTTGCAATTTCGATCTTCATCCAAATAACCACAAATTGAATCATGAACTACTATCCCAATCAAACCTAATGGTGTCATGGATCATAGAACACGAAACTCAATTCATCAAAATTATTCAAATTAACCTAACATGGTTACTAGCATGTACGAAAGTAATTTCAATTAAATCACGAATATATGTATCATATACACAAAACATGATAATAAATCTCACGAGAAAACTTATGTATATCACATATACATCAACTATTAACATGCTTTCAATCATATCTCATAAGAAAACATGCAATGAGTTTAATGGAATCAAACTCGAAGGCTCGATACCACTTTGTTGGGTTTTGGGGTTTATGCAATGGAGATTACAAAACAATTTTTGAGAAAAACCCCAACAGATCGAATCGATTCCATTAAAACATGTTTAAACTATGAAAACTTAATCATACCTCGTCGCAATACCTCTCTCGAAGGTTAATCGATCTCTAAGGCGCGCCAACGACGAACGCCCTCTATCGTAGTCCACACACGAATGGCGCCGAGATTTGAAGTGCTAGCTTCTAGAGAATAGCAAACCTTTTTGTTTCTCTCCAAAACGATCTAGAGCATACCAAAAACTCTAAGTTGTTTCTCAAACGAAAATAGAGTTTCGGCCCTTTTAAAATCTTTCGTACTTGTATTCTAACTCAAAGCGTCTATTTATACAACCCTTGTATATAGACGGTTAAGTAAATTACACATATGCCCCTACTTAAAGAAGTATAAGTGTAATACACTACAAGGACGTTTCGTCATGAATTTTATCATATAAAATTCATTTTTCGAACCATCTTAAAATCTCGCAAAACCATTCTCGTGTGCGACCCTAATAGGCTCATACAACGTTGGCAGTGTACCAAAACACATTTTGGTATACAAGTCATAAGCGGCCTCTAGCAAGACATTATGACTACCCAAGTTGTACGAATATCAAATCGATATAACCTAATCAATAGTGTATATAATATCCTTTTGTCACACGATATCCTTTTGATCAAACATAAGGCATGGAATTGTCATCCAACATGTTCAATCGTACTAGTCTCGATTTCTAGGTAGACTGAAAACATCTAAGTGACATTGATCAATATCAATTCACTTAGACTAGGCCTTTTAACAGTCTAACACATCGAGGGATCCACTGGATATCTCTCTTTATATGAGAGGGACAAATTCTATCTCGATTACACAACTTCACCACATTATTCACACAGTAACCAATCACAACCTTTATAATCGTCCAGGTTAAAGACAACGTTTGATTGCGTCAAATCATTGTATTCCTAATGTTGAAGTCTTTGGTAATCTCAAGTCAGAGGACTGAAAATATACCTATCATGAGAAACAACTATGACTTAATCCATGTGATGTTCTCATAGCGGTCTGGCCCAAGACTTTGTTCCCTAACAAGTACTCATGATCTTGATTCGTATTCCTATACGTATGATCATCGTATGATCATCAATCAAGACTCACACTAGTCTTAATTCATTATAGTTCCCAAGTATAATAATCGACTAGGGACATTTAGGATATTTCGTAAATACCCATGGATCTTATTATAATGTAAACATGCAAATCAATTATAATAAACAGCAAATGAAATCCTCTATTTTATTAACTAAAATTTATTCATAAAGACTGTTAATGGATTGACCTAGGGCACATTTCCCAACAGGGTCACTCAGTAGTACTGGAATACCGCCATTGCCATTGTCGTCGTTGTTGCCGCTGCTAATGCCAACCTTAAGTACCTTTGCCTTTGCCTCCACTTCTTCACCTGTCCTCTTCCTCTTATTACTACTACTACTATTGCTCTCCATGCGAGCTACCTCTGCGAATGGGTTGACATCAATAAGGTTAAGCTAAATTTAATTGGGTACATTCCAAATAAAATCAATCAAATACTTCAAATGGAATTCAATGGGCAAATCAATATCCACAAAAGATCACTGCGAGTAAAAAAATTTAGCCTAGGGACCAATTAATTAAAGCCTTAAACAAACAAATATGAGTGAAGTGAAGAATCATACATTGTTTGTGTTCTTGGGCTTCTAATCAAGAGAACAAACTATTTGATGCAATTCCTAAAACCCTATAAACCCTTCATTAACTTGTTTTATAAGGTATTAGAAAAAATGCATCAAAATAGAAGAAGAAGATCTTCTTTTGATTTATTTGATTAAGTGTACACATGTAGTTGATGTGTTTATATATACACAAAATCCTTGTCAATCAAGGAATCAATTCGACAAATATAGAAACAAAGTAATAAAGTCTGGAGTGATTGAGTCAATCCATTAAACTTCCTATTATGTAGTGCAACATCCTAATATAAGGCATATAATGGGGATGCTACTAGCTACAGAAGAATCTTGAAACAGTCAACCAAAGTCTTTTCTTTTTATCTTTCTTTTGACTTCTAAGAACAACGACCTCTCTTGACATTGCCTTTTTAGCAACCCATACCTCATCCGTCTCACCAACCATTTGAACGCAGTTGGTACTTAGTAGCCTTTTTTATTAGAATCGTGCCATGTGCATATATAAATATATAAATATATAAATATATATATATATATATATATATATATATATATACAAGTAAACGGGCATGTGCTGTGCATGTGAGGTGAAGAAATTTTTTATTTATTTATTTTTTGTTTTATATTGGCATAAAATAGACATATTCCCTCTTTTTTTGGGCCTTGGGACCGGCAATGAATTTTATTTTCTATTGGTGGTGTTAAAAATGCATAAAATCGCGAATTTTCTTTTAATGCATAAAATCTTTTTGCAAATGCATCCCAATAGTAAAGTTAAATGATGTAGCTTAAAAGGTCTAACACATAGACTTAATTAAGTCATGAAAAATGATTACACGAAATAAGAAAGAAGTAGAGGATCGAAATCAACAAAAAATGAAAGAAAAATAAAACTAAAAAAATAATAAGATCGCATGATCAAGTACCAGATCAACACTTGTTTCGTATGGCGACAATGACAAAGATAACAAACCACAATGTTATCAATCGTACCAAGATAATGTTTGCTTTTGTGATGCCAATGTAATTTAAGTTATCTACTAACTCCAAAAAAAAAACCTATTTACCATGCATATTAAGTAAAAAGTGAAAATTAAGATATGAATGATAGAGAAAAAGATCAAGTAGAGACATATAGATGATGAGAGAGCGTGTAATAGAGAGTGGGTATCAGATGCTATATATAGACAATGCAATGCAAAAGTTTAGGAATTGAAATACTCAAATTAATAGATAAACTTGAATTTAGCAAGAATTATGTTAATCACCATTATGAAAATCCCTTCAAATTAAGAAATGTTTTCTTTTTGCTGACAAGTGAGATCTTTGTAACGTGTTGTTTAGTCAAATCACATATTTTCTTTCAAGTTGTTATGGAAATCCCTTCAAATTAAGAAACTTTATTTTTTTATGAATTTTGAGATTTTTTCTACCATTTCTTTTTTGGTTAAATAACGTGTTATATTTTTTTGTAAAGTTAAACTACCTATTGGAATCGCCCGTAATTATCTCTATATCCATCCTCATCAATCAACACGTGGCACAATCAAACGGAAAAATTAAGCTCATTTCAAACAATGAAAAATAAAAAGACTCAAGTATCCTCTTTTGTTGCTAGGACATGAATTGAAAAAAAATTGTACTTTACAAAGGAAGGTAAACTTGTAACAAAGGCTATTTTAGCCTCACCTTAACTACCTTGGTGGATTTCCATTATATATATACACTAGTCAACCGGTACATGCAAACATTTTTTTATTTTATATTGGCATGAAATTAAATCTTTTCCCAACTCCTTTTTCAAGATTGGGACTGATAAAAAAGTTAGTAAGAAAGTTATTAGTATGAACCCAAGTGAGTTGTACTAAAAAAAGAAGAAAAAAAAACCAGATGAGTACATCATATACATGAAATAAGAAACAAATTAATAAGAGGATCGGAATCAACTAAAAAAAGATTGAACTTAGCAAAAATAATATGATCACATGATCAAGTACCTGATCAACACTTGTTTGATGTCGCGACAATGAAAAAGAGAACAGACCACAATAATGTCAATCCAACTAAGATAATGTTGGCTTTTGTGATACCAATTGAATTTAATCTATCTACTAACTCCACAAAAAAAACTATTTACTATGCTGACGAAAGAAAAAGTAAGAGTTAAGCTATGAATGAGAGAAATAAATCGAATAGAGATTTAGAGAGAATGAGAGAGCGTGTGATAGAGAGTGGGTATCAAATGCTATTTATAAACAATGCAATGCAAAAGTTTAGGAATCAAAAAAATATCCAAAAACTTGAATTAGACTACAATCATCTCAATCACAATTATAAAAATCCCTTTAAATTAGGAAATTTTTTATTCACTGACCATTGAGATCTTTGTAACATTTTTTTAGTCAAATAACGCGTTTTCTTTTAAGGGCAAGTGCAATGGCTACACATTTTTGGGGTGTAATAAATTGCCACATCACTAACCTACTAATCTTTCTTCTAGTATACTTATCCCCACAGTAACTAAATACTTACTACACATTTTTTTGGGACCCACTATTACATCAATTCAAAAATTAAATTGATTTTTTGTTTAAAAAAGTATTTTTAAAAAAAAGAGTTTTATGGGGCCCATGCACAGCTCCCGTATGGGGAGCTCAGAGAGTATGCATGTAGTGCATTGTTTATAAAAGGTGTTATCTTTTATTTGAAGTCAAACTACCTAATTAATCAATCACCAATCACCACATTGAAAAAAAAGTTGAAATCGTCCTTAATTATCTCTATATCCACACTAATCAATCACCACGTTGCATTTTATGTCTTTGGTAGCTGCATTTGCTTTAGGATATGAACTACAATTGGAAGACCCTGGTCCGATTTTGCAATTCTAATGGAGAATATTGCAGCTACGCTTCCACTTTACATAATCATCCAAAATTATTATGATTTTTTTTCTTCTTATTTGACTTATGATAGATTTAAACTTAACAAGTGGTATCGGATCCCACCATACATGATTCTTGGTGATTTAATTAGGGAACAGCTAAGCAGACCCCAAACTTTACGAAATGAACCCCGTTTGCTTCAGCGTACCCCACTTTTAAATTTTTTTTACCCAACATACTCCTAACGTTTTTGAAATATCCCTAAAATACCCCCATCCCCTACCAAGAAACTAAACCTTCCCTATCCGATTCATCCCACTCATACTCCAAATCAAACCTCGACGAAACATAGAAAACACCCTAAATACTTCATCAATCTAGGTCACAGGGGTTGTGGGAAGGTTATTTTGAGCCAAAGCCTGATAGATCTGGCGTCGACAGATCACGAGGTGCAAAGGAGCATTGTGACATTCTTCGCATCCGCTGCGAATGATTTGGTAAGTTTCGACACTATAATTTTGTGGGTTTTGTTCGTAATGAAATTACGTGTCTTTTGGATGTATATTTGTGGTATTTGGTTTGATATAATGAGGTTAGGGTTTCTGGGTTTAAGCCATTCATTCCCCGTACTGAACTGCTCTCAGAGCCGATACACTTTATCGGCCATGTTGAATAGTAAGCTTTGATTTAACAATGGAAAAGTAAGGTAGTAATATTTATTGCATTATGGTGCATTCAAATCGTAAGGTCTACTGTTGGTGACGACTGCATTGGGCTGACATCTTTGCTATGAATGTCAGTGTGACAAAGCCGTTACTATATATGTACCCCACATTTTGACTGATTGTACACCATTTATGTTGAATTATTTTTTGTAGTTCATGTACCCCACTGTTGTTTGCAGTTTTTGTGTTTGTTGCGCAAAGAGTACTGGATGGGGTACAGTAAGTGAGTGGATGGGATATATGATGCATTGCGATGCAACATGTTCGTAACATATTGTTTCTTTTAGTCATGTTAGTTCGATATGGAGTCTTTATGTCAATTTGCTAAGGCCGTTATCCAATATGTACCCCCACATAATTACTTCTTGTACCCAACAATGTTGTAAGTACTTAGTATACCCGACCTTTTTGCTTTGCTTACCCCACATATTTACTTCATACACCCCGCATTTTGACTTCCCTAATTATGTTGGATTACTTTATCTACCCAACATATTAACTTCTTGTACCCCACTGTTGTATGCATTTTTTTGTATTTACTGTGTTGGGGTATATGATGTGATGCATTGCGCTGCAACATGTTTGTGGCATACCTGTATGATATCCCATTTATGATGACATTTTTTTGGCTGATTTACTTTGTTTAGATATGGCGAGACCTAAAAGTAGAGCACTTTCCCGAGGTGGGAGGCTCGGGAGGGGTGGTGGGAGGGGTGATCGGCCGAGAGATACTAGTATCTCAGGTTCTCAAGCGCAGGAGGGGGTGCCTGTAAGAATGCCTATAAGCCCACTTGCTCTAATCGAATGCAAAGGGACATTGAAGTAAAAAACCGTCGAGCGAAGAAATCCAAGGATGATGAGCCGAATTCCGAAGAGGCTGAAGTCAAGGTTGCGTCTTCTGTAGGTGAGAGGAGCAAAGGGGCATTTGGAGGGGCAGGTGAACTTGGGTGGGTGGAGGGTAGCAAAGGGAGTCGTACCTATCTGGTGAATCTAGGGATAAGGAGGATACAGAGGACTCTTTTGGCATATTGATAGATGCCCAAGACGTTGAAGCCACTAGTTTTCCTGGTAGTCCCTCTGATTTAAGTCTCTTACCCTCATTTAGACACCACGCGTTGGATATTTGGAGAACCAATGTATTGTAAATTTGGTTCGATTATATGCATAATCCTATTGTTATATATTTATTTTATTACACTATATATGGTTTGTAGGGTCGGGGACTACTGAAGTGCATAAACCATGATTATCAAATCTCCACACGGAAGACAATCGAGCGACACTCGAGAAAGAAAGGGTGGAGAAGCTGATGAATGATTCTGGTTTAGCACCATTGGGCTACATTTCATACGATTGAGGTAATAAGGTCTATATTTCTGGTATTGTCGAGAGATGGCAGCATGAAACCAACACGTTCCACTTACCTTTTGGGGAGATGACGATCATAATTGAAGACGTACGTGTCCTTCTTAGTATTTTGGTCATTAGCAAGACCATCATTGCACCTTTCAAGGATTGTAAAGCTGTAACTGCAATGGTTAGTAGGCGATTGGGGTGTCGGTTATTGATGATGACGAGGAGAATAGGACTAGGGCTAGCCTTACTATTAGTTTGGCATGGTTGAAGGATTGATTCGCAGTGCCGACGAAAGGAGAGGAACAACACAATGGAAAAAGATCTCTCGATGTATATCCTAATCCCGAATGCTTGGTCTGAGCGTACCTCTTATACCTTTTTGGAATGACCCTATTCTCTAACAAGTCGGTTACAAGAGTCTCCCTTTCATTCCTTCAACTTTTGGAACACGTAGATAAGATTGGTTCCTACGCATAGGGCCACAACATTTGCATTCTTATACCATCAATTAGGCATTGCCAATCGTGCCAAAGTCACCCATATTTCTGGATATATGACATTGTTAGAGGTAAACTATTGAGTTTCAATGAATGATTGATCTTCATAGTAAATTTTATTTTTCGTAATAAATTTTGTTCTCATCATAAATATGGTTTGTGTAGCAGTGGATGTACGATCGTATGCCATTTATTCAACCCACTATGCCACTACAAAAAAACAGCAAATCAGCAACGGAATTAGAAACGGAATTTATTTCCGTTTCTAAATCAGAAACGGAATTAGAAACGGAACTTATTCCGTTTCTAATTGTAACGATTAACGACACGACCGACAGTGGAAATTTTCAGAGACGGATTTGAGACGGATCAGAGACGGAATTAGAGACGGAATTAGAGACGGAATAAATTCCGTCTCTGAAATTTGGCGCCACCATTCCCGCCAAATTCTTCATTTCTTATGGCCGTTCATCATTCCTCGAGATTTGTATTTTCTCCGATCTGGCAGCCTCTTCTCCTTCCCGCACCCCACCCCCACCCCCCCGCAACAAAACACGAAATCCCCAAATCATTCCCACGAAAAAACCCCAAAACCTAAATCCGTCTCTCCGTCTCGTCGCGCCGGCCGATCGTCTCGTCCCCACACGTCCATCCCGTTCGATCGTCTCGTCCCCACACGTCCATCCCGTTCGATCGTCTCGTCTCTCCGTCCGGTCGTGCGAGCTGGTCTCTCTCCGGTGCTCGCTCCGCCGTCTCGGTCGCGGTGGTCTCCGTTTCTCCGTCGGTCGTGCTACCCGGTCTCGCCGTCTCTCTCGGTCTCTCCGTCTCGTCGCGCCGGTCTCCTTCATCTCCGATATCTCTCGCTCTCTCTCGGTCTCTCGATTCGGATCGGTTAGCAAGGAATTTGTAGTTTTGGAGTCTTACTACAATCTTCATTTCTTATTTGTTTTTTATTGTTCTTTATAATGCAAGCAACACTCATGATCAAGAGCTCTTCACTTTCATAGAGATCATTCACCTTGTGACGGTTTTGAGGAAATCTTGAACTCGCTTGGCCGTTTTCGCTAAAAATTTGCGTCTGTCAAAGTTGGCGTTCTAGTCCCCTTGTTTATCTAATTTAAAAAATTAATGGAATATTCGTCGGGTGACATGAGAATTATTTAAGTTTCCGCTATGGTTCATTTGATAGTTCGATCTTCTAGTAAACATCGGAGTTGAAGGCAAGAAGCTATTTTATCTAGAGAGATTTTCCAATTTAAATTAAGCATGGAGACTTCATAAATTTCCATCTATCAATAAATATTTGGGGTGTCCGGTGTTCCTACGTACATTATATGCGGCATCCAGGAATATTAAAGTCGTAATACTTGTTAGCATTGCAAATATTATGCTCATGAATGAAATATGTTATAGATTTTCACTTGAACTGAAGCTATATCGCTAGGGAAGGCAAATCATATATATGCCTTGATGTTCAAATATAGGAAATGAACATAATGTGGTGACCATTGTGTATACTAGGTTTTCTTAGCGGCTCGGCTATACTAGTCTAATAAATGGATTTAAATGAAAAATTTATTTTCTTGAAAGGTCTTAGCTATTATGGTCATGGAATCCATTTTATTTTTGTATATTCGTCTTGGCAATTGGCCGTGTTATAGTACTACCTTATTGTTTATGAACTCGTGAAGGAACAAACTCTTTATCGTGTGACATATTTTAAGAGTTCAGTTCTTATAATTGTTATTACTTTATGAGGTTTTATTTTAACTGTTCTTGAGTGATTTGATTTGTTCCTTGGTTGATTGTGCATTAGTTGGTGTTCTTCACTTGATCTATTAAGTTAATGTTGTGTCTTTTGTTTGGTTTAGAAGTTTTTGTTCTCGCTTCTTCTCTTACATGCATAGTTATTGAGGTTATGCTTGTTCTATTTTTAGGTTTATTAATATGTACTATTTCATTTCAACCTTTTAATTGAGCAATTCAAGATTTATATTGATTCCGTATTTGGTTGTTATTCCATGTTTATTTTATCGGTAAAGCATGTCATCCGTATTTGGTTGTTATTCCATGTTTATTTTATCGGTAAAGCATGTCATGAGAGTCATTATAATACATTAGAATCATGTACTGAGGTAATTACTTTGTCGTTTGATGTTATAGTTAGTAATTTCATATTCATGCACTTGCTATGGATGATTGATTAGTTAGGTGTTGTTGGTTATCATGATAGGAATTCCAATATAACCGTTTATAGCCGTGTTAGGAATCCAGGTAATCAAAAATTCAAATGTAAAGCTTGATTTCCAACAAATCAAAAATATATGGCGGTGGCTAATTAGCGCGCTAATTCTCAGTAATTAGCGCGCTAACCGCAGGGAACTCAAAAAAATTATTTTATCCCTTTGTGTTAGCGACCCTTAAACTCGTCCAGGACCTAACCAACCCTTATAATACATGTTATACATGTTTATTATGAGTCATTTACAACAATCCTTTTGATAATGCCCAAGCTTCTTACATAAACAACATAACTCAATCAATTCCTTCTCTTTACATTGTGATGACTCATTAATGACTTCCTAACTTTGTCAATTTATTCTCTACCCATGAGTTTAATGTGCGAACCTCGTTCTTTCACTTAGCTATCAATTTCTTCTCTTTAGATGGTGTAGATCGCATTTCCTTTGTAAGCCTCAAAGGTCTTTGGATTTGAGGACTTAAGAACGACCAAAAAGATCTCCTATTGCTCCTTCTAAAAATTCAAATTTCTTCTCTTTGTAGATCTTGAATTTTGAAATGTGTTTCTTCTCCCTTATGTTACAACCAAGTTTGTGGTGGTTTTATCATGATAGGAATTCCAATATGACCGTTTATAGCCGTGTTAGGAATCCAGGAAATCAAAAATTCAAATGTAAAGCTTGATTTCCAACGATCAAAAATATATGGCGGTGGCTAATTAGCGCGCTAATTTCGTAATTAGCGCGCTAACCGTAGGGAACTCAAAAAAATTATTTTATCCCTTTGTGTTAGCGACCCTTAAACTCGTCCAGGACCTAACCAACCCTTATAATACATGTTATACATGTTTATTATGAGTCATTTACAACAATCCTTTTGATAATGCCCAAGCTTCTTACATAAACAACATAACTCAATCAATTCCTTCTCTTTACATTGTGATGACTCATTAATGACTTCCTAACTTTGTCAATTTATTCTCTACCCATGAGTTTAATGTGCGAACCTCGTTCTTTCACTAAGCTATCAATTTCTTCTCTTTAGATGGTGTAGATCGCATTTCCGATTTACAATATTCTCCATTTTGGAGGCTTCTTATCATCTTACTCATTATTATTTCATTACTTGAATAGACAACCGGCTCGACAAGGGTTACGTTCGACTAGGAATGTCGTCTATAAACAGAGATCTGGATGTACAACCGGCTCGACAACGGTTATGTTCGAATTGAATTCGCGGCGAAGGTTAAAGAATTCATATCATTTGCAAAACAACATTGTCCTACATACCAAAGTGAACGGAAGATTAGATGTCCGTGCAATTTTAAGAAATGTCGACTTGTTCCGTGCACTGGATGTCGAAACGGTTGAGCACCACCTATGTAGGTATGGATTTGTCCGGGGATATCACGGTTGGTACGAACATGGTGAGAACGGAGATGAAGGGCCGCAAAATTTTCACGCAATGGATTGCCATATTGATGATGCCGATGTTCGAGGCTACGATCCGACACCTTACCGCGAGATGCTACACAACGTGGCGGGTCCAAGTTTCAATTGGAATGTCATGGAAGAATCACCAAACCCCCAAGCACGCCAACTATATGACATGATTGATGCAAGTAGGGAACAATTGTGGCCTGGTTGCGAAACCATGACAACGTTGTCGACAATGGCAAGATTACTTGCGATCAAGTCCGAACATCATATATCGAACGAGGGTATAATGAAATCATTAAACTCATGAAGGATTGTTTGCCAAATGACAACTCAATGGTTGAGAATTTTTATGCCACTAAAAGACTAATGCGAGGTCTAGGTCACTGTTGAGAAAATAGATTGTTGTGAGGACCAATGTATGATTTATTGGGGAGTGGACTCGAGTTGACGTCATGTAAATTTTGTGGGAAATCACGATACGTTGCACATCGACGAGGTCGTGGTCGGAACACAAAAAACCGCCCTTGCAAAAGAATGTACTACTTCCCTTTGGGCCCTCGGTTGCAACCATTGTATGCGTCGAGTCAACCGCAAAACATATGCGATGGCATGGAGATCATTCATCGCTTTGAAGATGTTATGCAACACTGTTACGATTCGATTGCTTGGAGACATTTTAATGACGTCAATAAAGACTTTGCCGCCGAGGTTCGGAATGTTCGTTTAGGATTGTGCACCGATGGTTTTCAAGTATTTGGGATTTCCGGAAATCGTACTCTTCGTGGCCCGTGATATTGACTCCTTACAACCTTCCACCGTCGATGTCCATGAAATCGAGTTTATGTTCTTAACGGTTATCGTTCCTGGACCGACCAGCCCAAAGCGAGAAAATCGACGTGTTCCTTCACCGCTTGTGAAAGAGTTGCAAGATTTATGGAACAATGGGGTGGTTACATACGACGTTTCCACCAAGACAAATTTTGTCATGCGAGTTGCCCTTTTATGGACTGTTAGTGATTTCCCGCATATAGCATGTTGTCCGGTTGGAGCACACACGGTAAGTACGCTTGTCCATATTGTATGGAGGATACAAATGCATTTCAATTGCGAAATGGAGGTAAGACATCGTGGTTTGATTTGTCATCGTCGTTTCTTGGAGAAGTCATCACCATTAAGGAAAGAAAAAAAATTTCATTAGAGGCAAAATGGTCATAATCGATGATCCGCTCGCTCATGGTCCTGGTGAAGAAATTTTGGCGTAAATTGAATCGTTTGGCTTGATGAAGGTGACGAAATCGCGCGCATCGTGAATGGGCGGATAGCTAAGAATTCGGGATGGAGGAAGAAAAGCATATTCGGGACTTGCCGTATTGGAAGACAAACTTGATCCGCCACAACTTAGATGTCATGCACATCGAAAAAAATGTTTTTGACAACATTTTCAACACTATTATGTGTGCTTAGGGCAAGAGTAAGGACAATGCAAAATCGAGGCAAGATATTCGTGAATATTGTCACCGACCTTCTCTACACATTGATTCGGCGACAAATACTTACGTCCTTGGGTGCTATGCTCTGATACATCAAGTAGACAAAAATTGTGCGAGTGGGTTAAAAAGTTGCGTTTTCTGATGGTTACGCATCGAATCTTGGTCGATGTGTAGATCCAAAGAAAGCTGCGAATGTTCGGCATGAAGAGCCATGATTGTCATATATTCATGCAACGGTTGATACCAATTGCATTCGAGAGAACTTCTCCCAAACCCGGTTTGGGTTGCAATTAGCGAATTAAGCCTATTTTTCCGGTCCCTTATGCGAAATGTGTCAAGTATCAAGATATGGAGGTCTTAGAGTCCGAAATACCAAAAATCATTTGCAAGTTGGAAAAAATTTTCCCTCCAAGCTTATTTGACTCTATGGAACACCTACCAATCCACTTGGCCTACGAGGCCCGTCCGCCGGTCCCGTTCAATTTCGATGGATGTATCCATTTGAGAGGTACTATCTTGAGCCCTTGATATTATTTTCCCATTCAATAGGTTTTATATCAACATTTCCTATAACATTCATATAGGTACCTTAAACATTTGAAGAACAATGTGCGAAACAAAGCGAAGGTTGAGGGCTCCATGTGTAATGCTTATTTGGTAGAAGAGGTCACGTCCTTTTGTTCTTACTACTTCGAAGATCACGTCTTTACGTTGCATGACAAAGTGCCACGTAACGACGATGGCGGTCTCGGGCCCACACCGAACTTCGTTGGCAATTTCTCGATTTTCACTTATCCTGGTCGACCCATGGGCAAGTCGAAGGAGCGGTACTTAACAGAAAGCGGGAGTATAATGCCGCTCATTCGTACATACCGCTCAATTGTCCGAGAGATCGCTCCTTACGTTCGTATGTCCATCACTTTCTTTCATTAATGCAGTACATTCATTGTTCATACATTATAAATACATCCGACTTACACGTTCATTTCTTCTAGGATATTCGTCGATGAAATCACTCAAGCAATGGGGGAGTCACAAGTTGATAGTAGTCTAGAGCACAACTTCCCCATTTGGTTTCAAACATATGTAAGGGCATTACTTTTGTACGTTATAGATTCAAATGTTTCTCCCATAACTAATGTGTCATATTGCATCTCTAATTTTGTCGAATAGGCTCGGAATTCTATAGTTGACGAGACGCTCGTTGATCTTTCTGTTGGTCCTAGTCGATCATGTACCGTCTACCCTGGTTACCTTGTTAATGGGTATAAGTTCCACTCCGCAACATATGACGTTGATAGATCGACGCAGAAGCGGCGGTGTTTTGGTGAAGGGTTCAAACTACGCTGATGTTTCCCATAACTATTATGGAGTGCGCAAGAGGTTGTGGAGATTGAGTATACCGGCCTCAAACGTGTGGTCTTGTTTAAGTGCGAATGGTATGACCCTACACCGAATCATGGTGTTAGGACTCACCCAACACTTCAATTGGTAGAGGTTCATCGAAGTCGACGATATAACAACTACGAGCCATTTGTCGGCAATGCAAGCCACTCAAGTCTACTACCTTTCGTACTCTTCTACATGGAACGATCGACAAGAATGGCTAGCGGTTTGTTCTTTGTCACCAAAATTTCGACGAGGAAACTAGCAAAGATGATAATGACCAGGGCTCGGCAGAGATTGCTTTCCAAGATGGGATGCCCACCACGTGCGTAGTCGATGATGCGACGCCGATATCAACAATCTGGATGTTCCGATCGGGACTCGATTCATTGTTGAAGCGGGTCCAAGCGATGAAGTTTATAGTGAAGATGAATCGAAGAAGAATCATCACCTTCTACTCATGAGAGTGAATTTGAAACGGATGATAGCGAATAAAGTTTGTATATGATACGTCAACGACCAATAATGTAGTTACTTTTATTTGCATGGATTTTGTTCTTATTAAGTCCAATAATATAGATCGAATTTCTACTTTTTGTATGCCCTTCTTTTTCGATGTTTTACTGTGGCGGGATTGTTAGGTATCATGGCCGGACGTGGTCGTAGGGGATGTCGAGGTTTGCCATTAGGACGCCATCGTCCAGGCGGAATAGGTGCGGCACCGACATCTGGCGGCGAAATACCAACTGGCCCTCGTGGTCAGGCCACAGGAGGGGTCCATAGAGGTCGTGGCGGTCGAGGTCGTGGTTCGATACCTCCATTATCGATTCCGACTTCTCGGTCTCTCGAGCACGATACAGCCGCAGCGTCACCTTCCCCTTCCATACCGTCGGGGTCGTCTGTACCATCTTCGTCGTCATCAAGGACTATGCCTACTACACACTTCCCCACACCTTCTCCGACGTCAATGACTCCTTTACCCACGAGGCCTGCACCCCCAGCCACAGCATCACCGGCAGCATCCCGAGAGGAAGACGTAAGAGCAGAGTTGGAGGTGACAGGCCCTCCGGGCCCACCTCAGAGGCTAGGGATGGAGGCCCCTCGCGTGCAGGGGATCCCTATCACGCTGATTGCCAATGATACGTAAGTTTGCGTTTGACTTTTATATGTCAATTTCAATATGGATGTCAAATATTGAAGAAATAGTTAAGGTGATATGCATGTTCATGAAACACAGGGAGTTGCATCCTTCGCACTTTTGTGCACGGAGGATGACAAAAGTTTTTAAACGATGGATGATTCCTGAAGGGTATTGTGGGAAGTCGGTACCGCCTCATCATAAAGACCAATACTGGCGACAATGGAAGGTAAACAAGACTACCATGTGCCTTATGATTTATACTATTTTCTCAAATAAGTGCTAACAATAGCAATCGCCAATTTGTAGATATTTTTTAGATGGGATGATGCGCTTCCCGAGGATCTCGTGCGAGCGGCGTACGACGAGCTTGCGAGTGCACAAGGTACACCGCGTTGATGCACAAGTTGAAGAAGAATCGGGTGCGCCAATTTATGTTACGAGATGAGGCATGGAGGAGATACTTGCGATCGGGAGAGCGAGGACTTCCGAGGCTAGGTCAGGCAAGCGACGCAGAATAGGAACACTGAGGTCGAAGGCCCTGGGACTGGACCCTCGAAGCACGGTGGTGGTTCCGTGTCATTTGCGACTACCTAAGAAAGATTGGTTAGTTTTTTTTAACATCTAGGATATTTCGTACATTTATACTCTTGTTCACTATGCTTGGTCCTGCACGCAGGCTGATTCATCCGAGACGCCACCGTCGGTGAATGATTTGTACTTGCATCTCCACACCGTTAATCACGACAGGACGACATTCATCGATACTAGATCAGAGCGGTTCTATGTAAGTGTAGAATAAAAATGTAAATTATTATTAAGTCTTTCACTTACCCCATATCATGTACTTTGTTTGTTGTGCATATATGCAGGATAGGCTCCAGAGCAGACGTCAGGAGCTGACCCAGGCTACACCGGAGCAATCGGTGGATGATGAGGCGGTGTACCTCAATGTGGCGGGTGAGTGTTCCAAAGGACGTGTCTACGGACTCGGGTCCGTAGGGAGAAAGAAGAGGAGATATGGAACTCCTGGTGCTAGCACGTCGCAGACGCCGGATGTGGTGCCGCGGGCGAGAGTTCGATGTCGTTGCGGAGCAACTACGAAAGGTTATGAACTTCATGCATCAAGCATCTTGGGATGGACATGGACGAAATAGGCCTAGCTCAAGCAACAACCACCACCACCGCCACCACCACCGCCACCTCATGACCAGCAATACCGCCGCAAATAGATCCGGCCGATCCACCCCAACAAGGGGACAATGTTGGGCGTGAGACGTAAGCGTGGCTCTCGAGAGATGAGCAGGTTGGTGATACATAGGTACTTGACTTGTTGTTTGTTTCAAATGCTTAGATTAAATGGACAATGAATGTACCTGCGGACGATGGTGGTTTGTTGAAGCCTGATGTAGTGGAGGGTACTGATGATGAAGTTCCTTTATTTTTTTTTCTCCTGTTTTCGGATAGGCGGATTTTAGTTTTTCCTTTCGTTCTCGAGGGAATGGGTTCATTGCTTTTGACGATGAGCATGTTGTAGACGATTTGTTTCATTTGCATGTTAAACTCATTCTTTTTTTGGTGGTGGTGATTTTGGTCCTTATAGGACTCCGTGTCTCGGAGGTAGGCGTGGTGGGTATAGTGGAGGCAAGTGAGCTTGGTGGGGGTTATGGAGGCTTTGGGGCCGGTGGCTTAGGTGCTTATCGAGGTGAATCTTCTCTTGGCTATTCTATTTTAGCGATCGAATCACTTCCTTTCAATAGTTTGTCGTGTTGACTTTTTAAGTTACTTGATTTACATATTGTTGGTGGTTTAGTTTGTTTCAAACAGTAGTATATTATAGTTGAAACCAAGTTTGTGGTGGTTTTATAGTGATCTCCTATTGCTCCTTCTAAAAAATCAAATTTCTTGTCTTTGTAGATCTTGAATTTTGAAATGTGTTTCTTCTTCCTTATGTTAAAACCAAGTTTGTGGTGGTTTTATGGTGATAGGAATTCCAATATGACCGTTTATAGCCGTTCTAGGAATCCCGAAAATCAAAAATTCAAATGTAAAGCTTGATTTCCAAATGTCAAAAATATCGGCGGTGGCTAATTAGCGCGCTAATATTTGGAATTAGCGCGCTAACCGCAGGGACCTCGAGTAATAATTTTATCCCTTTGTGTTAGCGACCCATAAACTCGTCCACGACCTAACCAACCCTTATAAAACATGTTATACATGTTATACAACTCAACTTACATGATAGGTCCATCTTATAGAAACATTGTTCGCCATCTCCTATGCCTAGGAAAATAGCAACATTGACACCAACTTCATCCGTGATCGCATTTGCTTGATGATCATGTTTTTTTTTGGTATCATTCTTATTCACCAAAGTGTATGATTTTTTCTTTTCTTCACTGCTTTTCTTGAATCCCAGCTGGTTTATTTTTTTTTTTTAGTAGGAACACATGGCTTGTCGCCTTTGGAGCACACAACAGTTTAGATGGGGTGAGAGGATGAGTTCTAGAATCATACTTACATGATAGGTTTGTGCTTAACTTTTAGTTTTTCCCTTTTAGCATTCTTGCACTTATGCCATTCTTCTCTTTGTAGATCTTGCATTTTTTAATGTGTTTCGTCTTCCTTATGTTAAAACCAAGTTTGTGGTGGTTTTATAGTGATAGGAATTCCAATATGACCGTTTATAGCCGTTCTAGGAATCCAGGAAATCAAAAATTCAAATTTAAAGCTTGATTTCCAAAAGTCAAAAATATCTGGCAGGGGCTAATTAGCGCGCTAATACTGGAGTTAGCGCGCTAACTGCAGGGACCTCAAACTAATTAATCTCTCCTTTGCCTACTTCTTTCAGGTGCATACTCACTTGGTTGTTGCCTCGATGGAGATTCAGAAATGCTTCAAAGCTGCGTTTTACTTATTAGATGAAGTCCTTTTTGTCTATACTTCCAAATTTTGGACCTTTTGTGAGTGTTCTTTTTTTTTGCTTGTTGAACGATAGGATTGGTTGGTTTTTGTGTATACTTCCAAATTTTGGAGCTTTTGTAATACATGACAACTTTCCGTGGATATATAAATGTTTGGGCTAATTTTCAGTTTCACATTTTTTCTTTCTCTTTTGAATTTTTGTTGATATATATTTTTGATGTATGGATGCGCAATTTGGCTTCTTTGGGGATGTTAGCACCCTCAAGGAGTTGTTGGAGGGTGCGGCGATGGAGTATGTCATATCGGGTTGTATTTTGATTTTTTAGGTTGGAGAATCGATTGGCTTATGTATACGTGCCATATTTAAACAAAACGAGAAAATTAGAGACGGATTAGCAACGAATTCAAATTTTCCGTTGCTATTCCGTCTCTAATTTTCCGAAATATTTCTATCAATCACAAACGGATCGAGACGGAAATATTAATTCCGTCTCTCGATTCGTCTCTAATTAACAACGGAATCGAAACGGAATCGAAACGGAATTATCCGTCTCGATTCCATTTCTAATTAGAGACGGAATCGAGACGGACACTTTGTATTCGTCTCGATTCGTCTCGATTCCTTTGATTAGACACGAATCGAGATAGAATTCATAAATTTATTAATTCGTCTCGATTCCGTTGCTAATCGAAGAACGGAATCGAGACGAAATGCAAGTACAAATGTACCATTTCGAAATAAAATCCATTTCTGTTCCGTCTCGGTTCCGTTTCTAAGTTCCGTCTCTAAATCCGTCTCTAATCAGAAACGGATAATTTCCGTCTCTATTCCGTCTCTAATCAGAAACGGAATCCATATTCCGTTTCTGATCGTATCAGCGACGACATTTTCAGAGACGGAACGAGTCCGTCTCTGTTCCGTTTCTGATTTCATTCAGAGACGGAATTTTCGCAAATCAGAAACGAAAATTCCGTTTCTGATTTGCGATTTTTTTGTAGTGTGCGTAGTGACTACACATCGAATAATCCCCATGTGATGAAGTGGCACCATAAGAAGGAGAGGCTCTACAAGAAGGACACTAGTATGTTGATGGATCATCTTCTCTCTCTTAGGAATCAACTCGACAGGCTGAGAGCACATAATGTGATGATCATAACATAACAATTTAAATTTTGCTAGGTTATTTGGAATACTACTTTGAAGGGTGCACCACCAGTCCATGATATTGCATTCTACAATGGGCCCATGAAGTACGTGGATATCATTGAACCACATAATCCTATCAGGCTGTTAAGGCAAATTGGATATGTTTAACGCATTCCAAGAGACCCTTACCGACATTTGGATTGTGATAGGAGTTGCCTAGCACAATCTTACTTTGTGAAGTACTTGTATGATCCCCAATATTGGCAGGATTGGGAGGGGCACCTTGAGTCTATTGAGCGACGCAGTAAGAAGGAAAAATACTCATATGAAACGTCATCCGACTATATGGATTGATACCTTAGATTCAACAACCCATTTGCAGTGAATCCCGAACACTTAACAAGGGTCCATGAGGAGGATGAGAACTCTTTTGTGATAATTTTCAATTAAGTTTGTTTTCCCTAATTGTATATGCATTCGTTTTTTAAGTTTATTGATTTGACAAATTTGGAAACAGCGCAACCGTCAGGCCCTCGATTCAGCGTTGCATTTCAGGTGCATGTTGAGGGAAAATGTTACAGTGGATGATGCGTTTGAAATGGCAGATCAAGTGATCGCATTCCTTTCGAGTTGTGATGATACTTATCAAACCACCTGTGACTGGCAGTCATAGTGAGGGAGAAATTGCATCTACCGGGTATGTTCGTCAATATCGCCATGGTTGAAAACAACCACTTGTGGAGGCCGATACCTGAACCCTCTTCAAGCACTTTTGTATGTGATATGATGGATTTTGATACTTTTGATCCTTTAAACAATTTAAACATTTGTTGTGTTGTGTGGCATGTTAAACTTATAATAATGTGTTGATGTATATTATTTGAACCTTATTGCTTGCTTGCCATATATATGATTTGTGCTATACTTATTACTTTTTCTATATGACGGATGAAGTAGACCAGTAATGTTGAGCCCCCCAAATGTGTCTTGCAACACACTTTTTTGTCGGTTGAAAAAGTTTGTCAGAAATGCACAATTAATTACGGTAACATTCTTGCACAATTAATTACGGTAACATTCTGCCGTAATTAGTGAGTACACAGTAAATATGTGGGTATACAAAGTTAAAACATTAACTATTGGGGTATATCAAGTAGTAATGTGGGGTATGTATGGAGTAACGGTCAAGGACATTAGATATCTTACAGAACTTACAACTAATTTAAGTCGACATCTACTCGAACATAAATTGTAGTAATACTGGGGTATAGGAAGGCAAAAGGTGGGGTATGGGGAGTAAGTTATTAATACTGGGGTACAGATAGTATAATGGTGTGGTATACAGAGTGCTAAAGTTGAAACTAACCGTAACTAACCAGTCGTTTATTCTTCGTCATGTTGTAACATATGCGTACATCAAGTAAATTTGTGGGGTATACAAAGTACTAAAATAAATTTTGGGGTACATGACATAGATAAATGAGGTACATATGCTATGTTGATAATTTCGAACCGACTACTGTAGCTTTATTACGGTTCGAGAATATATCTGCAGGAATGAAATTACGGCCATTCTACTCCGACAAATTCATTATTTGAAATGCTAATTCTTCAAGGGTACATGAAGTAAAAAAGTGGGGCATACAAGGTAATAAAATTTATAGTGGGGTAAATGACGTAAATTTGTGGGGTACATGAACTTTGGTACTATTTATAGCCTAACGAAATCGAAATGCATTCATCTATTATGGTAATATTCGTTCAAAATTTAATTTAAAAAGTACTAAGTAAGTCAAGTGGGGTATATGAGAAAAGAAGGTGGGGTACGATCGTATAACGGTTAATATGTTTCATTATTGTATAAAATTTCCGGCTCTTCTGGACCGAAAGTTTATGAAACGAATTTATTATATCCATTGTGTTGGGGTATACTGAGTATTCCTCTGGGGTACATGAAGCATTACGGTGAATTAAAACCGTAACGGATGTGTTGCTATCAACCACAGTAGCCAAACAACAATCAACAACTATAACAACACAACAACACACACTCACCTTGGCGTTGTGAGCTTTTTGTCGCACCAACTCCTCAAGCTCTCCTCCATTCTCTCCTTCTCTTCTCCCTCTCTTCCTCGTCGTCTCGGCTCTTTCTCTGCTCTCTTTCGATCTCAACATACACACACATATATATATACAGTAAGAGAGGCGGTTGGTTAGAGAGGAAAAGACCAAAATACCCCCAAGCCTATCCTTTTCTCTTTTATTTCAATCTGCCCTTTTTGGTCTTTTCACCTTTTCTAATTTAATTATATATTTATATATACTATATATATATATATATAAGTATATATACTTTTTTAGATATCGTCGCGCCTACGACTCCGTTGTGCTCACCAACAAGCACCCTCGGGCGTGTGTATCAACATACGACCTAATCGTGTCACTCGACGCTCGACCATTCACCATTATTTATTAATTTCCCATTTTAATATATATTTATATATTACCACAATATATATATATATAAATATATATATATTTATGCCTATAATTACGTATTTCATGCCAACGAGTACACTCGGGCGTCAACGCTATCTCATGTCTCATATGTGTCCTCCTTGACTCACACATAGTATTAGACATTCCCTCGTTAGTCTGATTATTCATTTATTCACGTATACGTATTACTACACACCAAACAAACACAATGCATCACACAATTCCACAAACCGCGTTAATCGTGACAATTCGGGCTTAATCACAAGCCTAAGTCAGATTAATTATTATTTGGATTAACACTAATCACCTGTTTAAAGTAGCGGGTCGTTACAGGTGTCTTAGGAGTATTTATATTGGTTACAGTTAGGTTGCTTCCGCTATATTTTGATAATTTGCATAACTCGCTAATATATAATAACTCAACTTAAATAATGTAGTAAATGGACATAAATAGGGAAGGCTGACTAGGGTTACGTAAGTGACATGGGTGTTGACGCAGGGTCAACGTAAGTCTTGGCCGAGCGGTGCCCAAATTTAGGGTTGTGGAATTTAGAGTCGCTACAACAGTAATAATCCTGAATCATTATGGTTTTTTGTTCTTATTTGACTTATGATAGATTTAAATCTATATATATATATATATATATATATATATATATATATATATATATATATGATCAGAGCACTTAATAATTTTCTCAGGGAACCTTGAGAGTTTCCCAAAATGCTTTTTTTTGAAACACGAGCACCTCACCATGAAAACACATAAACATGAGTTCGGTCACCCTATACTGAAACTTTTTCCAAAGTTTCGATACTATTGGTTCGAGGAACAACATGTCATATGAGTACCCGACAACCTTTAACAAGTCGTGGCCCCTATTGTTCGATACATGTACCAAAGGAATTCAAAAAAGTCTCGGCTACCTTCAACCAAGACTTTACAATATGTCTAGGTCATGTGCGACCGACATAATCGCGTTCATTGTTCACTTTTGGAAATGGCAAAAAAACTACAAAACTCATGAAAACTAACCTTATCATGTGCAACGTCCGCCTCCGGCTCATTTTCTTTAGCCAACAGACCTTAAAAACGTTTTAAACTCTTCGAATCTAACAAACCATACAATAGAAGGTTGGTGCACACTCTTTGATCCACAAACGCGATGTTTGATCGACAATGAATCGATTTCACCTAGTAGAAAAACTGAGAGTTTGAGAGTGGGGTGTGCGGGGAATGTGAACGGAATGGGGAATGTGTCAGGTGCCCTGATCATATGTCGGGGTGCACAGTTTAGGAGGGCAAATATGACATTTTCTTATGAAACCAATTTTTAATTCAAAAACGATGGGTGCCCTAATCATGTAACGGGTAGACTTTAAGAAGTTGAGGGCATCCTGTATATGTATTTTCAAAATTCAAAATATATGATACTTAATATAAAGGAAAAATCTTGGATAACCCACTTTAGAAGAAGGAAAAAGCTTGGGTAACCGACTTTGGGTACCGACCTAGTCGAATGTCATGCATTTCTCCTCGAGATGCGCATGCACACATCTCAGTATGTATTGCACGACATTTGACTAGGTCAATGCCCAAAATGAGTTACTCTAACAGTTCCCATATATAAATGATCATTGCAAAATTTTACGTAATTCGAATCCAAGTATATGAATTTTTTTTTAACTTTTCTTATAAAATGAAGACAATATTTCTCTTAATGGTACCATTTTTCTTGAAAATCTTAAATTTTCGCAACTAATTTTATCTTTTTCCATAGGAAAATGATAATCTAACACACTTTGGACGCACACTTTATTTTTTAGCCATTTATGGCTTTTTCTTGTCTCCATAGACGTGTGCTCCACATCTAACAAAACATCATAAATAGGCTAAAAAACAAAATGTGTGCCCAAAGTGTGTTAGATTATCATTTTCCCCATAGGAATATTCTATCAATGAGGCAATAAACTAAGAACCACGCAATGAATACAATGAAATAATGCTCTCGTGCTCATACTATAAATTTTTGGAAAATGCTACAATGACGGCACTACAAAAGTCACACTCATTATCACATCAAATGACGTGGTGTGTAGGCGTGCATCCTTGAGCCATCTGTATATGCATTAAGAGACACATTTTGCATGTTATACATCCGAAACTATTTGCGCACACCCATTTTCACGTAGCCTTGCACGCCAATATTGTTCTGTAGTTCATGTAGATTCATAATAAGAATTAACACTAATATCCCTATCCAAAAATTCCCATATAAAAATAGTTTACTTATAAAAAAGATTAATTAGAACAAGTGAGATGTAGTGCCGCCCTATATATCTCTTATTTCAATACCTACAAACTTGCAATACATCAAAGATATATGCAAGACAAAAAATTAACAACGTAAGAGTTTTGGACACCAGGAAAGGACCACCGTTGTTGCGCATAGATATTTGTGCACACATGAAGGGACACCAACAACAGGATGTCCAAAATGGGTCACCCTAGCTAGCATATTGCCCATAATTGAATACATAAAACTCATATCTAACATGATTATTTTTGATAACGGAAAACTCATATATATAAATGCATTGATTCTTCATCTTATAATAAAAGGAAGAATGGGTAATAATATGAAGATTGATATTCAAATGCAGCTAATGAGAAATTGAACAACAATCAATCCCAACATGAGTAAAGAGATTGAGTACATGTCAAACACAAACCAAAGTATGTCCTCAAAAAAAATGTCTATCTCGAATTTTGTCAAAAAAACTTATATTGTTGATCTATCCAGATATTAACCGCGGCACTAACATAAACTATCTTAAACTAGTTGATAATATAGGTTAATTAATTGGTTTTCTGACGATAAATATAAACATCCAACTTGAGAAAACTCAAAAATTCAACGATGTCACGAGGAATGGTGAGAGAGCACTCCCCTTTAGGCAACGTTTCTTGCCTCTCATTAACCACCTTTATGGACGACGAAAATTCAAGCCTTTTATCCCCAAGTTATATAGTAATACAGTAAAAATCTTTAGGCTTCGGATCTGCAGTGCCAAGGGCAGCAATCATGCATGATGGCGCTATCAGAGTTGGGCTTTCTGAAATTGTTGAGCAGAAACAGATGCCCGGTTGAAATTTGCATAGCAACGAAAAGTGAACCTGTGCGGAAGCAAACGGATAACGTTTTGTCGAAAGTGAAGAGACAATGGCTCGAATAGAGCAAGGAAATTGCAGTATGAAATTGGACATTTGCAAGGAGAACAAATGCAGGTCTCTTCGTGACTGTTTTTCTGGTTGTAGCAAAGCAATTCTTTGCATCCATGACTTGAGTACTAAGCAATGCAATGCAGCTTAATAGCGTAGATGAATTTCTCGATTATAAGGCAACGGATGTCTCTGCAATAAGAGCATGTGTTGTTGTACTTGCTGCAGCATGAAGAGCATGCTATGTGCCCATTCTTGCACTAAAACCCAATTCCACTACAACAATTGTGGATATTAATAACAGAGTCATTAATAACGGTTTAGGTATAACCGCTATTAATGAGAAGCAAAGAGAACAGTAGCCGTTATCTTTAATTTTTTATAACGGTTACCGTCATCTATAGTTCTCCCTCCCTCTCTCACAACCCTCTCCCTCCTTCGCGACCCTCTCTCCCGACCTTCTCTCCTGCCACTGATTGCTCGATCTCCCTTCTCAATCACCGTTCGTCTCTTTTTCATCTCTCGAGCTCGCCTCTGTCAAGGAGGGCTTTGATTTAAGGTTTGTTTGGAGGTTCAAGTTTGCCTCTCTCTTTCCCCGTTTTGATCTAGGGTTTCAAATGCGATTGGTTTCACGAATGAATTCGTTCAGTTTTTCAGATTTGAATTTGTTGTTGTTGTTTTGAAGCATTGATTGATCGATTCGATTTTACGTTGTGAAGAATCAGTTCGTGATTTGGTGGTTTGGTTGATTGTTCATTTGGGGATGAATGTTGGTTTGTTGATGATCATCTAAGCTCGACGAGTGGAGGAATCGGGAATGTGCTGAGATTTTCGATCAGGTTTTGTTTATGCCTCTCTCTCTTCGTTTAATTTTTGTTTCGTTGATTCAGTTCGGATTTTTGATCAGTTCAGACTTTCGATGAGATTTTCGATCAGGTTTTCGACAACTAAGCATTGCATGTTATGCAGACATGCGGATGAATTATTTGAGATTTGGTATTAGGTTTAGGTTTTCGGCATTGTGTTTGTGTTGTTTAGACGTTGGTATGTTGCTGGAAGTGACTCTCTATTTCTTGTATATGAATTTGCTCAGATGGATGCACTTAGTGATCATTTGCATTGTCCCGCTATCAAAGCCCCAAATCCAAATTAGTGATCATTTGCATTGTCTCTGCTCCTCTGTTCAGCTCTCTGTTATTATTATTGTCATCATGGGTATTTAATGATCCATTTGATTGAACAATTGAGTTCTTTTAGAGCTTGAATTTTTTAAAATTGGAGTTGTGGTTTCGATGATAATTGTTTGAGGGTTTTTTTGTTGTTATTGAATAAGTTTCAATTTTCAGTTATATGTATTAGCTAATTGGGTTGCTAAAGGATCTAACTTGAATAATTTTGGATTGGGTTTTTATCTTCTCGGTGAAATGTTCATCAAGGGTGCTTATTGATGCATCTCATTTGTGCCAATAATTGGGCGCTCGTAGAGTTTCTCAATCACTTTACTTGATGAAAGATTGAATTAAGGCTCTTTAGTTTTTTTTTTTGGTTTGTTACTTTTTCTTAAGCTTTATTAGTGTTTAATGTAAATTCCATCTTACACCAACTGCCCCCTTGCAAACTAAACATGATACAAATTCGTATCACTGACATACTACCCTTGAGAAGAATTGTGGCTGCAAAAAGATAACAATCCTTTGAAGTCTTCTTCACAACCAAGGGTTACCACTGATAAATTTGTAGCTCCAAGGTGCCTAGCTGTAGGGTCATTTTTTAAGACCCTCATATTGCGATTCAATTAGGAGTTTACCGTCAGACAATAACTTTTGCTAATTATATTGAAAAATAAAACTAAGATATCTACATTATCAAAAAAGGTAAGATATCTACTGTGATATCACTTTAGCTTATAAAAGGAGAATAAAAGCCAACTACCCTGACTGCTATGTAAATCTCAAAGCAATCATCACTGTGTACATGCAAATTTTCTTGTTCCAACAGGATTTCCAACTCAAATGGAATGCTTTAATCATGAATTGAATAAAAAGTAGCTTATAAACAACCCTCACCCTAGTATCTTGAAGATTTTCAGTCAACAATTTGATCAAACACATTGCTTTCACCCCAAATTACCTTTGTCTTTTTCATCTACAATAAGTTATTTTGAGGGGCCCTAAAAGGAAAGAGTTCCATTTTCTCTAATGTTTTTTTCTAGGTTTTCATACAGAGTGTGGGTTATTCGTTTTGAGCCACACCCATCTATCAATGGATTTTCCGTTTCTCATCACAAACAAAAAGAACAATCCCAAGTTCCCAACAGACTATCTTCAACGCATAAGAAGCACAAGAGAAAAAGAAAAGCTAATTATTTAAAGCATTTTTGTTTTTGGTTTGTTACTATTTCTTATGTTTTTCATTACTTGGTTAATTTAGTTCTATATGCTTCCATAATTCACTTAGATATTCTACATAAATTTTCAATTTTGTCGATTATGGACAAATTTATGAACTTTTTGAACTAAATTGTGCATTATCCCTTGTATGTTTGTATGTGCAAATATATCCATTCATTTGTATGTTTATTTTGAATGTTTGGGCAAGTTTGTGACATAGATAAAAGATGCGTCGATGCAATGGTAAGGAAAAGGTGTAGTTGAGGCTCGTGAAGGAGAGGTAAAAATAAAAAACTCAATGCATTATTTTTATGAAAATAAGTACGTTTTTAGTGGTTTCTAACAAATTCATGAATTGTTATTAGAGTTTTAAAAAAGCAAATAAAAGGCAAGAGAATGATAGGCGAGCTGTTGAAACAATTCTAACTCAAAACTCAAATGCCAGTGTAAGGATTGGAGCTCCACTTAGACCTGCTAATTCGATTTTAGTATCATCTCCTTGTTCACCTCGAGCTCCATCCCAAGCTCCATGTGTAGCCCCATCTCGTGCACCATCTACAGCTCCATCTCAAACACAATCTGCGGATCTATCTCGAGCTCCTTCAGCTCCATCTCAACAAGGCAACCATCCCCCCCAAAAAAAGAAGAGAGGTCCAATTAAGCTTCGAACATTTTTTGTACACACTTGCCAAGTGATTCATTTCAATGATAAGGGTAAGCCCATTAGGGAGAATTAGAAGAAATTTTCTTCTTTTTTGGGCGCTTTGGGGCGTGATATGGTTAGAATCACTATACCAGAGTGGCCCCATGTATCAGCAGAGAGGAAGGAAGAATTATGGAAGTTGGTGAAAGTTCGATTTTTAATTTTGTTGTTAACTTAGTTATTTAGTTCCTCATTCTAATCATATTTATCTCATTACAGTTAAAATTTGAAGGCTTAATAGAGGAACAAATGAAGAACACATTGCAGCATATTGGAAATCTTTGGAAATGTTCAAAATCAAGGTTGAGAACAAAAATAAAGATAGCACATGAAAAAGGATGGTCAGATGATAAAATTAATGGTGATCTCAAACCTGAAGCAGTCGATTTAGCTGACTGGTTAGCCTTTCGAAAGGAAGCAGAATCATCAACCTGCATTGTGAAGAGCAATAAATACACAAGGAGCTTAGATCGAAGAATAAACTTGCTCATACTATGAGTTGAAAGGGGTATGCTCGCCTCAAGGAAGAAATTGTACATTTAATTTGTTTGTCATATATATATATAATTCATTATGTCTTTTTATTTAGTGATAATTTTGTTTTTGTTCTTTTAGAGAGTAAGAAGTGGAGGGGCCGATGTAACTAGAGCTAATTAGTGAATTGAAGGCCATAACAACAAAAAGGGGCGACCTCATAGTGATGAAATTGCTAGAGTTGTGGTATGATTAATTGATATATAAACTTGCTTATTTTATTTTATTCAAGTGATCTTTTATTTGTTGTTAATACTTAGTTATTGTTGAAGAAAAAATTAATGAATGTCAAATGAGATCATCAACTTCAACATCTCAATCAATAAACAAGGTCCCGATCACGCAAGTGTTTGGACCTGAACACCAGGGGCATGTGAGAGGACTTGGGTTTGGAGTGACTCCCACCAGTGTTCGCGCAACAACTCAAAGTATTTTGGTTCGGAAGCTTCAAGGTGATTTTCAAAGATTAGAAGAAAAACATGAACAATTAGCGGAGCTTGTGCATAGCCAACAAATGCCTCCGTCTTCGTGGCAGGTAAAAGCAATATTAATCATCTAAGCTTAATAGCCTATTTGAGTTAAAATTTTTGTTTTATTTTGCTTGCAGCAACAAAACAACCCTCCAAATTTACGTGGCAAGAAATGCAAGATATTTGATTGGTTGTGTACAAGCAAGTTAGTCGACGAAAGAGAGATTGAAACTGACGATCCCATGCATCTTGTGGATGGCATACCTATTGGAGGAGGTGCTTACTTGGTGTATGTAGAGAGGGTGTTTGATCCCAATGCTTTCTTGTGGAGGAATCAAAACAATTGGACAACATTGGACAATGCTCTTGGTGAAATAATTCCATGGCCGAAAGAAGCTATTGCGGTTATTTTTACTTAAAACAAGTATGAATTTGTGAATGTATCTATCTTGATTGCTTTGAAAAGGCTGTTATTGCTTCTTCCTAATAGTGCTAAAAATGGGTTTATGCAAGAATTCCATATGATGGTTGAACTATTGTCAGATTTTGAGATTCTGAATCAGGTACATTTCATTTTTATATATCTTTTTTTTCTATGAAATGGTTGTATTTTCTTTTGGATAAGCTGGATTTCCTGCTTATCCAAAAGAACTTCTTTCCACTCAATTCTTTCTCAAGCTTCTTCTGCAACTCCTGCTTACTAGAAGATTCAAATTGAATACTTGAATTGATCTCTTTTAAGAACTTAAACCAGGTTGTTGTAGTTGCAAAATCCTTAAAGATACATACCCACATCATCGTCGAACCAAAATATTCCTTGATGATAGCATCATTGAATACT
Organism: Stephania japonica; assembly: GCA_039657345.1. NCBI lineage: Eukaryota > Viridiplantae > Streptophyta > Magnoliopsida > Ranunculales > Menispermaceae > Stephania > Stephania japonica. The sequence continues at coordinate 12,367,457 of CM077562.1, forward strand.
AGCATTGTAGAGAACGTAGAGAAGGCCTCTGGTGACGAAGTGAGCAGCAGGAATGAAGAGATGAGCGGTGGTGCACTACCTGCAAGCGCTGGAATGATTAGCAGTGAAGCATTGCCTGTGGAGGGAACTCTTGAAAACAAAGAAGATGAGGTCAGCACTACTTACTTAACCCTTGTGGAATCATAGTATTAACCTTCACTACTAAAATCATAGCTAGATATTCCCATGTACAATTACTCTCTGCCAACTAAAACAGTAATCTTACACTAGCTTCAATAACTTGGCATTTCTTTAATGTCACGCTGAATATTTGCAACGGGTATGATGGCCTTCAATACCTTCAATATGTGTTGGTGGTTCTCTTCTTCTTTTCAACAATATCATGCTTTCCATGTAGGATAATACTTTAAAACACAAGAAAAATAAAGTAGAACACCTACATTCATGCTCAAGGCAGTAATCTAAATCAATTCATGTCTATGCTTTAGAAGTGTCCTTTTGAATTAGTTTTGTATTCATTTGTTTTTTCGTGCCATTTATGTGGGTAAGAATCTGTGGTGGTGAGGGTATATAGCTCTTGCATGTGGCTGACTAGGCAACTCAACCAAACCACACCTTAGAAAACTAGTCAACAAACCCGTAATCGAAAGTAATGTTTTTTCATGAAGTTCTTTGTCTTTTGATATTTGGTCTTCTAGCACTGCTATGTGTACAGAAAAAAAAAAAAAAAAAAAAAAAAAAGAAAAAGAAAAAAGATAAGCATGTGATAGAAATTTTTTTGTTGAGGGTCCTCTAAATCTTACTAGTGTTCAAAACAACTTTCAATACAAACCAAAAAAATAAGCCACTCAAAAAGGCAGAATAAATAAGCAAAAGCTTATTAGCTGTTTGACAAAGTGGACTGCAACTTTAAGGTCATAAAAATAAAAAGAAGAATCCCAAGAGAGAGTGAATAGTGTGGTGGAGCTAGTGTTGGTTCTTTTTTTTTTTTTTAGCATCTCCAAGTCTTTTTGGGAACTTAATTAATTTTATGTTGTGTATCGAGTTCTTCTGCCTCTCTTTTGATCTTAAATGTTTTTGGTCTCTTTTTTCCCCTTGTTGTTTATCCTGACGAGCTGCTTCACATCATTATAGGCAAATACACTCGATCTTCAGTTTGACCCACTCAATGTCATCATTGTGGGGGCATCCCCCAATTGTGCACTTGTTATTGCTATCTCACCTCATCGATCATCTGTCACTTCAAACTTATAATTAATAAGTCTATTAAATAATACTAATTGGTTACTCTCGCTGCAAAAGATCAGCTGCAGCTCCCTAACTGTTTCATCATTTGTACAACTACTGCCTCAATTGCACAAGCACGCACCCTTGTAAGCTGCATGCCGTAGTTGCAAATATGTCATGTAAATTTGTAATAGTGTTCTAATGACATTGAGTTAATTTGTAGATTAGTTCACATTGATTTTCTCACCTTAATCACTTTCTGAGAAAATTTGCTACATCAGATAATTACTATAACCATACCACATTAAGAAGGTAGATTAACATTTAGAGAGCTATATAGAAGATTAATTACATTCACTCCATGATGTTATTTTCTACGATTAAAACAGTCCTGGGTCTGATGTTGCTGCTGAAATGCTTCTGCTTCTCTGGTTTTCAGAAAATCAGACCCTTCATACTCCAAGCTCTTACTGAGAACAGCTATTGGGGGTGAGCAATCTCTCAAAAAACTCACAAAAACTTCGATTTTTGAACTTGTGTTTGATGGGTAAGTTGTGATTTTTGTATAGGTTTTTGCCTTTGCTGACAAGTATAGAGGGGCTTATAGCAATGCTTCTTTTTTTTTCTTCAGTCAATAAAAATATCATGTCCTTGTTTTGGGGCTTTCAAGTTGGTTTAGTACATGATCTAAATGCTTATGATGAATTAGTAATAATATGCTTCTTTTGTAAGGAAACGAATGATCATGGTTGTTAAACATGTAATGGATGATTAATTTGTTGAGAACTTGTCAATATGGTCATGGAAAGACGGTCAATTTTTGGGATTGTTCCTTATTGTTGATAAACATTTCATCCATTCAATGTATTTAACTGCCTGATCATTTATATGCTCAACTAGAATTACTGGTTTTGCTTCTGCAGATATGGAACATTAATGAGTGGAACCTGCTGCTTATGGAAAGCTAGGATGGGCGCTCAAATTTGGTGGTGGTTGGTGGCAACGCTGACGATGGAGGAGCATCGAAGGAGCAGCAGTAGAAGAGGTGGAGTGGGCACTGGCTTGACTGGCAGAGAGAGATAGAATGAGTTGTTTGATGGATCTGATTCCATGCATTTGATCTATCAAGTCTAGTTTTTGAACATTTATTGATATGTGTATCTTTTAATTGTATAAGAAGATTCAATTTCTTTTTTAATAATAATTATTTATTATTATTATTTTGTTTGTAAAAAAAATTATATGCTGCAGGTAACAACAATACTTTTTTTTGAAAAAAAATTGAAAACCATTTAATGATGGTTTATGACCGTTATTAAAAGTTTTCTTACCATTTTCAGCTTTAGATAAGATGACGGTGAAAAACAATCACAAAAGGCTTTGAGTTTTTATAACTCCTCATAACATGACGGACGTCATGATGGTCAAAAACCATTATTAAAGGTCTTTAATGACGGTTTTTAACCATCATATATTAAAGACCTTTACTGTTGTAGTGTTCCAAACCACACACTGAGAAAAACCAACTAAGTTATTCAAGCAAAACAACTCAAGAAGAGTTCAACAATAATAAAGCCTCAGTTTCAAATTAGTTGGCGCTGACTACATGAATCCTAAAACATTACCATGCAACTCAACATAAGACCCCATTACAGAAGTGAAACAAAATCTCCAAGAATTAATTCGACAATGAAAAATAGCAGCGCAAAAGCATCATAAATAAAATTCACTTAAAAAATTTCATGGACAACTAACTATTCTAATTACTAATCCAACAATTAATCAATGTTTCTAAATATACTAGCAACTAACTCAATTGTTTTAACAATAGGTCCAACAAGATTTTATATCTTGGATTAATTAATGCCTAAAGAACTCAAAATCAATTCAATAATCGTTTCTAAAAACGCTTGCAAAATTGTATTGCATATATTTAGTGTACAAATTGTAATATTCTTTCACAATTTTGTAATTAGCCGCCACACAAAACGGGTTCAGCCTAGCTGATTGGTGGTGTGGTGCCATGATGGATGGGTTCAACCTAGTTGATTTGATCTCAGCGTGGGGGTGTGTACAAATTCATTTTAGAGACCACACATTTTTCTCCTCCTATATTAGTAGGATTTTTTTCAAGTTTATTCAAGCGAAATACATTGTTTCTCGCAATTGCAAATATTTTTGGGTATCATTAAATAAATGTCCAGTTCCTATCAAAAAAACAATGAAAAAGCCTCGATCAAATTAGTTGGGGTCGGCTACATGGATCTCTAATTATATATACTAACATTTAAAGAAAAATATACAAAATGATTTTGACTTGCTAATCAATACCCCAAATCAATAAATATAATGCTTGATCTCATAGAAACAAAAACAATCAGTAATATACTATAAAGGGATTAAAGATTCAAACCTGAAAGACCGGAGGAGTCAAGGGTTCTAGGCAGATGTTGCTTTCAAGCAACTCTGGGTCACCCAATACTAATGACACACTATTACTACCATTACCACTCTTATTAACATCTTCATTGGCATTCAACAAGTCCCCTGCTTCAGCCACTCCTTCAGGTGTCCTCTGCCTCTTGTTACTACAGTTCACCATGGTTGGTTGCTCTGTTTTGAGTGACTTAATTATATGCAAAGAAGAAACAAGTTGTTGCGTGAACTGCAACCCCGAGATATGGAACACAGATCTCTGCAAGGAGAGTTACAGATTTATCGCTTGACTTCTCGAAGACGGCTTGCAAGAAAGAACCTAAAGGTGGGGGCTCCGAGAGAAATATTCTAATGCCTAAGTAAAAACAGAGAATAGAAAGGATTTAGGGTTTAAACTGTAATTAGTGTGCATACCTTTGGAGAACTACCCTTTCTAATATATAGTTGTGGTGTTTCCAATATTGATTATTTCCTAAACCGTCATATTGATTGTCTTTCGAGTCTCATTCTCTTAATTGGGCAAGCTTCCTCAATATCCCTTTTGACCAGGGAAGTTCTCACAAATCATTTCCTAATTAGTGGGATCTCATGAATTTGGAGATGTCGCCCCTTTTGATCAGGAAAGATCCCACAAATCATTCCATAATTAGCGGGATCTCATAAATATGGAGATATCGCCCATTTTGACCAGGAAAGATCCCATAAATCATTTCTTTATTAGTGAGATCACATAAATCTGGATATCTCGTCCCTAACTATAACTTTCTTCACGTGTAAGAAAAATTTTTCTAGATCTTTATTCCTGGGTGAGTTTCCTTAATTTGACCGAACATATATTTCTGAGTCTGATAAGTCGGTAATAGTGTCATAGTATTTTATGCATTTGAGTGTTTTGTAGTAAAGTCTACAAAATATTAGTCTAATTATCTGTATTTGTCATTTTCAGGTATTATAGACCGAGCGATTGAAATCAGGGCAAAAAATTGCACAAAATGGAGTATTCATATGCTCGGATATGTTCTATATCGAAAAGCATGCTAGCGCGCATCTCGAGGCAGCCTTGGCGGGTCCACAACGTAAGGAACGTGCTTTGCAATTAACCTATAGGAAGTTATTTTTCGTGGACACAATTAACCTTCATTAATGACCATTTTATTACTCATCTCTCTTTCTCTCTCTCTCTCTTATTTGAAGGTTATTTATGTCAATTTATATATTTTATTGTTTAAAAATTTATAACTTCCCTGCTAGTTTAAAGTTGCACCAAACATGAAAATATTAACACCAAGGAATGAACTTCAAGGAGATATCTCTGAACTAACACCATAAATTAGTAGATATGAACTAAACCAGGCCTAAGATTACTAAAGCACTGAACTTGTGTTCACGACATATTACGAGATCGTTTTGCATCAAACATACATGCCCACCATTGAAACATTGGTACATTGTTTATAACACAAGATTATTTTCAACAACCATTTTGCCTCTAACTTGATAATCCAAGGAATGTGCATGCACCGACATTGGTAGTTTTGTCTATTAACAACCATTTTGTCTATAACATTGGTAGTTTTGTAACAAATTAAGATGCACCGACATGCACACATTGGAATGTGCATGCGCTCATCTTCAGACTAAATCAATGGACGCTACACTTGTATGTTGGTACTGTGAGTACTCCTAACAAAAGCATTTCCCGAAAAAGTACAAGCATGATGTTGATCACGAGAAACTGCATGAAAACACAGAATTATTGTGAACCAAGTTTTGAAAATTTGAAAATTGAACAACAGTAAAGACGGATATATTGCCAAGAAGAAATTGAGCAAACATTACATCCACTATAACTCCAAACCTAAGTAAATAGATCAATTCTGCATCCTTTTTGAGTCCTGGTAAAGATTATACAAGCTTGCAGTGTGCTCATTACAAAAAACTTACAAAAGGGCTGATTGAAGATGATTACAAAAACTTACATTTTATATGTATGCTTTACAGAAACTTACATTTATAAGGGATGCAAAACTAAAGCACTGAACCATAATTGAATTGTTCATTCAGGTTGATCGGAACACATAGCTGTTAGACATTTTCAAAATAATTTGTTGTGATTTAGTGGGTAGTTAATAGACCCAATAAATGGGCAGTTACGAAACTCATGTTAGACATTTTCAAAAGAATTTGTTGTAATTAAGTGGGTAGTTAATAGACCCAATAAATGGGCAGTTACAAAACCCATTCAACAAATTAAAGTGTAGCAGTTACAAATTGACCACTCAATTAATGTGGAACGGTTATCATTTGACCACTCAATTGATAACGGTCCACAATCCCGCTCCTTTCTCTAACTATAAGAAGAGAGGCATGAGAGTAAGAAAGGACATGACATAAAATACAAACACAAAACCTCACAACATTTGCTCTGGTTCGATTTTCACTATTGTCAGTGCAAATTGGGACTTCATAGTATCTTATTGATTTTTGTTAGACTCTTGCAATAGGAGTGCAAAGTTTCCTTTAAGAAAGTGACATTGTTACACGCTCTAGAGTCATTGCTTCTCACTCTATTCTAACAATCTAAAGGAAACTTTTGCATTGTTGTAATAGCTCCGATCAAGGAACCGTTGACGAACATCGTGAAGCTCGATTGCTTTAATGGAGGAGATTTCCTAAGGTGGCAGAAGCGGGTGCATTTCTTGCTGGTGGCGCTTCATCTGATATATGTCCTGAATACACCTAAGCCTGTGGAGTTCAATGATGAAACTGTTGAGCAGATCAGAAAGAGGCAAAAATAGGATACGGATGACCACACCTGCAGAGGTCACATTTTGATTCGATGAAGGACTCCCTGTTCGACCTCTACCATGATGTTTCTTCTGCTAAGGAACTATAGGAGAAATTGGAGGCGAGATACCACAAGGAGGATATGACAAGTAAAAAATTTATCATTTCCAATTTTAATAACTTTAAAATGGTAGATGATACATGGATCAGTTCCGTGAAACTGAGAGAATCCATAATCATTTCTCTCAACATAATCTTGTTATGGATGAAACTATTGCCGTGTCTTCTACTATTGACAAACTGCCACCATCTTGGAAGGAGCTCAAACAAACTCTGAAGCATAAAAAGGAGGACATCACTCTTGATGAACTTGCTAACCATCCTTGTATAGAAGAGGATTGTCGCATGCAGGAAAATGAAAAAGAGCAGAATGCTCAGGAAATTTCTAAGGTGCATGTGGTGGAGGAAGCAAAGTTCAAAAAGCATTTGCTGAACAGGCCTAACAAGCTTGGTGGTTTCAAAAAACCTAGAGGAAAGCCAAACTACCAAAACCAGAATAAAAAGAAGCAGAAAATATCTTGTTGGTTCTGCAGGAAAGATGGTCGTATCAAGTTTGATTGTCATCATTGGAAGAGGAAGAAAGGGAAACATCATACTTCCCCAAGTGCTGTAAAGAATGCAGGAAATGACAATGATGAACTCATTGCTATGATTTCTGAAATCAATGTCGTTGAAAATGATATGGTTTGGTGGATTGATTCTGGAGCTACTCGACACGTCTACAAGAACAAGAAATTCTTCAATACCATGAATGTAGTAGATGAAAATACTGTCTTGTACATGGGTAATGATGCTACTGTCTCTATCAAAGGCATAGGTAGTGTTGATTTGAAGTTTACTTCTGGCAAAATTGTAATACTCATTAATGTGTAATATGCACCAGAAGTGAGAAAGAATCTGGTGTCGTGTAGTCTTTTAAACAAGTTTGGCTTTAGGCTTGTATTTGAGGCTGACAAGTTCATAATGTCTAAGGGTGGTAGGTTTGTGGGAAAGAGGTTATGTTTTTGAGGGTATGTTTAAGCTGAATGTGATTGTTTTATCTAATAAGAATGTTGTTTCTACGTATATCATTGAGTCTCTTTCATTTTTATGGCATCATAGATTAGGACATGTTAATTTAAGGAAATTATATGACATGATTAATTTAGATTTACTGCCTTATTTTGATAAATATGAAGGAAATTGCAATACCTGCATGAAAACAAAAATAACCAGAAATCCATTTCCTTAAGTTGAAAGAAATTCTAAATTGCTTGATTTAATACATTCTGATGTATGTGACATGCATAGTACACCATCAATATGAGGCAATAAATATTTTGTAACATTTATTAATGATTACAACAAGATATGTTATGTTTATTTGTTGCATTCCAAAGATGAGACAATGGTTAAGTTTTAGGCTTATAAGACAGAAACTGAGTTGCAATGTGAGACCTTCATAAAATGTTTAAGGTCTGATAGCGGAGGAGAGTACTATGATCCAAAGTACTTTAAATCAACTAGAATAGTCCATGAGACTACAGCTCCCTATATACCACAACAAAATGGTGTGGCTGAACACAAAAATCGTGTTCTAACCGAAATGGTTAATGTTATGCTATAAAACTCAGGTTTGAGTAGTAGATTTTGGAGAGAGGCATTGCTGACAGCATGCCATATTTTGAACATAATTCCACATAAGAGGAATAAGGTGACCCCATATGAGCTTTAGAATAAGCGAAAACCAAACCTTAATTATTTAAGAGTTTGGGGCTGTAGAGCAGTAGTAAAAGTACCAAAACCTAAAAAGAGAAAATTGGGTGAAAGAGGAGTAGAGTGTATATTTATTGGATATGCACAACACAGTAAGGCATATCGATTCATGGTAATTGAGCCTAATAATTCGATTTCAGTGAATACTGTAATTGAATCAAGGGATGTAATTTTTGATGAGACCAGATTTAAATCTGTCTCCAAAAAAATATTCCTGAACAAAACCAAAAAGGGAAGGAAGTCATTTAAAGTGAGAATGATAATGAAATAGTAGAGGTTCTTGAACTTTGAAGGAGCAAAAGAGCTCAAAAAATTAAGTCGTTTGGTTTTGATTCCTTTACATTCCTAGTTGAAGGAAGTAGAGAAACAATAACTAAACAAATTCCGTATTGTTTTAATACGGAAGCTGATCCTCAAACAATTGAGGAAGCTATGAAAGAAAGAGATTCAACTTTCTGGAAAGAAGCTTTGAATGGTGAGATGGATTGATGTCGTGGCAGTTGCAGATGCTTTATGGGACCGTAACTTTTGATCTAGGAGTCCGATTGAGTTAGGGCTCTATCAAGAACTTTCTATTTTCTTATTCAGTTAGGGTATTTTTGTAATTTACTTTATTTAAGTCGTTTTTAGTGTCTTAGAAGGATTAGGCGTTTTGAGTCATAGAAGGATTTATTTAAGTCTTTTTTAAAATCTTAGAAGGATTAGGTGTTTTGAGTCATAGAAGGATTACGTTTTGAGTTGTAAAAGGATTAGAGTTTCTAATGGGCTATATAAAGGCATGATTAGGGCTGTAATCATAATCAACTATTATCAATTTATTTCAATTTTGGTTTTTCTTCAAAACCTAAGGATTCTTCCTTGTTTAAACATTTACGCTGCGTCAGTTGGTATCAGACGTGAATTCCGTTTGTACTAACGATGTCCGATAGAAGCAGTGGCATTCCAAACGTTGTTCAGGATGTTGAAGCCTTGCGAACCAAAGTGGAGGCTCAAGAGGCGGCAATCTTGGAGACAAATCTCGATCAACAATTCTAGCGTATAGACGAGCGCCTTGATGCGGTGATTAACCCTTGGGGTGAATGCCAATAGAAACGAGGGTGATGGTGAACAATGTCCAAGAGATAAGTGTGCTCAAGGCGATGCTCTTATTGCACCAGTGGCTGCGAATTTTAGAGGTCGAGTTGCTGGTGGTGACTCCAGTGACGAGGAGGAGGATATGATTCTGGCTGAGGATTAGAGCATGTTGGACTAAGTTATTAGTCACTCTAACTCCGACCGGGATTTTGATGGAAACAAACAAGGTGAAAATGTACTAATCAATATTAAGTGTATTTCAGTTTTTGTGTTAAAGGATGCAAAACAACACATCACGGGCATTCAAGCCGTACAAGTTCAAGATCCGGCATTCGTGAAGGAATGAAGATGGAAGACCATAGTACAAATTTGTAATTTCAATGTAAGGTATCAAAATTCTCTCACGCAAGCCAAATGCATTAGTTCATGCATATCAAGTCTTAAAACCAATTTTCAAAAGTCATGAAGTAACTTGGTATTTCAAAATGAAATTTAACACATACCTAGGCCCACGAGCTTAAACAAGGTGAAATCATGTGTTAATGATCATTTATATTTTGGAAATCATTGTTGAAGTTTTCAAGACCGAAAAGCGGCTTTTAAACTGTTTTTGAAAAGAAAAAGCGCAAGTTTGCGTAAAAGCCCCTCGCAAGTTATGAAATCGTGATTTTCCGTTTTCGGGGATTATAAAAATATCCGGACCATCCAATTAGGCTTAATGACCCATAATAAACATGTATAACATGTTACATTAGGGTTGGTTAGGTCCCGGACGTGTTTAAGGGTCGCTAACACAAAGGGAGAAAATAATTATTTTGAGCTCCTCCTAGTTAGCGCGCTAATCTTGTCATTAGCGCGCTAAGTTCGAGTTAGTTAGCGCGCTAGGTCTCGATATTAGCGCGCTAATTGCCCTCCCGATGACTTTTTTAAAAAGCTGGAAAATGAACTTTAATTTGAATTTTTGATTGATTTTGGACCCTTGGATCCCTAGAACGGTCATAAACTGTCAAGATAGGATTCCTAACAATATAAAAACACCAACACAATGGTTTTCTCATAACAAGGCAAACACACACTCAAAAAGTTCAAAAGATTCAAAAGAAGAACTTTGATTTTTGTGAAAGGAACAAAGGAGATTCTTGAGGTCGTCCACAAGCACAAAAATCCAAAGCACTTTGAAGCATTCAAAGAGTACTAGATTCTCCTCAAAGTCTGTTCTCTTTTGTCACCTTCTTGGTTGTAAGCTAGTCCTTGTTCTAGATTCCTTCTCTTGTGCTTAATCTACATAGTTTTGTGTGTGTTGAATCAAAATCAGTTTGTTGTGTGTTTTAACACTATTATTTTGGGTTTTGCACTTAAACTTATTTTATCAAACCCTAAGAATGATTTGAACAAAAGTTTTGAACTTAAACTTGATTTTTGTTAAACTATTGTTCTTTGCCTTGAAATCGGTTTTGCACAAACCCATTGGATTTTAAAACGATTTCACATTTGGAATTTACAACGAAATCAGTGACATATTTGCATATTCCATTTATTCTCGCACTTGCATGCATAAGAGGTGTTAGGCTCTAGGTGGCTTGCTTGTGTTTGAATTTGATACTACTTTGTGTTGAAAAGTGTATCTCATTATTTTTCAGCAATTTGGTGTAATTGTAAGATTGTAAGACTTAGTGGAATCTAAGTCAAAGGGGAAGACCTAGTTGAGGCTAGGCACAAATCCTAGTTGCGGCTAGGTAGGAAGTCCTAATTGTAATTAGGCATTCTAGGCTTGTAGGCTTAGGTTGTAACACTTATTTATAATATAAGTGGGGGTTTAAAAATCCTAACCGGGGAGGTTAGGTAGTGGATGTAGATCATTGGATCGAACCACTATAAATCGTGTGTCAATTTCCATCTCTTCTATCCCATTCACTTGCATAGCATATATATTCATTGATTGTGTATGCTTTATAATTGTTACTTGCGCATAGAGTTTTAAAAAGGGCAATAACTACTCGGTAACCCAATTCACCCCCCCTCTTGGGTGACCTTCAATTGGTATCAGAGCGGGTTATTGCTCAAAGTATTACTAACGTATCTTTGAGTGTTTTTGTGCAAGGATGCAAAGTCTAGATCCGGCTCGCCTTAGGGAAGGTAACTCCTCGAGTAGGCCTCCATACTTTGATGGAACCAACTACGCACATTGGAAAGTGAGAATGAAGTTCTACATAAGAGCACAAAATAGATTCCTATGGGATGCAATTGAAAGTGGATACACTCCACCCGACAAGCCATTGAAGGAATACACCGCCGAGGAGATCAAGAGTGAACTTTCAAATGATCAAGCCATGAATCACCTATTTTGTGCATTGAGCGAGAATGAGTTCAACCGAGTGAGTGCATGTCAAACGGCAAAGGAAGTATGGGAAAAGCTTGAGGTCCACTATGAAGGCACAATGCAAGTGAAGAAGACGAAGTTGAGGATCCTTGAGGAACACTATGAGACTTTCCGAGTTGGATCCGATGAAGATATTGCCACCGCCATCACACGATTCACTAAGTTGTTAAATGAGATCAAGAATCTTGGAAAGCATTATGATCAAGAGACATCGGTATACAAATTCCTTAGAGGCTTGCCTAAGGAATGGGATGCCAAGAAGTATGCAATCCAATCGGCACAAAATCTTGGAGACTACACTTTCGATGCACTTGTGTGGAGAATTGACGGTCCATGAATTTGAACTCAAAGACCGAGCAAGATTGGAAGCATTAAGTGGAGGTACAAAGAGCTCAAGAAAGGAGATTGCATTGAAGGCAAATAGTTCCCCAAGCTCATCGGTGGAAATCATTGAAGATGAAAAATCTTGTGATGATAATGATCTTGAGGAGGAAGTTGCAATGCTCTCAAGAAAGCTCAACAAGGCCATATACAAGCGAGACAAGTATAAGAAGAAGTTCCGAAGTGGAAGCAAGGGAGGAAAGTCAAACGAAACCATATGCTTTGGGTGTGGCAAACCGGGTCACATCAAGGCGGAGTGCAAATCGAAGAAGGTGTTTGACAAGAAGAAAGGAAAGAAGATCTTCAAAGCAACTTGGGATGACTCATCATCATCAAGCTCGGAATCCGAATCGGAGAGTGAAAAGGCAATACTTTGTCTCATGGCACAAGGCGAGGTAAACTCTAACTCTTTTAATTTTGATGATATAGATGATTTGGATGATGTTCCAAATCTTGATGAACTTAGGAAAGAGTTGGAAAAGGAGGTCAAAAAGACCAAACAACTCAAAAAGAGCTTAACCATAGCAATTAGCGAAATAGAGTCACAAAATGAGACCATTAGTGATCTCCAAAGCGACTTGAATGAAGTCATAGAGGAGAGAGATGCCTTAGTCAAGAAAGTAGAGGACTTGACTAACACGGTGCATAAGTTCACCAATGGTAAAGAAATGTTTGACATGATGTTGGGAGCACAACGACGTGCACTCAACAAGAGAGGCATAGGTTATGGAGCAAACTTGTTAAGCTACAAGAAATTGCTCAATGATGATCGTAGATGCTCAAAATGCAATAAGACTCATGAGGTTGGGAAATGTGCTTTACAAAAGGCCAAAAGGGGTAGACTAGCTTGGGTAGTTAAAAATGTTTATGACACTAACTTTCTCGGACCCAAAGGAGTTTGGGTACCAAAATCTAGTGTGTTTCCCATTGTGTAGGATGCAAGGAAGAGCACCCCATGGTACCTAGATAGCGGGTGCTCAAGACACATGACCAGGAGATGCACATCAATTCATTGAGCTAAAGCGGCATGACGGTGGAAAGGTTACATTTGGAGACAACAACAAAGGAAAAGTTATTGGTCTCGGAACCGTTGGTAACCATTCACTCTCTATTTCTAATGTTTATCTTGTTGATGGTTTGAAACATAACTTGCTTAGTGTTAGTCAATTGTGTGACAAAGGGTTTCATGTTATGTTTGAATCATCCAAATGCATTGTTAGGAATGAAAAGCATGAAACTTTGTTTGTTGCATATAGAGATAAGAATGTTTATGCCATTAACTTTGATGAGATGCATATGCAAAATGTTTCATGTTTGAGTGCACAAGGTGATTGTGATGCATGGTTGTGGCACCGTAGACTAGGACATTCTAGCATGGAAAATTTATCAAAATTGACTAAGCATGATCTAGTTAAGGGCCTACCAAAGTGCTCCTTTAAGAAAGACAAGGAATGTGAACCTTGTATCCTCGGTAAACAAGTGAAATCGTCATTTAAGACGAAAGTAACAAGTGATGTAACTCGAGCGTTAGAACTTATCCATATGGACTTGTTCGGACCTACCCAAACACAAAGTCTAGGAGGTAAATCATATTGCTTTGTTATTGTTGACGACTTTACAAGGTATACATGGGTGTATTTTCTATCTCACAAGCATGAAGTGTTTGATGTGTTTGTAAAGTTTTGTGCTTTAGTAGAAAATGAAAAAGGATACAAAATCACCATCATTAGAAGTGATAGAGGTGGTGAGTTTGTAAATAGGAACTTGGAGGACTTTTGTGATAAACAAGGTTATACACACCAATTATCCTCTCCTAGAACACCCCAACAAAATGGAGTTGTTGAAAGGAAAAATAGAACACTCCATGAAATGTGTAGGACTATGCTAAATGAGTACAACATAGCTAAGCATTTTTGGGCCGAAGCCATTAATACGGCATGCTATGTTATAAATAGAGTAAATGTCCGAAAGCAAGTGAAAAAGACTCCTTATGAACTATGGAAAGGCCGAAAACCCAACATAAGTTATTTTAAGGTGTTCGGTTGCACTTGCTATGTTCTAAATGATAGGGATCAATTAGATAAATTTGACCCAAAGTCTAAAGTATGCATTTTTCTAGGGTACTCAACACATAGCAAAGCATATAGGGTGTTTAATAAATCAACCAAAACCATAGAAGAATCTATTCATGTGAAATTTGATGAAGTAGATCCCAAGGTTAAATTAATGCAAAATCTTGAGAAATTGAGGATTGAAGATGAAGATGATGGCACTCTAGGACAAACCTCAAATAGTCAAGAGCTTGAGTCAAATAAGGAATCCGAAACAAGTATGCCTAAGAATTCAAGACTCCTCATTGGTCATTCATCTCAACAAATCATAGGTGATCCAAACAAAGGAATAATCACTAGGTCAACATTGCAAAGAGATGAAGGACACTTAGCTTTTTGTGTCACAAACCGAGCCCACCAAGATAGATGATGCCTTAGGAGATGAATTTTGGGTAATGGCTATGCAAGAAGAGCTAAGCCACTTTGTTAGGAACAAAGTGTGGACACTAGTACCTAGACCCAAGGACCACTCAACAATAGGCACCAAATGGGTCTTTAGAAACAAAAAGAATGAAAAAGGTGAAATTATAAGAAACAAGGCTAGATTAGTTGCACAAGGCTACAATCAAGAAGAAGGAATTGACTATGAGGAAGCCTTTGCACCCGTAGCAAGACTAGAAGCAATTCGCATGTTGCTTGCTTATGCTTGCTACAACGGGTTCCTACTATACCAAATGGATGTCAAAAGTGCATTTCTAAATGGGTTCATCCTTGAAGAAGTATATGTAGAACAACCACCGGGATTTGAAGATCATGAACATCCGAGCCATGTCTATCATCTTCAAAAAGCATTGTATGGACTAAGACAAGCCCCTAGAGCTTGGTATGATAGACTTAGTGCGTTTTTACTTGAGAAAGGGTTCAAGAAAGGAACACTAGACCCCACTTTGTTCATTTTAATCAAAGAACATGATATGCTACTTGTTCAAATCTATGTTGATGATATCATTTTCGGGTCATCTAACACACGTTTATGTGATGAATTCTCATCATTGATGACAAATGAATTCGAAATGAGCATGATGGGTGAACTAACATACTTTCTAGGCTTGCAAATAAAGTAATCCAAGCATGGCATTTTCATAAATCAAGCAAAGTATGTGAGGGACATGTTAAAGAAATTCAAATTCGAAAATCTGAAAGCATGTGACACTCCGAGTAGTTCAACTATCAAAATGGACAAAGACCAACTAGGAAAATCCATAGATCCTAAACTTTACCGTGGAATGATAGGTAGCCTTCTATACTTGACCGCTAGTAGACCAGGACATCATGTTTAGTGTATGCTTATGTGCTAGATTTCAATCCGATCCTAAAGAGTCCCACTTAAAATGTGTAAAGCGCATATTTAGATATCTAAGTGGATCACAAGACTTAGGATTGTGGTTCAACAAAACCAAGAGTTTTGAACTCCGAAGTTTTGTTGATTTCGATTATGCGGGAAGTCTAGTTGACGGGAAAAGCACCTCCGGATTTTGTCATTTGCTAGGAAACTCATTGATCTCATGGTTTAGCAAAAAGCAAAATTCCGTGGCTTTGTCTACGGCGGAGGCCGAGTATGTGGCTGCTTTGGGAGTTGTTGTGCTCAAGTTCTATACATGAAACAACAACTTGAGGATTATCAAATCCTAGTTGGGTGTGCTGAAATTTCTTGTGATAACACAAGTGCGATAAACATATCAAAAAATCCGGTGTTACACTCTCGAACGAAACACATTGAGATTAGGCACCATTTTCTTCGTGATCACGTCCAAAAGGGCGATGTTAAACTTGTTCATGTGTCCACAGAGGACCAATTAGCCGATATATTCACAAAGCCCTGCCGAGAGATCAATTTTCTAAAATTCGGCGTGAGCTAGGCATGGTTCGAGAATCGGACATTCTACACATGTTTTAGTTGTTCTAAACCTATTTATATGGTGTTTTTGAGGTGTCCAAGAAGTTTGAGGTCAATCCGAGTTGTATGTCAAAAATCGAAAAATTTCGTGTCCAAAATTTCCGAGAGGAAATTAGCGCGCTAATGATGGTAATTAGCGCGCTAATAGTTAACTGACCACAAATTTCCAGAGGGAAATTAGCGCGCTAATTTCAGCTATTAGCGCGCTAATACGTTACTGGCCCAGAATATGAACCGACCCATTAGCGCGCTAATATATGAATTAGCGCGCTAATGTCGTTCGGCCAGGTCAAATATAAATTCATTTCCAACCCTAAAACCACCACAACTCACAAATCTCTCCTCTCCACTCCTCCAAATTGCCTCCGTCTCGACTCATTCGGGTAAGTTCTTCACCTCTCTTGTTCGATTTCTTCAATTTTCTTGTCTCTCGTCACCACGTTCTCTCCATTTTTCGCCAATGTCGACACGCCGCACTTCCACCCGCCCCTCCTCTCGTCCAACCGCCACCACCAACCCCCGACCAACCGCCCCCCGTCGTCCTCTCGTCGTCCATCGCGACGTCCCGTTGTCCAACCATCCTCATCCTCATCCAGTGAGTCGGAATCCTCACAACCCGCCCCCACTCCGACGATTGCCCCTCAACGTGAGGGTCGCGCCAAGTCCGTCCATGAGGCCACTTCGGTCCTCGAGTCCGTGGCTCCGCGATTAACGGATGCCAAGATCCTTCGCCCCGCCATTGTCGATTTCGCCTTTTTTTGATAGGGCTCACCTCCCAATTCGGGAGATTCTCAATTCCGCGGGATGGACATCCTTTTGCTCTCACAACGCACACTACAATCCTCCATTGGTTCGTGTCTTCTATTCGAATCTTGAAACATCAGCCCAATTTATCCTACGTTCGTCGGTTGGTGGCCGGTCCATTGAGATTACCCCGGATAATCTCGCCCAACGGCTACACATTCCATTGCATCCTCCTACCACTACGGTAGTCGAAAAATTCCTGAGTTGGCCTTTTGATCGTCTTGAAGTGCTTAACTCGTTCTTTCGGCCGAAACGAACCCTAACTGTGTATCCGACTGGCATTACGGATACTGACTTTAAATTGATGCCCCACCTTCTACATAAAGTCCTTCATAAAGTTATTCTTCCTCGTGGCGGGAGTAAAAACTATGTTACTCTCCTCGATATGTTCATCTTAGGGCATCTCTTTCGAGCCATTCCTCTTAGCCTACCTCACATCATCATTGGCTACATGACGAGCACTTGTAGCTCGGGTCGTCATCTCCCGTATGCCCATATCATCACTTCCTACTTGGAGTCTGCCCAAGTAGATCTTGCATTAGGCGGCCGCCCTCTCACTGTCTACGACTCCATTGACATGGCCACTCTGAAGGCCATGAAGTACCGATACATATGCGACAGGGAGCGGTGGACACGGGAAGATGCGATCCCGGATGGTCGGTATTACGGCGGATATGAATCTCCGTTGCCTACGGACCCTCCGGTTGCTCCGTTTGATACGCCTGACTACTTAGAATACAGCTACAGTTTTGGCGGCGATGACCATGAAGACGAAGGAGGCTTTGCTAGCGATGATGACCATGACGGCGATGAGGAAGCTCATCATGACTCCACCATTCCACCCCCGCCGCCGCAGACTACGAGACTGCCCCGCCTCCACCTCCTTCTACATTTGGTGGTTTCACACCTCCCGTGGACATGTCCCCCTCGTCGGCCTACGTCTCGCACAACCGGGTTATCTTGCACTCCTACATGACTCAGACCTTTGCTACCGTCGAGGCGAGCATCCAAAGATCAAAATGATCGTCTTCGTCGCATTGAGGGTCAGTTGCTTCCAGACATCCCGCGCGCCCTGATCGTACTTCCAGTTCTGCACGTCGACCATCATCCTCGCGGAGGAGTGTTTAGTCCTTTTATCGCATGTTATGCTTTCCATATTTTCCTTTTACTCATGTTTCCGCCACAACTATGTTCACACCACTTTATGCTATCTATATCATGATTTCTTTTATTGCGTATCTCTGAGTTTCTATATGGCTTTTACTTGCTTCACTATGAATTATCATATCTGATTATGTCTCGCTTCCGTCTATTGTCTTTGGATATGCATAGAGTAAGGGGGAGCGTCTTTGTTCTTGTTTTCATTAACTTATGCATCACCGTATTTCTCAAACGAGGGAGCTTGGCCCCACTTTTTGATGTTATCAAACGGGGGAGAAATGTGGTTGAACTTGAAAATGTTGATGTGTTTGAAATTGCACAAACGAAATGTACAATCTTGAATGAAATACACACTTAGATTATGTTTTATATTTTTAAAGTTCACATTGTTTGTTATCATCAAAAAGGGGGAGATTGTTGGACTAAGTTATTAGTCACTCTAACTCCGACCTAGGAATTTTGATGGAAACAAACAAGGTGAAAATGTACTAATCAATATCAAGTGTATTTCAGTTTTTGTGTTAAAGGATGCAAAACAACACATCACGGGCATTCAAGCCGTACAAGTTCAAGATCCGGCATTCGTGAAGGAATGAAGATGGAAGACCATAGTACAAATTTGTAATTTCAATGTAAGGTATCAAAATTCTCTCACGCAAGCCAAATGCATTAGTTCATGCATATCAAGTCTTAAAACCAATTTTCAAAAGTCATGAAGTAACTTGGTATTTCAAAATGAAATTTAACACATACCTAGGCCCACGAGCTTAAACAAGGTGAAATCATGTGTTAATGATCATTTATATTTTGGAAATCATTGTTGAAGTTTTCAAGACTGAAAAACTGGCTTTTAAACTGTTTTTGAAAAGAAAAAACTGCAAGTTTGCAGAAAAGCCCCTCGCAAGTTATGAAATCGTGATTTTCCGTTTTCGGGGATTATAAAAATATCCGGACCATCCAATTAGGCTTAATGACCCATAATAAACATGTATAACATGTTACATTAGGGTTGGTTAGGTCCCGGACGTGTTTAAGGGTCGCTAACACAAAGGGAGAAAATAATTATTTTGAGCTCCCTGCGAGTTAGCGCGCTATATCTTGTCATTAGCGCGCTAAGTTCAGAGTTAGCGCGCTAGGTCTCAGTATTAGCGCGCTAATTGCCCTCCTGACAGCTTTTTTAAAAAGCTGGAAAATGAACTTTAATTTGAATTTTTGATTGATTTTGGACCCTTGGATCCCTAGAACGGTCATAAACTGTCAAGATAGGATTCCTAACAATATAAAAACACCAACACAATGGTTTTCTCATAACAAGGCAAACACACACTCAAAAAGTTCAAAAGATTCAAAAGAAGAACTTTGATTTTTGTGAAAGGAACAAAGGAGATTCTTGAGGTCGTCCACAAGCACAAAAATCCAAAGACTTTGAAGCATTCAAAGAGTACTAGATTCTCCTCAAAGCTGTTCTCTTTTGTCACCTTCTTGGTTGTAAGCTAGTCCTTGTTCTAGATTCCTTCTCTTGTGCTTAATCTACATAGTTTTGTGTGTGTTGAATCAAAATCAGTTTGTTGTGTGTTTTAACACTATTATTTTGGGTTTTGCACTTAAACTTATTTTATCAAACCCTAAGAATGATTTGAACAAAAGTTTTGAACTTAAACTTGATTTTTGTTAAACTATTGTTCTTTGCCTTGAAATCGGTTTTGCACAAACCCATTGGATTTTAAAACGATTTCACATTTGGAATTTACAACGAAATCAGTGACATATTTGCATATTCCATTTATTCTCGCACTTGTATGCATAAGAGGTGTTAGGCTCTAGGTGGCTTGCTTGTGTTTGAATTTGATACTACTTTGTGTTGAAAAGTGTATCTCATTATTTTTCAGCAATTTGGTGTAATTGTAAGATTGTAAGACTTAGTGGAATCTAAGTCAAAGGGAAGACCTAGTTGAGGCTAGGCACAAATCCTAGTTGCGGCTAGGTAGGAAGTCCTAATTGTAATTAGGCATTCTAGGCTTGTAGGCTTAGGTTGTAACACTTATTTATAATATAAGTGGGGGTTTAAAAATCCTAACCGGGGAGGTTAGGTAGTGGATGTAGATCATTGGATCGAACCACTATAAATCGTGTGTCAATTTCCATCTCTTCTATCCCATTCACTTGCATAGCATATATATTCATTGATTGTGTATGCTTTATAATTGTTACTTGCGCATAGAGTTTTAAAAAGGGCAATAACTACTCGGTAACCCAATTCACCCCCCCTCTTGGGTGACCTTCAGAGCAGACCTGTTAGGAGAGATCGAGGCGGCAGATATAATAATAATAATAATAATCAGCATAATAATAATTATTATGATAGGGGTAATCATGATAGGGCCGACTTTAGGTTAAAAGTGGATATCCCTAGTTTCTCTGGTAATCTGAACATTGAGGACTTTGTTGATTGGATCGCCGAAGTAGACCATTTTTTTGAGTATATGAAAATTCCTCAAGAAAAAAGGGTGAAATTGGTGGCTTGTCATTTGAAGAGTGGAGCATCTGCCTGGTGGGAGAGGCAGCAGAGTAGACGTTACAGGGAAGGTAAACAGCCTGTTCGGACGTGGTATAGAATGAAGCAGTTGCTCCAGCAAGATTTTCTGCCTCCAAATTATGAGCAAATCTTGTTTCAACAATACCAGCGCTGTCGGCAGGGTCAGAGATCTGTTCATGAATATACAACAGATTTTATGCGATTGTCTGAGAGGAATGATTTTAGGGAGAACCAGGTTCATCAGGTTACACGATACCTGGATGGATTGAAACTGCAAGTTTGGGAGAAAATTGGAGTGCAAGTTATAAGAACTATCATCGAGGCAAAAAATTTAGCCATTAAGGCTAATTAATGTTGCAGGACAGAGGTGGAAATCGATATGAGGGCAATCGGCGAACCTATGGTAGTAATAATTACCAGAGGAATAATAGCGGGGTAGAAACTTCAAGGAGTTTTGCAGAGCGGAGCAAGTCCACCCAGAGCTGGAATCAAGGTGCTGAATGAAAGGAAGATAAGGGACCTGAAAAGAAACCTGCCGAACAGAAAGAGGGACAAAAAGCAACTGCAAATCCTTATGCTAAGTCTATTGTGGGCAAGTGCTATCGTTGTGGGCAGTCTGGTCACAGATCGAATGAATGTCCTAATAGAAATCAGGTTAATGTGATTGAACAAGATGACGAAGAGGAAGTTTATTGTGGCCCTAATGGAAGAAATGATTTTGATGATTATGATGAGGGGGACGGACATAATTGTGTGGTGTTGAAGCTGATGTTAACTCCTAAATTAGAAGATGACAGTCGGCGGCACAAACTGTTTCGGACGAGATGCACTATTAATGGTCCGGTGTTTGAACTGATCGCAGATAGTGGAAGCTATGAAAACATCATTGGTAGAGGTACAGCCGAGGCACTGAAACCGAAGATGGAGAAGCATCCCAGTCCATACTCTATAAGTTGGATAAAAGCAACTGAGATGGTGCAAGTGACAGAGCGCTGCAGAGTACCTTTTTTTATTGGTACTTACAAGGATGAGGTGTATTATGACGTGGTAGATATGGATACCAGCCATCTGCTGTTTGGACGACCTTGGCAGTTTCATGTTAATGCACAACACGCTAGGAGAGACAATGTGTATAAATTGGAGAAGGAGGGAGTGACGTTTAACTTGCTTCCTCTAAAGGCAAGTAACCGTTCCAAGACTTCTAAAGTGGAGGAACGATCTTTAGTTATAATGACACAAACTGAGCGTGAGATAGATGAAGCTGTTAAGGAGTCATAGGTGGTGCATGCGTTGGTGCTGAGACAGATCCTTGTAGGGAATGTGAAGGAGTCAATTTCTGAGATACCAGGGCAGGTCAAACAATTGCTGGAGGAATATCCAAGACATTTAATGTCGCGGATGTTTTTCCATTCTATCCAAATGATATGCCTTTGTATCCAGAAAACTCGAGGTCGAGTTTTTCTCAGGTGGGAGAGAATGATGTCGTGGCAGTTGTAGATGCTTTGTGGGACTGTAACTTTTGATCCAGGAGTCCGATTGAGTTAGGGCTCTATCGAGAACTTTCTATTTTCTTGTTCAGTTAGGGTATTTTCGTAATTTACTTTATTTAAGTCGTTTTTAGAGTCTTAGAAGGATTAGGCATTTTGAGTCATAGAAGGATTTATTTAAGTCTTTTTTAGAGTCTTAGAAGGATTAGGTGTTTTGAGTCATAGAAGGATTACGTTTTGAGTCGTAGAAGGATTAGAGTTTCTAATGGGCTATATGTCACGGTCCAATTTCCTAATCTTGATTAACTTGCCTAATTAGGATCACCGACCCGTGACTTGGGGCCCGCATGAGATGCGCACACTAACCGAGGCACGTGGCTGAGGTAAATGTTATATTTGTACTGGTGTATGCCTAGTGTTATGTATGTGTGTAGACTAATTAAGTCAATTTGTGCAAACCATAGACGTCGAGTTGACGTGAGCGGGGATACGCCTTGGAGTGCGTGCAAGTGCGAGTACCTAGTGAAATTACCGGGGTAGCGAGACTAGGCTAGGAAATAACAATTCATTTCAAATCTACCTTAACATAAATTAAGTTATTTAATTTAGTTGGAAAATACGAAGTTCGACGCACGGGAAAAGTGCCTCGAGTTGCGTGCGACTCGGGACACTGAGTGCCGGGGAGTTGAGAGTCGGTGTGACCACTTAGATAAATTTTATAAATTTGTGTGACTAATTAATCATGGTCCATATGGGTGTTAATGTGACTAATGTATAGTGGTAGATTAATCGAATAAATTAAATTGATCAATATAAGTCCTATAGTTGAAGGAAAATAAAAAGAGCCATAAGATAAACATAGAGATGGGTGTGTGAATCTCAAGATAAATGGTGTCATAAAGTTGTGTCAACAAAGCAGCTGGACTTAGTGAACAAAAACCCTTAGATATTCCTCGGGATGCGTGCGTTGAGGGAGAATAGATTGAGGCTATAAATGGGAGGATTGATGAGCAGAACTTCAAAAAGAACACATGCAAATTTAATTGTGTAGGAAGGGAGCTGGATCTGGAGGGAGTGAAGTGAAGAAATTCAAGTTAGAATTGAAGAATTCAACCAACACAACAAGGTAATCATTCAAAACTATATGAATTTCCATTAACGGAGCTTCAAAAAATGGGGTTTTTTCCATTTAAAATGGGTTGGTAGTGAAATTCGGATTTTCTCATGCATGCACTGATTTTACTGGTTTTTGAGGTTATCTTGGGGGTTGTTGAGTTCTCGTATGGTGAAATACATCGTTTGAATCAAATTTGTGGAAAGAAATTGAGGTGAATTGGGTAAACTGTTGGGTTTTTTTATACATGCATGTTGAATCCGAAATCTATAGTAACTAGTGTTGTTGATGTTGAAATTGGTCTTGGAGTTTAGAGGTTGAAGGTTGAAGGTTGGGAGAGGAAAGAAGAAAGAAGAGAGAAGAGCAGAAAAAAAAAAAAAAAAAAAAAAAAAAAAAAAACAGAGGCGTTAAAACGTCTCTAGACGAAAAGAAGAAATTGGGGAAGAAGATGCACACGTGCGGGCCGCACGTGTGCATCCCCCCCCTCTCATTTGGGCCTGGCCAGGGGGCCTGGGCCGGGCTCGGCCCATGAGCCGAGCCTGGCCCAGCGCTGGCCCGGCCCAGGAACCCGGGTCGGGTCGACCCGACCCGGCCCGACCAAATAAAAAAATATATAAAAAAATAATAATAATAATAATAAAAAATAAAAATATATATATATATATTATCGATTAAATATATATATATAAAATAAAAAATATATATTATTATTAATTAATTAATAATAATAATAAATTAATATATATATTTATATTTTATATATATTAATTTAATTTCAGGAAAATAAGGAAAATAGTTGGAAAATTCCTGAAAAATTGGAAAAAATTATAGAAAATATAAGAAATTGAAAAAAAAGGTAGAAAAATGGTTTCGGGACTTTTCGAGTGTTTTTGGTACCCCTATATAACTCGAAAAATGTGCCAAAATTAAAGATTGACATAAAATTATATATTTTGGTTTAATATTATAAATTCACTTAATGTCGTGGCTTTTAAATAAATAAAAATGATATAAAATGAACTTCAGGAATTAAAGGGAATTCTTGGAAGTTCGGGTGCACGAGTCGGGGTGTTGGGAGGCCGGATAGCTAGGACTACTGCGTTAACTTGTAAGTGAAACTGTGGGAACTCTTTACTTTATTTCATTCCAGTCATTTATAAATTTTCAGTCTATTTGTAGACTAGCTAATTTATTTCCCACATCATGCTTTCCTTGTTTCTACTCATATTGAATATCGATATAGCATGATGCCTTGTTTATTATATCATCGACTCCATGTTTCCTTATATGCTCAATGTTTGTCTTGGAATGTGGCTAATGGATATTTAGAAAATGCATGCTATAGGGTTATACGTTATGTTGGACTTGTCTTCTACTTCCCTTGGGGCTTTGTAGCCTAACTTATGTTGAAATCGTAACAACTTTAGGATATATATTCTTGAAAACTAAAGTAGGGATTATCTAGTGTCCATTGCACATGAGATGCGCGGATTCATGAGGATTTCGGTCTTTCGGGGTCTCCGGCACTCGCCACTACACTTGGGCGGCACACGTGACATGGATCACGGGGTTGTCGACAAGTATAAATGATTTAAATACGCGAGCACAGCTCGCAATTTGAGGTTATTAGGAAAAAAAAGAGAGATTATTATCATATGTTGAGCATAGCTCCATACAGTAGTGGAAAAGGCTAGGTGATAGTTCTCACCGCCGACCGGACGTAGATCATCTCGACTTAACCTGTGTCAGTTTATGGGTATCTGTTAACGTTGGTATTTACTTGCATTATTTATTCAGCATTTCTTCAGCTACATATGCTTTTAAATACCTTTTGTTTAAATTGGAAATGTAGTATTAGATTTCCCCAGTTATCACTTAAATATCACCATACTCACTGTCTAGTTTGTGACGGTGGGTGTAGGTCCATCGAGCGAGCACAGTACCAGGCCGGGCAAGGAGAAGATCGGCGACTACCTCTGAGCTCCGAGCGCGTAGCTGCCCGTACATGTAGGGTACTTTTTGTATTATGTTTACTTATGTCTTTATCTTTTGGGATGTTATTGGGATGAGCGTTAGATTACCCGACTTTTGGCTTTCACTTTGTTTATATATGTTCGCCGTTTACTTGCATATATATGGTGATCGTTATTTCCTGGTTTCCACACTTAGGACTTATTAAAAAAAAAAAAAAATTTCTGCTAAAATATTAAAGACTTCCGCTAAATAAAATAATTGTTTAAACAAGAGAACACAGGTAGTATAGGCTGACTAATTCGTAATCGGGTCCTATGTGTTGTTATTAGGGCTTAATTACGGGATTAGGCCGGACGATGCCCTAGATTAGAAGCGGGGCCGTCACAGTTGGTATCAGAACTTAGGCTTTAGAACCTTAGGGGCAAAGCATAGTGTTGAATAAGGATTTTGATGCTAATTTCCTGATTGGCATCAAAGATCATTTATCAAGGAGTAAAGCATAAATTTGAATAAAATACACACCCTAAAAGTGGAAACCAGATGAACCTTGCCTAGGAATTATTTTGTTGGGAATTAAGTGAAAGTGAGTTGGGAATTTGTATATATATATGCTATCTTTTTCAATATGTATACGTATATACGTGGTAGACTTTGTAATAGTGATAGGAAATCGTTATCCACATGCAGACGACGATGACGGATGCACGCGAGACTGGCGATGGGGGTGCTAGCAGTAGTCAGCCTCCTACTACATCAGACGACGACTATCAGAGGTTGGCGGATAGAGTAGCGACACAGGGACAGCAGATGGCTGATTTCATGGCCTTCTTGACAGCACAGATCACCGCACTTACTCAGGCCGTCGCCACTACTCCTGCGACTACCACACATCCGACGACCGGACCTACTACTATACCACCCAGCGTTCCAGATACCGCACCCGTACTAGACCCACCTATTGTTCAGGACACGGTAGTGACGCCGACTCTTCCGGTAGTGACCGTTTCGACGGCAGAGGTAGCAGTGATGACTCCGACTCCCACATCTACACCTTCAGGCTCAGCAATAGGGATTCAACTGGTGAAGGACTTTCTCCGCCTTCAGCCAGTGTACTTCGACGGGGAGAGAAACTTTGAGAAGATTGAGGGATGGATATTATCACAGGAGAAGCTACATCGGATTTTGGGGATCGAGGATAGACTTCGCCCAGATTTGTCTTCTTATACGCTACAGAGAGATGCCGACGTTTGGTGGCGCACCACCATAGCTATCGATGGGGACTTTGAGTCATGGACGACCTTTAAGGCGAAGTTTTATCAGCAGTACTTCCCGCCGGCAGTCATGATGAGGTTGAGGAGAGAGTTTATGAGTTTGAGGCAGAGAGCAGATGAGTCAGTTATGGAGTACCGAGACAGATACGGGTATCTGAGGCAGTTTGCGGGGATTTGGTCCGAGATGAGTTGGGAGATGTGTATCATTTTGGGGCAGGTCTGAGAGCAGACATTGGCTATCACGTAGTCAGCACGGGCACTAGGACACTCACCGAGATATACGAGCGTGCACTTTCCCACGAGACCTACTACCTTGGTGTAATAGCTGACAGGGCAGGCTTAGGGCAGAGATTGACATTAGAGCAGGCCTCAGATTTT
Organism: Stephania japonica; assembly: GCA_039657345.1. NCBI lineage: Eukaryota > Viridiplantae > Streptophyta > Magnoliopsida > Ranunculales > Menispermaceae > Stephania > Stephania japonica. The sequence goes on from CM077562.1 coordinate 12,394,290, forward strand.
GAGAGGAGACGACGGGGTGGCAAGGCACCTAGGACATGGGATAGAGGTTCTCAGGGATCGGGGATGACTTCACATTTCACATCGGTGGTACCTCAGGTGTCTTATGTCGCGTCAGCACAGAGCTCAGGGAGAGGACGTTCCTTACCACCACCATCGATTAGGCCAGCATTACCAGCACCAGAGAGACTTACTCTTCCGGCACCATCAGCATCACGACGAGTATCGCGACGGGGTGGTAGAGGCCGAGGCGAGGGGGTAGAGGCGAGAGGGACCCCGTCGGGGAGAGAGAACGAGACTCGGTTCGAGGCACGCCACAGTCCGGCCAGCGCAGACAGGTTTCATGTTATAGGTGCGGACAGGTGGGACATTTGGTGAGGGAGTGTCCACAACCAGCAGCAGTGTATCCACCACAGAGTCGAGAGGCAACTCACATGGTGGCACAGCCGGATACTAACGCCACGCGGAGTCTCATCGAGGGTACGATTTCTATCGCTGGTAGAGAGTCTTATGTTTTATTTGATTCAGTTCCACTATTTCCTTCATTTCTGGACGCATGTTAGGCATACTAGGATTGACACCGAGTAGGCTTGGAGTACATTTGATATTGAGCACTGCCGGCGGAGATAGGGTTTACCCTAATAGTCTAGTTGAGAGAGTTCCAGTAGAGATTAGTGGGATAGAGTTACCCGCCGACTTTAGAGTCCTTGAGATGTTAGAGTTCGACGCTCTCTTCGGGATGGAGTGGTTATCAGCATACCATGCTCACATAGATTGTTTTAGTAAGTCTGTCATATTTGAGATTCCAGGACGTCCGATGTTCGTACACCGAGGTAGTACACCGAGAGTCGATACCACGAGAGGTAGATTGGCGACTAGTGAGGAGATGGAGACTCTAGTAGCCTTGTATCTTTAAGAGAGAGTCGGGGACCCCGACTTGAGGACATACCGATCGTTAGAGAGTTTTCTGACGTCTTTCCTGAGGAGTTGCCAGGACTACCGCCACCGCGAGAGGTAGACTTCATCATCGAGTTAGTACCAGGCACCAAACCGATCGCGATACCACCTTACCGCATGGCCCCGAAGGAGTTAGAGGAGTTGAGGGCTCAGCTTAAGGACATGGGGGAGAAAGGATTCATCACGCCTTCCATGTCGTCGTGGGGAGCGCCAGTACTTTTTGTGAAAAAGAAGGATGGTAGTCTACGACTGTGCATCGACTACAGGGAACTGAATAAGGTTACAATCAAGAACAAGTACCCGCTACCGAGGATTGATGATTTGTTTGAGCAGCTGAGAGGAGCACAGTTCTTCTCCAAGATAGACCTGAGATCAGGGTATCATCAGCTTAGGATCAGGGACGAGGACCAGTCTAAGACAGCGTTTTGCACCAGATATGGACACTACCAGTTTACGGTTATGCCGTTCGGGCTAACCAACGCCCCCGCCGTGTTTATGGACCTTATGCACCGAGTACTCAGGCCATTTCTTGACCAGTTCGTAGTAGTCTTCATCGATGACATTCTGATCTATTCGAGGACACGGGAGGATCACGAGCAGCACCTCAGGGAGACGTTGCAGATGTTGAGGAAGCACCGTTTATATGCCAAGTTCAGCAAGTGTGAGTTTTGGCTTTCAGAAGTCAAGTTTTTGGGTCACGTTGTTGGAGCGACGGGGATTGTCGTAGATCCGGCCAAGATTCAGACGATTATGGAGTGGCCGGCACCGACGTCAGTGACGGAGATCAGGAGTTTTCTGGGGTTAGCTGGCTACTACCGCAGGTTTGTGAAGGATTTTTCTAAGATCGCTTCGCCGATGACTAGATTGACACAGAAGGACGTCGTGTATGATTGGACTGAGGAATGCGAGAATGCATTTGAGCAGTTGAAGAGGTTGTTGACGACCGCACCAGTATTGACACTGCCTAAGGTTGGACAGGGATTCCTAGTATACACTGATGCTTCACACACTGGACTTGGATGCGTGTTGATGCAGGATAGCGGAGTTGTGGCTTATGCTTCGAGACAGCTGAAGATACATGAGAAGAACTACCCGACGCATGACCTTGAGTTCGCAGCAGTCGTATTTGCGCTGAAGGTGTGGAGGCACCACTTGTATGGGGAGAGATTCACACTTTTCACTGATCACAAGAGTCTGAAGTATCTCTTTACACAGAAGGAACTGAATATGAGACAGCGTAGGTGGTTAGAATTCTTGAAGGACTATGACTTTTCCTTGGAATATCACCCAGGAAAAGCGAATGTAGTCGCCGACGCACTGAGTAGGAGACCGACCAGAGACGCCGAGGTTGTCAGATGTCATATGACGCACGAGTACGGGTTACTTGAGCGACGATGACGATAGGTCGGTCGAGACGTTCTGTCGATACCGAATTGAGATCTGCGCACAGACGAGAGTACATACCGTGTCTACACAGAGTGTGTCAGAGGGACAGAGGACTGACAAGTTGTACCAGCAATTCAGCGAGTTAGCGCGGAGTTTAGATTGTGTTGATTGGACAGAGACATCGATCGGTGTCGAGATTCGGGGCGGTGTGGATACCCGAGATGCGGAGGCGAGAGAGGAAATCCTTCAGATTCACACCATTCCCGATTCTTGTTCATCCAGCGGGACTAAGATGTATCACGACATGAAGAGACATTTACGGTGGCCTGGGATGAAAGCGGATGTGTCGAGTTTATCGGGAATTGTGAGATTTGTCGGCAAGTGAAGGCGAGCATCGTAGACTGGAGGACTGTTACAACCATTGCCCATTCCGAGATGGAAATGGGAAGACATCGCCATGGACTTCATCGAGAGGGTTGCCGAGGACGCCAAGAAACATGATTCCATTTGGGTGATAGTTGATAGACTTACAAAGTCTCGCTCATTTTTACGCCGATTGCGGCGCATTAGCGTTTGATCAGTGAGTATACTCTTCGAGAGGGACATCATTAGGCTGCATGGGGTACCGTTGACCATCACATCAGACAGAGATGCTACGTATACTTCCAGGATGTGGCGAGTATGCAAAGCGATACGGTACACACCTACGATCAAAGCGCGGCTTTCCATCCTCGAGCCGACGGACGGACGAGAGAGGCGAATCAGGTTCTAGAGGACATGTTGCGGGCCTGTGTGTTAGAGTTCGGTGGATCTTGGGAGGAGTATCTACCATTATGTGAGTTTGCGTACAACAACAGTTACCAGGCTAGCATTGAGATGGCGCCATTTGAGGCTTTGTATGGCAGACCATGTCGTTCACCGTCGTGTTGGACTGAGCCAGAGGACAGAGTGTCAGTAGGGCCTGAGATTGTTGTTGACCACACTGAGAAGGTACGATTAATTCGACAGAGACTCAAGGCAGCCCAAGAGAGGCAGAAGAAGTATGCACACAAGTACCACAGTGATATCACTTATTCCGAGGGAGACTACGTCTATCTTAAGGTCTCCCTTCGGAAGGGTTTGCAGAGATTTGGTGTGAAGGGCAAGCTCGCACCGCGTTTCATCGGGCCATTCAGAGTTAGGAAACGGGTTGGAAAGGTTGCATACGAGTTAGAGCTTCCTCATGAGATGTCGGTGTTCATCCGGTCTTCCATATTTCGATGCTTCGACTGGTGAGTCGAAGAAAGCGGCGTACGACAAACGATTGACTTGAGCCGGATCGACTGAGCGAGGATTTCTCATATGAGGAGCGCCTATCCGGATCCTAGACCGAAAGGTACAACAGTTGAGGAACAAGTGTATCCCAAAGGTGCTCGTCAAGTGGCAGTTCCATAGCGATTCAAGAATTCACTTGGGAGCGGGAAGACTATATGCGAGATCGTTTCCCGTACCTTTTCGAGTCAGGTATAATCCTAACCTGAATTTAATTTCGAGGAAGAAATTTCCATTTTGTTGGGAATATTTGTCACGGCCCAATTTCCTAATCTTGATTAACTTGCCTAATTAGGATCACCGACCCGTGACGTGGGGCCGCATGAGATGCGCGCACACTAACCGAGGCACGTGGCTGAGGTAAATGTTATATTTGTACTGGTGTATGCCTAGTGTTATGTATGTGTGTAGACTAATTAAGTCAATTTGTGCAAACCATAGACGTCGAGTTGACGTGAGCGGGGACACGCCTTGGAGTGCGTGCAATTGCGAGTACCTAGTGGAATTACCGGGGTAGCGAGACTAGGCTAGGAAATAACAATTCATTTCAAATCTACCTTAACATAAATTAAGTTATTTAATTTAGTTGGAAAATACGAAGTTCGACGCACGAGAAAAGTGCCTCGAGTTGCGTGCGACTCGGGACACTGAGTGCCGGGGAGTTGAGAGTCGGTGTGACCACTTAGATAAATTTTATAAATTTGTGTGACCAATTAATCATGGTCCATATGGGTGTTAATGTGACTAATGTATAGTGGTAGATTAATCGAATAAATTAAATTGATCAATATAAGTCCTATAGTTGAAGGAAAATAAAAAGAGCCATAAGATAAACATAGAGATGGGTGTGTGAATCTCAAGATAAATGGTGTCATAAAGTTATGTCAACAAAGCAGCTGGACTTAGTGAACAAAAACCCTTAGATATTCCTCGGGATGCGTGCGTTGAGGGAGAATAGATTGAGGCTATAAATGGGAGGATTGATGAGCAGAACTTCAAAAAGAACACATGCAAATTTAATTGTGTAGGAAGGGAGCTGGATCTGGAGAGAGTGAAGTGAAGAAATTCAAGTTAGAATTGAAGATTTCAACAAACACAACAAGGTAATCATTCAAAACTATATGAATTTCCATTAACGGAGCTTCAAAAAATGGGGTTTTTTCCATTTAAAATGGGTTGTTAGTGAAATTCGGATTTTCTCATGCATGCACTGATTTTACTGGTTTTTGAGGTTATCTTGGGGGTTGTTGAGTTCTCGTATGGTGAAATACATCGTTTGAATCAAATTTGTGGAAAGAAATTGAGGTGAATTGGGTAAACTGTTGGGTTTTTTATACATGCATGTTGAATCCGAAATCTATAGTAACTAGTGTTGTTGATGTTGAAATTGGTCTTGGAGTTTAGAGGTTGAAGGTTGAAGGTGGGAGAGAGAAAGAAGAGAAGAGAGAAGAGAGAAAGCAAAAAAAAAAAAAAAAAAAAAAAAACAGAGACGTTAAAACGTCTACGGGACGAAAAGAAGAAATTGGGGAAGAAGATGCACACGTGCGGGCCGCACGTGTGCATCCCCCCTCTCATTTGGGGGGCCGGGGGGGCCGGCTCGGCCCAGCCGAGCCGAGCTCAACGGCCCGGCCGGCCCGCCTAGGAACCCGGGTCGGGTTGGGCAAGGCCCGACCCGACCACGAGTCGGATCGGGTCGGGTCGACCCGACCCGGCCCGACCAAATAAAAAAATATATAAAAAATAATAATAATAATAATAAAAAAAAAATATATATATATATTATCGATTAAATATATATAATAAAATAAAATAAAAATATATTATTATTAATTAATTAATAATAATAATAAATTAATATATATATATATTAATTTAATTTTGGGAAAATAAGGAAAATAGTTGGAAAATTCCTGAAAAATTGGAAAAAGTTATAGAAAATATAAGAAATTGAAAAAAAATGGGTAGAAAAATGGTTTCGGGACTTTTCGAGTGTTTTTGGTACCCCGATATAACTCGAAAAATGTGTCAAAATTAAAGATTGACATAAAATTATATATTTTGGTTTAATATTATAAATTCACTTAATGTCGTGGCTTTTAAATAAATAAAAATGATATAAAATGAACTTCAGGAATTAAAGGGAATTCTTGGAAGTTCGGGTGCACGAGTCGGGGTGTTGGGGGCGGATAGCTAGGACTACTTGCGTTAACTTGTAAGTGAAACTGTGGGAACTCTTTACTTTATTTCATTCCAGTCATTTATAAATTTTCAGTCTATTTGTAGACTAGCGCATTTATTTCCCACATCATGCTTTCCTTGTTTCTACTCATATTGAATATCGATATAGCATGATGTCTTGTTTATTATATCATCGACTCCATGTTTCCTTATATGCTCAATGTTTGTCTTGGAATGTGGCTAATGGATATTTAGAAAATGCATGCTATAGGGTTATCTGTTATGTTGGACTTGTCTTCTACTTCCCTTGGGGCTTTGTAGCCTAACTTATGTTGAAATCGTAACAACTTTAGGATATATATTCTTGAAAACTAAAGTAGGGATTATCTAGTGTCCATTGCACATGAGATGCGCGGATTCACGAGGATTTCGATCTTTCGGGGTCTCGGCACTCGCCACTACACTTGGGCGGCACACGTGACATGGATCACGGGGTTGTCGGCAAGTATAAATGATTTAAATACGCGAGAGCACAGCTCGCAATTTGAGGTTATTAGGAAAAAAAGAGAGATTATTATCATATGTTGAGCATAGCTCCATACGAGTAGTGGAAAAGGCTAGGTGATAGTTCTCACCGCCGACCAGGACGTAGATCATCTCGACTTAACTGTGTCGGTTTATGGGTATCGTTAACGTTGGTATTTACTTGCATTATTTATTCAAAGCATTTCTTGACTACATATGCTTTTAAATACCTTTTGTTTAAATTGGAAATGTAGTATTAGATTTCCCCGGTTATCACTTAAATATCACCATACTCACCGTCTAGTTTGTGACGGTGGGTGTAGGTCCATCCATCAAGCGACACTAGGGCGGGCAAGGAGAAGATCGGCGACTACCTCGAGCTCCGAGCGCGTAGCTGCTGCCGTACATGTAGGGTACTTTTTGTATTATGTTTACTTATGTCTTTATCTTTTGGGATGTTATTGGGATGAGCGTTAGATTACCCGACTTTTGGCTTTCACTTTGTTTATATATGTTCGCCGTTTACTTGCATATATATGGTGATCGTTATTTCCTGGTTTCCACACTTAGGATTTATAAAAGAAAAAAAAAAAAAAAAAATTTCCGCTAAAATATTAAAGACTTCCGCTAAATAAAATAATTGTTTAAACAAGAGAACACAGGTAGTATAGGCTGACTAATTCGTAATCGGGTCCTATGTGTTGTTATTAGGGCTTAATTACGGGATTAGGCCGGACGGTGCCCTAGATTAGAAGCGGGGCCGTCACACTATATAAAGTCATGATTAGGGTTGTAATCATAATCAACTATTATCAACTATTATCAATTATTTTCAATTTATTTCAATTTTGATTTTTCTTCAAAACCTTAAGGATTCTTCCTTGTTTAAGCGTTTACGCTGTGTCATGGATTCAATAATGGGTAATAGTACTTGGGAGCTAGTTGATCTACCTCTCGGGTGTAAACCCATTAAATGCAAATTTCTCTTCAAAAGAAAAAGAAGAGCGAATGGATCCATTGAAAAACACAAAGTAAGACTGGTTGCTAAGGAGTCTACCCAAAAGCATGGAATAGACTATTTCGATAGCTATTCACTAGTAGCTAGAATTTCTACAATCAGGTTGCTTATTGCAATTGCAGCTATTAACAAGCCGGTCATCCACCAAATGGATGTGAAAACCGCGTTCCTACGTGGAGAGTTGGATGAGGAAATATATATGGACCAACCTAAAGGGTTCATAATGCCTGGTCATGAAAATAAAATGTGTAGATTGCAAAAATCATTATATGGTTATAGCAAGCACCAAAACAGTAGTACCAAAAATTTGATCATGTTGTACTTGCTAATGGATTCAAAATAAATGAATCTGATAAATGCGTATATAGCAAGTTTGATGGAAAAGAAAATGGTGACATTATCTGTCTTTACGTAGATGACATGCTAATTTTTTGAACTGACTTGGAACAAGTTTAGTTGACCAAAAACTTTCTTTCAAGTAAATTGGAAATGAAAGATGTGTGGCAAATTGATGTCATTCTCGGGATTCAGATAGTAAGAAATGAAGGGGGTATAACTTTAACTCAATCTCATTATATTGAGATAATTCTCAATAGATTCAATCATATGAATTGTGCCCATGTTTCTACCCCGCTAGAACCAAGTATTGAGCTAGTGAAAAATACTGGCAATCCATGTTCACAATAGAAGTATTCTAGATTAATTGGATGCTTAATGTATGCAATGACATGCACTAGGTTGGATATTTCCTTGTCAGTAGGCAAGTTGAGCAGATTCACAATTAATCCGAGCGAGTTGCATTGGTTTGCAATTCAAAGAGTTTTGAAATATCTGAAGAAAATAATTAACTATGGCTTATGCTATAGTGGATGTCCTTCGATTTTAGAAGGATTTTCATATGCAAGTTGGATGTGAAAGATCAAAATTATGTTTCTACAAGTAGGTGGATCTTCACACTTGCTAGAGGTACAATCTCGTAGGCTTCAAAGAAGCAAACTTTAATGGCTGGTTCAACCATGGAATCAGAGTTTATTGCATTGGCATCGTCTTCAAAAGAAGTTAAATGGCTACGTGAATTATTACACGAGATACCATTGTGGCCTAAACCGGTAGCTCCAATTTCTATCCATTGTTATAATGAGGCATATTGGCAAGGGCTTATAGCCAAGTGTACAATGGCAAATCTTGACATATTGGATTGAGACACAGTTGTGACAGAGAATTGATAACAAATGGAGTTATCACAATTGACTATGTGAAATCTACTCAAAATTTGGCAAAGCCATTTACAATAGGATTGTCAAGAGACTTGGTGAATAAAACATCAAGAGGATGGGTCTCAAATCCATGAATTAAAGTCATCAATAATGGAAACTCAACTCGACGCTTAACATTACGTTAAGTCTTGAGTTCAATGTAGTCAAAGTACATTATCAGTATGACTGTGAGCATTATATCATTATAGCTATCCTAGAGTTGCTATTGCTTGGTACCCGTATGGAAAGGGAGGTTGAGTTAATCTCTTAATAGTCTTTAAGGTTCTTAAATTGTGGGGGTGCAAAACTGGAGACTACCTATGTGAATGTGAAGTGTGGCCGCATCAAGGAGTTCAAGGGCTTGGCTCCGAAAACGTTCACGGAAGATATGGGACACAAGGCCAATGTAGAAGTGTCAGAAAATTTATGCCAATGTGCTAGTGTATGTTATATGTGTGAACTGTTTATGCTACATATCAAATAGAATCATTGGTTCAAAGTTTATCTACCAAGTAATTCTGATATAATGTAATGAACTTTTCACAAATTAGTGGTACAAATCACAAGATACCATTATTTATTCATATAATGCTTAAAATGTTCTTGGATCAGTAATCAGTTTATTTTGAAAATGGTAGGGGTTGTTAGACATTTTCAAAAGAATTTGTTGTAATTAACTGGGTAGTTAATGGACCTAATAAATGGGTAGTTACGAAACTCATACTAGACATTTTCAAAAGAATTTGTTCTAATTAAGTGAGTAGTTAATAGACCCAATAAATGGGCAGTTACAACTAGGGCTGGGCACGGATCGGGTTTGGGTCAACCCGACCCGATACGCGACGACCCGACTCATCTCGGGTCCGTATAAAAATGACCCGTCACCCGACTCGCCAGATAAGATACCTGAACCCGACCCGACCTGCCACACAAAATACCCGAACCTGACCCGACTCGACTCATCTCGAGTTTGTATCAACTACCATCCATAGTTTCAAAAACCACAAAAACCCTATAAAAGCCATGATGACACCCGAACCCGACCCGACCCGACACTAATATGATCACACCAGAACCCGACCCGACATCCAATGGGTCGGGTTTTGATGACCCGACTCATTTTCTCCACTCATCCCACCCGACCCACCACTCGCCACCCGATTCGGGTGACCCGACCCGAGTCGGGTACTCGGGTTCCGTGCCCAGCCCTAGTTACAACCATTCAACAAATTAAAGTGGAGCAGTTACAAATTGACCACTCAATTAATGTGGAGCGGTTATCATTTGACCACTCAATTGATAACGGTCCACAATCTCACTCCTTTCTCTAACGATAAGAAGAGAGGTATGGGAGTAAGAAAGGACATGACATACAATATAAACGTCAAAAACTTCACAGCATTTGCTCTGATTTGATTTTACTATTGTTAGTGCAAATCGGGACTTCTTAGTATCTTATTGAATTTTTGCTGAACTCTTGCAATAGGAGTGTAAAGTTTCCTTTAAAAAAGTGGCATTGTTATACACTCTGAAGTTATTGCTTCTCACTCTATTCTAACACCTACTGTTCCTGGTTAGGCGGTCAGCAACATAAAAATGTAAGCACTTTTAACTATGTTGTTAGAGCCAAGGGAGGTAATTGTGATTGAGTGGACAGAGTTTGGTTTTCTGAAATTGTTCAGGAGAAACACAAGCCCATACGTACTTTGCATGGCAACATAAGGCTTACTTATATCTATGCAAACCGAAAATGGTACGCCGAAAGAAAAATCCACCAGAGAGGATGAATGTCTGTCGTTAAAGTGTTTGGATAACTCCTTCGAAGGAGCAAGGAGCTTGGAATCGGAAATTGGGCAACGGCAGGGAGAATGAAGGCAAGTTTCTACGTGGCATGGCAGCTTAATAGAGTTGATGAGCTTCTCGATTGTAAGGCAACGGTCAGTGCCGATAGAACAAGAGCAAGAGCATGTGTAGCTGGACTTAATGCAGCATGAAGAGCATGATCAAGAGCATGTTATGTGCCCATTCATGCACTGATTAACACAAATCCAAAAACACATACAGTTAGAAAGTTATTATGTTTATAATAATCAATTTTGATAGCAAGACGCAATGCCATAGCCACTTTAAGCCAAGCAAGGTGAAACATATCTTGGGCATTTCTTCTAAATGTTGCCTTATATATCCGTCAATGTGTTTCAATAAAACCATCGTACTTCAAGTTTGACTAATTCTGTATGTGAGAGTAAGACATTCCAACCCTAAACCAATAGTAACCTATAGCCTTTGGCAACGTCAAATCTACATTGTTCATCTTGTCATCGTTGCATTATACTCTAATGTAGCAGCCATACAAGGCTAAGCAAAATATAATTATTTTATTTTGCTTTAGCCTCATGATTTCGCTTCTACATTATTGTGGACACCCCATATATCTCCAAATTTACTAGAAACCCACAAAAACTTACAAGTAGTAACTTGACTGAAATTTATAATGCTTGCAACTATCTTAACTGTCTCAACCACCCATTTTTTTATTTTTTTGTTTTTTTTTTGAAGGCTCAACTACCCAAAATGATTTTTTTTCTTTATATAACATAAAATTCACTAACTCCCAAAATAAAAAAAAAATTATCAAGCAAAGAAAGATTAGCGTAACAAGGCCAAGTAAAAGTTGGTGGCTGAATAGCTCAGCACTCGGGCCTTTAAGTAGTTGTCTTGAGTTCGAGCCTACATAAGGAGTTTCCTCTGACCCTTATCAGTTGACTACGTCTTGAGCTTGGAATAGTCGATTAGCCTAGATACTAGGTGTATTTTAAACAACAAAAAAATAAACAAGTAACAATTTAAAGAGGTGTGAATATTTAGACCCGAAAAACAGGAGAAGACAGGTTTCAAACAGTTGTTGTAGTCAAGCAAGGTAGGGTCCGAGTGCGTGTCTTCTATATAGGTTACATATGTAAGCACTTTCCTCTTTTTACAACCTCTCTAGAAGACTAATAGCTTGTTTGGTACAACGATTGCGTATTACTTTTTTTCCCAGTGAATTAATATGAACAAGCATGATTATAATGAACATGAGAAACTAAATAGGAAAATTACTATGAAGTGCATGAAAATGCACATTCAACATGATATAGAAGAGTGGAGACCGCTATGTTAATAGTGATGAAGAAAATACACTTTCAACACTCTCTCTATCCAAAAAATTCCCACACAAAACCCACACAAACAACCTCAGATTGCATCTGTTAAAAAGGAGGTGTTGTATTATCGATACACAAATTAAATAACTGCAAGCATCTAGACCATTATCAACTGGTACATTTTAGTTATTCGGGATAGATAGTGATTTCCAACTCGAACTGCCCCTGTATAGAATGAGTGAATCCAGCAGCAACAGTGAGGGAGCACCATTTAATGTTGATCTTTCATATTTCCGATTAGTGACTTTTGCACGAGATGAAAACGTAAGTATATCATCCCCATTCTTCAATGTAAGATGATACAAGTTCTTAAGCTTGGGATTGTTGTTGTCGAGTGAGGCTATTGTGAAGGAGTTGGATGTAATTATATTGAAATTGTTCAGGAGAAACAAGGGTCCATCCGAACTTTGCAAGACAATAAAAGGCTCATATAGTTTCACGCAAACTGAAAATGGTTTGCCAAAAGAGAATTCCGTCCTCTCGGATGAGTGATTGTCTTTGAAGTGTTGAGACAACTGTTTGGATGAACCAACAAACTTGCACTGCGAAAAGGGGCAGTGGCAAGGAGAATGAATGCAATTCTTTTCGTGGGTGCTTTTTTGGCAGTAGCTGGGCATTTCTTTGCATCCAAGTTGTGAGTACCGACATGGCAGCTTAATAGTCTCGACAAGCTTCTCAATTATGAGGCAACGGATGGTTCCGATAGGATGTGCGCAACGAGAGCATTTATAACTGTTCTTGTGGCAGCACATATTGCATGCTATGTGCCCATCCTGGCACTATAAAATCCAATTCAAACAACACAACGCCAGAAAAAATAAACTTCAGAAAAAAAAAATATATGTATGTATTTCAGGTAGCATATACATAAGCATAGAAGAAATGATACTAGCGCAACAATTGCATGAAGAAGGTCCAAATTGTAAAAGAAGAAAGAAAGAGATACAAGAACTTCCTAATATGTACAATAAGAAAAGATATAGGTTTATAGGCTAGTAAATGTACATCTGCAAAACGTATGTGCATATCTTAGTTTTGAGATACTTTTGGCCGAGTCCTCGTGTCCTTAAATTAGAGAATAGGTACACCCACACCAGACACTCATTTCCATGTTTAGGCAACATAGAGCTTCTTAAAATTTTCTAATAAATCACGTAATGACGCAATTCAAAAAATAAGAACAAATCAAGAAGAAATAAAGTCATCTGTACGGTAGAAGACTGAATTGCTAGCCTTTGGCATAGATTTCTTTTGAAATTTAAATTAAACAAACTTATAAGAAGATAGCTTTTCGACCTTGGGTCACAACAATGCTACTTTTTTTTGGGTCCCTAAAAGATGTGGGTGATCAGCAGTGAAAAGAGGAGGCTCGCTTCCACAACAATGAAAAATCATTGCGAACAATGTAATAATTGACTAAAAATTTAACAAATCCACGGATTCTTTTAAATGATGGATTCTTATGGATTTCATAGATTTGGAAGGAGTTGATCCAAGATTCATCCAAATCTCATGGGTAGGGGCGAGATTTGATCATGTACATTTTTTGAATAGAAATCATTTACAATCCATTAAAACCCATCAAAATGTGCTTAAGAATTGAATACACCTAGACTTTTTTGATATCCATTAAAACCCATTCAAAATCATAATTGAATACCTTTGACTTTTCAAAAGTCTATTAAAATTCTTTAAAATCCAAAATAAAAAATATACCTCGATTTCAAAATTCTTCTAACTCTTTTAAAATCCTTTCAAATATTTGAATTGAATACACCCCCTAAGATGAAGGTCCATTTTCCTTAATATTTTGTTGTGCCCTGTGGTGATTACCATACATGTTTCTTGTTTGTATGTTTGAGAAATATAGGGAAAAGTTTTTATAGAGGGAGAAGTGGGAAAAAACAGCAAAATGAGAATCAATCTCTGAGCCGCATCCCTTTGTTTCAACCAAGCAAATGCACGACATAAAATGAATTAATTAATAAAAACAACCCTTCATCATCGTTTCTCAGCGTCTTCAACATATTCTATCTTTCTCCTAGTTTTGTTAATCTCCTCCAACTACATAAGCTTCGTCAAAACTCACTTTATTGTCAATGTATTATTGATTAATGTAACAACTCACTTCCTATCCCAAGCCCCAAAAATCGAGAATGGGATTGATCGTGATCTTAACAAAATAATCCACTATACTTTATGTGCAGACCACACAATCCTAAAAGTACACATAAACATATATGAAGAAAAGATATCAAAACTCAAAAACAAGTAATGAACCCCCAAAAAATAATTTCAAGCAATTAATGATATATGAAGAAGTGGATATATTAAAGAATTAGACCTGAAAGATAGGAGGAGAGAGGGGATTCAAACAAATGTTGCAGTCAAGCAAGGCAGGGTCACTCAGTAGTACTGGAATACCGCCATTGCCATTGTCATCATTGTTGCCACTGCTAATGCAAACCTTAAGTACCTTTGCCTTTGCCTCCACTTCTTCACCTGCCCTCTTCCTCTTATTACTACTACTAATATTGCTCTCCATGTGAGCTACCTCTGTGAATGGGTCGACATCAATAAGGTTAAGCCAAATTTAATTGGGTACATTGCAAATCAAATCAATCAAACACGTCAAATGGAATTCAATGGGTAAATCAATATCCACAAAAGATCATTGCGAGTAAAAAAATTTAGCCTAGGGACCAATTAATTAAAGCCTTAAACAAACAAATATGAGTGAAGTGAAGAATCATACATTGTTTGTGTTCTTGGGCTTCTAATCAAGAGAACAAACTATTTGATGCAATTGCTAAAACCCAATAAACCCTTCATTAACTTGTTTTATAAGGTATTAGAAAAAATGCATCAAAATAGAAGTAGAAAATCTTCTTTTGATTTATTTGATTAAGTGTACACATGTAGTTGATGTGTTTATATATACAAAGAATCCTTGTCAATCAAGGAATTAGTTCAACAAATATAGAAACAAAGTAATAATGTCCGGAGTGATTGAGTCAATCAATTAAACTACCTATTATGTAGTGTAACATCCTAATATAAAGGCATATAATGGGGATGCTGCTAGCTACAGAAGAATCTTGAAACAGTCACCCAAAGTCTTTTCTTTCTATTTTTCTTTTGACTTCTAAGAACAATGACCTCTCTTGACCTTGCCTTTTTAGCAACCCATACTTCATCCGTCTCACCAACCATTTGAACGCAGTTGGTACTTAGTAGCCTTTTTTATTAGAATCATGCTATGTGCATATATATATATATATATATATATATATATATATATATATATATACATACAAGTAAACGGGCATGTGTTGTGCATGTGAGGTGAAGACATCTTTTATTTATTTATTTTTTGTTTTATATTGGCATAAAATTAGACATATTCCCTCTTTTTTTGGGCCTTACCGACAATGAATTTTATTTTCTATAGGCGGTGTTAAAAAGGGGGTTAATAACTTAGTATTGGTAGGCAAAAATTTAATGCATAAAATCTTTTCGCAAATGCATCCCAATAGTAAAGTTAAATGATGTAGCGTAAAAGGTCTAACACATAGACTTAATTAAGTCATGAAAAATGATTACACAAAATAAGAAAGAAATAGAGGATCGAAATCAACAAAAAATGAAAGAATGATTGAACTAAAAAAATGATAAGATCGCATGATCAAGTACCAGATCAACACTTGTTTCGTATGGCGACAATGACAAAGATAATAAACCATAATGTTATTAATCGTACTAAGATAATGTTTGCTTTTGTGATGCCAATGTAATTTAAGTTATCTACTAACTCCAAAAAAAAAGCTATTTACCATGCATATTAAGGAAAAAGTGAAAATTAAGCTATGAATGATAGAGAAAAAGATCAAGTAGAGACATATAGATGATGAGAGAGCGTGTGATAGAGAGTGGGTATCACATGCTATATATAGACAATGCAATGCAAAAGTTTAGGAATTGAAATACTCAAATTAATAGATAAACTTGAATTTAGCAAGAATTATGTTAATCACCATTATGAAAATCCCTTCAAATTAAGAAATGTTTTCTTTTTGCTGACAATTGAGATCTTTGTAATGTGTTTTTTTAGTCAAATCACATACTTTCTTTTAAGTTGTTATGGAAATCCATTCAAATTAAGAAACTTTATTTTATTTTATGACTTTTGAGATTTTTTTACCATTTCTTTTTTGGTTAAATAATGTGTTATATTTTTTTGTAAAGTTAAACTACCTATTGAAATCGCCCTTAATTATCTCTATATTCATCCTCATCAATCACCACATGGCACAATCAAATGGAAAAATTAAGTTCATTTCAAACAATGAAAAATAAAAAGAATCAAGTACCCTCTTTTGTTGCTAGGACATGAGTTGAAAAAAAAAATTGTACTTGACAAAGGAAGGTAAACTTGTAACAAAGGCTATTTTAGCCTCACCTTAACTACTTTGGTGGATTTTCATTATATATACTAGTCAACAGGCACATGCGATCATTTTTTTATTTTATATTGGCATGAAATTAAACCTTTTCCCAACTCCTTTTTCAAGCTTGGGACTGATAAAGAAGTTAGTAAAAAAGTTATAAGTATGAACCCAGATGAGTTGTATTGAAAAAAGAAGAAAAAAAAACTAGATGAGAAAATCATATACATGAAATAAGAAACAAATTAATAAGAGGAACGGAATCAACTAAAAAAAGATTGAACTTAACAAAAATAATAAGATCACATGATCAAGTACCAGATCAACACTTGTTTGATGTGGCGACAATGACAAAGAGAACAGACCAGAATGTTGTCAAATCTACCAAAATAATGTTGGCTTTTGTGATACCAATTGAATTTAATCTATCTACTAACTGCACAAAAAAACAATTTACTATGCTGATGAAAGAAAAAAGTAAGAATTAAGCTATGAATGAGAGAGGAAGAAAACGAATAGAGATTTAGAGAGGATGAGAGAGCGTGTGATAGAGAGTGGGTATCAAATGCTATTTATAGACAATGCAATGTAAAAGTTTAGGAATCAAAAAAATATCCAAAAACTTGAATTAAACTAGAATCATCTCAATCACAATTATAAAATCCCTTCAAATTAGGAAATTTTTTATTTACTGACCATTGAGATCTTTGTAACATTTTTTTAGTCAAATAACGTGTTTTCTTTTAAGGGAAAGTGCAATGGCTACAAACTTTTGGGGTGTAATAAATTGCCACATCACTAACCTACTAACCTCTCTTCTAATACACTTATCTCCACAGTAATGAAACACTTTTTTTTGGATCCAAAATTACATCAATTCAAAAATTAAATTGATTTTTTGTTTAAAAAAGTATTTTTTTTAAAAAAAGAGTTTTATGGGGCCAACGCACAGCTTTTGTGTGTGTGGGCCCTTACATTACGTGATAGTTAACAAACTACTGCGTAGTTCACTCTCCGGGCTCTCGTATGGGGAGCTCACAGAGTGTGTGTGTAGTGCATTGTTTATAAAAGGTGTTATCTTTTATTTGAAGTCAAATTACCTATTGAAACAGCCCCTTTCCACAAAAAAAAGAAAAAAAAAGTTGAAACCGTCCTTAATTGTCTCTATATCCACACTCATCAATCACCACGTTGCACAATCAAAACAAAAAAATTAGTTCATTTTAATAAATAATAACAAGACTTGAGTACCGTTTTTTGTTTTTTCTTTTTTTGACTTCCGTGGAAATCGAACCACGATCTCTCGAGGTCTTGCCTTTTTGGCAAGTGATGCCTTTAACCATATCACCTGAGGCTTTGATAAGTACCCCTTTTTGTTGGTAGGATATGAATTGGAAAAAAATATTTTTGTACTGGACAAATGAGGTTAAACTTGTAATAAAGGCTATTTTGGCCTCACCTTAACTACCTTGGACGATTTCCATTATATATAAGAAGATAAGATAAGATGATTTAATTGCAAGTGAAAGATTTAATTGAAAGTCATGTTTGCCCTCTTTTTTTTTTGAAGGACATACATGGAAAGTGAAAAGTTGAACCATACTTTAAAAGGGTAGTTTGGTAATAAAGGGTATTTTGGCCTCACCACAACCGTCGTGGCGGATTTCTATTATATATAAGATATAAGAAATGTTAGAAAAACTTAATAATCTATTTGAAATAAAAAAAACTTAATAATCTATTGGGGTTACACATGTAATATACAATGTGTCTAGGCATAATTATGGTCATGAAACAATGTTTTTGTAGATACCATGCATATCGGTGTGCAACTCAATGAGGGCAAAGTTGGCATATCATATAATAACTGCCCAAACAGTTATTTGTTAGGTTATAATCCCAAATTTCTAGTTCACGTCGTGTATTATTTATCCCCGTCAAGAGAGCGCTTTAGGATACGAACTACAATTGGAAGACCCTGGTCCGATTTCACAATTCTAATGGAGAATATTGCAGCTACGCTTCCACTTTATTGTAATCATCCTAAATTATTATGATTTTTTTGTTCTTATTTGACTTATGATAGATTTAAACTTAACAAGTGGTATCAGATCCCACCATACATGATTCTTGGTGATTTAATTAGGGAACGGCTAAATAGACCCCAAAATTTACTAAACGGACCTCGTTTGCTTCAACGTACCCCACTTTTAAATTGTTTTCCTAAACGGACCACAACGTTTTTGAAATATCCCTAAAATACCTCCATCCCCAACCAAGAAACTAAACCTTCCCTATCCGATTCATCCCACTCATACTCCAAATCAAACCTCAATGAAACGAAGAAAACACCCTAAATATTTCATCAGTCTAGGTCACTGGGGTCGTGGGAAGGTTATTTCATTTTATATGTTAAAGAATATGAGAAACAATGATGAAAGGCTGTTTTTATTAATTACTTCATTTTATGTTTTTAGTAGTTGCATTTGCTTGGTTGAAACTAAGGGATACGGTTCAGAGATTGATTCTCATTTTGTTGTTTATTCCCACTTATCCCTCTAAAAAAACTTTTCCCAATATTTTTCAAACATACAAACAAGAAACATGTATGGTAATCACCACTGGGCACAACAAAATATTAAGGAAGATGGACCTTCAACTTAGGGGGTGTATTCAATTCAAAGAGTTTGAAGGATTTTGAAATCGTAGTATATTTAATTTGGATTTTAAAGGATTTTAATGGACTTTTGAAAAGTCAAGGGGTATTCAATTATGATTTTGGATGGATTTTAATGGATTTCAAAAAAGTCTAGGTGTATTCAATTTTTAAACACTTTAGAATTTTGATGGATTTTAATGGATTTTGATGGATTTCTATTAAAAAAATGTACATGACCAACTCCTTCCAAATCTATAAAATCCATAAAAATCCATCATTTAAAAGAATCCATGAATTTGTTAAATTTTTAGTCAATTATTACATTGTTCACAATGATTTTGCATTGTTGTGGAAGCAAGCCTCCTCTTTTCATTGCTGATCACCCACATCTTTTAGGGACCCAAAAAAAAGTAGCAATGTTGTGACCAAAGGTTGAAAAGCTATCTTCTTATCTTCTATTTGTTTACATTAATTTATAAATTTTTTTAATTTAAATTTCAAAAGAAATCTATGCCAAAGGCTAGCAGTTCAATTTTCCACCGTACAAATGACTATATTTCTTCTCGATTTATTCTTATCCTTTGAAATTCGTCATTACGTGATTTATTAGAACGTTTTAAGAAGCTCTATGTTGCCAAAACTTAGAAATGAGCGTATGGTGTGGGTGTACCTATTATCTAATTTAAGGATACGAGGACTCGGCCAAAAGTATCTACAAACTAAAATATGCACGTGCTAATGTACATTTACTAGCCTATAAACCTATATTCTTTCTTATTGTACATTAGGAAGTTCTTGTATCTTTTTCTTTCTTCTTTAACAATTTGGATCTTCTTCATGCAATGAGTTCTTTGAATGGAGTGTTCAATTCTTTTTGATAAAATGTATCTTACTTGAGCACTTTAGGTTAGAGCGAAAGATCTAGGTAACATAGAAGAAGATTGTAAATGACAAAATAATTATAATCCTAATTAGTTTTCGGACATGATTTAGAAATAAAATTCATATACAAATTTTGTGCTTGAATGGCAAAGGAATTTTCAGAAAGAAATTCAGAAATGGCTTCATGAGAATTTTGGGGGGCATTGGTCTTTATATACAACATAGATTGGGAGGAGTGGCAAAAAAGGGGTTTGAACACAATTTTACAAATGAACTTATACAGTGTCCAGACCCGTTAGGGTAAGGAATAGTAGAGAAATTACTTAGTACTCTTTAAATTAATCGCTAACCAAGTCCTCACTTTTTAAGTTTTTTTATCCCCCAGGATTCTTTATAAAATGGACAATTTCTATTGTTCAAACGCTTACCTTGTTGAAGAAATTTATGTCCGGATCCATATTTTACGTCTCTGGATCACCTTTGCAACCCATAGTATCAATGCATGTATGTATTTATGGGTTCTGTGTTATCAAAAAATCACCTTAGATATTAAAACAATTTACTATTGTCAATGAAGAAAGAATTGTGAGTTGCCTCAAAATAATCTTTGCTAAATTGTAATTAAATTTTGGTTGTATTAAACAAGATTTTGGCAGGGCTTGGAAAGTTTTCCCAAAGCAGCTTCCCCTTGCCTTTAGGATTCATTTGCACTACATTTTATGATCATCAGATCAATTGTTGCACTAGTATCATTTCTTCTATGCTTATGTATATGCTACCTGAAATACATCCATACATTTTTTTTTTCTGAAGTTTATTTTTTTCTGGCTATGTGTTCTTAGAATTGGATTTTATAGTGCCATAGTGCCAGGATGGGCACTTAGCATGCTATATGTGTTGCCGCAAGAACAGTTATAAATGCTCTCGTTACATACACCCTATTAGAACCATCCGTTGCCTCATAATTGAGAAGCTTGTCGAGACTATTAAGCTGCCATGTCGGTACTCGCAACTTGGATGCAAAGAAACCCCCAACTACTGCTAAAAAAGCTCCCACGAAAAGAATTGCATTCATTCTCCTTTCCACTGGCCCGTTTCTCAGTGCAAGTTTGTCTGTTCATCTGAACAGTTGTCTCAACACTTCAAGGACAATCACTCATCCGAGAGGACAGAATTCTCTTTTGGCAAACCATTTTCAGTTCCAGTGAAACTATATGAGCCTTTTGTTGCTTTGCAAAGTTCGGATGGACCAGTGTTTCTCCTGAACAATTTCAGTATAATTACGTCCAACTCCTTCACAATAGCCTCACTCGGCAACAACAATCTCAAGTTTAAGAACTTGTATCGTCTTACATTGAACACTGGGGATGATATACTTACGTTTTCATCTTGTGCAAAAGTCATTAATTGAAAAAATGAAGGCTCAACATTAAGTGGTTGCACCCTCACTGTTGTTGCTGGATTCACTCATTCTGTACTGGGGCAGTTCGAGTTGGAAATCACTATCTATCCCGAATAACTTAAATGTACCAGTAGATAATGGTCTGGATGCTTGCAGTTATTTAATTTGTGTATCGATACTTTGGCACCTCCTTTTTAATAGATGCAATCTAAGGTTGTTTGTATGGGAATATTTTGGATAGAGATAATGTTGAATGTGAATTTTCTTCATCACTATTAACATATATAGTGGTCTCCACTTCCATCATGTTGAATGTGCATTTTCATGCACTTCATAGTAATTTTCATATTTAGTTTCTCATGCTCATTATAATCATGCTTGTTCATATTAATTCTTTGGGAAAAAAAGTAATTCCCAATCGTTATACCAAACAAGCTATTAGTCTTCTAGAGGTTGTAAAAAGAGGAAAGTGCTTATATATGTAACATATATAGAAGACACGCACTTGGACCCTACCTTGCTTGGCTGCAACAACTATTTGAAACATTTGTTTTCTCATGTCTTTCGAGTCTAAATATTCAACCACCTCTTTAAATTGTTACTTGCTCTTTTTTTGTTGTGTAAAATACATCCGTTATCCAGGCTAACCGACTATTCCAAGCTCGAGCCGTAGCCAACTCATAAGGGTCAGAGGAAACTCCTTATGTAGGCTCGAACTCAAGACCACTACTTAAGGGCCCCAAGTGCCGAGCCATTCAAATCACCAATTTTTGCTTGGCCTTGTTATAAAGATTAGCATAAGAAGGCCAAGCAAAAATTGGTGGTTTGAATGGTTCGACACTCGGGGCCCTTAAGTAGTAATCTTGAGTTCGAGCCTACATAAGGAGTTTCCTCTTATAACAAGGCCAAGCAAAAATTGGTGGTTTGAATGGCTAGGCACTTGGGGCCCTTAAGTAGTGGTCTTGAGTTTGACCCTACATAAGGAGTTTCCTCTGACCTTTATGAGTTGACTACGGCTCGCTCTTGGAACAGTCGGATAGCCTGGATACTGGATGTATTTTACATAACAAAAAAATGAACAAGTAACAATTTAAAGAGGTGGTTGAATATTTAGACTTGAAAGACGGGAGAAAACAAATGTTTCAAATAGTTGTTGCAGTCAAGCAAGGTAGGTTCGAGTGCGTGTCTTCCATATATGTTACATTTATAAGCATTTTCCTCTTTTTACAACCTCTCCAGAAGACTAATAGCTTGTTTGGTACAACGATTGCGTATAACTTTTTTTTCCAGTGAATTAATATGAACAAGCATGATTATAATGAACATGAGAAACTAAATAGGAAAATTACTATGAAGTGCATGAAAATGCACATTCAACATGATAGAATAGTGGATACAACTATATATGTTAATAGTGATGAAGAAAATTCACATTCAACGTTATCTCTATCCAAAAAATTCCCATACAAACAAATACAGATTACATCTGTTAAAAATGAAGTGCCGAATTATCGATACAAAAATTAAATAACTGCAAGCATCCAGACCATTATCAACTGTTACATTTAAGTTATTCAGGATAGATAGTGATTTCCAACTCGAATCGCTCAAGATTGAGAATGAGTGAATCCAAGAAGAAGCTTGAGTGAGGAGCAGCTATTTAATGTTGAGCTTTCATTTTTCTGATTAATGACTTTTGCACGAGATGAAAATGTAAGTATATCATCCCCAGTCTTCAATGTAAGACGATACAAGTTCTTAAACTTGGGGTTGTTGTTGCCGAGTGAGGCTATTGTGAAGGAGTTAGACGTAATTGTACTGAAATTGTTCAGGAGAAACACTGGTCCATCCGAACTTTGCAAAGCAACAAAAGGCTCATATAGTTTCACGCGAACTGAAAATGGTTTGCCAAAAGAGAATTCCGTCCTCTCGGATGAGTGATTGTCTTTAAAGTGTTGAGACAACTGTTCAGATGAACCAACAAACTTGCACCGAGAAATGGGGCAGTGGCAAGGAGAATGAATGCAATTCTTTTCGTGGGTGCTTTTTTGGCAGTAGCTGGGTGTTTCTTTGCATCCAAGTTGCGAGTACTGGCATGGCAGCTTAATAGTCTCGACAAGCTTCTCAATTATGAGGCAACGGATGGTTCCGATAGGGTGTACGCAACGAGAGCATTTATAACTGTTCTTGCGGCAACACATATAGCATGCTACATGCCCATCCTGGCACTATAAAACCCAATTCCAACAACACAAAGCAAGAAAAAATAAACTTCAGAAAATATATATATATGTATGTATTTCAGGTAGCATATACATAAGCATAGAAGAAATGATACTAGTGCAACAATTGATCTGATGATCATAAAATGTAGTGCAAATGAATCCTAAAGGCAATGGGAAGCTGTTTTGGGAAAACTTTCCAAGCCCTGCCAAAATCTTGTTTAATACAACCAAAATTTAATTACAATTTAGCAAAGATTATTGCGAGGCAACTCACAATTCTTTCTTCATGGACTATCGTAAATTGTTTTAATATCTAAGGTGATTTTTTGATAACACAGAACCCCCATAAATACATACATGCATTGATACTATGGGTTGCCGAGGTGATCCAGAGACATAAAATATGGTTTCGGACATAAATTTCTTGTGTTTGAATAATAGAAATTGTCCATTTTATAAAGAATCCTGGGGAATAAAAAACTTAAAAAAGTGAGGACTTGGTTAGCGATAAATTAGAGTACTAAGTAATTTCCCTACTATTCCTTACCCTAACGAATGCTGGTCTGGACACAGCATAAGTTCATTTGTAAAATTGTGTTCAAATCCCTTTTTCGCCATTCCTCCCAATCTATGTTGTATATACAAAACAATGCTCCCCAAGATTCTCATGAAGCCATTTCTGAATTTCTTTCTAAAAATTCCTATCTCATTCAAGCACAAAATTTGTATATGAATTTTGTTTCTAAATTGTGTCAGAAAACTAATTAGGATTATAATTATTTTGTCATTTACTATCTTCTATGTTACGTAATTCTTTCGCTCTAACCTAAAGTGCTCAAGTAAGACACATTTCATTAAAAAGAATTGAACACTCCATTCTAACAACTCATTGCATGAAGAAGATCCAAATTGTAAAAGAAGAAAGAAAAAGATACAAGAACTTCCTAATGTACAACAAGAAAGGGTATAGGTTTATAGGCTAGTAAATGTACAAGAGCATGTGCATATTTTAGTTTTTAGACACTTTTGGCCGAGTCCTCGTGTCCTTAAATTAGAGAATAGTTACACCCACACCATACACTCATTTCTAAGTTTAGGCAACAAAAAGCTTCTTAAGATGTTCTAATAAATCGCGTAATGACTCATTTCATAGGTTAACAAAATGAGAAGAAATATAGTCATCTGTACGGTGGAAGATTGAACTGCTAGCCTTTAGCATAGATTTCTTTTGAAATTTAAATTAAACAAACTTATAAATTAATGTAAACAAATAGAAGATAAGAAGATAGCTTTTCGACCTTGCGTCACAACATTGGTACTTTTTTTGGGTCCCTAAAAGATGTGGGTGATCAGCAGTGAAAAGAGATGGTTCGCTTCCACAACAATGCAAAATAATTGCAAACAATGTAATAATTGACTAAAAATTTAACAAATCAATGGATTCTTTTAAATGATGGATTTTTATGGATTTCATACATTTGGAAGTTGGTCATGTACATTTTTTGAAAAGAAATCCATCACAATCCCTTAAAATCTATCAAAATTTTAAAGTGTTTAAAAATTGAATACACCTAGACTTTTTTGAAATCCATTAAAATCCATCTAAAATCATAACTGAATGCCCTTTGACTTTTCAAAAGTTCATTAAAATCCTTTAAAATCCAAATTAAATATACCTCGATTTCAAAATCCTTCAAACTCTTTTAAAATCCTTTCAAACCTTCCCCCTAAGTTGAAGGTCCATCTTCCTTAATATTTTGTTGTGCCCAGTGGTAATTACCATACATGTTTCTTGTTTGTATGTTCGAGAAATATAGGGAAAAGTTTTTATAGAGGGATAAGTGGGAAAAAACAGCAAAATGAGAATCAATCTCTGAACTGTGTCCCTTTGTTTCAACCAAGCAAATGTAGCTACCAAAGACATAAAATGAAGTAATTAATAAAAACAGCCCTTCATCATTGTTTCTCATCTTCTTCAACATATATATATATATTCTATCTTTCTCCTACTTTTGTTAATATCCTCCAACTACGTAAGCTTTGTCAAATTTGTTTATGCTAATCCAAGCATGATACACATCTACAATGTATTAGACATTAGATCATGACATAATTTTCTACTGTTCTTTGTTTATGTATTATTGATTAATGTAAGAACTCACTTCCTATCCCAAGCCCCGAAAATGGAGAATGGGATTGATCGTGATCCTAACAAAACAATCCACTATACTTTAGGCACATACCACACAATCCTAAAAGCACACATAAACATATATGAAGAAAAGATACCAAAACTCAAAAACAAGTAGTGAACCCCCAAAAAAATAATTTCAAACAATTAATGATATATGAAGAAGTGGATATATTAAAGAATTTGACCTGAAAAACAGGAGGAGAGAAGGGTTTCAAACAAATGTTGCAGTCAAGCAAGGCAGGGTCACTCAGTAGTACTGGAATACCGCCATTGCCATTGTCGTCGTTGTTGCCGCTGCTAATGCCAACCTTAAGTACCTTTGCCTTTGCCTCCACTTCTTCACCTGTCCTCTTCCTCTTATTACTACTACTACTATTGCTCTCCATGCGAGCTACCTCTGCGAATGGGTCAACATCAATAAGGTTAAGCTAAATTTAATTGGGTACATTACAAATCAAATCAATCAAATACATCAAATGGAATTCAATGGGCAAATCAATATCCACAAAAGATCACTGCGAGTAAAAAAATTTAGCCTAGGGACCAATTAATTAACGCCTTAAACAAACAAATATGAGTGAAGTGAAGAATCATACATTGTTTGTGTTCTTGGGCTTCTAATCAAGAGAACAAACTATTTGATGCAATTGCTAAAACCTTATAAACCCTTCATTAACTTGTTTTATAAGGTATTAGAAAAAATGTATCAAAATAGAAGAAGAAAATCTTCTTTTGATTTATTTGATTAAGTGTACACATGCAGTTGATGTGTTTATATATACACATTGTCAATCAAGGAATCAGTTCGACAAATATAGAAACAAAGTAATAACGTCTGGAGTGATTGAGTCAATCAATTAAACTTCCTATTATGTATTGTAACATCCTAATATAAGGCATATAATGGGGATGCTACTAGCTACAGAAGAATCTTGAAACAGTCAACCAAAGTCTTTTCTTTTTATCTTTCTTTTGACTTCTAAGAACAACGATTTCTCTTGACATTACCTTTTTAGCAACCCATACCTCATCCGTCTCACCAACCATTTGAACGCAGTTGGTACTTAGTAGCCTTTTTTATTAGAATCGTGCCATGTGCACACACACACACACACACACACACACATATATATATATACAAGTAAACGGGCATGTGCTGTGCATGTGAGGTGAAGAAATCTTTTATTTATTTATTTATTGTTTTATATTGGCATAAAATTAGACATATTCCCTCTTTTTTTGGGCCTTGGGACCGGCAATGAATTTTATTTTCTATTGGTGGTGTTAAAAATGCATAAAATCGCGTATTTTCTTTTAATGCATAAAATCTTTTTGCAAATGCATCCCAATAGTAAAGTTAAATGATGTAGCTTAAAAGGTCTAACACATAGCCTTAATTAAGTCATGAAAAATGATTACACGAAATAAGAAAGAAATAGAGGATCGAAATCAACAAAAAATGAAAGAAAGATTGAACTAAAAAAATAATAAGATCGCATGATCAAGTACCAGATCAACACTTGTTTCGTATGGCGACAATGACAAAGATAACAAACCACAACGTTATCAATCGTACTAAGATAATGTTTGCTTTTATGATGCCAATGTAATTTAAGTTATCTACTAACTCCAAAAAAAAAGCTATTTACCATGCATATTAAGTAAAAAGTGAAAATTAAGCTATGAATGATAGAGAAAAAGATCAAGTAGAGACATATAGATGATGAGAGAGCGTGTGATAGAGAGTGTGTATCAGATTCTATATATAGACAATGCAATGCAAAAGTTTAGGAATTGAAATACTCAAATTAATAGATAAACTTGAATTTAGCAAGAATTATGTTAATCACCATTATGAAAATCCCTTCAAATTAAGAAATGTTTTCTTTTTGCTGACAATTGAGATCTTTGTAATGTGTTTTTTAGTCAAATCACATATTTTCTTTCAAGTTGTTATGGAAATCCCTTCAAATTAAGAAACTTTATTTTTTTATGACTTTTGAGATTTTTTTACCATTTCTTTTTTGGTTAAATAACGTGTTATATTTTTTTGTAAAGTTAAACTATCTATTGGAATCGCCCGTAATTATCTCTATATCCATCCTCATCAATCAACACGTGGCACAATCAAACGAAAAAATTAAGCTCATTTCAAACAATGAAAAATAAAAAGATTCAAGTATCCTCCTTTGTTGCTAGGACATGAATTGAAAAAAAATTGTACTTGACAAAGGAAGGTAAACTTGTAACAAAGGCTATTTTAGCCTCACCTTAACTACCTTGGTGGATTTCCATTATATATATATACTAGTCAACACGTACATGCAAACATTTTTTTATTTTATATTGGCATGAAATTAAATCTTTTCCGAACTCCTTTTTCAAGCTTGGGACTGATAAAAAAGTTAGTAAGAAAGTTATAAGTATGAACCCAAGTGAGTTGTACTAAAAAAAGAAGAAAAAAAACCAGATGAGTACATCATATACATGAAATAAGAAACAAATTAATAAGAAGATCGGAATCAACTAAAAAAAGATTGAACTTAGCAAAAATAATATGATCACATGATCAAGTACCTGATCAACACTTGTTTGATGTCGCGACAATGACAAAGAGAACAGACCACAATGTTGTCAATCCAACTAAGATAATGTTGGCTTTTGTGATACCAATTGAATTTAATCTATCTACTAACTCCACAAAAAAACTATTTACTATGCTGACGAAAGAAAAAGTAAGAGTTAAGCTATGAATGGGAGAGAAATAAATCGAATAGAGATTTAGAGAGAATGAGAGAGCGTGTGATAGAGAGTGGGTATCAAATGCTATTTATAGACAATGCAATGCAAAAGTTTAGGAATCAAAAAAATATCCAAAAACTTGAATTAAACTAGAATCATCTCAATCACAATTATAAAAATCCCTTTAAATTAGGAAATTTTTTATTCACTGACCATTGAGATTTTTGTAACATTTTTTTAGTCAAATAACGTGTTTTCTTTTAAGGGCAAGTGCATGGCTACACATTTTTGGGGTGTAATAAATTGCCACATCACTAACCTACTAATATTTCTTCTACTATACTTATCTCCACAGTAACTAAATACTTACTACACATTTTTTTTGGGACCCACTATTACATCAATTCAAAAATTAAATTAATTTTTTGTTTAAAAAAGTATTTTTTTAAAAAAAGAGTTTTATGGGGCCCATGCACAGCTTTTGTGTTACACGTAGCGCACTCTCCGCGCTCCCGTATGGGGAGCTCAGAGAGTATGCATGTAGTGCATTGTTTATAAAAAGTGTTATCTTTTATTTGAAGTCAAACTACCTAATTAATCAATCACCAATCACCACATTGAAAAAAAAGTTGAAATCGTCCTTTATTATCTCTATATCCACACTCATCAATCACCACGTTGCATTTTATGTCTTTGGTAGCTGCATTTGCTTTAGGATATGAACTACAATTGGAAGACCCTGGTCCGATTTCACAATTCTAATGGAGAATATTGCAGCTACGCTTCCACTTTACATAATCATCCAAAATTATTATGATTTTTTTGTTCTTATTTGACTTATGATAGATTTAAACTTAACAAGTGGTATCGGATCCCACCATACATGATTCTTGGTGATTTAATTAGGGAACAACTAAGCGGACCCCAAACTTTACGAAATGAACCCCGTTTGCTTCAGCGTACCCCACTTTTAAAATTTTTTTACCCAACATACTCCCAACGTTTTTGAAATATCCCTAAAATACCCCCATCCCCAACCAAGAAACTAAACCTTCCCTATCCGATTCATCCCACTCATACTCCAAATCAAACCTCAACGAAACATAGAAAACACCCTAAATACTTCATCAATCTAGGTCACAGGGGTTGTGGGAAGGTTATTTTGAGGCAAAGCCCGACAGATCTGGCGTCGACAGATCACGAGGAGCAAAGGAGCATTGTGGCATTCTTCGCATCCGCTGCAAATGATTTGGTAAGTTTCGACACTATAATTTTGTGGGTTTTGTTCGTAATGAAATTACGTGTCTTTTGGATGTATATTTGTGGCATTTGGTTTGATATAATGAGGTTAGGGTTTCTGGGTTTAAGCCATTCATTCCCCGTACTGAACTGCTCTCAGAGCCGATACACTTAATCGGCCATGTTGAACCATAAGCTTTGATTTAACAATGGAAAATAAGGTAGTAATATTTATTACATTGTGTTGCATTCAAATCGTAAGGTCTACTGTTGGTGACGATTACATTGGACTGACATCTTTGCTATGAATGTCGGTGTGACAAAGCCGTTACTATATATGTACCCCACATTTTGACTGATTGTACCCCATTTATGTTGAATTACTTTTTGTACCCCATACTTTTAGTTCATGTACCCCACTGTTGTTTGCATTTTTTGTGTTTGTTGCGCAAAGAGTACTGGATGGGGTACAGTAAGTGAGTGGATGGGATATATGATGCATTGCGATGCAACATGTTCGTAACATATTGTTTCTTTTAGTCATGTTAGTTCGATATGGAGTCTTTATGTCAATTTGCTAAGGCCGTTATCCAATATGTAACCCCACATAATTACTTCTTGTACCCAACAATGTTGTAAGTACTTAGTATACCCCACTTTTTTGCTTTGCTTACCCCACATATTTACTTCATACACCCCACATTTTGACTTCCTGTACCCTAATTATGTTGGATTACTTTATCTACCCAACATATTAACTTCTTGTACCCCACTGTTGTATGCATTTTTTTGTATTTACTATGTTGGGGTATATGATGTGATGCATTGCGATGCAACATGTTTGTGGCATACCTGTATGATATCCCATTTATGACGACACTTTTTTGGTTGATTTAGTTTGTTTAGATATGGCGAGACCTAAAAGTAGAGCACTTTCCCGAGGTGGGAGGCTCGAGAGGGATGGTGGGAGGGGTGATCGGCCGAGGGATACTAGTATCTCAGGTTCTCAAGTGCGGGAGGGGGTGCCTGTAAGAATGCCTATAAGCCCACTTGCTCTAATCGAAAGCAAAGGGACATTGAAGTCAAAAACCGTCGAGCGAAGAAATCCAAGGATGATGAGCCGAATTCCGAAGAGGCTGAAGTCAAGGTTGCGTTTTCTGTAGGTGAGAGGAGCAAAGGGGCATTTGGAGGAGCAGGTGAACTTGGGTGGGTGGAGGGTAGCAAAGGGAGTCGTACCCTATCTGGTGAATCTAGGGATAGGGAGGATACAGAGGACTCTTTTGGCATATTGATCGATGCCCAAGACGTTGAAGCCACTAGTTTTCCTGGTAGTCCCTCTGATTTAAGTCTCTTACCCTCATTTAGATACCACACGTTGGATATCTGGAGAACCAATGTATTGTAAATTTGGTTCGATTATATGCATAATCCTATTGTTATATATTTATTTTATTACACTATATATGGTTTGTAGGGTCAGGGACTACTGAAGTGCATAACCATGGTTATCAAATCTCCACACGGAAGACAATCGAGAAACACTCGAGAAAGAAAGGGTGAAGAAGCTGATGAATGATTCTGGTTTAGCACCATTGGGCTACATTTCATACGATGGAGGTAATAAGGTCTATATTTCTGGCATTGTCGAGAGATGGCAGCATGAAACCAACACATTCCACTTACCCTTTGGGGAGATGACGATCACAATTGAAGACGTACGTGTCCTTCTTAGTATTTTGGTCATTAGCAAGACCATAATTGCACCTTTCAAGGATTGTAAAGCAGTAACTGCAATGGTTAGTAGGCGATTGGGGTGTCGGTTATATATGATGACAAGGAGAATAGGACTAGGGCTAACCTTACTGTTAGTTTGGCATGATTGAAGAATCGATTCGCAGTGCCGACGAAAGGAGAGGAACAACACAATGGGAAAAGATCTCTCGATGTATATCCTAGTCCCGAATGCTTGGTCTGAGCGTACCTCTTATACCGTTTTGGAATGACCTTATTCTCTAACAAGTCGGGCACAAGAGTCTCCCTTTCATTCCTTCAACTTTTGGAACACGTAGACAAGATTGGTTCCTACGCATAGGTCTGAGCGTACCTCTTGTACCATCAATTGGGCATTGCCAATCGTGCCAAAGTCACCCATATTTCTGGATATATGACATTGTTAGAGGTAAACTATTGAGTTTCAATGAATGATTGATCTTCATAGTAAATTTTATTTTTCGTAATAAATTTTGTTCTCATCATGAATATGGTTTGTGTAGCGGTGGATGTACGATCGTATGCCATTTATTCAACCCACTATGCATAGTGACTACACATCGAATAAGCCCCATGTGATGAAGTAGCACCATAAGAAGGAGAGGCTCTACAAGAAAGATACTAGTATGTTGATGGATCATCTTCTCTCTCTTAGGAATCAACTCGACAGGCTGAGAGCACATAATGTGATGATCATAACATAACAATTTAAATTTTGTTCTCGTATACGCTTATGTTTATTGATAAATATATTAATTTTTGCTAGGTTATTTGGAATACTACTTTGAAGGGTGCACCGTCTGTCCATAATATTGCATTCTACAATGGGCCCATAAAGTACATGGATATCATTGAACCACATAATCCTATCAGGCTGTTGAGGCAACTTGGATACGTTTAACGCATTCCAATAGACCCTTACCGACCTTTTGGATTGTGATAGGAGTTGCCTAGCTCAATCTTACTTTGTGAAGTACTTGTATGATCCACAATATTGGGAGGATTGGGAGGGGCACCTTGAGTCTATTGAACGACGCAGTAAGAAGGAAAAATACCCATATGAAACGTCATCCGACTATATGGATTGATACCTTAGATTCAACAACCCATTTGCAGTGAATCCCAAACACTTAACAAGGGTCTATGAGGAGGCTGAGAACTCTTTTGTGATAATTTTCAATTAAGTTTGTTTTCCCTAATTGTATATGCATTCGTTTGTTAAGTTTATTGATTTGACAAATTTGGAAATAGCGCAACTGTCAGGCCCTTGATGCAGCGTTGCATTTCAGGTGCACGTTGAGGGAAAATGTTACAGTGGATGATTTGTTTGAAATGGCAAATCAAGTGATCGCATTCCTTTCTAGTTGTGATGATACTTATCAAACCACTGTGAGTGGCAGTCATAGTGAGGGAGAAATTGCATCCACCGGGTATGTTCGTCAATATTGCCATGGTGGAAAATAACCACTTGTGGAGGCCGATACCTGAACCCTCTTCAAGCACTTTTGTATGTGATATGATGGATTTTGATACTTTCGATCCTTTAAACAATTTAAACATTTGTTGTGTTGTGTGGCATATTAAACTTATAATAATGTGTTGATGTATATTATTTGAACCTTATTGCTTGCTTGCCATATATATGATTTGTGCTATACTTATTACTTTTTCTGTATGACGGATGAAGTAGACCATTAATGTTGAGCCCCCCAAATGTGTCTTGCAACACACTTTTTTGTCGGTTGAAAAAGTTTGTCAAAAATGCACAATTAATTACGGTAACATTCTGCCGTAACTAGTGAGTACACAGTAAATATGTGGGTATACAAAGTTAAAACATTAATTATTGGGGTATATCAAGTAGTAATGTGGGGTATGTATGGAGTAACGGTCAAGGACATTAGATATCTTACAGAACTTACAACTTATTTAAGTTGACATCTACTCGAACGTAAATTGTAGTAATACTGGCATATAGGAAGGCAAAAGGTGGGGTATGGGGAGTAAGTTATTAATACTGGGGTACAGATAGTATAATGGTGGGGTATACAGAGTGCTAAGGTTGAAACTAACCGTAACTAACCAGTCGTTTATTCTCCGTCATGTCGTAACATATGCGTACATCAAGTAAATTTGTGGGGTATACAAAGTACTAAAATAAATATTGGGGTACATGACATAGATAAATGAGGTACATATGCTATGTCGATGATTTCGAACCGACTACTGTAGCTTTATTACGGTTCGAGAATATATCTGCAGGAATGAAATTACGGCCATTCTACTTCGAAAAATTCATTATTTGGAATGCTAATTCTTCAGGGGTACATGAAGTAAAAAAGTGGGGCATACAAGGTAATAAAATTTATAGTGGGGTAAATGACGTAAATTTGTGGGGTACATGAACTTTGGTACTATTTATAGCCTAACTAAATCGAAATGCATTCATCTATTATGGTAATATTCGTTCAAAATTTAATTTAAAAAGTACTAAGTAAGTCAAGTGGGGCATATGAGAAAAGAAGGTGGGGTACGATCGTATAACGGTTAATATGTTTCAGTATTGTGTAAAATTTTTGGCTCTTCTGGACCGAAAGTTTATGAAACAAATTTATTATATCCATTGCGCTGGGGTATACTGTGTATTCTTCTGGGGTACATGAAGCATTACGGTGAATTAAAACCGTAACAGATGTGTTGCTATCAACCACAGTAGCCAAACAACAATCAACAACTACAACAACACAACAACACACACTCACCTTGGCGTTGTGAGCTTTTTGTTGCACCAACTCCTCAAGCTCTCCTCCGTTCTGTCCTTCTCTTCTCCCTCTCTTCCTCGTCGTCTCGGCTCTCTCTCTGCTCTCTTTCGATCTCAACATACACACACACACACACACACACATATATATATATATACAATAAGAGAGGCGGTTGGTTGGAGAGGAAAAGACCAAAATACCCCCAAGCCTATCCTTTTCTCTTTTATTTCAATCTGCCCTTTTTGGTCTTTTCACCTTTTCTAATTTAATTATATATTTATATATACTATTATATATATAAGTATATATATTTTTTAGATATCGTCGCGCCTACGACTCCGTTGTGCTCACCAACAAGCACCCTCGGGCGTGCGCATCAACATACGACCTAATCGTGTCACTCGACGCCGGCCATTCACCATTATTTATTAATTTCCCATTTTAATATATATTTATATATTACTACAATATATATATATATATATATATATTTATGCCTATAATTACGTATTTCATGCCAACGAGTACACTCGGGCGTCAACGCTATCTCACGTCTCATATGTGTCCTCCTTGACCCACACATAGTATTAGACATTCCCTCGTTAGTCTGATTATTCATTTATTCACGTATACGTATTACTACACACCAAACAAACATAATGCATCACGCAATTCCACAAACCGCGTTAATCGTGACAATTCGAGCTTAATCACAAGCCTAACTCAGATTAGTTATTATTTGGATTAACACTAATCACCTGCTTAAAGTAACGGGTCGTTACAGGTGTCTTAGGAGTATTTATATTGGTTACAGTTAGGTTGCTTCCGCTATATTTTGATAATTTGCATAACTCGCTAATATATAATAACTAAACTTAAATAATGTAGTAAATGGACATAAATAGGGAAGGCTGACTAGGGTTACGTAAGTGACATGGGTGTTGACGCAGGGTCAACGTAAGTCTTGGCCGAGCGGTGCCCAAATTTAGGGTTGTGGAATTTAGAGTCGTTACAACAGTAATAATCCTGAATCATTATGGTTTTTTGTTCTCATTTGACTTATGATAGATTTAAATCTAACAATATATATATATGATCATAGCACTTAATAATTTTCTCAGGGAACCTTGAGAGTTTCCCAAAATGCTTTTTTTTGAAACACGAGCACCTCACCATGAAAACACATAAACATGAGTTCGGTCACCCTATACTGAAACTTTTTCCAAAGTTTCGATACTATTGGTTCGAGGAACAACATGTCATATGAGTACCCGACAACCTTTATCAAGTCGTGGCCCCAATTGTTCGATACATGTACCAAAGGAATTCAAAAAAGTCTCAGCTACCTTCAACCAAGACACTACAATACGTCTAGGTCATGTGCGACCGACATAATCGCGTTCATTGTTCACTTTTGGAAATGGCAAAAAAACTGCAAAACTCATGAAAACTAACCTTATCATGTGCAACGTCCGCCTCCCGCTCATTTTCTTTAGCCAACAGACCTTAAAAACGTTTTAAACTCTTCGAATCTAACAAACCATACAATACAAGGTCTGTGCACACTCTTTGATCCACAAACGCGATGTTCGATCGACAACGAATCGATTTCACCTAGTAGAAAAATTGAGAGTTTGAGAGTGGGGTGTGCGGGGAATGTGAACGGAATGGGGAATGTGTCAGGTGCCCTGATCATATGTCGGGGTGCACAGTTTGGGAGGGCAAATATGACATTTTCTTATGAAACCAATTTTTAATTCAAAAACGATGGGTGCCCTAATCATATAACGGGTAGACTTTAAGAAGTTGAGGGCATCCTTTATATGTATTTTCAAAATTCAAAATATATGATACTTAATATAAAGGAAAAATCTTGGATAACCCACTTTAGACGAAGGAAAAAGCTTAGGTAACCGACTTTGGGTACCGACCTAGTTGAATGTTGTGCATTTCTTCTCGAGATGCGCATGCACACATCTCAGCATGTATTACACGACATTTGACTGGGTCAATGCCCAAAGTGAGTTACTCTAATAGTTCCCATATATAAATGATCATTGCAAAATTTTACGTAATTCGAATACAAGTATATGAATTTTTTTTTCAACTTTTCTTATAAAATGAAGACAATATTTCTCTTAATGGTACCATTTTTCTTGAAAATCTTAAATTTTCGCAACTAATTTTATCTTTTTCCATAGGAAAATGATAATCTAACACACTTTGGGCGCACACTTTGTTTTTTAGCCATTTATGGCTTTTTCTTGTCTCCATAGACGTGTGCTCCACATCTAACAAAACATCATAAATAGGCTAAAAAACAAAATGTGCGTCCAAAGTGTGTTAGATTATCATTTTCCCCATAGGAATATTCTATCAATGAGGCAATAAACTAAGAACCACGCAATGAATACAATGAAATAATGCTCTCGTGCTCATACTATAAATTTTTGGAAAATGCTTCAATGACGGTACCACAAAAGTCACACTCATTATCACATCAAATGACGTGGTGTGTAGGCGTGCATCCTTGAGCCATCTGTATATGCCTTAAGAGACACATTTTGCGTGTTATACATCGGAAACTACCCATTTTCACGTAGCCTTGCACGCCAATATTGTTCTGTAGTTCATGTAGATTCATAATAAGAATTAACACTTATATCCCTATCCAAAAATTCCCATATAAAAATAGTTTACTTATAACAAAGATTAATTAGAACAAGTGAGATGTAGTGCCGCCCTATATATCTCTTATTTCAATACCTACAAACTTGCAATACATCAAAGATATATGCAAGACAAAAAATTAACAACGTAAGAGTTTTGGACACCAGGAAAGGACCACCGTTGTTGCGCATAGATATTTGTGCACACATGAAGGGACACCAACAACAGGATGTCCAAAATGGGTCACCCTAGCTAGCATATTGCCCATAATTGAATACATAAAACTCATATCTAACATGATTATTTTTTGTTAACAGAAAACTCATATATATAAATGCATTGATTCTTCATCATATAATAAAAGGAAGAATGAGTAATAATATGAAGATTGATATTCAAATGCAGCTAATGAGAAATTGAACAACAATCAATCCCAACATGAGTAAAGAGATTGAGTACATGTCAAACACAAACCAAAGTATGTCCTCAAAAAAAATGTCTATCTCGAATTTTGTCAAAAAAACTTATATTGTTGATCTATCCAGATATTAACCGCGGCACTAACATAAACTATCTTAAACTAGTTGATAATATAGGTTAATTAATTGGTTTTCTGACGATAAATATAAACATCCAACTTGAGAAAACTCAAAAATTCAACGATGTCACGAGGAATGGTGAGAGAGCACTCCCCTTTAGGCAACGTTTCTTGCCTCTCATTAACCACCTTTATGGACGACAAAAATTCAAGCCTTTTATCCCCAAGTTATATAGTAATACAGTAAAAGTTTTTAGGCTTCGGATCTGCAGTGCCAAGGGCAGCAATCATGCATGATGGCGCTATCAGAGTTGGGCTTTCTGAAATTGTTGAGCAGAAACAGATGCCCGGTTGAACTTTGCATAGCAACAAAAAGTGAACCTGTGCGGAAGCAAACGGATAACGTTTTGTCGAAAGTGAAGAGACAATGGCTCGAATGGAGCAAGGAAATTGCAGTATGAAATTGGACATTTGCAAGGAGAACAAATGCAGGTCTCTTCGTGACTGTTTTTCTGGTTGTAGCAAAGCAATTCTTTGCATCCATGACTTGAGTACCGGCAATGCAGCTTAATAGCGTAGATGAATTTCTCGATTATAAGGCAACGGATGTCTCTGCAATAAGAGCATGTGTTGTTGTACTTGCTGCAGCATGAAGAGCATGCTATGTGCCCATTCTTGCACTAAAACCCAATTCCACTACAACAATTCTGGATATTAATAACAGAGTCATTAATAACGGTTTAGTTATAACCGCTATTAATGAGAAGCAAAGAGAACAGTAGCCGTTATCTTTAATTTTTTATAACGGTTACCGTCATCTATAGTTCTCCCTCCCTCTCTCACAACCCTCTCCCTCCTTCGCGACCCTCTCTCCCTGTCGACCCTCTCTCTCGACCTTCTCTCCTGCCACTGATTGCTCGATCTCCCTCCTCGATCACCGTTCGTCTCTTTTTCATCTCTCGAGCTCGCCTCTCTCAAGGAGGGCTTCGATTTGAGGTTTGTTTGGAGGTTCGAATTTGCTTCTCTCTTTCTCCGTTTTGATCTAGGGTTTCAAATGCGATTGGTTTCTCGAATGAATTCGTTCAGTTTTTCATATCTGAATTTGTTGTTGTTGTTTTAAAGCATTGATTGATCGATTCGATTTTACGTTGTGAAGAATCAGTTCGTGATTTGGTGGTTTGGTTGATCATTCATTTGGGGATGAATGTTGGTTTGTTGATGATCATCTAAGCTTGACGAGTGGAGGAATCGGGAATGTGCTGAGATTTTCAATCAGGTTTTGTTTATGCCTCTCTCTCTTCGTTTAATTTCTGTTTCGTTGATTCATTTCAGATTTTTGATCAGTTCAAACTTTCGATGAGATTTTCGATCAGGTTTTCGACAACTATGCATTGCATGTTATGCAGACATGCGGATGAATTATTTGAGATTTGGTATTAGGTTTAGGTTTTCGGCATTGTGTTTGTGTTGTTTAGACGTTGGTATGTTGCTGGAGGTGACTCTCTATTTCTTGTATATGAATTTGCTCAGATGGATGCACTTAGTGATCATTTGCATTGTCCTGCTATCAAAGCCCCAAATCCAAATTAGTGATCATTTGCATTGTCTCTGCTCCTCTGTTCAGCTCTCTGTTATTATTATTGTCATCATGGGTATTTAATGATCCATTTGATTGAACAATTGAGTTCTTTTAGAGCTTGAATTTTTTAAAATTGGAGTTGTGGTTTCGATGATAATTGTTTGAGGGTTTTTTTGTTGTTATTGAATTAGTTTCAGTTTTCAGTTATATGTATTAGCTAATTGGGTGCTAAAGGATCTAACTTGAATAATTTTGGATTGGGTTTTTATCTTCTCGGTGAAATGTTCATCAAGGGTGCTTATTGATGCTTCTCATTTGTGCCAATAATTGGGCGCTCGTAGAGTTTCTCAATCACTTTACTTGATGAAAGATTGAATTAAGGCTCTTTAGTTTTTTTTTTTTGGTTTGTTACTTTTTCTTAAGCTTTATTAGTGTTTAATGTAAATTCCATCTTACACCAACTGCCCCCTTGCAAACTAAACATGATACAAATTCGTATCACTGACATACTACCCTTGAGAAGAATTGTGGCTGCAAAAAGATAACAATCCTTTGAAGTCTTCTTCACAACCAAGGGTTACCACTGATAAATTTGTAGCTCCAAGGTGCCTAGTTGTAGG
Organism: Stephania japonica; assembly: GCA_039657345.1. Taxonomy (NCBI): domain Eukaryota; kingdom Viridiplantae; phylum Streptophyta; class Magnoliopsida; order Ranunculales; family Menispermaceae; genus Stephania; species Stephania japonica. The sequence goes on from CM077562.1 coordinate 12,433,851, forward strand.
GTCATTTTTTAAGACCCTCATATTGCAATTCAATTAGGAGTTTACCGTCAGACAATAACTTTTGCTAATTATATTGAAAAATAAAACTAAGATATCTACATTATCAAAAAAGGTAAGATATCTACTGTGATATCACTTTAGCTTATAAAAGGAGAATAAAAGCCAACTACCCTGACTGCTATGTAAATCTCAAAGCAATCATCACTTTGTACATGCAAATTTCCTTGTTCCAACAGGATTTCTAACTCAAATGGAATGCTTTAATCATGAATTGAATAAAAAGTAGCTTATAAACAACCCTCACCCTAGTATCTTGAAGATTTTCAGTCAACAATTTGATCAAACACGTTGCTTGCACCCCAAATTACCTTTGTCTTTTTCATCTACAATAAGTTATTTTGAGGGGCCCTAAAAGGAAAGAGTTCCATTTTCTCTAATGTTTTTTTCTAGGTTTTCATACAGAGTGTGGGTTATTCGTTTTGAGCCACACCCATCTATCAATGGATTTTCCGTTTCTCATCACAAACAAAAAGAACAATCCCAAGTTCCCAACAAACTATCTTCAACGCATAAGAAGCACAAGAGAAAAAGAAAAGCTAATTATTTAAAGCATTTTTATTTTTGGTTTGTTACTTTTTCTTATGGTTTTCATCACTTGGTTGATTTAGTTCTATATGCTTCCATAATTCACTTAGATATTCTACTTTTGACATAAATTTTCAATTTTGTCGATTATGGACAAATTTATGAACTTTTTGAACTAAATTGTGCATTATCCCTTGTATGTTTGCATGTGCAAGTATATCCATTCATTTGTATGTTTATTTTGAATGTTTGGGCAGGTTTGTGACATAGATAAAAGATGTGTCGACGCAATGGTAAGGGAAAATGTGTAGTTGAGGCTCGTGAAGGAGAGGTAAAAATAAAAAACTCAATGCATTATTTTTATGAAAATAAGTATATTTTTAGTGGTTTCTAACAAATTCATGAATTGTTATTAGAGTTTTAAAAAAACAAATAAAAGGCAAGAGAATGATAGACGAACTGTTGGAGCAATTCTAACTCAAAATCCAAATGCCAGTGTAAGGATTGGAGCTCCACTTAGACCTGCTAATTCGATTTCAGCACCATCTCCTTGTTCACCTCGAGCTCCATCCCAAGCTCCATGTGTACCCCCATCTCGTGCACCATCTACAGCTCCATCTCAAACACAATCTGCGGATCTATCTCGAGCCTCATCTCGAGCTCCTTCAGCTCCATCTCAACAAGGCAACCATCCCCCCCAAAAAAAGAAGAGAGGTCCAACTAAGCTTCAAACATTTGCTATACAAACTCGCCAAGTGATTCATTTCAATGATAAGGGTCAGCCCATTGGGGAGAATTCGAAGAAATTTTCTTTTTTTTTTTTTGGGCACTTTGGGGCGTGATATGGTGAGAATCACTATACCAGAGTGGCTCCATGTATCAGCAGAGAGGAAGGAAGAATTATGGAAGTTGGTGAAGGTCCGATTTTTAATTTTTTTGTTAACTTAGTTATTTAGTTCCTCATTCTAATCATATTTATCTCATTATAGTTAGGATTTGAAGGCTTAATAGAGGAACAAATGAAGAACACATTGCAGCTTATTGGAAATCTTTGGAAATGTTCAAAATCAAGGTTGAGAACAAAAATAAAGATAGCACATGAAAAAGGATGGTCAGATGATAAAATCAATGGTGATCTCAAACCTGAAGTAGTCGATTTAGCTGATTGGTTAGCCTTTCAAAAGGAAGCAGAATCATCGACCTGCATTGTAAAGAGCAATAATACAAGGAGCTTAGATCGAAGAATAAACTTGCTCACACCATGAGTCGAAAGGGGTATGCTCGCCTCGAGGAAGAAATTGTACGTTTAATTTTTTTGTCATATATATATAATTCATTATGTCTTTTTATTTAGTCATAATTTTTGTTTTTGTTCTGTTATAGAGTAAGAAGTGGAGGGGCCGATGTAACTAGAGCTAATTAGTGGATTGAAGGCCATAAAAACAAAAAGGGGCGACCTCATAGTGATGAAATTGCTAGAGTTGTGGTATAGTTAATTGATATATAAACTTGCTTGTTTTATTTTATTCAAGTGATCTTTTATTTGTTGTTAATATTTAGTTATTATTGAAGGAAAAAATTAATGAATGTCAAATGAGATCATCAACTTCAACATCTCAATCAATAAACAAGGACCCGATCGCGTAAGTGTTTGGACCTGAACACCAGGGGCGTGTGAGAGGACTTGGGTTTGGAGTGACTCCCACCAGTGTTTGCGCAACAACTCAAAGTTCAATTTTGGTTCGGAAGCTTCAAGGTGATTTTTAAAGATTAGAAGAAAAACATGAACAATTAGCGGAGCTTGTACGTAGCCAACAAATGCCTCCGTCTTCATGCAGGTAAAAGCAATATTAATCATCTAAGCTTAATAGCCTATTTGAGTTGAAATTTTTGTTTTGTTTTGCTTGCAGCAACAAAACAACCCTCCAAATTTACGTGGCAAGAAATGCAAGATATTTGATTGGCAGTGTACAAGCAAGTTAGTCGACGAAAGAGAGATTGAAACTGACGATCCCATGCATCTTGTGGATGGCATACCTATTCGAGGAGGTGCTTACTTGGTGTATGTAGACAGGGTGTTTGATCCCAATGCTTTCTTGTGGAGGAATCAAAACAATTGGACAACATTGGACAATGCTCTTGGTGAAATAATTCCATGGCCGAAAGAAGCTATCGTGGTTATTTTTACTTAAAACAATGTATATCTATCTTGATTGTTTTGAAAAGTCTGTCATCGCTTCTTCCTAATAGTGCTAAAAATGGGTTTATGCAGGAATACCATATGATGGTTGAACTACTGTCAGATTTTGAGATTCTGAATCAGGTACATTTCATTTTTATATATCTTTTTTTTCTATGAAATGGTTGTATTTTCTTTTGGATAAGCTGGATTTCCTGCTTATCCAAAAGAACTTCTTTCCACTCAATTCTTTCTCAAGCTTCTTCTGCAACTCCTGCTTACTAGAAGATTCAAATTGAATACTTGAATTGATCTCTTTTAAGATCTTAAACCAGGTTGTCGTAGTTGCAAAATCCTCAGAGATACATACCCACATCATCGTCGAACCAAAGTATTCCTTGATGATAGCATTATTGAATACTAGCACTGCAGAGAACGTAGAGAAGGCCTCCGGCGACGAAGTGAGTAGCAGGAATGAAGAGATGAGCAGTGGTGCACTACCTGCAAGCGCTGGAATGATGAGTAGTGAAGCATTGCCTGTGGAGGGAACTCTTGAAAACAAAGAAGATGAGGTCAGCACTACTTACGTAACCCTTGTGGAATCATAGTATTAACCGTCACTACTAAAATCACAGCTAGATATTCCCATGTACAATTACTCTCTGCCAACTAAAACAGTAATCTTACACTAGCTTCAATAACTTGGCATTTCATTAATGTACGCTGAATATTTGCAACGGGTATGATGGCCTTCAATACCTTCAATATGTGTTGGTGGTTCTCTTCTTCTTGTCAACAATATCATGCTTTCCATGTAGGATAATACTTTAAAACACAAGAAAAATAAACTAGAACACCTACATTCATACTCACGGGAGTAATCTAAATCAATTCATGTCTATGCTTTAGAAGTTGGTCCTTTTGAATTAGTTTTGTATTCATTTGTTTTTTCGTGCCATTTATGTGGGTAAGAATCTGTGGTGGTGAGGGTATATAGCTCTTGCATGTGGCTGACTAGGCAACTCAACCAAACCACACCTTAGAACACTAGTCAACAAACCCGTAATCGAAAGTAATGTTTTTTCATGGAGTTCTTTGTCTTTTGATATTTGGTCTTCTAGCACTGCTATGTGTACAAAAAAAAAAAAAAAAAAAAAAGAAAAAAAGATAAGCATGTGATAGAAACTTTTTTGTTGAGGGTCCTCTAAATCTTACTAGTATTCAAAACAACTTTCAATACAAACCAAACAAATAAGCCACTCAAAAAGGCAGAATAAATAAGCAAAAGCTTATTAGTTGTTTGACAAAGTGGACTGCAACTTTAAGGTCATAAAAATAAAAAGAAGAATCCCAAGAGAGAGTGAATAGTGTGGTGGAGCTAGTGTTGGTTCTTTTTTTTTTTTTTAGCATCTCCAAGTCTTTTTGGGAACTTAATTAATTTTGTGTTGTGTATCGAGTTCTTCTGCCTCTCTTTTGATCTTAAATGTTTTTGGTCTCTTTTTTCCCCTTCTTGTTTATCCTGATGAGCTGCTTCACATCATTATAGGCAAATACGCTCGATCTTCAGTTTGATCCACTCAATGTCATCATTAGGAATGTGCATGCATGTGGGGGCATCCCCCAATTGTGAACTTGTTATTGCTATCTCACCTCATCGATCATCTGTCACTTCAAACTTATAATTAATAAGTCTATTAAATAATACTAATTGGTTACTCTCCCTGCATAGATCAGCTGCAGCTCCCTAACTGTTTCATCATTTGTACAACTACTGCCTCAATTGCACAAGCACGCACCCTTGTAAGCTGCATGCCGTAGTTGCAAATATGTCATGTAAATTTGTAATAGTGTTCTAATGACATTGAGTTAATTTATAGATTAGTTCACATTGATTTTCTCACCTTAATCACTTTCTGAGAAAATTTGCTACATCAGATAATTACTATAACCATACCACATTAAGAAGGTAGATTAACATTTAGAGAGCTATATAGAAGATTAATTACATTCACTCCATGATGCTATTTTCTACGATTAGCTTGTTCAGATGTGTATGTGCTTGCAAATAGCTAATCTTTAGACATACTTTTTCTTCAATATATTTTCATATTAATAGATCTGCAGCAATCATTTAAAACTTAAAATTATCATGTGTTCTGAAAAATAAAAATAAAAATTATCATATGTGAAATGGACTTATAATGGGCCTTGATTTTTCTCTTTGGCTTTGTTTTTCCTTATCAAGGCATTTGCTGATGAAATTGGAATTCCGTTCATGGAAACAAGTGCAAAAAGTGCAACTAATGTGGAGCAAGCTTTCATGGCCCTGGCTGCTGAGATCAAGTACTGGGTATCTTTGTTTTGAATCTGTTGGGCTGTTTGGTAGTGTGGGAATGATGGTTGGAGCGCTGCCTGTAGTGGGTTTGTCTATCTTGGACTCCCACGCCTGCCCATGTGTGACATTGATCATCAACTCAGGTTAAGCATGTTACCAATGATGCAGTTGTCACTAGAAACTCTTCTCCACCACCTCCAACAGCATCTGCTCAAACTGTGGTTCCCTCAAATCCTAGTTCATTGTCCACGACGGCGACATCGGCTCTTATATGTTAGGATTTCTTTACAAAAAAGATATGTGTTCAAGATTGATAAAAACAGTCCTGGGTCTGATGTTGCTGCTGAAACTGCCACAGCTCTTGCTTCTGCTTCTCTGGTTTTCAGAAAATCAGACCCTTCAAACTCCAAGCTCTTACTGAGAATAGCTAATGGGGTGAGCAATCTCTCAAAAAACTCACAAAAACTTCAATTTTTGAACTTTTGTTTGATGGATAAGTTGTGATTTTTGTGTAGGTATTTGCCTTTGCTGACAAGTATAGAGAGGCTTATAGCAATGCTTTTTTTTTTTCTTCAGTCAATAAAAATATCATGTTCTTGTTTTGGGGCTTTCAAGTTGGTTTAGTACTTGATCTAAATGCTTATGATGAATTAATAATAATATGCTTTTTTTGTAAGGAAACGGATGATCATGGTTGTTAAACATGTAATGGATGATTAGTTTGTTGAGAACTTTTCAATATGGTCATGGAAAGACTGTCAATTTTTGGGATTGTTCCTTATTGTTGATAAACATTTCATCCATTCAATGTATTTAACTGCCTGATCATTTATATGCTCAACTGGAATTACTGGTTTTGCATCTGCAGATATGGAACATTAATGAGCGGAGCCTGCTGCTTATGGAAAGCTAGAATGGGCACTCAAATTTGGTGGTGTTTGGTGGCGACGCCGACGATGGAGGAGCATCGAAGGAGCAGCAGTAGAAGAGGTGGAGTGGGCACTGGCTTGACTGGCAGAGAGAGATAGAATGAGTTGTTTGATGGATCTGATTCCATGCATTTGATCTATCAAGTCTGGTTTTTGAACATTTATTTATATGTGTATCTTTTAATTGTATAAGAAGATTCAATTTCTTTTTTAATAATTATTATTTTATTTTTTTTGTAAAAAAAATTATATGTTGCAGGTAACAACAATACTTTTTTTTGGAAAAAAATTGAAAACCCTTTAATGAGGGTTTATGACCATTATTAAAAGTTTTCCTACCATTTTCAGCTTTAGATAAGATGACAGTGAAAAACAGTCACAAAAGGCTTTGAGTTTTTATAACTCATAACATGACGGACGTCATGACGATAAAAAATCGTTATTAAAGGTCTTTAATGACGGTTAAAAACCGTCATTAAAGACCTTTACTGTTGTAACTGTCATTAAAGACCTTTACTGTTGTAGTGTTCCAAACCACACACTGAGAAAAACCAACTAAGTTATTCAAGCAAAACAAACCCAAGAAGAGTTCAACAATAATAAAGCCTCAGTTTCAAATTAGTTGGCGCTGACTACATGGATCCTAAAACATTACCATGCAACTCAACATGAGACCACATTACAGAAGTGAAACAAAATCACCAAGAATTAATTCGACAACGAAAAATAGCAGCGCAAAAGCATCATAAATAAAATTCACGTAAAAAATTTCATGGACAACTAACTATTCTAATTACTAATCCAACAATTAATCAATGTTTCTAAATATACTAGCAACTAACTCAATTGTTTTAACAATAGGTCCAACAAGATTTTATATCTTAATTGGATTAATTAATGCCTAAAGAACTCAAAATCAATTCAATAATCGTTTCTAAAAATGCTTGCAAAATTGTATTGCATATATTTAGTGTACAAATTGTAATATTCTTTCACACTTTTGTAATTAGCCGCCACACAAAACGGGTTCAGCCTAGCTGATTGGTGGTGTGGTGCCATGATGGATGGGTTCAACCTAGTTGATTTGATCCCATCGTGGGGGTGTGTACAAATTCATTTTAGAAGACCGCGCATTTTTCTCCTCCTATATTAGTAGGATTTTTTCAAGTTTATTCAACGGAAATACATTGTTTCTCGCAATTGTAAATATTTTTGGCTAACATTAAATAAATGTCCAGTTCCTATCAAAAAAACAATAAAAAAGCCTCGATCAAATTAGTTGGGGTCAGCTACATTGATCTCTAATTATATATGCTAACATTTAAAGAAAAACCCATATCCAAAATGATTTTGACTTGCTAATCAAAACCCCAAATCAATAAATATAATGCTTGATCTCATAGAAACAAAAACAATCAGTAATATACTATAAAGGGATTAAAGATTCGGACCTGAAAGACTGGAGGGGTCAAGGGTTCTAGGTAGATGTTGCAATCAAGCAACTCTGGGTCACCCAATACTAATGAAACACTATTACTACCATTACCACTCTTATTAACATCTTCATTGGCATTCAACAAGTTCCCTGCTTCAGCCACTCCTTCAGGTGTCCCTGCCTCTTGTTACTATAGTTCACCATGGTTGGTTGCTCTATTTTTAGTGACTTAATTATATGCAAAGAAGAAACAAGTTGTTGCATAAACTGCAACCCTGAGATATGGAACACAGATCTTCACAAGGAACGTTGTGGATTTATCGCTTGACTTCCCAATGACGGCTTGCAAGAAAGATCCCGAAGGTGGGGGCTCCGATAGAAATATTCTGATGCCTAAGTCAAAACAGAGAATAAAAAGGTTTTAGGGTTTGTAAACTGAAATCAGTGTGCATACCTTTGGAGAACTACCCTCTCTAATATATAATTGTGGTGTTTCTAATATTGATTATTTCCTAAACCGTCATATTAATTGTCTTTCGAGTCTCATTCTCTTACAGGGGTGTATTCAATTGAGATTTTTAGAGACTTTTAGTTACTTTTATTGACTAAAAAAGTTTAGGGGTATTCAATTAAAACTTTTAGAGAGTCTTTAAAAGTTTGGTGTATTCAATGTGAACTTTTAGAGATTTTTAAAAAGTCTCTAAAAGTTTTGAGGTATTCAATTTAAACTTTTAGAGATTCTCTAAAAGTAAGGGGTATTCAATTTGTTTAAAAATTTGGTAGATTTGTGGGTTTGGATGACTTTTGGAGACTTTTCACCTAACCCTATATATGTTGAAAGTCTTCTCCATCTCTTTGCCTCCACAAGAAACTTTTGGAGACTTTTTTCTTCTTCGTGGCCTCTCTCTCTCATCTCGAAATCTCTCTCGCTCTCTTTTTCTCTCTCGGTCGTCTGCGCTCCTCCATTCGACGCTGCCTCGCTTCTCCATCGCTACCTCGCGTCTCCATCGCAGCCTCGCTTCTCCATTACTGCCTCGCATCTCCATCGTTTGCTTCGAGAGGTAACATCCAACGTCTCTCTCTCTCTCCCTCTCTCGCGCTTTTCCAACGTCTGGTTCTCTTTGCAATGCATTCACAATGTGTTGCTTCTGTTTATTTGCTTTAATCCTAAACCCAAATATCTATACAAATAAGAGCCTACTTCGAGAGGAGGATTGAGGATTTGGCGAATGATTGGCCGAGGTAGGCCATTGGGGACATTTTAATGGCGGTTTCTTGGGTTTTCTTTCTTGTATATACGTGGAGAGAGAAGTACGATTACGGTTTCTGGGTTTCTGGGTTTGGAAACTGGCTTTACTTGGTGAAATATGAATTGGGTTTTTTGGGGAGGTGGAGAAGGTGATTACAGAGTGGAAAGTTTGAATTTTTATGGTTTTTTAGTATAGATTTGAGTGATTTTTTATGATGATTCTGTGTAACGATTTTTTTTTCATTGTAAAGAATTCTCTGATAATAAATTGAATCTGAATTACTGTTTTTAGTTTTTTGATAATCATTGGTTTGATTCAATTTCAAATTTCTGTTAATTTGTTTGATCTTGAGCTTAATAGAAACCTAAAGAAATTCGACTTGGAGTTAACTTGGGCACATTTATTCGGTTGCACTAAATCAAGCTCAATAGAAGAGTTTGATTTATGTAGCCAACCCCAATTAATTTGATATTAAGGCTATCTTGTAGAGTAGAGATTCCAATTGTTTGTGAAATTATAGGTTTGTTGTTTACTTAATTTCCTGATCAGTCAAGTATAAAAAGGGAAGTTGTGTTTCTGATTCATGTTTCAAAATGTTGAAGGAGCTGAAACAATATTGTTTTTGCAATCTGTTTGAGAGTTGATTCTCTCCAACTTTTGTGCTTGTGTTTAATGAGAATGTTTTCTTTTCAAGTGCCATTGTTGCATTGATCTCTTTCACTATGTTTATAACTTCAACACTAATCAAAGAATCAATGTCATTATTGGTTGTCAAACCAGTGGCGCGTATTTACTTTAATCCTTTATGATGTATTGTTTCTTAAAGAACAAAAAAATGTGCTTTTATGTCTCCTTTGTTTTATAGTTACATTACAGATGAAGAGGCTTGTGTGGTTTGTCTTTGCATCTCCTGAATTTACACTAATCAAAGAACGTACTTGTGACGGCCCCAAATTCCCAATGCATTTGGGTACGCCCGGCCTAGACCCGTGCAAGCCTCGAGTCAGTTCTCGACAACCCTGACGAGCCTAGTCAGCCTCAAAACATCAAAAATTCAAGATTTATGAAAGAGTTATTGCAATTATAACACAGCGGAAGCAAAAGTCAAATTCAAATCAAATATTGGGAAATAACTCTATCAAATGGAAGTAAAGGAATTCTATAAGTGTGGAAACCCCGAGCATTCATGTACAATTCGAAATGCAAAGGTACATGATACCAATCTTATCAAAATTTGCCAAGTTTAATAATCCCAAAGCATGTATATATAAAACGGTGTACATAAAAGCAAAAACATAATAAAAACCTATAAAATAGTCTTCAAATCCAGTAGCTAATCCTCACAACAGATCCCCTAGGTAGGGTCCCTTGCCCTTGCTGCTCTCGCTTCTATCTGCACCCACCGTCACAAACTAGACGGTGAGCAACCTGAATAAAATCGAATGTAATGCCAAATGAGAAAAAACAACAAGTAATTCATGATAATTCAAATAAAGTAGTCTAAATATCATGCGGAAATAAAAAGACAGGAAATTAAATAGACAAGATGCATGATAAAAGACTAATGGATATCAATCGAGAGTTAAGTGTGTTCCAAAGAATCAAAAGAGGCTCATAAGTGGTCTAGTCCATAGCATAACGGCGAAGACCTCGCGAGGTCTTCCGGGCATCGACACAAGCGAAGGCACAAACTATGACTCGGAAAGGGACTCGAACCCATCCACCCAAGTACTCGGTGTCACACGATCACTAAGGGTGGTCACACACTCGTGGCGCGAGTGCCGCGTTTTATCCCTCTAGTGCGGGTCCTAGTACTTTCGAGACAAAACACTTACGCCGGGAATCACACATTCAAGAAGTATGGAATGGAAGGCCAACAAGTAAATAATAACAAATACAATGGCATGAAAATGAATCACATGGCATTTTCTAACTGGCTTACAAACGTACAAATGCTTGTTTAAGGCAAGTGTACTTACCTGAACTATCGTGACCCGTATGACAACTCCGAGATCCTAACGCGACTTCCCGATTTCCTATACCGCACTCCAATTATCTAGTCCAGCTTGAATAAATGTCAAACAAATCAAAATTACCACCCGAATTATACCTAAGATCATTTGTCATTAAATTAGCTTCAATTTGATACATTATATAAATTTTTACGTTTTTCTAGGCTAAAACCCCGACTATATCTTGCCAACATTTCCGAGAAAAATCCCAAAACTCAGTTGTGAACCATTTTTTCTAATTTCTCATATTTTTCTGGATTTTTCTGAATTTTTCCATAATTTTCCCTATTTTTTCTGGATTTTCTTTTCCATTTTTTTTTATTTCTTTTTAAAGGCGGTTCGTACGACCGGCTTGGTTGGCCGAAGGCCCTTCATCTTCTTCAATTTACAACGAGGCGCCGTGCGCCTCTGTTTTTTCTCGTTTTTTTTTTTTTTTTTTTTTTTTTTTTTTTTTTTTTTTTCATCGAAGAGAAAGATTGGAATTGGGAGGGAGTGGAGACGACATAGGCATCGTCTCTCCTCTCGGACGAATTGCTCTCGCGATTCGTCGAGCTCCCGTGTTTCTCTCCACCATCACCACCGTACAACAAGCAACAACAACAACAACAACAACAACAACAACATAAACCACAAACTTACCTCACTCACGCCTCGCTCTCCTCGATCTCCCTTCTCTTCTCTTCTTTCTCCCTTCGATCGATCTCTCTTCTTCTTTCAATCTCTTTAATTAGGAGGACATAAGTATCGGTTATCAAAAATTTTGGGATGAAATGACCATTTTGCCCCTGCATTATTACTCTCATTATTCACAACCACACACCCTTTTTGGTCATTTCTCATTTAATTATTTATTTTCGATTTTAATATCTATTTATATATATATATATATTTAATTACATATATACATATATATATATAAATATATATATTCGCCTCTACTTTCGCGCCTATTATTTCGTCGTGCGCGCCGACGAGCATACTCGGGCGTGCACACTACACTACCACCCACGCGTGTCGACCACGACCCCGCGTGTCACTTGGCGCCCACTAATTTACTATTTTATTTCTCTTTATTACACATTAAAGTGTGTAACCATTCTATTTATTTATCTTTATTACACATTAAAATGTGTAACCATTCTATTTATTTGTACTTTTTACTCGTTTTTCTCCCCCGTTTAACTAGTCGAAACCTCACTCAATTAAATATCGCCCAACCGGCTCGAAACCCGTAAAATACTAAAATACTAATACATACAATCAAAGAATCATAAAATCACTTCGGTGTCGACTCAGAAGTTCGAAATCTTGTCCGAGTATTCACGTAGTCGGTCACAATTTTGACAAGTGAAATCACAAGTCAATTAAAAATTTTGGGGTTGTTACAGTCTCCCCACTTATTAGAATTTCGTCCCCGAAATTAACCTAATAAGTAAATTAAATTAACGACTCTTTGTAACTCTTAACGAGACCGATAAAAACTCGAGTGAGTCATTTCTTGACTCGAACCGTTCGTGACCCTTCGGTAGAGAGATCTTTAGGTATTCATAATCTCCCGAATCATCGAAGCTCATCGTGATACTCAACAAGTATTTCCTATGCCACTCCGGGCAATCTTAAGTCTCAAATAAAATTTCTCACAACTACCAGACGCTATCATGACCACGAGGAGATCGGGGCAACCACTAACGAAATCCATATCAATATGTACCCAATTCCATCGAGAAATGGGTAAGGTCGTAGTAATCCTCCAGTCGTCGATACCCAGCCTCTAAGCGCGGCATATCTCACGTTTGAATAACTCCGACAACTCGGAAATCATCCCCTGGCCGCCAAAAGAATGTCGCATACCGGCGCACATCTTAGGTCAACCCGGACACACAACGCAGATCAAAACGGTGAATTCTCCCTGAAGTACTGGTCACACACATCGACCACCAATGGAAACCCCGGTCGCCGCGATACCTCAAGCATGAGTCGTACGGACCGACTCTTGTCCGGGCAATCGGAACTATCCACCATCTCACCGCACCATTGGTATGACGCATCGTCTTCTTTGTCCCTCGCGCACAATGCCAAATGAGATGGTCGCAATATCGTTTCACCACGTATCTAGGTCCCGGTAGTCGTCGGCACATCTTCTAAATTCATCAACTCGGTTACCTCACGTAAACCACACTCATAGGTTCTTTGACACACGACTACCTCCGCATTCAATCCTTTGAAGTGCAACGCATCAACAACAACGTTGATCTTCTCGTATCCACAAATCAACGCACGTAATGTTTATACCTAGTTCGCACCAACCAAGGCTTCGAACTCTAACAACTATAGTACTCGCATCTTTACTGGCAACTCGTAGCCTCCTAACACTATCGAAATGTCAAGACTATGCACATTCAAGTATGTCGCATCCTGACAGCTGTGACTAGGACTTAGGCCTGCTACATCTATTAAGTTTTTCAATCCTAACAGGTCTATCAAACGCACAACAATCAAGGGATCAACATAACATGAATCGAATACGATATGCATGCAAGTACCGCGAATGAAAAGCATACCCTCATTAATGTGTCTCGGGTGCCTCCACAGTCTGCAGCTCAACAAGAGCTGAACACGCTCTCTCTGGTACTGGAGATGCTGCGACGATGCTTTTACTGGCTGAGAGCACTCCCTCTGAAGGTGACCGACCTGTCCGCATCTGTAACACGTACGGTTATCCTGCGACCTCGAGTCGACTCGGCCTCGTCCCCTGTGTAGAACCATGAGTTTGAGTCCGACTAGACCTCTGCGTGCTCCTCGCCTAACTCCTCGATCAAGCATCCCCGTTCTCGAAATGCGCTCTGCGATCGATCGCTGGTCAAGTCGATTAGGATCGCGGTGAATGATCGGCAAAGCTTGGCACGGGTGGAACGGCTTGTACCAAACGTGTGGTTTGTGTGCAACAGATCCTACACTCGTGCCCGATGCTCACGATTCTCCCATCTGCTCCTTTTTCTCTTCCCGTCCTGCCGATAGTGACTATCCGATCGGGTCTCCGCTCTGTTCGCCCAACCTCATCCGGATGCGTGAGTAAGTAACTCTCCTCGCTAAACTACGTTCGTACGCAATCGCAAAGTCTCCATTGTGTAGTGACTACAAAACCTCCAATCGTAGGTAGCAAACCCTCGGTGAAGTAATAGACTCGATCGGTCTCGATATCTGCAGATCCTCCAAAGATAAGGTAATAGTGCAATAAACCTACCCATGTAATCCATCACCGACTCATCGGTGCTCGCCTCGGTGCCATAAACTCATTCCTCTTCGCACGAAGAACGGTCGGTGGAAAATACTTCGGTTGAATTGAGTCTTGAAGTCGATCCAATCTCTCGGGGTGCCTCGGGTAGTAATGATAGTCGTCCACCAATCATCCGCTTCCCCCGAAGCATAGATGAGGAAATCGTCGCTCTCATGTGATCCTCGGTCGCGATGATAGTATGAATCTTCTCGTGATTCTTCGGGAAAAGCTCTGCCATTTGTTACGTCGTACCACCAAAGAACTTGATCGGATCGTGTCGCTTGAATTTCTCTCCACCGCCTCGCCTCGGCGAGTGGCCTTAGTGCTCTTCTCCGGAGTAGTGACCAGGAGTAGTAAGCGGAGTAGTCTCTGCAGCAACAATCGGCATAGTCGGCGTCTCCGTCGTTTGTACTATGTCCGTCTGTAATGGAGGTGTCTCCGCCTCGATCGGCGTACCTGTCGCATCAACTATTCCCTCGGGAATTGCCGCTAACGGAATCGAGGCGGTGGAATTCGTAGCTCTGGAGTCTCCATTCCCCGAGTAACCGGAACGGGTGGTATAGGAGTGGTCGGGGTTGATGGTATCGCGATAGTCGGTGCGGGCATCGTCAATGACCGCACTAGATCCTCAAATCTCGTGTCCAAGCGCGAAACTCCTCCGTAGTGACAAATCGAGAATCGTCGTCCCATTGTCGTCCGCTCGGACTCGCACGATCCGCCATCACTGTCTGAACCAATAGAGCGATACTTCAGATCAATACATAGCTACCGCATACCATATAGTACACACAACAATCATAATATGTACAAATTTAAATCCGACTCATCCCGAACTCCCCATTTTAGTTTTTAAAAGGATCGTAGGGTTTCCACTCTAAGTTCAACCATTCCTAACTTCCGCTGTCTTAATGGTTTGTGTTTTAACTTGAGAGTCAGGTCGTTATAACCTTAAGCTCTGATACCAACTGTGACGGCCCCAAATTCCCAATGCATTTGGGTACGCCCGGCCTAGACCCGTGCAAGCCTCGAGTCAGTTCTCGACAACCCCGACGAGCCTAGTCGACCTCAAAACATCAAAAATTCAAGATTTATGAAAGAGTTATTGCAATTATAACACAAGCGGAAGCAAAAGTCAAATTCAAATCAAATATTGGGAAATAACTCTATCAAATGGAAGTAAAGGAATTCTATAAGTGTGGAAACCCAGAGCATTCATGTACAATTCGAAATGCAAAGGTACATGATACCAATCTTATCAAAATTTGCCAAGTTTAATAATCCCAAAGCATGTATATATAAAACGGTGTACATAAAAGCAAAAACATAATAAAAACCTATAAAATAGTCTTCAAATCCAGTAGCTAATCCTCACAACAGATCCCCTAGGTAGGGTCCCTTGCCCCTGCTGCTCTACGCCTCTATCTGCACCCAGTCACAAACTAGACGGTGAGCAAATGAATAAAATCGAATGTAATGCCAATGAGAAAACAACGATAATTCATGATAATTCAAATAAAGTAGTCTAAATATCATGCGGAAATAAAAAGACGAGGAAATTAAATAGACAAGATGCATGATAAACGAGACTAATGGATATCAATCGAGAGTTAAGTGTGTTCCAAAGAATCAAAAGAGGCTCATAAGTGGTCTAGTCCATAGCATGCGGCGAAGACCTCGCGAGGTCTTCCGGGGGCATCGACACAAGCGAAGGCACGGCTATGATTTGGAAAGGGACTCGAACCCATCCACCCAGTACTCGGTGTCACACGATCACTAAGGGTGGTCACACACTCGTGGCGCGAGTGCCGCATTTTATCCCTCTGCAGTGCGGGTCCTAGTACTTTCGAGACAAAACACTTACGCAGGGAATCACACATTCAAGAAGTATGGAATGGAAGGCCAACAAGTAAATAATAACAAATACAATGGCATGAAAATGAATCACATGGCATTTTCTAAGCGGCTTACAAACGTACAAATGCTTGTTTAAGGCAAGTGTACTTACGAACTATCGTGACCGTATGACAACTCCGAGATCCTAACGCGACTTCCGATTTCCTATACCGCACTCCAATTATCTAGTCCAGCTTGAATAAATGTCAAACAAATCAAAATTACCACCCGAATTATACCTAAGATCATTTGTCATTAAATTAGCTTCAATTTGATACATTATATAAATTTTTACGTTTTTCTAGGCTAAAACCCCGACTATATCTTGCCAACATTTCGAGAAAAATCCCAAAACTCAGTTGTGAACCATTTTTTCTAATTTCTCATATTTTTCTGGATTTTTCTGAATTTTTCCATAATTTTCCCTATTTTTTCTGGATTTTCTTTTCCATTTTTTTTTATTTCTTTTTAAGGGCGGTTCGGCGAAACCGGCCGGTTCAGGTTCGCCGGCCGGCCCTTCATCTTCTTCAATTTACAACAGAGGCGCGTGCGCCTCTGTTTTTCTCGTTTTTTTTTTTTTTTTTTTTTTTTTTTTTTTTTTTTCATCGAAGAGAAAGATTGGAATTGGGAGGGAGTGGAGACGACATAGGCATCGTCTCCCTCCTCGGACGAATTGCTCTCGCGATTCGTCAGAGCTCCCGTGTTTCTCTCCACCATCACCACCGAATCACCATCACCACCATCACCACCGTACAAGAAGCAACAACAACAACAACAACAACAACAACATAAACCACAAACTTACCTCACTCACGCCTCGCTCTCCTCGATCTCCCTTCTCCTTCTCTCTTCTTTCTCCCTTCGATCGATCTCTCTTCTTCTTTCAATCTCTTTAATTAGGAGGACATAAGTATCGGTTATCAAAAATTTTGGGATGAAATGACCATTTTGCCCCCTGCATTATTACTCTCATTATTCACAACCACACACCCTTTTTGGTCATTTCTCATTTAATTATTTATTTTCGATTTTAATATCTATTTATATATATATATATATATATTTAATTACATATATACATATATATATATATAAATATATATATTCGCCTCTACTTTCGCGCCTATTATTTCGTCGTGCGCGCGCCGACGAGCATACTCGGGCGTGCACACTACACTACCACCCACGCGTGTCGACCACGACCCCGCGTGTCACTTGGCGCCCACTAATTTACTATTTTATTTCTCTTTATTACACATTAAAGTGTGTAACCATTCTATTTATTTATCTTTATTACACATTAAAATGTGTAACCATTCTATTTATTTGTACTTTTTACTCGTTTTTCTCCCCGTTTAACTAGTCGAAACCTCACTCAATTAAATATCGCCCAACCGGCTCGAAACCCGTAAAATACTAAAATACTAATACATACAATCAAAGAATCATAAAATCACTTCGGTGTCGACTCCCGAAGTTCGAAATACTGTCCAGTATTCACGTAGCCGGGTCACAATTTTGACAAGTGAAATCACAAGTCAATTAAAAATTTTGGGGTTGTTACAGTACTTCTCTCTCTACGTAATGCATTCACAATGAGAGCCCTCGAAATCGCCTCTTCTCCCCTTCTCTTCTTTATGTGGTTTCTCTTTGCATCTCCTGAATTTACAGTAGCTGCCGATAGGAAAACCTACATTGTTCACATGGACAAATCTATGATGCCCAAGGCATTTGCATTATGGACAAAATCCTAGAAAATGTATGCATTAAGGTCCTGGTATCATGGTTGCATGATTTAATTTATGTTGGCTGAGTATTGTTGGTGTCTCTGTTTGTCCTTTTTCTTGCATTGAAAAACCTAATCAAACTAATTTTTATATATATGATTATAGTGCGATGGGAGACTCACAAGTAACTGCTGAAAACCAAAAAAAAAGGAAAAGGTGTGGTAAAATATACTACATGGACCGCGGAAGAGAGTAATGAGTTGCTTAAATTATTGGTTGATGTTGCAAATCGTGGATGGCGCGATAGTAATGGTGCTTTTACTAAAGCAACCATTGAAAAAAAAATACTTCCTGTCCTTAATGCAACACTTGGATGTGAAAAAAATTTCTTAAATTACAAAAGTCGATGGAAATGGTTCAAAGACCGTTATCAAGGCTATGTTGAGCTTATGCGTTGCAACTCTGGATTTGGATGGGATCACGTTACCAAAAAATTCACGGCAAGCAATGAAGTATGGGAGGAATACTTTAAGGTGAGATTTTTAATTATTCCATTAAGATATTGTACCGAAGTATGTATTAACTCTTTTTTGTTTTTGACCAGTCTCATCCTAATCAAAGACATTATCAGACGGATACGTTTGCTGATTATGATGACTTAAGGATAATTGTCAGAAATGCAACTGCTTCGGGGAGATACTCGATTGGACTTGGGGATGATACTGATGCTAGGACATTTGAAGTAGAGGAACTTAGTGGTGATGTATTGGAAGATCTTATTTACGACTATGATGCGGAGGCTTTTGTACAAAGAAACGAGCATCAACAGAAAAACCTATATCAACCTCCAACAGTTGGAAGCTTTTATGCGCCTCCAACAATTGAGCCAATGAATTTGGAGGTTCATTCAGTAACCAGAAAGAGGAACAGAGTTGAGAAAGAAGGAAATTTAGACTCGAGCAGAAATAATAATTTTCAAATGGATTCTTTGAATAAAATGACCGAAACAATTTCTAGTTTTGCTGATAAGGTTGATAGATTTATGGCTAGAGACCAAGGATGTTGGAAGCTTATTAAGGAAATCCCAGATTTGACTGATAGTACTCGTTTCAAGGTCCTCGAGTTGTTAAACACAAGAGCTAAAAAGATTGATTTTATGGAAATGTCTTCTGAAGAACGTTCTAAGTGGATAGCATTTCAGTTGACAGAATAAGTAGTTATTTATTTTAGAATTTTTTTTGGCTTACACTTAAAATTTATTATATTATTTTATTAATGACTACATTCGTATTTTATTAGTTAGAGATTGTTTTTTTTTCAGACTCCGCTAGAATGTTGGATTGATGAATAATACTTTGTTTGAAGTTAATAATATTTTTTTAGTATTATTCAATATTGTCCTTGTCGACCATGATTTAAAATTTCACATGTTGAATGTTATTTTTTTCATCATGTTTAATTTTTTTTTTGATTTTAGGTGATATTATTTACGTGATGTCTCATTTAAACATGCAAAGATATGATGAATCAGAGGATGTGGAAATGGAAGAGAACGAGGTGGAAGAACTAACAGAGATACTTGAATGTTTGTTGGTTTCTATGCAAGCAATTCTACAAACATTGCATGAAGTTATGCTTTCTATGTATTGTGAACCCGTTACACGACTGTTAACCAGGCGCTCTGTAACTAGAAATGGGTCTGAATACATAGAAACAATATTGAACGAAGATGCAAAACACTTTAGACAAATTTATAGGATGTATCCTGACGTGTTTCGAAAGTTATGCAAAATTATTAGAGAAAAAGCTCTGGTACATGATACACGATTTGTAACTATTGAAGTAATGTTGGCTACATTTTTACTCAATGTGGGTCAAAATTCTCGATATTGTTTGATTCGAAAAACCTTCAATAGATCGCATTTTAGCACCAGCTAAAGTTTCAACAAAATTTTAAGGGCTCTGAACGTAATTGCAGTAGATATGATGGCGAAGCCTAAATCATCTACCCCATAAATCATAAGAGATAGTACAAGATTTTATCCTTACTTCAAAGTAAGTTCTAATTATTGCTAGAGTTGTTATAATATAATTGATTTTTTTTCTTGTTGTTGTTGTTGATGATGATGATGATGATGTGGTCATTAATTGTTCTTGCTCTTTATTTTTAGGATTGTATTGGAGCTATCGATGGTACCCATATTCCAGCATTGATTGTTGGAAATGATAGTAGCAACTATCGCAATCGTCATGGCTTCACTTCTCAAAACATCTTGGTTGCATGTAACTTTGATTTGGAGTTCGTATATGTTCTTAGCGGATGGGAAGGATCGGCGCATGACTCAAGAATATTGACTGATGCTTTATCTAGGAGAAATGGACTTAAAGTACCACAAGGTATGATCTAATTAATGTCAAAAATTACTTGTTTTTATACTCTGTTATTTAAGTACCACAAGGTATGATCTAATTAATGTCAAAGTACTTGTTTTTATATTCTTGTATTTAATTTATTTATTTTTACTATGTTTTTAGGTAAATATTTTTTGGTGAACTGTGATTTTTCGAATCAGCGTCAGTTTTTAGCTCCTTTTCGAGGTGTTCGTTATCATCTTTTCGATTTTACTGGGCAAGGGCGACATCCTGAAAATGCTAATGAATTATTCAATCTTCGACATGCATCTTTGAGGAATGTGGTTGAAAGGTTGTTTGGCATATTCAAATCACGGTTCACAATTTTTAAAACAGTTCCTCCATTTCCATTTAAAATTCAAGCAGAGCTGGTGTTGGCTTGTGCGGGATTACATAACTATCTTCGCAAGGAGTGTTGTTCCAATGAATTTTCAATTGAATTAGATACTGAAGATGCATTATCCTCAGATAGTGAAGAATATGATGATTTTGAAATACTTTCTGAAACTCAAGAACAACAAAGGGAGAATGCTAACCAATGGAGGAATTTTATAGCTACTGAAATGTGGAGTGATGTTGATGTAGTAAATAATTAGATCTATGTTCTTTCTTTCGTACTTTATTTGTTACTTTTACAATAAATATTTTTAATAACCTTAGTAGTTTATTTTTCAATTAAAAATTAACCGAAGCTTTAAAAAATGTGCAAGAAGTCCATCAAAGTCAATCGACCCTTTTTTTTTGTTTTTTGGCTGGGGTTGAGCTTAAACTCTTCCCTCCTCATAGCGGAATATAACCATAGCCAACCTCCCCCTAGTCAAGTCATCTTTTTCCTCTCTCTCTGGTTCGACTGTCTCGGTCTCTTCTTTTTTTTTTCTTTATTGATTACTTCTTTCCTTTCTCCCTCTCCCTCAATCACACAAACACCCACACATACACAGTCCTTAAAATTAAAATTAACAGTCTCGTCTTCTTCTTTTCTTCTTTATTCATCATAGGGGCGAAATTGAGAGAGAACGAGAGAAGGGATTGAGAGAAAGAGATTCAACAAGACAGTGAGGAGAGACGAAGGAAGAGCGAAGCAAAGGTTGAAGATGGTGAAAAGTGGGGTACATACCCCTGTTCGATTTTGAAATTTACATGGATGTTTATCAAAAGTCATCCAAATAAAAGTTTATCAAAGTCTATTAAAGTCCTTACAAAAGTTTATTAAAGTTACTAAAAGTCATTAAAAATAAAGTCTATCAAAGTCTACCAAAGTTTTTAAAAGTTTACAAAAATCTACAAGTCTCTAAAAGTCATCCACTTATAAAAGTAACAAAAAGTCTCTAAAAATCTCAATTGAATACACTCCCCTTAATTGGGCAAGCTTCCTAAATATCCCTTTTAACTAGGGAAGATCCCACAAATCATTCCCTAATTAGTGGGAACTAAGAAAGATCCCACAAATCATTCCCTTATTAGCCGGATCTCATAAAGACCTCGCCCCCTTTTGACCAGGAAAGTTCACACATATCATTTTTCTAATTAGAGAGATCTCATAAATTTGGATATTTCATCCCTGACTATAGCTTTCTTCACATTTAAAGAAAGTTTTTATAGATCTTATTCTTGGGTGAGTTTCCTTAATATGACCAGACGTATATTTTGGAGTCTCAAGGTTTGGATATTCTACTATATCACATGTGTACAACATTTTTGAGTTCTTGGAACTAATTAAAATGAAGGGAATAGAATCTTCAACCACAGTTAATGAAACCTAATTAAAAATCCTTATTGATAAGTGATGTCTTTACCATCTCGTCTGACAGGTTTTGATAAATTTTTAATATTTGCTGTCCTTTTTAATTCCTACATAACTCACAGTAATCTAACAAATATGTAACACCTTACACCTTTCATAAAAAAAGAAAAAGAAAAAAAGTAACTCCAACAAAGTAGATTTTGATTCATATCCCAATATGTAGGACTATTTGACATCATCTCCTCATAGATATCGGTCACCGAATTCTAATCAATACGAAAGATACATTCTTTGAAAAAAAAAAAAGAAAGGCGGCATTGAATGGAATCAAAATGCCTATACTAGTATTTCATTTAGGTAGGACTTACCGATGTACCTCGAGTAACACGTCAGATAGAGATTCGAGGCGCATCTAACCAACCAAATGAAGATGAATAAAATGCCCTAGAGAGAAGACAGAAGATGACGATGATGGCTGCATCCGCACCGTCCAAATGCTTCCTCGTGACAGGCCCTCCTGTAAGCAAGCAAACCCGTTTGATCTCTTCTTCTTCTTCTTCTTCTTCTTCTCTCAATTCATCATCTTCACTCTCTCACTGTCTTTGCAATTTTTTAGGGCATTGGAAAGACTACGCTGGTGATGAAGGTCTTGGACACCTTGTCCTCAACAAACCCTAATTTGAAGATCCATGGATTCTACTCTAGTAATTCCTCCATCTCTGATACTGTTAATCGCAGATTTGACTACCCTCTTAAGCATTTTGTCGTAAAGTTGCAAACTTTGCTTTGATTGCTGTGATTGCACGGCTAGGAAATCAAACCCTAGATTTCATTTGTTGTTGTCCAAAGTTAGGGTTTTTGAAGTGATTGATTGATTTGTGTTCTGATAGGTGAAGTGAGGGAAGGGAGTGAGAGGGTTGGGTTTGAAGTGGTCACTGTGGATGGTAAAAAGGGATCTCTTGCTTCGTCGACGATCTCGAGGTATCCAATTTTTAGAATTCTGTGTTTATTATTGTTTGTGATTAATCAAGAAAAATATATGGTTTGGACTTGATGGATTGACAAGGATTGATTAATCCAATTCTCCGACACAGTATTTTGGTTAGTGAAATATTTGAATTAATTGGGAGAATTGCAATTCGGCACGGGTTGTAACATTTGTTAACTTAGAAAAGTTTAGAGAAATCGTCTAGATCGGCGAATTTTCACGTAAATGTTGAAGTTATTTGCATGCATTGTGAAGTTTATAAAAGGTCTTAGGGTGTGTTTAATAGCAAAGAAAATGAAAAAAATAGTGGATCGTGTTGATAGCTATTAAAATTCATTTCGTTTAAATGTTTCACACGTTTATTATGAATGTTTATTGAAAGAAATGGTCTATTGTACAATTGAACTCGCCTCTGAATGTTTATTGTATCTCCTTTTTATAGGGCTTTCAGTTAAAAAAAAGAAGGAAAGGAGTAATATTAATCAGAAGAAGGAATCATATGCATTTGAATTGTTTTATTCAGTAGGAATGTCTTTAGGGGAAGTGGAAGTTCCTAAGGTTAGATATCTAGGATCAATTATACAAAATGATTGTAACATTGAGAATGATGTCACACTTAGAATCCAAGCTGGATGGAAAAAATGGCAGAGTGAAACAGGTGTGATCTGTGATCGAAATATTTCTACCAAGTCAAAAGGAAACATTTATAGAACCAAAATGATCTATAGAAGTGAATGTTGAGTGGTAAAGTGACAACAAGTACATAAAATGAACATAGTGGAAATGAGGACGCTTAGGTGGATACGTGGTAAACCTCTTGAAGATAGAATGAGAAATACATAAATTCAAAAAAAAGTAGTAGCGTCAATTGTCACAGATTAGGGAAGGGCGGTTGCGGTGGTTTGGATACCTCCAAAGACAGCCTACAAATGCCTCCACTAGAAAACTCGACTCAATAGAAACTAAAGAAATTCGACGAGGTAGGGGTTGATCGAAGCCAACTTGGGACGCCTTAATTTGGAGGAATTTTAATTGTTTGGAAAGCTTACCATCAATTGCTTTAAATCGAGCATAATGATAGAGTTTGATCCATGTTGCCGACCCCAACTAATTTGGGATTGAGGCTATGTTGTTGTTGTTGAATATCTTTTTTAAAAATGATATTAGTTGCATTTATTTTTTCTTACAAGCTAGTATTACAATTTGTAAATTGTTTTATTCTGCAATATGAAAATTTGTAAAATTTTGTTTGCATGTAATTTTTAGTTTGGTGTTCTTGAAAAAAAAATTGAATTAATTTGGGGAAGCTGGGGAAATTTTAGTGCCATAAAATCAAGTTAGTTGATTTACGTATAGAGAGATACAAATGATTTGCAGCAAAATTTATAAATAATATTCAAGGTATTTTTCTGATGATTCCTTTAGTTGGCATTTGTTAGAACTCTAACTAGTTTGACCAAGAAAAAGGACAATACCGCGGAATTCTATTCCTAAACCTAGAAAAGGAGAGATTGCAACCGAGAGGGAACCCCAAAACCAAAGAAGGAGACTCTTCTAAGTCCCAGACTCAGTCTACCAATCAAAGAGAAAATGAGCAGTGCCACTCACAACAACACAGACTCACTTATACTCTCATTGGTTAGACACATTTCTCACGATAACATTTGTTTAGAAAAGTCATTCCACTCGCACCACTCATGCCTTGCATCATTTGAACTAACTAACCCGAAGTTGTTGCTCTGGTCCTCACTTACTGAATTGATCCTTTGCTACCTGTTTTCAATTTCATGTAGACCTTGGTGATGGGCCTGATGTCCTAACAACATTTTCTGGAAATTTTAGTGTTATTGACAGTGCGCGTCTTGAGGCGAGGCGCATCGTTTGTGCCTCAACAGCACTAGGGCGATGAGGCTTCAATAAGGCGCACCGAGGTGCACGCCTCACTGCGCCTGGGAGCAGCTCCAAGGCACATAGAGGCGCACGTCTGACCCATTAAATCACTTTTATTTTCTTTTTGTTTGGTTTTTTATGTTAATTTGGAAACCATGGATTCTCCTTATTGGATAAAAATTTAAAATAAAAAGAAATTAAAAAAGGGAGGGAGAAAGTTGATTACACAATTTCCATAAAAAGCTACTCCCTCCGATCAATAATACTAGTCGTTCTAGCAAAAACTCCTTGTTCAAAATTGTAAGTCGTTTTCAAAATTCGAAAGTGCATTTATTGCTTTTTTACCCATTTTACCCTTGTGCAGTCCAAACATTTATGATTCTTCAATTCTTCCTTTCATTTAATGGCAAATGACATATATGTAAATTACACTCGTAATTAAGGCTCTCTTAATTCTTGTGCATTTACCTTAAACGACTTACATTTTTAACCAGGGGGAGTACTTAAAGAGGATTTCAAATCCATAAAAGAAGGAAAGTTTGCATAAAGAAACAAGAAATAACAACAAAGCCTCAATCCAAAGAAAAAAAAAGGAAGAACGAGAAAAGAAAATTACTTATCACAATGATATGCTATTTTCATGATTTTCTTTTCCTGTCATAATGTTTTTATAATTTTATTTTTACATAATGTGTGATACTTTGATTTTTCATGTTTGTTGGTCTTCTTTTTCTCTTATAAATTTTTTAGCAATTCATAACTTTGATAAGATGCAATATTATATAAAATATATGCATAATTTGTTTCTATTACATATTACTCCCTCTGGTAAAAAATGTTAGTCGTTTAAGGATTGTGCACAATGTTTAAGAACTGCTTAATTTCATGTTAATCTTACTAAAATACCCCTCATTAATGTTTTTTTGATTTTTTGAAAGACTCATTAATGTTTTTGGGTTGAAGTGAAAAAGGGATTTTCGATGGATTTTTTTTTTTGGTCTTTCAGTTCGGTCGTTCAACTACTTCCAATGGTAAAGCCCTTGACATCCAAATCAAACAATCCAACACCACCACCCGAACTCTTGATCAAATCAGCTAGGTTGCATCCGGAGGTGTGCTCGAACAGGATACTACACATCATTTAAATCTGTCTCTGAACAAAGTTGGAATCACCTGTCTCGACATACTTGATGACAAGAAGTCGAAGAAGGTGAAATTGGAAATTATCCAACAAGTGTTGTTCTTGCAAAATAACACTGATTGACTTTCTTCATCTTTGTTTTTCGAATATGGTTTAGGAAAACTGGAGATTATTTTTCTTTACCGAAGATAAAAAAAATGGAAACGAAAGTAAAAAAAAAAAAAAAAAAAAAAAAACACAACTCTCTCAAAGATGGAAATGGAAAACTCAAGATCAACCAAGAAAAATCAACAGGTAAGAAAAAAAAAAAAACTCAGAAATAGATATATGGAAAACTGAAAGAAGATCTTCAATGATTATGTTGGGTGAACAGATCTATGTGAAGAACAAAGTACAAAACAAGATATCAAGAAACAAATCCCCAATTCTTTTAAATAAATGGAACAGATCTAAGATAAACAAAACAAAACCAAAAAACTGAATATTTTAAGAAAATCTAGAAGTCATCTTTTCTCATGGTGCAGTGATCTACATCAAAAAAATAAGCCTTTCGAAGATTTAGTAGGAAAACTTACGAAGATCTTATAAAGATTAAACCTCCTCAATCAAAGATAACATTTTCTTTTTTGCAGGGTGGATAGATCTTGTGGAACGGAATGAACAAAAATCTTACAGAAAAAACACACGTTACAGAGAGATGTAGTTCCGATCTCAACAGAAAAAACAGAAAAAAAAAAAAAAAAAAAAAAAAAAAAGATGAAGTTGAGGAAGAAGGTCCAGAGCTCCATCAAGATCTATTGATTTTCTTCGATGTTATGAGAGAGATTGGTAAAGTCGGTCATTAATTTCAAACATTAAAGAGTCGGCTTATACTAGGGGTAAAAATGGTAAAATAAGGATAAAAGAATGAAAACGACTTACATTTTTGAACCGGAGAAGTTGGCTTACACGACTAACATTTTTGACCGGAGGGAGTAATAATTAAGTACAATTGGCTTCACTTGGGCATGCGCCTTGCGCCTCTATCATTTTAGCCAGACATCACCTCAAGTGCGCCTCTCACCTTTGATAACACTGGAAAATATCATTGGGTGATTTTCTTGGAACTTGCAAGTGCAACTTATTTATCCGATGCGAGATACGCAGATTCATCTTGTGAATTGTGAATTGAAAAGTGCATCAATCCTTCACGAGTTTGTATTCTCTTAGAAAACAAGATTTATTGCCAAATTGATTTCTTGTTTTCATTTGTAAGAAACCTAAAAATTATATGTATGTTTAAAATCATTGATGTTGCATGTTTTATTTATCATTAGTATTAGTTATAAAGTTTTTTGCTGTTCATGATATTCCATGTGAAATTCAACCCATCCATGAACCATTTGCTATTTCTTTGCTGATTTTCTTGAACTGTAAAATTTTTTATTTTTTTTTTTTGATGTTGCACACCTGCATTAAGCGCATTTCTCAATTCTCACCAAATTGCATCTTCAACATGAAAAATATTGAACAAACATATTTGACTAAGGTTTTGTTGCGTCATTGCATCTTGCTTGATGAATGTAAATATGTCAAGTTTTTTTTTCTTCTTCCTTTCAGCTAAATCATATTTAAAAATGGCAGCCCAGAATCTTTAAGATGGCCCAGTGTTGGGAAGTACAAAGTAGACATAGCCTCATTTGAGTCGTTGGTGATGCCAGAGTTGCAGGTAAGTTATTGAGTATTCAGTATTAATTGTGGTTGGGAATAATTCTAACAGTAATATAGATGGACCTTAGATGTGAGACGTTTACCTTTCATTTATTGTTTATGTTAGGGAATATGTTCTACATGAAAAGGGTCTCTTGATGTTAAGATATCCAGTTCAGGTTTATAATTGTTTTACTTTGCATCAGAAACTGTTATAGTTATCTTACCGTTCTAGTTAATGAAAATGTGATTTCTTTAGCTTTTAATGTAACCATTCTAGTTATTGCTCAATACTGTATTGCCTAATGTATGTAACAATGATAGATAACTTCTATAAGAGACAAGCACTAGATACAATGTATTAGCACATGATGCAAAAGAATTATCATTTGTTTTCCCAAAGAAAAGAAGCTTATTTGACCAATGTTGATTTTTCTTATATACATCAATAAAAAATTCTAGACAGATATTTGCACCTAGCCTAGTGCTATGAAACCAACCAAACAATTATAAATACAAATTATTAAACAACTCTAAGCTATCTATCTTTTTCTTCTATCACTAATTATATCTCTGAGGAAGCATTTGGAATCGTTACTGGATTCCAAGTTTAGAAGTGTTGGTCATTATTGTAAGTAATTGTCTTCTAATTAAGATTTATATTTGTATTTTTATTCTTAATAATGCATGCTGCATTATAGTAAATGTTTTTTTTTAAAGATATCCAACTTAATGTATAAGCTTATTCTAAAAGAAACAACTTTAAGCCAGCTATCATTTTTTTTTCTATCACTAATTATATATCTGAGCAAGCATTCGGAATCGTTACTGGATTTCAAATTTAGAAGTGTTCCATATTTCATTTGGCGAACTGAGATAACTAGCCTTATATCTCCTGATTTGCCAACTTCGTTTATATTTTGAGCATTTATTTCTCAACTTTAGAATCTCTATTTTTTTTATAAGCCACTTTAGAATATCTATTGACTCCCAGATGGCTGAATATTTTATTGATGTGCGCTTGATCAATCATTTATGACATTTCTGAAGCCATGGTTCTCGAGATCCGTAGGAGACTAGATTGATCAGTTGTGTGTTCATATTTGTTTTATTTATCAGTGAAAATACTTATATCTGGGATTTGCATTCAACTTACTTGTTTTCTTTGTGATATGATAGATTTATTAATGTCTTTTACCAGGTAAAAGATGATACTGATCTATTCGTTATTGATGAAGTTGGTAAAATGGAGTTGTTCAGCTCATCATTCTTCCCTGCTGTTCTAAATGTCCTGAACTCCAACATCCCACTATTAGCAACTGTACCCATTCCTAAGTTTGGTCGCGACATACCTGGAGGTAATTCTTATATTTATTGTGCTTTTCCTGTCCTTTTTTAAAAGATTTGACACCATTGATCAAGATGAATGTTAATTCACATAACGCAGTTTTAGTAAATTGCTGTTTTTAGGTTTGCTACATTTGGCTGATAGCTTGCAATATCAGTAATCCCGAAGCAGACGTTTGTTAGTGTCTTGTTCTTGCCTTTGTTCTATAATTAACGGCGATTGCTAACTTTTGGCAGTTGCAAGGTTGAAGAATCATTCAGGCGCAGCCTTATTTACACTCAATAAAAACAATAGGGATGCAGTCAAAGAGCAGATCTATTCCCAGCTTTCAGAATTATTGCATAAACCCTGATGTTTTGATTCACCAAGTTACCTGGAAAGAAAATTGAGTCATTCAATTAGTTTGTCAAGTATCATGAGCTTCTCAATAGTTGGAAACCTGCGAACTGTTGGTCTTAATTATACTTGTACCTGTAAAGTAAAAGTAAAATCAGTCCTCACAAAAAAAGGGTTAACATGATGGTCAGCTATTTTATGTGCACAAATATTTTAGGATTGATTTCTTCTTTCAAAAAACTTCTTTTCTACTTCTAGATTCATACTCTAGTGTAAAAGATCTTCCTTGTAATTCGCTGTAATACACAATTTTTTTGAGGAATTTCTTTTCTATATCTCTAATTAACAAGAACTAGGATTTTTTTTTTTTGTCAAAAAAAGGATTGTGAAATTCATAATGAGTCATGCTAATTTGATGTCAATTTTAAGCGCACTCATTGGAAGTCCCTTAGATATATATCTATTTTTGTATGCACGCGCATTGATACAAAAATTAACCGTCACAATCAAGTACCTGTTGTGTGAAAAGTGGATCAAAAAAAGTTTTTTTTTAGGAAAATGATATTTTGACATACTTTGGGTACGTACATTTGATACATTATGGTTTATATTTACGTATTTCAAGAAAATATGGATCATAATGTATCAAATGTATGTACCCAAAGTATGTCGAAATATCACTATCCTTTTTTTTATTTTGAAACAAGATTGCTCTCACAAGCAAATTGTTTGCTGAAGTTGATTCTAGGAGAGGATATTCGAAAAGGAAACAATTAAATAAAAGGAATGAATGGAATGGTCATAAAATATAAAAATTATGATAGAGTTGAAACTCTTCTTAGATACAAGATTTGACAGAATGGAGGGTGTACGTGCCTATTTAACAACCAGCACCATAAACCCCACACTTATATGCACCACCCTTACCCCTAATTTGAGAATTCTACATATCTCTGTACTCTCCCTTCAAATGTGAGATCAAATCATTTGATGGCCCTCTTTGTTTTACTCACATGTGATTGTTTTATGTGTCCAAAAATACAATTTGTTGGTGTTTTAACTTTTCCTTTTTAAATTCATTTTGGCAATTAATAATTTAACCAAATCCAACTTTCCCATTAAGGATATCTCATTTTTTGTTTTTCCTTTTTGGCTACTTCATGTCGAAATTGCATCTTTAATTTGGTAGTTATATAGAACTATAGAAGCCAAGTTAATTAGGATTATGTATGTAACTTCCACTTTTAAGTAAGGAAAATGTTAGCGTGCCCCAAGTAGGGCACTCAAAATGGACACCCAGTCCAATCAGCAGGCGCCCACATAAAAGGTTGTTTTCCTTATTGTTTTTCTTGCTTTAGTTGGTAGTACCAAATAGTTGTTATATTTTTATTGGTTGTCTGGTATAGCCAACTGACAGACCAGTTGACTTCAGTACTAACAGTCAGCCGGCTGTCAGTGTTAAGTTAGTTGGGTGTCATTTCTAGGTGTCTAATTTGGGGCACTCTAGCATTTTCCTTTAAGTAATGCCAATTCACTTTATTATTTGGTATGACAAGGATTGGTAGACGTGATTAGTATAATCAACATTGAAAGAATTGATTTGCATTGTAAACTAAACCGTTTATATAATTTGATAGAGATTGACATGATTAATATATAGTCAAGGCTAGCTAGCCACTTAATTAAAATCAGATGTATTGATTGTTGAAACTAGGTTGTTATAACTAATCTTTCTTTGAAAAGAAAAAGCTTCATGCATGGAATTTGATGGTGATGAGACCACACCATCAAAAACAAATAATTAATTGTGCTTTGGGGGGATTGTCATTAAGAGTCCCATGTTTTGGAGTTTGAAAGCACATGAACACACTCTCTCTTCATCATTAGTAAGTAAAGTGAAGAAACTTAATTATATAGTACTTTATAATTAATCAATCTCTCTAGCTAGCCTAACTAGTTTAGTATATATAATTATAAGGATCCCAAAAGAAGTGGGTCTCTCCCCCACATGCCCAGTTGCAATATCTTCTTTAGTTTCTTTCACTTTTGTAGCCACACCTTTACAACTCCACAGAACCCCCACTCTCTCTTTCAAGTCCATTTCTTTCTTTGTTTATGTTTAGTTAATTTTCTCAACTTGATGCAGATCAGTTAATGAAACAAGGTTACATGTCAATCCTCAAATCGGGAAAATTAAAGAAAGAATTGACACTACATGTATATGGCTCCTCCAAGGCGCCTTAATTATTAGTCTTAGCTAAAAGATTAGGTGATGGTGGCATACTTTAGTTACACATTAAACTCTTGTGAATCTTGATGTGTGCATACGTACGTATCTCGATGTATGACCAAAATACACCAACAAGTGTATGTAGCAAATTGTATGTATCAAAAAATAGTCACTACCTTTATTTTTACTATCTTAATTACTTTTTCTATGATCTTACTATGTATATGTAACAAAAATGGATAATGCATCGGGGTCAATTGTTGTCAATCGATCAAATGAAACGCAAGTACTATAGGCATACGGACATCAGCTAGATCCTTGGTCCTTGCGTAGATTCTTCTATATATGTATATATTATATTAATTTTTTTTCCATTTTCTTTGAAAAAATAAACATGTTGAGTAATCATTGATTAATTTGCTTCCAAGATGTTTGATATGCAAAAATACAGTTTGTTCATTCAATTGATCCATTTATAATTCTTTAACTAATTGCTATAAACTAAACATAAATTATCTCTCGAGAGACAAAGAAGGCGCTATACCTTTTCACGAATAATGATGATCACAACAATATTTTTTTGCCTTTTATGTAAAAATATATGATTCACATTACATTGTTCTAGACTTCCAAACTTTGGTTACACTGTTACATTTGTCGACAAGACACTTGAAAATTGAAACCATAATTCGTAACACCCGGATTAACTCTAACTAGTAATATGGCTCGAACTAAAACTCTTGAAACCCTCTTTTCGACACCATATAAATAAACTAATTATAATTAAGAAAGTATATTTAGAATTGTCACAATTTTGCTTGAATAAAGTTGTACGATCACAACAGCAATTGAATGGAATAATTTAGATACTTGTGTACGTGTGGTTTTTTTTTTTTTTTTTTTAATATCAAAGAGAGATTTGCATTTGCTGTAAAGGATGTAAGCCTTTTACACAGCAAATTGGCTGGCAGTGGTATAACGCATATGAGAGTAAAGCATGCAGTTCTGACGCAGCGACATGCGCCGGTGATTAAAGCTGTGCACGTACTACTCACCAACACGTACTCCAACTCCTACTACACACCATGTCCATGTGACCCTTTCTTTTAGTCAATTATCAATTATTATTATTTTTATTTTTTTTATTGTCATGGACATCATGCAATTATATGAAATTTCTTCATTCATTATATAATTAATCAAGGCAGCGGCTAAAAGAACTTCAATTTTTGTTACAAAGACTTTAATTTTGTAAAATTATTCAACTATCCCTCTATATAAAAGGGTTTTTACCACTTATACATAGAGATGCAAATGGGTAGAGTAGGGAATGGAGACCTTATTCCCATACCCACTAAAAAATTTATCATTCATCCATTTTTGTACCTATCTGGAGATGAATTCTTGTACCCACCTCTATACCCATCAAATCTTCGTGGGTATGGAGAATCTCCGTGGGTAAAATATTTTACCTATTTTATTCCCCATTGGGGATCCCCGTGGGAATTTTCATAGAGATATTTGTAGGGATAAGGAATCCCTATGGAGAAAATATTCTTTGATCCCACTTAATTTTCTTCAAAAAAATAATTATAAGAAATAAGGAATCAAAAATACATACATTCCAACAAAAATAAATTATAACATATCATGCAATTAAAGTTCTAACTTCTAAGTGTTAACAATTCAAAATCTCATTAAGGATTTTTGTCATGTGTATAATGAATGTTTCGAGTGGAAACAATGTAATATTATATTAGATTTATATATAAATATCATATGGTGTATAAATAATAAATATCATATGGTATATAATTGATATATGAGAATCCCTATGGGTAATACTCATGGGTATCCCACTCATGGGTATCCCCATTGGGTATCAAGATCCCTGTGGGGTCACCTATGGGGATCCCTGTCGGTATATTTTATCACCTATCCATGTACCCATACCCGTGTGGGTATGAGATTTCGTACCCATCCCTGCCCCCATACCTATTTAAAATCTTCATACTCGTACCCGTTAGGTAAATCCCCGTCACCCATGGGTATTACCCTACCTATTTGCATCCCTACCCATACCCCACTCACCACACTCACCTCTCTTTCAAATTGCACTCTTCAACTCAAATCCAACAAAATTTGAGTAAAATCACATAGATTCGACGTCATGGGTGCATTCATCATCTCTTTTAATGTCGATTTCGAGATTTTTTGGGTTTTTTTTTCTTTTGAGTCTTTTTGTTTGTGAATTTGCTTTTGAGTTTAGGACTTCGATTTGAAGCTTGAATCTTGCATTTTTGGTACAAAGCTTTGATGGAAATGAAAATATTAAGGAATTCAGAGCAAAATTCACTATTTTTTTTTTTACCATTTTCATGTATTTTTCTAGAGTTTTGAAGTTTTTTTATTCATTCTGGTCGTCCATGGGTTTCGGACTTACAGAGCCAAAACCTCTGAAGAGGTGTCGAGCTCAGGGTCGACACCTCTGCAGAGGTTTCCGATACACAGGGTCAACACCTCTAAAGAGGTTTCGGTTGAATCGCTTCGTCACCTACTGAGATCGAGTTATCTTCGCATTATCGATTGGAGTTGGCCGAGACTTCTAAAGAGGTTTCTGTGTGTCCGAAACCTCTTTAGAGGTGTCAGTCATATGTGTCCGACACCTCTTCAAAGGTGTCCTCTCGGTTTGTCCGAAACTCGCGGGCGACACGGTAATGGGTGAACAAGGGTATTTTTGAAACTTTAAAAATAAAACTAGGGTAAACTAAGTAAAAAGTGGGGTACACAAAATAAAAATTTTAAACTGGGGTCTGTTTAGCTGCTGCCTTAATCAATCATAGTCATCAAAATATATATTTGTTTTTCTTGAAAAATAATTTTTAACATTATTTTGTTACATACATTTGCCACACAATAATAGTATAGATTTCCTTAAAATTCGTACGACACACGACTCAATTAAATCTACATTATTATATAGCAAATGTGTGTCTCCCATAATGTTAGATTATCATCTTCCTATTAGCTAATATATTTTATTTGTTCCCAAAACTCAGTGTTGTGTTAGATTTTTTTATTGAATAGTGATTCCCCTTCCACATTGCTTCATCTTCATCTTCATCTTCATCTTCTTTTGCCCACCTTCAATTAATAAAGACGAGGGTAAACTTGTAGTTTTTCTCTCTTTAAGGCATGCTTACCTAAAGACAATCGAGAGATATCTTTTGGTAAGCATGAAATTATAAGTGTTTATGTAATACCAGAGCTTAGCTACACCTCCAGTCAAACATGACTTTTATCCCCTAAGCCAAGGAATAATTAAGCTACACCCCATGCAAACAGGCCAAATTTTACAAGATTATAATTCATATGGTTAATTATATATAATATGTATCTCTTATCAGCCACACCACACCTTGGCTTTTTTTGATAAGAAAGTAATCACAACTTACCCACTGTGAGATTTGAACTTTTGGCCTCTTACCCAAATAACCACATATTAAATAAGTGGTCAATTCACTTGGTTAAGTATCAACCACACTTTGGCTTGGTAGATTGATCGATATTTGAAAATGTTCCGACGTTGATATGAGTTTAAATTTTTATTATTTTTGTACTATAAAAAAATAATAAAAATAAAAAATTAACCTATGATCTACCTTGAGTGGCATTTTTCAAAAAGAGAAAGAAGTTATTAACTATCAAGAATAATATATTGTTGGTTTTTTATTTTTTTATAATCGTGAATGTTCATAACTATTTCAAGCCCTCATTATTTTGATTTGACGAATCAGTTTGATATAAAATTATGTAGCCACTATGAATAGAACCCACAACTTCTATCCCAATATATCAAGTTATGACGCTCACCCTTTTGTCAATGGTAGAGATTTGAGTTACTAAACAACATTGATCTTGATAAATGAACATATTTGTTTCCTATTTATAAACCAACATAAAAATCAATTATCTAACTTGTGAGATACATAGAATTGAAGTCAACATTAACAGATAAAATATAGGGTAAGAGCAGCCACGCGTTCACAATATTGCAGTCTAGTTATGTTTGAAGGGTCCAAGCAGAAAAGTCCAACTTCACATACCGTTTTGATATGCCTCCAAATGGAGCTGTCGTTGTATATGCACCTCTAAAGCAACTGTTCCCTAGCTGTGTTCCAGTCGTTTAAACTTTAACTAATAATTAACTAACTAATCACAAGATTATGTCTTGCAAAATCAAATCCCCCCTTCATTCATAAAATTTATCCACCCCCAAAAAAAAAAAAATTAAAGACGGAGTTTTGCCAATGGCAATGTAATGGCATGGTTTTATTGTGAGGCGCGTAACAATCTATTTTTTGACAAAGTATTTGGGTAATGGTCTCTCTTTTTATGTAATTCTTCATCCGTTATTATTTAATTTTTATTTTGTTCTAAATTTAGTTTACGCTTTATTTTAAATTTTCTCTCCTCATGCAGATATTTCGTCAAATTGAGATAGATTTTCTATTTAGTGAGAGTTGTAAGGTATTTGTCTCAATTTTTAATTAGAGCAATTCCACATTTCATTATGTAATGTAGTGTCTATTTCATTTAACTTTTTGACATGTTATAATAGGTTGGTTTACCTTCTTGAAGTAAGAACAATCTATTATGTGCCTTTTTAAACTTAAAAAATAAAAAATAAAAAATAGGACATATTACTCTTTTTAAGTTTCTATATTTGTTACAGAAAAATATAACGTATGTAGCACGTTGGTTTTCAGCCTTAACTTAATTAATAGTTCTAACAAAGTTTCCCTATTAGCTATTGTTCTCTTGACAAACATCTAAAACACAACAATACACGAACACTCGCGGTTGCTCTAAAACCCTAAAACTCTTTTTTGAGTTTTTTCTTTTGATTTAAGATCTTGAACCACCGCCGATATTCTCTTTTGATCGGTGGTAGTTCCAATCTTCATCTCTCCATATTTTATGTGTTCAATAAAGTGTTGATCTTTTCGGATTTGTGAAGATTGGATCTACTTGTCGCGGTACATCTTCCTCAAAGCTCGTTTTTGGATCTGTGTAGCTATTGAGTTGGTTGTTATTTTTAATTTTATTTAGGTAGTTTGTCTTTCCTTTGTTAGAAGTTTTAATTTTGTCTTCTCCTTGTTTGAGAAGTTTTAGGTTTTCTTCTCCTCGTTGGAAAGTTTGTTATTCGTTATGTGATTTTAGTAGGTGTTTGTATATTGTAATGTGTTTCAACGCTGTAAAAAGCAGTCTCTGATTATCAAATTATTTCAATTTCACATTCGCATTTACAAACAAAGTAATAGCAGTTCTTTTGAACATATAAAATTAGTGAATCAATGTACTTTTTGATTCTATATCCGGTATAAAATTAGCGAATCAATGTACTTTTTGATTTTATGTCTAATCTTGTTGTACTAAGTCATTAATGATTAATGAAAGTTCTCATTTTTCTTAAAAAGGAAAAAAGCAAAGTTTCCCTATTTTTCTCAGCAAAATAGAGTTTAGTTATTTTTTACTTAACAAAAAAAGTAAAAAATATTGATAATAATAATAATAATAATAATAATAATAATAATACAATTACTTTTCTTGATGAAATAATAATATATATAATTATTAGAGAGAGAAGGAGAGAGGAATGAATTGGAAAGCTTTTTTTGGTTTAGAAAGCCAATTCCAAGCTTTCTTGTGTCCCATTGGGACTCTCAATTACCTTTTAATCACTGCTGGTACTCTGCCTCTACAATTGCAGCTTTAATTCTCATCTTTTCTTCTTCTCCTTGATCTCTCCATCACTCTGTTTCCTCTGCTTCCTCTGCTCTCTACTTCTCTCTGAATCCCATGTTTCATGATTCCAATCCTGCCAAGTGGGGGCACTGCCGGACGGAGCGCCTCCTCGTCAATCGCCACTACACTTGATCCCACAACCCAATTAGGCCAGTCACAGATTTCTTTCTTTCTTGGTTTTTTTTTTTCTCTTCAATGGTGACTTTTTGTTGATTAATTTGAAATGGGTATTTGCTTTTGGGGGTCTATAATATGTTTTAATATTGTGGATGACTAGGATGTTAGAATATGGGTTTTTCAAATTTCATTCTCTCTTTAAATGGGGTCAAAATTTTCAATTTTTAGGATGAATTTCTATTACTACCATTTCCCATATTTTTTGCTAATTTATCTTAAAGTCAACTTAATTATTCTTCATTAAAATTCATAACCCTTTATGGGCTCACGAAAATTATAGATGGTTAATGTGATGTGCTTGTTGTGCTAAAAAATGTTGCAGAATTTATCCTAAATTGAGCTTATCTGGTTCAATTTGCCAATGTTCTTTCCACTGTCATGTTTGTGATGTATTTAGGAGGATTGGATGGCAAAAGATGGGAATTTCGTCTTTGTTAGTGCGCTAAAAACCATTTTGATCTAATTCGGATTGTAACGAGTGATCTAAGAAAATCAGTCATTTTTATGAGGGTTGAGTTACTTATTTTTTATATAGAATCAGCTTTTTTTTTAGTAGAAACACACTCATATACAATGACAACAACCAAGCTTCAATACCAAATTTGTTGGGGTTGACTACATGGATCAAATGCTTCCACTCAAGCTCGAGAAACACACTCATGTATCTGTAGAACTTTAGAGTGCAAGACAATTTAGTGATACTACCGCCTAATTCTATAGCATTTGAGATAGGTCTTCCACTGCACTGTTGCTTCACAGTTCAACTAATGTTTACTTTAAATCATTTCAGCTTCCTAGTGATTTGAAATGCCTGTTGTCCAAAAAATAATATGTAAGAGTGATCTTTTATTGGCCTATGAATTTCTATATTTGTCTTGTTTATTCCATTGTTATCATTGATTGTTGCAGGTTCCGAGCATGGTCTCTCAATACGTTTATGCCTTCTAGTGAATAACCTTCCTGGCCTGTCATGGGGTAACTCTTAGCCGCATAAGCAAGCGAAACGAAGATCTTGTAGGGATTATCCAAGCACATGGGAGGCTTGCTGCACCTTTTTGGCTTTCACCAGATTGGTGTATCTTGGAAATCAATAACTCAGAATAGACATGATGATGGTAAGCATATTCATCAGTTATTCGTGTACTTTAATTTTTAAATAAAAGTGCTCTTTCTAATAGCAAATTTCTTCTCTCCTTAGATATCCCAATACTTTTTTTGGCGATTCTACAGGTCTAGAAGCTCCTCGGAATAGTTTGGATATGCCGAAGGAAAATTTGCAACAAACCTATGATGCCATGGATGAGTACATACCGGTAGGCTCTTATTATCTATTTTTTCTTTTTTGTTGTTTGTTAGTTGATTTTATTTGTTTTGATCCTCTTATATGAAATGTGTGTTCCTTCAACAATTAGAGTTCATTAAAAAATAAAAGAATTTCAGTTACCTGGAAATTTCAAGAATTCTCTCCTTATCAACATGATCATTCTTGGAAATAGTCTTCCATTTACTTCTGCAATTTCACAAAATGAGGTTTTGTTGTTTACCTTCATTTATTGTGACTTTATAGGTTAAGATATTTATAGTTTGATTCTTTACTTCACTTTAGCATATTATTCATGACAGATCTTAAGCAGATACTTACACAATTTGAACATTTAGTACTCATATCAGGTGAAGCAAAATTCCTCCAAACAGAAATTTTATCCTAGTGGAGCTCCAATGAAGAAATTGATCGATGCAGAGATATCAAAAGAACCTGAGGTTAAGCGCAATGTACCCAGTGTCGTGGCCCGTTTAATGGGAATGGATATGTTGCCATCAGAAACAAAACCAACAGTCGACATAAAGGAGAAAAAGAGAGAAGTAAGTAGAAATGGTATCTCTGGAAAACAAACTGAGAGAAGTGCCATCCGGCACAGTTCTCTTGACTTTAAGTATTCACTCCTAGATGCATCTCTTGATTGCCTTGGAAGAGACCTTGATGAATTCAGTGATGATCTAATACTTGAGAAACCACGGCCTCGAGAACATCCCCAAGAGGAGCAACTTCAGAAGTTCAAAAAAGAATTTGAAGCATGGCAGGCAGCCAGGGTTTGGGAGAATTCAAGGGTTCTTGAACTCGATGGTTGTGTTCCGAGACAATGTCTTGCTCAAGAACAAATTTGCAAGGAAAAGATGGCTCTTAATGCCAATTCCAACAGCCGATCTGCAAATGGAAAGCTCAAAGAATCCAGAGGCCACAATTCACAGCCTGTGCTGAATCCATCATACTCAAGAGAAAAAGGCGGATTAGTTGAGAAGCCTAAAGAACCCTATGGTCACAATTTACGGCCTGGACAGCATCTGTCATATTCTCTAGAAAAAAGTGGATTAAAAGATCACGGATTTTGTAATAAGGAACAACACATAAATGACCAAAGGGTACCAATGACGTCGAGAAATAGAAACAGGACGAGTGATCTCAAGCAGGTTCCACCAATAAATTGTGATGAAAAAAGGAATAGATCTGCCGTCCCAACGAGGATTGTTATATTGAGGCCTGGACTCGATAAAAGTATTAGCAGTGAAGACTCGTGGCCTGGTTCATCTGAGATTGTGGAGGAAGAAAGCAGCATCGAAGGTTTTCTAGAGGAAGTGAAAGAAAGGCTGAAATTTGAAATACAAGGAAAGAACTCTAAAAGAGTGAGTGTGTCCAGACAGCTTGGGACTGAGACTCCACTGGGGGAAAAGCCAGTGAGCCCAAGACAAATTGCGCGTCATATAGCAAAGCAAGTCAGGGAAAGTGTGACTAGGGACCTCGGAATGAATTTGATCCGATCAGAATCAATAAGATCTTATAGAAGTGAAATTCAGATTGACAGACCCAGCTCCCCTGAATTCATCAACAGAGACACCAGAAAATTCTTGTCTGAAAGACTGAGGAATGTTCTAAAAGAGGATTTGCATCTAGACGTCCCTCCAATCGAAAATGGCAGCATGAGATCTTCCATGTTGAACAATGTGAGGAGCAGACAAAAATCTGCTGATTTTTTGAACATCGAGGACCGGTTGAGCTACTGGGAAAATGCGAAAGAGCCAGACTTATTATCCAGTTCTTTCAGATACCAACGGCAGAATGAGTTTCTTCATGCTGGAAATGCGTCACCAAGGAACCTTCTCAGATCTTTGTCCGCCCCAGTATCAGGAACTTCATTTGGAAAGCTTCTTTTAGAGGACCGACATGTTTTAACCGGGGCTCACATCAGGAGAAAACATGAAGACACTGGAAATGTTTCAGTAGAAGTAAGAAAAACCAGGAAAGACAGGTTTAGTTTTAAAGGAAAGGTCTCAAATTTTAGATACAGGTTTACTTTTAAAAGTAAATTGTTTGGCCGGAAGATAGAATCAGTAGACGAATCATGCAGTGATGATTCTGATTCTGTAAAAGATATCATGAGTGGACCGACACTTTTGGTAAACCTCAGAAATGCACAGGTAAAGGAATGTTTTGTTTCTTTTTTCATGTAATCAAGAGTGATAGGCTGGATTTGAATTTTTCTCCTTGCCTTTCGCTTTTATCTGAATTTCAACATTTTATTGCTGTGTCTCAGGAGAACTCGACTGAGGTGCCTCCTAGTCCTGCTTCAGTATGCAGCAGTCCTCGTGACGAGTTTTGCAGGGCAGTGGAGCAGCCAAGTCCCATCTCCATACTAGATATACCTATGATGGAAGATCATAAGGTGCCACGGACTCGCCCAGAGATCAGCTCCAATCTTCATGGTAAATATGGTTTTAAGCTGTTTTGCATTTATTTTTTCCTATACCAAAAGATAATGGTGGGGGAGCAAGT
This sequence comes from Stephania japonica, assembly GCA_039657345.1. NCBI lineage: Eukaryota > Viridiplantae > Streptophyta > Magnoliopsida > Ranunculales > Menispermaceae > Stephania > Stephania japonica. Next base: position 12,475,065 of record CM077562.1, read on the forward strand.
ATTGTACCTTATTTCGAGAACTTGCAACTTATTTTGCTTTTGCATTCTCTTTGAATGACCCTTAGTTCTAGAAATTGAGAATGCACTGGTAAGTTTCTTGATTCAAAAGGGCTGATTAATGCTTAGAGTTTCGTGTGTACAAGTTATTCGATCAAGATGTTTGACTTGAGATTACCAGAGACTTCAACATTAGGAACATAGTGATTTGACACTATCAAACGCTGTCTTTAACCGGACGATTATAAAGGATGTGATTGATTACTATGTGAGCAATGTGATGAAGTTGTGTAATCGAGATAGGAATTGATATGAATTCACATCCAAGTAATGAAGGCATTTAGTCTTTCTTTCTAATCATTTTTATTTGGAAGTTTGATTCAGAGTTTTACACGGGATGAATTGTGACTCGAACCACTTCACTCGGTGGATTCTCCATCTGAATCATTTTTTGAGTTTATAAATGATGTTTGAGATGTATTTTTCTGGTTTTATTATGGTGATCATGTATTTCCCTCGCTCCTCGTCCCTTTCAATGTAACTTACTACGATTAAAATGCGAATCTGACCAACTTTATAATCTATATATGCACAGAACTCAGGAATCAGTTGGACCAGCCCGATAATGGAAAGTCTGAAGACCCGCGAAGCATAGCGGAGTCTCCAAGGGCTGAAACTATTGAGCTTGAAGGAAAAGCTGAAGCTTACATCAAAGATCTCCTTGTTGTTTCAGGTTTGTATAATAGATCATCCAAACAAACATTTTTGGGATGGGATTCACTCTCAAGTCGACTTTGCAAATGGGTCTTTGATAAGGTTGAAGAATCCAACCGGAAAATATCCGAGGAGAACACATCTAAAAAGGATCTAAGAGAGAACAAGATAGATCACAAAGTTCTATTTGACTTGCTAAATGAATCACTATCAACAGTACTAGGACCTTCAATGGCCATGTCTACATTCAAGAGAAACGTGGTTGGTCCTGTACTGGCACTGCCTCCACATGGGAAGGACTTGATTCATGCAGTCTGGAAGAAGATCCACAAGTATGTGTGCCCTCCGTGCAACGACTCTTTTTATTCTTTAGATTCGTTGGTAACGCATGATCTTGAAACAATTCCTTGGTCATATACGATGCATGATTGTGTTGATTTGATTGGGAGAGACGTCGAGGATTTGATTCTTGGGGAGTTAATAGAGGAAACTGTGAAAGAAATATGTTTATATTGATGGGGGAGGTGTAAATCAGATTTCTCCCCTTCTTCGCATAGAGTATGCTTCCTTTAACTTCATTTTATTATTATTTTTTTCCTGCAAGCGATATTGCCGCTTTACAGCACAAAAAAGGCGAAAAAAAAAAACAACACTACTTGTTTAGTTTTGCTGGGTATTGAATGTGTAGATGAAGAATGTATGTATGTTTGTAAGTTTGGTGTATCTATGCAGTTTGTGTTAATTGGGATTTGATTTTTCTCTCTAGGGGAGGATTAGAGTTGTACATTATGATGTTCATCGAAACATTGATTCTTTTTCGAATAAAATTGGGCATTTTTAGAGGTTCCTTTCAGTTCTTGATGAGTCACTATGTAGAGCACTTCTTGTAGTACTGTTTTTCTTAAATTGGACTAATTCTCTATGGTGCTCTCTTTAGATCTCAGTACTCTCATCATGAAATTATCATAACATGAAATTTGTTTGGTAACTATTTCAAAGCTGAATGCACGGTTTGATTGATCTGAATGAAAAATTGCATGACATGCTGATCAATTCTTTCCTCGTGTTTTTAAATATAGATTAGAAGTTTTAACTTCTAGCACTCCTATGTTTAGAGAAAGCATTGTGGGCACTCCCCCCTAATATATATTCGAGGCGAACCACCCTAACTAGTTTAAGTGGATTGTCTAACTAGTTTAAGTGGATTGTTTACAAGGTGAGGTCTCCCAATGTGATTTTTTTACCCGATACAATATGCTCAAACCAGTGTGGGCACTCCCCCTAATATATTCGAGGCCAACGACCCTAACTAGTTCAATTATTTTGATCATGTTAAGCTTACTCAAAGATAGAAACAAAAAGTGCCATATTACACACATTGCGCCCTTTATATTGAAGGAAAATGATAATCTAACACACTTCGAGCGCACGCTTTGTTTTCTAGCCATTTATGACTCTTTCTTGTCTCTCTTGGCGTGGGTCCCACATATGACAAAAAACCATAAATGGGCTAAAAAATAAAGTGTGCGCTCAAAGTGTGTTAGATTATCATTTTCTTATATTGAATAGATTAGACTAGTTTGTCAAACTCCAAACACTAATATCAAACTGATCTTAATTTTTTTTAATGTTTTTGTAAACTAACAACAACACACACATGTTGGCATCCTTTGATTTTCACATTAATGTATTGACGCGCGTCATAACACGTCAAATATAATTCCCGATTCTACACCGAAAACTACAAAGACTGCAATAGTGGTAAGCTCGGGGTCGAACCTCAAGGACTAGACTACTAACTTAGGTTTCTAGGGGGAGAAGAGAAGAACAAGAAATTAAATGCCTAGGTATCCAGCTTCACGGTTTACGCCAAACAACTTGGGAACGATTCCATTATTCCTCGGTTTATAAAAGATATGAAACTAACCTATGATCTAGTTCAGCTATAGACCCGGTGACGCACTCGGTTCCTCGCACTTCCTGATCTCGATAGCCAAGGTACGACCGTTTACTACTTCCCTGACCAAACACGCAACCTGATCGCTAGTGCTCCAGATTTAACGCTTTGGTCGCATTACTTCGATTCGTGAATGCACTACACCTAGACAACCGGATCGCTAGTGCTCCCGATTTAGCCTAGATTCCTATGGTATTCAACCGGTCCCAAAAGGGTCTAATCAATTGGTATGGTCAATTGCCATTAGTGTGGTCTTATTGCACAACCACGAGTGCTTACGACTCACTAACATATAAATTAAGGTTTAAACTAGTGTTTAACCTCAATTGTTCAAACAATACCAAAGAAAATAAATCATAGAAAAGAATCAATAAAATCATACATAGATAAACCTCCTAATGGAGTCTCAAGTCACAAGGCTCGACCGATCCACCTTCAACCTAGTTGAAGGAGATTAACTAAACTAAACCCTCATTCAAAAATAAAACAATAGACTAAACAAAAAGTAAAACTAAGGTTCCTCTCTTCTTCTCTAAGTCCTAATATATATATCTTTCTAAAATTTGGTCTCTGGAGGTGAAAAAAACCAATTTTCGTAGTTTTGGAAGTTTCTTGGCTTCGTGACACGTGGCAGCGTGTGAGTGGGTGTTTTTCAGTGTTCTGCTGATGTGTCGTGAGCTGATTGGAGGAGCTGATTGCGTGGCTGACGTGGCGGCATCTGATAGGCCAAGAAGCTGGTGCGTGACGTGATGTGGATGACTGGACCGAACATGTGGCGGGCTCTGGTTGGCTGGAAGGACTGTTGATGACCCGCTGGACCAATGAGAAGTGGACACGTGGCAGATGAGTTGGTGGAGAGGACTCGCGCGACTATCACCGAATTTCTGGGAGTTCGTACTAACGCACATCTCGAGGCAGATCGAGCGACCGAGACGATGAGCTACCGGGCTTGGCCACGTGGCGGACGGTGATTGGTTCGGATGGGAGACGTGGCGCGAGATCATTGGTGCTGCGATTGTTTGTGACACGGTCTATCCAATGGAGACGTGACACGTGGCATATAAGTACCCAACTCTCTTGTATGATTCGAAACAAATCCTCCGGTGTCCGATTTCCACAAGTGTATACTCTATTCTGAGTATTTTTCCGCTCTGGATCCAATTGTGCACTCCATTTCTCCTAAAAACGAAAATTAAATATAATTAGATATATATTTTCATATTATTTCAATAAATCACTAATTTCCAAAAATATGTATTTATCACTATAAAATAAGATAATTATAGTCCAATTACACTTGATAACCTACACTAAATAATGTCTAAATGAACACTTATCAAATACCCCCAAACTTAGACTTTGCTCGTCCCGAGCAAAGCAGTGAATGAAAACCTATATTCTATTCCTATACTACAATGACTAATCCTAAAAAAAAACCTATGCCCTTCACTAAGTCATGTTTGAGTTCCTTTTTTATTTAAATATCCCGCTCAATCAACCATCACCCAAAAGAAGTTCAGAGTCAAATAGTGTGAAAACGGAGTCCAAACATCAATGAAAATCACCATTTCAAAAACTAGAATAAGTCCAGACAAGAGCCTTCAACTACTCAAGATTTTACAGAGCCACTACATTAAAACACACAAGTTCAGAATTTCTTATAAATAGTGCATCAACACCGAAAAAGGGCTATGAACGAAAAATACAACTCACTATCCATAAAATGTAGACTAAACACACCAGAGAGATAATCAGACTTAAATATGAAATTGTGGAACAACACATTGAAATAACTCAATTGATTTAGCTATAAGTACTTGGTCAAATCTTTTAATTTAAAGAGTTTTCATAAACTTCCGCCTTTATGCGTATATATACTCTATTTTCTCCAAAAATTTTAAAAGTAGTACGGTCCCTGCTCCATTTTTTATGGAGTGATTTTCTCACTTTTTCCCACCACAAGATTCCCTGCTCCATTTCCTATGGAATCTGTGGGACTCTAAAATTTTTTTAGAAAACTCTTGTTGACCCTTCTCACTTTCACTATAATCAAACAAGTCATCCAATGCATGTTCATTCTCCAAAAGTGGTCAAGTCATATGAATTGATGTCTCAACTGAGCTACATTCTTGTTCTAGCACCCTATAAATCTGATAACTTGCAAAATATGACCACCTGTCTCTTTGGTATCTAGCACAATGTCTAAACTTCATACTAGCTCTCTTATAAGCAACCTCAAATATGTTGGACAACACTTTAAATTAAGTACTGTAACATCCCTCAATTTTTAACCTGACTTTGGTGACACGTGTCAGGATTGTGACCGGTATGCGATCTTGGATTTGTATTTCGAACCTTGGGAGTCGACAGAGGTAATTTTATGATTCTTTGATGAGTGTAATAGTATTTTACATTAACACGTGTCGCGGGCCGTTCAGGCAATAGTCAATGTGAGTGAGGTCCCGCCTAGGTAACCGGGGGAGAAAATACAGTAAAAAAAAAAAAAAAAAACTTAATTAAAGGAATTATTGGATAATTTAAATAATTATTGGTGCGAGACAAGGTGAAAGTATGCATGTGACGAGGAAATACGGACCGAGGAAGTGAGATGTGTCGGGGAAAAATATTTGGGAAAATACGGGTGTTTGGGAATCCTTGGGTTTAACTTTGAGATGTGTGGGTTGGTAAAGAAATGGGTGTACACAACTATCACCCCATTTAAAAAAATTCAAACACACACCTACCCCCATCACTCACACCACTCAAATCACCTCACCCATCCCATCCCATCACTCACACCCATCCCATCACTCATCATCACTCTCTTACACACTCACTCTCTCACGTCACTCACCTCCCTCTCCCATCTCATGCATGTCATGCAAACAACTCCTCCCTCTCTCACGTCACTCCCTCTCTCATTTTCACTCTCATTCACGTCTTCTCTCTCTCTCTCTCTCTCTCATTTTCTCTCATCTCACGGTCTTCATCTCTACCCTCACTCTTCACTCTTCACGGCCTCCCCTCCCTCCATTTTTCTCACCGACCCTCTCCTCTCGCCGGTGGCCGGAGTCGAGCGCCGGAGGTAAGCACTCATCTCCTCTTTCTCGAACTCTCGGTTCTCTCTTTTGAGTTGCTCTCTCACTCTCTCTCGGTTGTTCTTCCTCTCGGCCTCCCTCCCTCTCGGCTCACTTGTCTCTCGGCTGGCCAAGTCCTCGCCGGTCGTCGGAGGTTCGGAGGTGGCCAGGGCGATCCATCGAAGGTTCCCTTTCCTTCTCCCTTCCTCTCTTTTTCTCTCATTCTCTCACGGTGGTCATGCATGTGTGTACATGCATGGTGTGTTGGAGTGGGCTGCCGTGACGAGGACCGGTCGTGGACGACCTCCGGTGACTCACCGGAGTCCATACCGATCCGGAGCACCTCCCCATGGCCCATGCAAAGTCCCTACGATTTTACACACTTTAAGTTGGTTTTATAGGGTTTTTGCCCTCTCGCCGGAGCTGCCGTGGCGGCGTGGCGGCTTGGCCGGACCGCCGCACCGGGGAGGTTGTCGGGGACTAGATCTCGCCCATACAAATGTCCTACAACCCCTCGGTGTGTCCAAAAAAAAATATCCGGTTGCGTTTTAAACAATTTTGTTATTTCATGTGTATGGTGGTGTTTGTTGACCAGGAAAACGCCACTACCGGCAACGCCACCACCAGGACCACCATGGCCAGGGATCTTGTCGGGGACCCCACCAAACTCCTACGTGGGTCCCACGGCCCTAAGAGTGGTCGAAAACAGTTTTATTACGCGCGAAAGAGTCGTCATTTCATGTGTTTTGTATGTCGAAGCCTCGCCGGAAACCGCCCTTGCCGGCGGTGCTACCGGTCGAACCATGACCGAGTGAAGACTTTCGAGATCTCACCTAACATTGGTTGACGTCTCGCAACCCTTGGTTAAGTCGAAACAATGTTATTAAGGCGTTTTGACGTGATTTCATGTGTTGCGTCGTCGAGTCGTAATTTGTGTGTTGACGTAATTTCGAACTGGTGGAGGGTTTTCGGCGTTCCCATGCCGTGATAACCCTTCCCCGACATCGGACAACACCAGCGAGGTTTCATGTTTGTTTGTACATGTCGGTGCGGTTTTCACGAGGAGTTATGGTTGAGTGTTGGTTTGGATTGAAACATCGCGTGGCGATGAATGGTTATGATGTCGTAGTCACGTCGCCGGTCCTCGAGACCATGACATGACCCACATACGACTGAGCCGAGCCTATGATTCGCGATGAGGCTTATAAATATTGTGTTTTCAAAACCGAGAGAGAGAGAGTATTCGTTTTTTCGATTAAATTGTCGCGTTGTTCAAGTCATTTAAAACATTGGGAAATGATAAGGTTAAACCTAGTTTAGTTAATGAATTGACCTATTAATACGAGTTTCCGACCTTGTCAGGTAGCGGGAAACTCGGGGATACGCGTTAGGATTCGCGGGAGTGTTGTACGCGGGTTACGATAGTTCGAGGTAAGTACATTTGCCTTAAAAAGCATTTGTACGTTAGTAAGCCAGTTTAGAAAATATCATGTGATTCATTTTCACTTCCTTGTGTTTGTTACTATCGAATTATTGGCTTTCCATTCCTTATTCCTTGTATGTGTGTTCTTGGCATAAGTGAGTGTCTCGAAGGTACATGCGGCTGCCTTAGAAGGGATAAAACGCGGGCACTCGAGCGCACGAGTGTTTGACCCCCCTAGTGATTGTGTGATACCATGTCTTGGATTGTTGTGGATTGTTGTGGATATTGTTGTGGATTGTTGTGGTATTGTTGTGGAATATAGACCACTTATGGCCTCTCTTGACTCGTAGAACACGCATGTTTCGATTGCTTTCATTTTCGATCTGTCTATCATGCATTCTTGTTTATTCAAATTCCTATCTTTCAAAGCACCCGCATGATATTTAGGCTTGCCTTGGTTGTTATTTCATGAATTCTTGTTATATTCTTCGGCATTACTTTCGATTTTCTCTCGGTTGCTCACCGTCTAGTTTGTGACGGTGGGTGCGAATAGGGCGGAGTGCGGTAGAGGCAAAGGACCTTGCCTAGGAGACTTTTGTGGCTTGGTTGGACTTGGAGACTACCTTGTAGGTTTCCATATGTTTTGTTTTATGTATATCGTTTATATATATGGTTGTTTTAGAAGCTGGGGAATATGTTTTGAGGTGGATTCCATCAATCCATTTTGTTGACTTAGAATTGAACATATTGGGGTTTTCCACATTTATATAGGTTCCTAATTTCCCTTTGATTGAGTTATTTCCCACTATTTGATAAAAATATGAATTTTTGCTTCATTTGTATTATAATTGCAATAACTCTTTCATAAAACTTGAAATTTGATGATTTGAGGCTGACTAGGCTCGTCAGGCTTGCCGAGCACTGACTCGGGACCTGCACGGGTCTAGGCCGGGCGTACCCGAATGCATTGGGAATTTGGGACCGTCACAGTTGGTATCGAGCCCGAGGTTATATAGACGACTCTTGATGTAAATTCATAAAACACAAGCCATTAAAACCAGCGGAAGTTAGGAACGGTCAAGCGAGAAGTGGAAACCCTAGGGTCCGTAGAAACATAGTCGGGGAAGTAATGGGTTGAGTCGAATTATTTTAATACATATTATGATTGTTATGTGTATTATTGTAGTATACGGTAGCTATAGACGATCCGAAAAGTCCGTTTTCTTGACTCAGACGACGATGGCGGATCCAGACCGGTCCGAGCGACGATAGCGGCACTTAGAGCACACGATATGCTAGCGCGGACGATGTGCACGCTTTGACACAGAGAGTTGCGACACAGGACCAGCAGTTACAGGAGATGTTACGAATGTTGAGGACACTCGTACCAGCTACCACTACACCATCGACTCCGACTACACCATTACCACCTACTATTACTCGAGGAGCAGAAACTCCGATTGTTGCGGCATCGGCTCCGATTCCGTTAGCGGCGATTCTGAGGGAGTGGTTGTTGCGTCGGGTACACGTGGCAGAGGAGGAGACACCTCCGTTACTGAGAATGAGATAGTACGAGCGGAGGAGACACCGATTATGCCGGTAGTTCTGCGAAGTTACTCCGACTACGACTCCAAAGAAGAGTGTGGGAGCCCGCTTCTTGGCGCGAAGCGTGGAGGGAATTTAAAAGACATGATCCATTGAGGTTCTATGGCGATGCGATGTCGACGGCGGAGTTATTTCTCAAGAATCATGAGAAGATTCACTCGATTATTGCCACGGAGGATAGTATGCGGCGACGATCTCTTCGTCTATGTTACGAGGGGAGCGAGATGGCGGTGGACGACTATCGTTACTACAGAGGCGTTCGAGAGGCTGGATCGACTTCAAGACCAGTTTAATCGAAATACTTTCCACAGACGGTTCTTCGAGCAAAGAGGAATGAGTTTATGGCGTTGAGCGAGGGAGCTGCGAGTCGGTTATGGATTACATGGGTAGATTCATTCGGTTATTGCCTTATGCGGGAGGATCATTTGTTTCGAGAGGCGATAGGATTTACTACTTCAGCGAGGGTTTGCTACTGCGATTGGAGGTTTTGTAGTCACTACGTGATCGGAGACCTTACAGATTACATATGAGCGGAGTCTAGCACGTGAGGGTTACCTGCTTACTCATCCGAGAGGAGGCTAGGCCGCCGGATCGAGTTTCGATCGGAGGAACACCATCGGGACAAGAAGAGGAAGAAGGGTAGGTGGAATTACCGTGACCGTAGGACTCGAGTGTGGGTCGTTGCACGACGAGACTACTCGTCGACACGAGACCATTCCTCCAAGTCGAGTTTTGCCGGTCATCCACGCATGCCTAGTCGACCGGGACGACGATCGCGCGAGCGGACTGCGAGAGTAGGAGTGCGAGCGAGGAGACGAGCGAGAGGAGGACACGAGAGGTGCTGGTCAAACTCGGACTCGAGTTCGCACGGGGACGAGGCGAGCCGGACTCGGGGATCGCGGGATACTCGCACATGTTTTAGGTGCGGAAAGGTTGGCCACATTCGAGAGGGAGTGCCCTCGACCACCGAGAGCACCGCCGCGGCATCACCGGCACCGAGAGGAGCGTGTTCGGAGCGTTGTTGAGCGGACCGGGGGCGTCCGAAACCTTGTTGAGGGTATGATTTCTATTTACGGTACTTTCATGCATACCATGTTCGATTCCGGTTCATTTGTTTCGTTTATTGCGGGTCGAATGGTAGATAAGCTAGGTTTGAAACTTTGTTAGGCTTAGTAAACCCCTCATCCTTAAGCTTCTTCTTGGAGATAGGATTTATCCGAATTTGTTGTGTTTCGATATTAGGTAGAGATAGGGGTTACGAGTTACCGGTAGATATGAGAGTGCTCGAGTTTTTGGAGTTTGATGCTTTGCTCGGCATGGATTGGTTAGGAGCGTTTCATGCTCACATTGGTTGTTATGAGAAGAGGATCACGATTCCATTAGTGGATGGTTCGGAGATCAGCATTCAGGGTACACGGCATCGCTACTTCCAATCACGGAGAGCGGGGAAGCCAATAGTGGCGAGATTAAGGTTGTTGCGAGCGTCATGAGCAGGGCGAAACAAGAGATTCGTATTACGAAGTACCAGTCGTGTGCGACTTCGCAGATGTGTTTCCGGAGGACTTACCGGGATTACCACCGCCGAGGGAGATCGACTTCATCATTGACCTTGTACCAGGGACTAAGCCGATCTCGATACCACCGTACCGGATGGCACCTCGAGAGCTTGAGGAGTTGAGGAGTCAGCTAGACGAGTTGTTAGAGCTTGGTTTCATCAGTCCGAGTATGTCGCCATGGGGAGCACCGATCTTGTTTGTGAAGAAGAAGGATGGTAGTTTGAGGCTATGCATAGATTATCGCCAACCGAACCGAATCACGGTGAAGAACAAATACCGTTGCGCGCATTGATGACTTGTTTGATCGGTTGGCGGAGCGCAGTGGTTCTCGAAAATAGATCTAAGGTCGGGCTATCACCAGCTCGGGATTAGGGCGGAAGATCGAGAAAAGACGGCGTTCGGCACACGAGATACGGTCACTTTCAATTTGATCATGCCATTCGGCTTGACTAATGCGCCAAAGCAATGTTCATGGATCTCATGCATCGCGTGATGAGGGAATACCTTGATCGGTTCGTGATTGTGTTCATAGACGATATCCTCATCTATTCCGGGACTCGTGAGGAGCATGAAAGACATCTACGAGCGATCTGCTGAGACTTTGAGAGATCATCATTGTTTGCCAAGTTCAAGCAAGTGTGAGTTTTGGTTGTCGGAAGTCGATTCCTTGGGCATGTTGTTGGAACTACCGGTGTTCTTGTTGATCGAGAGAAGGTTAGAGCGGTGATTGAGTGGCCTACGCGCGACTACGGATTACGCAAATTCGCAGGTTTTCTAGGATTGGCGGGATACTATCGCCGATTTGTGCAAGACTTCTCCAAGATCGCCGCACCGATGACGAAATTGACTCGAAGAATGCGAAGTTTGATTGGAATGAGGAGTGTGAACATGCATTCAACACTTTGAAGAAGAAATTGACTACGCGCTTTGTGTTAGCGTTGCCGAGGCTGGGAAAGACTTAGTTGTGTACAGCGACGCGTCGAAGATTGGTTTGGGTTGTGTGTTGATGCAAGAGAGGCGAGTTATCGCTTATGCATCTCGACGACTAAAGGTTCACGAGAGGAACTACCCGACACACGACTTAGAGTTAGGCTGCGATAGTGTTCGCATTGAAGATATGGAGGCACCACTTGTATGGCGTTCGTTTCGAGTTGTTCACGGACCACAAGAGCTTGAAGTACTTATTCACTCGAGAGAAAGCGAACACTGAGACAGAGACGTTGGCTAGAATTCTTGAAGGACTATGATTTCTCGTTAGAGTATCATCGGGGAAAGCTAACGTGGTTGCTTGATGCTTTGAGCCGTAGAGGATTTGATCTTTGAGGTGGTCGTATGTCAAATAACCCACGAGTATGGTCTTCTTGAGGCGTAGAGTTGATGAGTTCAGCGGACGTGCGACGACTACGAACACGATTTGTGGTCGAGATGAGGTTGCGACCGTTTCACCGCAGTGTTCTCGAGGACGACGGGCGATGAGTCTTACCGGCATTTCGGTGAGATGGCGACGGTTCGAGAATATCCAGATTGGAGTCGGTCGACGGACTCTTGCTTGAGGTATCGTGGGCGCTTGTGGATTCCATTGGCGGCGACTTACGCACCGAGATACTTCGGGAGGCTCACCGTTCTCGTTTTTACGTGCATCGGGTCGAACTAAGATGTATCGACATGAGACGTCTCTTTTGGTGGCGGGAATGAAGTCGATGTGTCGGAGTTCATTAGAGCGTGTGAGATATGCCGGCGCGTGAAGGCCGAGCATCGACGGCCTGGAGGATTGCTTGCGGCCCCTACCCATTCCTCGATGGAAGTGGGAGCACATTGCTATGGATTTCGTCGGTGGCTTGCCCCGTCTCCTCGTGGTCACGATAGCATGCGGGTAGTGGTGGATCGATTGACGAAATCTGCTCATTTCATGCCGGTATCCACTACACACCAAGTTGACAAGCGAGCATTATCTATGAACGCGAGATTGTCGGATTGCACGGAGTTCGTTGTCGATTGTGTCGAGGCCAGAGGAGCGCGGATTTACTTCGTTGTTATGGCGAGCATGCGAGCTCGGTTCGGCACAGATTAGAGTTGAGTACGGCGTTCCATCCGCGAGACGGACGGACGGTCAGAGAGGCTAATCAAGTGTTGGAAGACATGCTCGGGATGTGTGTGTTGGAGTACGGCGGGTCATGGGAAGAGTACCTTCATTTGTGCGAGTTCGCGTACAACAACGATTATCGAGGCGAGTATCGGTATGGCACCGTTCGAGGCGCTCTATGGTAGGCCTTGTAGATCACCTTCTTCTCTGGTGGCCGAACCGGAGGATGTTGTGATAGTTGGTCCGAGGCTGTTGTTGATCACACCGAGAAGGTACGACAGATTCGTCGAGACTTAAGAGTGCCCAAGAACGGCAAAAGAAATATTATGATCGGTATCACGATGAGCTTCAAGTACAACGTGGGAGACTATGCATACACTGAAAGTCTCACCTACGAAGGGTCACAAACGATTCGGAATCAAAGGAAGCTCGCTCCTAGATTTATCGGTCCCTTCAAAATTGTGAAGAGGGTCGGTAAGGTCGCTTATCGGCTAGAGTTACCGAGCGAGCTCGCCGGCATTCATCCGGTGTTTCACATTTCAATGCTTCGACTAGACAAGTCGGGCGAAGGACGACGACCGACAGTGGACTGAGTCAAATTGAGTTGCGGGATGATGCCACTTACGAGGAGCGACCAATCCAAATTATTGACCGCAAGGTCAAAACAACGAGGAACAAGGAAATTCCTTCGGTCCTCGTGAAATGGCAATTTCATGGGAACGAGGAAGCGACTTGGGAGTTAGAGTCGTACATGCGAGAGCACTTTCCCTATCTATTTGATTCGGTGAGTCTTAAATCTAGTTTACTTATTAGTAAATTTCGAGGACGAAATTCTAATAAGTGGGGGAAACTGTAACATCCCTCAATTTTTAACGACTTTGGTGACACGTGTCGGGATTGTGACCGGCTATGCGATCTTGGGTGTATTTCGAACCTTGGGAGTCGACAGAGGTAATTTTATGATTCTTTGATGAGTGTAATAGTATTTTACATTAACACGTGTCGCGGGCCGTTCGGGCAATAGTCGATGTGAGTGAGGTCCGCCTAGGTAAGCCGGGGAGAAAATACGGTAAAAAAAAAAAAAAACTTAATTAAAGGAATTATTGGATAATTTAAATAATTATTGGTGCGAGACAAGGTGAAAGTATGCATGTGACGAGGAAATACGGACCGAGGAAGTGAGATGTGTCGGGGAAAAATATTTGGGAAAATACGGGTGTTTGGGAATCCTTGGGTTTAACTTTGAGATGTGTGGGTTGGTAAAGAAATGGGTGTACACAACTATCACCCCATTTAAAAAAATTCAAACACACACCTACCCCCATCACTCGCACCACTCAAATCACCTCACACCCGTCCCATCACTCACACCCATCCCATCACTCACATCACTCTCTTACACACTCACTCTCTCGCGTCACTCACCCTCCCTCTCCCATCTCATGCATGTCATGCAAACAACTCCTCCTCTCTCACGTCACTCCCTCTCTCATTTTCACTCTCATTCACGTCACTCTCTCTCTCTCTCTCTCTCATTTTCTCTCATCTCACGGTCTTCATCTCTACCCTCGCTCTTCCTCTTCACGGCCTCCCTCACCCTCCATTTTTCTCACCGGCCTCTCTCTCTCGCCGGTGGCCGGAGTCGAGACGCCGGAGGTAAGCACTCATCTCCTCTTTCTCGAACTCTCGGTTCTCTCTTTTGAGTTGCTCTCTCACTCTCTCTCGGTTGTTCTTCCTCTCGGCCTCCCTCCTCTCGGCTCACTTGTCTCTCGGCTGGCCAAGTCCTCGCCGGTCGTCGGAGGTTCGGAGGTGGCCAGGCGATCCATCGAAGGTTCCCTTTCCTTCTCCCTTCCTCTCTTTTCTCTCATTCTCTCACGGTGGTCATGCATGTGTGTACATGCATGGTGTGTTGGAGTGGGCTGCCGTGACGAGGACCGGTCGTGGACGACCTCGGTGACTCCGGAGTCCATACCGTCCGGAGCACCTCCCCATGGCCCATGCAAAGTCCCTACGATTTTACACACTTTAAGTTGGTTTTATAGGGTTTTTGCCCTCTCGCCGGAGCTGCCGTGGCCGGCGGCGCTGGCTTGGCCGGACCGCCGCACCGGGGAGGTTGTCGGGGACTAGATCTCGCCCATACAAATGTCCTCTGACCCTCGGTGTGTCCAAAAAAAAAATATCCGGTTGCGTTTTAAACAATTTTGTTATTTCATGTGTATGGTGGTGTTTGTTGGCCGGAAAACGCCACTACGGCAACGCCACCACCAGGACCACCATGGCCGGGATCTTGTCGGGGACCCCACCAAACTCCTACGTGGGTCCCACAGCCCTAAGAGTGGTCGAAAACAGTTTTATTACGCGCGAAAGAGTCGTCATTTCATGTGTTTTGTATGTCGAAGCCTCGCCGGGAAACCGCCCTTGCCGGCGGTGCTACGGTCGAACCATGACCGAGTGAAGACTTTCGAGATCTCACCTAACATTGGTTGACGTCTCGCAACCCTTGGTTAAGTCGAAACAATGTTATTAAGGCGTTTTGACGTGATTTCATGTGTTGCCGTCGTCGAGTCGTAATTTGTGTGTTGACGTAATTTCGAACTGGTGGAGGGTTTTCGGCGTTCCCATGCCGTGATAACCCTTCCCCGACATCGGACAACACCAGCGAGGTTTCATGTTTGTTTGTACATGTCGGTGCGGTTTTCACGAGGAGTTATGGTTGAGTGTTGGTTTGGATTGAAACATCGCGTGGCGATGAATGGTTATGATGTCGTAGTCACGTCGCCGGTCCTCGAGACCATGACATGACCCACATACGGACTGAGCCGAGCCTATGATTCGCGATGAGGCTTATAAATATTGTGTTTTCAAAACCGAGAGAGAGAGTATTCGTTTTTTTCGATTAAATTGTCGCGTTGTTCAAGTCATTTAAAACATTGGGAAATGATAAGGTTAAACCTAGTTTAGTTAATGAATTGACCTATTAATACGAGTTTAGACCTTGTCGGGTAGCGGGAAACTTCGGGGATACGCGTTAGGATTCGCGGGAGCGTTGTACGCGGGTTACGATAGTTCGGGTAAGTACATTTGCCTTAAAAAGCATTTGTACGTTAGTATGCCAGTTTAGAAAATATCATGTGATTCATTTTCACTTCCTTGTGTTTGTTACTATCGAATTATTGGCTTTCCATTCCTTATTCCTTGTATGTGTGTTCTTGGCATAAGTGAGTGTCTCGAAGGTACATGCGGCCTGCACTAGAAAGGATAAAACGCGGGCACTCGAGCGCACGAGTGTTTGACCACCCCTAGTGATTGTGTGATACCATGTACTGGATTGTTGTGGATATTGTTGTGGATTGTTGTGGTATTGTTGTGGAATATAGACCACTTATGGCCTCTCTTGACTCGTAGAACACGCATGTTTCGATTGCTTTCATTTTCAGTCTGTCTATCATGCATTCTTGTTTATTCAAATTCCTATCTTTCAGCACCCGCATGATATTTAGGCTTGCCTTGGTTGTTATTTCATGAATTCTTGTTATATTCTTCGGCATTACTTTCGATTTTCTCTCGGTTGCTCACCGTCTAGTTTGTGACGGTGGGTGCGGAATAGGGCGGAGTGCGGTAGAGGCAAAGGACCTTGCCTAGGAGACTTTTGTGGCATTTGGACTTGGAGACTACCTTGTAGGTTTCCATATGTTTTGTTTTATGTATATCGTTTATATATATGGTTGTTTTAGAAGCCAGGGAATATGTTTTGAGGTGGATTCCATCAATCCATTTTGTTGACTTAGAATTGAACATATTGGGGTTTTCCACATTTATATAGGTTCCTAATTTCCCTTTGATTGAGTTATTTCCCACTATTTGATAAAAATATGAATTTTTGCTTCCATTTGTATTATAATTGCAATAACTCTTTCATAAAACTTGAAATTTGATGATTTGAGGTGACTAGGCTCGTCAGGCTTGCCGAGCACTGACTCGGGACCTGCACGGGTCTAGGCCGGGCGTACCCGAATGCATTGGGAATTTGGGACCGTCACAAGTACATCGCCTAATAATCAAAAGGGTTCAAGTCTCAAAAGTGGTTTAATTTGAACTCATTTCCACAATAAAAAAAACACTCAACAAGGTTTCGAGCGACTCTATATGTAACAAAATAACTCTAAACATGCCTAGAATCTATAATGCAACAAAAAAGAAAAAAGAAGAATAAAAAATTTAAAAAAAAATGCATGAACTACTATAAACTACTACTAACCTAAATGATGTAATGCATAACATGTCATAACAAGAAAATAATGTGAAAAGAATATAAACATACGACCATAACTTACCAAACCCATGGAATACGCATAAAAATAATGAAAATGATCATACCTGTCATGCGCAAATTACATTCATCCAACACTCCACTATACCTGAAACACCCCCAAACTTATCTCAAACCTTGTCCTCAAGGTTTAAAACAAGAATGAGGCTATCAAACTACAACATGAAGGGAAAAGATGTGAAAAGAACATGGAAGTGGAAGAATAAGTAAGGGAAAATGACATGCTAGAATAAACACACAAAACCTAATGGACTATAATATCTCATGAAATATAAAGCAAGGTGATAACAGTGCACAACTCAGGAAATCTAAGGAATATATATCTAATTACCTCCAGCAAACTCAAAAACTAACCTAATAATCTAAAACCTAGAACTTACCAGATCCCAATTAGACTAACCAAACATAACAAGCATGGAGCCTTAGCAGTGATGTCGGGCTCTCAACTCCGGTGTTTCAACAAAAGTGTATCAAACACCTGTAAATAGTCACAAATGGGATAAGATGAGTTCACTAAATAAAAAAAATTAACAAACTGAAAAGTAAAAGATAGAAACTTGGGCTGCCTCCCAATAGCGCTTTTGTTTAAAGTCATTGGCTCGACTTCAGATTCATGCATCTCAGGTCACGCTATCCCACTCAAGCATGTCTCAAATGGTTCTTGTCTGCGCAGCTCCCTCAGGGGGAAGAAGAACGATATGCATAAAATTTAAATAAATAAATAAAAAGAAAAGAAAAACCTAAATTAAGTAAGACCTAGTCCTCGGCAACGGCGCCAAAATTTGACGCGCGTCATAACACGTCAAATATAATTCCCGATTCTACACCGAAAACTACAAAGATTGTAGTAGTGGTAAGCTCGGGATCGAACCTTAAGGACTAGACTACTGACTTAAGTTTCTAGGGGGAGAAGAGAAGAACAAGAAATTAAATGCCTAGGTATCCAGCTTCACGGTTTACACCAATCAACTTGGGAACGATTCCATTATTCCTCGGTTTATAAAAGATATGAAACTAACCTATGATCTAGTGCAGCTATAGACCCGGTGAAGCACTCGGTTCCTCGCACTTCCTGATCTCGATAGCCAAGGTACGACCGTTTACTACTTCCCTTACCAAACACGCAACCTGATCGCTAGTGCTCCAGATTTAACGCTTTGGTTGCATTACTTCGATTCGTGAATGCACTACACCTAGACAACCGGATCGCTAGTGCTCCCGATTTAGCCTAGATTTCTATGGTATTCAACCGGTCCCAAAAGGGTCTAATCAATTGGTAAGGTCAATTACCACTAGTGTGGTCTTATTGCACAAGCACTGGTGCTTATGACTCACTGACATATAAATTAAGGTTTAAACTAGTGTTTAACCTCAATTTTCAAACAATACCAAAGAAAATAAATCATAAAAGAATCAATAAAATCATGCATAGATAAACCTCCTGATGGAGTCCCAAGTCACAAGGCTCGACCGATCCACCTTCAACCTAGTTGAAGGGGATTAACTAAACTAAACCCTAGTTCAAAAATAAAACAATAGACTAAACAAAAAGTAAAACTAAGGTTCCCCTCTTCTTCTCTAAGACCTAATATATATATATCTTCCTAAATTTTGGTCTCTAGAGGTGAGAAAAACCAATTTTCGTAGTTTTGGGAGTTTCTTGGTGTTCGTGACACGTGGCAGCATGTGACTGGGTGTTTTTCTGTGTTCTGATGACGTGTCGTCAGTTGATTGGAGGAGCTGATTGCGTGGCTGACGTGGCGGCGTTTGATAGGCCAAGAAGCTGGTGTGTGATGTGATGTGGATGACTGGACCGAACACATGGCGGGCTCTGGTTGGCTGGAAAGACTGTTGATGACGCGCTGGACCAGTGAGAAGCGGACACTCGGTGGATGAGTTGGTGGAGAGGACTCGCGCGACTATCACCAAATTTCTGGGAGTTCGTACTAAAGCGCATCTTGAGGCAGATCGAGCGACCGAGACGATGAGCTGCTGGGCTTGGCCACGTGGCGAACGGTGATTGGTTCGGATGGGAGACGTGGCGCGAGCTCATTGGTGCTGTGGCTATTTATGACACGGTCTATCCAATGGAGATGTGACACGTGGCATATAAGTACCCAACTCTCTTGTATGCTTCGAAACAAACCCTCCGGTGTCCGATTTCCGCAAGTGTATACTCTATTCTGAGTATTTTTCCACTCCAGATCCAACTGTGCACTCCGTTTCTCCTAAAAACAAAAATTAAATATAATTAGATATATATTGTCATATTATTTCATTAAATCACTAATTTCCTAAAATATGTATTTATCACTATAAAATAAGATAATTATAGTCTAATTACACCTGATAACCTATACTAAATAATGCTTAAATGAACACTTATCATGTATGTGCGCGTATCTCAATATGATTGAAGGGAGAACAAGTGTATGTCATTTCTACATATAGTTGTTTGAATCTAAAAAGAAGGCCAAATTGATTAAAATATCATAATCTTTCACAACTTTTGTTAACGTTTTGAGTTTTGTTATTATATCTAACCTTTCTAAATTTTTTAATTTGTATCCTAAACTACTTTTAAACTCTAAATTAAATTATGTGACACTTAAATAATACATTTAAATCATAAAATTAATAATTATTTTGATAATTATGAGTGATAAGGTGGCTTCTCAAACCCAAGGTGTCACGTCATCAAAGCTTAAGTTAAAAGTGACGCGGGATACAAATCAAAACATAAAAAGGTTAGAATATAATAACAAATTTCAAAATGTTAAGATATAATAACAAAAGTTGTGAAAGGTTAGGATTTTTTATTTTATTTTTATAACCATAGGTGTCCACACCCTTCAGGTACGACTAATCCCATAGGACTAAGTCAGTGACACCACACCCATCAGGCGAGAGAATCAAATAAATAATGGCTTCAACCGTGAGCGCCAGGATTCGAACTCGAGAGGCCTCACTTGAAGAACATTTGACGACCCTAGTTCTACAAACCTAAAACTGGATCCCCTCCCGGCCTAGACTTACGTAGACCCCGAGTCCCTCTCGCATAGTCAACATAAATCTAGTCAGCCTTACCTTACCTTTTCCCATTTATACAATAATTTAAGATGAGATCATTAATATTAGTGAGTTATTCAAAGATAAGCGGAAGCATTTAACATCTCCAATTAATATAACAACCTCAAGACATAAGTTAGGATAACCTTGAAATGTAAAACCCCAGCAAATATATACATCATTACCAAAAGTCATATCACAGGAGACAATATCATCATATCCATGTCCCATGGTCTCTCATTTTCCAAAACCCATTTTCAAAACATATAACACTATAATACAAAACAAACCTATATCGAGTCCAAAGATAGAACAGCTCTGCTATCCTCAAAGTAAATCACTAAGCTGAGCTTTCCCTTTGCTCGACTGTGGATCTGTACTTAGTCAAACACAAGAATGACTAGTCCCAGGTAAGTAACACCAAGCAGGATGTTTAACAGTCAATATTCATGTGGATAGAAAGAAAATGATAGGGAATGCATGAATAAATAACGACTGAAAATAAATCTGAAAGCAATCGACAATGAGTGTGTAGGAATCAAAAGGAAATACGCAAGTGGTCCTGACTTAGTGAAACAGTCGTTTAAGTCGAGGAGAAACATCTATCAAGCTCTTGCGGAGCCAAGGCAATTCACCATCCCAACTCGGACTTTTAGGACGTGGCCAACTCACAACATCCTAAAATCCACGCAAATATGAATTCTTCAGCAATCTAGTGAAGTAATTTGTACTCGTATATAGGAACCAAAAAATCATCTCGTGAATATCAAGTTCCAAAATAGTAACGTGCATCCCCCCAAATCTCAAGGATCACGCTGACTCACTTGCCCTTGGACCACTCAATCAGAATAGAGTTCTAAAACAGGATAGAGCAATAATAAAAATAAATTAAAGCTAAAAGAAATAACTGTAAATTTCTCCACTGGTTTACTTACTTGTGTCCAACGGTACTACGCACTCACACGCTTCCAATAATTACCCTGCATACCCAATTATATTATGGTTAAGCTCTAACTGAAACCAAATCATGAAACATAGTGAAAACTGCGACCAAAGTACGCTCGAGAGGTAGTTCCAAATATAATTATTTATAACTGCAACTAACTTCAATTAACTAACTTGGGGTAACTTTTTAACCTTGAAAACCTCAATATTTGTCATACTGACAAAAAAAAAAAACTTGTAGTACGCATTTCGTACTTTTCATAGACTCTGAGAACACTCAAATCAGATAAAAAACATAGGAGTTATGAATTTTTTCGTATGGCCTGTTGACAATGCAAACTTTATTTGTTTTGAACTATCAACTCTTCTCCAAATCAATATTTTCGTAGTGAAATCCTCAAATCACGCCAATAAACACTACAAAACCATTCGATACCAACTTTTAACTATTTCCACAGCCTGTGGAGTCAATTAAAATCAAAATCAATATTTAATTCATTCACAATTCTAATATAAATCAATATCAACTGCAAAAACATCTTTAAAATTGTTATCAACTAAGTTGTATCACTTCAAATCACAAAAACCCTATCCCACATCGGTGAATTTATCCAAAATTGATGCAAATCAATCTAATACATCAATTCACAACAATTGATACCAATTCCTACGAAAACCCCGTGAAAGAAACCAAAAAAATCACGAGATTTCTAATTGAATTGAGGAAAAACACCTTACATTGAGATTTTACCAGATTTCGGATTGAATCCCCTCATTTCTACCGCTACAACTTAGCTCAAACTAACCGTTTCGCAATGACCTACTGTTTTGTGGAGAGAAACCGGATAAAAATTGGATGTATGGATGTCCAGGGGCGAGAGAATGAGTCGAGGATTTTAAAAACATCGAAGCATATTTGCTTATATTGAAAACAACGAATCGATCAACTTTTTTTCATATATATATAAACCATCATCTGCTTGTTAGCAGTTTAATTTCTTTTTCATTTATTAATTCTCATAAATTTTTATTTTGACGGTTTTTAATTTTCGGTGCCCGTTTTGAATTCGATTTTCCTCCAAATTGAGCCAAACTCTCAGCAAAACAGTCCATCTTCATAAAATGCCCATAACACTGGTCTTTGTCACACCAAAACTGTAATGGCCGATCAGCTCAGTGGTACATGACTCACCAAACCTGTCCTCTTAAGCCTCCAAGACGCAAGTTCGAGTCGTGGGGGCGAAAGACTGCGCCTCACGTGAGAGACCTGCGGGTGCACGTAGGGGGGACGCAAATGGTGTGGGTCAAGTGCCCACACTACCTGTGCGGTCCAGCTGGTGCATCTTGCGAGGTGGGCTGGGCCGTTACATAAAAAAGGTCCAGCTCAGTGGTATACGACTCGCCAAACCTGTCCTCTTAAGCCTCCAGGACACAGGTTCGAGTCGTGGGGAGCGAAAGACTTATGTAACCCCACAAGGCGCACCAACTGGACCGCACAGGCAGTGTGGGCACCCGGCCCACACCATCTGTGTCCCCCCATGTGCACCCGCAGGTCTCTCACGTGAGGCGCAGTCTTTCGCCCCCCACGACTCGAACCTACGTCTTGGAGGCTTAAGAGGACAGGTTTGGCGAGTCGTGTACCACTGAGCTGGACGCAGATAGTGTCGGCCGGGTGCACACACTGCCTGTGCGGTCCAACTGGCGTGCCTTGCGGTGCGGGCTGGGCTGTTACATAAAAAGGCGCCTTTTATGTAACCATCTGGGTCCCCCCCACGTGCACCCGCAGGTTTCTCACGTGAGGCTTAAGAGGACAGGTTTGGCAAGTCGTGTACTACCGAGCTGGTCCATATGTAACGGCCCAGCCCGCCCCGCAAGGCGCACCAGCTGGACCGCACAGGTAGTGTGGGCACCCGGCCTACACCATCCGCATCCCCCCATGTGCACCCGCAAGTCTCTCACGTGAGGCGCAGTTTTTCACCCCCACGACTCGAACCTGCGTCTTGGAGGCTTAAGAGGACAGGTTTTGCGAGTTGCGCCTCACGTGAGAGACCTACGGGTGCACGTGGGGGGACGCAGATGGTGTGGGCCGGGTGCCCACACTGCCTGTGCGATCCGGCTGACGCACCTTGCGGGGCGGGCTAGGCCGTTACGTATGAACCAGCTCAGTGGTATACGACTCACCAAACCTGTCCTCTTAAGCCTCCGGGACGCAGATTCGAGTCGTGGGGGCGAAAGACTACGCCTCACGTGATAGACCTGCGAGTGCACGTGGGGGAGACGCAGATGGTGTGGGCCGGGTGTCCACACTACCTGTGAAGTCACACTGCCTGTGCGGTCCAGCTGGCGCGCCTTGCGGGGCCGGCTGGGCCGTTACAAAAACCTATGTCTTAACTTTGTCCATGTCATACTAAGACCAATTTTCTTACCATAATTAACCAAATTTTTCGTACCACATTTAATTATCATATTTTGTCAGTGTTTTTATTCAATTTGTCCCCCGAGCAACTAAATACCCAACCACAGTTCGCCCCGAATTCCGAAAATCGCATTTCCTCGAGCCGAGCCCATTTCTTCATGCCAATGCTCTCACTCAAACGCCCTCACACGTTTGGAACATTGGAGTTTAATTTTGCGTAAATAAATAATAATAATAATAATAATAATAATAATAATAATACAAAACACCAACCAAAAATAACATACATCGGTGTCAACTACCAAGAATTGTTCATATGTATCATGGCAAGAGGTCCACGTATGACCTAAAATGACACGTGACACGAGTTAGATTTTAGGTCTTTACAAACATACCCTTGTACGACCCCAACGCCATTCCACCGCACCCTCCTGGTGTGGTTAGGATATTTTAACCAATTAATCATAAAAAGAAAATGAGAAGACCTTAAATTAACCAATATAACGGGTTGGCCAAACAATATGGGTGAGCTTGGGTTTGTGTGGGTTAAACGTATGATCTCATGTTCAATTCTTCATGTCATTAGGGTACGCTTAGGCCAATTGCACCAGGGCCTCGTGAGAAAAGTTCGACTCGTTTGGATACGCGCGCACACACATATATCACTATCACTAAAAAAGATGGCTTCCCGAATCGACTACTACTTTCGTCGTAGTTTACACGTGTGTGCCACACGTATGTATTACAATCTTGAGTCGTTTGATCAACGTGAAAATTTGTGACCAAAATCTTACCCTCTTTAGACTTTGCTTGTTCATCAAGCTTTCTTTGTCCTTCTCTTCAATCTCCTCGTCTCGTCTACGGCTCTGGCTCCATTTTGAATCGCAGACCCTGAAATTGAGCCAAACTCTTATCCAACCCGACACAAACGAAGAAGACTATATCGTTTTAGATTAAGCAGATTCTCAATTAGGGATTTTTACGCTTTTTCTTTATTCATTACTAAGCTTTGATGTTTGAAAGATTGGGCCTGGGTGATGGTGATGGTGATGGTGATGTGAGTGGTTTTATGTGTTTGAAGCTCTGATGTTGGTGTAGTAGAGAATGGGAGCTGAGTCTGAGAAGGGCGACGGAGACGGTTCAATTACATTGGTGAGCAATTCGGTGCTTGTACAAGTTCAGTGTTTTTTCGCTTCAATCTCGTTCAATCCACTTGGGCTCTAATTTCTCCTATTGTGCCTATGATTTTCTCTAACTCTCCCAAAAGTGGTTTGAGTTAGATTTGTAGGAGTATTTAGTTTCTTATTTATCCAAGGTTTTGTTAGTGATTTTGTTGAAGACCTAGGTGATGTAACCCAATCAATGAAATTCCTATATTTTTAGCTTATTATTTATGAAATTTCAATGAGTTTATATGAATTTAGATACTAGAAATTACTTAGGTGAGTTTTCTATTAAAAAAATGAGTTGTTTTTTATTTCTTTGAGTATTTTTTGGTTGCGCTATTTTTGTTTCATCACTTCATCCCTTGAAGTTGGACCTTTGGCTCAATGGTTTGGCACCTTGCTGATTCTCTATAGGGACAAAAATGAAATTCATTTTGAATGGATAAATGAATGCAAAGAGAGTAAAGTTAGATGTTTATAACGAAAGAGTGCACGACCTATTGGACGATACAATATCTAGAGAGCTCGGTACTTCATTCAAGCGTTTACCATTTTATTTTACCTTGTAAGCTCTTTGCACTTATCTTCTAAAACCTAATTCCTTTTCATTGGTTCAGTTCAACGTAACATGTTCCTGTTCATTGCGGGTGATAAGGACGTTTAATTTGGATTTTTCTATTGATCTCAATTCACTTTCATTCTATTTTTAGGCACAGTGTGAAGGATTTATAGAGTGTAACATAGTATGTGTTACTTTTAACTAGATGTTAATTTCTACAATTTTTTTTTGTTGCAGGAATATAATATGACGCGTTAGAAAGTATGGGAGACATCCAGTCACTGTAGCTCAAGAAGGAGAATCTCATTTCTCTTACATTTAACAACTCCGAAAATACGTAATATGTGATCATTTTTTCTTCTTTATTTGTGTTTTATTTTCTTAATTTAGTTATCTGGTTTCACATTGCTTACAAGTTTGATCTAGAGTTTAGAGAAAATTTGGATTATATGACCCATTAAAGATAGGTTGTGTGCAATTTTTAAAATTAAAGTTATTGAAGAAAGGCCTAAAAAGTATTAGCAAATGGGGGAATGTCTTTTGCAGATGATATATGCATGGAGCATCTCCTATTTTGTGACTTTGGACGAGCTAACCCTCTTTGCATGAGGTGAAGATGCAGGTAAGGTAACACGTTTCTTTTTTTTTTTATTATCAGCTTTTGCATTTTCTGCTCACCACCTGATGCCATCTTCGTCTATCTAAGCTGGTAATTCGGCTATAGGAATAAAGCTTTCATAACTGATAACTGAAAGATTTAATCCCCTTTATGTTAGTAGTAGCTGTATATGGTGTGTTGGATGTTCCCCTCTTGTATTGTATTATTTTTTGTAGAGCTTGCTTTTTCGTTCTTTATTTTATGTTTTGTATGTCTTGTGATTATGAAAATTGATGATTATTTATTCATGTAGATTGAGCTTTCTCTGTGTACTAGCTTGGTTATCCTATTCCGATTAGGATATTGTTGTTTGGTTACTTTGGTATTAAAGCCTTGAGCAATTAAAAGCACATGCTTATGTATAGAGATTGTTCATAAATTAATTTCAAAACTATTTGTTTATAGTTGTTTCTGCATTATCTTTATCTCTATCCCTAAAAAGACGACTTCCCCAACTGACTACTGTTTCGTCGTCGTTCTCACGTGTTGGTCTCACGTGTGTACCAGATTCGTTGGATCGACTATGAGATCTGTAATTTTGATCAAATTTCTTGTCCAACAAGCTTCTTGCTATTCGTTGCCTCTTTCTTGTCTAGCAAGCTTTATCACGATTTTAGTTTCGATTGCTTCTCTGGTTCAATGTGAGATAGGTTCTCTATGGATGTTTTTCCCAAAGGTGTTTTGGTAACCCGACTTACCAGTTCATAGTTTTTTTAGGTTGTAGTTCATGACTGATTTTGATCCCAGTTTGATTGCTTTGGGTGTTTCTATTTGATTTGTTGACTTGTTTATGATGAATTGTGAATTTCAGGCAGAAGGTGAGGTTTACGAAGGGGAATAAGGCGAAGGAGAGAGATTCACAAGGCTAGATCTTTAATTTTGTTTTTTTCCCAAGATAGCTACCTGCCCTCTTTTCTCTCTTTCGATTTCTCTCAACTTTAGAAGCAAAGAGAAGATTTCGCTGCCCGATTTCTCTCCAACTTTAGAAAAGAAAAAGAGAAAAGATTTGAGGTGAACAAACGAGAAGGAGAAGGATGCGAAGGGGATTTCGTGCTAGGTTTGGTACAGGGTGAGTTCATTGTTTTTAGGTGCTGATCATTTTTGTCTTTGTGATTTGGATCGAATGCGAAGGGGATTTCTTGCTAGGTTGGGTTTGCTTGATTTTTAAAGGGTTGTGAGTCCTTGTCGGAAGATTTTGAGATCTGTGAAGGGATTTCTGACTACAGATGGTCAACCATAAGATTTCTCCCAATGGCATGTTGTTGCTCCCTGGCCTATGTTTAATTGATGCACTAGATAACAGAGATTTAGTAAAGTATGTTGTTTAAGTGGTTTCTGAGTTAGTTTTGTGAATTGGTTGTGAAGCTCTAATATAAAATTGGTTGGTTTCGTCAATGTCGTGGTCATGTTTTACTTCCATTATATTCATTCGTTGTTGTAGTTGAGGTGAAGAATCGAGAAAGAGAACACTCTACAATCTGCTTCGACTGTTGACATGGGATCTCAATCTCGGGTACAAGGTGTGTTCATTTTTTTAGGTGCTAAACTTTTTGGTCTTTTTGATTTGGATTGGATGCGAAGGGGATTTCTTGCTGTGTTCTGTGTTTATTTTTCGGACTTTCTTTTATGCATCAATTAATGTTTTATTTCGATATTTGGTTGACTTTGGATTTTCTTTTTTTGTCAAGGGATTTTGGTGTTGATTGTTTGATGAGTCGGCATTTTTTTTTGTTTTTTTTTTACTTAAGAAATGCCTCTTGCATTGAAGTTAGGTTTTGAGGAAAGCCGAGTGTAGTGGAAGTGCTACTAAAGGAAGAGCTTGGCTATCTCTGTGCTTTTCCTTGTTAGAAGCTTTGAATTTGTGGGTCTTTTTTGTTATTAGGGATTATTCTACTTAAGTATATAGAAATAACAAGCTCATGTAGTTGATCCCAATTAATTTGGGACTAAAGCTATGTTGTTGTTATTAGGTATTTTTGTAACATTATTTTACTACTATGTATTGGATTTATGATCTCTTTGTGAGTTTCCAATGTTAACACTGTAGTTTACATTATTCTTGATCCCTACTTTTTGGTACAAGTTCTTCAAAGCACATTATTTTTTTGTTTTAGAGATTGGCTACAAATTTGTAGAGTAATAGCAATTGTTGTTTTAGTTCTAGGGATTGACTGGTTTGATTCTTCATGATATTGAATTGTGCTGGGGTAAAATTCGTGTTGTATTCTCTCATTTTACAAGCATCGTTTCTCATATTCTGAATCTTTAATCATCAATCGAGTCTGATTAGTTGTTTTGTTGGGGCTTCAATGCTTGATTTGATTTTTTGAGATTCAGTTCAGTTTCTTAATGGATTCGAGAATATTGTTTTGAATGCATTATGATTGTTTGAGTATAATGGACAATGAGTTTGTTCATACTCGTAGACATTGACAATTATAAAGGGATTTACTCGTCCAATCATCTCTCCATCAAATGTTTCGTCTTCTTCACCAATTCAACCATTACGTCCTTGTACCCATCTTTTTTCTTTTCTTAACCTAGACAATAGAATGAGTAGGTTTACAAGTGCTTTTGAAGGTTTTCTTGTTTGCTAATATGAATGTTATGTGTTTTTATGGTCTTGTTGAATAGGATTTTGGGCATATTTACGATGATCGTAATTTAGGAATTAATTTTAGTTAAACTCATGTGGTTTTAGCTTTGATGAATTAAATCATGTTGTCTTTCTTGTGAGACACTCGCCATAAAGATTTACACCACATATTTATGTGATTCTATAATAGATCAGTTAACTTCAAATATTTGGGTCAAATTATGATAGTAATTCAATAGACGAAGTACAAGAACAGGAGTATGGTGTTATTTGTGCAAATGCTTGTTGATGTTGTTGTGAAGTCTTGAGGGCTATTTAGTTTTTTTTTCTCGACTTGTATATGTCTGAAAGTCATTATCCATAACACGGACAATACGGGAAGGTTGCGATAGGTTGGCAACCAACGTAAAATGTTGCTCGCTCTTTATGAAATAGGTCAAACAAATATAAAGGTTGGGGCGTACGTACCTGTTGCAGCAAATCAACTGCAATTGGAGAGTTTGATCCATGTAGTCGACCCCAATTAATTTAGGATTGAGGTATTTGTGTGTTGATTATTTTTATTTTTTTGGTAGGAATGTGTTGATTACTTTGATTTATAGGTTGCAATTTATTACATCATATTTAGTCCTAAATGTGTTAGTATCCGGGTGGGTTATAAATTTTGTTTGCATTTTTTTAATAGTGAGACTGAGTTGAAAGCGAAAGAATCTTCCTCATAGGATTTGAAACTTATATTGGATTATTCCTTTTTCCTCTAACAATTGTGTTCAACAAATAAAAAAACAAGTGCAACTATAACTTTTGTAGCTACTTATTGCAAATATGTGTTATTTATTTTTTAAAAAAAAATATTTGGCTAAATTCCTTAGAACGAGGCTTATTTTTACAAGTTTCTTGACATACTTAATTGACATTTTATTTTTGTGAACCATATATGTAATTGTAAAAGGTTTTCATGCGACAGAGAAAATGACTCCTTATGCGAATAAGAGAAAATCCTTTGAAAGTAAGCATATAGAAGAAAGAAATCGTGTGAAATGTTGTAGAAGACAATTATATGCTCAATTAACTCAAGAAGAAAAAGATAGAAGAAACTATGTTCGTAGGGTGTCATATCAACAAAAAAGATATCTTCAATGTATAGAGAAAGGTAATTTAACTCGTGTAAATGTAAAGTATATTTTGTTATTTTTGTTACATGCATTGTTAGTTGTCTTCTATTTTATTTATTTTTTATGATCACATGTAAAAATGTTTTATTATGTATTTTATTTTTAATAGGTTCATCATCAAAGCAAGATGGTTGTGTTAGCAATGAGATGGCAATAGATGGATTGCAATGCAAAAAGAACGTATAATTGAGAGAAATATTGGAACTAAGGTACGCATATCTTTTTATTTAGGGATAGAGAAAAGTATTGAAATTATTGTTAACAATAGTTTTCATGTGTTTGTTCTTTACATAATGATATTCAATGCACATATTGTCATAAATTTGTCTCTAATTGTGTCATAATAGGTACTATTTTTATATAGTTGATAAGGTTGTGGTCTTGTTTAGAATGTTGATAACAAGTAATTTTTTAAAGGAAGTCTCGTGGTTGCATGTTAAATTGTAACGACCCGAACTCTACCTGACCCGACTCGAGGGTAATTTAGTGATTTTCAATACTGAATGTGTGCAATGTGCTTTGTGAATTGTTTAAGTGTGAAAAGTATAGCTTAGGTTAAATGAATATTGGGCCTAACAAGAGTAAGTGGATGTAAATGATTTAGAGGCCCATAAGGGCATTTTAGTAAAATAAACAAGGTTGTATACAACCTTGCTCTAAAACCCTACCTATATAAACCTTTTATAAAGTTTGTAGCCTCTTTTGTGTTGAAACCCTAAACTTGAGAAGGGAGAGAAGTGGAGGAGGGTTGATGATGAAGAAGATGATGATGAAGTGTATGTAAGCATTCAAGAAGGTAATCACACCCTCCCCTAATCCCATCTAAGTTTTTATTTGTTGGTTTTATAAAAAAAAAAAAAAGGATTTTTTTTAATAGGGAAAATGGTCAAGGTGGTGGTGGTGGTGGCATCATCAAGGCAAGGGCGGCGGCCTCACTGTCGCCGCCGCCGCCGCTGCTGTGGGCGGTGGGGACCCATAAGGGAGCCCCATTCTCGCCGAAGAAGGGGGGTGGGAGCCCCACTAAGAGGCTCTTCTTTTCCCACCCCATTTGAACCATTGAGAGGGGAGGAAAGGGGTGGTTCGCCACCCTTCCTCCGCCTCGACGACGGCCGGACAGGGGGGCGGTGGCCCTCTGGCCAGCCGCTGGAGGCCCCCGGCGTAGTCGGCGCCAGAGGCCAGAGGGGCGAAGGGGCCCATTAGAGGGGAGCTTAAGCTCCCTTCCATGGCTCCAACAAGGGGGAGCACGAGCTTCCCCCTTGTCTGGTCAACTGCCAGTTGACCAGGGACTAAAATGTCCCTGGAATAATAAAATGAGGGGCTTAAATGTCTCAGCCCCTCTACGGCTTCATCGGAGGCGTACACGCGCACTCCGAGGGACTCGACGACAGGTCCCACCCTCGACAAAGCCCTTAAATGGTACAACCCGTTGGACCCGCACCATTAGATCCCCAAATATAAATTAACAAGTAAAATACTCAACTTTAAATTGAGTGAATTTCTTATATAGTGTTGTATGAATTGCTTAAATTTGCGAGGCGGTTCACGTAGGACCCCAAGCGCGCAAGGAGTCGGTGTAGGCATCGCAACAGGTCCAAGTAAGTGGGGAGCTTCGCTCATGCATTAAATATGGCTTAAATATTAGATAATTAGAAATTCATGTTTTGAATAGTATGACTCGGGTATGGGTTGCGTCGTGATTTTGGTTTGGATCTCTATTATCTATGGAATTGTGAATGCACTGTTTTGCCCTTCATGTTATTCGATGCCCCAGAATGTTTGTGGAGTTCCACCGCGGGCTAATGCCCCAGAATGTTTGTGGTAGTTCACCACCGAGGGTTTTACTTGACTAATAGAATGCATAAGGTGAACCATTCGAGGGTAAGGGTTTGGAGTTACATCCTTTGATACTTGATTGTTCTTTGAGACGTGTAGCGGTGACGGTTTGGATAAAATTACTTTTGTTTTGGTGCCATTATTTAGAAGGCGCAACGGCCATTGCGTTTCCACTAGTTATTGTACCAACCTAAAAGTAGAGGATTCGGTCACCGGATCCTTACCAATATTTAGTTCGCATTGAATGAAACAACGGACTATATTAGTATATATCTATCGCATTTCATTTAAACCTTTTATTTGACTTTCTATGTATGTCATGTGTAGATTTTTATAAACTAAGAGTGGTGAATATTATCATGCATGAAATGAATGAATGTTTATTATATGTGTTGTGAAACCTTCATGCTTTTATGTATATTATGGTGAATGAATTACGACTTGAAATATTGATACTTAGACTATATGATGATTAGTTTGGTAATGGAAATTCTATTTATATGTTTCTTCTTAGAAAATGAATTTATTTCCATAACTATGAGGAACATGAACAATATCTATACTCGTACATAATCATGTGTTCATTTATATACTTATGTTTGGTTATGAATTACATTTATTTGGCTTTTACATGATGTGTTGTGAGTATGGATTTGATGTCATATTAGAACTTGTATGAGTACTAGGTAGTACTTACATATTTAATGTTTGAGCGAGTCTTTCCTCTTATTGAGCACCGTTGGTTCTTTAGCTCATCCCACTTTACCCTACAGGTCCATCTACCAGCGTGATAGACAAAAAAGGCAAAGGAAAGGATCTATCTTAAAGTTCCCTTATATGTGAGCCTTGTATAATATTAGTATATTGTTATTATTGATCGTTTTGTAAACTTCGTACGTGGATTGTAATTTAAAACTTAGTT
The DNA here is from genome assembly GCA_039657345.1 of Stephania japonica. Lineage (NCBI taxonomy): Eukaryota > Viridiplantae > Streptophyta > Magnoliopsida > Ranunculales > Menispermaceae > Stephania > Stephania japonica. The sequence goes on from CM077562.1 coordinate 12,507,146, forward strand.
AATGGTTTTGAACTTTTATGATGTTATTATGAAATTGTGTAAGACTTTAGGATATTAAAGATGATAGATCTTATTATGATATACAAGATAATATGGTTTTATTATGATTATCTTTCACACTCTTATTACCATATATCTTGTTAGATTGATTATTCCGCAGGTTTATTCAGGCGTGTCAAGCCGTTATTTGGGCCTGGTTCAGGTATCGGGTCTAGGTAACGGTTTGGGCCGGGCGACTTGACCCTAGGTCAGGGGCGGGTCGTCACATAAATAGAAGTGTACAAGAAGTTTTCGTGTGTTTGTTCGTTTTGGATCCCTATTGTTATATACTCATTTTCAATGTTTGGTTAATTATTCATCTTTTATGTTATTTCATGGTAGGTCGTCATTAAGTCATCTAGAATAGTGATGGTTTCAAGCTTTTTATATTTGTGTTTCATATTTCGTTAACGCTTGCAATTTTTCTCTTTAGGAATATAATATGTAATTTGTATGAGTGCTAGATGTGTTGTTTGTAACTATATATTCATGCATTCTTAAGTGGTTCGAATTTGAACGGTGTGAATTTGACAATATAAGTTAGTGATCAAATGATGGGCAATCCTAATGCAAAGCGATTGGATGAAAACTCCATTAACTTAGGAGGTAATGTCATAATTCGTAGAGTTGTTTGCAAATTAAATAAATGTTAGGATTACATTCATCTGGATAAAGTGTTTTACTACGAATGAGGATGTCTTTGTAGGAAACAATGAGGGAAATGAATTGTTGATAAATGAGTATTGTAACGATATAGATGAAGAAGAAGAGGAAGAAGAAGTGTTTGGTAATGTACTCACTGAGCCTTTCGTGTTACCAGAAAGTACATATTGTAGTCATTGCTATGCCAAAAAATTTACTTATGAGAGTCGAGGTTTTTGTTGTTGTGATGGAGCAGTGGCTCTGGCAATCAATGATGCACTAGATAAATTATATGCATTATTCACAACAATATGTGATGAGTCGAAGCATTTTCGGAAATACATTCGTGGCTACAATAATAACTTCTCCTTTACATCATTTGGAGTGAAATTAGATGACAATGTTAGTAAAAAAAATAAAGGCATTTATGCATTTATAATTCAAGGTCAAGTATGCCATTATATAAATCAATTACTCCCATGCAATGACCAGCCATCATATTTACAACTTTATTTTTTTGATACAGAGCATGAAGTAGAGAATCGCATTGGAATATTTGATAATTTGAATAAGATAGTGTTGTTAACGTTAATTAACATATTTGCAGTCAATCCATACACCAAATTCTTTTAGAGCTTAAGCTCAATATCAAATTTAAGCAATCAAGATATATGTATTCGATCAGATCCATCAGTCGATCAAAGAGTATATAACTTACCTGAAGCATCCCAAGTCACTGCAGTATGGATAGAGAGCAGTCACGAAATTCAACCTACAAATCGAGATATCATCGTTCATAGCCATAGTGGTAACAGTCATAGAGTTAATTATCTTTATGGATGTTATGATCCATTACAATATCCATTATTATTTCCATACGGTGAAACTGGTTGGAATGAATTTGTTAAGAAGAGAAACAATAGCAACAGTTTTTCAAATTGCAATCAACACAATGATGTTGATGACGTTAGTTGTGCGAATGATTTGTTACTTGAAGAAAGACCAAGTAAGGACATTATTTGAGTGTGTGTTAGTTATTTTCCTTATTTAGTTGACCATTATTATTTTGTTTTATTTACAAGTAATTCTTGCGAAAACGATGTTTATTTCATTGTTTAGGTGGTCAACGAAGATGCCGGAAAAATGTTGTATCTTGTAGGAAGTATTATTGTTACAAGCTTCAAATAAGGCCCTTAAAAAAAGTGTGATATTACATGCAGACCATTTACTTAAACAATATGTTGTGAATATGTACGTAAAATTAGAAAATTCAAGATTGGATTATATTCGTCTCAATCAAAAACAAATTAGAGCGGAACTTTATCATGGTATAATTGATAGCATCGGGATTGGTGAAAGTAATGGTTCACGAATTAAACACCGAGTTATCTTACTTGCATCGTTTATTGGTAGACCAAGAGATATGAGAAAACGATATATGGATGCGATGAGTTTAGTGCAACGATTTGGGAAGCCAGATATTTTCTTGATAATGACATGTAATCCAAAGTGGAAGGAGATAAAAAATGAATTAAGGTTTAATGACGAGGCACAAAATAGGCCAGATCTTGCAATAAGGATTTTTCGTGCGAAGTTGGAAGAATTGAAAAAAGATATTAAAAAAAACATATTTGGTCATGTGACGACATGCGATTATGTAGTAGAATTTCAAAAAAGGGGATTGCCACATGTTCATTTTTTGATCATTCTCAAATCAAATTCAAAATCAGTGATCCATCTACTTTTGATAGATATGTGTGCAAAGAAATACCAAACAAAGCAAAGCATCGTCATTTAAATGAACTTGTAATAAAACATATGATGCATGGCCCATGTGGATCATTAAATTCAAATAATGTTTGCATGCTTGCAGAAGGAAAGTGCAAAAATCACTATCTCAAACAATTTTGTGAGTACACATGTCATGATATTGATTCTTATCCACAATATCGACGAAGAAACGACGGAAAGGTAGAAAAAGTTAGAAGATCCGATTTGGATAATCGTTGGGTGGTCCCTTATAATCCGTATTTGCTATCTAAATATGATTGTCACTTAAATGTGGAAATTTATTCAACAATAAAAGCAGTTAAGTATCTATACAAATACGTTTACAAGGGTCATGATTGAATTACATTTGAAGTACATTCGGAGAATGCAGATAACCATATTGATGAAATTGAAAGGTTTCAATTAGCGTGTTTGGTTTTACCTCCTGAAGTGATGTGACGATTGTATAGCTTTCCATTAAATAAGATATATCCTTCAGTTATAACATTGCAATTACATTTAGATGGGAAGCAAATGGTGTCGTTTGGAGATTGTCATATGTTGGAAGATGTGGTGAATAATGACATTAAATGTGCGTCAATGCTAACAGAATATTTTGCACTTAATAAAGTGGATGAATTCACAAGAAGTTTGTTGTACAGACAAATACCTGAGTACTATGTTTGGAATCGACAATCGAAGACATGGAAGCGGCGGAAACATGGTACTGTTATTGGAAGAATAGTTTTTGCGAGCCCAAACGAAGGAGAGAGGTATTATTTGCGGTTGTTACTAAACCACGTAAAAGGTTGCACATCTTTTGAAGAATTAAAAACTGTTAACGGTGTAGTGTTTGATTCTTTCCACTAAGCTGCTTAATTAAATCGTTTCTTGGAAGCAGATGATTGCTTAGAATCTTGTATTGAAGAGTCTTCTAAGTATCAAATGTCATTTGCGTTACGACGATTGTTTGCAACAATATTATCTTTTTGTAACCCTGAAAGTGCTAGGCAGTTGTGGGGTAAATTCAGGGAGTATATGTGTGAAGACTATCTTCATTTGAACTTGAACATTCATATGGCCGAGAAGAAAGCATTATTGCATGTCAGTCAAATGTTGCAAGCAATTGGAAAGAGTTTGGCAGATTTTAATATGCAACAGGAATTACTTAATGTTGAACGAGATGTCAATTATATGCAAGAAATAAATAAGGAATTGGAAATTAAAGCTTCTGATGATGACGTCAAGATTATAAGAATGTTGAATGAGCGCCAGAAGTATACATATGACTGCATTGTTAATAAAGTACTTAAGAATGAAGGAGTGTTCTTTATAGATTGTCCAGGTGGGACAGGCAAGACTTTATTATATAGAGCATTATTGGCAACAGTAAGAAGAAAGGATTATATTGCTTTAGCGACAACATCATCTGTCGTTGTTGCATTAATTTTGCCTGGAGGTCGCAGAGCTCACTTAAGATTCAAACTCCCTATTAATACTAAAGATAATCAAACATGAAATGTAAGTAAACAGTCAGACCTAGCAAGGTTGTTGGTGCTAACGAGATTAATTATATGGGATGAGGCTCCAATGGTTCATAAACACTCAATCGAAGCTTTTGATCGTTTGCTTAAGGATGTCTGCGATAATGAGAACTCATTTGAAGGAAAAGTTATCTTTGGTGGTGACTTCAGACAAATATTGCCAGTAATTCGGAGAGGGATTAAGCAAGAGATAATTGACTCGTGTGTGGTCAAATCATATCTTTGGACCCAAATGAAGAGAATAAAATTGTTTGAAAATATGCGTGCAAAATTTGACCAAGTTTTTTTCAGAATATCTACTTTGTGTTGGGAATGAGGTGGAGAGAGAATATAAAGATCGTCACATTAAAATTCCATCGAAAATTATTATTCCTTATACGAACGTGAAAACATCGTTGCGACATTTAATCAATCATATTTTTGGCCGATTGGCCGATTATGCGAATAATTTGGATGTCAGGACATCCAGAGCTATACTAACAACAAAGAATGAATTTGTAGATGAAATTAATCTGTTACTTATAGAAGAATTTGTTAGAGATACAGTTAGGTATTACAGTTTTGATCAAACGTGTTCCATTGCATAAGCCTCCATATGAGTTAATTTTGAAGAAAAATTGTCCTATCATGCTATTACGAGACTTAAATCCTACTGAAGGCTTATGCAATGGAACACGTTTGATATGTCGACAATTTGAGAGAAATGTAATTAATGTAGAAATAATAAACGGCGATTACAAAGGGAAGAGAGTTTTCTTGCCACAAATACCATTTATGGCCAATGAAGGAGATAAATGTCCAGTTCAATTCAAAAGGACCCAATTCCAATTCAGTTATGCTTTGCTATGACAATTAACAAGGCTCAAGGACAGAAATTGGACTCTGTGGGAATATATCTACTGAACCCATGTTTTTGCATGGACAATTGTATGTTGCATTGTCACACGCAAAATGTGCTTCATCGATAAAAATGTTGATCAAGCCATCAAATAGCAACAAATATTGTGATCGAACAAAAAATATTGTTTACAAAGACCTTCTTAAGCTTGTTGATGAAGATGCATAAAATCGTTTTCTAATCAAATAGGTTAGTGTGTTGTGTTTATAATATTTATAAAATTTAATAAAATTTACTACGTTTTTGGAATTTGTAAATCTTTTCTTTCATTATGTACACTTTTCTCGTTTGGTTCTTTGCACTTAAATTCTTTTTCGTATATGCATTTATTAGTTTCTTACTCATTTTCTAATTTTGTTCAAATCATATCGTGCTAGATTATTGTTAAAGATCGTCTAGAACTTTTTCAGCGAGCTCCAAGTTTGTTTAATGTTGGATACAACCCAAAAAACTTGATAATGTTTGGTCAATAATTGTCCTGTGTGGCTGGTGTTTTGTTATGTACCATCATTTTCTACATTTGCTTTGCTTGGTAAGTGTCAATTAAGCATACTTTTGAGAATTAGTACTTTTTTTTTCTTTTCTTTGCTCTTTACATAATTTATATCTACTTTTAGTTAATTATCTGCGCTTGAATAATACTTTTTCAATGTATTTGTTATAGTTCTTTAATTTTTTATAAATATTTATCATGTCAGCCAATTTGGTGGAGATCTCCCAGGAAAAATTTCAATTTCCTTATGTTTTATATCAGATTACAACCAATGTAATAAATTATATTTGGTTCACCACATCTTGTGATATGACTAAGTTAAAGATCTCTTCAAGTGTCTTGTTGTTCCACATTTTTTGTTAATCTAGATTTTAATTTGCGCTTGGAGCGACTGTGTTGAACTTTTTAAATTTTTGCATGTAGTGCTGCGTACCTTTACAATTTGGCAAACGATATGTTTTTACGTCGTTTGCTTAGACATGGGTATTGGCATCAACAGTTTGCTTATATGAGGTAGGAATGTTAATTGATATGGTTTCATAATCAGCTTTTGTTTATTAGAATTGTTTTTGATTTTTTTTTTCATTTTTTTAACTTGTTGCATGTATTGTCATTTTTCATAGGCACTTTGTTAGGCAAAACAATTTTACCTTACATATGCAAAAGTACACAAACCAAGACAATATTTTCCTTTCAAGCAAGGAAATCTTTTTGTTGGACTCTTTGGGTGGGAGCAAAGGGATTCAGTTGGTAGTTAATGGAAAACACACTACTTATTTTAGTTAGCGCGAAGTAGGTTCATTTTTTCTAGTTTTGGGTGATGCTTCTATTTCATCATCAATTATGTAGTAATCTTTCTTTTCTATTTTTAAACTTGCCTTTATTTTTCTTATATATGTCATACCTTGAAGCCATGGTTTGTCTGTCAAATGAGAATTTCTGGTGATATGAAGTTAGTGTCTTTACTTGCAAGTGATTTACGAACATTAAAGATTCTCATCACATTATAGATCTGGCATCTCTCAAAGCAACTCCACTACCCTATTACAATCTAATTTACAACATAAGTTTGTTGCAAGCTGTGATGGAGAACACAGATTAATCAAGTTTAACTACATGTAGGTCCTGCCATATACTCTCGAGAAGGCTAACCGTTTTATTAATGCCTTGATAGATCCTGCAAGCTACTGTAGTGATCGAGTAGTGATGAATAAAAGTTTATCCATGTGTAGATCCTGCTTTGCACTTCGAAGAGAGCTACTAACCGTTGATCATTGCGTATATAGATTCCATCGACATGCTTATGGATACTATAATTTGTTGAAGGATGACAGCTTCCTCTCTTTTTAAAGGTTAGTTGATTAGATGTACTCACATTCCTACCCACATTTTTTTTATAAAGGAAGTTGCTACATTCCTCCCAAAGTTTGAATGTACATAAAGATGTTAGCATCATGTTGTTGCAGAGTTCTCAATTATGATGGGGCCATGTTATATGATTTACCTATATTTTCTATTAAATACTATCTTGTTAGTTGATGGGAGCTAGCTAACTAGAGTATTAGTTTGACAGTATGATTTCGAAATTAATTTTAGGTTGGACTAAATAATGATATACATATGGATAGTGGTGTTACTTGCATGCAGTTCATGCTGGTGGCGTAGAGTGGATACATAAGAAACATGGTAATGGAGTCCAACGAAGCTGATTTAACCATAATTTACCTCTCACACATTTCGGGGGGCCCTAAGAATTTCAAAAAGGTTGCAAAATCCTGTTACAGAGTCAACTTCGAGATCAATGTTCACAACTTCACAGCACTCTGTTGTGCTGCTGAATATCTGGAGATGACTGATCGCTTCTACAAATCTAACCTCACCAACCATACCGATGACTTCCTCTCCCGCGTCGCCTTGCTCACTTTCTTCGGCGCCCTCGTGGTCCTCAAATGCTGTGAAGATATGCTCCCTCTCGCAAAGGACCTCAACATTGTTCATAGATGCATGGATCTTGTCAGCACCAAGGCCTGCAGCAAAGCCAACTTCCTGAGTCGATCTCTGACAAATTGGTTGACGGAGGAACTGTCCATTTTGGATGTGGACTCACTGGCTAAGATTATTTAATCCATGAAGTCTCGCAGCCCCAAAAATCACTTTGTGGAGTATTCTCATAACCTTAACCGACAAAGCTCCAATATTAGAGCTACGATTGGAATTGAAAACATGAATTGATGGATTATTCATAATTTAAATACTTACTAATATTGGTTTTCCTAAGAAAATATACTTGCTAATATTTTGAATAAAAAGAGAATATGTACAAATATATATCATTTGGATTGGGGTCAAATAAATTTATGTTTTTATAATAATGTCCCTTAAATCTGTCAAAACTATTTAGTAAATTACTCCTTTAGTGGATTTGATTATAGAATAAACATTCCGTCCTACTTGTAATTTTTGTTTTGTTTACATTAATAAAATACTGAAGCATCGTAACTATTTTTTCCATTCACAAAATGTGCTTACGCTGCTGTTCTTTTGAGTGTGCTCCCTACCGGTTTACCTCAAACAAAGACTCACTTGTGCGTGTCACTTTGATGTGTTTGAGATGTGTTTGTGTACATGTTGGCAAAAATCAAAGGTGCTTTTTCACTCGATGTGCCTCGACATGTATGGTTTCACATGTGTTGACATAAATGAATGTGTGTTCTATCAAATGTTCAATTAGGATTACAATAGTTTTTTTTTGGAAAATGTATTAACAAAACCATTTCAATATTAATTTTTGTCAGTAATAGAGCATCATGGTGCATTTAATGCCCTTTCCACATGGCATGAAACTGGCAAATGAAGTTTACCACAAGTTATACAAGATACAAAAGTAAACAAAATAAGATTTTGAAGACAACCACCTGTCCACCCATGTGAATGGTCCAATCACCCCATGTGAATGATCAAATTAATTACGAGAAGTGAATAATCTAATCACCGATGTGAAGGATCCAATTAATTATGAGAACTGATATTTTAAAGACATTTGAACGAATAGAAAGGATATCATGCATTGTACCAAAAAAAAAGAAAAGATAGAATGCTAACATTGATTGACTTGAGCAAACAAAGAGTACAAAAAACCAGTGACAAAGGAACAAGAAAATAACAAGGAAAGTTTGCCCTATAAAAAGAGGTACAATAGAGACCAGTTTTAGGGTTTACATCAATCCCATACTTTCACCTAATGAACACCCATAAGGCTTACAAAGATGGAAGAGGAGAAAAATGGTGCATTTGCTTTATTTTCTTGTTCCTTTCTTCTGTCTTACTTGCGTCATCATCCCTTGGCAATCATGATGCATCTACCCATATCTTCTTTTTCCTTCTCCCTCATTGCACACCCACATCTCAACTTCTCATCCCATTCGCATTTGATGTCTATAAATGGATGGATTGCCATAATGTTCAACACAACACAACCATAAACTGAAGGTCTTTATAATTTCCCTTATTCCTTTTGACTTTCCTTTGCTTGAACTGGCTAAGATGCCTAGAGAAAAGAAACTGTTGAAAGATATTGACCCAAATAGTGTCAATTGGTATGTTGATGTCTATGTCCTTGAGAAACTGCCCGTGAAACAGAGCAGCACCAGTTTGGTCCAGCAACAACGACTGATTCTTGTGGATGAAGAGGTTTATTCCCTATATCCAATGCACACTAATAGTTTGGTTTCGAATTTCTATTGTGCATTTTCGTCCAAAGTGTTTTTATGAGTATAATTTAATTTTGGGTTATTTATCAATGGAACCAACAGGGCTATCAGATCCAAGCTACAATATTTGGGAATGACATCAACCTATTCGAGTCTAGGCTTCAAACTAAGGTTGCATATCGTATTTCAAATGCATTTGTAAAAAAATTGAACCTCGATATCGCATTGTTCCAAGCCCCCACCAATGGTTGATCTCAAGAAGTACTCTTATCAGGCAAGTGCCAGATTTTGAAACATTTCCTTTATTGGAGGAAGCCAAGTTTGTAACTCTTGAAGAGATCGATGACTATTTGGATACAGACGAATCCATTGGTATGTGTTTGCCATCTCCAAATTACTATTCTATATTGAATGTATGTTAATATTTTATGCATTTAACTCATTCAAATGTATATACATTATAATGGATGCAGATGTGGTGGTGCTTGATTTGATAACAAAACCAAGAAGACATGTAGCCAAACAAAATGGACAACCAGCCTGCTTGCAGGAATTGATTGTAGTTGATGAATGGTAGCTATATAATCTGTCCATGCTCATTTACTTATAAGCAATTATACATATTTGACATAGCCATGAGTGTTTTTTTTCTTTTTTGGAACAGTTGTATGCCCATTAGATTGACATTATGGGATGAATTTACTACAAGGATTGGTCAATGAAGAGATAATAGCCAAACACCAATTTTAGTTTATAGAAGACTTAAAGTGGCCTACTGTTACCACCCCAATAAGCTGGATATGAGCATGCTGGGCTGGGCAGCATGATAACTCAGCAGATGACCGATTCTCGGTGGACTCGGGAGGTTTCGGTGAACTCCAAAGTCGGATTGGGGTTTAGTACATGGCTCGTGCCTAAGTGGACAAGCCTTGGTAAGGGCAAGGCTTGGCTTGGCACGGGCACGGCTTGGCAAGACTGGGTAAGGCCAGGCCAAGGCACGGGCAAGGCCAGGCCAAGGCAAGGCAAGGCAAGGCAAGGCAAGGCCAAGGCAAGGCCTTGGCACAACAGTTGACTTTCCTTGACTCGGGCATTGACCCTGGTCAAAGTACGCTTGGTCTCATTTTGGGATGTTTCCTATTGGAGCTGAGGAAATGGCTTAACATCTACTATAAGGGGAGGTGGGCTCTCTCCTAGGGGTGGCATGAGCAACAGTGACAAGGAAGGCCCTCGAGCACGCCTTGGGCACCATGCCAAGGCGAAGACCCACGGACCATGGTCCGACCACCCCGAGTCGGTGGGACTCGACCCCGAGCCCCGACTTAGCACCTTACGTGCCTGGACACGGCCAGGCACCACGAGACACAGTCCCTGTCCCTTAGAGAAGCATGAACCACGTCCCTTAAAACGTGGAAGACCAAGTCGAGGTAGTTGGGGAACTACCTTGGTCATGGCCGGGCCATGACCAAGCCACGTCCAGGCTTGTCCCGAATACATGAAGCATGTAACAACCCCAAATTTTTTTAACTGACTTGTGTTACACTTTTCAGGATTATGACCCGGCTACGTGAATACTGAACAGTATTTCGAACTTCGGGAGTCGACACCAAAGTGATTTTATGATTCTTTGATTGTGTGTATTAGTATTTTAGTATTTTACGGGTTTCGAGCCGGTCGGGTGATATTTAATTGAGTGAGGTTTCGACTAGTTAAACGGGGGATAAAAACAAGTAAAGAGTACAAATAAATGAATTTTTAATTAATTTAATTAATTAGTTAATGGGATGTGACGAGAAAATGGGCGCGGCGAACCAATTTACAAGGAAAAACGGACCGAGGAACGTCGTTTGAACGTAGGAGTTGGTTAAATATGTAACATACGGAATATAAAATAAAAAAATTTATTATTTAAGGGTAACTTCCTCAAACTTCCTCAATCACGCTAACGTTTATAACGTTACTAATTATTTTTGAGAAATATAACGTCTATTTAAAACGTTATAAATATAACGTCTATTTAAAACGTTATAATTATAACGTCTATTTATAACGTCTAATTATAACGTCTATTTATAACGTCTAATTATTTATGAGAAATATGACCTCTATTTATAATGTTAGATAATTGAGGGAGGGAGTTAGATAATTGAGAAATATAACGTTAACAATTTAAAAGTCAACACTATTTAAGACAAGAAACTAACATTTTCATATCAGATCCGACCATCAGACCTCATTATCACTTCGCGGTGGATGTCTTCTACAATAATATGCAGTAGACATGTATGTGAAAATTGAATCATTGAGATTGAAGTATCTAAAAGACTACAAAAGACTCTTCGATCTGAACCATACCAAGGTTTGCAAGATGCAACAAATGTTGGAGAAGCATGTGCAGATAGAGTAAAAGATTTATTCTTCCATCATCATATAATGGGAGCCTTATAGGTATGTACAACCGCTACCAAGATGCAATGGAAATTGTTAGAAGGTAGCGAGAACTCGAGGATACGCGTTAGGAACGTGAGAGTGTCTACGGGTTGCGATTAGTCAGGTAAGTACACTTGCCTTAAAAAGCATTTGTACGTTTGTAAGCCAGTAAGAAAATGTCATGTGATTCATTATCATTTATTCATCTTGTTATGCTCTATTGTTGGTATTCCATTCCATTTCTTGTTGTGTGCTTCCCGGCGTAAGTGTTTTGTCTCGAAAGTACTAGGACCGCACTAGAGGGATAAAACGCGGCACTCGTGCGCACGAGTGTGTAACCACCCTTAGTGACCGTGTGACACCGAGTGCTTGGGTGGATGGGTTCGAGTCCCTTTCCAAATCATAGTTGTGCCTTCGCTTGTGTCGATGCCGGGAAGACCTCGCGAGGTCTTCGCCGTTATGCTATGATTTAGACCACTTATGAGCCTCTTTTGATTCCTTGGAACACACTTGACTTTCGATTGATATCTATTAGTCTGTTTATCATGCATCTTGTTTATTTAAATTCCTGTCATTTTTATTACCGCATGATATTTAGACTACTTTACTTGTATTATCATGAATTACTGTTATCTTCTTCTGGCATTACATTCGAATTTATTCAGTTACTCACCGTCTAGTTTGTGACGGTGGGTGCAGATAGGGCGGAGAGCAGCAAGGGCAAGGGACCCTGCCTAGGTGATCTACTGTGAGGATTAGCAGCGACACCAGAGAGACTCTTTAAATAGGTGTTTATACTTTTGCTGATGTGTATATCGTTTTATATTTACATTGTTGGGATTATTGAACTTGGTATTTCTTTTGTGAGACTGGTATCATGTATATTTATCTATCGAATTGTACATGAATACCCAGGGTTTTCCACACTTTTAGAATTCCTCTACTTCCCTTGAATGAGTTATTTTCCCCTTTATTATAATTATTTTAGTCTTCCGCTGTTTATTTTTGAAATAACTCTTTCATAAATAACTAAATTAATTAAGTTGAAGGCTGACTAGGCTCGTCAGGTTGCCGAGTGATGACTCGGGGCTTGTACGGGTCTAGGCCGGGCGTACCCAATTGTATGGGAAAATTGGGGCCGTCACAGAGCATGTGCTAACTGACCCAGTAATGGAGGCGGTTACGGAACCAGATGGCAGCAAAGGAACAAGGCAGTTCGGCAACTGCCTTGACCACTAAGAGAGTGGCGATTTACCAGGTCTATGGTTTGATGAACACTGGACATGTGTCCTAGTTGGTTATGTAACTACCTAATGGTTAGTCTATAAATCCAAGGGCTCTAAGCTTGGGGAAGCATAGAGTTCCACAGTTGTAATTCCAATTGAGAGCTAGTAAACGTTTCCTTGTTGCCTATTGCTTGCTGTCCCTTTAATTCGAGTATTGGTGTGCTGAACTAAGGTGGCCCTTAGGCACCGCAGGTTCAATTGAGAGAAAAATTTCCTAGTGAAAAACCTCTCTTTCATTGGCCCTGTGACAATTGGTATCAGAGCCTCGTTTGGAGACAATGGCGACCCGAGCAGCAAGCGATCTAGGTGAGATGGTGTCTCACCTAGAGCATGTGATAGCAACGATGGCCACTCCGGCGGAATTGGCGGAGTCTTCAACTACGTCTCGACGTATTGAAGCCTTGGAAATGTTGGTGGCTTCCTTGGTGACTAGGGGAGAGTCACAAGAGGCCATGATTGCCATGTGGGAATCAAGATTTGAGGAGTTTGTAGCCGATATGCGATCGGTGGGGGAACTTACCACCGAAACAGCCTCGACAATGGCTGTGGAGGTGAGCTTACTCAAGCGAGCTGTGGGCAGAACCTCGTAGGGTGTTGTTGAGGCGAAGCCCCGAACAAAGGTGCCGGAACCAAAGAAATTCTCTGGTAAGCGGAGTGCCAAGGAGCTTGAGAATTTCATTTGGGACATGGAGCAGTACTTTGCTACTGTTGGCACGGAGGAGAATCAGAAGGTCATCCTGACCCCTATGTGCCTTGAGGGTGATGCGAAGCTTTGGTGGAGAACCAGAGTGGATGATGATGCGGCTGCGGGGAGGCCCAAAATTGTAGATTGGGAGGTGCTCAAGAGGGAATTGAAGGATCAATTCCTTCCTACCAATGCGACTTGGCAAGCGCGGAAGGCCTTGCGCAAGCTCAAACAGACGGGATCGGTGCGTGACTATGTGAAGGAGTTTTCCTCCCTCCTACTGGACATCAAAAACATGTCGGAGGAGGATAAACTTTTCAATTTCACCACGGGATTGCAATCTTGGGCTCAAGCTGAGCTAAGGAGGCAAGGAGTGAAGGACTTGTCTGGTGCAATTGCGGCTGCTGATAGTCTTGTGGACTTCAAGACTAGTTCCTCCCCGAGCGAAGGGAAGAACAAGGAGAAGAAGTCGTTCAAGAACCACCAGAAGAAGGGCGAGAAGAAGTCTTTTCCTCCTAAGCCGGCGAGCTCGAAACCAGCACCCAAAGCAGACCCAAAGCCCTCATCAAGTTCCTCAGGTAAGGGCTGTTTTATTTGTAATGGCCCTCACAGGGCACGAGACTGCCCAAAGAAGGAGAAACTTTCGCCCTTGATAGCGGAGGATGATGGCCATCCCCGAATGAACCCATTACAGTTGCTGAATGCAATTCAGCAAGCCAAAACGAGCCCTTCGGAGGGGCTAATGTACGTGGATGCTGAGGTGAACCAGAGACGAGTCTTGGCAATGGTGGATTCGGGAGCTACTCACTCATTTGTGGCAGACCATATGGTGGGAAAATTAGGACTGGATCTCGTTGAGAACTCCAGTCGAATGAAAGCAGTGTATTCGGAGGCTAAGCGAATTCAAGGTATGGCCACTGATGTGGATTTGAAGGTTGGATCTTAGGAGGGAAAGATCAACCTAATGGCTGTTCCCTTGGATGATTTCGATGTCATCCTAGGGAATGACTTTTTGCACTTGGGGAGCATTGCATTGATGACGTTCTTGAAAGGACTGTTCGTGATGAACAAGTCCCACCCTTGTTTTGTCCCTGCGACTAACACAATTGCAGGAAAGAAGAAGACGAAACTATCCCATCTTTCAGCCATTCAGGTGAAAGATGGACTGAGGAAGGGAGAACCCACATTCTTAGCAGCCTTGGTGGAGACCAAGGCAAGAATGACATCAAAGGTCCCTGATATAGTCACTGAAGTACTAGAGGACTACGGAGACGTGATGCCGGCAGAGTTGCCAAAGCAGTTACCCCCAAAAAGGGAAATTGACCATGAGATTGAGCTGATCCCTGGCTCAAAACCCCCAGCACAAGCCCCGTACAGAATGGCTCCAAAGGAGTTGGAGGAGCTAAGGAAGCAGTTGCAAGAATTGTTGGATGTTGGATTCATTCAGCCATCCAAGGCCCCTTACAGAGCACCAGTCCTGTTCCAGCGCAAGCACGATGGTTCTCTTCGAATGTGCGTGGACTACAGGGCGCTAAACAAGTTAACAATAAAGAACAAGTACCCTATCCCACTTGTGGCAGACTTGTTTGATCGATTATCTGGTGCGGCCTACTTCACAAAGCTGGACTTAAGGTCGGGGTACTATCAAGTTTGGATTGCAGCTGGTGACATTCCAAAGACAACCATGGTGACTAGGTATGGTTCGTTTGAGTACTTAGTCATGCCATTTGGCTTGACAAATGCCCCTACTACATTCTGTAATTTAATGAATGATGTATTGAGGGAATTCATTGATAGATTTATCGTTGTTTACCTTGACGACATAGTGATTTACAGTCAGAACCTCCATGATCATGTGGATCACTTACGGATGGTTCTGACTACCTTGAGGGCTAACCATTTGTATGTAAAGAGGGAGAAATGTGAGTTTGCTGCGCAAACAATTTCTTTCCTTGGTCATGTTGTAGGCCAGGGTAAATTGCAAATGGATCCAGAGAAGGTGCGGGCTATCATGGAATGGCCAAACCCCACGATGGTCTCGGAGTTGCGATCGTTCTTGGGGTTGGCAAATTACTATCGGCTGTTCATGGAGGGCTACTCACGGAAGGTGGCGCCGCTGACAGACTTGTTAAAGAAAGATCGAGCTTGGGCATGGACGGATCGATGCAACCAAGCTATGGCGGAGTTGAGGCAGGTCATTGCCTCTGAACCAGTGCTGGGACTACCAAACTTCGAACTACCGTTCGAGGTGCATACAGACGCTTCAGATAGGGCATTGGGGGCGGTGCTTGTCCATGAAGGACACCCCATTGCCTTCAAAAGCAGGAAACTGAAGGATGCGGAGCAGAGGTACCCGGCTCACGAGAAGGAAATGCTAGCTGTGATTCATGCTCTCCATCTTTGGAGGCATTACTTGCTGGGAACCAGTTTTGTGGTGCGGACAGACAATGCAGCAATTACCTACTTCATGAGCCAAAAAAAGCTCAACCAAAAGCAGGCGAGATGGTTGGATTTCCTTGCAGAGTTTGATTTACAATTCGAACACAAACCTGGTAGGCTCAATTCAGTTCCGGACGCACTCAGTCGCAAGGTGGTGGCTGAGATGGTGAAAGCAGTAGTGAGGCTGGAAGGTGAATTCCTGCCTCGAATCAAGGAGGAGAGCGGCAAAGATCCTACTTGTAAGAAGCTGTTAAAGCTAGTAGCGGAGGGAGTCACTCGGAGGTTCTGGTGTGATGATGAGAGGACGCCCTTATGTCCCTAGTACAGGTGGATTAAGGCAGCTACTCTTGAAGGAGACACATGATGCTCGGTGGGCTGGGCATCCGGGCATGGAGCGCACCTATGCCCTCTTATCAAGTTCTTACTTTTGGCCGAAGATGGAGGAGGACGTGGATCAGTACGTGCGGACTTGTCTTGTATGCCAAAAGGACAAGACGGAGAGGAGGAAGGCACCAGGGTTGCTGGAGCCTCTACCCATACCAGAGAGGCTCTTCCAGAGCATCTCCATGGATTTCATCACTGGCCTTCCTGATGTGCAGGGAATGACCAGCGTACTGGTGGTGGTCGATCGATTCTCGAAGTATGCTACATTCATAGCTGCTTCGAAGAATTGTGATGCAGACATGACGGCGGAGCTGTTCTTAAAACATGTGGCGAAGTATTGGGACATCCCAGAGGACATCATCAATGATCGAGACGCTCGGTTCACTGGACGATTTTGGGTTGCCTTATTTAATCTGATGGGATCAGAATTGAAATTTTCCACAACAAACCATCCTCAAACAGACGGGCAGACGGAGAGAATCAATGCTTTGCTGGAGGATTATCTCAGGCATTATGTGAATGCCAGTCAGACGAATTGGGTGGATTTACTTGATACAACCCAATTTTGTTACAATCTGCACAAAAGCTCAGCCACGGAGATGAGTCCATTCGAGGTGGCGACAGGACAACAACCGGCTACTCCACATGAAGTAGTCAAGTCAAAGTCGATGGGGTCGAGCCCTGCGGCATATCGATTTGCACGGAACAAGTAGGAGCTGAGGGAAGCAGCTCATGACAGTTTGGCCAAAGCTGTAAGGAGAATGAAGAAGTATGCTGACCAGCACAGAAGACCCTTAGAGTTCCAAGAAGGAGATCTTGTCTTGTTGAAGCTTACTCCTCAGATATTGAAGAAATTCAACAAGAAGGAGACACACAAGGGCCTGGTGCAGCGATACGAAGGACCATTTAAGGTGGTCAATCGAGTGGGGAGGGTAGCTTATCGCCTAAAGCTACCAGAAAGGTTGAAGATACACCCTACATTTCATGTAAGTTATCTCAAGCCTTTCCATTCGGATCAGGAGGATCCAGGGCGGAGTAAAGGCAGACGTGCTCCACCCTCGATACGGAGGGGAGATCGAGCAGATTCTAAACCACGAGGTGCGTGGGCAAAGTAAGAAAAATAGGCGGATTTTCTACTTAATCAAGTGGGTTGATGTGGAGGAACCTACTTGGGAGCGGGATACTACCCTATGGCAGTTTGAGAAGGAGATTTCAGACTACCAGAAGCGGCAAGAACCGAGCAGTTCGATGAGGGCATCAAACATTTCGGCCGGGGGAGGTTTGTTACCACCCCAATAAGCTGGATATAAGCATGCTTGGCTGGGCAGCATGATAACTCAGCAGATGACCGAGTCTCGGTGGACTCGGGAGGTTTCGGTGAACTCCAAAGTCGGATTGGGGTTTAGTACATGGCTCGTGCCTAAGTGGACAAGCCTTGGCAAGGGCAAGGCTTGGCTTGGCACGGGCACGGCTTGGCAAGGCTGGGTAAGGCCAGGCCAAGGTACGGGCAAGGCCAAGCCAAGGCAAGGCAAGGCAAGGCAAGGCAAGGCAAGGCAAGGCAAGGCAAGGCAAGGCAAGGCAAGACAAGGCAAGGCAAGGCCAAGGCCAAAGCAAGGCCTTGGCACAACAGTTGACTTTCCTTGACTCGGGCATTGACCATGGTCAAAGTACGCTTGGTCTCATTTTGGGATGTTTCCTATTGGAGCTGAGGAAACGGCTTAACATCTACTATAAGGGGAGGTGGGCTCTCTCCTAGGGGTGGCATGGGCAACAGTGACAAGGAAGGCCCTCGAGCACGCCTTGGGCACCATGCCAAGGCGAAGACCCACGGACCATGGTCGGCCACCCCGAGTCGGTGGGACTCGACCCCGAGCCCCGACTTAGCACCCTACGTGCCTAGACACGGCCAGGCACCACGAGACGCAGTCCCTGTCCCTTAGAGAAGCATGAACCACGTCCCTTGAAACGTGGAAGACCAAGTCGAGGTAGTTGGAGAACTACCTTGGTCATGGCCGGGCCATGACCAAGCTACATCCAGGCTTGTCCCGAATACATGGAGCATGTGCTAACTGACCCAGTAATGGAGGAGGTTACGGAACCAGGTGGCAGCAAGGGAACAAGGCAGTTCGGCAACTGCCTTGACCACTAAGAGAGTGGCGATTTACCAGGTCTATGGTTTGATGAACACTGGACATGTGTCCTAGTTGGTTATGTAACTACCTAATGGCTAGTCTATAAAGCCAAGGGCTCTAAGCTTGGGGAAACATAGAGTTCCACAGTTGTAATTCCAATTGAGAGCTAGTAAACGTTTCCTTGTTGCCTATTGCTTACTGTCCCTTTAATTCGAGTATTGGCGTGCTGAACTAAGGTGGCCCTTAGGCACCGCAGGTTTAATTGAGAGAAAAATTTCCTAGTGAAAAACCCCTCTTTCATTGGCCCTGTGACACCTACCATAGTGGTAAGATTTGTGAAAAAATTGTTATTTCACAACTCAAATGAGTGCTTATTTCACAACTCAAATGAGTGCTTATACTTCAAAATTATATTTAATGCACAGGGATTTGTATAGCAACACGCCATTCATCAACTATTGATCTTGTTGATGATAGTGGAAGAGCTCAAGCCTTGAGACAGTGGTATGATAACCAATAACAATCATGTTTAGTACTGTTCAATTGTCTGTATTACTAATTGCATTACTTCTCTTATATATTAGGTTTAATCAAAATTGCGATGTGCTTGAAGAACTCATTCACAATGATGGATTGTCTATTCCATTGAATTTTCGTAGCCCCATGGTTAGACCCAGTCTGCGGCGCCCACTTGTCACTATTGCAAAGATCACTTCGATGTTAAGCGATGTAAGAATCTTAAATTATTTACTTTATAGCAGTGTTATTATTTGTTTTTTTTATATTATTTATTCATCAATTATGCTATACATCTCACAATTTTATTTTTTCAGCAAACACTTTTCTGCTTAAAGGTCACAATTACTGTATCCAATGTGGAACAAGCTCTTTGGTTTATGAGTTGTAATAGTTGTTCTAAGTTCACCAATGCGGAAGTAGGAGAAGTATTCTATTGTACCAACTGTAAGCGTGAAAATGCACATGGGACTCCTAGGTATGTATAACAAATTGTTATGCATGTACATTAATATTTATATAAATTGTAGTATACTTATAACCTTTCCTTTTATGTCACAAGGGCACGAGTTGAGGTAGAGCTGACAGATGAATCTGGTGAACTCAAAGTTATGGCTTATGGAAGTATTGCTGAGGATGTTATCTCACTAAGTGCCAAAGAAATTATGACCAAAACAAGGGCTGTAAGTTTTCTTCCTGTCAATTTTTTAAATAATCTATTAGCTAACCTCATTTATATTTCATTTATATATATAACCTTCTTTGTGGGTATGCCATGTTTATTGCCTCTAATGCTTTAAATCTTGCTTTAAATTGTTTAGATTGAAGCAAGTAAGCTCATGGCTACTTCCAAATTATTGAAACTTGCCTCCTCTTTTTATGTTTATGTCTAAGAGGATAAGATTGTTGACAAAATGGTCAATCGATTCTTTCTCATTGGGATATCACCAATCAAAGAGGAAGAACATGAGCAGAATTTGAATAACGGCAATGGAAATAGTGATGACCTTCCAAGTGCCAATGCACAAACTTCACATCATCCTCAACCCGTGCCTTGTAATACCAAAAAAATGGACTCCGTTTGTGCTACCACTCAATCGAAAGAAACAAATGGTGAAGTCATTGTTGAGACAGGTGAAGTCATTTTACATAATGTTGCTTCAGCAATTGCCAGTTTAAAGCGAGAGATCTCCAATCCCACAAGCCGATCGACAAAGCTATTGAAGCCAGGAGTTGCAGCTTTAGAATCAACATCCACTTCATCAATATCCATCTTATTAGGGTGAATCAGTCATGTCTTTACTTTTTGGATGTCGTACTAAATATAATGTTTGATCATTGCGTATTTTGGTCTCGCACATGAACCATATAATGGTATAGGTGCAACTCTTTTGGGTATAACTAATGAAAGTTGTAAGTGGTCTTAGTTTAGATATGTGTAGGTGGTAGGTCTTTTGGGATATCTTTAGAAGGCTCTGTGGAACTTTTGACTAAGTAGTTGATGTTTATGGAACCACAAATTTCATGCGTGCATTCAAGTTGTTGTGGTTTGTCCATGAAATTTGTATATGGTTCTAGAAAACTACTATCATAATATAATATAAATTTCTGTAACTTGTCCCTTTCTTTGTGATCTTCTGCTTCTAATGAATGATAATTTCTAACATTGCAAGCTAACAAATGAATAGCTTCTGGATGAAAGTTCCACATGCTTCTATGTGTTGTTGTATTTATTCAGTAATTTCACTCAAAAGAATTTATATATGTTGTGGTTTTGGATTCAATTGTTGCAGCATTTGTGGCTGTCACCTGATTCTCTAATTAGGAAAACTGATTTGTACATGTTAATCCTCCATATATAAAAGGGGCTTGGACATTAAAAAGAAAGGGGCTTGGAAGGCTAACTTCACGACATGATGAGGAACATGATATGGACTGAAGTCAAGATGGTATGAACAATTGTACCTACCATGCACTCATTTTCTTTTTACGACCCACCAAAAATATATCTACCAACCCTAACTTAAATATGCATAGTTAATTTGAAATTATTTTAAGTTTTTGGACAAATTAGTGGAACTGATTTCCCGCGAGCGTAGCAAGCGAGCTCCCACATGCGAAGCCACATCTAAAAAACTAGTATATATATATATATATATATATATATATATATATATATATATATATATATATATATATAAGTTAACTAATATAAAAGCTCATGCTAGTCTTGGTACCCCTAATCCCTTTCTATTACACCAACAACAACAACAACAACAACAAAGTCTCAGTCCCAAATTAATTCGGGTGGCTACCTAGATCAAAACCTTCCATTACGCTCTATTAACCCTTATATATATATATATATATATATATATATATATTACTTACAATTTTTGTAATTAAATATTAACATCAATATTATGCCTAATTACTTAGTTTGTGTGACGCAATGGTTTGTTATGGTGTTTGGGAGTAAAAGTTTATGGGTTTAAACCTTGGAGAAGTAATTGTTTCTTATTTTCTTATCAAAAAAAAGTAAAGAATTTTCTTTCAGCATAAATCAATGATACACGAGTATATCTAAAATAATCAGGAATTCATTGATATATTATATAAAAAAAAAAAGAAAAATGATAATCTAACACACTTGGGGCGCACACTTTTATTTTTTAGCTTATTTATAGTGTTTTGTTAGATGTGGAGCTATGTCTAGAGAGACGAGAAAGAGTTTTAAATAGCTAAAAAATAAAGTGTGCGTCCAAATGTGCTAGATTAACATTTTCCTAAAAATTCAAAAAACACCCAATGAAGTGCATTAAATTGGGATTAATAAGGCCCGAGTTCTTTAAAAGAAAATAATAAGAGGTTGGTCCCGTGCATAGCACGTGCTGGGAAATCGAGCAACAAAAGAAAAGAAAAGAAATCTAGGGCTTGGAAGTCCCTCCACAACTCTATCTCTCTCTCTCTGCTAACTCGTCACTGTGATCATCAAAGCTTGCACAAACTCTCTGTAATCTCCTGTTTGTAAATTGCTTCTACGATGCATTTTTCACGTACATCTGAAGACCAAGTGCCCTGATTTCATGCGCGTCGATCGAGTCACCCAAACAAACCCTAACAACCCCAATTCCCCACCCAATCTGTAAGCGCAGTTTCAAGCTTTCTCTTTCAATTCCGCTCCCGATTTCTCTCTTCATGCGAAAATGTTCGGTTTTTTGGGGCTTGTTTGGTGTTTTGCTTAGAAAATGATTAACGCATTTAGGTTGATTTGTGTGAATTTTGTGTTTGGCGGATTTAGGGTTTTTTTATTGTTGTTCTTGCAACTCAGTGAATTTGAGTAGTTTGGGTTGTTCTGGGTGTTGAAAATTGTGAAGGGTTTTCTTGGGATGTGTAAAGTTTGTTGCTTTGGATTGTTTTGTGAAAAAGTTACGGTTTTGGAGATGTGGGTTTGGAGGGTTAGGGTTTTTTCATTATTGTGACGTGTAAAGTTTGGTGTTTTGTGAAAAATCTAAGGTTTTGGATACGTGGGTTTGGAGGGTTAGGGTTTTTCATTGTTGTGATTTGTAAAGTTTGGTGTTTTGTGAAAAATCTAGGGCTTTGTAGATGTGGGTTTTGATGGTTAGGGTTTTTTCATTGTTGTGATGTGTAAAGTTTGGTGTTTTGTGAAGTATCTAGGGTTTTGGGATATGGGTTTTATGTGTTTGTTTTGGTTTTTTGTGTGTGAAATTGGGTGATTGTTGAATTGGTTTGTGGGGTTTTGCAGTGTGGGTGGTTCTGTTTGGTTCCGATGTCGGCTAACAACATCACCCCAACAAGGAATGTTGGGGGTCCATCTCCTTTGGGCAACAATGCTGGAATGGTGTCTTCGCCGCTGTCGATAAACCACCCGTCTCATCTTAACCCGCAATCGCAAGGTCAAGCGCCGGGCGGGTCTCATTTTCAGAATCAGTTTCAGTCTCCATTGAGGTCCCAGGCGTTGACCCAGGTTCAAGCGCAAGCTTTTGCACAGGCGCAACTTCAGGCCCAGGCTCATGTTCAGGCTCAGGCGCACCAAGCTCAAGCTCAAGCTCAAGCGGCGCACGCCCAATTTCAAGCTCAGTTACAGGTTCAAGCACAATCTATTTCCCAGGGTCAAAGCCCTGGGCTTGGTCCTTTAGGGGCATCGTCGCCGTCGCTTTTGGCTTCTGGTAATGCTAGTGTTAAGCGGATTCCGCAGAAGCCCCCTGTTCGTCCTCCTGGTGGTGCCGCTGTTCCCACTAACCCTGTACCCCCATTTAAAGCAATGGAACTTACTCCTGCTGCTCGAAGGAAGAAGAGGAAGCTGCCTGAGAAGCAGTTGCCGGATAGGGTGGCGGCATTGTTACCTGAATCTGCTCTGTACACCCAGCTGCTAGAGTTTGAGGCTCGTGTTGATGCTGCTCTAGCAAGAAAGAAAATGGACATCCAAGAATCCCTCAAGAACCCTCCTTGCATCCAGAAGACACTTAGAATATACCTTTTCAATACTTATGCCAATCAAAGTCGATCCATACCGGAAAAGCCCAATCTAGAGCCACCTTCTTGGTCACTCAAGATTATTGGGAGGGTCTTAGAAGATGGAGTTGATCCAGATTCTAGTGCAATGCAGAAGTCAAACCCTTCATACCCAAAGTTCTCTAGTTTCTTCAAGCGAATTACAATTTCATTGGATCCAACTCTATATCCAGAGAATCCAACAATTATATGGGAAAATGCTCGATCTTCTATACCGCAAGAGGGATTTGAGGTCAAAAGGAAAGGAGATAAAGAATTCACTGTGGCTGTAAAGTTGGAAATGAATTATTTGCCTGAGAAATTCAAGTTGTCACCTGCTTTGATGGAAGTTCTTGGGATTGAAATTGAGACACGTCAAAAAATAATTGCTGCAATTTGGCACTATGTTAAAGCGAGAAAATTGCAGAATCCTAATGATCCTTCATCCTTTGCTTGTGATCCGCCCCTGCGAAAGGTATTTGGGGAAGAGAAAATGAAGTTTGCCATGGTTCCTCAAAAAATTTCGCAGCACCTCTCTCCTCCACAACCTATTCATTTGGACCATAAAATCAAGCTCTCTGGGAGCAATCCAGCAGGGAGTGTTTGTTATGATGTACTGGTTGATGTTCCTTTTCCGCTACAGCGGGAAATGTCTGCTTTCTTGGGTAACGCAGAGAAGCATAAGGAGATTGAAGCCTGTGAAGAAGCGATTTGTGCTGCTATAAAGAAGATTCATGAGCATCGCAGAAGAAGAGCATTCTTTCTTGGTTTTAGTCAGTCTCCTGTAGAGTTTATTAATGCGTTGATTGCTTCTCAGAGTCGAGATCTGAAGCTTGTTGCTGGGGAAGCAAGTCGTAATGCTGAAAAAGAGCGACGCTCAGACTTTTATAACCAACCATGGTATGCAAATTTATTTATTTTTAGATGTCATTGTGCATACAACATTACAACTAGAGTTTTCTCATCAATAGATAGAAATAGAGGGTTGGATCTGGTTTTGGATGGATTCCCTCTCTATCCATTTCCCACTCTTTTGATTTATCATAATAGATCAAGTTGGTTTAGACCCTTGTTTGAGATGCCGTGAACCATGTTTCTTTGACCTTTTTATTCAGCAACTTGGCTTTTTTATGAATGCTAAATTATGAATTAACATCAAATGCGTATTGCAGAAATGGTGTTGGTCAGGTGAATATCTAGTAAAACTCATAAATATATAATAAGAAGTATGGTGATTCAAAAAAGTAGGAGCAGCACCAGCTGATGCAATACTTAGGGAAGGTCAGTTGTGATTGTTTGGACACATACTAGGATAATTTGCAAAATGCCCCATTTTGAAAACTTGGCACAGCAGAAATTGAAGAACTCAATGCTATAAAGGCAGACCTAAAATAACTTGGATAAATTAATTGGGAAGGATTTAAAGAATAATGAAAATGCGACACCAACTGCATTAAGTGGAGTAGAATGAAAGAGTTTGATCCATGTAGTCAATTCCAATCAAAACCAATTAGGGCTTGAGGCTTGATGTTGCTGCTAAATTATGAATGAAGTTACTTGTAATGCCCTAGTGATTCCACTTAATTTATTTATGGAAACGACGTAATGTGCTAGATTCAAGAGAAATCCTTTGATTATTTTGTATGTGAACTTAGAAGGAAATATACAAATCATGGAAAGCATTTATTTATGTAAAGTGGCTCATGAAGAGTGAAATATATGAGACAAGGCAAAGCAAGACCTTAATCTTTTGTATGAATTTGAAAGAAATGGTCGAAAATAGACTCTTAAGATTGGATGTAAACAAAAAAGGAAGTGTTGTGCACTACAAGAAATTAGTTGATTTAATTCATCAATCCAATTTAGATATTACAACCAAAAATTATAGATTGTTTGTGTAGCATATTGTATGTCAACCATCATATGGATACCTAACCAAGGTTATTTTGCCCTCATCAATGGGCTATTTGGAAGTTAAAGAGTAGTAGTATTAACCATTCTGAATTTTGGTTGTATTCTTGGGCACTTTTTTGGCATCTCTAATTGTTGTAGGCTGTGTGTTTGCAGAGATTTGTTTTTCTTCTTGTTCTTTATTCGACACAATTTTTCTTCTTGTTCTTCGTGACAAATCAATTCTGTAATCCTGTTCTATTTGGTCTTATTTATATTTTTCCAAGTTCAATTGGAGTTGGGATGTTATCACTAAGTCAAGTGCAATGAAAGAGTTTGATCCATGTAGTCGACCACAACTAATTTGATATTGAGGCTTTGATGTTTGATTCTCTGCATCAAATTTAACTTGAATAAATTTCAAATTTTAAATGATCAAAAGCTTGTGAGAAGTTGAGTTTTAAATTCTTGCCTTGGACAAAGTTTGAACGTTCAAGTTTCTGGGAATCAAAGTAAATCCTTCTTTGCTTTGGTGGAGGTTAGTTACTCTTTCCTAGAATGCAAACTTGTTAGTTAGATACATGCTCTTGGACCATGGAATCTGTCTGAGTAATTCAGATAAATTTTCATCCGTTCAACAAAAAACATGTGCCTAGTAATCACATTAATTCCCCCTTGCATACCACGTTTATTTAGTTATTTATGTTAGCAGGCGTAGAGTAGTAATTATCAAGTGCTTGCTCGATGCAGCTTCTAATAATCTTCATCTCTGCTTAATTCCAATAGGGTTGAAGACGCTGTTATTCGTTATCTCAATCGCAAGCCAGCTGCAGGAAGTGATGCTCCAGGAAGCACATGAATTACTGTTCTTTTGAAATGCTCAAAATTTGGCACCATACCTTTCACTTGTTGCAACTGGACTCTGTTGGAGGACTTTTGTCTTTTCGAAGCAGATTGGGTTGCCAGTGTTCATCTGAGCATTGTTGATGAACACCCGATTCACCCGCGAAGGATGAGTGTAATTGTGAATTTGTTGTGCTCAATTTTCTTGGCTGCGCCCGGTTCTACTGCATGCTAAAAGGTGTTATATTTGACGATGCATTGTATTCCTGGTTCTCTTGTACACTTGCAGATGGTAATTGATGTTACATTCTCACTCTCATCATGTTCATGCTCGTGGAATCAGAAACATATCTTGATTTCTTGTCCATGTTGAAGTGATTTGGTAGGCATGGCTTGATATTATTATGGAGGGTAGGCTTTATATATCCAATTAGGAACATTAGGCAAATGACAAAATGACCCACATTTGTTGCACAGTGTCGGCGCACTGACCATGTGGCATGTGTTTTGTATTATGTGGGGTCCACAAGTTTAAAACTAACGAAACGTCTGTTACATTGCGCGTGGGAGGGGGCCATTGTGGCAGGGGATGATGCATGCGCGTCAGTTCTACTTCATCAATCTCGGTATCATGCCGGACTTCGTCCGAGTTCTTGCATCCTTGCTCGTCATCGACTCTGCTCTTATCAACGAATCCGTCACCATCATCGACAGCTTTGCCTATGGCGTCAACGCCAGCGCCAAGGCAGTGCTTGAAGCCGGAGCGTTTCCTAATCTGTCTCGGATTCTGTCCAATACGAATGACAAGGTCAGAAGACGTACGAGTTTTTCTTGTGCTAGAGTGAGCTGAGAAATGGAGACTTCTTTGTTGGAGAAGATTTGGTTAATAGATTTGTAGTTGTTGCGGACTCGATTATCCTCCATTTCAAATGCTGGAAAATTTAATTTTACTATCACCAATGATTGACAAAAAGTTAGTCTGGTTTGGACTAAACATGCCAATGATGGCGGCGGATTCGACGATCCAATAGATTTGTAGTTGTTTCGTTCTCATTCACATGCCTCTCCACTACCATTTCTATATATTTTCCTCTCTTCCTTTCGACGATCCAATAGATTTATGTATCAAATCGGTTCTTCTCCTCGTCTTCCATTGGTCTCCCATCGCTGAGCAAGAGCGGTAGATAATGGTGGCGGATTCGACGATAAGAGCAGAGTCAATGGCGAGCGAGGATGCAAGAACTCCGACGACGTCCGACACAGTGCCGAACTTGATGAAGGAGGACTGACACGCCCTGCTTCATCTGCCACAGTGGACCACACCCACGCAAAATGTAACAGATGTTCTGTTAGTTTTAACCTTGTGCGACCCACGTAATACAAAATACATGCCACGTGGCCAATGCATTGAATCTGTGTAACAAATGAAGGTCATTTTATCATCTCCCATTAGATACATTGTGCATGTTGGGTTTTTTAAGATCAAATCAAGGTCTAACACTAGAAATAAAAATTAAGATGTTGATGGCGCATCTCAAAGTTTAGATAAGAGCATCTTCAATGGTATATGTAGATTGTGGGTGTTGATTCTTGTCACGTCATCAATGAGAAGAGGATGTCATCCTATATGGCTCAAATAGACATTGGACTCCAAAACTAATTTCCAATGGTATATGTGGTTTGAATGTCAATTGATGAGGTGTCATTTCTTTTTTAATTTAAATGAATTCCAACCAACTAAAAAGAAAAAAGAAATAGAATCTTACGTGGCTGTTAATTTGAATGTCTAGAGTCACATCTAAAATTGACAATATCAATTTTTTTTATGTCACATCAGTATGACATTCTAAATACACATTTCCATTATAGACATTTTTTTCATCTCAACGTTAATTTAATCTTAGGTGGCGCACATTGACATTCAATCAACATTTCATTGGAGATGCTCTAATGGTGAAGCGGAATATCAAGTTGGAAAATCCTATAAAATAGGCACAAATCACTTGTGAAATAAACTTTCTTTTTTTGACAACCAAGTGGATGTCATTTCATATATGAATTTGAAATTACATCCTCTACATTAAGCACGATAATCTCTCGTGGAAATTCACACCACAAACAAGTAATAATTAAAATCATAAAGTTTAGCCAACTTTGTCATAGCATATGCTATTTCCTTATCTTCTCTCTTTGCAAATTGAACTCTCCAATCCCTCTTGGCTTGAATTTGTTTATTTGGAAGTTGTTTATTTGGATTCTTATTTGTCGACGCGACATTGATACTTTGAATTTGTTTATTTTGAACTTGAGTTTTGTTTTTTTTTTTTTTTTTTTTTTTTTTTTTTTTTTTCAAAGGGGAGTGAGAAAATCTTGTGCATGTAGCGACTATTTGAGATTGAGGCTTTATTCTTCTTGTTGTTGTAGTCTATCCTCACCTTAGATGTCATTATATCTATGATTTTTTATGTATTAATTTATCCACTCTACTATTAAAGTATTTATTCAAAAAAAAAAGAAAAAGAAAAAAAAAATGCTCTACCTTGCTTTTGAAAGTTTTTTGGGCCATAAAATTGCATCTTAGATTTTAAAAAAAATAAAAAAAAGAGGATAAATGAGCGTGCTCAGCATCTAAAATTTGAAGTAACCATGAATATTCTCTAATATTTCAATAGGTTGGCCAAAAAAAAAAATAGGTCAAATAAAATGTCCAATTAAGAGGACTCTGAGAGTTGGTGGAGAGGGGGTCGGTAGTCGGTACACACTAAATTCCACCCTATTGAACTAAATTTCTAAATGTTTTGAACCTTAAAGAAAAATACAAAGCAACATTTAACTACTTTTATTTCCTTGCTAGACCCACCACCTCCAACTTCTTTTCTTCCAGTCAAACTGTTTTTCTAAAGGTTGAACCAATAGGGCAACCTTTCTGGATAAGATTAA
The DNA here is from genome assembly GCA_039657345.1 of Stephania japonica. Taxonomy (NCBI): domain Eukaryota; kingdom Viridiplantae; phylum Streptophyta; class Magnoliopsida; order Ranunculales; family Menispermaceae; genus Stephania; species Stephania japonica. The sequence continues at coordinate 12,536,299 of CM077562.1, forward strand.
AACATATACAAATCGTACTAGCATGCCCTTCTCTCTGTGTGCATGTGATATTACAGTATTGTAAAAAACAGCTAAAGAAAAATTTAAACCATATATAACTTCTTGTTGAAAATTAACTTCTCTCTGTGTGCATGTGTGCATGTGATATTGCAGTATAGTTAGCTAGACTTAAAACCATAACTTCTTGTTGAAAATTTAAGTTTTTCTGAGTTGAATACCTTTTTTTAAGTTTCGTCAGAGAAACAACGGAGTGTGTTGTGCTTAATTTGTAAACACTCACGTATATGATGTCATAAGTTAATTAATGTAGAGCACCGCTATGTGCACCCCAATTGTTTATGAGGGCACCTCAATAGTGTATCAATTTACATACATTTTGGGGTGCCCTGAGAGGGTACTGGGGTGCACATAGCGTGACTCTTAATGTATGGTACTCTAGCTAGTATAATATAAGAATGAATTGAATGTTCTAATCTTGTAATTAAGCTCAAATTTGCCTCTTTAGCTAGAATCAAACGCTTAAGAATTTAATCATTGATTTAATTATTTACATGTCCATAGTTGAATCAATATAGGGTGCTCTAGAAAAAAAATTAATTAATGTCGTGGAATTTTGATGTGTTTAGTTTGAGGTTCTTACCAAATTAAATCAGCTAGCTAGTTTGTTGCAGTGTTGCTGCATTAATATTGTCGCTCAAACTTCCCTTATTGTCAAGTGTTGCCAAGGTTTTCGAGTATTAGTGTCGTGCTATGTTTGCTTTGTTGCCAGGATGATATGGCAGTGTGGATTTGGGTCCAAATTAACTACTTCACTAGTTAAACAATTTCACAGTAATTGAAAAATAAAATGAACAATAAATTGATCTTGATTAAGCATTGCTTATTCGATTAAACCAATGCTTGACTATAGATTTTCATTTTCTAGCTATATGCTTAAAGACAAAAATAAAATCTCAAAAGAGAACCTGGTGAAGATTTCCAACTACTCACATATTAGACACTTTAAAAAAAAATATATATATATATATATATATATAAAAAAAATAATAATAATCTAACACACTCTTAACGTATACTTTGACGTACATATTTATCTTTTAACTGTTTATAATATTTTTTCAGATATGAGTCCAAGCTTGGAGAAACAATAAAGAGGTATAAATGACTAAAAAATAAGAGTGTATTTATAAAGTGTGCATTGAAAGTGATTTATTTTATTATTTTTCATATATATATATATATATATAATTAAGAAGGGCCACCAAGTGGCAAGTGTCAGTTGTGGAGGGACCAGGAGGGACCAAAGACCGGTGGGTTAGTTAGGTGCACCACTCAATCTTTTTAGGAAAAAGAGCCCAAACGTAACCTCCAAGTCTCTTTGTTTCTTCTGTCCTCTTGTTCCTTTATTCCCAATCATAATGTTTAAGTAACATGCTACCAAAAGGGACCCATTTCTGTGTAAATTTCAATTTATATATCAAGTCCTTGAAAAAAAAAAGAACAATAAAAATAAAAAAAATTTATATATCAAGTTGTTGCTTGCATTGAGTTTAAAGAAATAATTATAGTTACCTCCTACAGACTTTATTTGTTATTATTTTTTTGCCTACTTCAAGTACTAATTAGGTATAACATAAGAGAGAAAATTATCACAATTCACAAAAGTTGATTTTTTTTTCTTATTCCCCGCTATAGTCAAATGTCAGGCCATTAATAATCTCTTTCTACAATTTCAAGACCCACATGACTAGTTAGACAGGTGTCTGAATATCTATGGTTAATCAAAAAAAAAAAAAGTTGATTTTTATCTATTTTGTCCATGACTTCAAATGAGTTAAGTATTGATCAAGAAAGCTATTATTGATAAGCAAAACTCCCATAATAAACCAAATTTGTGCTAAAAAGAGTGCTCCTGCAACTATTTATGAACTTTAAAAAAAAAAAAAATTAACTCATCAATGTGCTAAACAAGTTCGAGATAGAGACAATTAAGCTTGAAGTGCGCCCAAATGGCAAATCGATTATATGATGATACAGAATGGAACAATGTAATCTCTCCTGATGTAGAGAAAAAATAAATATAGTGGAGCCGTGGAGGGTTGTAAGTAACTATTCTGACCTGTAAGATACTATTTTGTTAATTAATAATATTGTGCTAAAGTAATCTTTGATATGGAATATGATATGACTATAAACCTTACTTTGTGTTTGATATAGTAGAATATCCAAACCTCGAGATACGCATTTAATGGGTTCGAAGAGACTCTGAAATATACACATGGTCCTATTAAGGAAACTCACCCGGGAATAAGATCTGAAAAACTTTCCTTAAACGTGAAGAAAGTTATATTCGAGGACGAGATCTCCAGATTTATGAGATCTCACTAATTAGGGAATGATTTGTGGGATCTTTCTTGGTAAAAAAAGGCGAGATCTCCAAATTTATGAGATCCCACTAATTAGGGAAAGATATGTGAAAATTTTTCTGGTCAAGGGGCGGCATCTCCAAATTTATGAGATCTTACTAATTAGAGAATGATTTGTGGGATCTTCCCGATCAAAAGGGATATTGAGGAAGCTTGCCTAATTAAGAGAATGAGACTTGGATGGTAATTAATACGACGGTTTAGGAAATAATCAATATTGAAAACACCACAACTATATATTAGAAAGGGTAGTTCTCCAAAAGTACGCATACTTATTACAGTTTACAAACCTAAAGCCTTTTTATTCTCTGTTTTGATTTAGGCATCAAAGTATTTCCCCCCGGAGCCCCCACTTTCAGGATCTTTCTTGCAGGCCACCGCCAGAAAGTCAATTGATAAGTCCGCAGTGCTCCTCATGGAAATCTTTGTTCCATATCTTGGGGTTGCAGTTGATGCAACAGTGTTTATATTGAATCCCTAAACCCTAAACCTTAAACATACTGAGCAGCTCCTCCAAAATTGTAATAATTAATCAACCTTTGTAAAACTCCTCCTTTTCACATTGAAGAGAAGATCGTATACGCCCTTTGGTGTGAAAAATCAAAAGTCCATCATGATAGCCACTCAAAATAAACCAAGTGGAACATATATATATATATATATATAACCGAATATTTTAAACACAATTATTCACTTAATGATACTTAGAGATGACTTGGTACCAAACTTGGCCTCAAATGTTGACTCTTCACATAAAGCTAAGGAAGGGCTCATGACATGGCGGACCCACTTGGCATATTAATTAAAACAAACCATATAATATACGTGTGTGCATGTATGCATAATTTTTTTTTGAGAAAAACATTAATGCATAATTTAAAATCAACAAATGTGCATAGATATATTGCAAAATTAGGTAGCGAGATGAAATGGAAAAAGAAACTTCGCCAATCAAAGGCAATGACCTCACAAAATAGGATATAAATGTTGTACTCATTATAATAAGTAGTTAAATTGATGAAGACCTTTTGTAATATAGTGATATGTTTGGTGTTGTAGCTACCATTAATTAGTTTAATATATTGAGCTACTATATATGTTGGTTCATTGTGGTTATATATGTTTTCTTATTGAATCTTAATTACCTTATATACCAAGAGCCAATTGCTAAGAGTGGTAATTAAAGAAGTTGGGAAGGTTGTTTTTTATATGAGGTCTAACAATGTCTTAGGTGAAAAATCCAAATACACTATTATAAAAGTAAAAACGCACCACTAAATGTCAAAAAGTGAAAAAGTGATAAAGTTTAGAAATAAAATTTGATTAATAATTCAATACCAAAAAACAAAGAAAATGTACTAATGAAAAGTTAGCCGGAAAAGATATTGTTAAATACATAAGGTCACATGCGAAGTCACATCCCGTTGAAAGCTGTGAGATATTCTTGAGATGTGTGTGGCACATAGTTTTATGTCTATCACACGATGTTCAATGTGCGTGTCACCTAAATTTGTATAATTGTAGCAGTACCCAAAAAAACAATTTATGGGACTAGTTAAACGGCGCATGTAAGACAGTACGCCTAGTGAAGGCTAAAATGCACCGTCCTTGACGTCTCTAAAGTACGCCTGTGTGTGTCCATGTTGAACTTCCTATCACTCACTGTGCTTTGTTTCCAAAAAAGAAATCTTTGTTTTAGGCAATTGCCCATGTCAAAGGAGAATCTAATCATGCAATTTTGGTAGTTTACAGAGATGGGTCTGAATCAAAAATGGTGAAAAACAAGTGAGGAGATCAATTTATGGTATAGTTAATCATGAACTATGAAATGCAAGAGCAACAGCAACAACAAATGGGGAAAATGTTGTATATGAAAGTAATGACAGAGGAGCAGATGGAGGTGCTGAGATGGCAAATCTCTGCTTATGGAACCATTTGTGAGAGATTGGTTGAGATGCACAAAACCATGACTGCCCAGCAGGACCTGTCAGGTCTCTCTCTCTCTTGATCTAATTCTCTGCTTAATTTCATTCTGTTTTTGTTCATTAATTTTTATTTTTTTTAATGACTGTCCGAACGGCCTCGACCCCTCCTGACTAATCCCACCGGTGTTAGGACACTAACCAATAAGTCGAAGGAAAATGATGCAGTTGCCGCGAATTTTGTTCATTAATGTTAAAAGTATGTTTTTGCATTAATGGGTTGATTTCTGTTGATTTTCTAAAAACAAAAAAAATAAAAAATAAAAAATAAATCTAGATATTTTGGGTAGTTTTATTTTCTTTTGGGGTTTGGTTTGGTTTTCTTGTTTTCTTTTCCCATTTTTTGTTTGAGAAAGGTAGGTCTAATCGTTTCATGTAAATGAAGTGGAATATTTCCCTTTATATCAGGTTGTTGTTTTGTTAAGGGTGCCCTTTTCTTTTATTGATTTTGGTTGAATGAGGTTTGAGAAAATGAAAATTGGGCTTGTTTTTGTAATGCTTCTTTAAATTACTCTTCTGGGGGTTTTGTTGTGGATGTTGGACTTTGAAATTAGGTTAGACTGGGAAAAATCAAGCTAAAAATCAATTTGTTTGCTGCACTTTAAAAAAAGTCTACTTAGAAACACCATTGTTTCACTTTAATTTATGGATTAAATGGTAAAAGTTAAGCATGCAATTGCTGTTTATATAGGCTGATTTAGTAAATGATTGCATCACTGGGAGTTGTATCTAGTATGAATGTTAATATGCTTGGCATTCTAATGTCATATTTATGGATCATCTGAATTTATCGTTGTGAGCAAGTTACTTTCGGCTACTTAATTGTTTTACATATGGTTAGTTCGCGGAAAATTGCGTCAGAACCTTTAAAGCTTTTCTCTGATTGTTCCAGCTTTTAAGTGACAGTAATATGGACTAATACTTAACCTCTGGATTTTCACCAACTCTCAACTTCTACTTTTTGTTGAAGCAATCCTTAAGACTTTGGCATCACTGGGGGAAGATCATCATATAAGAGCTTGGTTTATGTGTGCGTCCGATCAATATGTTCAATATATTGGACAGAATTCCCACAAGAGTCTAATAATTATCACCTTCTATGTTGTGTAAAACCAGAAAAGATTTCATTCTTTCATGCATATATCATATCTTTGTAGGGCAATGAGAGCCAAGTTTGAAAACTGCTTCTCCCAGTTTAATTACTTTCCTACGCTTCCACCGCTGTATATCTACCATATGCATATCAATATATGAGAAGCAATTGAGATATTTGCATGGTTTACTTCAACTTGTACAGCATGTTCCTCAGTAATTTTTTTCAAATATAATCCTAATTAACCAACACAAAATCATCCTTTGTAATGAAGGATAAGTTCATCTGCCAGTATCAACATTGGCTTTTATTCTGTTGATAAAATATTTACATACTGCTGCAGGAACGAGACTGGGAAATCCATATTGCGATCCATTAATGGCATCTGCTGGTCACATTCACAAGTTTCCTACTCGACAGCGTTGGACACCAACTCCGGTTCAGCTTCAAATACTCGAAAGCATATTCGACGAAGGCAACGGGACTCCTACAAAGCAGAAGATTAAAGAGATAACCAATGAACTGACGCAACATGGCCAAGTTTCCGAAACAAATGTTTACAATTGGTTCCAAAACAGACGAGCCAGGTCTAAAAGGAAACAGGTCGGTGGAGCTCAAAACAATGGTGAGTCGGAACAGGAGACTGAGGTTGAATCTCCAAAAGAAAAGAAAGCGAAATCAGACAATGAGCTGTCGAATGAAAAGTCAGCTTCGAGGATGGATAATGTATGCTTTCCAAGTTCTGAGATGAGCTCCGAAGTGCATTTGTTAGATGTGCACAAAACAATGCCAACATATCCATCTGGTGGCTGTTCTCAGTCTGGAAGTCTAGGCCAGATACCTTTCTGCCAAGGTGCACGCTTGCTAACACACTTTATTTCTCAATTTATTCATGGAGGGAGCGAATAATAAAGAAGCTTCTCAATTTTTTTAATCATATTGAAATAACTTAATTGGTGAAACATGCTTGAATTATTTAAGAGTTCTGACAAAAAGTTTGTAGTTTTAAAGTGACAAAAAACAACTTTGATTATTTCGGCTTCTTGAAGAGTGATTTAGGCTGAAAGAAAATTGTCGTTTGACACAGGAATAAGCCGTATGATGAATCAGATGGAAGCGTCAGGCAGCTCGCAAAGAAGGCATGATCTGATCCGGTGACATTCAACCCTGCAGAAGTTGACGCTTAAGAATGTTCTTGCCGGATTATGAGGATTATCTTTAATAGTAAATTTAACAATAGTAGGGTTTGTCATATTTTCGCATCGTTGGAAGTTTGAAGTGACTCTAAACTAGTAAATGGTGGTAGTTGTAGAATCTAATTATATGGGTCAAGCTTAAGTTTCAGATCTATAGAACTTATAGATATGTAGAAGAAAAGGAAGAGCATGGCAGTTCTTCCCTTAGAACATGTAAATAGTTATGTGGTCCTTGAACCTGACTTAGCTTTTGTCCATCAAGTGAATGATGAATCATGCTGACTGCTTTTTTTGGCTCTATAATTCTACTTGTATTAATATGCAAACTACTTGCTGGAGAATTTGGTGATTTGTAATTCAGTCTTGTACTCTAGATTTGGCCGTCAATGGGCCGATGATTGGTGAAAGCTATATAGCGCCGCCAATGTGATGGGAGAAAGGCTTTGTTGATCAGTTGCTACTTCAGGCTCTTTGCTTCTTTCCCCCTCACCATTGTTAGGATTTGTTCAATGTATAATTTGTACGAAAAGTGTATTTCAAGGCAACCAGACAACTTTTACACTCCTTGCCAACCTCTGCTTGCCAAAGGTCGTTGCATCAAAATTTTTGATGGAACGAAATATTATCGATGAAAATTGTTTGACTGTAGTAATTCTTGTGTATGTTCCATAAATGCAAATTATGTTGCATAAACTTGTCTATCCCTGCAATGGCTGTGAATTTAGTTAGGCAAACAAGATGTCAAGAATCTGTGACTTATCGTGTACAATGATTCTGTTTAGGACATTTACATTTCTGAAGCAAAAATTGTGGCGAATTCTTTATGCCATTTCTGCAGAATGGAAAACTTTTAACATGCCAAGTGTAGCTAGTAAGCAATCAACCATAATAATTAAGGGGAAGCTTAACATTCTTTTGATTATAGACAAAATTGGCAGAACAAGAATCTTCTATACTCGAAGAACCAAGTGAGGCGTCCAGTGTGAATCAATGTGACTGAAAATGTACAAGAATACCAACATTTTTTGTATCGTCAGAATTTCACCCAGAAGTGATTTACATCAACAATCAGTACATCCTTTCTTATCTAACTTGCTTGTGGCGTCGCAATGCCGGCAGAGAGCATAGCCATCTGTTAAGGGCTTTCCGTCCTGATATCACCGCAGACAAAGATGTAAATCCTAAATATCCTGGTAAATCTTTGCAGCACAGTAGTAAGGATAACATGCCCTTGCAGATGATAATTTACTTTGAAGTCCATTGAAGAAAACATTTCTTGCTTTGTCTCAAATGTTGGCACGAGAGCTTCAATGTTAAAAGGAGCCATAGCTAGGCCTCGACAACAATGATGATGTAGATTACGAACGGCATTTACTTGCAAATATAATGCTTGATAATGCGACCGCAACAAAACTAACACGTCTCGAATCTAGTGCTCATTCAGGTCTGATATCGATATCTTCCGTGTCACAAAGTAAAGCTCTTTTGGGCAGTCTAAGCTGCAACAATATAGAAAATTACATGAAATAGTTGCCAATAAAAGAGAAAAACGAAAGTTCGTTGAGATAAGAACCTAACCTTTGATTTTGTAGTCCTCCATCCTCCAGAATCTTGCTGCTTGGCAGAAAATGAAACTTTATGGCTTGTAGTAGATCCTGCAACTAGTTCATGATCTGAATCACCATAAACAGACTTCTTATTGGTTTTTCCATTGGTGAAGTCTTTGGTAAGAACAAAGTTCTGTACAAGAAAAGTGCAGGGAAAGTTCAGTAGCAGTTCTTGTCAGTAACCAAAACTAAGCGTGGAAGCTCCTTTTCTTCTTGATCATAAACAAATCCAGCAGTTAAACGGGTTCTTTAATTTTGTTGATAAAACCAACATTATGCAAATAAACTAGATACACATGCACAAGCACGATTATAAAAAGGTTAACAAAACTCTGAGAAAAACAATATACGAGAAGAATAGATTACTTAAGTGCCAGATTGGAGGTTTTGCAAAAAAATAAAAGTGCCAGATTGGAGGGAATTGAACATAAGAATTTCTATATATCTTCAAAAAGGATGTGAAGAGATGAGATAAAGCACAAATACTTCATTTTTCAAAAGATTGGAAAGTAAATGCTGGAACGGAATAAATGCTTGGAATGTTCCCCGAACATTTACCAAGCCAATCATCTTTATAGTTAACATCACCGACATCTCACGGTCGTACCTCAACTTTAGATGCTTCAGGGTTCCTGATTTCCAAGCGATTCAAGTAAAATAAGATCTGCAATGAAAGAACAGCCAAGGCTAGAACTCAGATTATTCAAGCCTCGAGAAGCACCACACTAAACAAGAATCCAGCTGTTGCATCCATCAAATATGTAATCAAAACAAAGGAGTGCACATATTTATAGCAGAAAGGAACTAACCAACCTTGTTATTCATAAAAATTATCCACCAGGTCTTATGAAACTATTTGTAAGGTAAGACTTCCAAATCAGTACATCAGACTGACAAATTCATGCAACAAAAACCGAAAGACCTCATTAAAGAAGAGGAGAATAACTACCTTGTCTAATAAGTGAGTGTTTTGTACATCAGTCGCCACTATCTGCTGCCCAAGATACCTATCTGAGATGGTACAGAAGGGGCAAAAGACGGTCCGGAACACACAACCATCTTTTTCACACCATATGCCATGATTTTCAGCGGCTTCACTGGTCGATTGTTTGTAGAGTCTCTGATCAATGAATTGTAAGTCAGAAATGACAATGGGTACACTTGTTGACCCATTTACAGAAGGATCCTTTAATTTACTTTTCAGAAAAGATGTCATGTAGACTTTAGAAGATGAAGTCACAGAACACGAAACAAGGTATTGGTTCTTTGGAAGCCCCAAGGAGTTTCTACAGAGTGAGCAACACAAGTCTAGACTCTTCTCTGTAAGAGTTGTAATAGCAGTCGAACATAAATGGGCTGCCTCTAAGTTATTTAACAAATTCCTCCGTTGATACTGCAGCTTGTCATGCATGCTCTCTGAACAATCTTCCTCAAGACAATTACAACTTGCACTTTCCAATTCTGTTTTAGTCAAATCATGAATGCTGGAAGGAGATTTAGCATCAGTGTTTTCAAATGGTGTCACCAGAGAATAGTTAATTGATGACAAAGCTATTGACTTTCTCCTTTTAGGCTTATGAGAATTTACACTCAAATTTAGAGATGACTCCATTTCTTGCTTCAGCTCTTCAAGCAGCTTTACAGGTGTTACTATTGAAGAATGTGTCGAAACGACTGCGTATGAGTTTTCTGCAGCTGCTGAATGGGAGGACAACTGATCTGAGAAATAACTTGTGGCTTGGAATACTTCTGCATTTGAGTTTTCTTCATAGGATGCAGCTGCACAGCCCACCACACTAGCATTGGAATATAGACCAGGAGTTTCCCTCACAACAAATGATTCAGGACTGCAATTGACAACGCATTTGAAATTGTATTTGTCAACATGCACTGAAAACAGGTATTAAGTATTCCCCTTCTGAAGTAAAACAATAACATAGAAGCACACAAAGAAGAAAATGGAAACCACAAATCCAACACAGTACACGAGAAAAACAAGATAAAATCATCAATTTAAACTCACAAAAAGTCATTATTGTGGTTCTTACATGCTAAGGCAGGATAATAGAACTCAAGTGAAATAAAACATTTTAAGAGAAGTAAATGTGTCAAAGTTTCAATATGCTAAATCATAGACATTCCATATCTATATACAATTAAATGAAACAGGTTGCAACTCTCTCAGAAATTAAGTACACGTTATATGAATGAAACAAGGGATTAGACAAGTTATATGAAACAGGTGAAATGAAACATGCATAAATTTAATTGACAGTAGACATGAGCAGTTTATACTTTATAGTGCTTAATTATCACCAGGAAATTGATTTACCTTGAATTCTCCTGGGCATTGCATTCCAAATCAATATACTCTCTGCAATTCCCCATATCCTTTGTATCTGTTGGAGCAAATGTCAGATCCACAACATTATCCTCATCACTCAGTTTGGAAACCAAGTTAAGACTGTTTCTTGCTGAACACATGGGATTAAACAAACTTTTTGTCTTTCCAACTGTGACTACACTTTCTGGAAGTAGTCTCCTTCCATTCAAAACATCAAGCTTCTCAGCCTTACGGGTTTTCTTTTTTGCAGACCCTTTGCTGATTACGTTGGATTTAGTTGGACTATTCTCATCCTTCAAATCAAAATTTCCTGAAGCAAGTCCACTGCTTAAGCCAGTTCTATCCTGCAAATTAATCACTTTTGTATCTATTATATTGGATAATTAAAATGTTTAGAGTAGAAGCTGATCCACAAATAATCAAAGACAAGGAAGACAGGTATAGGACCTTAATGTCTTTAAAAAACGATTGCAGTCCCTCAAGTGACATCTCAAAGCTGTTGAACTGTTTAATAGATTTCCTTAACCATTTTGAAATGTGTACCACATTTCGTTCTTCTCTAAACCGCTCATCTGCATGAAAGAAAAGAATGTCGATGATAGGCTAAAAAAAAAAAAAAAAAAAAAAAAAAAAAAAAAAAAAAACTGAAACAAATAAGAGGGATGAATTTGAACTGTGTGATATAGATTGATGCTTAGCCACTCATGACATCTAGCGAATCCAAAACTTATTGGACCTCCAGAAGGGTAGAGATGTTTATATGTCAATCACTAATTCAGCTGATCTAGAAGATCGAAATAACATCACCAAATTATGGTAACTTAAAACTTGAAAATCTGGGAGTTGATTCTGCACAAGAAACTTTTGTACATGTTTGGACATACAACATAGCCTCAGACCTTAATTAATTGGGGACATGTTTGGCATCATAAAAAAATATAAATAGCCTCATATGAGGGTTTGAGAGATCCAAGTTTAGTCAAGGCACACAATAGAAGCGTGTTTATGTACTTCAAAGCATCATTGTTCAACATAAGATTTTTCATTGAATAATGCTTGACATCTACCTTTAAGTAACAAACTACCTAAAATTTTTATTATAATCATCGGCAATAAACAAGTACTCAAGTTTTTAGTAGTTCACTTTAACTATAATGGTTTTGATCCTCAAACTAATTAGCCATTTAGTATATATCACTCATCTTCAAACTAATTTCCACTCTTGCATTGCCTAACGTACTTTTACTTTTTAAGAGTATTTTCTAGCAAAAGTTGATATTAGCTGAATTTTTTTCCTTTCGGGCCAACATTGAATTTAGCAAATAATCTCTTTTTCCTGACTTGCATTGTTTGAAGAAATCTACTCGTTCAGGGAAGTTTGAAGAAGTTCAAAGAATTTTCACACCATCATTATTGACAAGGAAATGAAAGAAGCACACTCTCGCATAAGCAAAATTAAACACTTTAAAAGTAACGTTTAGAAGTGGATGATAAACATTCAATACTGCTGCAAAGAGAATTTCATTGGAACATTCCAAAAGTGGGATGAGCATGTTTGTTATTAAAATTAAAAAAGGACCATCACACAAGGATCAAATACCTAGAAAAATTATGGCCCCATAGTCAAACTTGTGACGTATACCACGACCTACAAAAAGCACAGGGCATCAGCATTTTCAGTTTTACAATGTTGGCAAGGATACAAATGATACAATTGTCATTAATGCATCTAACCCAATAAGCTTGACAAGAAATCCACAAATTACATTTCCATAAAGCAATGGTTAAAAGTAAAACAAATGAAAAGAAAAATACTATGTAACAATTTCAAAACTTTCTTTACTATGTCCTTAGAAAATAAAATTAGTTGGGGTCAACTTTATATGTGCTTGATGATGTGCGTCCATAAACCTTTAAATCCTTCTAAATTAATGTATCTCAAGTTATATAAGGTATAACCTGTACCGTAGAATTTCTTTAAAATATATTATGTCAAAGTTTCCTAAGTAGAGCAAGATGTTTTTGGATGTGTCCAAACCTCTACAGTCGCCCTTCCCTAATTTAAATCGGTTGTTGCTACTCCTAATTTTCTTTGGACCTTCATGTTTCTTACTCTTTACAAATTACGAGTGTTAACACGCATCCACCTGACGAAGCATCCTCATTTCGGCTACACTTACTCTATGTATATGTGTTGGGGTTGGCTACTCCTACTTCATCTTCTTATTCTATAATATGAAAATGATCAATACAAGGGAAAAAAAATGCAAACCTAACTCCAAAAAATAAAAATGAAGAATGAGTAACATCACAGAATGTGTTGTGCTTTCTAAACACGAGTTTCTGGATGAGCTCAGAAATTGCAGCAAAATAAACTTCATTGATAAAGATGTAGTGATAGATACCAGAGCATTTTCATAGTTAAACAGTTATAATTATAGCCATTTTTTATTTATCTAAGGTATGATGCCATTATGTTCTGAAAAAACATTAGAGAGTTATAAATACCAAATTTTTACAATTGAGTTCTTAATAAGAAAACTGAAAAGAAGATTAGCTTATTTGGGGACCGATCTCAATATCCTCGAAAAAGCAGCCATATTATTAAGCTATAAAAATGAATATAATGTGAGAATGAACAAGGAATTTTGATGAAAAACACACGACAAAACAGCCTCCTCCTCTCTTCCAAAAAAACCCTAAAACTTTTTATTGATTCTCTTGTCATTTTTTATCTTGAACCACCGCCAATCCTCCATTTCAATCAGCGGTGGTTCAAACCACATCTATTTACATTTTATTCATCCAATAAGTTGTAGATCTAGTCAGATTTGTGAAGATTGATCCATCCGTGTTGCAATACATCTTCCTCAACGGTTGTCTGTGGCTTTTGTGCAGCGGCTTGGTTGGTCACTTCTTTAGTTTTTCATTTCATAGTTACTTTGTCTTCCCTAGTTGGAAGTTCTTGATTTGTCTTCTACTCATTGGGAAATCTTGGTTTTTCTTCTCTTTGTTGGAAAGTTTTGTTATTCGTTATGTGGTTCTAGTGGTATTTGTGTATTGTAATGTGTTTCAACGTTGTTGAACGTAGTCCCTAATTGTCAAATTGTTTTTAATTTCACAATCGCATTCACAACCAAATTAATGGCAGTTCTTTTGAACATATAGGGATTGGCAAATCAATGTACTTTTTGATTCTATGACTGGTCCTGTATCGAGCCATTAATGATTAATGAAACTTCTATTTTTCTTCAAAAAAAACAATGAATTTCAATTAAAATTGCTTAACATAAATTAGAAAGTTGGATGGAGTGCACAAGAGGCAGAAGTTTGGTTTCTAGCATAAAAAAAAGAAAGAAAGACATTTCGTGGGCCAACGGATCAAGCAAATTAGCACTTGTTCCCAAATCAATGGCAGTGTGATCACAAATCAAACAAAAAGGAGTAATTCAGTGAAACAGAGAGTGGGGCATTCTGTCTCCAGATAATTACAGTGAAATAAGATAACTGTTACAAGAAATTAATCATGCCAACTTGGAGCAGTAAAGAAAAATAAAGAAAGGAGCTACCAGCAGCCTGGTTCAAAGCACGAAATGCCTGGTGGCAATACCACTCGCTTCCACTCAGAAGATTTTTTGATGACCTATATGTGTCATTAAACTTCTTCTTTTGTGCCACTTGAATATCATTTCTGCTCAAAAATTATAATCAATCAGAAAAATGCATTCTTAGATAGTAATTTCCATGCTGATATGTTGTAAAAAGCACTTACACGTTAGGAAATGGAATGCCAACAATCACCTAAAAGTGTCAAGGATTACAGAATGAGGCAAATACAACATTAAAATTTTTGCTGATAATGATGATGACGATCAAAAAGGGAAACAAGCAAACAGCTAAATCTTCAAATGCATGGAACATGTAAACATTAACTCAATAAACAGCACACTTCTACCATATTCTAGAGAGATGGGTTTTCATGCACCCATTTGACCTTTGCGAGGCTTCAATTACCAAAGTAAAGCAAATATAAAGGATACAACCACACGAGCATTATCATCGGAAAAATCAATTCCTTCAGAAACCTGCAAATAGTTAGATAATGGATAACTGTTATGAATCTATGATTAATTCATACCAAGCCAAAAACGAAGTCAAAAAGACTAATCAAGATCAATATGTTTCGAAGAAGTATCCTATCATGAAAACCATAAAATGGTTTAAATTCTCAAACTCAAAATCCTGTCAAAATGCAAGTGACAAACACTGCTACAGTTTATCACCAATCCTAAAACATACACAAATCATGGTTACCCAAGTAGCCCTACTATCAAGTACAAACTAAATTAGACCTTGCTCAAAACTTTCTTTGGGAACTAAGAACTGTGCTCTCCTAGCTGGAAAAATCACCACCCTATCCTTTCCAAGTTCCAACAACGTGCATCCAGCACTGATTCCACCATATAAATCTCTTTTACAAGATGCAAGTAATTAGTAACCTTGATGACGAATAACAATGTGAAATTTGAAAGAGCTTAACTCTTTCATTAAAATTGTGGGATCAGTAAATGGCATAAACTATAAAGAGAAGCTCTAGGAAGTTAGCAGTTGGATGTCCAAATCACTGCTAATACTGGAGTCAATCCAAGCCTACCCAGGCAAATACAGAAAATTCAAATATGGACCTAACGCCTTTCCTTTCCTTGGCAAACTGCAAGAAATGCAGCTTCAAAATGTGCAAAACATTGAACTTGAAAGTGCAATATAATGCCACACCTTTCCTCGGCAAACTGCAAGAAATGCAGCTCCTCCCCGTACAGAATGCTGTGGAGGTCCCTCCACATTGGAGTGCTTGAGATCTCGTTTTTTACCTCTTCCAATTTTCCAAGTAGTTGGTCTATTAACTTGATGAATTGTATCATAATAGCCTTTCAAAGCATGCTCAAATTCATCCTGGCTTCCTTTTGGCTCTGTGTACACATTTCAGAAGTTTTCATCAGGACAAGAACTGAAGCTGTAAATATAACTCAAAATAAACTTTGGTTTAAGAATACCAATAAGCTAGGGAATATGATTACAAGCAATAACAAGAAAGGTCTAGGTGAGCTTTTTTCGTGAATACATACCTATGATAAGCAGTTCAACTCATTCATAGGCAGATGAAAATATTACAATGAAAACCATTACACAGGGAGAGGATACTTCATATCAGCTTATATATAGAAAGAGCCCATACAGCACTACAGCAAATATAATACATTTACCGAACTACCCTTTTCTAATTATTACTCTAACTTCCAGTCAAACTCAAGACACAATTTCGAGAAAGTAGAAGCATAGAGGGTTTGTCAAACCAGAAATTCAAGCCTCCCTTTTGTTCTGCTCCTAAACTGTGTATTCCCCAGTCACATTCTATTTTCCTGTCTCCCAGAACCCCATGTCTCAAATGGGCACACTTGAAGATTGTTGTTGACGTTAAATCATTAAAAACACATAGGTTTGTACTTTATACTAACAGATACAGTATAGAATAAACTCGTGCGTCCACAATCACCTAGAAATATTATAAATAACATTGATTGACAATGAATGGAAGCAAAGTAAAAAATCAAAGACCTAGCAACATCTAATAATGTATAGCAGACAAGTTAAAAATTGAAGAGAGAATCTTCCCAATGTTCAATTAAATACAAATTACAAACAATAAGAATATGCCCCTTAAAGCATGTTCATGTTCTTCGTTATCCACACTTACTATGAAATTCATTTAACTTTTTATACCCATGAATGCTTTATGTATGAGCAATAAGTATAGCCATGAAGGCTTTAGAATTTTTTTTTTTTTTTTGAAAATATGAATGCTTTAATTTTTAATTTAGGGGATTAGATTGCTTTAATTGTGGACCACAAGTGAAAAGAGAGAGACATGGTCTCTTTGGTATTACAGAAATCTACTTTTCTTGATTTTGGTCTAAATATAAGCTTAACAGATTTTGGTCAGGTAGGAGGGAAAATGATAATCTATCACACTTTCGGCGCACACTTGGGGCGCACACTTTGTCTTTTAGCTTATTTATGGTTCTTTCTTGTTTCCCTATGCGTGGGCCCCATATCTAACAAAACACCATAAATAGGCTAAAAGATAAAGTGTGCGCCCAATGTGTGTTAGATTATCATTTTCCTAAAACATAACCTTCAAATTTTATCTTTTTTTATAAGAAAGAAACCAACTTTTTGCCCCTTTGGGAACTCATATACCATTAACCTCATACCAAACCATTGGACCATCCAATTGGTCTCCAAACATAACCCTCAAATTTGAAAATAAGCAAATCAAAAACCTAAGACATAAAATTAGATGAAATTTGGAATTACAGAAATCAGCAACCTCGAGTTTTGTGATTTAATATTTCGAATAATATGAGATAAAAAAAACCCAATAATGATACAGATTTGAATTTAAGAATTCAAGTGCAACGCCTTCAAACCAAGACATATTGCAAGAATAAGATTTAAAAAGATTCATAGAAGTTTGACAACTACAATTATGACTTACCAATGAAAAGGGGCTTTTGTGCATTCAATTGAGCCCATTGGCCTGTTTCACGCCAACGCGTGCACAACTTATCCATCAACTTGTAGCTTGGAAAGAAAACAAGAGCACCGCCAGGTGCAACCTTGCAAATTTCCTCTAGGGAAGCACCAAGTGCGTCCTTGAAATTAATTTTTCGTCAGCATTGAGCTTGATAGATAAACGAGAGATTTTCAACAGTTAAAATCTAAATGCCATGTTCCCAATATATACCTGGAAAGCATAATTATCAGCAGTTTTGTAGCTAGCATTTAATGGAATATTCCCAGGACCTGCAGAAATTGCAGCAGCCCAGAGCTGCAACAAACAAAGACCTATTAATCTGACAAGCAGGCTTTAAAGGCATAATATAAACATGTTGATTCAATTTGTACAAAAGAAGTTATTGGTGAATTCTTACCTGAGACTCCACATCTATAACATGTGGAGCTTCCATGCAAGTCTCAAACTGAACCCCAAGTTCTGATGAAAAAGAGCTCATTGGCGATAGTGTCCTAGTGAGGGAAAAAAAGAAGAAAAAAAAAGTGCAAAAGCTTAAGAATCACATTTACCACAAAATGGAAGTAAATCAGATAAAATAGAGTTCACAAATTCTAAAAAGAAATGTCCATGGCTTTCAGGCAATCAAGATTCTAGGAAAAAAAACCTGAAACCAAATAGCTATCTCCAACTACAGAGAAAAAAAAAATACTCACAACTTGAAAGTCATGGAGGTGAAAGAGAAATAAGAGAAAATAAAAAACCTATGTCATTTACTCAATGATCATCCTCTAAAAGCTACAGCTCAAGAAAATATTTCCAGACTTTAAGCAAAGACTAATTATAGTTCTAATAAATCAAAAACTATTCATTTATAACTAACAAATTAAAAACCGAACCAATCCAAGACTCTTAAACAATGCACTGCATCTCCTGTACAAAAACAACTTGACTTTAACGAGTTGAATTGAATTTGAGGATGGTAAAATGATCCTCCCACTTGGCAAGCAGACTGCCACAATGAACGCCAACTGGCAATATGGCAGTTTAAACTATACGTGCGAAGCAACTACCAGTAGAATCCCAAATCAGTGAAAAATGGTCTGGTCTCCATGTATTATTGCTTAGAAATTACCAAACTTGCAGAACATTGTCAATTTCACTTCATGAACCCATATGCTATGGAAGATCTCAAGGATTGCTTTACTTGTCAAACTCTGACCGCTTGCACTCTGTAGAACTGAGTTTTTAATCAATTTATGCATATTCCAATCACTCTGATATATATGGGTACATATATTATCTAAATACATATGAAAATATATAAAGGGCAAAAAATTGTTGGGAAGTTTCAGTTGCCTATACAGGTACAAATCAATATGCTACTGTTTCAAATAGGCAAGTTATTGCTTGATCTTCTTTCTTTGGTGAACAGCGAAATATGGTATAAAAAGAAAAGTTAAAACACATATGGTAGCCAAAGGTAGTTCTGAAGCCAGATTAATATGAATAGGAAACGTCACTCTGAAATGTATTGTAGGTATGTAGCTTACTAGTTGAAATGGGTATTCCTTATCTATGATGCACCATTATTGCATGCTCTGATTTAGGGAAATGCACCCTTTTGTATACATTGATGGATCAAGTTTCTCATTAAAAGTTTAAATGAGCATCAAGTTTCATAAAAGCTTGAGATACGCATTAGTGTTAATTGAAGTTATCAACAATCAAATCAGTAATCTACATTGCTCGTAACATAATAAGGAAAGTACATTCATAAGAAAGCTTCCGACAGTTGTACTATCTTCTGAATTCTATCCTTTTTGTACCATGATCATTCCTTAACAATCCTAACCCTCGATCGAAGAAACCTTAATTTAGAACAGCACAAACACAGTGTAATTTATGCAGCAAACCATCCATAGTTACATACAAAACTCAAATGAATACAATATATGTCTAAGCAGATTAGATTCAGACATCAAAAAAACAACCATAATGCAAATATTGAAAATTTGAAATATAAAGAGTAAAGAATACCTATGCACAGGTGCTTACCCAGATGTAAGAATCACTGACATGGAAAGCTCCGCAATTTCTCTAAAGACAACAGCAGGGTTTAAGCACCAAAGACCTAAAGAATGTGTCCATCCAGTAGAACCACGTCCTGCAAACACTACGACTGTCATAATCATAGACAAAGTAAATGCATGTCCAATTAAATAAACCTCGCGTATTTCAAAATTAGTCTTCAGATGCATCCTGCACAAAACCATATTAGTACAGGAGAGCACTGTAAAATGCTGGAGGATTGAATTCAGCACACAACCGCAGCAAGAAATGCAAGTAGTTCATCAATATGCTTCTTTTTTTTAAAATTTTCAGTTGTGTAGCTTCCATAAAACTCATCTAGATGCCATGAAAAGCCACAAAGAAGCTCCAGATAAAACCCAAATTATTCATCTTAATAAAACCCCTCAGGTTTCTAACCCATAATTAGCTATGCATTAGACCCAATAAAAGATCAACACAAACATAAGATAGTTTTATGTCCTGCAACTATTCATAATTGATGCTAGTTTCATTGATGCATCAACTCACATTCATTATATTAACTCTACAATTTGTATAATAAACAGCGGAGGACTCCCTGCTGACTTTCAAATATAAAAGGAGCAGGTGTTGATTTCCAAGAAGAATATTGTGGACCCAAGAAAATGTACTAGGAAAAGGAATGTAGATAGCATACAGCTTCAAAGTACACACCTAATTAGCAAAGAAGGAAGAAGGGAGTTACAAACCAGATTCCTTCTTGACAAGTCTCTGTAAGACAAGTTGATAATCATGGGAGTGCACTCCGTTTCCAGAGAAAAAGTAGCTGAGTGAAGAGAACAACCCTGCACAATTGTCGAGAAGAGTCATAAGAGAAACTTTAGCTACGGAAACACTGATCTGCAAATTCTATGTCTTGAGTACCTTCCAGCATTATCACTGACATGCCACTCAAATGCTGCAGCCCTGCCTCTGCATCTGATGCTGCTTTGATTGCCTTGACCAACAAAAATAAAGAGTCACAAAGAAAAAAAATCTTAGCCAAGAACAAACTACTAATGGGTGGCCGCATACATCTTTTAATGAATTACTGCTACTCAATTGTGTCCAGGAACATACGTTCTATGAAAGTAAGAATGTACAAAACCAATAAAAGAGTAATGACAAATATTATAGCAATAACAGTGCAAATTATAGTTATAGCATTAATAGCTTTTTTCAAAAATAGCAGTAACTATAACAATAACTGTAGCAGTGGCGCCGAATACATTGCAAATATCAGCCTTTACAACTTGCAAGTGATGATAAATTCATAATAGAAAATAGTAAGAATTAATTATTATTGTTCAATTTTTAGAGTGAAAGTGGGGTTCACTCCAAAATGTCAAGGCAAGATGCAGTGTCCACTCCACACATATAACCCTTATTATTGCATTATAACTAGTCAATGTGAGACTATCCCAACATCTCCAACAATTATATTTCCTCTACACAATTGTAAATTATTATCACAATTGTTGCTATCGTTACTACACAATTTTCGTCATTGCCATAAGTAGCAACAAAGGGTGCAAAAAAATATATAAAGTACCTTAGTGGCACACTCCTTCAAGATTGCAAACAATTGTGGAGAAATGCCAATTTCTTGCAGTTCTCTCAAAGCTTTATCACCTGTCCAGCTGAAGCAAATAAATACAAGACCACAAAGTGAGTACGAGCAAATGCTGGCATTGGTATGAATGGGTCAGTAAAACAAGGTTGTGATTGTGAGGCCTGAGCACCTTGCCAGCTATGTCACAGATCAAGAGAAATAAATTATAGTAGAGCAACTTAACTAAGGCTTATATCAATTAGCAGTGGAGCAGCTTTTTAAATACTATAACAAAACCAAAAGATAAGAAACAACACATACATATAAGGAGCGTAGCGGATACAAGGATGCTCCTCAGGTGGATTTGTAGTAAAACTGGTAAAACTTAACCCCACTAGGACAGAATAAGAAAATATTAAAAAAGGAATGTGAAGATTAAAAAAAAAAGTGTTCCATTAAAGGTATAGGGAGTCAGGGACAGCCCTATGATTTTATTTTTTATTTTTTTTTGATAGAAAAGAAACAACTTTGCACCCACCAAGAGGGACAGCCCTTAGATAATTGGGAATGCATTAATTATAAAAGATTTAAAAGATTACCAAAGCACATAATCAAGTGCATAAAATCGTGCTAAATGAAAACATTGGATCCATGTAGCAGACCCCAAAAAACTGGGATTGAACCAAGATTGTTGTAAGTTGTAACAAAGCCAAAGGGCACCTAGCCTAATTCCTTGTTCTTGGAATAATTATCTTAATCACTCAAGAGTTGTATCAATTATGTCCTATTCCTTAGCAGTAGCAAGGGCAGTCTAACATCCTTTACAAGTCAACTAACAGATTTATTTAAATCTATATATATGGGTACTACTACCACGGGAACCATAAAAATACCCATGCCATGGAAACATCATTTACAACCATTGGATTTTAATCCAACACATTAATATGAGTCATAAATACACAACACATTTTATGGGGTTCTCACATAGCATGGGTCTATATTTGGGCTCTATTGTATAATTACCCTACATACATAGCCTCCATTGACTTTTATAACCCACAGAACTAGATCTTCTTTCACTGATTTACGATTGAAATAATCACACGGGTCAGACAAGAATGTGAAAGTTTCAATCGTAAAATGTGCAAGCTCACCATGAAAAGTAGTGTTGAAAATCATGCTTTGTCAAAGTATCTTTTCTACGGCAAATCCAACCTATTATCCCCTGTAAACGAAAACTTGCAATGCTGACAGTGACCATCAATTTAGAGGTCAATATGAACTTTGAATATATAATCTCTACCTGAATCATATCATACAATGGTTGGTAGATCTCTGAATCAGCAGTAACGCATAGACTCCCCAATTCTGTCTGCAACACTTCCATTACCAAAAAGAGTGAAAACCATTTATCATGTTTTCATTGAAAGGTTAAATAACAATGGATGTGTGACTCACTAAATAGAGCATCTTCTTCAATATCCATGCTGCCGGCATCGCGTGCCATATCTTCTATATTGCTGTAAAATTGAACAGGCAAATCAGAACCAGCAAAACAAAAAAATCCTGTTATAGTGATTAAGAAAGCGTAGAAAGTGCCAAGAGTATCCAAAATATAAGTTCATAATTCATAGTAACATATGTTTCTTAAAAAAAGGATGAAAGTTGAAGAAAGAAACATACTAAAGAAAAAGGAGTCAGATGATCCACCAGCAAAAGGAAACAAATAAAGAAGATACAATATGATTGAAGAAATCTTCAGAGGGGGAAACAAAAACAAGAGGTAAAAACTGAAGGATGATACAATTGATCAGCTTCAGTTTAAGCTCGTAAATGATTGGATAGGATTATGTGGATTCACAAATTTTTTGTGCGCCCTTCAATAGCAAATACTAGGATGACAATTGAAAAAAAGAAAAAGCTTAAACTCTTCCATCATTTAAATAGTTAGGTAAGGTCCATACTGTGCCTCATCAAGAATCACGATGGAATCTTTAATATCTACTTCCATTGACCTCCGAATTGTAGGATTAAGGATGTAGTTGTATGGACAGAAAATTAATTGGGCTTCTTCAGCTAATGAACGTGCAGCAAAGTATGAACAACCTAGCAAAAAGGTATCACGCAAAACGGTTAGCATGTGAGCAGAGGTATTGAAGTGAAATATCAAATATCACAAGAGAGCAACCTTTCACCGCTCGTCCAACTTTCACCAGATCTTCAATATCATGAGCCTCGTTGCAGCCACCTTTTTGAATTGATGGATGACCTTTCACTTTGTGCACGTTCCTGTATGAGAAAATTATAGCAAGGGCATCAATTGCTACACATGGATATTTGGTCGTACTGATTCTAGGTGAATCTTAAGAAAATTTTGACTTACTTAAATTCATAGCACCCAGCAACTTGGTCCTCTAAAAGCAACTTACTAAAACATATTCACAATGGAGATGATTAGCTAGAGAATCAATTAAAAAAAAGCACAAAAATGTTTTAGCTTTCAAGCTTAAGAATGCACCATTCTTCATCAATGTTATCTCTACCACATAAATTTTTGTTCGTGCAATAGTTTCTCCGCGATGCCTGGGGAAAAGAAAGAAGATGGCCTAAGAATGACATATAAGAGGGGAAAAAAGGTCCAATGAATACTATAACTCATTTGATGCACATGACAAAGACAAGACATGAAGGAAAACTAAATCCTGATGCAGAAAATTATTGGCAACACCATACCCATTTCCTTAATTAATTTAAGTAGCAAAGTTACAGAACATACTTGAGTAAAATTTATAGACATAAGGACTAAATGACAGAATAAATGACAAAATGGAAGGGAACGATAGGTAACGTATAGGTACATCTATTGGTATGGAATATACACTGAGCAGAGCAGGTGATGCATCCATTGCATATGTTTTACAAGTCAAATCCTTTTGCATAGGATATCGCTCCAGTTCCATGATTGCTAGTCACTCACAGATGCAAAGTATCATGAATGCTCTTGCTTTAGCATATCTCACATGATTACATCTATGAGTCACCTACAGTTATCAAACTTTTCATAATGGCCAGCCACAAAAGGAACATTGAATTAATGAAGCTTCTTTACCAGGCCTAAAAATCTAATAAAGGAAACTCATAGTAACTATTAATGTCAATAAATTAAGGGAAGTAATTCATTGGACAAGGAAGTAAAGCTGCAGAACATTAGAAACACTTATTTCTGATTGACATAACATTACATTTACTATTGTTGTGCTCAATATTCCAAAGGAAAGCAAACAGTAATAATCCCAGATCAAGGTAAAACAATATTACTGTTGAATGTAAAGTGAGTCGCCTCATCCATTACATGACTTAAAAGAGATCAACAAGTCTAGTAGAGCCAAATAAACTTACCAAGACTGCCATTGGCACTCGATACGATGTCTTACGATATTCACGAATCACTTGAGTTATTTGTGAATGTGTCCTCCTGATGAAATAAGAAAACATAATGAATACAATTTGGAACAAAGGTGTAAGTCCCACACAATGGTGATGTTCAGTATGCCATACACAGGAATTTTACTTTCTATTGACGTGAAAAAAGTAAGTCCCACACAATGGATATTCACGAATCTTTCTTTTTTCTTTTATTTGTGTCTTCGTTTCATACAACTTTAAGCGATTGATCTTCTAGTAAGAAGATTAAAGATTTTTAAAATTAATACCATCAGGTATTAGTTTCTTGCTAATTCTAATTACTTAATCTTGTCTAATATTCTTTACAAGAAATAAAAAAATAAAAAATAAAAAACCCTGTGCAACAAAATACCTTAGCATGATATCCCATGAGTGTCATCTATGACTTCTACACTCTACCAAACACTGCCATCAATGACTCGAATTAACCACCCTCTTTGCCATCAATGTAAAACTCATTTCAACACTCCTCTAGAAAGATATAGTAGATAACCAACACCTCAAGCCCAAATTGAGAAATTGTGGGTCATCAATAAATATGTCATACATAGTCACAGTTGGTTGATTATGATTAGTTTTTATTTATCATCACACAATATGTCGAACATTTTGATTATAATATTGAAAGCCCATGTTTCTATGTTAAATAATTATGTGACTTTTTTACTACAAAATAAAAGCCCATACTTCAATATGTGCTCAACCAACTTTTCGTTATGGTATAGTATACTCCATTTCCCATAAATCCTTTTATGGTATTCCCATCCAAACCTTTTCTTTTTTCTAGGAGAGTCTGAAACTGGAATTCCCAACCAAAAAAAATACTCGTAT
Organism: Stephania japonica; assembly: GCA_039657345.1. Taxonomy (NCBI): domain Eukaryota; kingdom Viridiplantae; phylum Streptophyta; class Magnoliopsida; order Ranunculales; family Menispermaceae; genus Stephania; species Stephania japonica. The sequence continues at coordinate 12,561,460 of CM077562.1, forward strand.
ATCATAAAGAAAGCTTACGTCGCATAGTAGATGGTCGGCACTGCCTTTTTTCTTTGACTTTTTGTTTGCTTTCCAGGAACTTGATCTGAATTCGACATCTCAATATTCCCTGAAAATTCACCGCCATAATTATAAACCAAGATAGGAAATAGCATAATAACCATTGCCACTATAATTAGTGTCCTCAATTGCGAATAAGACGCACGTTAAAGTAACGGGTATTAACTCAATTGATCTATCTCAATCTCTAATAATACAATGTGCAAGTAGCTTTCCAATTGGAGAACAAATTTAACATCAATCCACAAAAGCAGCCCTAACCTGACGGCTCCGGCTCCGGCTCCGGGATGAACCCGCCGCCATGCCCAACAGGATCTGAGACCGCCTCCGGATCAGCTTTCGACTGCGTAAGACCAGCATTCAGATTCTTGGACTTGCAATTCTGCTGCCACGCTAAAGTAGAACACAGCAGCGAGAGCGACTTGCCCGTGCCGGTCGGCGACTCGAGCAACGCGTGGCTGTGCCCTTGCCGCCTCGCTCGATCGAGTGTCGATATCACCCTCCCCATGAACGCCAGCTGTGAGCCGTACGGCTTGTAGGGGAACTCGACAGGAATTCCGCCTATGTGAAGGGCATTTCTAGGGTTAGGGTTAGGGTTAGGGCTTGGTTTTTGGGTCTCGGAAGCCATTGATTTCGTGTGAGATCTCTCGTTGTGGAAATCGATGAAGAGGTTTTGATGGAGAAGGTGAAGAGAAGATTGAGAGAATGAATGAGAGATCGATTGTGTTTGCTTTTTGGGGTGCGTTTTGGCGGGAAATGGGGGGTCAATTGTGATTTTGAGGGGGTTTTGGTGAGCGCGGGTTTATGAGGTGACACGTGTTGGGTGAGTGGCTTTGGGATTCGGACTGGTGGTTTTTAACGGTTGGAGATTGGAGAGGAGATTGGGTGTGTGCTCTGCCGTTCTGCCACGTGTAGTAGAGTTGGTGATTTCCGTGGGAAGATTGATTTTCTATGGTGGCTTGCAGGGTACGCGCGCGCGGAAAACTGGGAAATGATTTTGTATGCGAGGGTATATCATATGTGTTTTTTTTTTTAAATAAAAATAGAAGTTTCATTAATTGGTACTAAATCAGACATAAAAAGTAGATTGATTCACAAATCTTATTTGGTCAAAAGAGTTGTCATTGCTTTGATTGTGAATACAATTATGAAATTGAAGTAGTTTAACAATCAAGGACTGTCCCCTTCAATGTTGAAACCCTAAACACATTACAATGTATAAATACCCGCTAGAAGCACATCGAATAACAAAACTTTTTGATGAGGAAAAGAAAACCTAAAACTTTCCGACAAAGAGAAGACAAAATCATGACTTCCAACAAAGAAAAACAACTTACTTAAAAGTAAAACTAAAAATAAGGATCAACTCAATAACTGCACAGATCCAAAAACGAGCGTTGAGGAAGATGTACCGCAACAAGAAGATCCAACCTTCACATATCTGAAAATATTTGCACTTTATTGAATACATAATACACGGAGAGATAAAAGATTGAAACCACCGCCAATCAAAAGATAAAATCGATGATGGTTTTAAGATCTTAATTTAAGCTAAAAAAAATATTTAGGGTTAGGACAACCGCGACAATCAACTTTGATAGTTGTGCGAAGATATATGTTGACACAGATAAATATGAATTTGAGACTTTGATTTAATTGCGTAAAAGTGTCATTTGGCCACTCAACTTTCAAACTTTTATTAATTTGGTTCTCAAACTTTCATGAGTTCACTTTTGGTCTCTAAACTTTCATTTTTTCCTTTCTTTTTTTTATCCTTTCGCTAAGTTTGTAGATCAAAGATCACTAACAAAGTGGTTCGTAAGTAATATACAAGTGATTCACTACTGATTCATCAACCCAAAAATTGACTTGTGAATCGTTTTGTTAGTATTCGTTACTCTGCAAACTTAATTAAAAGGACAAAAAGTAGAGGGAAATGAAAGTTTAGGGAAATAAAGGAAGCAGCTAAACGGACCCCGCTAATTGCTCTACATACCCCAGTTCTGTGAAATTACTCAACTACTCATCCATATAAAAGGGTTTTTACTCACCGTACCCCACTAATTACTTAACGTACCCCAGTTTTGTGAAATTACTATCCCTTCATATAAAAGGGTTCTTACTCACCATAACCTCGCTCACCCCCACTCACTCCATACCCCAGTCACCTCTCTCAAATCATACTCACCAAAAATCGGTCAAATGCGACGAAATTCGAGAACCCACTTATTTTTTGTCATTTTCATGTATTTTTCGAGAGTTTTGAAGTTTTTTTATCGTTATGGTCGCCTACAGATTTCGGACTAACAAAGTCGACACCTCTGAAGAGGTGATGGATGAACCGAGCCGATACCTCTAAAGTGGTTTCGGTGTAACAACCCCAGTTCCTCATAAAACAAGGTATCACCCGGCCTAGATTTACGTGAACCCCTGAGAACATACTCGCGAAGTCAATGCATACCTAGTCAGCCTTAAATCCTCCTTTTATCATTAAGTTAACAATTTAGAAGTTGAGTTATTAGATTAAATCTTTATTAGGAAATTTGCAACGAAAATCAACTATAATCAACTAGATAACTAAATAAAATAAAAAATCAGGAACAAACTATAGTGTGGAAACCCTGAAAATGCTAGATAAACATGAAAATCTGGTGACCAAATATAGCAATACGATAATACATGATATCTCTAGTCACTCAATCCCAAAATGTACCCCATTGTTATCAAAAATATAAGATACAATAATCACAAGTCAGAAAAGCAAAACCTACAATATAACAGGAAAGAAATCGCTCCGAGAGTTCTCGGAGGAAGTCACCAAGCATTGGTTCCTTTCCCTTACTAGTCTTCATCTGATCTGCACCCACCGTCACGAACTAGACAGTGTGTCACGACCCAAATTTCTAATATTAGATTTTGGTCGTAATCAGGGTTATCGACCCGTGACGTGAACTCATGTTGGGACACGAGCATTGACTGAGGCACGTGGCCGAGGTATATGTTATATTTGATATGTTGAATACCTAGTGTGTTTTGTGTGTATACCTTATACCCAAAATAGTTAAGTTCGATAGTGCCGACGATTCGGTGCGCACGAGAAAATGCCTCTAGTTGCGTGCGAGCAATGGGACTGGGTAGCTAGTAATGTGGTAAGTCTTAAGTTATTTAAATATGATTTAATAACTAAGCACATAGCTTATAGTATTTATGTTAAGGCAAATCAAATACGTAGGCTATGGTTTTTATTCAATGTAAATCAATTTTCTTTTTGTTAAAATGTAAATCAAGTTAGAAAAGCCTCAAGTTTAAATAAAAATCCTACTTATATTGATATGCCTCAAGATATGTGCAACAACCAATCTCAATAAGGCTTTGTGTCAATTTGTGTGTTAGAGGGTTTATTTTAGTGGAAGTATGAGTGATTAATGGTCACTAGATCATCCTAAAGATAGACAAATAATCAAATGATTGATGACCATGATAAAGGAAACTACATACTTGACAAGTGGCATTGAAGGGAGTTTCATGCTTGACAAGTGTTATTGAGCTGAAATGAGTGGGTTGGTAGGAGTGCTTAGGTTCCCTTAGATGTCATGGAGATGGGGTTGTACATTTGGATTAAAGCCAAAAACTATAAATACAAACTCCTAGCCTTTTTGCTTCACTTTGCATGTTGTCGTCAATACAAAAAATAAGATAAAATTCAGAGTTGTTTGGAGTTTTTATTTGCTGGAAATTGGAGTCCTTGGAAGGCTATTCATCATTAAGAAAGAGATCTAAATAACCCCAATCAAGCATCAACCTTAAGGTATGCTCCTATCAAATTATTTGCATAAAAATTAAAGGTTTTAAGCATTAGATCATAGGGCTTTGTGAGAGACTAGTTTTAAAGTGTTTGAAGAGTAGTTTTTGATCAAATAAGAGTATTGGTTTTAGTTTCAAACTTTTATTTTTGGATTTTTCAAGTTTTGCTCAAAAATTGGGTTTTTAAAATGAATGAGAATGTTTATTAAGTTTTTTACCTAACCTCTGTAAATTGAGCATAACTCACTCATCTTAACTCCAAATTAGGTAATTCCAACATCACTTGAAAGTTAACTCAAAATGGAACAACTTTTTCTTATTGAATGATTTTGAAATTCAAACATTTTGTTGTCCAAAAATCCTCTACAACTTTGGTGTTGAATCTGACTTTTGTGGACTTCACTATTTTCATAATGCCTTATTGTTTGAGGAATAACTCAATCACTTCTTATTGGGTTGAGCTCATATTTTAGTATGATGTTCTTGAGTATGTGTTTAGTTTTCAGTAAAAAAATCATGATTTTTAGAGCTATGGTTTAGCAAAAATAAATTGTTCAAATTTGCTAGTCGGACTTGAAAACAGTTTTAAGTGATTGTCGTAAAAGTTTTATATCTCTCTTGTTTTTAATCGTAATTGTGTGTTCCTTATAGTTTCGGAAAGCTAAGACATATTCCTAAAAACTTATTATTGTACCAAAATTTTGAATTTAAATATTATTGTGACAATTGGTATCAGAGCCTCGTTTGGAGACAATGGCGACCCGAGCAGCAAGCGATCTAGGTGAGAAGGTGTCTCACCTAGAGCATGTGATAGCAACAATGGCCACTCCGGCGGAATTGGCGGAGTCTTCAACTACGTCCCGACGTATTGAAGCCTTGGAAATGTTGGTGGCTTCCTTGGTGACTAGGGGAGAGTCACAAGAGGCCATGATTGCTATGTGGGAATCAAGGTTTGAGGAGCTTGTAGCGGATGTGCGGTCGGTGGGAGAACTTACCACCGAAACAGCCTCGACAATGGCTGTGGAGGTGAGCTTACTCAAGCGAGCTGTGGGCGGAACCTCGGAGGGTGCTGTTGCGGCAAAGCCCCGAACAAAGGTGCCGGAACCAAAGAAATTCTCTGGCAAGCGGAGCGCAAAGGAGCTTGAGAATTTCATTTGGGACATGGAGTAGTACTTTGCTACTGTTGGCACGGAGGAGAATTAGAAGGTCATCTTGACCCCGATGTACCTTGAAGGTGATGCGAAACTTTGGTGGAGAACCAGGGTGGATGATGATGCGGCTGCGGGGAGGCCCAAAATTGTAGATTGGGAGGTGCTCAAGAGGGAATTGAAGGATCAATTCCTTCCTACCAATGCGGCTTGGCAAGCGCGGGAGGCCTTGCGCAAGCTCAAACAGACGGGATCGGTGCGTGACTATGTGAAGGAGTTTTCCTCCCTCCTCTTGGACATCAAAAACATGTCGGAGGAGGACAAACTTTTCAATTTCACCACGGGATTGCGATCTTGGGCTCAGCCGAGCTAAGGAGGCAAGGAGTGAAGGACTTACTGGTGCAATTGCAGTGTAGATAGTCTTGTGGACTTCAAGACTAGTTCATCCCCGAGCGAAGGGAAGAACAAGGAGAAAAAGCCGTTCAAGAACCACCAGAAGAAGAGCGAGAAGAAGCCCTTTCCTCCCAAGCCGGCGAGCTCGAAACCAGCACCTAAAGCAGACCCAAAGCCTTCATCAAGTTCTGCAGGTAAGGGCTGTTTTATTTGCAATGGTCCTCACAGGGCACGAGACTGCCCAAAGAAGGAGAAATTGTCGGCCTTGATCGCGGAAGATGATGGCCAGCCCCGAATGAACCCATTGCAACTGCTGAATGCAATTCAGCAAGCCAAGACGAGCCCTTCGGAGGGGCTAATGTACGTGGATCTTGAGGTGAATCGAGACGAGTCTTGGCGATGGTGGATTCGGGAGCTACTCACTCATTCGTGGCGAGACCATATGGTGGGAAAGTTGGGATTTGGATCTCGTTGAGAACTCCGATCGAATGAAAGCGGTGAATTCGGAGGCTAAGCGAATTCAAGGTATGGCCACCGATGTGAATTTGAAGGTTGGGTCTTGGGAGGAAAGATCAACCTAATGGCGGTTCCCTTGGATGATTTCGATGTCATCCTAGGGAATGACTTTTTGCACTTGGGGAGCATTGCCTTGATGCCGTTCTTAAAAGGATTGTTCGTGATGAACAAGTCCCACCCTTGTTTTGTCCCTGCGACTAACACAATTGCGGGAAAGGAGAAGACGAAGCTATCCCATCTTTCGACCATTCGGGTGAAAGATGGGTGAGGAAGGAGAACCCACATTCCTAGCAGCCTTGGTGGAGACCAAGGCAAGAACGACATCAAAAATCCCCGATGTAGTCGTTGAGATCTTTGGAGGACTTCGGAGATGTGATGCGGCGAGAATTGCCAAAGCAATTACCCCCAAAAAGGAAATTGACCATGAGATTGAGCCGATCCCGGCTCAAAACCCCAAAGACAAGCCCCGTACTGAGAATGGCTCCAAAGGAGTTGGAGGAGCTAAGGAAGCGATTGCAAGAGTTGTTGGATCTTTGGATTCATTCGGCCATCCAAGGCCCCTACGGAGCACCGGTCTGTTCAGCGCAAGCACGATGGTTCCCTTCGAATGTGCGTGGATTACAGGGCACTAAACAAGCTCACGGTGAAGAACAAGTACCCTATTCCACTTGTGGCAGATTTGTTCGATCGATTATCTGGTGCGGCCTACTTTACAAAGCTGGACTTGAGGTCGGGATACTATCAAGTTCGGATTGCAGCTGGTGACATTCCAAAGACGACCATGGTGACTAGGTATGGTTCGTTTGAGTACTTAGTCATGCCATTTGGCTTGACAAACGCCCCGCTACATTACGTAATTTAATGAATGATGTCCGAGAGAATTCATTGATAGATTTGTCGTTGTTTATCTTGACGACATAGTGATTTACTGATCGAGAACCTCCATGATCATGTGGATCACTTACGGATGGTTCGACTACTTTGAGGGCTAACCATTTGTATGTAAAGAGGGAGAAATGTGAGTTTCTTTCGCGCAAACGATTTCTTTCCTTGGTCATGTTGTAGGCGGGGAAAGCGCAAATGGATCCGGAGAAGGTGCGGGCTATCATGGAATGGCCAAACCCCACGAAGGTCTCGGAGTTGCGATCGTTCTTGGGTTTGGCGAATTACTATCGGCGGTTCGTGGAGGGCTACTCACGGAAGGTGGCACCACTGACAGACTTGTTAAAGAAAGATCGAGCTTGGGCATGGACGGATCGATGCAACCAAGCTATGGCGGAGTTGAGGCGGGTCATTGCCTCGAACCGATCTTTGGGACTACCAAACTTCGAACTACCGTTCGAGGTGCATACAGACGCTTCAGATAGGGCATTGGGGGCGGTGCTTGTCCAGGAGGGACACCCCATTGCCTTCGAAAGCAGAAAATTGAAGGATGTGGAGCAGAGGTACCCGGCTCACGAGAAGGAAATGCTAGTTTGTGATTCATGCTCTCCATCTTTGGAGGCATTACTTGTTGGGAACCGTTTTGTGGTGCGGACGGACAATGCGGCAATCACCTACTTCATGAGCGAAAAAGCTCAACCGAAGCGGGCGAGATGGTTGGATTTCCTTGCGAGTTTGATTTACAATTCGAACACAAGCTTGGTAGGCTCAATTCGATTCGGATGCACTTAGTCGCAAGGTGGTGGTGAGATGGTGACAAGCAGATAGTGAGGTGGAAGGTGAATTCTGCCTCGAATCAAGGAGGAGGCAGGCAAAGATCCTACTTGTAAGAAGTTGCTAAAGCTAGTAGCGGAGGAGTCACTCGGAGGTTACGGTGTGATGATGGGGTCCTCTATGCCAAAGGAGGACGCCCTATGTCCCTAGTACGGGTGGATTAAGGCGCGCTACTCTTGAAGGAAACACATGATGCTCGGTGGGTGGGCATCGGGCATGGAGCGCACCTATGCCCTCTTATCACGTTCCTACTTTTGGTCGAAGATGGAGGAGGACGTGGATCAAGATATGTGCGAACTTGTCTTGTGTGCCAAAAAGACAAGACGGAGAGGAGGAAGGCACCGGGGTTCTTTGGAGCCTCTACCCATACGAGAGAGGCCCTTTCAAAGCATCTCGATGGATTTCATCACCGGTCTTCCCGATGTGCAAGGAATGACCAGCGTATTGGTGGTGGTTGATCGATTCTCGAAGTATGCTACATTCATAGGCGCTTCGAAGAATTGTGATGCGAACATGACGGCGGAATTGTTCCTAAAGCATGTGGCGAAGTATTGGGGCATCCCCGAAGACATTATCGTGATCGAGACGCTCGGTTCACCGGACGATTTTGGGTTGCCTTATTCAACCCGATGGGATCGAGTTGAAGTTTTCCACGGCAAACCATCCTCAAACAGATGGGCGGACGGAGAGAATCAATGCTTTCTTGGAGGACTATCTCGGGCATTATGTGAATGCCGGTCGGACGAATTGGGTGGATTTACTTGATACGACCCAATTTTGTTACAATCCGCACAAAAGCTCGGCCCACGGGCGAGTCCATTCGAGGTGGCGACGGGACAACAACCGGCTACTCCACATGAAGTAGTCAAGTCAAAGTCGATGGGATCGAGCCCTGCGGCGTATCGGTTTGCAAGGAACAAGCAAGCGAGGCGAGGAGCGGCTCGTGACGGTTTGGCCAAAGCTGTCAGGAGGATGAAGAAGTATGCGGACCAGCACAGACGGCCCTTGGAGTTTCAGGAAGGAGACCTCGTCTTATTGAAGCTCACTCCTCAAATTTTGAAGAAATTCAACAAGAAGGAGACCCATAAGGGTTTGGTCCAGCGATATGAAGGACCATTTGAGGTGGACAAGCGAGTTGGGAGGGTAGCTTATCGCTTAAAGCTACCAGAAAGGCTAAAGGTACACCCTACATTTCATGTCAGTTACCTTAAGCCCTTCCATTCAGATCAGGAGGATCCGGAGCGGAGCGCGGTCAGACGAGCTCCACCCTTGATACGGAAGGAATTTGCAGGAGAGATTGAGCAGATTCTAAACCACGAGGTGCGTGGTCAGAGTAAGAAAAATCGGCGGATTTTCTACCTAATCAAGTGGGTTGATGTGGAAGAACCTACTTGGGAGCGAGATACTACCCTATGGCAGTTTGAGAAGGAGATTTCGGACTACGAAGCGGCAAGAACCGAGCAGTTCGATGAGGGCATCGAACATTTCGGCCGGGGGAGGTTTGTTACCACCCCAATAAGCTAGATACAAGCATGCTGGGCTGGGCAGCATGATAACTCAGCAGATGATCGAGTCTCGGTGGACTCGGGAGGTTTTGGTGAACTCCAAAGTTGGATTGGGGTTTAGTACATGGCTCGTGCCTAAGTGGGCAAGCCTTGGCCAGGGCAAGGCTTGGCAAGGCCAGGCCAAGGCAAGGCAAGACAAGGCCAGGCCAAGGCAAGGCAAGGCGCGGGCAAAGCTGGGCAAGACCAGGGCAAGGCTGGGCAAGGCCAGGGCAAGGCTTGGCCAGGCCAGGCCAGGCCAAGGCAAGGCGCGGGCAAGGCAAGGCAAGGCCAGGCCAAGGCAAGGCAAGGCGCGGGCAAGGCAAGGCCAGGCCAAGGCAAGGTAAGACCAGGCCAAGGCAAGGCAAGGCAAGGCAGGCCAAAGCAAGGCACGGGCAAGGCCAAACCAAGGCACGGACAAGGTTGGGCAAGGCAAAACAGGCCAAGGCCAAGGCATGGCCTTGGCACAACAGTTGACTTTCCTTGACCGGGCATTGACCCCGGTCAAAGTACGCTTGGTCTCATTTTGGGATGTTTCCTTTTGGAGCTGGGGAAACGGCTTAACATCTACTATAAGGGGAGGTGGGCTCTCTCCTAGGGGTGGCATGGGCAACAGTGACAAGCAAAGCCCTCGTGCACGCCTTGGGCACCATGCCAAGGCGAAGACCCACGGACCATGGTCCGGCCACCCGGCCGGTGGGACTCGACCACGAGCCCCGGCTAGCACCCAACGTGCTGGACACGGCCGGGCACCACGAGCGCGATCCCTGTCCCGTAGAGAAGCATGAACCACGTCCCTTGAAATGTGGAAGACCAAGTCGAGGTAGTTGGGGAACTACCTTGGTTATGGCTGGGCCATGACCAAGCCACGTCCAGGCATGACCCGAATGCATGGAGAATGTGCAAACTGACCCTGTAATGGAGGTGGTTACGGAACCAGGTGGCAGCAAGGGAACAAGGCAACTCACAAGTTGATGTATCAAAACTATCCTTGTTTTAATAAATTAAAGTTTGACATAAACAAATTCTTGGGGAGAATTTAAGAGGAACAAGACGCGAGTCATGAAGTTTTGAGGTACTAGGTTGGCTAGGAAATTGTGTGATTTTTAAGTAAATATGTCGAGCTTCTTCTCTTCATTTCAATTCCACTCTTTTACTATTTTACAGTCCCTTTCGGATTGATTTGTGCCTATCAATTGAGTATCATAAATTGTGTTTGATTCTATTAATTTAATGGATGTTTTATCATGATGCTATGCCTTGTTAAGATTCATTGATTTCAACCCTATATATATTGTTTCTAGTTGAAGTTATAAATTGATCAATTGTTGAATAGTATGCTATTAATATAGATGAATTGTTGGGAATACACCCTTACTCCTACTAATTAGTGACACTAAGTTGCCACTTATGGTAGAAGTGACGTAGTTCATGACCAACAAGGTAATACTAGACTGCACTAGTTTCCACCCATTGATCATATGAGGATCTCAATGTTCAATAGGGTGATCTTAGGGCACTAGTAATACTGACTATTACTTGAGGTTGATATGACGTAACTTATAACCAACAGGGCAGTACCTGAGTGCGCTACTAGTGGATGATTACTTCGTGTTGGTTCGATTAATTTGTTTAACTGTGGTATCATCTAGCATAGTCTTGTTTTCAGTACCTCTTCACTACTTTATGTTGTTGATGCATTTTGTTATATTTGGAAATGCAGTATAGAATCTCCAGATTTTACTTTCTACTTTACTGTACCCACTATCCTTTTTATGACGGTGGTGCAGATCCATCGTCTAACAGGCTTGGTAAGGAGAAGATCGACGACTACTTTTGAGTCAATGGTGTGGCCCTACTACAGATATTGTAGGTCTTTTAGATGTTTTGTGTAATTATTACTTATGTCTTTATTACGCTTTTGGGATGTATATATATGGGTTAAGAGATTAGACTCCTCGGCTGATGCATGTTTACGGTGTTATTATCATGTGATCATGTTTTCTTGGTTTCCACATTTAGGATTCATCTTTAATGCTTCCGCTAAAATGATAATGTGACGGCCTCAAATCCATCGGCCGCTACGGTGTGCACCGCGGGCCCACAACCTTGTCACATCACCATCTAGCTATGTCCCACGGGCACTCATATCTCAACACCAATAAAATCTCACAAACTTTGTATCATTTTCTTTTATAATTGTGTCAAATTAGTTTATGGGCTCGTTATCACTTGTTAACCTTAAATTATACAGCAGAAGACTTAAGTCATCAAATTAAATATTAAAGACCAGTTTTATGAAAACTAAACCAAAATGTAATTAAGATTTATATCACCAATGATCTTCAAAATATCAAAATGTAAACCTCAAAGACATGTACAAGGCAAATTCATCTCTCACAAACCCAGATCCAGCATAAACAATAAAAGTAAACAATGTACGAGTAGGGCAAATAGTAGTTGATCACAAGTAGTCCTCAAGCTTGCCATTTCCTCTGCTCGTACTAGGATCTACACTCAAGCCATGAAAAAAGGCAGATGACGAGTCCAGAGTGAGTAATCCTAAGGAAATTCACCAAGTAAATACATAAATAAAACTGCTGAAATCAAAATACTATAAATAAACATGCTGAACAAAAGAATACAAACAACTGTGAAAGATCATCGCATGAATATGAATAGCAGAGAAGTCAAAATGCGTGCACAATCAAAGTCAGACTAAAGTCATACTTCGGGCTATCCGCCAGGCACGGCCCGTGAGAATACCTCCAACGAGTGACCCTAGACTCGCTAGGTGGTCGGCGTAGACCCACGACGCACCCACATATGTTTAGCACACTCGGTAGCATATTCACCGACGCATGACTATAACACATGCTATAACCTAGTGGACCTTATGCCCCCGCAATGAATAAACACCAGGTGGGGAACAAATTCAGCCACCGTAAAGCATTAAGGAAATAAAGATCATTGAATAAACTGGAGAGAATTCAAATAATCAAGCAGTAAGTACTAAAGTGAATTTCAGTTGGAACACTATACACCTCAAACTGCACTCCAATAACGGTTCTAGTCCAAATAGCACGCCTCAATTGTGTGTCTAATACCCACCAATCCAACCTAATTCATCAATTCCCGATTAATCAAACCAATTCCTAAACCTTGTAACCTCGATTCAAAACCCCAAATCATCGATAAAATCATCGTTTAAACACCTCAAATAGATTATATGAGTCCCTAGGTTAGACTTTAATTGGTAAATTTTTGTTAAAAATTTTTATCCTAAAACTGCCCTAGACGCCACCGTGGACGTCGCCGCGTTCAACCCGATGCGGTGTCTCCGAGGTGTCCTGGGCACCGTGACCACGTCGTCATTCGCATTTCTCTCCAGCGCCTCCCAAAATGTCACTCCACAGTTTCCCCCATTTTGCCTCTGGTTGAGACACCGTAAGTGACGTCGTGGGAGTTTGTGCGCCGCTGGCAGCGTCTTCGCTAGTGGAATTGATAGGGTTTTTTGGACCCCCTCGGCTCACTGCTGCAGTCTGAACCCACTCCAACAACCCATATACACTAAACCAAGTTCATCAAACCACAACCCTCGACTAAATGCGTTTGAGAACAAATCCCACGTTTTTCGGCCAAAAACTCAACAAATCACTTCAAAAACCAAAACAACAACCACAATAACACTAAATCCACATTTGAAACCTCAAATCTAACTCAAAACCATAACAACACCTCAACTCACTGGTGCGCCAAATCCTCAACCGAAAACTTCGGTCAAAACTCGAGAAAGTTGGTCTAAAACGTAGGAAACGATAAGATGATCGAGGATCTAACCTTATATTTTGATTTCCTCCACTCCTTGTGCTCAAATGATCCCTCCAAGTTCATCAAACCCTCAAAACTTCTCACCAATTTTCAGTTTTGCAAGAGAGGAGAGAGAAAAGTTGGTGACAAAAATGAAAAATGAGATATTTTTATACAAAAAATTTTATCGCAGCTCTCACACACATCACTAGGCCACTTTGAATAGTTGAGATGGAGTTAAAAGGTCCTCACAACATGTCAAAACTAACTTATATTCATCCTTGTTGACCCCATCCATTTGGCACCAATTATGTGCACTCCGAGCGTTCCAATACCTGACTCCGAACCTCCACCCGTGCCGTTTGCGCACAATGACGGTACCAACCATCTTGACATCATTTATTATGAATTATTTAATGAATTCTATCATTTATTATGTGTAATAAGTCCCCCGGTCTAGTGTACTAGTCATTCGTCCCTCGATATCTGCGTCTACCCATTATACGCAGCGAATACTCGTCACACCAGCTCGCTCGTTAATAAACAGTATAAACACATATACTGCGATGTAATTTAACTAACTTGAATATATACATCGCAACTTCACAACAAGAGCACACAAAACGAACTGTATACCTAATCCGATCGTGCTCCGTCTTAGCCATAGGACCCACGAACGTCCCCGCTGGCCTCCATGTCTGCAATAACGTTATAAGTATTGACAATTAGAAATTGGTTCGTTACAAATAAGGCTTCCACTAAAATGCCCAGACTTCCTCTGTAATTAATGAATTATTAAAATGTTTTAATTAACCCTGAATTTGATAAGAGAACAACACGTGTCTTTACTTATCCTGAACACGAGGGACGAGGAGAATAAGTTAAATAGGTTGACTAATATGTAATTAAGTCCTGCGTGGATGAGATTAAGGCTTAATTACGAGATTAGGCTGGGAGACACCGTGTTTAGGATTTTGGGTCGTCACACGGTGAGTACGTGATAAATTGAAAGTAAAGCCAGAAGAACATAAATAAAAATTCATGAATAATCAATAAAGCAATTTAAGAATCATGCGGTATTGAAAGGCAGATAAACAACACAAAATTGCATGATAAACAGACTGACCAATATTTCAATGATATTTAAGTGTCTATCGAGTCAAATGAGGTCAATAAGTGATCTATAACCACAACATATCCACAACCATTTCCATAACAAGTCCATAATCGTTTCCACAACAAATCCACAACAATTCAGTACTCAGGGAGAAACTCATGATTAGGTGGGTGGACAACACTTCTGCATAAGTGCTCACATTAGCCCAACTACTATGATATCAGGAGTACCTTCACAAGACACTTACGCCAAAGACACTCAACTAAGGAATATAATAATGGGATTCCAACAATGGCTCAATTCAATAGAAATAACAATAATGGAAATTGAATTACTATGCACCTTATTACTAGCTTACTAACGTACCTCAAACCGACCGCAAAACCTTGTTCCTCACGCAGTTCTAACTCGTTCAGTTTGAATTCCCAAAGCCCTGGCAATCATTTAAACCCAATTTACTTGTATTAGAGTCATTCCATAGCCCTAGACAAATCCCCAGAGTTTCCCAAAAGTTTTGAAAATTATTTGAAAATTTATATGTTATACTATTTGGGATGTCGTGGGTGACGCCGCCACATTCAATTCCCTATGACGTTGTTTAAAACACCAAATTTCCAACCTTCTAGTCTGGACGCTGTGAGTGATGGCGCCCAAGGGTTTTAACCCATTGTGTCACTTAAAGCGTTAAACCCCTAACGTCTCTGGTTTGGACGTCGTGATCGACGCCACTATTTTTTTTCCATTTTCATGTATTTTTCGAGAGTTTTGAAGTTTTTCTTATCGTTTTCGTCACCCATGGGTTTCGGACTAACAGAGTTGACACTTTGAAGAGGTGTTGGATGAACCGAGCTGACACCTTTAAAGTGGTTTCGGTTGGATCCCTTCGTCACCCATTAAAATCAAGTTATCTTCACATTATTGGTTGGAGTCGATCGAAACCTCTTTAGAGGTGTCGACCCGGTTCATATGACACCTCTTCAAAGGCATCATTTCTATTCGTCCGACACCCACGTCCAAGGGTATTAGGGTGAATGTGAGGGTGAGGGTGATAGGGTACACAAAATTAAAAAGTAGGGTACAATAAGCAAAAGGTTATTTTTGGAATTTTAAGAAAAAAATAGGGTACACTAAGTAAAATGTGGGGTACACGGAGTAAAGATTCAAAAATGGGGTATGTAGAGCAATTAATGAGGTCCGTTTAGCCACTCCCAAAACAAATTGATGAAAGTCTGAAGACCAAATAAAATAAAAAAAACGTACAAGTTCAGAGACCAAATAATACTTTTTTGCCATTTATTTAATACCTGTAACGACCTTAGAATCTTACTCGTGCCACGTATCAATTTAAGTTGTACGTGGACCCACTTATCGTGATACATTTGTTCAATTCTTTATCGTGAACACCGATGTATGTTATTTTTGTACGGTGTTTGCATTATATATTATTACCCGAATGTAAATTTTAATGTCCCAAATGTGAGAGGACATTTGTATGTGAGTGTCGATGTTGAGAAACAGGTTCGGCTCGAGAAAAACATGCGTTACGGGTTTCGAGCGAACGATTGACGGGTAATTAGCAGTCGGGGACAAATTAAATTAAAACACTGACAAAATGCAAATTACATAATAATTAATAGTTATGTAACATGTCCGGTACATTTGTATGACCGAGAGCACACGACGTGCGAGTCGTGGTACAATACGGGTCCGAGAATGCGAGGTTTGAGCGAGAAATGGTTTAGAAACACAAGTCACCCATTAGAGTCACAATGTTGAGTGACTAGTTGGTGAGTGGTGTGAAGGAGGGCCATGGATGAGCTTTGAGATGCGCACGTGAGAGGAGATGAAGTGATGAGTATAAATGTTATCACCATGAATATCTATGTTTTGACGCCTATTTTGAGGGTTTTCGTCGCAATAATTTCGGACGACATTTTGGGGTTTCGATTTTTATTAGATTTTGGTGATATTGGATTAAGTGTTGGTTTGAGAATTTGGATTTTTACTGTATTTTTGGTGGATTTTTGAGGATTTTCAGATGAATTGTTGGAATCAGAAGTTTTCAGACGTTTGAGACGTGGTTTGAATGGTGTTTTGAGTAGTATTGGATGTCTCTACAAGTTTGAGATAAGCTCGGAATGCGACGACATGACCCGAGATTTCGGAAAATCTCAGATTAGTGTTCTAGTTTGCACGCCACGAGGGGCACCGTGGAGCATAAAGCCCCACGGCGACGGTCATAGCACCCTTGTAATTCACGCTTTAAGTGATGTCGTGGAGAGGTATACCCTACGACGCCACTCATGGTGTCCGAGACAAAAGGTCTCAGGTTTCACGTTTTAAGTGACGCCGCAGGGTTCTGATCCCCAAGGTGCTACTTGCGGTGTGGATCTTGTATTTAGACTTAAATTTTTGAAAATTTTGAAAAACTTTGGGGATCTTTCAGGTATCCTAATGGGTTCAAAAATGACCAAATACTTAGGAAATCTTACATTAGTGAATAAATTGTAGAAAATTGGGTAATTTGGAGGTTAATTAAAAAAATTGCAATTAAAGGACTAACATGGAATTTTAATCATTGACGGGACATATGAGGATACGTAGGAAATGAGTCAAAGTCCGTGTGAGTGCGTATTAGCTTGGATACAAGTAAATAAACCAGTGAAAAACTTTACAGTTATTTCATTGAGCATTAATTCGTTATTATTGCTATGTACATTCTACTTCTTGGATTTCTATTAGTTGAGTGGTTCAATGGCAAACGAGCATGGTTAGTGATTTGTATGTGATATGAGCTCTTATCTGGACAATTTTAATATCTCCCAATTGAGTGTAGGTTGGGGGCTCTTATCCAAGCACCATGGATATCTCATAGTCGCGAGGGTTTAGGGCTAGTAGGCCTATGTTCTCGTCGTGAAACTTAAGTCTGTTGGACGTTTATCGCGACTCAACGACCTTTTGGTCGAGACTACTTGCTATTTCAATTTGTATTCTGGACGATTGATTTATTTATAGTCTTTATATATTAGTGCGTTCCTTGTACCTTTCTTTCTATCATCATGAATCAAACTGCTTTATTTATTTTGAAATGTTGTATATATTTCCTGTTTGGCGTTACTTACCTGAGCTCGCCATTCTTGTATTTGACGGAGTGCAGATCCACAGTCCAGCAAGGGGAAGGCTCAACAACTAGGAGACTTGATTTGAGGATACCGGAGCAGTTCTCCTCGTGACTAATGTATGTGATTTATTTTGTATTATTATATGTATATGTTTTGAAACTCTGGCATTTGGGTTATGAGAGATCTTGGACATGTATATTTTGATGGTACTTTCCTCTGACTTGTTCATTGATGATGATATACATATGCTGGGTTTCCACAGTCTAGGTTGTCCTGACTAGTTTCTTAGAGTTTTCATTTAGTTTGAGTTTTATAGTTTCCACATTAACTTTAAATCATTCACTAAATGGTTTAACTCAATCTTTAATTTGATTAATAATGGTAAATGGTAAGGAAAACTGACTAGACTTGCGTGACTCAGCGAGACTGGCTCGGGGGTCCACGTAAGTCTAGTTCGGGTAGAGTCCAGTTTTTTTTTTATGGAATTGGGGTCGTCCCAGTACCTATTGAATCGATGCCCCAAAACATCTCAAGTGAGATCAGTGAGGCATAATCACTTGCTCAAGCGAGATTAGGGGAGTCCTAACTAATGCTCAAGTCACTTGTATAAAAAATATATTAAAATTGATTAAATAAACGTGAAATAAGTTTGATTAGTATTTAAACTCTAAAATTTAGTGAATGTGTATCAGTTTGGCACCCGATTATTTGCGAAAGCTGAAATTTTGCCATGTTAAGTTGTCCCCCTATCATTAGAGGTTGATTCCACCCCAGCCCTCCTAAGGGAGTATCTCCCCCTCATGTGGCTAATATTGACACTCCATCTCTCACAAGTCATTAGAACTTGCAGGGATTTGGGAACTAATATTGTTTGGTTACTCAACTTTCCTGCAAGTTATCTCTTAACTTACATTATAATGATGAGTGTTAAGGAATATTGTGTAATTAAAAAATATGCACAAATCCCTCCTGTAATTGCATCTTTATATATAGAGACATTTGCATCATGAACAACATACAATACAATAAACTTATCATATTTTGTCAAGATTGTTGGGTCATACATGCATACGCGGGTATACAAATGGAGTTGGAGCCCATCTTGCACAAAATCAATTGGCTTGTGCTAGAATCCAATTTACACCACTTATATACCACACTAACTCTTATTATGTTTCCAATGTGGGATTATATACCTAACAATGAGAGATATCTCCCTCAACCCCCCATAGGAAGTTATCTCACATGAGTGTTTCAAAATTTGCAACTTCCTTGTAAGTTTAAAGTTGAATTAAGGCCAAATTGGTTAAAATATCATAACCTTTTACAACTTTTGTTATTATATCCTAACATTTTTAAATTTGTTATTATATCCTCACATTTCTAGATTGATAAATTTGTATCCCAAGTCACATTTTAACTTTAAATTTGATAAGATTGCACTTTAGTAATGATCTAAAATGATAAATTTAACAATTATTTTAGTAATTATAAGTGATGAGGTAGGTTTTTAAGCCATTATTTATGTATCACCTATTAAATCTGAAGTTAAAAGGTGACTTAGGATACAAATTTGTCTATATAGAGAGGTGATGATATAATAATAAATTCAAAAAAATTAGGATATAATAACAAAAGTTGTAAAAGATTAGAATATTTTAACTCCAAAGAGTATAACTTATAACTAACATTGTATGATAAGAATAGTGTTTTTACAGTGGCAAAAGCATATGCCTTAGTTATAGAGACGCACTTCTAATTACCACCGAGATAGTGCGATTTCATCAGGAATTGGAGTGGCCCTCAACAGATTTTTACCTTCCTATGGCTTGCTCTACACAATCGACTATCTACCAATGTCTTGTGTTGTAAGAAGAATATAAGAGAGAATGAAATTTGTGATCGATGTCGTGAAGATGACGAATTCACTCTACGTGTTTTAAAGGATTGTCAACTAGCTCGCCTGGTTTGGTAATCCCTACCCCAAATGATATAATCTTCACTCTTCTATACGTTAACATTGGTGGATTGGCTAGTGTCGAACCTTAGTCAGAAAGACCATCGAAAGACGGTAATGTTTGGTGTCTCTTGTTGAAAGTTGTGGTCCTAGAGAAATAACACTATGTTTGAGAATCGATCTGATACAAGATATGAGGTCAGACGATCCATTATTTACAGAATTGATAAAATCCTTTGTTCAAAAGGTTTATGGTCAACCTCGAGCTAGGCTCTAGCAAGAAGAAAATATTGTCATTGGGTAGCATCGGAGGAGGGGTGGTCGAAAATAAATTGTAATGGAGCGGTACGAGGGGAGGATGGGGAAGCCACAACGACATGAGTAATATGGGGGATGAAAGACGATTTTCGAGAAGCATATCAAGCAAAGTTGGGCCGGTGTTCACCTATTTGCGCCGAACTATGAGGAGTTAAAACATGATTTGCAACTAATGTGGAATAAAGGATGTAAGAAACTCATTGTGGAGCTAGACTCGCAGGAAACAATTGGTCTTATTTTGGACTCATCGCAGGGCTAATTTTGAGATCCACTGATTCATGATGTTCTAAGGGTGACGGACAAAGAATAAAATGTAGTTTTCAGCCACACATTTTGAAAGAATAATGCTTGTGTAGACCACATGGCTTAGGAAACTTTTCAGTATGATATTGATTTTAAGATTTGGAAACATATTCCCGATCAAATTTCTATGTTGCTAGATTAGGATATCCTGCAGTTACAAATGTAACCTAGACTGGATTTTGTCTTTACTAATAAATATATATATAAACCAAACGATATCTCCCTTGTAACTTTTTTTTTGGTTCACCATGTGACGTTCGCCACCAACTGCACCGAGTAATCCATCTTCCAACTAGGGGTGGCAAAACGGATTTGCGTGTCGTGTTGACCAACTCAGGTGACACGATTAGGGTCAACACAAACATGACCCATTTATTAAATGGGTTGACACGACACAACACAAAATTTAAATAGGTTGACACGACACAACACAAAATTTAAACAGGTTAACACGACACGACACATGTAACACGTTAAGTTAAATGAGTCATGCTAACTTTAAATTTTAGCACGACCCATTAAATCCATTTAACATAACAAACACTTTTTTCTTACTTTTACGTGATCCATTTACTATATTTAACTTGTTAACATACATTTTTTTGGCCTTTTTATTTTTTAAGCTGCAAAGGACAAAGAATGTAAGACAATCATGCATGATTAATATAATTTAAGAAGGCTAAACTTTAAAAATATATATTAAAAATATATTAAAAATTCTTATAAGAAAATAAATTAAAAATACAAATTCTTCACGACACAGTTTAAACGGGTTGTAAACAGGTTAGCATGTCAACTCGTGATACGACCTATTTATTCCGTGTCATAAACAGGTCGACACGTTCCCATATAAGCTTAACCCTAACCCACTAATTTTTCATGTTAGCCATGTCGTGTTATAGTATCCTAACCCATTTTGCCACCCTTACTTCCAACTAGGGATGCAAATGAATAAGGTAATATCCACGAGTGACGAGGATTTGCCCTAACGAGTACGGGTATGAGGATTTTAAATGGATATAAGGTGGGGATGAGTACAAAATCTCATACCCATACAAGTATAGGTATGGGGATGAGTGATAAAATATACCCATGGGGATCCCCATAGGTGATACTTATGGGTAATCCCCACGGGGATATCCATGGGTGACCCCCACAGGGGATCCTGATACCCAATGAGGATACCCATGAGGATTACTCATAGAGATCCCCATATATCAATATAATATAATATTACATAGTTTTCATTCGAAAACATTCATTATACACATGACAAAAATCCTTAATGAGATTTTGAATTGTTAACACTTATAAATTAGAACTTTAATTGCATGATATGTTATACTTTGTATTTGTTAGAATTTCAGCAATTGTGTTGTTATGCATGTATTTTTGATTTTTGATTTTTTATAATTTTTTTTTTGAGGAAAATTAAGTGGGATCGAAAAATATTTTTCCTACGAGGATTCTCTATCCCCACAAAAATCCCCATAAAGATCTCCTCTAATAGGAAATGAAATGGGTAAAATATTTTAGCCACTGGAATTCTCCATACCCAGAGAGATTTGATGAGTTTGAGGATAAGTACGAGAATTCATGTCTAGATGAGTATGGATATAAGTGATAAATTTTTTAGTGAGTAAGAGAGAATGAGAATGAGGTCCCTGTCCTCCCTACTTCCCACCCAGTTTTCGCCCTTTCACCTTCGGTGAATACTAAATAACGTCCACCCAATCGGAAAAACGCATCACAAGCGGAGATCGGTCTCCACTACTAGCGCTCTGTACAAGAGCGGCGACGCGAAGACCAAAGAAAAGGGCCTCCCCGAAACGCTAGATTACAGAGTATTCTTCCTTGACAGTTCGGGAAAAAGGTTCAATTTTTATGTTTGATATTAGGTTTTTTTGATGATTTTTTTCGTTGTAATTGTTTGTGCAATAGTTGAGCATTGCTTGTTCTATGAATTTCTTGCTTGGGCAATTGATTGAACTATCCTGTTGTGGAATTGAGCGATTTTACTTTGACATGCTTTTTTTTGTACAAAAGGTTCAATTTTTATGCTTGGTTTTGGGTGTTTTTGATGATTTGTTGTTTTCGTTTAATGGGTATTGCTCGTTCTATGAATTTCTTGTTTGGCAATTGATTCAATTTGCCTTTTGTGAGTTTGAGAGATTTTACATACTTTTATAGTACAAAAGGTCTGATTTTTAAGGTTTATTGTCTGAAATCATGGCTTCCCATTCATTGATTTTGCACCTTGAGATAAGAGTAGACAAATCTAAGATATGGGCTAATTGGGAATTGAATGGCTTCCAATGATTTCGGTGTAATTTCCCCTCTGAATAGCTTGATTTCTTTCAATTATGATTGACTTGGATGTGGTTTTGGGAAATTTAATGACTTCCAGTGATTTATGCTTTTAAATTGTATATGGATTTTAGGCATGCTTCTGCCACGGTTCAAATTATGTCAAGTGCCTAACTTTTAGCTAATTGGATTTGAAAAATGGAAATTTAGGTGAAGACTTCATGGGATCTAGCATTCTTAACTTAGAGCGTTGGAAAAACTTGATGTTCTAAACTTTAAAAATAATTAATTGATGCAACTACCCCGTCTAGGGACTTCGAACCTTTATTCTGATTGGATGTTTAGGCATGCTGTAAGCCTCAAAAACATTGATCAATCAGGTTAAGTTCGAATGAAATTGATTATGGCGTTGAATGATAAGATATATTCAGTGATATGGCTGATATCCTTGTTAACTTAAATCAGGTGATGAGTCTACACTTATTACATACTACTATTCAACAAGGCTGACTTGATAAGGTAATATTAGAGAATTTTGTGACTTGACGAGTTATGTTGAATACCATGTTGTTTGGAGATTGTTGAATGAGGAGATTGGATTTGAAATATTTGAACAAATGATAAGTTGTTATATACAGGTCCACTGTTTTCGTAGTAAGTGATTTCAATTATATCGTACATGTCATCACATTCTGTATGATTATGATGTATTTCAGTATTTCACATGGCATGCGCGTGACTTTATTATATCCATGTTTGGCTATGTATAATATATGCCAAGAGTACTTAGTGGCACAACAAGAAAATCAAGTCGGGGCTGGGGGCAACTTGTAACTATAGAGGGGTTATCACCCATCAAGGGGGTGAAAAGAGTCAGGGGCAGGAATTATGTGTAGGTACTATAGAGGCTGCCAGGCACACCTCTTTGGCTCCTCCACTAAGACTAAGAGTGATCATAGAAAAACATGCGAGTTAATGGATGGTGTTATCTAAGGGTTCATTAATTTCATGATTTAGGGATGGTTTGGCATTCGTACCCAATTGATGAGTCATCTATGTGAATTATGAAGCAGGTCCCCACATTTTCTCTTGGAAACGAGTCTTAAATACCTAGTGGTCGCCTTCAAATGATATCACTTACTTCTAGCTCTTATCCTTGATTTATTTATTAGAAATGTGGTAAATGTGTTTCAAAAGGCATTTCTTGCCCTTTTGTAACAACCAACCAATATTAGCTCCTTTATGCCTCTCATTTGCTTAGTTTACAACTTTCTTACTTTCCAAAACCTATTGTTCTCAACTCAAACCAAGTTGATCTTCTTTTGAGAAGTCTCTTATCTCAAAAGAACCTAAGAGACAACATACTATTAGATTTTTGAGGATAAATAACTCCATGCAGGAAGTGTTTGGGGCTTGCGGGGTGAGTTTTGTATGCCACGATAAACTATTGCTCAGCTCGTTTTCTCGTCCCAACTTGTCCCTCCAACCAACAACAATGTTTGCAAGTTGAATCCGAGCTGGACGCACATTGGCTTCGATTGCAACCATTTCGGTACAATTTCCCACTTTCCACAACTTGATTTGTTCAATTACGATTGATTTGGACGGCGTTAGGGCTTGGAAATCAATCTAGGGCTTGTTGAAATGTTTAAAATATCGATTTCCTTACCAAATTGTGTTACTTTTAGAAAACCAGTATCATCATTCTACTTTGAAGCAATAAATTTCACTTTAAGCTGAAGCTTATGTACTAGCACTGTAGGTTTTTGGGGATCAGTTGCAGTGAAAGTGTTTTTTCTTTTTTTTATTATCCCCTAATTAGGATCCCACTGATTCCATTAAATTGATGAAACAAAAAGAAATCATACCTTGTGATCGTAAAAACTCCTTGTCTGCCATTGATGTATTGATCGATCTCTTCAAGACGTTGCTAGAGACGAATGACCTCTATCAATATCCACACACGAACGCATGACCATAATCCAAAGTGCTAGTTTCGAGAGAGTTCAATTTTCTTTGAGTCGCGCTAAGGGCACCCTGCCTTTTTTAATTAAAACTGGTTTTACAACCAATTGGCAAAAATGCCCTCATCCGACCCAACAATTCACATGCCCAGGGCACCCCACTTTTGAAAACTCGATTTTTATATGAAGTCAAGTCGATTTGTCGAGGGCCGGGCATCGCGTTTGTCGATAAAAGAGTGCGCACTAGCGCTTGTCAATCGCGTTTGTCGATCCGCCCGGAGATTCGACGAGTTTTAAGTGTTTTTATAATTTAATGGTTGAAGAAAATGAGTGGGAGGTGGACGTCGCACACGACAAGTTAGTTTTTATGGTTTTTGTGATTTTTTTTTCATTTTTGAAGGTGAACCACGGACGCAAATTTATCGGTCACACAGGACCGAGACATGTTGAAGTGTCTCGGTACCCTATAACCGATAACTAACAAAAGGTGTCAGTTATTACCAACCGAGTTTAATCCCAAACGTAGCTTAATGTCTCGATAATAGGTCACCGAGACCAAAACTAGTAGTCTCGGTGATCCACAACCACGTGGTCTAAGGGCCCTTCTCACTTAGGTGTCGGTTGATATTAACTGGCACTTACACAATGATATCGGTAATGGACGTTCGAAACCAAAAGACAAATCACGGCTTTGTGTGATCGAACACTACGAGATTGAAGTTAAACACATCGTCCGACCATAAAAACAACAAATCTACCTTAAACAAGTAAGAAAGTGAGGGGATTTGGTATATTGAGGCCTTGATGTCGTGATGGTAGTGAGAAAAGAATGGTTTCATTCGATTTGGTGGTGGAGTGCTCGCACTTCTAACGAAAGGGCATTTTGGCAAAAGTACTGGGGTGCCCTGATAAATCAACGGGGTGCCCTGAGAGGATTGCGGGGTGCCGTCAGTGCGACTCTCTTTTTTTTTTCTCTCCCCCAAGTCCAGAACCTCTAGAGATAACCCAAAACAATTCTCATTTTTTGTTAAATCTAAGGATTGTGGGGTTTCAACTAGACTTAGAATGTGCTTTAAATTAAATTGAATCTGATGGGAGGCGTTCCTGATACGTATCTATGTGAACTTTTTCGACTTATGAAAAAAGAAGGAATTCAATGGGGTTCAATAGGAAATTTGTGCTTTGGTGATTGAGTTTTAAATCGAATTACTTTCAATAGTTTACCTTTAAAACTCTATACTGTTCGTAGGAATGCTTGTGCAGTGGTTCAAATTGATGATTTCAAGTGCCTGAATTTTGGTTAATTTCATTTAGGAAACGGAAATTTTGGCAAAGACTTAATAAGATCTAGCATTCTTAACGTAGAATGTTGAGGAAAACTGGGTGTTCTAAAATTTTAAAATGGTAAAGTGCTAGATACAAGTACAACTATTGCATCCTAGTATGCTACTAACGTGAATTATTATAAGGAAGTTTTGTGAGTTCTGGACTGTCGGATTGAAGATTTAGGCATGCAATGCAGTAAACCTCGAAAACTTTGCCCAATTAGTTTAATTTCAATTGAAACTGGTTATTACCTTGATGATATAGTACGTATTGTTGAGTGATCAGGAGATAAGTCCACACTTGTTTAGAGACTTCAATTCGACAAAGTTGACTTGATAAGTTAATACCACAAAAGTTTCAGTATTAATGGGTTGTACTGATTGTCACATTGTTTGGAAATTGTTGAGCGATCAGGAGACTGGATTTGAATATTTGAATGAAAGTAAGTTGTTGTAGGTTCAACTTTGAGAGGTAGGTGGATTCCACTTTGTTCCGTCTTCACATTCTTTTTGATTATGATGTATTCTGCATGGTATGTTTGTGAATATGCATATGGTCGTGAGTATGGCATGCATATATGGATGCTATCTATGTTCTGTAATTTATATCATTTTTTTAGTGATGGGCACAAGGTTGATAATACAATAAGGTTGTAATTTATACTTTTGATCACTTTTTAGTGGTGGATGGAGGAGATTATGTCAAATTTTTTATAGAAATTTAAGTAGAGAATACAATAAAGATCAACTATAGGCAAGTGTAATCGTAAGAAGCATGCAAGTTATAATGGGTAGGTAGGGTTGCGAAAGGGTTGATTACTCTCATGAGTTACGGACGACTCGACATTTTGACCTAGTTGGTTATTCGTCGGTGCAGGTTGTGAAATAGGTCCCAACATTTTGACCTAGTGGGTGCCTTCAACTGTCTCACTTAGCTTCTTGCTTAGAAACATTGTAAATGGACCTCAAATGGTGAGGGGTCAACCCAATTTTGGCCCCTCACCACCTCTAATTTGCCAAGTTTCAAGCTTCTCAATATTTGAAAACCTGTTTTGCCCAACTAAATCCAATTGGACCTTCAATTAAGCCATTTCTTACCTTAAAATGAACCTATGAAATGGCATTACTGTTGGATTTTTGAGGATAAATAACTTCAAAATGTATTTGGGGCATAGAGGTGAGCTTTGTATGCCACAATCAGCGATTATTCATCTTGCACTTTCTTCTTAACTAGTCCCTCTAACCAATGACAATGTCGGGGAAAGATTCAAACACATGTTGAGAGGTAGTTGGACAAGCATGTCATTACCGTTTTCAACATGGTCTTATATTGCCTAAGCCCTCAATCTACTCTTTTAACAATTTAGAAAAAGAAAATTGAATTGTCATGACCCCTTTAATTTGTTTACTTTTGTTGATATGAGTGAATTCTTAAGCCTCATTTTCTCTCCCTTCTTATTAGAGCCCAAGCAGCAAGGGAATGGGTGAAGACTGAAGAGTGGTGAGTCCGGAAGTTTATTGTAAACGTTGGTTGTTACTCTGATTTTGTTTTATTTTATTTTTTTTCTAAGTTTATATACATCGCTTCAGACATCATTTTGTACGACAGTCAAATCATCTAATCAATTGATAGCATTTGGAGATTCTAGGGTTTTGTAGAGAAGTGATGTTTGTACATTTGTGAGGTATGGTGGAAGCAATGGAATCTTGTCATTTAATTTGATTTTTTTCTCTGGCGATCAAATTTGAGAGTCGAAGAGGAGTTTTTCTGATAATTAGGGCAGTAAATGGAGTATGCTTGTTGTTTGCAGAATTTAATTTCAAGACTGGGATGTAGGAAAATGGGAAATTTTGGTTTAGGTATTGCTTGATTGGTTCACATTTCTTTTCGGATGTATATTCGAATTGTTGAATCATTTCATAGGATCGAATTCCAAATTTCAGTTTAGTTCTTTTGTTTTAATTAAAATTTAAATATAAGTTTCTGTTTTCTTTGCACGTCTTGATTTGTGATGCTGTGATTCTCTTCTTTGCTTTGTGTCGTCTTTTTATTTGAATGGCACGATTCTCTTTGGTGGCTCCTATCTTGGAGTGGGTTGGATGTATGGAAAGTGTTATCCAAAGGAGGAGACATGTTTAGTTAATTTTTCCTTAATGGGTATATTCTATGTGGGAAGAATGGGGAAACCGGGAAAGCATTGGTTGTTATTGTTTCCTTGGAGTGGTAATCTCATGGATGCATAGCATTTATTTCTGTATCATTTCACTGGAACGACAATAATAAGTGGAAGTTGTTTTGTACTAATTGATTCTTTATCTGGTCTGGTTACTTAGGTTAGAAAACATAAGGCTGTTTTATGATTGGGTTTTGACTTTTGAGAACCTAGGAAAGTGTGGGAGGTGGCTTGGGTTTGAGCTTCTCTGTGGCTTTCTCGAGACAAGGAGTTTGTGCCATAGGTGCTTTTAATTTGAGGTTTTGAGAGCATGGATGATGTTGTTAGCGTTCACATGCCTTCTTTTTAATTGCATTAGATTGAGCAAAGTGGAAGAGTTTGATTCCTGTAGTGACATCAACTAATTTCTCTACTTTTGGCTCGAGGGTCCCATATCTCATGTTCACATTCATTTCTGTTTTAGTTCTTCTTTTTGAAATTTCTCTGCTTTCATTTCATAAAGAAAGGGTTGCGCGCATGCATTCTAGTAGAAGTCATTTTGAACATAGAAAAAAAATATTTCAGTAGTGATTAACAGGGAACTGATTGCAGGTTGAGATATACAAACACAACAAATATGAAGAAATGGAGGAACATTGCAGTCAATTTAAACTCCAACATTTTCAGAAGTTGTGGTGCCGTTCATGGAAAACTACTCCACAATGGACCGGACACAGTGGAGGAGCTTTTGGAGAGGCACGTAGTGAAGAAAGAGAAAAGCTACGACAATAGCGATGAAGATGAAATCTCTGCACGACGACGCCTCACCAGCACTCGTCGGGAGGCACTTAGCCTATACAGAGACATCATCAGAGCAACACGATTCTTCTCATGGCCAAACGATCGTGGGGTCTTGTGGCGAGACATCCTTAGAGAAAATGCTCGAAGAGAGTTTGAAACTGCACGGTTTGAAAAAGACCCCGAGATCGTCACTCGATTGCTTATTGGTGGCAGAGACGCAGTGCAAGCTGCCCTCGACAAGCTTGTTGAGAAGCACAAACACCAGATGGCACAAGGACATGCAGATTCTGATCGTAGATAAGTACAGACTCAGTTCAATGATAACTTTTTTTTTTTTTTTTTTTTTTTTTTTCATGACGCTGTTGTAATATATGTAATCCTTTTTTATTTCTTTTATCCATTAAATGCATGCAATATCAAATGCAAGATATATAAGATAATCTAAAGGTTAGTCTGATTTTTAATTTCTGGCGTTGGGATTAATGAGTTTCATCCTAGCTAGCTTGTACGTATCTTAATGTGATATCGCACCTTGACATGGATGCAGTTTGAGGAGCAAGGTTGAATTCACGAAAAAAGGTTGGTTGATTTGTGGCAGAAATGTTGTTGAGTAATATGAAAGTCGTCGGAACAGCAGTGAAGACATGAGTTGACGAGTTGCACTAATGTTAATAGAATTGTAGTGGGTTTTTTTAGGTAGCTAGTAAGGTAATAACCGAGGCGCGTCAATTGCTGGTTGAAAACTATTTCCAGACCCCCTTTTAGGCACCCCACCCAAACCAAGGGTGCCTGAGAATTTCTGGAAGGGCTCCCTCTAATTTAAGGGTAAAGAGCTCACTCTGATGAAGGGTAAATAAAGTCCCCCTATAATTGTATCAATGAAAAGCATAAGAGCTCCCTCTAATCAAGGGTGTAAATAAAGTTTCCCCTATAATTCTATCAACGAAAAGCATGAGAGCTCCCTCTCTAATCAGGGGTGTAAATAAAGTTTCCCCTATAATTCTATCAATGAAAAGCATGAGAGCTAATCGGTAAGGAAAATATGCTAAAAGTGACTTACTAAGCGGTACTTGAATTTTTATTTTTATTTTTTTTACATTTTTCACAATTTTAATGTTATCTGTACTCACTCACTAAGATGGTGTAGAAATAGAAAGTTGGATCTTGCTCTAAAGAGAGTTGATTTTAGTCCCACATTGGCCATGTTGAAAGTAAGCTAGAGAAGCCTTGTATAAAATGAGGCATAACTCTACATTTCAACTCATACCTTTCTCGGCCTTTTGGCTAAGATCAAGTGTAGTATCTGTTCTTATCAGTTTAATATCTGATACGTGGGGCATTGCCTCACATGATATTAAATTAATTTTTTTCATGGGGGAGAGTCCATCACAATAGCTTGCTATTGGGGCTCTCGAGCGTCGCCTCTGCGTTGCACTACAGCATTGGCCTGGCGCACCCCAACCAAATTCCTAGTTGATTAAAACAATTTATAAAGCAAAAACGTTAGGATAGTAATTAATTTTCCATACGCTATCTCAGGTGATCTCCTTAGTATATTGTATGTTATACATGTTCCGCCTGGGAGGATGGTTTCAAGAAAGAAATTGTGTCATCTATTTAAGCGTTACTTTAGAATTTGCTTTTAGTCCCATATCGACTAATGATATAAAGAAAGCATATGCATTGCACTAGAAATAGTTTGTGAAGCCCTCACTTCAAACATACTTACCTGGACGGGGTCTATGGGTGATCAATAAGGCTCATGGCCTAGGTTGGTGACCTCCATTGCACTTTGGAGGGGCACCCGCCTAAGATCTCCCCAAGTGGGAGAGTCTACGTCATAATTTGTGGTAGAGGGGGTACGCGTTCGCGCGGCCCCTGCCAATTTTTATATAGAAAAAGTTTATCATATGATAGAGACACCGAGAAAAAATGACATAAATCCATTCCTCAATTGGATGGGAGTTGTGAGCATTATGTAATGGAAGTAGCTCTTTACCTTTATCTTACTATTCAACATCTTTGCTCTTTTACCAGAAGTTCACTGTAAAATGATTGGCACCCCCCGATAAAAAGTACACAACACGAAGAAGAAGAGAATACCAACACGTTTTTTCTTTTTCTTTCTTAGTCCCACATCTCTTACCTAAGAATAATCAAGTTGCTTCCATGTATAAAAGAAAACCTGCAACGTATCAGCCAAGCACGCAGCTGCGCAGTGAGCACAAAGCGAACTATTCTTTCGCCTTTTACTAAAGAATACCGTGTGCTCGCTGCATTAAGCAGCATACGCCTATTTTTGGAGGGTTTTACCGACTCGGTAGACCCACACTAGTTTCTCATTGAAAATATTCTATGTTTTAAAATAGAAAGGATTCCTCAGTACACAATTGCCTACCATTAATGAAAGATTTTTATGATGATCGAGAATGTTAAATACGTTTCCGGATACACAATCAAATTGTAGAAACATACTTAAATGAGAATTGAGGATAGACAAACTAATTGAAAACCCTTTGATTTTTAATCCTGCCAGAGCGCCTAGCACGCTACTGGGCCTCGGTAGCGCGCTATGCAGGTTGGGATCTCAAAATTTTCAACTCGAGAACTTTGGCTGCTCTTCTCCCGCGTATTGTCGTGGCCCTCTTTTTCATCGTTGGCCCGTCCTCACCTCATGACGAGCGTCGACGCTAAATAACAACCATTAGCAACAATTATTGCATTATTTGAACAATTAAACATGCATTTCTTCAACAATGTCAAAATTCAAGTTGATTAAAAAAACCCAGAGATGAATGCTCTCAAATGTGATTAAAACAATATTCAAAAACCCCCCCTTGTAACATGAATTTGTCAATATTTAAGCACTTGACATCAAAATTTATTAAAATCATCAAGTTTTCTTACACATTTTTAAGGTTTTGTTATTTAACATTATCTAAGATCTTCAAAACTTAATTTTGTTCATGGGACTCCAATTTGATTGAAAACCATGAGTAAAGACCCTCGCATCATTAGATCAGTTTCAAAAACATGGGTTTCTATAAAAAGCCCCCAGGTATATAATCATTCGAGGAGAAATTTTTTAACTAAATGAGAGCTGGAAGGAGGTTATATTTAGCTTTTTCTTCTCAATTTTTCCTCCTTGGTTGAACCTTTATGATCTCAAGCACTTGTAGCCCTTGTTTCTCTAAATTCAGTTCACTTGTTCTTTTTTGCTTCTCATACAAGCACAAACTTCCTTTTTTGCATGGTCTCAAAGAAAGGCCATATATATACTCCACCGTCTAGACCTACGTGGACCCCAAGTCTAAGGTCAACGCAAGCCAAGTGCCTTCGTCTTCACTAGTATTATTATTAATTCAGTGTTTTAAGGTTGAGTTATCTAGTTCTGTAAGTTTTATTATCACAACGGCGGAATTAAACTTAAGCAATTTATAATAACTCAAATAAAGTAAAAGTCAGGACAACCTAAGATGTGGAAACCCAGTAAATATCATCTCATGCATATAAGGTGACAAAAAGTAAATATACATGTATCAAGTATTGCACTCAGCCCATAAACCCGTTTTACAAAACAAGTATAATATAAGTACACAAAAAGAACCTACGGGTAGCAAAAATAGAAGCCAACTCTAATAGGGACTTAGAGGAAGTCACCAAGCACTGTCTCCCTGCACTTCTTAAATGAAGGATGTGACGGCCCCAGTTCCACAACCTTAAAATTGGACTCCGCTCGGCCTAAACTTACATGGACCCCCGAGCCAGTCTTGCTAAGTCACGTAAGCCTACTCAACTTTCCTTACCATTTACCATTAAACAAATTAAAAGTTGAGTTAAACAAATTTAGTGAGTTATTCAAAGTAAATGCGAAAACTATAAAACTCAAACTAAATGAAAACTCTAAGACACTAGTTAGGACAACTTAGAATGGGGAAACCCTGCATATGTATATCATCAATAAACAAATGAGAGAAGAGTCACATCAAGATATATGTCCCAAGATCTCTCAACCCCATGTAAAATCTAATGTTTCAAAACATTTATAAACAATAATACAAAATAAGTAAAACCTACGTCAGGCAAGATGTAACATCCCCTAATCTCAATTAGAGAATATCTGGTCTGAAACTCTAATTAAGCCTCGATAAACTAGATCACACCTAATTAGGGCCAACAACTTTATACTCATTCCTGGCATCAAACCGTATAGCTTGATATTAAATAAACAAAATAAAACAAACGCAGCAGAAAATTTATAAATTTTTTTGATAAATCACAAGACATACAATACCGTCATGAACATTGATATTGAGCTCTTATTCCCACCTCCATTATTACAAATCATAAAGCAATACAATATATATAACAGAGAAACTCTGTAACGGCCCATTTTCCAAATAGACCGCCACAGGGCCAATGCGGACCCACAGTCTGTCTTATCAACGACAGTTGTGCTCTACATTGGATTACATCCTCCATTTTATCTTTTTAAACCTTATTAATTATCCATTTATTGATTAGGTTTTATTGAAGTCAAATTATATGTTAAATCATTATAAAATCCTCAAATTCACACAGCGGAAGCCTTTCTAATGCATTAGTCGGTTAGTGATACTATAAATGTGTAACCTAAACCATAAACCTAATGTGAAAAACCCATACACAATCATAAGTACCTCTGAAATCACAAAAAAGTTCAATATATATAAAGTTTCTCCAAACCCCAAACCCATAATAAAACAAAGTAAATATAATACATACGTACGAGTCAGGCTATCTCAGCTCAACAGTACTCTGGCAGCTTGCCCTTGCCCCTGCTCGTACTAGGATCTGCACTCAAGTCATCACAAAAGGCAGATGACGAGTCCAGAGTGAGTATTCCCAAGAAAATTATGTGAGCATTTTTAAAAGTAAATACTGAAATTTAAATAAAGCTATTAAATAAACATGCGAAAATAAATACAGACAACTGTGCTCATCGCATGAATAAATAATAGAAAAACTCAAAGTGTGTTCCTAGCCCCTAGGGTCGACTACACCATAATTCAGACTCTTCCACAGAATACTGCCGGCGAGTCCAACTCAAGCAGGGCAAGCATCCGGATCCGCTCGATGGCGGCGTTACACCTACGGCGCACCGACACGCCACGACGTGATACTCGGGTCGTACTATTCACCGAGATCGATCTGGTAGTACGTGCTATGGTGTAGTGGACATACACACAAGAATGGTACGGAGGGAGCTCCGCTCAACGTCCGCCCATATAACCATAACCAAAGTAGAGTATTGAAATGAAAGAAATTGAATTCAAATGCCAAAAGAAGTAAATACTCAAGTAATTTCAGTGGGGATACTACACACCTCAATCCGCACTCCGCGTCCCGAAATCCAACCCCGTCTAGCTTCAATAATCACCTGATAATTCCAAATTATCACCCTAAATGTACCTAAGATTATTTATCATTGAATTAACTTCAATTTGACATATTATGTCAATTTTACGTTTTTCGAGGTAAAAACCCCGGTATAGTCTCCTCCTACTTTTGAATTTATCATTTTCCATATAAATTCCCCAATTTCTATTTAT
The DNA here is from genome assembly GCA_039657345.1 of Stephania japonica. NCBI lineage: Eukaryota > Viridiplantae > Streptophyta > Magnoliopsida > Ranunculales > Menispermaceae > Stephania > Stephania japonica. Next base: position 12,595,406 of record CM077562.1, read on the forward strand.
TTGGTCAAAATACAATTTTTCCATATTTTTCCCTATTTTTTCTGAATTTTCTTTTCCATTTTTCTTTATTTTCTCTCTTTTTTTTTTTTTTTTTTTTTTTTTTTTTTTCTTGTTGTGTGTGAAGCCGGGCCGAACCGGCCCGGTTCACCCTCTCCTTCTTCCTCTCGCCAAAACAGAGCCTCTCGCTCTCGTATTTTTTTTTCCTTTTCTCTTGATCAATTCTTCTTCTCTTTTGGTCTCCACTCTCACGAAGCGACGGGGAGACAACTCTCCCTCGCTTTGCTTCTCGGTTCGGCCATGGCGTCACCATGGCCGAACCTCACCACCACACACACACACCACGCCACAACACAACAACAACACAAACTCACCTCGTTCACCTCTCCTTTGCGAAATCAATCTCCTCTCCTCCTCTCAGTCTCTCGCTCTCTCCTCGGCTTCTCTTCTTCTTCGTTCTCCTCTGTTCTTCGTCTCATTTTTTTTTTTTTTTTCTTCTTCGATTTATCGAGAGACAGAGGGCGGTTTGATGGTGAAATGACCATTTTGCCCCTGTGCATATCTCATTTCTTTCTTTCCTTCCATACCCTTAAAGGTAATTTCACATTTATTTATTTATTTATTTTCTGATTTCCATATATATATATATATTAAATTACTTATATACATATATATATATATACACACCTATATTTTCGCACCTACAATTCCGTTGTGCGCGCCAACGAGTGTACTCGGGCGTGCACACTACCGTACCACTCACGCGTGTCGACCACGACCCTGCGTGTCCCTAGGCGCCCACCAATTTACTATTTTATCACATTTAATTTATTTAATGTGTATAATATTTTCCCCGGCTTAATATTTCATCTTTTTGTCTATTTAATGTGTAAAATATAATTACACACATCGCGATGTCGTTTAACCTATTTTAACATAAACATCACAAATTAAACAAAACAACACACGAAATAACTATTTACCTAACTCCAGGCGCGCTCTAGCCTAGTTGCGGGTCCCATGGGTGTCTGAGCTGTCCGCCACGTCTGCAATACGTCACAAATAACATCGAATTAAATTCGGGCCGTTACAAACTCACTGCACCTTAGAGAAGGTACTAAACTCTTGATCTTCTTCTTTCCTGATTTTCAAGTCTTAGCGTACGTTTATACCTAGAAATGTTAAGGTGGATGAGCTCCAACATACTCAGTAAGCAACTCCCATACCAACTATCAATTATCAATTACTATAAAAAAAAATAGTATATAACAACGTGCAATGAATGCATATTTAAAGGACCATTCGAATCAATATAATCAATATATAAACAGATGCAAGTTCATTAGCCTATTGCAATGTACTCACGATTTGTACTTTCAATCTCAGTATTCGAATTGAGTCACCCTATCACATCTTCAAGAACCAGTCATTGAGCATCTAACCAGTTCTTGTCAATGTGCCGCCAACTCATAAAAACATAGAGTCGCACTCCCTCATCATCACCAAACCAATCACTGCTCATCTGATTGGTTTATGACTGATGAGCAGTCAACTCAAATGGAAAGTATTGATCAGAATATTTCCCAAGTCACTAGGGGCGTGGTGATGGGAAACAACTCCACCACAGTTTCAAATCCCAGGTTGATCCGTCCCGCCAAACCTCTTTCTGAGTTTATTTTTCATTTCAAAACAATTTATGTAAAACAAAAACCAAATCATGGTACATTGCCCCATTCCCAGTCCTAAACACTACGTGCTCTAATAATACTATTTTACATTGCATAATTGATAAAAAGTACGAGTTTCACTTACCTGTCCTGAGCTTTCCTAAGTTTTACCGACTTGTGTGACTTCCCGAATTCCTCAACCTTTCCCACATCAGTCCATAACCTAAAACAGACTCATTTGTTGTCAACTTATGTCTAATATATATTTGTTAGTACTCCTAAACTGGTCTCATTCGAATCCAAAATCTTGAGACCTAGTTTTTAACCTATTTTGACAATTTTACGTTTTTCGAGATAAATATCTCAGTATAAAGTCTCCCTCGACTTTCAAATTCCTCATTTTCCATAGAAATCCCTCAATTTCTATTTGCTTGGTCAAAATATTAATTTTTCTTTTTTTTTTCTGGATTTTCTTTTTCTTTTTTTTTTTCTTTTTCATTTTTATTTATTTAACCCTGAATCGGGCCGAACAGGCCCTGTTCAGGGGTTGTCTACGCAGTTCTATTTTTTTTTTCTTCGATTGGTTTTGATTGGGGTTGGCTCCCAACCCAACCCCAACTCGGTTTGCATCTCCAATTTCGGCCATGGCGGATCCTCACGACAAATCACAACAACAACCGAGACAACAAGGTTAACAACAACCACAACCCAACAACGAGAATAACAACACACTCACCTTGAGCTCTCCTCGACCCCTCTATCACGTGAGCTCACTGTCGCGTTCTCTCCTTCCTCTCCTCCCTTTCTCTCCTTCGCGTCCTCTGTTCTCTCCTCTCTCATTTGTGTTCTCACTTAAATGGAAGATAAGGCGATTTATTTGGGGAAATGACCAAAATACCCTTCCAATATTATCTCATCCTTAACAAACTCAATACCCTTAATGGTAATTTCACATTTTCTGATTTTTATTATATATATTTATCGATATATTGCGCCTAAATTTCGATTTGTGCGCCAACAAGAACCCTCGGGCGTGCACACCACCGTACGTCCTACGCATCTCACCCGTAACCCCGCGTGTCGCTTGGCACTCGACCATTTACCATTATTTTATTATTTTTCTATTTTAATATATATTTATATATATCCAAATATATATATATATATAACTTTACGCCTATAATTACGTCTGCACCACGTAATTCCCTACAACAAGCATACTCGAGCGTCAACATTGTCCTACGTCTCATGTGTGTCTTCATGACCCATACATGGTATTAGGTGTCCCCTCATTGGTTTAGTTATTAATTTATACATACTAATACAATCAATACAAACACAATACAACACGCCAATCCACATACGCGTTAATCGAGATAAATCGAGCTTAACCACGAGCCTAACTCGAACTAATTACCATTCGGATTAACACTAATCATGTGCTTAAGGTAACAGATCATTACACAAGAGGAGAACAACTTCGAAATCCTTAAATCAAGTCTCCTAACTATTGAGCCTTCCCCTTGTTGGACTGCGAATCTGCACTCAGCCAAACACGAGAATCACGAGCCCAGGTAACTAATGCTAAGCAGGATTTATACACCATTTCGAAAAAAATAAAACAGTTTAATTTATGCAGATAGAAAGAAAGGTACAGGGAACGCATGAATATTTTAAAGACTGTAAATAAATCAATCGAAAAGTGAGGGTCCCGGATACAAATCGGAAATAGCAAGTAGTCCTGACTAAGAGGTCGTTGAGTTGCGGCAAACGCCCAGCTAACTCGGGTTTCGAGACGAAAACACTAGCCTACCAGCTCTAAATCATCGCCACTATGAGATATTCATTATGCTCAAATAAGAGCCCCCAACGTACGCTTAATTGGGAGATATCAACAGTACCCAGATAAGAGTTCATATCACGTAAAATTCAGTAACCATGACTCACTTGCCATTGGACAACTAAACTAATAGGAATTCCAAGAAGTATAATATACAGAGCAATAACAACAAATTAAAGCTAAATGAAATACTTGAATATTTTCTAACTAGTTTACTTACCTGTATCGAGCTAATCACGCACTCACACGTCCCGACTCGCCTCCTACGAATCCCCATGTGACCCGTCAATAACTAAATCCCCCTTATAGTCATTTAATTTTAATTTACTATTAATTATTCTCCAATTTACTTAATTTTTCATAATTTATTCATTAGTGTAATTGGGTCGATGTGACGACCCTAATTTTCCCGTGCAATTGAGTACGCCCAACCTAAACCCGTGCAGGCCCCGAGTCATCACTCGGCAACCTGACGAGCCTAGTCAGCCTCCAATTAATCAATTTAACAGTTTATGAAATAGTTATTGCAATGATACACATCGGAAGACTAAACAAGTATAATAAGGGAAATAACTCAATCAAAGGAAATGCATGAATCTATAAGTATGGAAAACTCTGGGCATTCATGTACAATTCGATATGCATAGATACATGATACCAATCTCATAAAAAATACCAAGTTCTATAATTCAAAACATATATATGAAACGATATACAACTAAGCAAAACATAAAAACCTACTATATAATAGTTTCCCCGGTTCCGCTGCTAAGTCCTTAAAGCAAGTCACTTAGGCAGGGCCCCTTGCCCTTGCTACTCTCCACCCTATCTGCACCCACTGTCACAAATTAGACGGTGAGTAACTAAAGAAATCGAAAGTAGTGCTAGAAGAATATAACAGTAATTTATGATTTAACAAGTAAAGCAGTTTAAATATCATGCGGAAACGAAATAGCAAGAAAGTAAGTAAATCAAGTGCATGATAAACAACTGATAGATAAACAATCGAAATTTTTGCATGTTATAAGATTCAAAATAGGTCCATGAGTGGTCTAATTTCACAGCAATATGACAAAGATCTCGCAAGATCTCCCAGGGCAATGTCGTGACATTAGCTCAGCTTAAAATCGAGAGGCATCGCAACACCTCTCGAATCCAGTACCCAGTACACACAACATTAGGTGTGGTCAGTTACCCCTGTAGGAGGCACCCTCATTGTCCCAGCTGGTGCAGGACCACATGACACCTTCGAGACACACTCATGCCAAGAACATACAACAAACAATATGGAATGAAATATCAAACAAGGGATCAATTCAACAATATCAATGAATAGAGGATGTATAAATCACATGCTATTTCCTTACTGGCCTACTAACATACACACATATAAGGCACGTGTGTACTTACCTGACTAATCGCAACCCGGTACCACTCCGAGATTCTAACACATTCCTCGCGAGTTTCCGACTACCTGATAAAGGTTTGAATCCCGAATATTGGTTTAGGGTTAGTATTTAGTCTTAGGGTATTCCATATAAGTTTGGTTTAAAATAGTTTGTAAGAGTGACTCAAACAGTTGCGAAAAAGTCCACCACTTGGTTGTGTTCGGGTTACGCCGTGAACCCGTGGTTCCGCGGTGTAAATACGACGGTTTTATGATACAAACCCATATACAACACACCCATGAATTCACATATTCACACCTAAGACATACACACATACGCTCACTACACCCATGAATTCACAAGGTTACTCATATAAACGGCCACTTTAAATTAGACATACATATAATGGGCTTTTATACACACTATACATTTTACAAAAAATTATACATGTGGGCTATTATTTAAGTAGGGAAAAATAGTGGGCCTTTATTGGGCCTATACTATTAAGGCCCAATAACAAAACTTCATCTTCTTCCTCAATACATCTTCACGGCTGTCACAACACACCCCACACATGACACACCCCACACCCCAACTGTGGTGTACACACCCACACATTGCACGCACCCCACACTATCACGCACCCCACACAACAACAACCCAACCGAAATACCCAATCGAAAACCCACACAACCGAACTCAAAAACATTTCATCCAAACTGTCCCAAGTGTATACACCACAGACCACAACTGCTGCACATGGAGGGAGCCACCTCCGGCCAGTGGAGTCGTCGGAGAGTCACCTCCAATCAGTCTCGACCGGGGACAGGCCCACCAGCCACGGCAGGGACTCAAAAATCGTCCACAACAATTACAAAATAGTCCTAAAACAATAGCAAAATAGTGAGAAAATGACCCTTCATCTTGTCGGCAAAAGCCACCCATCCGCCAGACATAAAGCCCTCCGGGAACGTTGAGACACACATGGGTGGTCTACGCCCAAGTCCCCCATCAGAGGTGCCCCACGGTGGTCAGAAACAGTGAGTGTGTGCATCACAGTGAAACAAAATGAAAGAGAGACAGTTGAGGGAGAGCTAATACAGTCGAGAAGGAGAGAGGTAGAGGTGATGGATGGGAGTGCTATACCTGCTCCGGTGACCGTCCGAGGTTCCAATGCCGTAGAGGGAGGTGGTGGCTGCCGGTCCAAGGAGGAGGAGAGGACAGTCGAGAGGAGAGAGTGAGCAAAGAACTGAGAGGGAGGGAGAGAGAGATCTTACAGGGGTGCTCCGGTCACCACTAGCTTCGTCGAGGTCCGATGGTTCGGTCACCAATGGAGAAGAGTGGAGAGGGGAGGAGAAAGTGAGAGAGCCTTTGTGAGAGAGTAGGATTAGGGAAAATGAGTGAATAGTAAAGTGGGTTCCTTTATATAGGTCCATTTATTTGCATCTTACCACACTCATCTCGAGGTCCCTTAGACGGCCCTTAATAATCCTAGTCCCCAATTTTAGTGACAACATCTATGACACATCTATCTTGATTACTTCATGCATCCCAAGATTCATCCTAAGCCTAATATATATCTCAACTTAACCATAGGTCTCATGTTGATTGGATTTGAAATAAATCATATAACCTATGTTAGGCTATCAAATTAACTTTATTAAATGGTACCCAAGGTCATACTAACTCTCGTCTATCGGTACTCAGTGCCCCGCGTTCGACACACTTTTCGAGGTGGTCCCACACCTAGTGTTCAAAATAAATTATTTATGCCTAAGTCATACTTTATTTAATTAAATCATGTTTCCTCAACTAAAGGTCATATCTTTGATTTGACTTAGTTTATCACCTCTAATACCCGGTTAAACGACTACCGAAACTCTGCTTACCTAGGCGAAGCCTCACTCATATTAATATTTACCCAAATGGCTAGTAAATTATTTATTTAAATTACATAAATATTCATTTATTAATGTTTTTACTGTGTTTTACTCCCCCGTGTTCCATAATCCAACTGTCGATCCCTGCTCGTCCAGTTTCCTACTCGTTCACCAATTCCATTGTTCGGTCACTCAAATACGAGTATAAATATGTAATATACATCATCATTCACAAATAACCAAATTTCTGGGTCGTTACAGTCAATTTTCGAAATATTGGGTCATATTCGAACTCATTTGGATACCCAAGAGATCTCGAAGTTTTCCAAAATATTTATGAAATATTGAACTGGTGAACAGTTTCACGCCGCTGGTGGCGTCGTGAGGGTTAGAACCCTATGACGTCACTTAAAGAGTGGCTTCCCAGGGCTCTTTGCCTTGGGCGCCGTGGAGCTTTGAGCTTCATGGTTTCCCTCGCAACATCTAAAATAGAACATCAATCCGAGGTTTTTTGAAACCCCTACTCGTGTCACCGTGTTTCGAGCCTATCCCAAACTCTTAGGGACGTCCATTACAACCCAAAACTACCTAAAAACCTCGTCGAAAATGTCCAAAAATCTTGATTCCGACAAATCGTCAGAAAATCCCTAAAAATTTACAAAAATTGCACAAAATCCCCAATCCTTGGAACAATTATAGCAACACCACCAATTCATTCCCATTATCACAATTACCATCAATAAACCCAAGAAAAATCGACATCCCCAACCCTATGTCAAAATCATCGCAATGAAAACACACAAAATCAGTGTCAAAACATAGAGAACTGCGAGATGAGTCGAGATCTCGCCTTTATACATGTAGTTGATCGATTCCTCAGCTTCAATCCACGATGGAAACTCACAAAACCCAGCCCCTTAGCACCATTTTCGTTGGATAAGAGAGAAAATGAAGAGAGAGAAAAGGTGGTGGTACTTTTATACCAACCACTTCATCCATTCTTAGGCACGCATCTTGAGGCTATTCTGAGGTTCTCCTCACACCAGAGCCAACAACTCTACACTCAACCTTGTGACTCCCTCGACTTATCCTTTGATTTTAACTCAAAATATTTAGTTCCCGCGTGTAACGACCCATTTTTCAATGGACCCGCCACAGGGCCAATGTGGGCCCACAGTCTGGCTTATCATCGCCAGTTATGCCTTATATTGAATAACAACCACCATTTAATCGTTATTAACCTCATTAAGCCACATTCACTGTTCAAATTGTTAATGAATTCATATTATCTGTTATATTATCTCTAAAACCTTAAAACATATCAGCGAAAGTCTTAGAACATATTATCTCAGATAATAAATATCGAATCATGTGATATAAACCATGAACCCAGTGTCAAAAACCCCTGTCATCGTCATATATATCAAGCAATATACCTCCAAGGTCTCAAAATATCAAAATTCAAGGTTTTAGAGTGTCTCACATCCCAAATTCCCAAAATGAAAACAAATATATATAATACAAACGTACAAGTCGACTAAACATCTTTGGATCACCAGTACGTACTCTGGTAGCTTGTCTTTGCCTCAACTCGTATTAGAATTTGCACCCAAGCCATCACAAAAGGCAGATGATTAGTTCAAAGTGCGTATTCCTAAGGAAATTTAGTGAGCAATACTGAAAGTAAATACTAGAATTTAAATAAATCTATTAAATAAACATGCGGCAACTGTGTTCATCGCATGGATATATACTAGTGAAAGCTCAAAGTATGTTCCTAGAGCCTAGGGTCAGACTAGCGCCATAATTCAGACTCTTCCACTGAATACTGCCGCTGAGTCCCACTCAAGCAGGGCCAATATCTGAATCCGCTAGGTGCCCGACGTAGTACCTATGACGCACCCACATGTGCATCCCTGTCACATATGCTATGGCCTAGTGGGCATATACACGGGAATGGCACGGAGGGAGTCCTGCTCAACGTTCGTTCATTAAATCATAATCCAAGAATAGAATATTGAAAGACATAATTTGAATTCAAAAGCCAAATAAGTAAATACTCAAGTAATTTCAGTTGTGATACTACACACCTCAAACTGCACTTCAACTAATTCAAATGTCGTTCAATCACGCCCATAGTGCGTGCTAATTCCCCAATCAGTCAATCCAAAGTCTGTTATCCAAAATTATCCATTATCAAATATCCTCAATTTTTTTTCCTGATTATGTCTATTTTTATCAATTTAAATTCCATTTAATTGATTACAATCCTCCAATAAAACCCCAATAAAACCCATTTCAGAAAATTCATTTTTAAATTTTTATTAAATTTTCTGTCTCAAACGCCGCATGTGGTGCCGCCGTGTACAACAGTCTCACGGCGTGCTGGACGTCGTGGCCCACACCACCAAGAAGAACACTGTGACGGCCCCAATTTCCCCGTGTAATTGGGTACGCCGCCTAGACCGTACAAGCCCCGAGTTATCACTCGGCTACCTGACGAGCCTAGTCAGCCTCATATTTACTCAATTTAGCAATTTATGAAAGAGTTATTGCAATAATACACAACGGAAGACTAAACAGTAAATAACAAGGGGAAATAACTCAATCAAAGGGAAATTAGGAATTCTAAAAGTGTGAAAACCCCGGGTATTCATGTACAATTCGATAAGCAAATATAAACATCATACCAGTCTCACAAAAGGAATACCAAGTTCTATAAACCAAAACATACATATATAAAGCGATATACAAATGAGCAAAAACATATAACCTACTCTAGGGTTTCTCAAGTCCAGCCGCTCATATAAAGTCTCATAGGCAAGGTCCCTTGCCTCTACCGCACTCCGCTATATATATCGCACCCACCGTCACAAACTAGACGGTGAGCAAGCGAGAGAAATCGAAAGTAATGCCGAAGAATATAATGATAATTCATGAATTATCAAACAAGGCGATCGAAATATCATGCAGGAATTGAAAGACAGGAAGCTAAATAAACAAGTTGCATGATAGGCAGACTGGAAACAATAACAATCGAAACATGTGTGTTCTACGAGTCAAGAGAGGCTATAAGTGGTCTAAAATCCACAACAATACCACAACAATCCACAACAATATCCACAACAATCCAGTACATGGTATCACACAATCACTAGGGGTGGTCAAACACTCGTGCGCACGAGTGCCCGCGTTTTATCCCTTTTAGTGCGGGCCGCATGTACCTTCGAGACACACACTTATGCCAAGAACACACATACAAGAAATAGGGAATGGAATTTCCAACAAGTAGATAATAACAAACACAACGGAATGAAAATGAATCACATGATATTTTCTTAGCTGGCTTACTAACGTACATAAGCTTTTAGGGCAAATGTACTTACCTGAACTAATCGCAACCCGTGTAACAACACTCTCGCGTTCCTAGTAAGTATCCCCGAGTTTTCCGCTACCTGACAAGGTTGGAAACTCTAATTAATGGGTCGAATCATTAACTAAACCCTAGGTTGGTACCCTAGCATTTTCTCAGTGTTTTAATGACTCGAACACTTCGTTAACTCAATCGATAAATCAAACCAAAAATACAACGAAACACAATGACTCTTTTGGGTATTATAACCACATTTATGTAAGCCTAATTATAGGTCTTAGGCTCGGCTCAGTCGTATGTGAAATCACACCATAGTCTCGAGGACCGGCAGTGTGTCCACGACATCACTACCGTTCAACCAACTTGAAACACAACTTCGATGTCGTCCAACAATTACGACTTAATACTAAACTTAACATGACCATACACCGGCGAGTAAGGAACTCAGGGTGTGGTCCAACATCCGTAGAGTGTCAACACAGCATGGAAAGGCCGTGTGCACGCCCTACGTCGCGTTGACAACTACTCGACGCAATATAAACAACTCACGCATATCTCCGCCATTACGACTCATCATCATTGATATGGACGCTCCGGGGCTATGAGACTCCATGACTGACATGGTAAGGTCTCCGGCAGTCCCCATGTCATCGCGTCGGCGGCAAAGCCACCATAATGGTGGTTTCCGGCGAGAAAGGTACAAAATGCGTACAACACCTTACAACATAATATAGACAATAATGTCGTTGTTTTAGGCTACTCGAGAGTCGTGAGACACAAGCATGGACTTAGCTTGGTCCCCGACGTCCCCAGTCAGGTGGCACAGCGGTGGTGTCTACCACGGCAACGGATTCCGGCGATGACTCAAAACAGTCCACACAACATAACAACAACATCACCTAGGTTCAAGACACTAAAACAGTTCCAACACGACCAAATCGATCATAACAAGAACAGCGAGGCATCATCGAGGTCATGGAGAGGTCCCCGACAACCCCCACACTCGGTGGTTTGGCCAGCAGGGCAACCCACACATGCATATTCCGGCGAGACATAATATAATAACCAATTTATGAAAATAGTGCACAATCGAGCACGACACCCTATGCGACGCAAACGTGGGTGCTTCGGGGATGTGGGGATTTTGGGGCACCACTAGGGACCATCCATGACCACCCCTGACCAGCGCCACCACCTCCGGCAGCGGAAAAACATGACAACAGTGAAAACAGTCACAAAAACAGTTTTCACAACAATAAAGAAAAAAAAAACAGTGAGAAAAGAGAGAAAAAGTGGAAGAGATGGAGAGAGGAAGATCTCCGGCGAGAGAGGTGAACCTCAACCACCTCTGGACCTCCGACAACTGGTGGTATGCTCGGCCAAGGCAGGGAGAGGAATGGACCAAGTGAGGGAGAGAGTGTGAGAGAAAACAAACAGAGAGAGATTACAAACCGAGATAGAGTGAAGGATCTCTGGTGAGCTCATCCACCGCTAGGGTCCCGGAGACCAGTGCCGGTTCGTCGACGGCGAGAAGAGGTGGAGGGTGGCGGTGAGATGAGGAAGATGGAGTGAGGCCGTGAGTGAGAGAGAAGGGAGAGAGAGAGAGAGAAACGTGTGAGCAGAGACCGAGAGAGAGATGACGAGCCTCCGGCGTCAGCTCCGGTGAGGGTTCCGGCGAGAGGTGTGACTGGTCTGACGAGGGAGAGGGGCGGTGGTGGTGGGAGAGAATGTGAGGTACGGGTGTGTGTGTGTGGAGGAGATGAGTGAATAGTGGATTAGGTTTTGTTTGTTTATATATATATAAGACAAGTGTGAAATGTCTCTTTTGCCCTCCAATTTACTTCTTACCCACCTCAAAACAGTTGCCCTTATGGGTCTTTTGTCCCTTTATCACATCTCAATACACCCACACATCTCAATGCAAATCTCATGGTTCTCCTCATTTGAGTTGTGTCACTTTAACAATTTCCATTATGTAGTTCGTATGTCGCGTAGTTAACTAACTCCCGTGTTCAAACGACGTTCCTCGGTCCATTTTTCCTTGTTCCGACTCCCGTAACGCGCGTAGTCTCTCCTTGTCTCGCCAACTAATTAATTAAATTAATTAAAAATTTATTTATTTGTACTCTTTACTTGTTTTTATCCCCCGTTTAACTAGTTGAAACCTCACTCAATTTAAAATATCGCCGAACGGCGCGAGATTCGTAAAATACTAAAATACTATTACACACAATCAAAGAATCATAAAATCACTTCGGTGTCGACTCCCGAAGTTCGAAATACTGACTAGTATTCACGTAGCCGGGTCACAATTTTGACAAGTGCGACACAAGTCAGATTAAAAATTTTGGGGTTGTTACAAACACCCCCACGACGTAAAATAAAACATGGGTGGTGTGGTGGTATCTGGTTTGGACGCCGTGGGATTTTTCTCTCCACGGCGCCCTTGGCGGCGTCTAAACCAGTGACACCCCATAGGGGTTTTTCGAGCCCCTCGACTTGTCGCTGTTGTCTGAACCCGTCCTAACATCGCATATAATCATATTGCAACCATAAAAATCATAACCCCTCGACTGAAATCATCCGAAACCAAAACCTCGACAAAATTCAATCAAAAACCCTATTTTCTTTCCAAAAATCAAAACCAATACAACTTCAACACATCCTCACTAGTTGTTCAAAAACAACACTTAAAATCATAGCAACCATGTCTAAACCAGTGTGCTCAAAATCCAAACCCGAAACCCACATCAAAATTCGTAAAAACACACCTGATACGTAGGAAATGATATGGAGAGCAAGATTCTAACCTCGGATCGTCGAATACTTGTTGTTTAAACCTTCAAATGATCCCTTGAAATCCAGAAAACCCTTACCACACTTCCAATTTTCCGATTTGTTTAGGAAGAGAGTAAAGGTGGTGAGAAATGTGAGAAATCTTGTCTTTTATACTCAAAAGGTGATCTTGTGTGTATGTGTATCTCAATAACTCATCCAATGATCATGAGAGGGTCAACAAGCCCAAGTTTTTTGACTTATGTGGGTGACACCCTCTCCTTGACTTGTCTTGCCCAAGCAAATACCCAAACCATTGGGCGATTTGATACCGACTCCCGCATGTACCCTCGCGTCTCCTACGTACTCTCGCGTCACAAGCGTATATACAACGTTAATTATTAATTATTAGTTGTATTTTATCATTTCCCATATGTGTATGACTACCCAACCTAGTGTATTATCATTAGTCTACCCAGTACCCCATCTGCATGCTATCGAGGTGAATACTCGTTACACTGTCTCACATCAATAACAAAATAAAATACATACATCGTGATGTTAATAACCCTAATTACACATAAACATCGCAAAATTAAATGCACAATACAAAAACTGCTATTTACCAAACTTCAGGCGCGCCCTGGCCTATCTGCAGGTCCCACAAGCATCTGAGTTGTGATGTTCATATGTAATTAGGGTTATTAACATTGTGATTTGTGTATTTTACTTATTATTGATGTGCGAGATAGTGTGATGGGTATTCACCCGATTAGCGTGCAAACGCGAGTACCAGGTAGGCGAATGACAATACACTAGGTTGGGTAGTCATACACACCTAAAAAATGATAAAATGCAATTAATAATTAATGTTGTTTATGCGTTTGTAACGCAAGAGTATGTGAGAGAGGTGAGTGTACATACGAGAGTTGGGTGCGAGAATGCCTGAGGATTTGGTTATTTGTATGGACAAGATAAGTCAAGGGAGGCAAGTCACTTAAGTCATCCTAAGCTGGAATAATTGACCCATTTTAAGTCCCTTAAATGGGCATTGGGATGGACAAGTAAGGTGTGATGATTGGGGAGTATAAATAGCCACATTTCTCACCAATTACCACCTTTTCTCTCACCTCACCCTCTCTTGAATGAAAATTGAAGCTTGTAAATAGGGTTGTGGATTTCTAGAGACCATTTGGAGCACCAAACGACGATGAATCCATGATCTAAGGTGAGATCCTCGATCCTCTCCATTTCCTACGTTTTGGGTACAAAAGTTTGAGTTTTAACGTAGTTTTTGGGTTTGGATTTGAGCACACTGGGTTGGGCAGTGTTGCTATGGATGTGGTGTTGGTATTTGAGATATTGTATAGGTGATTTTGAAGTTGTAAAATTTTGGAAGGAAATAGGGTTTTTGGTCGGGATTTATTGGGGTTTCGATTTCAGACGTGTGTTGTCGAGATTTTATGGCTGAAAAATGGTTTGTATGTGAGTATATGAGGTGTTGGGATGGGTTCGAATTGCGGTGACAAGCCGAGGGGCTCAAAAATCCCTATGGGGCGTCACTGGTTCAGACGCCGCCAGGGGCGCTATGGGAAGGAAACTTCCATGGCATCACCCGCGACGTTTAAACCATATAGCATACAAACACCCACGATTTATATCACACTATGGGGGTGGTGTACGTGGCGGCGTGTGTGACGGTCCCAGTTCCATAAACCTAAAACTGGACCTCGCCCGGTCTAAACCTACGTATACCCCAAGTCAACCCTCGTGCAACCCATACAAACCTAGTCAGCCTTACCTTACCTTATACTATTTATTTAACAATTTAAGATGAAATCATTAATATTAGTGAGTTATTCAAAGATAAGCGGAAACAACTACAATCTCCAATCAATGTAATAACCTCAAGACATAAGTTGGGATTACCTAGAAATGTAGAAACCCAACAAATATATACATCACTACCAAAAGTCACATCACATGAGAGAATATCCTTATATACAAGCCCAAAATCTTTCATTCCTAAAACCTAGTTTCAAAACATATAAGTACAGTAGTACAAAAAAACCTACATCAAGTCCAAAGATACAAATGTTTCGCTATCCTCAACACAAGTCATCAAGCTAAGGAGCTTTCCCTTTGCTCGACTTTGGATTTGCACTCGGTCAAATACAAGAATGACGAGTTCCAGGTAAGTAACGTCAAACAGGATGTTCACAATAAATAACAGTCAATATTCATGCAATAGAAAGAAAATGACAGGGAATGCATGAATAAATAAAGACTGAAAATAGATTTTAAAGAAATCGATAATAAGTGTCCAGGAATCAAAAGAAAAGGCGCAAGTAGTCCCGACTTAGTGAAACAGTCATTTGAGTCATAGGAATATTACCTCCAAAACTCAGAGTTTAGGACGTAGTACACTCACACAATCCTAAAATTCACGCGAATGCAAAGCTCCCGCGCAATCTAGTAAGGAAACTCTCATCTCGTATAGAACCAAAACCAAATCGTGCATCAGAAGACCTGGAACCAAAACTCTCATCTCGTATCCCCAACCATAAACCTCTGGCATGTTACCTCAGAAGACCTGGAACCTTGAAAAGGATCACGTTGACTTACTTGCCCTTAGACCACTTAAAGAGAATAGAATTCCGAAACAAGACAAAGCAATAATAATAATAAATTAAAGGTCAAAGAAATAACTATAAATTTCTCCATTAGTTTACTTACCATATCCAACGCTATTACACACTCACACACTTCCAATAACTACCATGCATACCCAATTATATTATGGTCAAGCTTCAAATGAAACCAAATCACGGAATATCGTGAAAACTGTGACCAAAATACGCTCGAGTGCTAGTTCCAAAAATAATTATTTATAACTACAACTAACTTCAACTAGCTAACTTGGGCAACTTTTTAACCTTGAAAACCTCAATATTTGTCATACTGATCAAAAAGGAACTTGTAGTACACATTTTGTACTTTCTATAAACTTCAATAACACTCAAATTGAATAAAAAACAAAGGAGTTATGAATCTTCTTATATTGCCTGTTGACAATGCAAACTTTATTTGTTTTGAATTAAGACAACTTCTCCAAATCAATATTTTCACCGTTAAATCCTCAAATCTCGCCAACAAACACCCAAAACCATTCAATACCAACTTTCAATTATTTCCACAGCTCGTGGAGTCAATTCAAATCGAAACCAATATTCAATTCATAAAAAATTTCAATATAAATCAATATCAACTACAAAAACATCTTCAAAACTGTTATCAATTAAGTTGCATCACTTCAAATTACAAAAACCATATCCCACACCGTTGAAAATTATCTCAAACTGACGCAAATCAACCTAATACATCAATTCACAACAATAGATACCAATTCCTATGAAAACCCTTGAAAGAAATCGAAAAATCACTAGATTTCTAATTGAATTGAGGAAAAACATCCAGAATTAAATTTTAAGAGATTTTGGGCTGAATCCCTCGTTTCCACCGCAACTTGGCTCAAACTATCTCTCGATACTCTACTGTTTTGCAGAGAGAAACAAGACGAAAATCAAATGTCGGGAGCTGCGCGTGTGAAGAACCGAATAGAGAGGGCTAGGTTTCAACGAAACCATTTCATTATGTTGAAATGAATAAATGAATTGATTGTTATATATATATATAAACCCTCAGTTGCTTGTCAACAACTTAATTTTTTTTTATTTATTAATTCCTATAAATCCTTATTTTGACGTGTTTTGACTTCAGGTGCCCGTTTTGAATCCGATTTTTCACCAAATTGAGCCAATCTCTCATCAAAATAGTTCATTTCATAAAACGTTCATAACACTGGACTTTGTCACATCCAAACCCCATGTCTTAACTTTGTCCATGACATACCAACCCCTTATAAACCAATTCTCTTACCATATTTAACCAAACTTGTCGTACCACATTTAAATTATTATATTTTTCAGTGTTTCTATTCAATTTGTCCTCCGGACAACTAATTACCCAACAAAACATTTGCCCCGACGCCCATACAATGCGTTTCTCCGAACCAAACCTGTTTCTCCATATCAACGCTCACCCTCAAACGTCCTCACACGTTTGGAACATTAGAATCTAAATTCGGGTAAATAGAATAATAATACAAACACCGGACAAAAATAACATACCTTAGTGTCGACTACCAAGAATTGCTCATACGTATTGCGATAAAGGTCCACGTACAACCTAAATTGACACATGACACGAGTTAAATTTTTAGGATTATTACAGCGTGGGTCACGGCGGCGCCACCTGCGGCGTTCGAGACAAAAAATAAATAAAATTTAAAAATGAATATTTTAAAATGGGAGTAATTGAGGATTTATTGGAGGATTATTACCAATATAATGGGAATAGGGAAGGATTACGAATTTAGAAAATTAATGGATAATTTTGAATAACAGACTTTAAATTAACTGATTGGGGATTGGACACGAGTTTGGAGGCTTGATAGGATGATGTTGGATTAGTTGGAGTGCGGATTGAGCTGTGTAATATCCATATTGAAATTTCTTGAGTATTATTTATTTTAGCTTTTGAATTCAAATTATGTTTTTCAATATTTTACTCTTTGATTGTGGTTTAAATAGACAAACTTGAGGCTCTCCCTCTGTGTCATTCCTGTGTGTATGTCCACTAGGCCATAGCACTATGTCAGGGATCTCGGTGAATAGTTTGACCCGAGAGTCGCATCAGGGCACGTGTATGTGCGTCGTAGGTTCTACGCCAATCACCTAGTGGATCTAGATACTGGCCTTGCTTGAGTGGGACTCACCAACAGTATTCTGTGGAAGAGTCCGAAGTATGGCACTAGGCTCTAGGAATACACTTTGAGATTTCACTATTATTTATCCATGCAATAGTCACAGTTGCATGTGTTTATTTCTACATGTTTATTTAATAAATTTATTTAAATTCCAGCATTTACTTTTAGTATTGCTCATTTAATTTTCTTGGGAATACTCACTCTAGACTCGTCATCTGCCTTTTGTGATGGCTTAAGTGCAGATCCGAGTACGAGTCGAGGCAGAGGCAAGCTTGCAGAGTGCTAGTGATTCAGAGATATTGAGCCTGACTTGTAGGTTTATATTATATGTATTTTGTTTTCATTTTGAAATTTGGGATTGTAAGATATTGCAGGACCTTGTATTTGTGATATTTTGAGACCTTTGAGGTGTATTTCTTGATATATGATTATCGCATGGGTTCTCCACACTAGGTTTATGATATATTACACGAATTCGATGTTTATTATCTAAGTGAACATGTTTTTAAAACTTCCGCTGATAAAATTGAGGTTTAGAAATTATCTTAACAGATGACTTGAGTTCATAAACAATTAAACAGTAAATTGTGGCACATTGAGGTTAATAATGATTAAATGGTGGATGTGATTGGATGTGGGGGCACAACTGGCACTGGTAAGCAAGGTTGTGGGCCCGCATTGGCCCCCGTGGTGGTTCATTTGAAAATTTGGTGTTGCAGAAAAGTAAGGAAAAATGCAGGATTTCGGTTGTCCAGCATGCACAGCGCATTGAGTGCAGAAACCCAGAAATCTGCAACAAATTTCTAGGTTTCCCAACTCGAGAAAAAACCTCTCCTTCATCTCCTACACCCTTGTTCTCTCCTCCACCTAGGATCTATAACATCTCCAAACACTAACATAAACCAAACATTTCGTTTATATGATCAAAAACATCAAAATTTGAATATCAAAGCATGCAGACTCATTACCTAGGTGTATAGTGTGACGACCCCAATTTTTTGGTGCAATTGGATACGCCCGGCCTAGACCCGTGCAAGCCTCGAGTCATCACTCGGCAACGTGACGAGCCTAGTCAACCTTCGATTCATCAATTTTAACAATTTATGAAAGTGTTATTGTAATAATACACAGCGGAAGACTAAACAAGTATAATACGGGAAATAACTCAATCAAGGGAAATATAGGAATTCTATAAGTGTGAAAAACCTCGGGTATTCATGTACAATTCGATAAGCATATATACATGATACCAGTCTCACCAAAAATGCCAAGTTCAATGATCTGAAAACATATGTATGAAACGATATACAAGTAAGCAAAATATAAACACATACTATAAAGTCTCCCTGATCTCGCTACTAGTCCTCAAAGTAGGTCTCCTAGGCAGGGCCCCTTGCACTTACTACTCTCCACCCTATCTGCACCCACCGTCACAAACTAGACGGTGAGCAACTGAAGAAATTGAAAGTAGTGCTAGAAGAATATAACAGTAATTTATGATTTAACAAGTAAAGCAGATAAACAGACTGATAGATAAACAATCGAAATTTGCATGTTTTAAGATTCAAAAGAGGCCCATGAGTGGTCTAATTTCACAACAATACAACAAAGATCTCGCAAGATCTCCCCAGGAAATGTCGCAACATTAGTGCAGCTTGAAATCGATAGGCATCGCAACACCTCTCGAATCTAGTACCTAGTACACACAACACTAGAGGTGGTCAGTTACCATTGCAGGAGGCGCCCTCATTGTCCCATCTAGTACGGGACCACATGATACCTTCGAGACACACACTCATGCCAAGAACATACAACCAAGAATATGGAATGGAATATCAAACAAGGGATCAATTCAACAATATTAATGAATAGAAGATGTATAAATCACATGTCATTTCCTTACTGACTTACTAACATACACACATATAAGGCACATGTGTACTTACCTGAACCATCACAAATCGTATCCACTCTCGTGAAATCATAACGCGTATCCACGAGTTTCCCGCTACCTGAGAAGGTCAGAAACTCGTATTAATAGGTCAAGTCATTAACTAAACCTAGTTTTAACCCCAGTGTTTTTCCAATGTTTTGATGACTCGAACATCTCGATGAAAATCGATCAGAAAACTAGACACAAATGCCACAACTCTTTTGATTTTGTAAACCACACCATATGTAAGCCTAATTACACAACTTAGGCTCGGCTAAATCATAAATAGGTCACGCCATAGTCTCGAGGACCGGCGGCGTGACCATGACGTCATAACCAATCCACAAACCTCAAACACTAAACCGTAACTGCAACTCGTTTTGAATTACAACCGAACAACAATTGAGACCTTCATGACTTCATGTTGATACTATCCGACGTCAGGAAAGGGTTTCCTCGGCGTGGCATGGCCGAAAAACACTTCGCCTAGTCAAAGTTTAACACATGCATACAAGCAAGGATAGTTGAACTCAACACGACATAAAGTCTCAACAAACTAACATGGTCACCACTATCCGAACTCATGAAAGAGTTACGAGACACCAACAACGTCATGGAGTGATCTCCGACAGTCTATCGGACATGAAGAATCCGACCAGCAGCACCGCCACAATGGTGGTTTCCGACGAAGAGAAATACAACAATACATGAAATAATGGATACACATACAACCACCGCGGTTGTTTTGCTTGCTCCGGGGATAGCGAGGCACCCACATGATCGTGGAAGAGTCCCCAACATTTCCCCACATCACGGCAGTCAACAACGACGGCGCCGCTCAACCAGGAGGTCCAGCAGCAAAGAAGTCCCATGAAACAGTGTATGTAACCACAACAGTGAACGTCGACACCACCAACCTATATACAATAAACCAAAGACACTTCAGGGACGGAGGGGCTTTGGTGGGCCATGAGGGCCCATCTCCGACCATCCCCGACCACCGCCAATCCCCTAGTAGCGAGCAGGACGCTTAAGATAAGAAGAAAATGTTTGAATCAACACCACAAACTCCAATGTTGCTCCTCCGTGAACTGAGGTGCTTTGAGACCGGCGAGGCTTTGGTGATGCACCAGGAACAACCTCTGACTAGCCTCCGATCATCGCATTTTCCACAGTCGTGACAGCAACGAGAAACACCCAAACAGATGCAAAAAATACTGTTACACGAGAGGGAGAAAGAAAGAGAAAAAGAGAGTAGAAAGGGAGAGAGGAGAAGCTCACCTAGGCGTCTCTCGGTGGTGGTGGAGATGTCAGTTCCGTGGTGGGTGACAGTGGTGACGGTCCAGGAAGGGAGAGAGAACCGCCGAGTTGAGAGAGAGAATGAACAAGTCGAGAGACAGAGAGAGTGTAAGGGAACGTCGTCTTAGTCTCCGGCCACCTCTGGCTTGGTCGGAGGTCCGGTGAGTCGGTAGTGGCAGTGGGGAAGAGTGGAGAGGGGAGGAAGTGTGGGGGAGTTGTTTGGGGAAGATGATGAATAGTAGGGTTTGTTAGGAAATGGATTATATATATAATCAAAATGACCCTTTTGCCCTTAAGTTAACACTTGCTTATTTCTGAACAGTTGCCCTTATGGCACTTTTACCTCATCTTAACTCAACACACGTACACATCTCAATGCTAATCTCATGGCTCTCCTCATTATGTTGTGTCACTTTAACAATTTCTATCCTATATAGCCCGTATGTTGCAAGACTATCCAACTCCCACATTGATCTTACATCTCTTCGGTCTATATTTCTTCCAAATTTGGTTCGTCGTGCCCGTTCTTTTCGCCACATCCCATCAACTAATTAATTAAATTAATAAAAATTTATTTGTTTGTATTCTTTATTTGTTTTTATCCCCTGTTTAACTAGGCGAAACCTCACTCAACTAAAAATCGCCCGAACGGCTTGAGACCCGTATTACAATACGATACTAATACATACATCATCATCCACAAATAATCGAATTTTCGGGTCGTTACATGTAGCTTGATCTCAACACTTGGATTCTCTTTTGGTTAAAGATTTTGATCTCTTGAATCCCAGATTTCGTAGCAAGATATTCAGCTCTGAATTTGGTGTTGTGAGCATGCAAAATGAAACAAAAATTCTAAATTTGGGTCTTTATATATTTGTTCTCATCAAGTGGTCAAAATCCCATCACAAGGAAAATCTTGTGGTCTATCTTTGCGCCTAGCCCCACTACTTTTCAGCTCACTAACACAATGATGACACATGCTTCATTGGAGTGTGATCTAACACGTATCCTGAGGTAAGTCTAAGAGTTATCAATTTTTATTGGAAACTATAGGTCTTTGATTTGATTTGCATTACATAGATACAACCATATGTTGTGCAATTTATCATAAATTCATTATTAAAAATAATTACAACTTACCATAGACTAGCTACCCGGTTCCTCAGCTTGTACTGCAACTCGAGGCACTTCCCCGCACGTGTCGAATCGTCAGCACTATCGAATTTAATAATTTCGGATATAAGGTACACACATACAATACACTAAGCATTCACCACATAAATTAATAAAATATACCTCGACCACGTGCCTCGGTCAATGCACATGTCCCAACGTGGGTTCCACGTCACGAGTCGGTGACCCTGATCATGACCAAATTCTAGGATTAGAGATTTGGGCCGTGACATGCAATTACATGTCTTCATGTATCAGACTAACAATTGCAAGAGTATAGAGATCCACGTAAGAATTTATTTGTCTGGCATCTTCGAGTTCTTTTTTATGATGTCAGGACTTCCGTAAAGAATGGAGAGGACAAGCAAACTAAAGAATTTGTGATGAGTAGGAAGTACATTTTCTTCCTTGTATGTATGTTGTTCTGTATATATTGTATTTTCGAGTTCTCGAGGATGAGAATAACGTAATTCAGTTGTGAAACTACTTCGAAATTTTTCTGAAATAGTTTGAGATGATTTTGAGATTGTTTAGGAGTTGTTTGAAGTTAAAATGGGTTGTGGAGCAGTTAAATCTTGTAATAGGTTTTAAGCCTTTGGGAACTCGTTGCGATGACTTGAATTAGATTTTAAATTCATTGCTGATATTATATTGCGAACTATTACGGAGATATGGGTCCTTCTAGGCATTCTCCTACAGTTGTTTATTAGGTACTGAATTTGCAGACAATCCATTTTTAGGGGAGACTGTCGAAATTTTTATAAAATCTTGGAAATCAAACCATATGATTTCCTAATTTTCTCCAACTAAAATAATTAAGAAGTCAAGATTATTTAAGGATTTGATAAGAATTTCAAGGTTTGAGATGATTAAACAGATTAGGAGTCTAATTAGGGTAATTAGGTTAAGTCAGGGCTTAGTAAAGCGGACCCTGCTAGTGACAATTGCAGGTCCTTTGTAACAACCCTAAAATATAACTCGTCACGTGTCATTTTAGGTCGTACGTGGCCCATTTGTCATGATACGTGTGTCCAATTCTTGGTCGTCGACACCGAGGTATGTTATTTTTGTTCGGTGTTTGTATTACTTATTTTACTACCCGAATGTAAATTCCAATGTCCCAAACGTGTGGACGTTTGTGTGCGAGCGTTGGTGTTGAGAAACGAGTTTGGCCAGAGAAAACGTGATTTACGGATGTCGGACGAATAGTTGTCGGGTAATTAGTTGTCCAAGAGGATAATTGAATTAAAACACTAACAAAATATAAATTAATTAATAAATAAACGTTGTGTAACGTGTTCGGTACATTGGTACATCCGCGCACACGACGATGCGAGTTATGGTGTGGTTCAAGTGCGGGAACTAGATATTTTGAGTTAAAAATCAAGGGATAAGTCAAGGGAGTCACAAGGTTGAGTGTAGAGTTGTTTGTTGGTGTGGAGGAGGACCTTAGGATGGCCTCGAGATGCGTGCATGAGAATGGATGAAGTGGTGGGTATAAAAGGTACCACCACCTTCTCTCTTCATTTTCTCTCCTCTTATCCAACGAAAACGATGCTAAGGGGCTGATAAGATGCCTTGGCATTCATGATAGTCTAGTACTGCTTGCATACTATAGTTGGAAAACGTTCGTCTATAGTTAGGACACATGAACAAGATTGATATCATTCACTTTGTTGCATTTTTTCTATGTATTTACTTGAAATGCAATTACATTGTCTCAATGTATCAAACTAACCATTGTAGGAGCACAGATCAATGTAGGAATTTACTTGCCTAACATCATTCCTACATGCCTAACATCTTTGAGTTCTTTTTTATGATGGTAGGACTTCCGTGAAGAATGGAGAGGACGAGCAAACTCAAGAACTTTAGTGATGAGTTTGAAAGTTTACTTTCTTCCTTGTATGTATATTGTTTTGTATATTTAGTGTTTTCGGGTTCTCGGGGTGAAAGTAGGGCGTAATTTGGTTGTAAAACTAATCCGAAACTTTCTTAAAAAAGGATTGTGAGATTGTTTAGGAGTCGTTTGAAGTTAATATGGGTTGTGGGGCAATTAAACCTTGTAATGGGTTTTGAACCTTTGGGAACTCGTTGAAATTATTTGAGTTAGATTTTAAATTCATTGTTGATATGATATTGTGAACTGTTGGAGAGATTTGAGTCCTTCTAGGCATGCTCACTTTTGTTTATTAGCTACTGAATTTGTCGGCAGTCCATTTTTATGGGAGAATTTGCCAAAAATTTTATAAAATCTTGGAAATTAAACAATATGATTTCCTAATTTCCTCCACCTAAGAGAATTAAGAACTCAAGATTACTCAAGGATCTGATACAAATTTTGAGGTTTGAAATGATTAAATAGATTAGCTAGGAGTATAATTAGGGTAATTAGGTTAAGTCAGGGATTAATGAAGCGGGCCCTGACAGTGATAATTACAGGTCCTTCGTTTAGAAGTGCAGGGAGACAGTGCTTGGTGACTTCCTCTAAGTCCCTATTAGAGTTGGCTTCTATTTTTGCTACCCGTAGGTTCTTTTTGTGTACTTATATTATACTTGTTTTGTAAAACGGGTTTATGGGCTGAGTGCAATACTTGATACATGTACATTTACTTTTTGTCACCTTATATGGGTTTCCACATCTTAGGTTGTCCTGACTTTTACTTTATTTGAGTTATTATAAATTGCTTAAGTTTAGTTCCGCCGTTATGATAATAAAACTTGCAAAACTAGATAACTCAACCTTAAAACACTGAATTAATAATAATACTAGTGAAGACGAAGGCACTTGGCTTGCGTTGACCTTACGAGGGCTGACTTGGGGTCCACGTAGGTCTAGACGGTGGAGTATATATATGGCCTTTCTTTGAGACCATGCAAAAAAGGAAGTTTGTGCTTGTATGAGAAAAAAAGAACAAGTGAGAACTGAATTTAGAGAAACAAGGACTACAAGTGCTTGAGATCATAAAGGTTCAACCAAGGAGGAAAAATTGAGAAGAAAAAGCAAAATATAACCTCCTTCCAGCTCTCATATAGTTAAAAAATTTCTCCTCGAATGATTATATACCTGGGGGCTTTTTATAGAAACCCATGTTTTTGAAACTGATCTAATGATGCGAGGGTCTTTACTCATGGTTTTCAATCAAATTGGAGTCCCATGAACAAAATTAAGTTTTGAAGATCTTAGATAACGGTAAATAACAAAACCTTAAAAATGTGTAAGAAAACTTGATGATTTTAATAAATTTTGATGTCAAGTGCTTAAATATTGACAAATTCATGTTACAAGGGGGGGTTTTTGAATATTGTTTTAATCACATTTGAGAGCATTCATCTCTGGGTTTTTTTAATCAACTAGAATTTTGACATTGTTGAAGAAATGCATGTTTAATTGTTCAAATAATGCAATAATTGTTGCTAATGGTTGTTATTTAGCGTCGACGCTCGTCATGAGGTGAGGACGGGCCAACGATGAAAAAGAGGGCCACGACAATACGCGGGAGAAGAGCAGCCAAAGTTCTCGAGTTGAAAATTTTGAGATCCCAACCTGCATAGCGCGCTACCGAGGCCCAGTAGTGTGCTAGGCGTTCTGGCAGGTTTAGAAATCAAAGGGTTTTCAATTAGTTTTTCTAGCATCATTCTCATTTAAGTTTCTACAATTTGATTGCGTATCCGGAAAGTTTGTATTTAACTCAAGTCTCGATCGGAAGAGAAAAATCTCGATTAATGGTATAGCGTATGTATGTACTGAGGAATCCTTTCTTAAAATAGAAATTAGCAAAACATAGAATATACTTTCAATGAGAAATTAGTGTGGGTCTACCGAGTCGGTAAAACCCTCCAAAAATAGGCGTATGCTGCTTAATGCAGCGAGCACACGGTATTCTTTAGTAAAAGGCGAAAGAATAGTTCGCTTTGTGCTCACTGCGCAGCTGCGTGCTTTACTGAGACGTTACAGGTTTTCTTTTATACATGGAAGCAACTTGATTATTCTTACCTAAGAGATGTGGGACTAAGAAAGAAAAAGAAAAAACGTGTTGGTATTCTCTTCTTCTTCGTGTTGTTGTGTATTGTTATGGGGGTACCAATCGTTTTATAGTAAACTTCCCGTAAAGAGCAAAGATGTTGAATAGTCCTTACACATCTCCTGTAAGGAATTGTTTCTTGTCAATTTTTTCTCCGCGTTGCTATAATAAACTTTTCTACACTAGAATTGGCAGGGGCCGCGCGAACGCGTACCCCCTCTACCACAAATTATGACGTAGACTCTCCCACTTGGGGAGATCTTAGGCGGGTGCCCCTCCAAAGTGCAATGGAGGTCACCAACCTAGGCCATGAGCCTTATTGATCACCCATAGACCCCGTCCAGGTAAGTATGTTTCAAGTGAGGGCTTCACAAACTATTTCTAGTACAATGCATATACTTTTTTAATATCAGTAGTCGATATGGGACTAAAAGCAAATTCGTAACTATGACCCCAAATAGATGCACAATTTCTTTCTCGAAGCCATCCTCCCAGGCGGAACATGTATAACATACTTAATATTACTAAGGAGAACACCTGAGATAGCGTACGCAAAATTAATTACTATCCTAGTTTTTGCTTTATAAATTGTTTTAATCTATAGGGATTTGGTTGGGGTGCGCCAGGCCAATGCTGTAGTGCAACGCAGAGGCGACGCTCGAGAGCCCCAATAGCAAGCTATTGTGACGGACCCTCCCCCATGAAAAAAATTAATTTAATATCATGTGAGGCAATGCCCCACGTATCAGATATTAAACTGATAAGAACAGATACTACACTTGATCTTAGCCAAAAGGCCGAGAAAGGTATGAGTTGAAATGTAGAGTTATGCCTCATTTTATACAAGGCTTCTCTAGCTTACTTTCAACATGGCCAATGTGGGACTAAAATCAACTCTCTTTAGAGCAAGATCCAACTTTCTATTTCTACACCATCTTAGTGAGTGAGTACAGATAACATTAAAATTGTGAAAAATGTAAAAAAAATAAAAATAAAAATTCAAGTACCGCTTAGTAAGTCACTTTTAGCATATTTTCCTTACCGATTAGCTCTCATGCTTTTCATTGATAGAATTATAGGGGAAACTTTATTTACACCCCTGATTAGAGAGGGAGCTCTCATGCTTTTCGTTGATAGAATTATAGGGGAAACTTTATTTACACCCTTGATTAGAGGGAGCTCTTATGCTTTTCATTGATACAATTATAGGGGGACTTTATTTACCCTTCATCAGAGTGAGCTCTTTACCCTTAAATTAGAGGGAGCCCTTCCAGAAATTCTCAGGCACCCTTGGTTTGGGTGGGGTGCCTAAAAGGGGGTCTGGAAATAGTTTTCAACCAGCAATTGACGCGCCTCGGTTATTACCTCCCCAGCTACCTAAAAAAACCCACTACAATTCTATTAACATTAGTGCAACTCGTCAACTCATGTCTTCACTGCTGTTCCGACGACTTTCATATTACTCAACAACATTTCTGCCACAAATCAACCAACCTTTTTTCGTGAATTCAACCTTGCTCCTCAAACTGCATCCATGTCAAGGTGCGATATCACATTAAGATACGTACAAGCTAGCTAGGATGAAACTCATTAATCCCAACGCCAGAAATTAAAAAGCTTGTTCGCTAACAAAATGGTTCCTAGCTATAAAGAGTTAATTAGCAACAACAATTAAGCTTGCTACGCGAAAACTATACGTACAAGAATAAGATATCAAATTAGTGACAATAAACGTCCTTCCCTCCATCTGTTAGTGTAGAAAGCTTTAATGGAGGCACTGTCCGGAACAGCAGATTAGAGCAAGCGACAATTTGAATGTGCAGATGCTATTAGTGCTGCTGGCAGTGGCGCTAATGCAGGCAGCGCGGTGAAGTGGTTGGAATGGTAATTGCATGGAGGGCTGTTTCCTTTCAAAGAGAGTATATATAAAAAGAGGCAAAAGAACTGTGTTATTAAAAGGAAAAGGGTGATCAACAGCTACCTCCGAAGTTCCACATTAATTTCTTGCTGAAAGTGCAAGCAAAGATCTGTTGCGCAGACAGACTTGCTCATTCGTACCGGCTGTTATTAGTTGTGCGATAGTACTTTTCTTTCTTGCAACCGGCAGTTTTCGTCGTCCTTCGCCTTTAATCAATCAAAAATAGACATGCTTGAAATATCATCAAACTATAAGTAAATTCATGCAACATCAGGTTGAGTGAGAGGAATCATGAGAAGTGGCATATACCAAATCCTCCTTCAAGGACCCACCTTAATCTGAATTCTGTTAATTCCAGTTTCCAACTTTTCCACACTAGTATCTCTCTTGATTTCACACACATTAATATTAGGAGTTTTTAACTCAATCCATGTATGTTGCAGGCACTGTTGCGCTGTTGGCCGCTTCTCTGGTGCAAAATCAAGAAGAGGGCATAGAAAATCAGAAAACTCACGAGCATCGCTTGGGAGAAAATTGTACTTCTCAACCAAAAGCTGGTCTAGCGGGCAGAACTTCAGCCTTCTTATCCTCTTCAGATCACCATATCTATCAAAAAAGTTCTTCCATCGACAACCTCCGGTTGCAATCTATTTTTACAAAATAAATAAATAAATAATGGATAAGTAATATGTTTGGCACTTGTAGTGCTTGAGAGAAAATGATATATATGTTCTCACTTCTCACCTTTCGGGGCACTTTCCCCAGTAGCTCCATCATTTGAGCAAGATGGTCCTGAAACAATGGATCAATAAACTAAGTAAGTTCACGCTTTAAAGACACAAAAAATTCTCACTACTTCCAATGCCCATACATGAAGTGATACTCTAAATATTTGCATTCAAGCAAGTAGCGACCTCACATGATACAAACCTCACAGAAAAAAAAGTAACCAAACACCATATAAATATCTCGAACTAGCATCTTAACTAGATCGAGCATATCGTTGGCTGATGGTACCCTGCACGAACTTAGGCCTCCTAAACCTATCTAACTGTAACTCCTAGTCTCGTCAAATTATCCCTAATCATTAGAGTGCCAACTACATTGAATAACAGCCTACTTTTTTCTAATAGAAAAAATCTCCTATCCAACAACTTCTCTTCCGTATATTTTCTTAGGACGAGATCCTTATTGCTTCAATATCATCAGTGCTGTTAAGGCTAAAATCAATCACTTGGCCCACAAAACAAAATGTAAATATCATAAATTTTGTAATGCAAGTCTCCCTATGTTTAGGCCTGTGGTGTTCTAATATATTAGAGTTCGGAAAGTTTTCAAAATCTTTGAAAACGTAGTTGCTAAATTGAGTCATAAAAACATTCATATCACCTTAACAGTGATGTCTAGGCTGAGTAGTGCTTAGTAAGAGAATTCAGTCTCACAGCAATAAACGAGATTCGACAAGTGTTATTTTTACCGGTTGACGAGAACATTCTATGTATTCATTGATCCAGAATTACATGCATGCTTTGGGCAGTGCAATTCATTAGTACCCTACTTCAACAGTTCATCTACCTTGTTGCTAATTGGTGATACCACGTGCAGGACGGTATATAATCTGCCTCGAGATTCATGTGAGTATATCTCAAGGTGAAGTTTTAAATAGAAAGAAATCCATAGATTCCTGAGATATTGAGGAATTAGTGAGAAAACCAAATTGGTGAAAAATCCCACTAAAAATAGAAAAACGAGATATGCTAAATCTTACAAAATTGGAAGTTCGAATGTGGCAAAATCCCGATTGGAAACCAACAAAGGAAAAAAGCATAATGATATAAAATGGCAACAGATCGGAGTATTAGGTATGCTCTCCACTCTAATCCTAATTGCTCAGTTTTCCCAATTTTTGCTCTAACTTTGGCATCGGAGTGCTCTCCCCGAAGGTCCCCACTTCGGGTCTGTTTTGTAGTTTGCGATCGAGGTTGTTGATGTTCGCCTTGGGATTCGTGTGGTTCATTGCTCCAGATCGAAGTGCAGTCAGTTGACGCATCATCTGGCGCTAGAATGAGGGGCATTTGCAACAATTACTTGGGAATCAATAAAAACTAGGTATGGGATACCACGAGTTTTGATTACAGAAAACATAAAGCAATTTGATAGCTCTAGGTTTCATGATTATTATCAAGAGTTTCACATTGAGCAACGGTTCACTTCAGTTGCACACCCTCAGACAAACGGCCAAACAGAAGTAACAAATAGAATCATCCTCGATGGCCTAAAAAAAGGTTGGAAGGAGCAAAAGGGCTATGGGCCGACAAACTCCAAAGCATTATATGGGCTTACAGAACAATCGCCAAGTCCTCTACAGGGGAAACCCCATTTTATTTAGCTTTTGGAACTGAGGTAGTAATTCCAATAGAAGTGGGGGCATCTTCTTACCGAGTTATGTACTTCAACAAGAAGCATAACAATGGCGCCCTACATGGAGGATTAGATTTACTTGAGGAAATTCGCCAATCAACGACCATAAAAATGCAAAACGCTCTCAGAGAGATACAAAGTTCTACAATTCCAGAGTTAAGCATATACATTTCCTCCCTGACAACTATGTCGAGAAAACTAGAGATTTCTCAACCTCAAGCAATTGGAAAGTTGTCTCCGAAATGGAAGGGACCTTACAAAGTCAAGAAAAAGTTGTGGTTGGGGCAGATACGTTGGAAACATTAAATGGAAAGGCAATACCACGATCTTGGAATGTCTCCAACTTGCGCACGTATTACCATTAAGTTTACATTCGTTTTTCAGTTAAATTCGCCTGAATAAGATGCCTTGTAGGCCCATCTAAACGATTTCTTCGTTTTTCAATAAGAGCTCTTCTTTTGCTCCATATTTTCTCTTTTGCTTATATAGATCGGATATGATCCATTGAGCATGTCTCAGTTTATGTTCTTTCCTCGTTATTGCATATCTTTAATGCAACAAAAGTAACACAACCACATAGCACACTTCTATTTTCGTTTTTGTCGAGCTAGCTTATAGTTCTATAATTGTTTCGACAAATGACAAAAATTGAAGCATTATAGAGAAGTACGACAATATATTGATTAAACGCAGACGACACACTGGTTCAAAACCACAAGCAAAGGACTACAACAACATGATAAGGCCCCAATTAGATACAAGGCACCATAGGAGTGGACCAGGAAAGTGCAAGTTAGTTACAATGAAGTGTGTGTATGTCACGAACCTGTAGAGAGAGGTATCTTGTTGTCTTGATTGTAATTTGGGAACTCTTATGAGTTTGGGTTGAGAGAGTTTTAAGACTTTTCTCTAGGTTTTTTGGTTCTTCTTGTTGTTTCGTTTGTCGATTAAGCAATAAGATTTTAGGATTCTATCACAACAGAGAATGCGACAGTTGCTCTCTAGACAGACCAAAGGACGACAAAATACGAAGCATTAAACTACAACATACGAACGACAAAGAAAAACAATTCCAACCTACTACATGAACATGAAGCATAATTGAAGCTAAACAAAGACCACTGCAATATAGGTCCTCAAGGCTGAACGAAGTTGTTGTTACCTGTCATGACTTCCTCAAATGCTTTCGCATCAATTGTGTCATTCCTAGTATTCGCCCTTTCACTAAAGATACAAGTCTGAAAATCTCTTACAATTTCCTCACTCTTCTAAGCCACAATTTGATTTTTTGCAGGGACGGGCTTGATTCTTGTCGTAACAAGCCTGTAGTAAAAGTTTGGCTTGCTACGAAGTAAAGTGGTAAACAAGACTAAGAACATCCACAACTGTATCCCATCCTTCATCAAAAAGCTTCTCGCCAATTACCACCAAGTAATCATGCAGCTTCATTTTGTAAACCTTAGATTCTTCATACTCAGGGGTGCAATTGTCCAATGCAGCTTGCAAAGCAGATGTGTCTCTATTATATTTTGCTACTTCAGTGGCAATGACCTTGTCAATCTATCTCAACCAGTGGACCCTAATGGCAATCATTTGACTTGTCGCCTCCAGTTTCGTAGCTAAGTCACCCAGCCATAAGTTGTTCAGCAACACAAAAAAGAGGCGGCAACCGAATATTATTAAAAAAAAAAGGGGGGGCCATGAGTCATTTACTTTGAACCCCCAGCCGGCACATAGCCTTCTCCCCAACCGGGCACACAACCTTGAAAATTTTGAGAGATAGGCGTAGAGCTTGTACCCAATGCTTGAGAAGGGTCTATAAATCCTTCCTCTTCAATTACAACCTCGGTTTCAGAAGCTCTCTTTCTCACATCTTTCGCCCCTTTTTGTTACTTCGCTTTAAGTTGTAAACATGGAATCCTTGATTAGATAATGTGTCAACTAACCGCACTTTGATCTGGAGCAACGAGTCGCACGAATCCCGAGGCGACCATCAGAGATCTCCTTGACAACGAACAACAAAACAAACCTGGAGTGGGGACCTCCGGGGAGAGCACTCCAATGCCAAAGTTAGAGCCAGAATAAAGAAGACAGAGGAGTTAAGGTTAAAACTGAGAGCATACATATTCCTCCAATCTATTCGTATTTATAGTCTTAAGGTTTACCCCTTGTTGGTTTTCAATAGGGATATTGCCGAATTTGATTTTCCTATTTATGGTGGGATTTTCCACCGATTTGATTTTATCATCGATTCAGCAATATCTCATAAATCTATAGAATTCTTTGTATTTACAACTTTAACTCGAGATGTGCTCGCATAGATCTTGAGGTAGATTTTATGTTGTCCCACTCCATATGCCCACCTACTCTTGCGGAAGAAATGTAATATGTTGCGTAGGAGTTTTCTTTTGCTCACGTTTCAATGTGTTAATGCTTCGACATGGACACGTTTTGACTTGCTCATGTTTTTTTTATTTTTGACTCATTTTGGTCATGCTTTTTTGCTCACGTTTCGACGTGCACATGCTTCGACATGGTCATGTTTCGATTGGCTCATTTTTTAATTTTTTTTGACCCCTTTGGTTCATGTTTTTTTGCTTCACGCTTCCACGTGCTCAACTTGTTCATGTTTTTTATTTTTTAACCCATTTTGGCCATGATTTTTTGCTAACGTTTCGACATGCTCATGCTTTGACATCGTCAAATTTCGACTTGCTCATGTTTTTTTATTTTTGCCCCCTATTGGTCATGATTTTTTTGCTCACTTTTCGACGTGTTCATACTTCGAAATGGTCAAGTTTCGACTTGCTCATGTTTTTTTTATTTTTGACCCATTTTGGTCATGATTTTTTGCTTCACGTTTCGACGTGCTAATGCTTCGACATGGTCAAGTTTCAACTTGCTCACGCTTTTTTTTTTGACCCATTTTGGTCATTATTTTTTGCTTCACGTTTTGACATGCTCATGCTTCGACGTGATCAAGTTTTGACTTGCTCATGTTTTTTTTTATTATTTTGGTCATGGTTTTTTGCTCACGATTCGACAAGCTAAAACTTTTCTTTTCGGCCTTTTTTGGTTAACTTTCTTTGTTCAAGTTTTGTACTCAGTTTTCTTTTCTGTTTTTTTTTGGCGTTCTTTGTTCAGGTTTTTGTACTCAAAACTTTTCTTGTCAGCTTTTAATATTTAAGCACGTTAACTAAAATTGGACTTCTAGACTTCTTCAAACCATATAGCGGTCTCGAGTTACCGCAACAAAATCTTTTGAGTGTGGTAAACTCTATTTATCGTGCCACTTTGTCCCATATAATGGGATGAAACTCATTCATTTTTATTTCATATCAAGTTTCTCTTTTCTAGAGTAAACGTGGTAAGTTCTTCATTTTCCTCTCGTTCTTCATGTTCTTCAAATTTTTGTTTGTTTTAATAAGTTGTTTGTGAAAAACTTACTTTTTGATCAACTTGCATATTTTGAAAAGGAGTTTGTTCGTTTGCGAGAAGAATATGGTGGAGAAACCAAGTAAATCCTCATTCCTCAAGCACTTGTCCCTTCAATGTAATTTGCATAGGTTCAAGAGTTGCTAATGTCCTTAATCTTGCCGAGAAAGTTGTCAAGGATCGCAACAGTAGAAAATCGCACTAATCTTTAGGAGGTATTTAAGATCTCATCTAGCATTTTAAACTGTAAGATTGTAAGTTTTGTTGTTCTTATGTCTTCATGTCTTCATTACAACAAACTTTACAACCTTACTATCTACAATGTTAGATGGGATCTAAAATGCATCTAAAGAGGAGTGAAGTTTCCTACTGTTGCAATCCTCGACAACTTTCTCGACAAGATTAGGGGCATAAGCAGCTCTTAAACCTATGCAAATTACATTAGAGGAACAAGTGCTTGAGAATATACCTGGTTTTTCCGTCATACTCTTCCCACAAACGAACAAACACCTTCTCAAAATATGCAAGTGGATCAAAAAGTAAGTTTTTCATAAACAACTTGAGGAAATAGAAAAAAGAGATCAAACAAACAAAAATTTGAAGAAAATGAAGAACATAAAGAACAAGAGGAAAATGAAGAACTTACAGTGTTTACTCCAGAAAATAGAAACTTGAGATGGAATGAAAATGAATGAACTTCGCTCCATTATAAAGGAAAAAGTAACACGATAAACGAAGTTTATCACACTCAAAAAGTTTTGCTGCAACAACTCAATACCACAATCTGGTCCCAAGAAGCCCACAAGTTCGATTTTGGTCAACGTGGTTAAATATCAAAGACCGAAAAGAAAAGTTAAAGTACAATAACTTGAACAAAGAATGCCAAACAAAAAGGGTCGAAAAGAAAAGTTTGAGTACAAAAGCTTGAACAAAAAAGGTCAGACCAAAAAGGCTAAGAACAAAAGTTTGAGCACAAAAGCTTAAACAAATAAGGTTAAAAAAATAGTGCCCAAAAAAGTAATGCTTAAGCAAGTCGAAGCATAAGCAAATCGAAGCTTAAGCAAAAAATATGAGCAAAATTGCACAAAATGTCATGCTTGAGCAAGTTGACGCATGAGCAAGTCAAAACTTAAGCAAAAAAAATCATGAGCAAAAGTGCACAAAAAGTCATGTTTAAGCAAGTCGACTCATGGGCAAGTCGAAACTTAAGCAAAAAATGTGAGCAAAAGTGCCCAAAAAGTAAAGCTTAAGCACGTCGACGCATGAGAAAGTCGAAACTTAAGCAAAAAATCATGAGCAAAAATGCTCAAAACGTCACATTTAAGCAAGTCGAAACTTAATTAAAAAATCATGAACTAAAGGGCTCAAAAAGTCATGCATAAGCAAGTCGACACATGAGCAAGTCGAAACTTAAGCAAAAAATATGAGCAAAATGGCTCAAAAAGCATGCTTAAGCAAGTTGACGCATGAGCAAGTTGAAACTAAAGCAAAAAATGATAAGCAAAAGAAGCAAAAAAGTAATGCTTAAGCAAGTCAACGCATGAGCAAGTCGAAACTTAAGCAAAAAATCATGAGCAAAAAGTAATGCTTAAGAAAGTCGAACAATGAGCAAGTCGAAGCTTAAGCAAAAAAAAAAAAAAAACTGCATTGATTACGCAGGAGTGGAGGTACGACGGTATATAATCCACCTCAGGATCTGTGTGAGTATATCTCGAGGCGAAGTTTTAAAGAGAAAGAAATCCATAGATTCCCGAGATATTGAGGAATCGGTGGAAAATCTCACCAAAAACAGAAAAACGAAATTTGCTAACTCTTTACTAGAATTGGAAGTTCAGATTTGGCAAAATCCCGAATGGAAACCTACAAGTGAAAAACCCTAATGTTATACAAATTGGCAAGCAGATCGGAGGAATTGGTATGCTCTCCACTTTAACCCTAAATCCTCTGTTTCCTCAATTCTTGCTCTACTTTTGGCATCAGAGTGCTTTCCACACTCTGGGTCTGTTTTGAACTTCGAGGACGAGGAAATCATTGACATTTGCCTCAGGATTCATGCGGTTCGTTGCTCCAGATTAAAGTGCGGTCAGTTGACGCATCAATACCCTAACTTTCTCATGAATGAGTCTTTCTGTTTTATCTTACATCACACACTTCATGTATTTTTCTCGACAACTCATACTTCTGTTATTAACACATACATGCTCCAGTTGTATTCAGTAAAATGCTTTTTTATGTGAAGAATGTCTTGTAAACTACTATAATTTGAATGGATCCAATTGGCTAAGGCCCGATGGATTTATAGTAATGCTTGTTGAACCTGAAGATCTAATTAAAAATCAAGTTTCAACTTGATTAATGTCATTGGACTTGAAAGGGAGTGTTAGGAATAGTCCCACATTGGGTATTCACATAAAATGAAGAAAGGGTTGTAAGTTTGGATTGGAGGCACCATCTTGCCTTGGCATTTTGTTGAAGCCTCCTCTCCAAGCCTTAAGCCCTAACTCATACGCACTCCCTTCAGCCTTCCTATATAATTAAACTTAGACTTGACATTCCATCATACATAAAAATCTAATAAGAGACTCATCACCATTTCTAGTGGAAATACAAAGGACGTGCCAAACTAATAAATGAACAAGATACACCATCAAGAAGGTTTGAAACAAAGACCATCATGAGGTGAGATTTAATGTTGTTGAGATAACCCTCAAGTACAAAAGCCTAAAAGTAATGCTGAAGCCAAACAACAGATGTCAATATTCAAGGCAAGCAAACACAAATGGATTCTCCAAAACCTGTACCTTTTTTTTAATGAAAACACAAATATTTATAGTAAAACACTAACCTATTCCTGGTCAATATCTAGCCACTGTTATTGACAAATCCAAAATCTCATACTTGTTTCCTCCTCCCATTGCCCCAAGAATGACGTCTTCCAACGCTGACACTAAGAAAAAAGTGAAAGGAGTAGAGTAGTAAAGTTACGTATACCCTATCAAAGAGAAAATGGTCTTCAGTCCCTAAACATGCAGTTGCCCCAAGTCTTCTACGATACAGCGTGTCGTTTTATGCTTGAAAAGCTTGATGGTGAAATCAAACACCAAGGTATTGAATATCTCTCAAGTAGACCAATTGATATGTTCTCAACCATTCACTAAAATCTCAATTATATAAATGTTTTGGAGCCCCCCATACTATAGGCCATAAAATACAGATTTCAACTTCCCTTTTCCAAAGGGATACAAGAACTTATTAATTTCCCCGTCATCAAGTCCCTTCTTAAAAAACCTAAAAATACATCCAACTTGCTTTAAAATTTCTCCTACACCTATAGGCAGGGGTCAGATATCTGGAAATAATTCAAAGTTGTCAATAACACTGATCAAGGATCAAGCTGTCTCTAGGACTGAACGGTTGTTCTCACTACCAAGAAACAAGTATGCATCTTTTGGTCCTCCTCCGTTCCCAACCACAAGGGAGAATACTAGAGTCTCCAAGGATGCTTTTCATCATCCAAAAAACACTCAATCACGGCATGGAAGGTATGGGCTAGAGCTACACAGTCTAACAGAAGATGGTGACCCAAATTATATATCATCACACACACAGACAGTTCATTTCTTCTATGATTGTCTTCCCAATAGCTATCAAATTCAACTATAATTCTTCTTCCAAGACAGAACTTTCAAAAACACACTGGACAAAAAAGGGGAAATTATTAAGTCATGAGCAAAACATATACGGAAGAATATAAGAGAAGATGAAAAAGGAAAACAAGGACACAGATTTCTATCTTATTCCAACTTCCAAGTGTAGGGTTGCAAAATAGCATTTGGAATTTATCCCAAATCGTTTTGGGAATGCTCAAGTTTTTCATAAAAGTGGTAAGAAGCATTTTGCATGCAGTAAACTGAATTGATCTTTACGACAGCCAGAATCATTTTCTCAATTTATTTGTTTCACAAGGGTTTTTTATGCAAGAACTACTTGGCCATTTTGTATGCTCTTAGCCTCGAACTCTAAAGATATGCATTTCCATTGCATCTGGGAACAATAGCAAGAAGGAAAAAATACATTATACAATGGACAGCAACTTCATAATAGGAAGACGGCGTCAGATTCTAAGAAATGATGTTTGGTAAATACTGGACAAGAAATGAAGTAATAAAGTTTTATGGAATCTAAACAATGTATAAGGGAGTTCGAAAGTAATGAAAAAGACAAAGGCATGTCTATATAAACAATAAGTTAATTATTTTTATGGGCAAATCACAGGCATCTAAAAAGAAAAATCCTATAAGATCGCAATTGGATCAACTATGTTTTATACTAGTGAATGTTGGGGGTAAAAAAACACATGCATAAAATGAGTGTAGCATAGATGTGGAAGCTTAAGTGGATGTGTGGTAAAAACTCGTAAAGATAGGATAAGAAAAACAGAGATTCAAA
The DNA here is from genome assembly GCA_039657345.1 of Stephania japonica. Classification (NCBI taxonomy): domain Eukaryota; kingdom Viridiplantae; phylum Streptophyta; class Magnoliopsida; order Ranunculales; family Menispermaceae; genus Stephania; species Stephania japonica. Next base: position 12,633,810 of record CM077562.1, read on the forward strand.
GGAGTAGCAACCATAGATGCAGAAATTAGGGAAGGGCACCAGGTTGTCTAGGAATCTTAAGACTTAAGTGGAAGTTCTGCTCTAGAAATTCGATACAACATGCATATACTCGAGCGAATTCTGTGAAAAGGATATCTAAAACAACTTCAACAGTCCAAAGAGACCAATGAATCCCAAGTTTCCAACTTATCAACGCTCTGTTGGGCTATCATAGTGACATATCTAAGTCTAAGTAGATAAATGTAAATTTATCTAGCATTCAATTCACATTTTGCAATATCAACCAGCAGACTCCAAAAGTCTTCATTAATCTAGAATAATGAATGGGCAAGCAGCTTTTACATAACTAGGATGACACCAAACAATGTAGGATTGTAGACAGACATTAGTGCATCCAAGGGAGAGGAAAGAGGCAAACTACTACTGTTCCAACCTTTTGCCCTTATGGGGCTCAAAACTTTTACATTATTACTAGGATGCCACCAAATAAGACAGGATTGTAGGCAGACATCATGGCAGCAAGGGAAAAGGGAGGGAAGGGAGGAGAGGCAAACTATTAATGTTACAACGTTTTGCCTTCATGGTGCACTTCTCTTTCCATACACTTCAATCATTGTAAATAATGATGTTCTTCCTCTTTCAAATCTGTGAAGAGCATAGTTTACAGGACTCTAGACATTCCAACAAGAGGACTTATACTATAACCACATTTCTCCATGTTTTCATATTCAAACCCATGAGCCAAAGGTCATAGAGAAGGAATGGTACCGTTGCACCCAGGATCTGAAGATTCACCTTTCAAAGTTTGTGCGAGTTTGTATCCATGATCATTTCATATTGATCTAGGTATATATTTCAAGCTTTTGACAAATTATACATAACAGCATATTGAATCATATAGAGGAAAGTGCAAGATGAACTGACCTCATCATCACTATAGCCTTGGACACTAGAAGGAGCAAACATCAAGTCACCAGTAGCAAGCTCAAACGCAATGCAGGCGAAAGACCACATGTCAACAGAAAAGGAGTAACCAGAACCGAGGATAACCTCTGGAGCCCTGTATTGCCTCGTCTGAATTTCTTCTGAAAATTGTTTATCGACCCAACATGAGTTTCCAAGATCTACAATTTTGCACCTCAGATCAATCCCATCCAAAGACCTCTCAAATTTCGGGACCTCCCCCATTGAAGCTCTCCTTCTAGAAATTCTAACAACAGCCCTCATTGCCGCCTTTTTCAACTTCTTTTCATAAATATTCACCGAAGCCCCTGTATTCAAATTTCCTTCTGGTCTGTCCAAAATGGGCGAGGCCCCAGACCGAACTGGATCTTTGGATGGATCAATAGTCGACATGAGAAGAACATTTTCAGGCTTTAGATCTGTGTGAACTACACCAACTTCTCTATGCAAATAATCAAGTCCAACCAAAATACATCTACATATTTCTCGAACCTTATTCAAAGGGAGTCCTTTATTACGATTATATCTAATCAATCGAAGCAGGCTGTCTCCGAGGAACTCAAGGACCACACAAAAATGCTGCCCATTTGGACCTACATGCTTGAAGTTGTCAATCATTCTGACAATACACTTAGAATTAGAAGGGTCTCCGGCGGAAATGGCAGTGAGAACCTCGATCTCATGCTTGGCAGCCTCAGCAAACTGAGTCGCACTTCTCTGAATTTTGAGGGCAACAAACTTCTGCATGGAAGAGGAGTTCATACTTCATGGTTATGAATTCAGTAGTAACATAAAAGACTTTGAAAGAAACTTAAAGCAAGAAGAAGCCCAAGAAATCACCAAAGTAGAAAACAACAACACAAAGCCTCAATCCCCAAATTAGTTGGAGTCGGCTACATGGATCAAACTCTTCCATTATGCTCGGTTTAGTGTAATTAATGGAGTGTAGGATAGTAAATTTCCAAAAGCCCAAATTCATTAACTTTTTAGGGCTAATTTTGGGGGATTGCAGAACCCACAATGAACACCTCCAATTCAAACAAAGAATCCTAATTTTTTCTCTACCACATAGCATTCATGAAAGTTTGATCAAAATAAACATGAATCTCTCTCTCTAGAAGACTAGAACTACTCAATTTCACAAAATGCCATGAAAAGAAAATTCAAGTTCACTAATTATTTAGGGTTAATTTTGGGGAAATTGCAGAACCCGCAATGAACAACTCCAACTAAAACAAAGAATCCTAATTTCTTCTAACCAACATAGCATTGATAAGAATTTGATCAAAAGAAACATAAACCTCTATATCTAGAACTACTCAATTTCACAAAGTCTCATGAATCATGAAAAAACCCCAAATTCACTCATTTTTTTAGGGCTAATTTTGGGGAGATTACAGAACCCACAATGAACAACTCCAATTCAAACAAATGACTCTAATTTATCCTCACCCACAAGGCATTCATGAAAGTTTGATCAACACAAACATGAAAATTGAATAATTTCAGTTCAATTCCAAATTCACTCCTTTTTTTAGGGCTAATCTTGGGGAGATTACAGAACCCACAATGAACAACTCCAAGTCAAACAAAGGATACTAATTTATCCTCAGCCACAAAGCATTCAAAAAAGTTTGATCAACACAAACATGAAAATTGAATAATTTCAATTCAAACCCAAATTCACTCCTTTTTTTAGGGCTAATTTTGGGGAGATTACAGAACCCACAATGAACAACTCCAATTCAAACAAAGGACTCAATTTTATCCTCACCCACAAAGCATTCATGAAAGTTTGATCAACACAAACATGAAAACTGAATAATTTCAATCCAAACCCAAATTCACTCATTTTCTAGGGCTAATTTCGGGGAAATTGCAGAACCCACAATGAACAACTCCAATTCAAACAAAGAACCCCCAATTTCTTCTCACCCACACCCACATAGCATTGATAAAAGTTCGATCAAAAGAAGGAAAACCCAAATGAGAAATCCATCGAAAACCCAGAAAGACCCAGATCACCGATCGATCAAAATCAAAAACTAACATTGAATCGGGTGTCGAAGGCGAGCCAGACGGTGGAGAAGTGGCCCCATCCGAGCTTCCTCTGGGCGACGTAGCGGCCGCCGCAGAACCGATCGCCGACTCTCACAGCGTGGTAGCCGCCTTTCCTGTAGTCCTCTCGCCCCTCCTCTTCCTCCTCGTCCTCCGACCCCGACGAACCGCAACCGTACATCTCTATGAATCTCTCTCTCTCTCTGTCTGTCTCTCTCTGTTCTGCTTTTGCTCTGAATCTGTGATTTTGTTGATTTGATTTCTGATTTGATGAAGAAGACGATGATGTTTGGGATTGCGGTGTTTTCTTTTGGTTTTTTAATGGGTAAAGAGAGGATGGCGGGCCATAAACTAGTGATCAAAAATATGAGCTCCTAGAAAAATATATAAATATTTCCTGGATATAGTTTTCTTTTTTTTTTTTTTTTACACATTTAAGTGATTGAGAAATATTAATTTATTTTAGTTTTAGCTTTTTCCGTGGGTATCTAAGGCCAACAGGTGACACCAATCCACAATCAGGTGGCATATTAATCAATACTTTCCCACCAAAATTATGAGTTATTTGAACTTTAGCACAATAATTAAGGTAGCTCTAATTATTAATTTAATTCACATATCTATCCTTTGACTCATAATGAGTTAAAGAAGAGAAAATTTTTAATTGTAATAAATGTTTGAGTTGTATAAGGGTACAAGGGATAAAAGAGAACTCTTAAAATGACCTATAAAATTAAAAATGATCTCTTACTTAGAACGATTTATATAAATGGTTGGAGGGAGTAATTTTTTAAATTGGTAAATGATGTTATCTACTTTTAAAACAAAAAATTTACGATATTATTTTTTTATTATTACAAGTTGATTGGTTACCTTACAATAATACAATACTAAAACTCGATGTCACAATACAGAACTTAACAAAATTAACAAAATCAACCAAATTAACAATACAGTGCTAGTCAATTTTATCGCAATATTAAAACTCGATGTCATAATACAGTGCTAGTCAATTTTATTGCAATCCGTTAAACCACTAAAGCCATAATGTTTTTGAAGAATATCCTTCAAATTAACAAAATCAACCAAATACCATATGAAGGAGAGTTTAACTAATTATTGGAGGTTTTCTCAACAAAAAAAAAAAAAAAAAAAAAAAACTAATTATTGGATGTATTTGAAAAAAAAAATATTGGAAGTCACTAACCCAACTTGTTAATGGTAATTAATAGTTATCTCAAAAGGAAAATGATGTAGTGCCCTAGATAGGACACATAGAACACGACACACACTAGTCTAACCGCCCATAATTCTTGAGGCGCGCATACTAAAATGTATCAAGAGTGCATAATGAGTATGTGTTGTTCATTTGTGTCTTGTTTGAGGCACCCTAGCATTTCCTACATTAAAAACATTTTAACAAGGGTTTTTTTTAGTGAACACCTGATGAGGGTCTTTGAAAGTAGTCCTACAAAGTACAAACTAAACTACCACTCCCTTTTTTGAGAAAAAATTGTATTTGAGGATTTTTTTATAGTAACGTTTGAGAATTTTATTTTAAATATATTGAGAAAGCCTTTTGAGTCATTTTTTTTAGCCCGGCTAAGTACACCCACCATTTATTTAATGCACCATAGAAAAAAGTCAAACTTAAAAAAAAAGTCAATCCTACTACAAAATGACTCTTATGCCTCTCACTCTAATTATTGCATCCCACTACACTTTTCTCTCGTTTAGTGCACATCATCATCATCACTCCACACATTTTCTTCATGCGATTTGTAGGCATCATCAAATGGTTTGGTCTCGCATATTCGAATATCTTATTGGAGAATCGGCCAAAGCCTATCAAACCTTTAATTGGAAAGTCGACAAAGCCTACCAAATCTTTAATTTGAAAGTTGGTCGAAATTCACCGAACATTTAGGTCGACAGTTGTTAACTAAATCTCACCAAAAAGATTCGTTTGGACAACACCGAAGCATATAAGATAAGTCTCGATCATATGCCACCGAACCTAAAATAGATGTCTCGACCAAAGTTTTGGAGTAGGGTGCTTCGGTTTGGATGAAGAGGTATTTTAGTAAAAATATGGGGTGCACTCATAAATTGAAATTTGAATTTGGGTGCACTCAGAATCAAGGTGCCATAAGTAAAGACTGTAGTGCACTTAGCGGGCTATTTCTTTTGACCTTTTTGAGTCAGTTTTTTGACAATTTAAATAGCAACCATTTTCTTTTTGCTGATGGTAAGCCTAGTATACACAATCAAGCAAGAAATAAGTATTGAAAGAATTAAAAATAAATCTAACACGATCAATCATCTTGAGATCATTAAATTGTTTTTAAACCACCGCTGATCCTCCTTTTCAATCAACGACGATTCCAATCACATCTCTTTGTACTTTGTTTATACAATAAATTACAAATCTAGTTAGATTTTATGGAGATTGATCCATTTTTTTTGTGATACATCTTCATCATCGATGTTGAGTGAATTTGTGTGGCGCGCTAGATTGATCTTGTCTATAATTTTTCATTTTATAGTTGATTTTTCTTCCCTAGTCTAAAATCTTTGATTCGCCTTCTCCTCGTTAAGAAGTTTTAAGTTTTTTTCCTTATTGAGAAATTTTGTTATTTGTTACGTGGTTTATAGTGGTGTTTGTGTATTGTAATGAATTTCAACATTGTTACGTGGTTTATAGTGGTGTTGGTGTTTGTATATTGTAATGAGCAGTCTCATAATTGTCAAATTGTTTCAATTTCACAATCGCATTCAAGCCAAATTAATAGTAGTTCCTTTGAAAAAATAGGATTAGCAAATCAATATACTTTATTCTATGTTTGGTCCTGTATTGAGCTATGAATGATAAATGAAATTTGGATTTCTCTTAAAAAAATCATTAAATTTTCACATAGCTTTCTATACGAAGATAATGAATATGACTTTTCAATAATGAAAACAAAGAATAAGGGAAAATCAACCATATCCTTCATTTTGATGACATGTTGATTTTAATTACTTTGATTAGTATGATTCGTTTTTTAAGGACTTGATTAGTATATATGATTCTACGTGTACTTTTACAATCAGACCGTATTAATGTTGCCAAAAAGTCTTTTGAGTTTCCACATTGAATTAATTATGAAAAATGATTTGGTGACATGTTTGATGACACAAATTGGTCGCACCAACACACGTGTTCAATTTTAAGTGATTACTGGTATGGCTCACCACAGACAAAAGTTGAACACGTGTGTTGTGCAACCGATTTATGTCACGGAGAATGTCACCGTATCATCTTCCATTAATTATTGATTTCATTTTTTTATTTGTACATTGATTTCACTTTTCTTTTGTCATAACTCACAACATGACAATACGAAGGGCTAGGCTTTTTCTCTTCAAAACTCTAAAATTCTTTTTTTGATTCACTTTTGTGATTTTTATTCTTGAACCACCGCCGATCCTCTCAACGATCGGCGGTGGTTCCAATCAAACTCCTTTTGTTTTTGTTCATTTAATAAACAACATATCTAATCAGATTTATAGAGATTGGTCCATCCTTGTTGCAGTGCATCTTCATTAACAATGTTGTGTGGATTTGTGCGACGCGCTGGATTGATTTATCTTTAGTTTTTACTTTATAGTTAGTTTTTTTCCTTAGTTGAAAATCTTTGATTTGTCTTCTCCTTGTTGAGAAGTTTTTAGGGATTCTCTTTGTTGGGAAGTTTTAAGTCTTCTCCTTGTTGGAAAGTTTTATTATTCATTTTGTAGTTTTAGTACTTTTATGTATTGTCATGGGTTTCAACATTGTAGAGAACAGTCCCTTATTGTCAGATTGTTTCAATTTAAAAAAAAACAAATTAATGGCAGTTTGTTTGCACAAATAGGATTAACCAATCAATGTACTTGATTTTATATCTGGTCTTGTATTGAGTCATGCATGATTAATGAAATTTCAATTTCTCTTCCAAAAAAAAAAAAAAACTCTCAACTTGACAATGTTTCATTCCACATCACAACGCATAGCTTGCTGGCATATGACTATGATGGAAACTGCTAACCCCACTTTGGGCACCGACTTTGAGCACCAAATCAATCGGGTGTCGTGCACACACTGAGATATTTGCATGCGCATCTCGATCAAAATGCACAGTATCCAACTAAAGTGGGTTACCCGAATATTTTCCTATGACAATTGGAGAGATAGATCCCACAAGTGGAACCCACGGTTGTGTGAAATATTTTATTGACTCTATAAAATATACATAGTAAAAATAGATCATTTCTTTTTTTACAAGAAAGAAACAATTTTGCACCTAAACCTAAAGATGCTTAGCTCGGATGTGGCTGTTATAAATAACTTTTAGTGTTAGGTTGTAAAGAACCAAGTTAAAGTGATGAATCAAGCTTAGCAAAGGTCTGGCCTATTAAGTTCAGCATAAAGTTTTCCTCTTCTTGGAATCTTGGGCAACTTGTTTGCCTATCAATCTGTCATACAGGGTAGTTCACCTGCCACCAAATATGTGAGAAAGAGGGAGCATAAAAGGAAGAAAACCCATTTCAATTCATCATTTCATTACTTAGTTTGAAACTTTAACTTCATCTTAAACTTTGTTTACTCAAAATTTGAAAGTAATTCGAGAAAGTTAATTTCGACAACAAAAGTTTTACAAAAATTGCCGGTGTACAGAAGTTTATAAAATTTCTTTAAATACTAGAAAACTCAAATTTTCCTTAAAGATGTTAAAAATATATTTAATCATACAACAATGATGCATAATAATCATAATACAGTTGTTAAAATAGTTATTTTGTAATAGAATACACAATTTGCAACACACGTGATATTAGTATTGGAAAATGATAATCTAACATCCTAAAAAAAAAATAATAATCTAACACACTTTCAACGTATACTTTGGGCGCACACCTTTATTTTTTAGTCGTTTATGACGTTTTGTCAGATGTAGGACCCATATATGGAAAGACAAGAAAGAGTCATAAATGGTTAAAAGACAAGGGTAAACGTCAAAGTGTGAGTTGGAAGCGGGTGATTTTATCATTTTCATTAGTATTTGTTTTTATATTACTTTTATGATAAGTTTTGACTCTATGTACTACTTGATGTGAAAAGAAGTTAGTTTTAAAATTTTAATTTATTTAAGGGTAACTTCGGTAACTTCCTCAAACTTCTCCAAAAACTTGGTTGATTTTTTCGAATTTTTGTATTTTTTGTCTCTTTTTTAATAGTTTCGATTGGAAGTCATCGAAGTTTAGCAAAACATATCGAAGTTTCAGACGAAACTTTGTAAGTTTTACATCGCCATTTAATTTCACTGCTCCATTTTATTATCAAGAAACTTTCACCGAAGTTAGCCAAAGTTTGGCAAATTTTCAAACCATGTTCCATTACATCAATTCCCACTTCACTTTTAGCCTTCTTCCCTGTCATTTAAACCATCCTCATAATATCAAGTCAGGCCAAGAGGGCTTTTAGGTCCCCACTTGTATGTTTATCAAATTTGTCTACCAAACTGGTGTACTTTCCTGTAGCTTGAAAGGTATTGGATTGGCATAAAAATCACGACAATAATTGGCAACATACTTTTGCTACACAAGTGCAGGAGTCCTTTAGATACACTTCGATATTTGAGCGTGCATATCACAACGCAAACATCAAAGCACACTTTTCGTCAAAAAAAAAAAAAAAAAAAAAAAAAAAAAAAAAAAAAAACGTCAAAGCAAGCTACCAAAAAACTTCCCATAATCCTTCTAAAAAAAAAAAAAATCCATAATTTACATGCTTTCATGATGTGTAAAGTGTCGTTTTGGGGATGATTAACTAGTCCCACTTGATTCCCCTTGACATGATACCTCATTGTCTTCAACAATAAAACGATTCATATCGATCAAGAAAAAGGGCTCTAACCCTTATCACAACTTTGCAAGTTGTGTAAAATGTCCTATCTTATGAAAGCTAGATAGTGAATCGCTTATATATGCTTACGTCTATGATCTCCCTTTTCAATTATAAAGTGACCTGAAAGGTTGGCTAACTAGTGGCAAAGTTGAACTCAATAAGTGCCTCAACTAGCAAAATATTGAACAATCTATAATAAACTAGGTAAAGTAACCAAGGTCAGGTAGCCATTCTATAAGGAGAATGAAACTAAATTATTGGGAACTTGGCCTCGTTTGGTTCTCAGAAAGTACACTTTAAGTTCGTAAGCAAGTTATGAAACTAAATAACATGCCTGGAACTTCGATTGCTCGATCAGCTTGGTAAGTGCTCACCTTTACACGAGGTTGAAAGTGATTTAGAGTGGAGCTACTTTCAATCGGAAAAGGAAGATTGAGCACTGAAAAGATTGGAGGAGATCAAGTTATCATCTCATTGGCTAGGATTGAATGAAATTCCGCAAATCATATTCATATATGACAAACTTGCTCACTAAATCAAATCAAGTGCTTTTGTTGCAATACAACAAAAGTGACAAGAATATTTGTATTACACTTGACAAAGTAACCAATACTACTTGGAGATTGAGAACCAACTAAAATTGGCTATCTTCTACACCTTCTTCAGAACTGGAACCAAAATAACTTTGATCCCAATCCCACATTTTAAGATCACATAAACCTGAATGGAAGGAACATCACAAACTAATTATACAACACTTAATGATGATCGAAAGAACTTGAGTTTTTTCAGGCCTTCACTGAGAAGATCTCCATTAGAGCAGACCAAGTCCCCACCACAGCAAACACAAAACCAAATGCAATAATCCCAACATTCAAAGCCACACCTCCCCACTTCAACTCCCTCTTGAACACAATCAAATGAAACAAAGCAGGCAACACAAATCCAAGCACAATGCACACGCTGCTCCCGACGAGCGACAAGAAATCGGCGAAGTTAGGCACCGTAAGAGCAGTCAAGCTCACAAACAACACCACCGCCCATCTTAACCACACACAGTACCTCCCCTCACATACCCTCCTCTCAACCACCTCATAAACAGGGTTCATCATGAGAGGAAATGTGAAGAACAGATTCACACACAGCCCCAACTGCACCAAATTGCTCAACAAACCTTTCCCCAAATTAGTAGTGATTATGTCCTTAGTTTCTTCACCAAATGCAAAGTACCCCAATGCACCAAACCCTGCATACATCAAAGCAATGAACCCCATTGACACCCCCAATGTCTTTCCAAATTTGTTCTTCTCTCTAGTCTCACTCTCCAATGGCAACACCATCCCAATCCCTTCAAATGCATAAACTGCAACACCAATTCCATAAAACACAACAGACCACCCCCCAAAAGCCTGCAATACAGGCCTCCTCTTCACAAACAACATAACATCCTCCACCATCACGACCCCCATCGCGCCGATATCGACGACATCGGCGAATATACTCAACGGCGCGAGATGGGTCAATGTGGGGATCGAATTCAGCCCCAATTGGAACGGGAAACACCCCCAAATGTAAAAAGTTTTCACCTTTAACCCTAGAATCGTCGAATTGGGATCATTGAAGACGTACCCAAGTGTGTTGGCGATGAATATGAGGTAGCTGACGCAGAACCCAGCTTGGGAGAGCACAATCATGGCATCCACCGAGAAACGTCCGATTGGGCCGCATACGATGAAGCCCAGATCGCCGAACGAATTGATTTTGGGGGATTTGGGTCGGGATTCGAGCTTTCTGCGCGATTTGACGAGGAGGAGCATACAGTGGTAGGTGAGGATCGCTACAACGAAGATCATGAGCACTCCGAAGACCCATCCTGTTCGCTTGAACGTGTAGGGGAGGCCGAGCACGCCCGCGCCCACTATGGCGATGAAGATGTTTGCGAAGGTCTTGGGCTGGGAGGATTGGTTGGAGGGCTTGGGAATCAATGGCGAGTCTTCGTCCGGTATGTTGGTGAGCGTGTAGGACGATGAACTCGCTTCCTTGTCGAACACCACCATGGCTGATTGGGTCGAACTAGACTGGTTAGAGTTCGATTGAGTCGAATTCGGTTGATGGGTATGTTGGGTTTGCGAAAAAATTGATGGGGTTTTTAGCGATTGAAGAATTTCGATCGATCTACAATGATTTGAGAGATTTCGGAGCTCTCTTACTCTGTATATGAACTGGAAATTTGGGGATTTTTGGGTTTTTGGGGAGAGAGATGAGCTGAAAAGGAGGACCATAGAAGGGACTGGGTTTTGTCGTGTTGTTTGGTGACGCGATTTGTTATGTTATTTTTATGTACCGTTAGATTGATTGAAAGATCTTTGCGTGTGAATCTTGAGTTGTATCTGAGGGTTATAAAGGGTGGTTTTGGGTATGTGGTTGAGTTAGGGGATCGTGGTTCGTGATTTTGGTAGACTGCGATCCGGTACAGCCAACCAAATGTACGCGCCAGCTACTTGGACCCTTTTTTTTTTTCTTTTTTTTTTTTTTTGTCAAAATAGCTACATGGACTTGATCTTCAAAAGATTGATTTTATTTGTTTTTGGTCGATGGATTTTTTTTTTTCAAGAATTTGGTCGATGGAAATTTTTCTTTTTGTCAAAGGTCGATCAAGATCCCTTCCCAAATGACCATCAATTGGTAATTACATTTTCTTTTACATCATTTATTTAGTAATTAAAAATTTAACAAAAACAAACCAAACAGTATATAACCTTTCTAACCTAATTAATAAATAATAATTCATATTCTAATAGTTTTCAAAAAAATTTAAAATCGAATATGAAATTATAAATTACATAAACTGAAGTTTTCAAAAAAAAAAATTACATAAACTGAAATATATTTTGATTGTAAAGCAAAGAAGTTGCTTGGTTAAAAAATATTAGATAGAAGAAATCTGTTATATTTGTGGTGAAAATGAGTCTACATCTGGACATTATCAAGACTCGTATGCTGCCTTCCAAAGAAAAAAAAATGAAAACTTTGACCGAAAAAAAAAAAAGAAAAGAAAAAAAATGAATACGTGAGGTACTGGTGAATTCTTTAATAAGATGGCAACAGAAGCAGTGGATTATATAGCTTGGCGGACGCGTGAAAGGGGACAAAATATTTGAATTGTCTCACCGTAGCCGCACCCTGACCCCACGAGTCACCGACTGGTATGGCCGTATCCGTACCTTTTCCTCTCAAGTATATTATGGAAAATGTTGGAATGCCTTAGAATAGGCACTCAGAAACTACACCCAACTTACTTAGTAGTGCTAAAGTCAGTTAGTTTGTTATTCGGTTGTATTAGACAATTAATAAAAATATAATAGATGTATATTATAACCAACTAAAGCAAGAAAAAAAATTAAGGAAAATATTTTTTTACATAGGTCCTACACTTGTTGACTGGACAAAGTATCCGATCTGAGTGTTCGTTTTGGTGCATTCTAACACTTCCCTTATATTATAGGCCTCCCCTGGTTATTTTTGTCCCTTATATGGAAGATTTTTTGAGAGCAAGTGAACTCACATAGAAGTTCATATTTTTATATTTGGTTCAACTTTGAACTTCATGAAAAGTTACAAATTTTAAAAATAATAAAACATAAAAATTAACATAAATACCCTTTAAAAAATAGAGGGATACGAGAATAGAAATTTTGATTAATGGAGGTTTGATGGTGTTATCTCGCATTAGTGGATGTGAGAAGGTAACTTATAGGGAAGTTGAGTTTATGAAACTAACCAAACAAGATTAGTTGAAACTTCTGACAAGTTATCTCACTCCCCCAACCAAATAAGGCATACACTTTTTAATTGCATCGTCATCGAATTTGAAGTTGAAATGTGACCGTTACAAATCAAGCCATTTAAAAAGTGTAGAACATAATAACAAATCGCAAAAAAGCTTAGATTTAATAATACAATTTGTAAGCAAAACATCTCTGGTAGGGGTGGCAAAAATTCGGGTCGAGATGGGTCCTAGTCTTGACAACCCCTACTATAAAGAAGTAAACTTAGTGTTCGGACCCTGCCTGATTTTAAATTCGGACAATATTTGCTTGTCCAGACCTGTTTCGTTTTAAATTCGACTTGTCCGATTGTCCGGATATGTCGCAATTTTGAAAAACTAACCTCTAATATTGAAAACCTATTCATATATTTAAATATAAACTTTTTTTTAAGAAAATGTTTAAATATACACATTAAATCTCATGCGATGTAATTTGAAAAAGTAATGTCAAATTTGTGTAATTAAATATTTTTGTAAGAGAAATCAAGATTCTATTAATCATATATGGCTTAATACAAGATCAGACATAGAATCAAGTACATTGATTTGCTAATCCTATTTGTACAAAAATACTGCCATTAATTTGGTTTTTTTTAAAATTGAAACAGTTTGACAATCAAGGACTGTTCTCTACAATGTTAAAACTCATGACAATACACAAAAGTACTAGAACCACAAAACGAATAATAAAACTTCTCAAAAAGGAGAAGACAAATCATATGTAATTAAACTTTTAATATCAAAAGATAATTATTCAAGTATAAAAAAATTTAATTCATTCTACAATAAAAAATATCTTTAGTACATTAAATTCTATAATTATTTGAGTAGATTAATGTTTATAAATATATTCAATAGGTGGTAAATGTTTAATATACTGTTTTATTAAAGATATTTATAACTTTGTTTGAAATTTAAATCGGGTCCGAGCCGAGTCTGAATTTACAAGGCCTTGTCCAGACCCGACCCGATTTTAAATTCGAACAATAACTCTTTTTCCAGACCCGACCCGAATTTGATAAAACATTGTTCGAACCCTTTTCATTCCGAGCCAGACAAAATCGGGCCGACGAGCCCAAACACTAAATTGTCAGCCTTAATCCCTGGTGAAATGGTAAAAACATTACTTACTAAAAAAATAAGACCTCGAGAAGTTGGGGTTCGACTTCCACTTAAGTCAAAAAATAAAAATAAAAATAATAAAAGTTGTACAAAAGTTAGAATATTTTAACCAACTTAGCATTTATTCAAAATATATTATAGACTTTTTTTTTCTTATATGTTATATTATGTTATATATATTTATTTATTTTGATTCTTTTTTTTTTAGTTCAATTGGAGCCACACTTACTACTTTTCTAAATCTTGCCTTTTTAGCTAGTGATGCATTGTAAGTCTCACAAAAAAAGCTTTGACATTTTATTTTTTTTAGTAAAGTGTATATATATATATAGAGAGAGAAAGAGAGAGAGAAAGTAGTTACAACCATTGAGAGAGAGAGAGAAAGTAGTTACAACCATTAAGGCCTCAAAAAGGCAGTGCCAAAGCTTATGTGCAACTAGGGTGTCCATCACACTTGCTGGATGGGAAGTGAGAACTGTAGTTGGAGTAGAGCACGCTAATGGTAAGGTGTGTCCCTCTATCTCTACCGTACAGTCTACACACACTAAATTCGGGTAAATCTTGTCCCCAGCAACCGTGCTAAGGATCAAGGGCCTCTCTAATTGAATAGGTCTCAACCCTAACTCGTCAACCATACGACCTGAAATAAAAGAAACTATAGAACCGGAATCAAACATGGTATGCATAAATCGACTACAAATGTAAACCGTACCCTCAATCAGTTCCGTGAGGCAGTCGTGTCTGGTGCAGCAATGGCATGAACCTGCTCCTTGCTCTGTGGCTGTCCTCGACCAAGTCGTGGGCAAGCACTGACGAAGTGGCCTAACTGTCCGCATTCGAAGCATGCTCCCCTCTGAGACCCTGAATTAAGTGGACCACGCTGTCCCTGTCTAGGTGCCTGACCAGAACTCTGTCCCTGCCTTGATCACGTCGTTGTCCTTGTCGGTATCTCTGCTCCTGACCGCCGCCTCTACCCTTAGTCTTACAGTCTGGTGCTGCTGTCTATGCTGGCCCGACTGAGACTGTGGTGGCTGAACACTAGCATAACTTCGTGTCGGAGCGGATGATACAACTGCTGCGGTGGGGGAGATGCTACTGAGGCTACACTATGAGCTCGGTCTCTCTGTGACCACTGCCTGAATCTCTTCCTCTTCCTACTATCCCCCCGAAGGCCTCCCCGACTGAGAAAGTGCCGATGAAATAGCTTGTGTCCCGGTGCGTGTACTACCAAATCCCTCACTGGCCATAACCCTCTCATACGCCACCTGTAGTGTGCTCGGAGCCGTCGTCACTACCATCGAACCTATCGAATCAAGTAGCCCGTGTACAAAGTAATAAGCCTGGTCGGTGTCAGTATGTGGCGGCCCCAATTTCCACATTGGTCCTCCACGGGAGGCCACGCGGGCCCACAACTGTCCACGTCACCGCCAGTTGTGTCCCACGCCTAATTATCCATCATCGATCAATTCTTATTAAATTTGATTCGATTAATATCACATAACCTCAAGTTAGCAGCGGAAATTTAAATGATCAACATAAAGATTTATCTTATTTATTATGAACAAAATGCCTAAGTGGAAACTGTGTCAAATGTACATCATATACATCTCATCTGATCCTCAAAATATCAAAATGTACAACTTGTCTCTCAAACCCAAAACCCAATATAAAACGAGTAAACATAAACATACGTACGAGAAGGGCTAGCGCG
This sequence comes from Stephania japonica, assembly GCA_039657345.1. Taxonomy (NCBI): domain Eukaryota; kingdom Viridiplantae; phylum Streptophyta; class Magnoliopsida; order Ranunculales; family Menispermaceae; genus Stephania; species Stephania japonica. The sequence continues at coordinate 12,649,419 of CM077562.1, forward strand.
GTCAATCAATGTAATCCTCAAGCTTGCCCTTTCCCCGGCTCGTACTAGGATCTGCACTCAGCCATCACAAAAAGACAAATGACGAGTCCAGAGTAAGTAATCCCAAGGAAATTCACCAAGTAATTACGGAAATAAAAGTATTGAAAATTTAAAATACTATAATTTAAACATGCGGAACGAGGAAATAATACAGACAACTGTAAAAAGGACCATCGCATGCATAAATATAGTGATGAAACAAAGTACGTGCACATAAAAATCAGACCAAGTCATACTTCGAGTTTTCTCCCCAGGCACCGACCGTAAACACACCAATGGGTTGGCCCTGGACCCTCAGGTGGTCGGCGTAGACCCACGACGCACCCACACAAGCCTACCATACCCGGGTAGCCTATTCACCAGCGTATGCCTAGACAAGTGCTATGACTTAGTGGACTCTATGGCCGTAACGAATAAGCACCAGGTGGGGAGTGATCTCAACACCGTAAAGACACCAGGTAGGAGTACACTCCACTACCGTAAAGTCACCAGTGAGAGTACTCAAACCACCAGTAAAGCAATAACGAAATGGAGTAAAGAACAAATAGAACCGAATTCAAATAAGTCAAACAGTAAATACTTAAAGTGAAGTTCAATTGGGATACTACACACCTCAATTCGCACTCCTCGTTCCACAAGTTAAATTCCCCGGCTCGATTCCTTCAATCCCCCGATATTTCTTTCGATCTGGTTCCCGACTAAACCCCGACTCCAATTACTATTTCAAGACTCCTAGAATTCATTTATGAGGGTTATTATTCAATTAATGGGTTTATAATGTTGTTTAGACTCATTTCATAATTTTCCAATTTTTTGAATTCCAGTGAACTATTAGCGCGCTAATGAGATGAATTAGCGCGCTAATTCATCTAAGTCACTGTTCATCGTTTTCCAGAGGGTAATTAGCGCGCTAGGTCCATCTATTAGCGCGCTAATCGCTCTCTTTCCAGCAAATTTCAGTTCAAAAATCCACATTTCAAACCACTTCACATACCCATTCATTTGATTCTAACACCATTAAAACTCATCATCCACCTCAAAAACATCATTTAAACACAAATTCATTAAGTTTAAACTCGAAATCCAAGAATCATCAAAAATCACCTTTTCAAACCCATTTTCACAACATCATCAAATTCCTCTCAAATTAGCTCAAAATCACCACCATCTCATGCCATTCTCATACACACTTATCCCCAACAAAACCAAGTGTTTAATCCCTCAACAAATTCGGATTTTACAAATTCAAACCCACACCAAAAATCTCATAAAATACAAGATTGATGTATCCATACATTTGATTCTTGTTGTAGGAAACCAAAACCACCCACTTCACACCTTAAATGTTGTCTTCCTTCTCTTCTCCAACGATTTCTCTCTTCTTCAAGCTCTCTCTTAACACCACACTCTCACTCTCCTTGTTTGATCGATCAAGCATGGGTATATATACTTGGTCCCATCAAGTGTGTGCACGAATCTAGAGAACTATCAAGGGCTACTGATCACCCTGTGTCACTCCAACCCTTACACCTTATCATGACACTCAACATCTCAATTCTCTCCATTGTGCATCTCGAGAATCATCAAACCGTTGTTGATTTATTCTCCTTAACTATAGGTTCATTGATTTCCAATTTGATTTAACTTATAACAATTATCTACCCTATTCAATAAATTCTCAAAATTTATGATTAAACTCACCGTAGTTTCCTCGACTACCCGGCACCCCGTGCCTCGTGTCCCGTGTCCGCACGCACCCCGAGGCCTTTACTCACTCGTCAATAAACTACATTAACATACATATTGTAATGAAATTAGCTAATTTGTACATTTTCATCACAATTTACCACAACAAGCATACAAAACGGACTATATACCTAGTTCGAGTGCGTTTCAACCTCGTTGTGGGACCCTCCACCGTCCTCGCTGGCATCCACATCTGCAATGACGTCATAATTAACGGCAATTTTCAATTGGGCCGTTACAATTCTTCCCAACTAAATTGAAATTTCGTCCCGAAATTTAAGTTCTTACCAACACTCACTAGTAAATAACTGAGGATATCTCTGTCTCATAATCGATTCGAGCTCCCAGGTGAGTTCCTCAGTTCCGTGATGCTGCCATCGTACCAACACCTTGGAATCTCCCTGTTCCTCAGAATTTGAACTCTACGATCCATGATCTCCACAGGTTGTTCTTCATATGAAACGTCAGGACGCACCTCAATCTGTCTAATATCCACCATAGGTCTCGGTCCCGACTTAGCTAACCTCAACATAGACACGTGAAACACTGGATGAACGCCTGCTAACTCTGCTGGCAACTCCAATCTATATGCCATTGTCCCAACGCGTGCCATAACTCTGAAAGGCCCAATGTACCTTGGTGCTAGTTTCCCCTTGATCCCAAACCTCTAATGATCTTTTCAGGGTGAAACTTTTAAATATACTAAGTCATCCACATTATAACTCAAGCCCTCAAGATATCTATCAGCATACTTCTTTTGTCTATCTTGAGTGCTTGCAATCTCATCCTAATTTGTCGAATTTCTCGGTATGATCAACAACCACTTAGGTCCAATCACCGCCACGTCCTCGGTGTTGCCCAACAAGTGGTGACTGCAAGGTCTACCGTATAAAGCCTCGAATGGTGGCATACCAATACTCGCTGATAGCATTGTTGTTGTACGCGAACTCGCACAACGGTAAATACTCTTCCCAAGCACCTCAAACGCAAAATGCATGCTCTAAGCATGTCTCCAATATCCGTATCAATCTCTCGAGTGACCATCTGTCCGAGGATGATAAGCCAAATCTTGAAGCTGCGAGTCTCGTCCCAAACTGCTGCTGCATGCTCTCCCACAACTTCGAAGTCAACCTGGGATCCCTGTCAGACACAATAGATAGCGGTACCCCATGTAGCCTAACGATCTCTCGCTCAAAAATAATGCTCAACTGAGGAAACGAATACTTCATCGATATAGGGATGAAGTGTGCAGATTTCGTCAATCTATCAATCACAACCCACACAGCATCATGACGTCTCGCAGTCTGTGGCAACCCGCTCACAAAATCCATCGTAACATGCTCCCATTTCCACTGTGGAATCGGTAGTGGCTGTAACAACCCAGCTGGTCTCCTGTGCTTGGCCTTAACTTGCTGACAAATATGACAAGCTCTCACATATGCACCCACATCGGCCTTCATCCCAGGCCACCAAAATAAATGTCGCAAGTCATGATATATCTTGGTCCTGCCAGGATGAACTGTATACTGCGAGCGGTGTGCATCCTCAAGAATGCTATCACGTAGTTCCTGCACCTCAGGTATCCACAACCTGCCTTTGTGTCTCAAACACTGGTCCGAACCACTAGACCAATTTGTGCATCCCAGATCCTGAGCCAGACAGCTGAAGCGAGCAAAATGTCCGTCAGCCCTTTGCCACTCAGCGACCCTCTCTAACGACACCACAGGAACAAGCATCTGGCCACAGATATGAACATCAGCAAAAGCATCTGACAAACACAACACCATCGCGGCCTCCAGCAATCCATGCTCATGTGTCATCTGCGCGCGCAAAGACGGTCGACTCTCTACACCACTCAATGCATCAATGCATCGCAACTACATTCGCCTTCCCGGGATGGTACTCAATTGCGAAATCGTAGTCCTTTAGTAACTCGAGCCACCGTCTTTGCCGCATATTCAAGTCCTTCTGAGTGAACATATACCTCAAAATCTGATGATCTGTGAATAACATAAACCGCTCTCCATAAAGATAGTGTCGCCAAGCCTTGAGCGCAAACACAACTGCAGCTAGCTCTAAATCATGCACCGGATAATTCTCCTCGTGGGGTCTCAATCGCCTCGATAAATATGCAACTGGGTGTCCTTCCTGCATCAACACGCATCCCAACCTAGTCCCGGAATCATCTATATAGACCGAGAAGCCTTTCCCTGTCTCAGGTAGAGCCAACACTAGCGCAGAAGTCAACCTCCTCTTCAACTCTAAAAATGCTGCCTCACAGTTTTCAGACCATTCAAACTTAACATTCTTCTTGGTCAACCTCGTCATCGGCGCTGCAATCAACGAAAAATCCTGCACAAACCGTCGGTAATAGCCCGCAAACCCCAAGATACTACGAATGTCTGCAACTGTCTCAGGTGTCCTCCAATCAATGATCGCTCGAATCTTGTCTCTATCAACAGATATTCCTTGACTACCAATGACATGTCCGAGAAATTTTACCTCTCTCAGCCAAAAAGCATACACTTCTTTGAACTTAGCGTACAATCTATGCTCTACTCAACGTCATCAAAACATCTCTACGAGGTGTCTCTCGTGCTCCTCACGAGTCTTCTTGTATATTAAGATATCATCGATGAATACAATCACATAACGATCCAAAAATGGCCGTAGTACTCGGTGCATCAAATCCATAAAGATAGCGGCGCATTAGTCACCCCGAATGGCATGACTGTGAACTCGAACAATCCATAGCGCGTGCTAAACGCCGTCTTCTCGATATCACTCTCTCGAATCCTCAACTGATGATATCCAGATCGTAAATCAATCTTCGAGAAAAACTTAGCACCCGCCAACTGATCGAATAGATCATCAATCCTAAGTAGTGGATAACAATTTCAAATCGTCACTTGATTCAGTTTCCTGTAGTCTACGCACATCCTCAAAGAACCATCCTTTTTCTTAACAAATAGGACTGGTGCACCCCAAGGAGACATGCTGGGATGAATAAAACCCTTCTGTAGCAACTCCTCTAATTGGGATCTCAACTCTCCCTGCTCCGACGCTGACATCCGGTACGGTCGGCTATATATCATTTGTGTCCCCGGAACCAACTCAATAATGAACTCAAGCGCCCTAGGAGGTGGTAAACACCGGCAAATCGTGGGAACACCTCGGGAAACACACACACTCTTGGGACATCCTCTAGTCTAATCTCTCGGGTCGAGTCGGGCTCAACCACCGCCCTAAACCCCTCCATCTCTCTGTGTCGTAGCTAATCGTCCTCTAGTAATCGGTAAGTCGACGCCGTCCCAATAAAAGTAAATACGGAATACCCTCAATATCAAATACTATCATCTTACCAAAACAATCAATATGTGCGTGATACGCCGATAACCGATCCATACCCAATAAAGCATCAAACTCTAAATACTCTAGGACACGAAAGTCGACAGTGCTGGTGTCCCTCAATCTCTACCACACAATTCGGCATATCGGTTAGGGTAAATCTTATCCCCAAGCCGTCGTCGAGGACAAGATGTGGGTCTAAGGTCTCGACAACCTGTAATCCTAGCTGTCGACCCTACGTCCCGATATAAATGACAATGTCTTCTTAGGAATCAAATAATACATGCATGAAGACATCGCATATAGATAACATACCCTCGACAGGTGACGAGTCGCATCACGCTCTCATTTGTACGGCGATAGGTGTAGCAGTTGCATGAGCCCTCTCCCTAACTAGCTCAATCTGTGGTCGTGAGGATGAAGCTGACATCGGACAATCTCTCTGTATGTGTCCGACCTGATGACACCTGAAACATCGTCGTGTATCCCGCTAATCTGACTGTGACACTATATGAACCTGACCCTATCATGAACTCGATGTCTCTGTCCCCTACCACGACCTCCTCCATCTCAAACACGCTGTCGAGGCTGCTCAGCTGGTGCAGGTACAGTAACGTACACCACCTACCTCTCATCTCCTCTCTGATGCTCGGAACGTCTATCTCGTCGACCCTAATAATCATGTCTCTGTCGGTCAGACTGCTCTCTCTGTCTCTTCGGTCTTTGATCAGACCGAGAGCTCTGTCCAACCCTATCTCCAAGCTCTCCCTGGTGTCGTAAATACGTCTCGCGAGCCAATGCTCTGTCAAAAACACTCTGTAGCGTCTCCACACCAGCCGCAACTATCACCCCACCAATCCTCTCATCTAGGCCTCTGATGAAGTAGTAAATCTGTAATCTCTCCGTGTTAGCCACGTCCATGGCATACATCATGAGATATCTGAATCGATCCATGTACTGTGACACTGACATGGTACTCTGTCGCAGTCCCAAGAACTGCTCCCTCAGTCGTAACTGCACCTCTGTGGGGATATACTCATCCAAAAATAACTGTCTAAACTCTCCCCATGTCGTTGGCGTACCATGTATATCAGTGTAGGTGGTCCACCAAACTGCTAGCCTGACCTCTCAAACAATAGCCTGAAATACGCGCCTGATCTATCTCGGGTACCTCCAACAACTGATGTAGTCGTCTGTGAGTCATCAACCAACGTCCTGCAACCTCAGGATCACTGACTCCCGTGAAGTACGTAGGATTAAATCTCATAAAATTCATCACCATCTTCGCTGCTTCTGACATCCTACTCCTAGTAGTCGAAGTCCCTACCTGCTGCTCTGTAGTGGTGGGTGTCACCACCGTAGTCTCTGCTGGTACCATCATAGGCTCAACCCTCTCTATAGCGTCTCGACCCCGCGCTTTGTAGTAGCAAGGTTGGTGCTAATGCGATCTGTGTGGTAGCAGGTGTAGCACGCTCAGCAGTCGGTGCTACTGCTGGCGTCCTCGAACTCCGAATGTATTCCATCAACTCGGCCATCGAGCTGCTTTGCAAATATCTGCTTGCTGCTCTCTTTGAATCAGCTTGCTTTCGTCGGCCTCTGCATCATAGCTCGCAAATTAGCCACGTCACTAGTGGTATGATCACTAGTCTCTCCAACCTCCGGCTGAGTAGTGGGCGGAGTAGTAGGAGCCTGTCTGTCCATCCTAAACTGCACAACCAACGTGCAATGGATCAGACTCAGTACATACGCGCATATTATATAGTATACAATCAAAACATACGTATATGTATAATTTCCTGAATCTACCCACCTCGCATCACTTCCCAACTAAGTCTCTAATCATTAACTTGTGGTTTCCACATCTAGGTTTTATTCATTAAGGTTATGCTATTGTTAAATCTCCAATTCCAAAGTTTGACCTCGCTCTGATACCAAAATGTGGCGGCCCCAATTTCCACATTGGTCCGCCACGGGAGGCCACGCGGGCACACAACTGTCCACGTCACCGCCAGTTGTGTCCCACGCCCAATTATCCATCATCGATTAATTCTTATTAAATTTGATTCGATTAATATCACATAACCTCAAGTTAGCAGCGGAAATTTAAATGATCAACATAAAGATTTATCTTGTTTATTATGAGCAAAATGCCTATGTGGAAACCGTGTCAAATGTACATCATATACATCTCATCTGATCCTCAAAATATCAAAATGTACAACCTGTCTCTCAAACCCAAAACTCAATATAAAACGAGTAAACATAAATATACGTACGAGAAGAGCTAGCGCGGTCAATCAATGTAATCCTCAAGCTTGCCCTTTCCCCGGCTCGTACTAGGATCTGCACTCAGCCATCACAAAAAGACAGATGACGAGTCCAGAGTTAGTAATCCCAAGGAAATTCACCAAGTAATTACGGAAATAAAAGTACTGGAAATTTAAAATACTATAATTTAAACATGCGGAACGAGGAAATAATACAGACAACTGTAAAAAGGACCATCGCATGCATAAATATAGTGATGAAATAAAGTACGTGCACATAAAAATCAGACCAAGTCATACTTCGGGTTTTCTCCCCAGGCACCAACCGTAAACACACCAATGGGTTGGCCCTGGACCCTCTAGGTGGTCGGCATAGACCCACGACGCACCCACACAAGCCTACCATACCTGGGTAGCCTATTCACCAGCGTATGCCTAGACAAGTGCTATGACTTAGTGGACTCTATGGCCGTAACGAATAAGCACCAGGTGGGGAGTGATCTCAACACATTAAAGACACCAGGTAGGAGTACACTCCATTACCGTAAAGTCACCAGGTGAGAGTACTCAACCACAGTAAAGCAATAACGAAATGGAGTAAAGAACAAATAGAACTGAATTCAAATAAGTCAAATAGTAAATACTTAAAGTGAAGTTCAATTGGGATACTACACACCTCAATTCGCACTCCTCGTCCCACAAGTTAAATTCCCCGGCTCGATTCCTTCAATCCTCCGATATTTCTCTCGATCTGGTTCCCGACTAAACCCCGACTCCAATTACTATTTCAAGACTCCTGGAATTCATTTATGAGGGTTATTATTCAATTAATGGGTTTATAATGTTGTTTAGACTCATTTCATCATTTTCCAATTTTTTGAATTCCAGTGAACTATTAGCGTGCTAATTCATCTAAGTCACTGTTCATCGTTTTCCAGAGGGTAATTAGCGCGCTAGGTCCATCTATTAGCGCGCTAATCGCGCTCTGTCCAGAAAATTTCAGTTCAAAAATCCACATTTCAAACCACTTCACATACCCATTCATTTGATTCTAACACCACTAAAACTCATCATCCACCTCAAAAACATCATTTAAACACAAATTCATTAAGTTTAAACTCGAAATCCAAGAATCATCAAAAATCACCTTTTCAAACCCATTTTCACATCATCAAATTCCTCTCAAATTAGCTCAAAATCACCACCATCTCATGCCATTCTCATACACACTTATCCCCAACAAAACCAAGTGTTTAATCCCTCAACAAATTCGGATTTTACAAATTCAAACCCACACAAAAAATCTCATAAAATACAAGATTGATGTATCCATACCTTTGATTCTTGTTGTATGAAACCAAAACCACCCACTTCACACCTTAAATGTTGTCCTCCTCCTTCTCTTCTCCAACGATTTCTCTCTTCTTCAAGCTCTCTCTTAACACCACACTCTCACTCTCCTTGTTTGATCGATCGAGCATGGGTATATATACTTGGTTCCCATCAAGTGTGTGCACGAATCTCGAGAACTATCCAAGGGCTACTGATCACCCTGTATCACTCCAACCCACACACCCTATCATGACACTCAACATCTCAATTCTCTCCATTGTGCATCTCGAGAATCATCAAACCGTTGTTGATTTATTCTCCTTAACTATAGGTTCATTGATTTCCAATTTGATTTAACTTATAACAATTATCTACCCTATTCAATAAATTCTCAAAATTTATGATTAAACTCACCGTAGTTTCCTCGACTACCCAGCACCCCGTGCCTCGTGTCCCGTATCCGCACACACCCCGAGGCCTTTTCTCACTCGTCAATAAACTACATTAACATACATATTGTAATGGAATTAGCTAATTTGTACATTTCCATCACAATTTACCACAACAAGCATACAAAATGGATTGTATACCTAGTTCGAGTATGCTCCAGCCTCGCTGTGGGACCCTTTACCGTCCTCGCTGCCATTCACATCTGCAATGACGTCATAATTAACGGCAATTTTAAATTGGGTCGTTACATAGTATCTGCTGCTCCTCCGGCATACTCCATCAGTCGTAGATATCGGTCCATGTACTGCATCACAGACTCGTCGGCTCTCTGGCGAATATTCTGAAACTCGGTCCTTTTCAAATTACGGACCGTAGGAGAAATGTACTTCTGCTCGAACCTCCCTTTGAACTCAACCCAATCTTGGGGCTTCCCCTTCGTGGCCACCGTAGTGCGCCACCAGACGTCGGCCTCTCCGAATAATGAGGCGGAAGATATACTGGGCTCCATGTGGGCCGGTGTAGCAAGAATGTCTTTAATCTTTTCGTGACTCCTCAAAAAGATCTCTGCTGCCTCAAGATTCATACCTCCGTAGAACTTTTTGGGCTGATGTCTCTGAAATTCTCTGGCATGTCTTGCCTCTGGCGTAGCCTTGGTACTCAGAGTAGTCGGTATACTAGGCGTCTCAGTGAGTGATGTACTCGGTGTCGATGGTATCACCTCCGTCTGAGTAGGCAATACAATCCCTGCCTGTGCTATCGGAGCTACTGTGGTCTCCGGCATCGCTGAAATCAGAGTAGGAGCTATCGACGTCGTCGCGGTAGCTGGTGTACTAGTGTCCTGTGCAACAGGCAACTGGAAAGTAGTCGGTGTAGAGTGTCGCTGTAGGGGGTGCTCTTAATAGTCTCAAGATCTCCTCAAGTCGATGATCTTGACTCATAATCCTCTGAGTCCACATCTGGAACTCCTCCATACTGACTTCTCTAGGACCTGGCGTCCCACTATCATTACCTGAACCCGGCTGATCCGCCATCGCAATCTGTAATTAGGAGAATCTCCGAATCAGTGAATAACTAATCAATATCATAATAATACACCATCTCAAATATAGCATATACATTACAAGTTTCGACTTTTCCCCAACTCTCCTCACTTCCCAACTAAGACTTAAGTTAGGTTCATAGGGTTCCATTCTAAGTTCAATAACTATCCTAACTTCCGCTTTCCTATATCTTAGTGGATTGTGATTTAAATTTAAGAGTATTTTATTTAACCTTTATGCTCTGATACCAACTGTGACGGCCCCAAATTCCACAACCTAGAATCGGGTGCCGCCCGACCTGGACCCGCGCGAACCCCCGAGCTAATCCCGCCGAGTCGCGCGGGGCCAGTGAGCCTATCCTTACCATTCAATCATTTGTTTAATCATTTGAAAGTGAAGTTAATTAATTAGCGAGTTATCAAAGTAATAAGCGGAAGCAATTAATCTCAACTAATAAATCAACTTCAAAGGCTCTAAGTTAGGACAAAAATCTAAGGTGTGGGAACCCCGTATATCATATATATCATGTAAAGCAAGGAGAGTATCATCCAAGTCTTAATATCCAAAAAAAATCTCTCAACCCAAACCCCATGTACAAACAAAACAATATAAGTAACTAATACAACCAAAAAGGTCACCTGTGTCAGCAGAGGAGGGCCGCTCAAAGTATATCACCTAACTGCATGGTCTTTCCTTTGCTGGACTGTGGATCTACACTCGGTTAAACACAAGAATGACGAGCCCAGGTAAGTAACGCCAAGCAGGAAAAACAATAAATAAAGTATTTCGAATTAAATAAATGAATAGTCAATTCATGCAGATAGAAAGAAAGGACAGGGAGCGCATGAACATATAAAGACTGTGAATAAATAAATAAGCAATTGAAATTAAGTGTCCCGGAATACCAGGGAAAGGCACAAGTGGTCCCGACCAATTAAAGTCGTTAAGTGATAAGTCGGTATTTATAGGATTTTATAGTCTATTTTAATATAATTTAGTGTTAAAGTTTATAAAATATATATCTCATTATATTTACATTTGATTTTTAGGTGAAACGGAGTGCACGGTTGGATCCGGGGCGAAAAAATACTCAAAATAGAGTATTTACTTGCATTAATTGGATACCGGGAGAGTTAGTTTCGAAATATACACCGACAATGGAGTAATTGGAGTCGCAGTGCCACGTGTCAATAGCGGATTCGCCGAGACGCGTCACATACATCCGTTTTCGCCAATGAGAGAAAGCCACGTAGGCCGTCCAGCACCGTCAGCAGCTTCTCATCTAATCAGCTACCGCCACGTGGACAAGCACATCCATCTCTTCTCTCCAGCTGCTCGATCTGCCTCAGGATGCGTGCAGGTGTTGTTTCCCAGATCTTCGGCGATTCATGCGAGCTTCTCTCTGCGCCCTTCTCCCGCCACGTGTCGCGCTCTCAACCCGTCACAGGACGTCACGCCTCCACTCTTCTCCAATCACGTGCTGCCACGTCAGCCGCGTCAAGCCCTCTCCGCCAATCACCTTCTGACACGTCAGCAAAGCCCAAAATTCACCCAATCCGGTTCTGACACGTGGAAACACCGAAAAAACACCAAAAACCTATTTTCTCTCTCTTCCAGAATCTAATTTCTACTAGTATTACACATTAGGACCTTAGGTATATATAGAACATCTATTATTCATTAGAGGAACTTTTTGGCATTTTTTATTTGGAGTTTTATGAAGAATATGTCTAGCTAATTAAGCCATTGCCTAGGTCGGAGGTGAAGCAAGTCAAGATTATTGATTCATGACATAACTTGTGAGATCTTTTAATTTATTATTTAATTTAATTTAATTTCTTCTATTTCATTGTTGTTGATTTTAATGAATATGATTCAAATCTAGGGTATGTATATGGCCATTGCATGTTTTTAGGTGGAAAATCTATAGTTAATTGACTCATTAGTATCCGTAATTGTACTTTTGAGACAATATAAGTAACAAACATTCACCCGATTGCCGTCAAAACCTTTCGGTTCTTGAGTGTGCAACAATTGAATCTAGGTTAAATTGGGAGCGGATGCGATCCGGTTATCTAGGATTAGTATTCCCATAGAACTTTATTACTGCGGTTAATGTGTTAAATCTTATGGCGGATGTCTAGGGTTATACATTAATTAGGGAAGTAGTTAGTGGCGGATGTCCTAGCTATCGAGATTAGGGGAATGAGGAATTTCTGGCGGATGTCGATTTTATATAGCTAGTCTAGAAGAATTTGAATTAATAATTATTTTGGGAAAGATTAACGACCATGATATGCCATTGAATCTTGATCTTGTCTTGTGGAACCATAGACCTAGGTGTTTTCTTTCATTGATATTATTCTTGCAATCTTGATTCCTGTTATTTTTATTTTAATTGTTTATTCTAAAATTTTTTCTAAAAATCCCCATTTTAGTTAACTTAGAGTGAAACTCAAGTCCTGTGGATTCGACTCCGTATTTACCACCACTACACCTTTGTAGGATTGGTAACTCAATTACAGGTTATATTTGGCACGCACGACACGTGATCAAATTTTGGCGCCGTTGCCGGGGACTTAGTATTTCATTCTAAGCTTAGGTTTCCTTTCTTTTTCTTTTTCTTTTTTTTTCTTAGTTTTATGCTCTCACGACTCACTCGGTCAAAATCGACTGGTTCACTGTTACCTTTCGATCCTGAACCGGAGAGTACATTTCATAGGTTGAATAGGGAGACCCAACTTAGGCAACAACAAGGCCGAAATCCTTTTGAAATGGCTGAAAATTGTCAAATCACTATGGGGCATGCTAATCAAGAGCTTCAAGCTCTTTTGGCACAACAACCCCTCTGCATCAACTATCTGGATAATGCCGGAGATTTTGAGTTAAGGTTATGGTTCATTCATCTCTTACCATCCTTTCATGGCGGCGAGAATGAAGACCCTGTTACTTTTCTGAAGGAGTTTCAGACTAATTGCAAGTCTATGAAACCCTCTAATGCGGATGAGGATACGGTTAAGCTTAGATCTTTTCCATTTTGTCTGAAAGACAAAGCCAAAGAATGGTTTTTCTACCTTCCGCCTGGCTGCATTAACTCCTGGAATGAGATGACAAATGCGTTTTTAAATGAATATTTCCCTGAGGATAGAGTTGCTCAGCTCATCAAGGACATTTGCAGCATCAAAATGAAGTCGGGTGAATCATTTGGTGAATATTGGGATCGCTATAAGCGATTAATTGCTAGTTGCCCGCAGCATGGCCAGTTTGAGAAGGCCATAGCTCGTTTATTCTATGTTGGCATGTCGCCCATAGAACGACGCATGATTGATAATGCGTGTGGGGGTCACATTCGAGATAAAACTCCGGCCCAAATGAAGCAACTGTATGAGGACATCGCTCAACAGTCACGCCTTTATGGAGATCTTGATGACACTGTTTACCAACGTCTAACTACAGGAAGTGTCTCAAGTTCTACTGACCGAAAAATTGACCAACTGACCTCCATGATGGAGCGTCTCCTCTCCTCTGGTAAAGTGCAAGTCAAGGCTTGTGGCATTTGTACTGCCACAAATCATGCAACTGATGAATGTCCTACTCTCTTTGAGGACAATCAACAGGCCAATGCCATGGGTAATCAGTTCCAGGGACAATCTAGAGTCCCATTTGGGAATACATATAATCATGCAACGGCGAGGAACAACACAAACTTCAGTTATGGGCCTCAAAATCACAACTACCAGACCTTTATCCCGAGAGGTCAACCGTTGCCTACACCCTCCAACCATTCCTCTTCACTTGAGGATATGATGAAAGCTCTTACGGCTGAACAGAGGCAACTTACAAGAGATGTTGCCGAATTTAAGGCCGCCACTTAAAAATCCATCAATGCAACCAATTCAACAGTCCAGAACCTTCAAGTTCGAATAGATCAAATTTCACAGCAATTGGGACGCATTGAGGATAATGGTAGGTTACCTTCACAACCTTACCCAAACCCTAACGCGAGTGCTAACGCAGTTACACTCAGAAGTGGTAAAGAGCTGGAGGGGCCCAAAAGGAACAATGGGTCATCTGATGCCAAAGACCAGGCAAATGAGGAAGAGCATGAGTTAGTAGTAAACCCGTCTATCCCTAAACAGATGGTAACTACTCAAAAAGAAGCCCCGCCCACATTTAAGGTCAAACCTCCTTTTCCACAACGACTTATCCTAGACAAGAAAAATGAGGAAGAGAAAGAAATTCTCTAGACCTTTCGGCGAGTGGAAATCAATATTCCACTCCTCGATGCTCTGAAGCAAGTCCCTAGGTATGCAAAGTTTCTTAAGGAACTATGCACTAATAAAGGGAAACTAAAAGGTAACGAAAAAGTCCAAATGGGAGAAACCGTCACGGCTATCCTACAAAAGAAGTTGCCTCCTAAATGCAAGGATCCTGGGATGTTCTCAGTGCCTTGTATTATAGGTGATGTAAGCATTCAGAGGGCTATGTGCGATCTTGGAGCTTCCATTAATGTCATGCCATTGTCTATTTATGAGACATTGAATGCAGGCTCATTAGAGGAGGCGGTATTGTCATTCGGTTAAGTGACCAGTTCGGTTGTCGGACCGTAGGTGTTCTTGAGGATGTTCTAGTGCGAGTGAATGAGTTTGTGTTTCCTGCTGATTTCTACGTTGTAGATACGAAGGAGGAACCGTTTCCTAATGCTTCGTCAGTGCTACTTGGACGCCCGTTCTTAAAGATGGTAAAGACGAAGATAGATGTTGATGATGGATCTCTTACCATGGAGTTCGACGGTGAAGTCATCAAGTTTAACATCTATGATGCGATGCAATACCCCAGTGATGTGTCTTTTGTGGTATGTACCATGGACTGTGTGGACCCACTCATTGAGCAGGCTTTGCTCACGAGTAACGATGATACGGTGAAAGTAGTGTTAGAGAATAATCTCCACACTACTCATATCCACCAGAGTGTCCTGACCCTCGATACCGATGTCGAGGATGTTGTTTTAGAGTTGGAGTCATTCCAACCACTGCCCCCAAATGTCTCGTTATTTGGAGTTGCCCACTCTCGACTCTAAACTTTCTCCCTCCTTGGTTAAAGCTCCCACACTTGAGCTGAAGCCACTACTTGAGCACCTAAAGTACATGTTTTTGGGTGAGAATGACACACTCCCTGTGATCATCTCAACCAAACTTACACATTTGGAGGAAGAAAGACTCCTACGAGTACTCGGGAGTTTAAACAGGCTATTGGGTGGACTATAGCAGATATCAAAGGTTTGAGCCCTTCCACTTGCATGCATCATATATACATGGAAGAGGGGTCAAAACCTACGAGAGAAGCCCAGAGGAGGCTCAATCCGCCTATGATGGATGTCGTAAAGAAGGAGATCTTGAAGCTCCTTGATGCGGCATGATATACCCTATCTCTCGATAGTAAATGGGTAAGTCCTGTCCAGGTCGTTCCTAAGAAAACAGGAGTCACAGTAGTCACCAATTCACATGGTGAGTTGGTTCCAACCCGCATTCAAAATGGATGGCGGGTTTGCATTGACTACAGGAAGTTGAATGCTTCTACCAGGAAGGATCACTTCCCTCTTCCATTCATTGATCAGATGTTGGAGAGATTAGGCTGGTCGTTCTCATTATTGTTGTCTTGACGGTTACTCCGATTTTCACCAGGTACCGGTAGCGCCTGAAGACCAAGAAAATACGACCTTCACTTGTCCGTTTGGCACTTTTGCCTATCGACGCATGCCCTTTGGGTTATGCAATGCTCCTGCCACCTTTCAAAGGTGCATGGTGAGTATCTTTTCAGATTTTGTTGAGCATTTCATAGAGGTCTTTATGGATGACTTTACTGTTTATGGTGATTCATTCGATAGTTGTCTCATCAATCTGACAAAAGTACTCAGCAGGTGCATCGAGAAGAACTTGGTTCTGAACTATGAAAAGTGTCATTTTATGGTGAATCAAGGTCTTATTCTGGGACACATTGTCTCAGCCAGGGGTATAGAGGTAGACCAAGCTAAAATCGATGTTATCAAGAAACTTCCCTACCCTACGAATGTGCGAGAGATTAGATCTTTCCTTGGACACGCCGGTTTTTACCGTCGTTTCATCAAGGACTTTTCAAAGATTGCACAACCCCTATGTCATCTACTCCAAAAGGACAAACCTTTTGAGTTTGATAAGACATGTGGAAGTGCATTTGATGCACTCAAAGCCTCACTTACTAGCACACCAGTAATTCAAGCCCCTAATTGGGAGCTTCCATTTGAAATCATGTGTGATGCTAGTAATTATGCAGTGGGTGCAGTCTTAGGTCAGAGAGTCGAGAGAGCTTCACATGTTATTTACTATGCTTCTCGTACTCTAGACGTGGCTCAGATGAACTACACCACTACTGAGAAGGAGCTCCTTGCCGTTATCTTCGCACTAGAGAAGTTTCGGCCTTATCCTTCTGGGTACCAAGGTTATTATTTACTCGATCATGCACCTTGAAGTACACGATGAGTAAAAAGGATGCCAAACCTAGGCTCATTCGATGGATACTCCTATTACAGGAGTTTGACATCACAATTAAAGATAAAAGTGGTGCAGAAAATCTAGTCGTAGACCATCTCAGCAGGATTGAGAATGGTGAACATCCTACCCCTATAAAGGATGATTTCCCTGATGAGTACATCTATGCTGTCATGGAGGATCTTCCCTGGTATGCCGATTTGGTGAACTATATCACCTCTGGCGAGCTATCTCCTCATCTTTCGAAGGCTCAGAAGAATAAACTTAGGAGTGATGCTAAGTATTATGTGTGGGATGACCCATACTTATGGAAATTTTACTCCGATCAGGTTATCAGGCGGTGTGTTTCTCAGACTGAGAGTCATTCCATCTTGGCTTTTTGTCACACTTACGCCTGCGGGGGCCATTTTGGTCCCCGTAGGACAGTTAGAAAAGTTCTTGAAAGTGGGTTTTACTGGCCCATAATTTTTCATGATTCATACATGTTCACCAAGACTTGTCCTAACTGTCAGAAAACTGGTAACCTTAGTCATCGGGACCAAATGCCACTTACTCCGATTCATATTTGTGAGATATTTGATGTATGGGGTATAGACTTCATGGGGCCGTTTTCAGTGTCATTTGGTAATGTTTACATACTTTTGGCAGTGGACTACGTGTCTAAGTGGGTGGAAGCTAAAGCTACCTGCACTAATGATTCTAAAGTGGTTTGTGAATTCCTCAAATCGAGGATTTTTACAACATTTGGTACCCGCGTGCCCTGATCAGTGATAGAGGCACTCACTTCTGCAACCGTATGGTTGAAAGCCTTCTGAGGAGGTACAATGTCACTCATAGAACGTCTACGGCGTATCATCCCCAAACGAGTGGCCAGGCAGAGGTTTCTAATAGGGAGATCAAATCTATCTTGGAAAAGACAGTGAATCCTACTCGAAAGGATTGGAGTACACGTCTTGATGATGCAGTTTGGGCTTACCAAATGGCGTTTAAAACGCCAATTGGAATGTCCCCCTATCGCCTTGTGTTTGGAAAAGCTTGCCACCTGCCAGTCGAGCTCGAGCATAAATCCTACTGGGCTGTAAAACAGCTTAATATGAAGCTCGACGAAGCAGGAAAAGAGAGAAAGCTCACTCTCCAAGAATTGGAGGAAATCAGGAACGACGCATATGAAAATGCGCGAATTTACAAGGAAAAAACCAAAACATTCCATGATCGCATTCTTTCTAGGAAATCTTTTCGTGTTGGTCAAAAAGTGCTTTTGTTTCAGTCACGTCTTAAGATTTTTGCGGTAAGTAAGCGAGATCGAGGTGGACAGGACCGTATGTGGTGATTGCAGTGTATGATCATGGTGCAGTGGAGATTCAGAGTTTGGAGGCTGGTAATGCTTTTAAAGTGAACGGCCACAGGTTGAAGATCTTTTATGAAGACTTCCCGAGTCACAATGTAGAGGGCGTATCACTTGAACAACCAGTCTATACCGATTGACAGACTCAGACCAAGTCGAGCCAAAGACTTTAAACAAAAGCGCTATTGGGAGGCAGCCCAAATTTTGATAAGTATTATTTAGTTTTTTTTATTTTTATTTTTTTATTTTTTTATGCATGAACTTATATCATTTCCTTCTTCTTATCACTATCATGTTCTTTCACCATTTTCGTTTGTTTTTTTGTGTTTAGACCACTTGACTTGTTTTGAACCTTGAGGACAAGGTTCGGAATGAGTTTGGGGGTATTTTAGGGATTGTGGATAGTGTTGGATGGATTTTCTTGCTAAAGACCGCAGGTATGATCATTAATTTTTTAAAATTATGCGGTTGAAGGATGGTAAAGGTGGTGTTATTCTCATTTTCTTTTCCATTTCTTTTCATTGATGCTTCTATCTTCCATTTCACTAGGATATGATACATTTTCATGCATGCATTTAATATAATTTTATTAGGAGTAGACATGTGTCTATCTATGTTTGTTCTTGAATTTAGACCTTACATATATTCACATATGTTGCATTTAGAGTCACCCGAAACTTTGGTTCATGCCTTTGATTGTGGATGAGTATATTATGGTTGTTTTTTGACTTGAAACTCAGAAAAAATTAGGAGAAACATTCAATCAAGCCGTAGCTCAGCATTTTTATGATTTCATGATTAGGGACTTAGTATGATGGTTAAACTTTGTGCTAGATACCAAAATGAGCAGACGGTCAGAATTGTACAAGTAATAGTGCTTTAATTCATATTTGATAATCTGTTTAATCATAGGAAAGTGAGAAGGGCTAACAGGAGTTTTCTTAAAATAGAGAGTCCCACAGGATTCCATAGGAAATGGAGTAGGGAATCTTGTGGTAGGAAAAAGTGAGAAAAGCGGTCCAAAGGAAATGGAGCAGGGACCGTACTACTTGAAAAAAATATTATGGAGAAAAAAGTAGAGTGTATTTATTTAATAAAAAAGGCGAAAGTATATGAAAACTCCTCAAATAAACAAGATTTAGCTCGAGTGCTTTCACTAGATTAAGTGAGATTTTAAACTTGCATGCTTGAATGTATAGACCAAGAAAACTCATGAGTAGTTGATGGCCTTTGTTTTGACTACATCTGTCTTTAAAGTGTGATCTTAACTGTGTTTGAGTTGCGAGTTTTAACATATCATAACTCAGAAATTTCTTGAATGGCTTGTTACTTAGCGACTATATAAATCAAAGGTACTCCATGAATTTTGAATCGGGTATAGGAATAGGTATAGGTATAGGTATGGTCTAGGTTTAGGATTAGTTTAGTTAATGCATTAGGAGTTTAGTTTAGTTTGTGTTGTCAAATATACCTTTGCTCGGGACGTGCAAAGTCTTAAGTTTGGGGGTATTTGATAAGTCGGTATTTATAGGATTTTATAGTCTATTTTAATATAATTTAGCGTTAAAGTTTATAAAATATATATCTTATTATATTTACTTTTGGTTTTTAGGTGAAACGGAGTGCACGGTTGGATCCGGGGCGGAAAAATACTCAAAATAGAGTATTTACTTGCATTAATTGGATACCGAGAGAGTTAGTTTCGAAATATACACCGACAATGGGGTAATTGGAGTCGCAGTGCCACGTGTCAATAGCGGATTCGCCGAGACTCGTCACATACATCCGTTTCCGCCAATGAGAGAAAGCCACGTAGGCCGTCCAGCAGCGTCAGTAGCTTCTCATCTAATTAGCTACCGCCACGTAGACAAGCACAACCATCTCTTCTCTCCAGCTGCTCGATCTGCCTCGGGATGCGTGCAGGTGCTATCTCCCAGATCTTCGGCGATTCACGCGAGCTTCTCTCCGCGCCCTTCTCCCGCCACGTGTCGCGTTCTCAACCCGTCATAGCACGTCATGCCTCCACTCTTCTCCAATCACGTGCCGCCACGTCAGCCGAGTCAAGCCCTCTCCGCCAATCACCTTCTGACACGTCAGCAAAGCCCAAAATTCACCCAATCCAGTTCTGACACGTGGAAACACCGAAAAAACACCAAAAACCTATTTTCTCTCTCTTCCAGAATCTAATTTCTACTAGTATTACACATTAGGACCTTAGGTATATATAGAACATCTATTATTCATTAGAGGAACTTTTTGGCATTTTTTTATTTGAAGTTTTATGAAGAATATGTCTAGCTAATCAAGCCATTGCCTAGGTCGGAGGTGAAGCAAGTCAAGATTATTGATTCATGGCATAACTTGTGAGATCTTTTAATTTATTATTTAATTTAATTTAATTTCTTCTATTTCATTGTTGTTGATTTTAATGAATATGATTCAAATCTAGGGTATGTATATGGCCATTGCATGCTTTTAGGTGAAAAATCTATAGTTAATTGACTCATTAGTATCCGTAATTGTACTTTTGAGACAATATAAGTAACAAACATTCATCCGATTGCCGTCAAAACCTTTCGGTTCTTGAGTGTGCAACAATTGAATCTAGGTTAAATTGGGAGCGGATGCGATCCGGTTATCTAGGATTAGTATTCCCATAGAACTTTATTACTGTGGTTAATGTGTTAAATCTTATGGCGGATGTCTAGGGTTATACATTAATTAGGGAAGTAGTTAGTGGCGGATGTCCTAGCTATCGAGATTAGGGGAATGAGGAATTTCTGGCGGATGTCGATTTTCTATAGCTAGTCTAGAAGAATTTGAATTAATAATTATTTTGGGAAAGATTAACGACCATGATATGCCATTGAATCTTGATCTTGTCTTGTGGAACCATAGACCTAGGTGTTTTCTTTCATTGATATTATTCTTGCAATCTTGATTCCTGTTATTTTTATTTTAATTGTTTATTCTAAAATTTTTTCTAAAAATCCCCATTTTAGTTAACTTAGAGTGAAACTCAAGTCCTGTGGATTCGACTCCGTATTTACCACCACTACACCCTTGTGGGATTGGTAACTCAATTACGGGTTATATTTGGCACGCACGACACGTGATCATTAAGCCGAGGACAAAATCTCCTCAAAGGCTAGGAGTTGAGGACATAATCTCCTCTAAGACCCCTACGCGAGTGCAGAGTCCCCAAACAATCGGGGAGAGCTCTCACCTCATGTCATTACAACTAATCACGTATCCCCAGCCGTAAACTCCGGTATAATTGTGACGGCCCCAATTTTCCCCATGCAATTGGGTACGCCCGGCCTAGACCCGTACAAGCCCCGAGTCATCACTCGGCGACCTGACGAGCCTAGTCAGCCTTCAACTTAATCAATTTAGTTATTTATGAAAGAGTTATTGCAATAATACACAGCGGAAGACTAAAACATTTATAATAAAGGGGAAAATAACTCATTCAAGGGAAGTAAAGGAATTCTATAAGTGTGGAAACCCCGGGTTTTCATGCACAATTCGATAAGTAATTATACATGATACCAGTCTCATTAAAGTACCAAGTTCAATAATCCCAAAGCATGTATATATAAAAACGGTATACATAAAAGCAAAACATAAAGAAACCTATAAAATAGTCTCCAAATCCAGCCGCTAATCCTCACAATAGATCACCTAGGCAGGGTCCTTTACCCTTGCTGTTCTCCGCCCTATCTGCACCCACCGTCACAAACTAGACGGTGAGTAACTGAATAAAATCGAATGTAATGCCAGAAGAAGATAACAGTAATTCATGATAATACAAGTAAAGCAGTCTAAATATCATGCGGTATTAAAATGACAGAATTTAAATAGACAAGGTGCATGATAAACGGACTAATAGATATCAATCGAAATTCAAGTGTGTTCCAAGGAATCAAAAGAGGCTCATAAGTGGTCTAGTCCATAGCATACGGCGAAGACCTCGCGAGGTCTTCCGGGCATCGACTCAAACGAAAGCACTGCTATGGTGGTAAGGGACTCGAACCCCAAGTACTCGGTGTCACACGGTCACTAAGGGTGGTCACACACTCGTGGCCACGAGTGCCCACGTTTTATCCCTCTAGTGCGGGTCCTAGTACTTTCGGACAAAACACTTACGCCGGAATCACACAACAAGAAATGGAATGGAATACCAATAATAGTGAATAACAAGACTGAATAAATGATAATGAATCACATGACATTTTCTTGCGGCTTACAAACATACAAATGCTTTTTAAGGCAAATGTACTTACCCGAACTATCGTAACCCGCGTACAATGCTCCCCGCGACTTCTAACGCGTATCCCCGAGTTTCCGCTACCTAACAAGGTTGGAAACTCGTGTTAATAGGTTAAGTCATTAACTAAACCTACGTTGTATCCCAAGTGTTCTCCCGGTGTTTCGATGACTCGAATAACGCGATGAAAATCGAAAATAAATACTCTCTTGGGTTTTAGAAACATTATAACACATGTAAGCTTACTCGTAAATTCGTAAGCTCGGTTCGGTCGTATGTGGGTCACGCCATAGTCTCGAGGATCGACGGCGTGACTACGACGTCACTACCATTTACATTACATAGACTCACATGAAATGACGACTGTTTAATACTGAATAGGGCTGTTTCGACCACTCCGAAGACTGTGGGACCCACGTAGGAGATTGGTGGGGTCCCCAACAACGTCCCAGTCATCGTGGTCCAGCGGTGGTGCCGCCGGTGAGGTGGTTTTCCGGCAAGACTAAAACAGCCACCTATTACAAAGAAAAACAGTTTTAAAAACAAATTTTCAAAAACAACAGTGAGAAAACCGCGAGGAAGGAAGAGAGAGAGACTTCGACTCCGGTCCGGGAGTGACCTCCGACCACCACCGGTCCAGCCAGGTGTGGCGGTGTCGTGGGCGTGGAGTGTAGGCCGAGAAGTGAGAGATCGAGAGAGAAAAATCCGTGAGAGCACACGAGAGAGAAAACCGTGAGGTGAGTGAGATAAAAAAAAATAAATAAAAATAAAATGTTGTTTGCAAGATTCGATCCCCAGTCACGTTACCTCATCAAACTCATTCATTACCAACTACTCCAGCAAGCCAATTTTATTTTATTTTTTTATATTTTTTGCATATATGATATACCCCACAACCTAACAACAGTGAGAAAATAGAGAGCTAGAGAAAGAGAACCACAGAGAGGCCGTGAGAGAGGGTGAGAGAGAGAAGGCTGAGAGATCAGAGAGACCGTGAGGTGAGAGTGGTTACCTTCGGCTAGGGTGGCTTTCCCGGGGATTATTTAACTCGTCGGCGAGAAGAGGAGGGTGGCGGTGGTGGTGAGAGGCCGAGTGAAGAGAGGAGATCAAGATGAAGAGAGGGAGAGGGAAGGGTTGGTGGCGGTGATAATTGGAGAAGAAAATGATTACTAGGGTTTCTTTCCATCATTTTGTATATATATAAAATATAAAGGTTAATTGACCATTTTGCCCTTGAGTTTAAACTTACCCAACCACCTAACAAGGTTGGAAACTCGTGTTAATAGGTTAAGTCATTAACTAAACCTACGTTGTATCCCAAGTGTTCTCCCGTCGTGTTTCGATGACTCGAATAACGCGATGAAAATCGAAAATAAATACTCTCTTGGGTTTTAGAAACATTATAACACATGTAAGGTGCATTACTCGTAAACTAATAGTAAGCTTGGTTCGGTCGTATGTGGGTCACGCCATAGTCTCGAGATCGACGGGCGAGACGACGTCACTACCATTTACATTACATAGACTCACATGAAATGACGACGTTTAATACCGAATAGGGCTGTTTCGACCACCCGAAGACTCGGTGTCCCACGGGTACGTAGGAGATTGGGGGTCCCCAACAACGTCCCAAGAAATGGAATGGAATAGTCATCGTGGTCCAGCGGTGGTGCCGCCGGTGAGGTGGTTTTCCGGCAAGACTAAAACAGCCACCTATTACAAAGAAAAACAAGTATGTTTAAAAACAAATTTTCAAAAAAAACGGTGAGAAAATAGAGAGCTAGAGAAAGAGAACCACAAGAGAGAAAAAGGCGTAGAGAAAGAGAACCTGTGAGAGAGAGAGAGGGTGAGAGAGAGAAGGGTGAGAGATCGAGAGACCGTGAGGTGAGAGTGGTTACCTTCGGCTAGGGTGGCTTTCCGGGGATTATTTAACTCGTCGGCGAGAAGAGGAGGGTGGCGGTGGTGGTGAGAGGCCGAGTGAAGAGAGGAGATCAAGATGAAGAGAGGGAGAGGGAAGGGTTGGTGGCGGTGATAATTGGAGAAGAAAATGATTACTAGGGTTTCTTTCCATCATTTTGTATATATATAAAATATAAAGGTTAATTGACCATTTTGCCCTTGAGTTTAAACTTACCCAACCCTTGGACATTACTACCCTTATGAGTCATTTGACTCTTCCTCACAATCTAACACATATCCCCATCTCCATGACCATCCAATGGTCCTCCTCACTCAATCGTGTCACTTTAACAATCCTATCCATATTAATCTATTAATTTAACCACATTAATTTTATTAATTTACCAATAAGGTTACACAAATTCTCGCCTACTCGGTGCATCGTTTCCCCGCGTTTGACACGCTTCTCGAGGCGATCCCACCCTTGGGATTTGAATAAATTCCCTCATGTTTTTAGTATACATTATCGTAAAAATTTTATTTTCCTCAACCCGTTTTTCCTTGTTCTGACTCCCATAACACGCGTAGTCTAGCCCTGCCTCGCCAACTAATTAATTAAATTAACTAAAGATTCATTTATTTGTATGTTTTACTCCCCCGTTTGCATAGGCGTAGTCTCACTCAATTTAAAATCGCCAGAACGGCGCGAGACCCGAAACATACTAAAATACTAATACATACAATCAAAGAATCATAAAATCACTTCGGTGTCGACTCCCGAAGTTCGAAATACTGTCCAGTATTCACATAGCCGGGTCAGTTAAAATTTGAGGGCTGTTACAATAATACACCGCGAGCCCAAAATTCTGCAAGGATCACGCTTGATGCACTTGCCTTAGGACAACTCAAAAGGAATGGAATGACAAGATAGTATTGAAACAACATCAATAAATAATTAAAAGTTCAAGAAATAACTGTAGTGTTCCTCACTGGTTTACTTACCTCGATCCAAGTTAATTCACGCTAATACGGACTCCGACACGCCCCTTACGGTCCCCGTGTGTACAATAATCCTGATGATGCAATTTATATCAATTTCCTTAATTTCCTATGATTTTTCCAATTTTTAGCTATTTTTGCCAAATCTCACGTTTTCCAAGGCAAAAACCCCGACATAATGTCTCGCAAAAATCCTGAATATTTCATTTTTCTTAGAAATTCTCAAATTTCTCTTTATTTGATGAAAATATAATTTTCTGGAATTTTTTAAAATTTTTTCTGAATTTTTCCTATTTTTCTGGAATTTATTTCAATTAAACCAATTTTAATGTATTTAATCAAAATAAATAATTTTTATTAATATAATATATGAGTGGGTCGCAGGTCGGGTCAGGACCGGCTTGACCGGATCTGATCGGTCAAACCGGGTTTGACCGGGTCGAACCCGGTCCAACCGGGTCTGACCGGGTCAAACCCGGTCCACCCGGGTCAAACCTGGTTTGACCCGGTCAACCTGGGTCAGACCCGGTCTCACCCGAACTGGGTCGGGTCACCTTGACCCGGCCCGATTTTCTCTTCTTCTTCGTTGCTTGCTGGAAATGTTCCAGCAAGCAACAGCAACAACAATTTTTTTTTTCTTACAACAACACATCAACAATCCAACAACAATCAACACCCACCTCACCATCATCATCACCACTATTTTCACCATTTAAATCGACAATCCCCTCAACGACAACCTCGACAACAAATTTCGAAAAACAACCACAAGGACAACACCCACAACTAAATCTATAACTTCTTACCTGGATTTCGCCTCGACGTCGCGTCCGCGCTCTCCGCGAATCGCTGCTCCCTCTCCTCGATCTCTCCTCTCAGTCGATCCTCTTCTTCTTCAATTTTTTTTTGTTGCTCCAAATGACGACGGTGGAGGAGGTAGTTGTGATGAGATTTGGGTATTTTGGTCAAATGACCAAAATACCCCTCACCCTTATCCATACCCTTTACAACTTTATTGCCCTTTTGGTCTTTTCACCATTTCACCTACCAACTTTGATAACTCACTTGGGTGACTTAGTTGACTTTTTGGTTTTTTGCCCTCATCTATTTCAACCAACACTCAAAGTTTCCCTCGGGTATTCTCGCACCCGACGCATAACACTAACTTTGTTCGTCGCATCACCACAGATGTACCGACGTAACAAACGAACTTTACAACCTTTTAATTATTATTTATTTAATATTTTTGTCAGTGTTTCTAATTAAATTTGTTCCCCGTACTACCAACGCTCGTACACGTCTTTACCCGTTAAAAACTTAAAATTACACAAATGAAATATAATATAATACAAACATCATACAAAACTAACATACCTCGGTGTCGACGTCTGAGAATTGATGACTGTACCACGACGTGGGCCCACATATCACCTGTATTGACACGTGGCACGAGTTACATTTTTAGGGTCGTTACAGCGGTATATAAGCCCATTCCATTACCTTTTCTCTCTCATTTCATTCTCTCATTTCACTCTCTCTCTTCAATGATCACAATGAAGGAACAAGGAAGGTTCCAGGGTGTCTTGACGCGAATCGACGCCGAAGGAATAATCGAATTCAATTTCTAAGATGAGAATCGAATTCCCTATGTGTATATCTACGTTTTGGCTGTATTTTCGTTGGTTTTTGTCGCGATGAATTCGGACAATAAATTGGGAAATTCGATTTTTATGTTTAGATTGATTGCGAGTCAATGGGGTGATCAAAACATGAATCGTGAAGTGGTGAAGGTGTTTAGGGAATTTTCTTTTCTGAATTTTGGGGATTTTTGTTGAATTTTGGATATCTCGGAAAATTGGTGGTTTGGTCGAGTTTTGATGTGAGCTGAGGGTGGATTAGTGTGTTGTTAGATGTTTAGTCGAAGCTGGGATAGGCTCGAAGCATGGCGACGCGAAAACCCCTGTTCAGAGGCGTTCTGCAAAAGACGTTGTGGCAACGCCGTGAGTATTCCAGCTCACGGTGTCACCCACGTACTCTTGGGCAGGAGCTTCTGGGGATTATGCCGTAAGGACGCCGCCACGACCGATGAGGTCACGACGTCACTCACGTACGAGTTAGGCAGACGACCTAATCTCCACGCCATGGAGACGCCATCCAAGTCATTGCACACCACGACGTCTCGACGGCGTGTTACTTTTCACAGGGACCAAAATTTTATAAATTTTTTGAAAACTTTTGGGGATCTTTTAGGTATACCAATGGGTCATAATACGACCAAATACCCGGGTAATCGACTCAAATGAGTGAATGAATAAAATTACGAAAAATTGGATAGAATAAGGGTAATTAATGGGAATTCAATTTAAATGTATATTAGGGATTTTGAACAATGACGGGACATGGGAAGTCATAGGAGACGTGTCGGAGGTCCGTTGAGTGCGTACTAGTTGGATTACAGGTAAGTAAACCAGTGAGAACTTTTACACTTATTTTTTTGAGCTTTAATTTGTTGTTATTGCTTTGTTTATCAACATATCTATTGGAATCTCTTTGGTTGAGTGGTTCATTGGCAAGGGAGTCATGGTTACTAAGTATCTGTGATATGAGCTTTTATCTAAACGCTGTTGATATCTCCCAGTTGAGTGTACGCTGGGGGCTTTTATCCGGGTCTATAGATATCTCATAGTCGTAAAGGTTAGGGCTGGTAGGCTGTGTTCTCGTCCTGAACCTAAGTCTTGTAGGTTTTACCTTGACTCAACGACTATTGTTGGGACTCCTTGCTATTCTATTTCGTAACTCGGACACTCACTTTTCGATTGATCTATTTACAGTCTTATACATTTCATGCGTTCCTTATTCCTTTCTTTCTATCAGCATGAATATGGAGTGATGATTATTTATTTCGAAATGTTGTATTATTGTTCTGCTTGGCGTTACTTACTTGGGCTCATCATTCTTGTATTTGACTGAGTGCAGATTTACAATCCAACAAGGGAAGGCACCAGAGTTTAGGGATTTACTTTGAGGACACTAGAGCGCGCCTTTCCACTTGGCTGAGTAGGTGATTTTTGTATTATTATTTATATACGTTGTTTTGAAACTTGGGTTTGGGTATGTGAGAAATTCTGGGCATGTATATCTATTGGGTTGTTCTCCTCTGACTGATCATTTATGATGATATACATATGCGGGGTTTCCACACTTTAGGATGTATTATATTTATATGGTTGTGATTATTTGATTAGTTTGAGTTTTTACTTTCGCTATATTGATGATAACTCACTAATCAATGTTATAAACTTGTAATTAAATGGTAAATGGTAGTATAAGGCTGACTAGTCTTGTGCGACTCATCGAGACGGGCTCGGAATTTCATGTAAGTATAGGCTGGGCAGGGTCCAGTTTAGGTTTGAAAACTGGGGTCGTCACAAGGTGCCATCCGTCGAACCCATTGTGTCGTTCGTTGTTCTGTATAGGGTAGTAGGAAGGTGTTCCTCACTGAGGTCAGAAGATGCTTCCATCTTTCAAGGCGCTGATTACATTTCTAACGTGGTCTTAAATCACTACTTCATTTCTTGTGACCCAAATTGTTCACACCATTGTGACAAAATGAAGCATAAACCAATGATCTACTTTCTTTGCGAAGTTATCCAACCAATCTTCCAAAGAGCATAGAAAGAATTGCGGTGGAAGGTTAGGGACGACATGTTTCCATAACTGAGCAACATGCATTTGGGCAATCTTTAAGCATGTGTAAGGTATTTTCCACCTCAGCGTGACACTATTTTGCAGAGTGGGCTTGGGGAAAGGCCCCTCTGATACTTTGCATTTTCTGTCATCAGTTTTTTATGTCTTGAGCGCCAAAGAAACATTCTCATTTTCAATGGGCATTTCAGTTTCCAGAGCCAATCCCATTTGTTTTCTTGGGGGTAAGGATGGTCTTCCAGGGCCTCATAAGCTGATCTCACAGTGAAAACACCATTAGTATTTGCTCTCCAAATCGGTTTGTCGAGTCCTATATTCCAGGGTATAGGTGTACCTTCAATTATGGCTTTAATTGATAAGGGAATGACAGAGGTTAGTCCCTGGAGATTCCACTGTCGATTGTGACAATGAGGTGCGCAACTAGTATGTCATTTTCTTCCGCTGAGATAATGACCTCGGCATATGGCGTATGCGAGAAGAAGTGCACCAGATGTAGTTCCAAGCTTTGATCGAGCTCCCGTTATTCACTCTCCAGGCTAACCCTTTTAGCGGTCCTCTGGCACCATAAGTAATAGCTTTCCACATAGGCGATGCAGTGCTAATGATCAACACTTATTAGTCGATATTTCTGAAATAGAACAGAGAACCAAAGTGTGGAATCTTGAATCAGCAGTTGCCATGCCAGTTTAGCTAGTAAGGCTAGGTTATATTGCCGCATTGATTTAATTCCTAACCCCCTTGGGCCTTAGGCTTGCATAAGGTGTCCCAACTGATCATGTGTATCTTCCTTCTTTCATCTGTAGAGCACCATATAAATCCCCTATTTAATTTGTCCATCCTATCACATATAGTAAGTGGAAGTTTGGTGCTCTGCATCATGTAAGTGGGTAGTGCAGTAGTAATGGACTGAATAAACATTACTCTACCTGCCATATTCAACATCTTAGCCTTCCACCCTACCATTCGTTGTTCAATCCTCTCCAAAATATAGCGAAAATCCTGGATTTGCATTCTGCCATGTTGTAGTGGAATTCCCAGATATTTACCAAGATTAGATGTTGCACCGATTTGAAGCTGGGCACTCAATTGTGAGGATATAAGTCGATCAACATTACTGGAGAGAAATAGTTTTGATTTTGCCAGACTTATTCTTTTCCTTGATTCCTTGCATAAGTCTTTCAGTATGGTACGTATCAACTGTGCTCGTCGATCATTTCATGGGCAAGCAATAGCAAATCATCCGCAAAGAATAGGTGTGACATACCAATTCCCCCTCTGGCAAGTTTGATAGGCTACCATTCTTTTCGAGCAAACTGCATCTTGAGTTCTATGAGCAAGTCGTTTCATACATATAAATATAGAGATAGTGGATTGCCTTGTCGTAAACCCCTTTGAGGTTGGAATTGGGGGGGTCATCTTACCATTCCATAAATACAGAGAAGCTAATTGTAGAGACACTGTTGGAGATGTTGGGATAGTCCCACATGGACTACTTATAAGTGTGGAGTGTACACTCTATCTTGCCTTGATATTTTTGAGTGAACCCCACTTCACACTTGTAGCCCATACATAAAACTAGACACCATACTCTCCTCACCTTGGATTGAGCCCTTATTATAAAAATTGAACATGGTATCAGAACCGATGGTTGGCTTAATTGCCCATTGTCCAAGGGCCTTGTAGACATCCAACAAAAATGGTTGATTGATGTTCTGCGGTCAAGCCCGAGTTGGACTTGAGGAGGGAGGAGTGTTGGAGATGTTGGATAGTTCTACATGGACTACTTATAAAGAAAAAAGAAGGGTCATAAGTGTGGAGTGGACACTCCATCTTGTCTTGGTATTTTGGAGTGAACCCCACTTCACATTTGTAGCCCTTACATAAAATTAGTCACCACACTCTCCTCACCTTGAATTTGACCCTTATTATAAAAATTGAACACACGCCACATTATGAGGTTAATCAGTTTGGCCGGAAAATTGAAGTACCGCAGCGTATTATGGAGGAATGGCCATGACACGCGATCATACGCCTTCTCAAGATCAATCTTCAGCGCCATAAGTGAGCCCCTTCCTGTTTTCTTCTTCATCACATGCATTACCTACTGAGCCCCTTCCTGCTTCCATATATATTTTTATGAGTATGCTATATAAATATTAAACAATCTCAAAAAAGTAATGATAGTTAGATTTACGCATTGAAAGACTCTTACCGAAGGGGCACCGTGACTGAGTATTTGACACTTTTAAGACTTTGAAGTAGTTGAAGTCATTGGGCTTTGGACAATGGACGGATTGAATAAGGAAGAAAATTTAATTTAATTTAATTTTCTTTTTTTGATAAAAACAATTTTTTTCTTACTAACGGTTTGTTTTGCCTTTATTATAATTCAAGTAATGGGCTTTTATTACCTCAAATGCTATAGTGAATGATAAATAACTAAATAAATTTGATTGCTTAAAGAGAAAATGAATTTGCAATAGAGTTGCACTATGTGCACCTCGATATCCTCTCAGGGCAATCCAACTTTTTTTATTTATTTATGTTGGTTCCAAAAAAAAGTGACACATTTGCCTTGGGTGCTCAGAGTAATCGATTGGGTGTTTACCGGGGTGCCCTGAGTAATCGGTGGGGCGCCCATAGCATGACACTAACTGATATTACATTTTAGGTCTCGATAGAGAATGACCAAACCTATAGTCTCGGACATACGTAACCAAGACATAGGTTGTATTTTTATTTTATTTTTTATCAGAAAGAGGTATCTATTAATATTGTCAAAAAATTTACAAAAGAGTTGGTGGGGAATTTTGTTTCCTCCCCCATTGATGTAAATATTTTCAACATGGAAGGAATCCTTCCCCACTGCCCACCAATCACAAAAACCATCACAGAACCCCAAAGCATTCATCATTTCCCAATCTTCCAGCCCCTCCTACCACATACCCATCCAACACAAAATATACAAATGTTTCTTTCCCAACATCAACCACCACACCTTTCCTTTCGCCTATAGAGACCTCTTAGTTCGATCATCTCCCGGGGTTTGGAGTGTGGGTTGGGTGCACTACCCTATCGGCTAAACCGATCACGGGCAATGCCCAGTTGGCCCTCCCCAACCCAAGCACTCCAACCCGTAGAACCCTTTCATTGATATATGAATCGACCCACATCCATATTGGGATAGTCACAGCCGAGCAAAAGTGCGCCACACCGACACAAACATACCAAGGCAACAACAGTAAGAAAATAAAACCATGCTTACCGAAATTTGTCCCAATGATCGACCAAGTCCGACCATCTCCACACCTTGAATTCCTTGACCGACATAGGTTGTTGTATTAGTTAGTGTCGATCGAGACATACTGGGCACAAGGCCACCAAGATCACTTGTATAGTCTCGGTGGTTACCCATTGAATTGGGTGTTTGACTACCTTATTTAGATGTCGGTCGGTCACCGACACTGTAATACGAATCTCGACAAGACATGATCGAGACCACTTTAACATGTCTTGGGTAGTGGGGTGCTTTGCTTCACAAACTAGAGGCATTTTTGTAAGAGTTCCAAAATGCCCTGATAAATTGTCGAGGTGCCCTGATCAATAGGGTGCCTTGAGAGGATACTGGAGTGGACATAACGCGACTCTTTGCAATATGAATTTCAAATTCACAAGTATTGCAAGGAAGCAAGCTTGATCAGTGTGGTCTCAAAGCCACACAAGCAAAATAATATATCAACTTGAATATTCCACAAGAGTTTATAGTGCAATGGTAAAAAATCTCTATTTAGCACAATATATATTATAACCCTTTTGAAGATGTGACAACCTTTTTCTTAGAAAAAAAATTACGACGCCGGGGATTACTTTAACTATTCTCTAAGAAACACACTGTATTATATATAAATGATAGGCAATATTTGGAAAAAAAAATAAAAGACTCAACTTATATTTGATAAAAAAAAGACAAATGATGAAGTCCAAGAATCAGCTTGTAAATTCTTGGAAAAATATGATGGAAAGATATGACAGGATGGCATTTTAGTAATTTTCGCGAAGTTTGGGCGTTTGATTTTTGACGTTCCGAGGGCATGGGTTTATTGGAAACGGCGTGGAGATCACAACACACAGCTATGCTGTGATTACGACGTTTTTCGGCGAAATTCCATCATTTCGCCCTCCGAAACGACAATTTTACTATTTTTGGAAAGTTTTATTTCGATTATAACTCTCATTAGGAATTTCCGTTTTTATTGCCGTTTGCGGCGTTTGTTTCTATTTTTCGTCTAGTTTTTAGTTAGGGCTTTTTGGACTTTTTACTATTTTTGGAAAATTTTAAGGTTTCGCTATTTAAGCGATCTATTGGGTGTAATTCGCAGTTTTTGTTGAAATAAAAGAATTTTTGAACTTTGACTTAAGTTCTGACCTAGATCGAGTTGTTCGTGGATTCGTTCAACTGATTTAGAAGATCTCCGCTGCGTTAACAAACCTTTTTTGAGAGAAGAAAAAATGGCTCAAATTAAACTTATTATTTCAAATAGGTTATATGTGAACGCTTTTAAAAAAAAAGGTTATGTGAATAGTTAGTAGGTCTAAACCACTCTATTAAAGCAACGACTAATTAAGTGTCGAAAAATTTATTTCATATAGCTTAGCCGAACTTTACACAAAATTGAGCACAATAGAAGAGTTTGATCCATGTCTCAGATCCCAATTAATTTGGGACTGAGGCTATGTTGTTGTTATTATTGTTGTTGTTGTTGTTGTTGTAGTAGTAGTATAGCTTAGCCGAACTTTGACATCTTCGCGATACATTGCGTAACTTTATCGTATTGTGATATATTTGGTGACATTCTCAATCCCTAGAACCTAACATGGGCTACTTTTCCTCTTGCAATAAAAACAATTAACTCAAAAACATCTCAACAACATATTTACACCAAAACTCGCTCTCAACATGTTGAACGGAGAGTTGAATTCACTATCAAAATCTGTTTTTGATTGCGGGTTCATTGCAATGAATTTCTTAATAGATTTTTTTTTACTTTATTGGAATTCGAACCAACGACATCTCCTCAAACATTGTCTTTTAATAAGTGTCACTTCGTCCATCTCAATTGAGAACTTTAATTTAACAAAATTCTTAATAGACTTTAATTGAAGAAGAATGTTGTATTATTAATACAAATTTTAATTTTGTATTTGCACTTTTGTTTATTGTCATGAGTTTCAACATTGTAGAGAACAATCTTTAATTGTCAAACTATTTTAATTTCAAAAAAAAGTCAAATTAATGACATTTTCTTTGCACAAATAGGATTAGCGAATCAATGTACTTGATTTTATGTCTGGTCTTGTATTGAGCCATAAATGATTAACGAAATTTTGATTTCTCTAAAAAAAATACAAATTTATAAAAATTAATATCTAATTAAAGAGTTATTTTTTACTAGCAAGATCAAACTGGTAATCTTCACACTTAATCAAATACCAGTAATCTTCGCAATTAAGTAAGATTTGAATGGTAAGAAACTCAATTTCTCTTGAACAAAGTTTTAGTTTTGAGTCTTATGGATCAAGCAAATTGCGTTGAGAGGACCACCTCATGTATAGAGACTGACAATACCTTAACATAGATTAGTCAACATAATTGACGTCAGGGAAACAAAAAAATATATAAACTTAGTTTTCGACTAATTTTTTTGGTCATAGTCAATCATCAATTATCAATGATAAATAACTCTTTTTTTTGACAAAAGTATAAAAAACTTGTAAAAATGAGAAAAAGAAAAAATTAAGGCCAAATAAAGGAGAAGAATCAACCTTGGAGACCCACAAGTGGACTGTTTTTAGCGACACCGGCGCACACTAGCAAGTACAGACTCTCGTACGCTTTTGACGCTTGTTCTTCGTCAAGCGAGCGCATAGACTTACCTTCCAAGCTAAAATTCCCAATTCTTCAACTCCATCAGATCAAACACTCTGATCCCTAGAAATGATGAACCGATTCTGAAGAGCTCGAGCGATCGATCGATCAGTCGATCATGGCGAGGAACTGGTGCGATTTCCGAATTCTTCTCCTGGTCGCCGCAGCCGCCTTCATTTACATCCAGGTTTGGCCTTTGTTTTGAATTCAATGACCTAATATGTGCTTTTTTCATGAATTACTACTACTCTCCATTCCCTAGCTAGCTAGGTTTCGTTGTTTTAATTCCAATTCGGTGAGCTGTTGATTTCGGATCCTTTTGAGGACGCTTAGGTAAATGCGTCGGAAGATCAGTAAGGATAGACGAAAAAGTACGAAGATTCAAAGAAAAGTAAGAGTAGCGTGTTTTGGACACGTTTAGCAATTATATGCAAATGCTCGAGGTAGAAAACTAGATGTGTTAGAAACAAAAGGAAATCCAAGGTATGGCAGTATACCTAGGGCTAGGATAAATTGGGATGTGTTATAATAAAAGATGGAAAGATTACCAAATCATATCATCTGCAACATTAAATCGGGCATAAGAAAACATCACGGACATGGTTCGGATCCATGTAGTGATTTGGGATTTCTTGTTTGTGTTTTGCCTTGATTTATTAGGCTTTGGATTCGTGAAAGAGTGGTGAGTATCTAAGATGTTTTAGAAGTCGAAAAAAGAGATGGAGTGAATAGAAAAGTAGTACTTTGGAGAAAGATCTTAGAGTCTATAGGCTTTAAGTTGAGTAGGACCTTAGATTGAACACATGCATTGTGAGCTCACATATAGTAGAGATCGAAATAATGTAGTAAAATAAGGGGAAGTAGAAGGTGAACCATTTTTTATGTTTATGATCAATGGCACAAAAAGATGATCATATTGAAGACGACATTACTTATAGAATTCAAGTTGGATGGAAGAAGTGAAGGAGTGCAATAGGTGTGAAATGTCACCTAAACGTTCTTGTTGAGCTAAAAGGAAAATTCAATAGGACCGCAATTAGACCAGCTGTGTTTTACAAGAGTTAATATTGGGCGGTAAAGAAACAACACATACCTAAAATGAGTGTAGCGAAAATAAGGATTGCAATGTGTCAAGGTGATCTCGAGGTGGTTTCCCAAACCTAGGCGAGCTGTTGCCTAGATGGCGCCTAGGCAATGCCTATGTGGCCAAAAAATATATTTATTTGAAGGTCCTTGAATAATTATTCATCTAATTAGGGGTTGTTAATTGCCCATTAGTCATTATGATTCATATTTAACATATATTTCAATGATACTATTAAGCCTTACAATCCTTATTTAACTCTAACTATGTCAAGATTTTGTTGTTTAGTAGGTATTTATATTATCAAACTTAGTTTAATCAACCCTTTCAACTTTCAAAAAATTATTTAGAAGGACATCGCGTGCCTAGACTACCTAGACTACCACCTAAGCGATTATGCTCTAAAACACCTAGGCGATGGGTGACGCCTTGTAATCACTGAGTGGAGATGATGATGCTTAGGTAGATATGTGGTAATACCCGTAATGATAGAACAAGAAATATGGAGATTGAAAGGAAAGTTGGAGTAGCACCAATTGATGTAAAAATTATGTCCAAAGACGACTAGCAATTGCAAATGCCCCAATTAGAAAACTAGACATAATGGAATTGAATAAACTCGATGGTATATGGGTAGATCTAAATTACCTTGGGATGCATTAATTAGGAAAGAATTAAAGGATTATGAAAACACACCATCAAGGGCATTAAATTGAGAAGTGTGGAAAATTTCGATCAATATAACCGATCTCAACTAACTTGGAGATTAAGGCTTTATTGTTGTTGTTGTTGTTGTTGGTAGTGGCGGTGAATGTCTAAGAGTTTTTGTTTAGCGTAGGACAATGCGAGTTCACAGTCACTGAGCTGTAGCATTCCTCAATTGTGTTCTGATAAAACCAAAGAAAACATGAGTTTTTGAAATTCACTATACTCTGATTTTCATTATTGCATACTCTTGACAACCCATTGATGTTCTGGAGAACCTTTTCGTGGACTGAAGTTGATGACCTTGGGACTTGTTCTTTCAATGGGATATTTAAGTGAAACTTTTACAACAGTGTTGATGGGTCATTTTTCTTGTTCAAGCTTGTAAATTTGGTTTACTGATTCGTATATCTTTTTGGTGTTCTTGGATACTAGTTTCCCATTTCCCTTTTTGAAAATTGAAGATTGCATTTCCTTCTGTTTCTTTCCCTTAGATGCGGCTTTTTGCAACACAATCAGAGTATGCTGATCGACTTGCAGCTGCGGTATGTTTGTAATGTTTGTTTTCCACCTCCCATTTACTTACATTGGCAGCGAAAATATGTTATTCTTTCTGTTTGAGCTGTTCTTGTATAACCGTGGTATAGGATATAATGCATCAGAACACTTGTCAGATCTTGGAAAAACCATATTTTCTTTATCTTGTCTGAATTAAAACATGCCATTGTCAGATACGTTCCTTGGTAAATTTGATTGGGTGACTTCAATCATCATGATTGCAGTTTTCTTTCTCTTATAATTCAAGAATCTCTTTGTTACCATTGGACGCTTTGAAGCCATTCCTCAAAATGCATTTTCTGCATGTCCTAAATGAAACTTAAGATCATTCTTTTGTCTTCGTTTTATCTTTACAGATAGAATCTGAGAGTCACTGCACGAGGCAAATGCGGTCGTTGATTGATCAAATAAGCATGCAACAGGGTCGAGTTGTGTCCCTTGAAGGTGTGTCCTGTGGCCATTCACATTCCAACATTATTATCTAATGAATTATACTTTTTCTCAATCAAGTACTTTGCTTAGTGTATTATATGATACTAGTTTGCGTAATCAGGATCACTGTGGACTTTTAATATCAGCAACTAATTTTATCTAGTATCGGGTAGCTGACTTCTGAACTGAAGATTAAGGATAGGTAATAGTTATTCTTTTTCTATTGCTTTTATCTTGTGGAGTAAGAAATAGGTACTATACAAAATCAACAGATGAAAGTGATCAAAAATGGGGGGTTGAAATGCAAGGTTGGTTTTAAATCATATCAATATCTGCGAGCCATGAATGAGCAGCAAGTGAAATCTTTTAATCCTAGCTATCAACAAATAGATCAAGCAAGGTTTGACCTTGTAAGAAAAACTAAATGTATTTGGATAGTTTTAGGGCTTTACATGATTAAACCAAATATGGGATATTTCTGTGAGGGACCTCAATAGCTTAGCAGGGATATGATTGCATTCTGCGGCTTTTGCCATTGGCATCACTTTTTATTAAATCTTCTTTGTTATGCTTGTTTGTTTATTTATTTTCTTTTTTTTTTTGGATAAAAATGATCATTGTATTAATTATACTATGATGCTTGCTGCATAAGATGTGAACAAGCAGTTCACCCTCATTAGTTGAACTAAAAGAAATTAGCTTTTAGTTTTTACACATACCGGATAATTATACTCTATTAAAGGCCTTTTCCATCGATGACTATTAATACTCCTTGTAATGAATTATCACCCATTTGTCCTCATTTGACTCCACATGATCAATTATTGTTTTATTCATTTCTATTCAGAATTTCAGATACACTAGTTTACTGTATAAGAATGAAATACTCTGTTCCAAAATACCTTTCTTCTGATGTCAAAATCATCTAATCATACCAACAACCCTTTGGTCTGAGTGGTAAGGGATTTGGTTCCCCTCAAGCGAGGCCTCGGTTTCTAGTCTCATAGATGGTCCAAACTGGTTTGGAAGGGCTACCCCCATATGGGGTTTGATAGTGTCTGAGCGTTGATCAGTCGGTGCGGTTAACGTCGAATATCACATGATGAAAAAGTCTTCTAATCATATAACATTCTGAACGTTTTTCTGATATTTGAAGTATCCAAAGATACATTCATCTCCCCGAGCGTGGATTAGTTGGGGCATTGTTTTGTGGTCTTTTTATTTGATGAGAGCTCATAATTACTTTTAATAAGCTTTGCCTATAGGATTGTTGTTCAATGAGAAATCTCCGCATACAATGAAAGCCATTTCTTTTTCTTTTAATTTTTATTTCAAAGTTACCAACCATAGTGCTCCTTTTTTCTTCAATATGCTAGCCTTTCCCCATCAAGATGCTAAGATTTTGGATGGGGAAAATAAGTCCTGTGAGGCTTTGTCTAGTGACGTGAAATATGAAAAGATTCTTCGAGTGGCTGTGATTCAAATTGAACTTCGAGATAAACATACAAATGTCGTTGGAAATTTATCCACTTCTTCATATCAAACTTCAAAGACAACCAAATTCTGAGAAGGAAACGTGGAGAGAATTTACTTTAGGGCGAATCATGGAGAACATTGGTCCTTTGTTGAACTTTATCCAAACTTTATACTCTTTTTAATCTCCATCATTGTCCAATCAAAGATTTTCAGCCCCACCTATGAAATCCAGGATTTAGGAGGAACTATGGGGACCATGAAATAGCTACTAAGGCCTATTGTTGCAAACCTAGAGGGAATCAATCTCAGATCGCATAGGTCTGATTACAGTGAGTGACAATAGATTTTTTTTATTTTTTATTTCTCTTGCAATACTTTCTATAAGTATTGTGGTCAACCTTTTCTCTCTTCCTTTTTTTACCTTCACCATTTGTGGAAAAGTCAAATTGGGTGTTGCTTGCTATTGGGAAGATTAATACTATGGATAGTAGTATCCAAAGAAGAAGGCTAATCAGTTGCTTGTCCCAGTAGTGGTGCATATTATGTCGAGAACATAGTGGGACAGAAAGTCATGTATTTAATTCCCAATGATGGAGAGCAACACTGGACAAAAGTAACGAGAATGTGGCATCTCTCACTATTCATTGGTTTATTTCTTGATTTTTTTCAGGTTATTCCTTGAAATTAAAGTATGATTTCTGAAGAAAAGGAATTAAATGTGGAGTCTAAATTGGGAAATTATCTGTCATGATGGATTGTTAATTTGTTATGGTTGTTATCAAGAAGGCATTCAAAGGATTGCATTTATTGGACACATGTTGGTGTTGGAATTGGAATGTGAATTTTCTTGGTGAGGAACTGCTAATACTTTGTTATTGTAATTAATATTTATTTGTTTGTTTTTAACACCAGTTTATTGGTTCTTATAAAATTTATTTATCATATTTTCATCATCATCTTCTTTTTTTTGTACTCATTCTTAAGTTGGTGCTTTAGCTATTTGGACTTAATGACTATGTCAAATATTAATAAATGTTCTTCACTATATATTGTGGTTGTGACTCGTAAAGGTAGGTTTTTTCATCTTTTGGTCATCCTAGCTAGAAAATAATGTGCAGCTATGGTGATCTGTTCTTTATTAATGATTATCCTGCTCTGTCAGATGAAAAGAAAGTCAGAGACCTCGAGTGCAGCCAACTGAAAGCTCTTGTGCAAGAACTTGAAAGTACGTACCTGACTTCTTATGCATGATTTCTCTAGTCTGATACTTGTGTGCACTCCTGTTAATTTCTACTCAATCAATCGCCCTGCCAATTTCTTTGTTCCTGTTTGATTTGTGCTGTCCCTTTTTCATTGATGTTTATATGACATTATTTACTGTTACATCATGCTGTCGAACTATATGGAACAAAAAATGTATATTTCTGGCAGGCATCACTGATATGATATTTACAGAGCATAGTAGTGTGTGTGGAACTTCTTTTTCCCAGACATTACGTTCACAGCATTATTGGTGCTTAGATTGGAAAGAAATATTAGTATTTTTGAGAATAAGGCTGCAGATTGGCAGACCATGTGGCAATTCTCTCTATGGTTCTA
This sequence comes from Stephania japonica, assembly GCA_039657345.1. NCBI lineage: Eukaryota > Viridiplantae > Streptophyta > Magnoliopsida > Ranunculales > Menispermaceae > Stephania > Stephania japonica. The sequence goes on from CM077562.1 coordinate 12,690,166, forward strand.
GATGGGTTTCCATTAGTGAACTTGTAAAGGTTATAACACGCAGAATGATTGAGGAACTGGCACATGTTTATGTAAAATTTCCAAAATTCTGTTAGTGGACTGGCTGGGATGTTGTAATAGTATCCCGCATTCATATTTTTTTCTTTTTAATATTTTGAAAGAATATAGATGGAGAATCTCTAATCCTCTTGGTCTTTGTACAGTAAATATTATATCTTTAATACAATGTTCAGTTTTTTTAATACCATTTCCTTTCACAATTTCTCAATTCCTTATTTTCTACTGAACTCAATAAAGCTTTTTCGTTTGTCATCGTGCTTGACCGCATGATTGTTTAATCCACTCAACTCTACCAAGTTTCGTTTCTTCTGCCATATCATCCATCGTAACTGTTTATATCCTCAATGTCTCTCCACCTTAGCTCGCTAATTTTATGGTTTTTTTTTTCAGTTGTCTCTATTAATTATTATTGATTGATATTCTACAATTCCTTGCTGAGACATGTAGTAGATTTGTTTATGAACTTTAAGTACTTTTATTGTGTCTCGCTCTCACATTTAATCTTTTATTGGTATTCCTACTGTCTCTGGTATATTACGCTTAATTTATTGGAAAGATTACAAATTTCTCTCTGATGTTTGTCATAGTATGCACTTTATTCCCTGTATTATCAAAGATATGCACTCTAATCCTTCTTAGACCTTCTGGAAATTTTAGGGTTTAGGGTTGCGATGATCTGGAAAATTTTAGGGTTGCGCTTATCTGGAAATGAACCACTAACGTCATCAATACAACTTTAGTATAGAGTATTCTAACTGTTATTTGGTTCTGAAAATTTTAAAAATAGGCATTTTGAGCGATGATAATGAGATATTAGAGGAATTATAGTGCATACTTTTGACAGAGACTGCATTGCATTTCATGGCGAACTTCAGGGGGCTATTTGTAATTTCCCCCCTAATTTATAGTGCCTATTATCTTCATTGCATAGCACTCTGCTTCATAAAACCATGGCTAGTTAATAAGAATCGTATGAATTTTTTTCCTGCTTCTTCTGGATGCACCAATCGTAGAATAACCCATAACCACTTCTTGAACTCAACTTGCTTTAAATGTCTGAGCTAGACCATTATCTTATATCTCACTCTGAAAATTCACAAAGATGTTAAGATTTCAGGAACTTATTGTAATATCTACATTGAATTGGAAACAAAATTTTCTTATTGTTGCGGCAAACAAATTTAATGCTAATAGGTTTCATCACTAATCACATTTCTTGGAATGAAAGCGTAAAATCTCACAATTGAATTTTCTTTGGTGCACTCTGTTGAAAAATAGATGTGAAACAACAGAGGAAAAAGTTCAGTGTTACTTGTACTTTTGCTGTGTGATGCATCCACAACATTAGAACAAAGCAGAGATCTACGTCCATCTCTAACTTTTCATGATCTTCCAGGCTCCACCATTATTGTAAATAAAATAGTATTTTAGCCCTTATGTCCATTGAGGGAACAAGTTATATATGCCCCCTTTAAATGCTTGTTTACCTTCTTTGGCATGGCCTTGATTTTGCCTCATGTAAAAAAGCTTGTGGGTTGAAATCTCCTGCCTTGTGTTAGCCACGAGGTTTACCTCCCACTTGAGGAACTGCCTGTTGGATTACTCATATCTGGTGTGTAGGTGAGAGTGTGCAGGCCCTCACCTGTCTTATAGTTTTTCATCTAAAAGAAAATCTCTATGCAGAATAAATTGGAAGCTATTGCTATCCTCAAATTGTCCCGCTGTATAACTAGTCAAGGACCTGTGTATTGTTGGTTAGAGAATTTACTTATAGTGTAGATAAAAATTTATACTTTTTTATGTTACAATTTCTCTTTCCATACATATGCATAGGATGATCTTTTGAAATGCAGCAATCAATTTTTTGATTAGAAACTTTTCTTTTCAACATGTAATAGCTCCTTGTGAATTAGTTGGCTAAATGTTTGCTTTATTAATGCAGAAAAAGGCTTGGAGAGAACAGTTGACAAATTACAGGTAGCTGAACGAAAAGTTGCTTTGAAGAAAAATTGTCTTTAGAAGTTAGAATAGTTAAAATATCTTTTCATTTCTGCAAGTTGTATCAGGTTCCAGTAGCGGCAGTTGTGGTTATGGCATGTAATCGTGCAGATTATCTGGAAAGAACAATTGAGTCCATTTTAAAGTAAGAACTTGAACATCTTGGCATTTTACTTAAGCCTTGACAGTATTCTTTCTTTCCTGAGATTACCATGTTTTCTTCTTGCCTCTAAATCTGCGATGTTATGTATAAATATTGCTTCTAGATATCAACAACCTGTTGCTCCAAAATTTCCAGTTTTCATATCCCAGGTATGAAACTCAAAACTTATGCTGTATGTTTTTTCCAAAGTAGTTGTTATCAAGTGCATACAGAAAATTGTTTTTTTTTAATGTGGGAGTGAATAGAGGTAATGTTATACTTCTTTCCCAGGATGGAGCTGATGAAAGAGTTAACCACAAAGCGTTGAGTTACAACCAGCTGAACTATATGCAGGTAAATTATGAGTCATTCTTTTTATGGCTCTCTTCACCAAAAGATGAATGCTGTATTGTATACTGAAGACGATAAAAAAGTATTGTATACTGAAGTCTTATAATGAGGTGTATCTTGTCCTTTTTTGTACTCTTCACGGTATATCTCAAATTAATTTGCTGGAAGGTCTAATCAGTTATAACTTCTCCTTCTGATTAATTTATGGTCCTGCTTATATGCTTTACAATAATTGCTCAAGGAGGCATGTCCTAACCCTAGCCCCACTAGCTACCTACATCATATCCATTTGTTTGTGCAATGCACTAGATATTATGCTTAATGGTGAGATGAAATATTTGAGTGATTGTTGTGGAATTCGTCTTACAAGACTTGCCTGTTTATCCAAATATATTTTTGTGATTTGTTGTTCAGTAAATTAAGGCGTACCAATATTTTGATGAACAGTTCTTCTAATACTGTTAGGCAACGGCTATTCGGACCCCATTTTTTGCTTCTTTTACCCCCACCCTTGTGAAATTACCCAACTACCCCTCCATATAAAGAGTTTTTATCACGCATATCCCAGTCGCCCCACTCACGCATACCCCAGTTACTCCTTTCTCCAATTGCACTCTTAACACCAATCCAACTCCGACGAAATCCAAGCGAAACCCTATCAATTTGATGTCGTAGGTGCATTCTTCATCTCTTTTTGTGTTGATTTTGTGGTTTTTTGGGTTTTTTTTCTTTCCTTTTTTAAGTCGGTATTGTTTGTGGTTTTGTTGTTGGGTTTAGGGCTTCGATTTGGGGCTTGAATCTTGTATTTTGGGTACAAAGTTTTGATGGAATCGAAAATATCAAGCGATTCCGAGCAAAACCCTCTATTTTTTTATTATTTTCATGTATTTTTTAGGAGTTTTGAAAAAATTCTTGTTCGTTCTTGTTGCTCGTGGGGTTCGGACGCACAGGGCCAACAACTCTTATGAGGTGTCGGCCCCGGGTCTCGGTTGGATTCCTTCCTCACCTACTGAGACTGAGTTTTCTTCGCAATCTCGATCGAATCCGACAGTCACCTCTTTAGAGGTCTCGGTCAGATTCAACCATTACCCCTTTAGAGATCGCGGTCAGAGTCGGCCGATACCTTTTCAGAGGTGTTGGCCCTGTGCGACCGAACCTCACGGGCAACACTTTTTTCGCTTCTAGAACACATTGCGACCACATCCGACCTTGTTCAATGAAAAAAAAAACTTCTACTACACTTGGTGACGTAGTACAAGTGCTCTACAATGACTAAAATTGAGAAAGGGTGTTGGGGTGAGGATGAGGATGATGGGGGTGAACAAGGGTATTTTTGGAATTTTGAAAAAAATTTGGGGGTGAAGTAAGTAAAAAGTTGGGTAAATGAAGTAAAAGATTCAAAAATGGGGTACAAGAAGCAAAAAGTGGGGTTCGAATATTAACCCCCACTTTCCTGGGATATTGGTCATTGCCATCACCTAGTGATTTATGTTCATTACGTTTTCCTGGGAAATGTAAGTCTTTCATATACTTAGTTTCCTTGTTTATTAACTTGGTGCTCATCGATTTGGTGTCTTCTGAATTTCATAGACAGAAGGGACTATCCATGGTTGTTTGGCGTAGTTGAAGTGGTCAGAGGATTCAGTTGGTTTTGTTAAGCTAATTGGCTGAGTTTGTCCTTTGTATCTTTTCTTGTTTGGTTGTGAGATTTCAGGTGACATTGAATTGCAGTCAGTGATCGATTGATATGAAATTGTTTCTATTGTTGTTTTGTATGCCTTCCGTGTGCACACATTTCTCCTTAGTGTGCTGCATTTGTAATTGTACTTGGGTTTTTTCTGGATGAATTAATGTATGGTCTTGATTATTATTTTGATAAAATTTGCACAACTGAGCAATCAAACTTCGTAGCCATTCTGTGAAATATTGACTCCAGAACTTATTGCAGCATTTGGATTTTAGACCGGTGCATACTGAAAGGCCTGGCGAGATAATTGCATACTACAAAATTGCAAGTAAGGGCTTCTATCTTTTCTTTTCTTCTCCCTTCTCTTTATTTTTAGTTAGTCGTTCTTACTAAATGCATGTTTGTTCCAGGTCACTACAAATGGGCACTGGATGAACTATTTTACAAGCATAATTTTACCAGAGTAATTATTTTGGAAGGTGCAAAATTTCTTTTGAAATATTTGTGCTTCATATGGTAACCTCTTCATGGAGGGTAGTGAACTTAGTAGATTCTCTTGGTCAAAACAGATGATATGGAAATTGCACCAGACTTCTTCGACTATTTCGAGGCTGCTGCCAATCTCCTTGATACTGACAAGTAGGTATTTTGGGTAAATTAAATTATAAAGTGGGTAAAATACAAAATGCCCCCTGAGGTTTGATGAAATATGCACTTTAGTTCCTATGTTTTTATGAATATGCACTTTAGTCCCTCTAGTTTACTCTTGGTTAAGCAAATCATTCTTGAAAATCCTTGAGTCAAAAATGTTATTATTATATTACTTTTTGATGATGCGGCAATTTTGTTCTATCAATAATACCCTCGAGGTTTTACATATTTTTCATATCTAAAAATAATCTACTTTAGTCTATTTATGTGTATTTTAGTATTTATGTATATATTTATTTATTTGTGCTATAATACATCCATAAGTTTTGAATTAATAAAATCACAAGTGTGAAACCAAAAAATAATAATCCAAATGCAAATATATTTATCATTTAATAATAATAAATTGATAAATCATGTTTAATAAAATGGCTTAACAACCAAAATAATCCACGTTGATTTTTACCATGAAATGAATAAATATATAAAAATTGTTGTACAAAAAAGTAAAAAATTATTAATTAAATTCCTAATTTACACCATTTTATATATTTTTTTGAAGAAACAATATTCTATAATTTGTTAATAACACACACAAAATATCATTAAAGCTATAAAAATAAGTAAATTAACACTAAAAATAATTGTTAATTAATTAATAAGAATGTGTAAATCCAACACAAAAAGTTTGTTCCAATAATTATTTTTATATTAGAAAAAGCTTAAGTGAGTAGTAAAGAAGTGTTGGGTTTATTTATTTATTTTTTTAAGAAAAAGTGTTGGGGTTTAATTAGTTGTAGTGTTTGTCTTTTTGTAGAAGTACTTTTGTCTTTTCACCTTAACTCAACCATGATTAGACAAAGTTTGAAGGAGAGACCAAAGTACATATTTTTTAAAATACAGGGACTAAAGTGTATATTACATCAAATCTCATGGAACATTTTGTATTTTACCCTTATAAAGGCCATGATAATCACAATCAACATTGTTGGGTTAACAAGGAGATGAATAAACAGTTCTTGGTGAAATTCGATCTTCTTGGCCAGTCAGATTATTGTTTAAATCAACCTTTTTAATCTTTGACTCAATAAAATATGGTATATTTAATCCAATGTGCACATCACTTCAAATAGCAAAGAAATGTTAATCTGAGGGTCCTTTTTGGTGATAATGATCTTGACCTGAGTAAAAATCCTTACTCATCATCTCCTTGGAGGTCCTTTGAGCATATCTTATTTTCTTCTGTTAAAGGAGATTATTTTGACAAAAGAAAGCTATTTATCACCACCTGTGTGATTATGTGTTTATTGATGCCATTCTTTTCCAACTGTGCAAGATCTGAACGATTTTTTAATCTTTTCATGTTGTGATATGTTTAAAGAACCATAATGGCTGTTTCTTCATGGAATGACAACGGACAGAAGCAATTTGTGCATGATCCCAGTAAGTTTTTAATTTTTATATGATGAAACCACTGGATCTTATTTTGTCTGTTCTTATAATGCGTCATCAATTAGTTGAGATGACAACAATGCGTACTACATAAATTCAGACTGTTGCCAAGCTAGAGTCGATTACTTCTGAATTCTCAGACAATCATTCATGTTAAACTACTCAACTTAACAAAGCCTTTTCCAAACTGAAATGGATGAAACTATTATAATTTTCCCTGCTCATCAATGTTCCGTTTTTTGCCCTCCAATCCTGTTTTGTCTTCCTTTTTTTGAAAATATTATACTAATTTCTTACAGAAGTGCAGAATTTATGTATTTACTGAATAAGGATCATCTTTTAGCTTGTTTATATGCCTCAGTGTTTAATCTGTTCTCTATGAGAGTTGGATCGAATCATCAAAACTAGATGCAAGACATAAACTAACTTTCGTGGAGGGGTCTTACCTCTAGCAGCCTACCTTGCCCTTGTAAAATTAGCTCAGTTTTATATTAATTGAGAAGCATTCACTGGAACTGTCTTTAATCTTTGTAAACCTTGTCTTTATTTGGGTTGTGCTCTCCTCGGGCTAAACATAGTCTTGTTAAAATTTTCTAGACTGGCAATTCCAACCTCTATACTCTCTTTTTTGATGAATAACCTCTATAATTTTATTATACAATATTTGATTTTCTAAGTACTAAAGAAATTATTCAATTTGCTTATTCAAGGCTGGCAAAGGTTTGGCACTAAGTTGATCCAATTATTTCATTTTCGCATTGGAAGAACAAGTGACGTTGTGCTTTTTCTAAAGTGTTAAACAAATTTATCCTTATCTAACAAGAATTTGGATACTTTCTGCAGAAACGCTTTACCGGTCTGATTTCTTTCCTGGTCTTGGATGGATGTTGACAAAATCTACATGGAATGAGCTTTCACCAAAGTGGCCTAAGGCATATCCTTTGTTAAATATCGTTGTTTTAGCTGTACATGATGTTCTTACTAGTGCTTTCACTTAAACTGGGTTCCTTAACAAAGAATTACCTACTGGGATGATTGGCTGAGATTAAAAGATAATCGTGGAGATCGCCAGTTTGTTCGTCCAGAAGTGTGCAGGACGTACAATTTTGGTGAAGTTGTATGTTTGGATCTTCTTTATTTCCCAAACTGTTCTATCCTTAACTGTTACATTCTGAATTTTGAACCATTTAGTGTTACGCTGCTTTGTGTTTATATATATATATATATATATATATGTATGTATGTATCGTATTTTTGTGAGTGCTAATGTCATTGAAAATCCATGGTTATTAAAATTAGAAACAGGGAAACTTTCGAAGAAGTCCCTGTAAAAAACATAATAAAAATAGTGAAGGGTATAGATGTTAACCCACAAAAGGTTGTCAAAGGGGCCTTAGTTTGAGTAGGTGTCAAAATAACGTCCTTGGATTATGTGCATTAGTCATGTCAAATTCTTTGAGAATATTTAGTAATATTATTCTTCAGAAGTAAGTCAAGACTCTACTTTAACTTGAAGCAGCATAGATTGCATGGTCATTGACATCACTAGGATGTGTGATGCAAAAAAGAAGGAAAAAAGAGGAAAAAAGCCAGAAAAGTGAGTTTAATGTCCTGTTGTGATTTTCTTAAGATCTTACTTCTCTTCTTAGCAAGTTGATTTGCGTTGCAAACTCTTTGTTACAATTGAAGCCTTTCTACATATTTATAATTTAGCTAAACTTCATTTGACTGCTGGATCTTTGTTTTATAAAACAAGGCTTTATAGTTTAGGCAGAATTTCACTTAGTTTACTTACCGTTCAAGCAAACTTCAGTGATATACTTTGGTGAAATTGCTGTTGAACAACTGAAAGTGTTTGCAAATTTAACCGCATCTCCTCGAATAAAACTAATTCAAGTTTCTGGTGTTCTTTCTTTTGGCAAATACATAAAAATGGTGTCCGCGGCAATTGTCTTTGAATTTTAAGCCGGAAACAATCAGGGGAGGTTGTTAGTTTTTACCACGGAAATTTCTTCAGATACGTATTTGTTTCATTTCCTCATTTGTTAATCTTTACTTTGTGTTTTCATCAGACATTGTATTTCCAAAGAGCAAATCCTACAATGATTTAAATTGCCTTTAAATTTATTCCAGGATAAATGCATGAATTGAAACATCTGCATCCTTGAGTATGTTGCACTTTTGACAATCTTCAAATTTTGTGATGTAGGATACGGGACATAGCATTTTGGTAAAATATATATATATATATATATATTTGTTTTTTAATTGATTGATCATTTAGTAGTACTATTATGGTAATGAATTTGCGCGATAGGAATTTGGCACTTTAAACCTAGGTTCGTTTTATGGTTTGTAGGAGTAGGAGTTGCTGGTCGTTGTATATCGCTCCTGCATTTTGGTAATTAATCAAAGAAATATCAAGATTATCTGTTGCAAAGAGAACTAAGGAAGTTGATTTGTTTAACTGTCCAGTTGTTTACATTTTTTTTTCTTTTTTAATTACGTTCTGTAAATACATGCATACTTAGTTGAAAAACTTCAAGAACAGAATAAGATTATTGTTCTCTTGCCTACATCAGTCTTACTTAACCTTGACTAAAGAACGACATTTTCCACATTCTTTATGTTGGATACATGAATCTGCTTTCTTTCCATGCCATTTCATTCCATTGAGGGTTAAGTTTGTAGTTATGTTATAGGCCTAGTAGTATCTTTCTGGCAGCTCCACTCTCAAAGCAAGGAAAATACTAAAATGATAAGAGACATGCCATGAAAACGCACAACATCTTGACTGCTTCGAGATAAGTCTCATTTAGCAGACTATGATTACCAAAAGAGTTTAAATGAAAAAAAGTTGCTGCTAATGATAAACCTATAATTTGTGGAACATTTTCCTTATTGCATTTGGAAAAGCATATGGTAAGGTTTCAAGAGACGTTCTTTGGTGGGTTATAGAAAGAAATGGAGTGCATGCTAGGTACATAAATACCATTAAGATATTACGAAGGAGTAGTAACAAGTATAAAAACATTTGGAGGAACCAAAAAAAAAAATTCTCATTACAACAGGTCTACATCAAGGATCGGCTTTAAGCCCATATTTCTTTTACTTTAGTTATGGATGAACTTACTAGACATATTCTAGAAGATATACCATGGTGCATCCCATTTGTAGATGATATTGTTTAGTGGACGAATTAAGAGATGGAGTGAATAGGAAACTAGAAATTTGAAGGAATACTTTAGAATCTAAAAACTCTAAGTTGAGTAGGATGAAAATCAAATACATGCAATGTGAGTCTATAAATATTAGACATCAAGATGGAGTGGTAAAATTAGGGCAAGTTTAGATATCTAAGGTGAGCCACTTTAGATATCTAGGATCAATTATACAAAATAATGGTAACATCGAAAATACCGTTTCACATATAATTCAAGTTGGATGGACGAAGTGGAGGAGTGCAACGGGTGTGATAGGTGAAATATAACTACCAAGCGAAAAGGAAGATTTGGACTGCAATTCAGCCAACTATGTTTTATGGAAGTGGATGTTGGGTGGTAAATAAACAACAAATACATAAAATGAAATGTAGCAGAATGAGGATATGCTTAGATGGATGTGTGGTAGAACTTGTAAAAATAGAATAAGAAATACAGATATTCAAAGAAAGGTAGGAGTTGCACCAATCGATGCAAAAATTAGAGAAGGGTGGTTGCAGTAGTTTGGATACCTCCAAAGACGACCTGCGAATGCCTAGCTAGAAATCTCTACTCAATAGAAATTGTAGATAATCGACGATGTAGATGTAGAACTAAGCTAACTTGGGACGCAATTGATTAGGAATGATTTAAAGGATTTGAAAAGCACGGCATTCGCAATGGGAAAATTTGATCCATATAGCCGACTCCAACTAATTTGGGATTGAGGTTTGTTGTTTGCATTTGGATTACTTTCTTCTCCGTTAGTCCTGATATTTTTTGGTTGCTAGACAATTATGATTTGATGTTAATCAAGGACTAATATTGCGATGAAAGAATTATCTGTGGAAAATCTGGAGATATTCTGTATACTGAGTCCAACTGCTCTCATTTTTCCTGTTCTGTGGCTCTGTGGTGTCAATATGATTTTCTGAGTTTCTTGAAAATGATTTCTGTTAGAACTCAAAGCTTTTACTGAATATACTATTATATATCTTCCTTCTCTTTTTCTTTCTTTTTCTTTGCTCTTCTAATGCAACTTAATGAAATTGAGCTATGTTGACAATTCATTGAAGGGTTCTAGCATGGGACAGTTCTTCAAACAATACCTTGAGCCTATAAAGCTTAATGATGTTCATGTAAGTACCAGTTTTTTTGCATTAACCTGGCTAGGTCTAATTTCTGTATTTTTCGTTTATTGTTTTTACGAATTTTTCTGGTAACTCTGTTTCTTCTCAAAGGTTGATTGGAAGTCAATGGATCTAAGCTATCTGACACAGGTAATAGTTGCTTTCTGATGGAGAGTTTTTTGAAAACCTGATTGTGTTCAATGAGACTATCCTGCTACTCACAGGAAAACTATGTACGACACTTTGCCAACGTTGTGTCAAATGCAAAGCCTGTCCAGGGAGTTGATGTTGTTCTGAAGGCATATAATATTGATGGTGATGTGCGCATTCAATACAAAGATCAGTATGACTTTGAACAGATAGCCCGTCAGTTTGGAATTTTTGAAGAATGGAAGGTAAATTGCTCTCTTATTTTCCTTTTCCTCTATGTAAAGCTGATTCTGGAACTTACTGTTGATGCTCCTCTGTAGGACCCAATTAGAAAACTCGACTCAATAGAAACGGAAGAAATTCAACAAAGTAGAGGTAGACCTAAGCTAACTTGGGACACAATAATTAGGAAAAACTTAAAGGATTTGGAAACCACACCATTAATGCTTGAGCACAATAGAAGAGTTTGGTCTATGTATCCGGTCCCTACTAATTTGGGGTTGGTTGGTTGGTTGATTGATTGATTACCATTACCTGCACGGTTGGAATTATAAATAGAGCAGGCAATTTGCAAAGGCAAACAATGAAACACGAGTTATTCACTGACGAGAGGATAATTGGTCTTTTGCCGAATGAATACAATGACTGGCTAGTTCTTTAGACATCCTGATGGATGTTTGGTAATTTTGAAAAAAAATGACGATACCTTAGGCTTTAGCTTCTAAGTAATGGTACTTTTCTTTTTCTAAAGGTGGTTAAGCATTTTTTACTACCTCCAAACTGACATGGCTTTTGATTTCTGATTTGACTAAACATATTTCTCCTGTCAAATCAAGCTTTTTTTTATTGTGTTCTTTCAAATTGAGCAGCATGTTAGGACTTCTTAACTTGCATCATCCTGCTTGATAAGCTACTGCTTTCTTAGTAATTAGTATTATTACTGCTATTTCTTTCTGTTTGTTGTTAGGGGTCACTTTGATTCTATTGTCTTTATTCCCTAACTTGTCTATAAGTTACAATGTCTTGCAAACCGTATTGATTTTGAGTTATGTTTGCCTTAAAGGTAGTGCGCATCTGATATTTTTAAATCCCAACCATTCTAATCTGAAAACTGATCAGCATATTGTAAAGGCTATTATGAAATCGGAGATCATCTTGAAAAAAATTGTCAATAGCGCTTGCCTTTGCAGAATTTCCCTTTTTATTCAGATTCTGTCCTGTTCGATGCCTCATTTTATGATGACTGCTCTCAATTCCATCTTTCCCCTTGCTTCACAGGATGGCATCCCCAGAACATCCTATAAAGGCGTAGTTGTGTTTAGATACCAAACTGCGAGGCGTATTTTCCTAGTTGGTCCTGACTCTCTAAGGCTACTGGGGATTGAGCATTCTTAATGTATAAGGTACTGAATGAATTGGAATTTTAAGATTTATTTATATGCATTAGTGTTCTATATTATTTCGATTCCAAATCTCAATTTCTCAAAATTATAGCATGTAAGATGAGCATGTAGGACAGAAAATTGGAAATCGTTGTAATAGCTCGCACTTTTGCCCCTTGTGAGAAACCAGCTCTTGACTGTTTCTATTGTATTAGCTTACAGGGTGATTTTGAAGGGACAAAAAAGATAAAGACAAATGGGATAGTGGACCTCATTTGATGATTGGTAACACGCACTCCAGGTATGATCATCCGGCAGGGCGTCAGACTAGAACATTTCATACACAGTATACATCCATACAGCGATAATGCATTGCCCTTTGTCAAATGCTCTTAGTCTTTGCCATAGCTCATAATCGAAGATGAATTAGCACTTCCTGGTATTTGCACTGAACACTTCTGCCAACATCTGCCAATATGGATTATGGATTATGGACATTAAGTTTATTTTGGAAAGGAGGTGTTATAATTTTTGTAGGTATAGTTTCTTTTTCAACCCTTTTTCTAATTTTATTAAAAAACATATTTATACAATATTACTTATGTATGCCCTGCACATGCTAGCAGCTTATTTTAACCGTTCCTGTCTAATTTGCTGTATCAAGTGAACGTAATTAGCACAAATTTGTTTCTTACCAATATACAATGTAACTTCAAATGATTTTCTTGTTTTAGAGATAATATTTGTGTTCATTTAGATGGGTCTACTATTGATTTGCAATATTGTGTTGGTTCTAATGTCGTGAAGTGCACGTGCAATGCTAATTAGGTAGGAAATATGAGACAACAACAACAACAATATAGCCTTAGTCCAAAGTAATTTGGGTCGATTTGTAGGAAATATGAGACAGCCTTATCTTTTTTCTGATGGGCAATTTCCAGTTTCTTTTGTCTTTACAAAACCCAGTTTGTTCCGTAATAGTTAGTTTTATTTATTAGATGCTTTGATCATTAAAATGCTTATCAAAGGATTTTGTAAATTTATCTTTCAGTTTATCTCAGTTTCTTATGAAAGCACGCTATTTATTGTATTAAATCGAGCGGAATAGAAGAGTTTGATCCATGTAGTCAACTTCAACTAATTTAGGATCGAGGGCTTTGCTATTCTTAGTTTTTCTTTCTCTTATTCTTTTTACCGCATAGATTTAACTTTGCTTAGGTTGGCTCATTATCTCTGCTTCTCTATTATCTGTTTTCCTATTAAATTGTAAATTTTGTTTTTATCCAAGTTTCTAAAACTAAGAAATCTTGAAACTATTTTCTGATATTAGTCAATGATACAGATCATGACTATGAATGTAGACCATTGGACTATATTTATGATGTATGAGATACAGTAAGCATCGATATTTTTAGTTAACTTAAATTTCAGGATTGTACTTGTCCGTATCTGGTTCAAATGGATTGCTTGAAGTGCTTGGTAATTGTTGCATTGTTCTTGAAAGGTTTATTTTTTATTTATTATTATTATTATTATATTGAAAAGAAAGAGAATTCATATTGTGCTTGTCATTTAAGTATATGATAGAGATGCATTGGTAATGCCATATAGAAAAGGAAACAGGGACAATAGAGTACAACCAGAAAAAAGAGTGTACAATACATGCTCAAATGAAAACTAGCAAACAATAGGGACACCATTCCATCCAATATATGTATGACCAGCACATATTCAGACACCAAGACTATTACATATACAAGCACATTGAGGAGATTTCAAGGGCTAGTGGCATTTGAGTGTGGTGGAGGGAGAGAAGGGATAGTGGGGACAATGGGCTTAGGTAGATTAGGAATCTCTGGCAGAGGCGGCAATTCAGGTTTAGGAAGAGATGAAATCTCTAGTTTGGGTAGAGGCGGCAACTCAGGTTTAGGCAGAGATGGGATCTCTAGTTTAGGCAGAGGAGGGAATTCAGGCACCTTTGGCACATCAAGCTTGGGAAATGTTGGAAGCTCAGGCTTTGTCGCAGCGGGTGTGTCAAGCTTTGGAAGCTCAGGTAGTTTTGGGAGCTCAGGCAAAGGAGGCTGTTCAAGCTTGGGGAGAGGTGGGAGTTCAGGTTTAGGCAGAGTTGGAATGGTAGGAATTGTAGGGAAATCTGGCTTTGGAAGCTCCGCAGGAACCCTGGGCACGCTTTCTTCTCATAGATAGCGAGCAGCATGAACAAGGACAACATCGCTGCTCGGAATCACCAATGACAGTGCTGCGATGAGAAGCAGAGAAGAAGAAAGCATAAGCTGAAGAGCCATTGTTGGAGGAAAGATGAACTAAAGACACCTTAAGCGTGCTAGTGTCCTTTGCCTGTTGTTTGTAGTCATTTTGTATGGATTTTATAGTGTGATTGGCGTGTCTGAGTAATGGTATTGGTAGTTTAGTTGTTGGACGCACATGGGGATTTTGTAAATGTTAGAGGTTGTGGTTTGCTGGTTTGTTCAACTTTTCATCCACCCTTAATCAATTGAAAAAAACGCATCTCACTGGTTATTTAATAGGTTAGTAACTAGTTATTTTAAATTACCTGGACGGGGTCAATGGGTGATCAAGAAGGTCCATGGCCTAGGTTGGTGACTTCCTTTGCACTTTGAAGGGGCAACCCGCCTAAGATCTCCTCAAGTGCGAGAGTCTATGTCATACTTTGTGGTAGAGGGTGTACGCGTATGTGCGGCCCCTGCCTGAAAAAAAAAAAAAACTAGTTATTTTAAATTAATTTAGGGTTGGGAAACTAATAGTGAAATCTTTGTTATCTTTTTAAGTTGTCTTTATTTTAGGTTGATTCAAGTTTGAAGTGAATGTCAAATATACACTAACAGCCACTCCTCCAAAACCCGAAAGAGCTTTTCTCCCTTTTGGTTTTTATTTTGAGATTTTAGTTTTTGAACCACTATAAGTCTTATTTTTTGATCAGCGGTGGTTCAAATAACATATTTTTATCTTCTTGTCTATTTAAAATATATGAGATGATCAGTTCTACTGTGATCAATAGATACGAAACAACTCACATTTTCACCTATGCATCTTTATCTTACACTTGTGTGGATTTGCGTCTACAAACTATTGGATTGATGCTTTTGAGTGATTATATTTTTTACTTAAAAAGTTGTCGTCTTCTTTTGTTGGAAGTTTTAGATTTTTCTTCCCTCATTGGAGGATTTGATTTTATTCCTCCGTTGGAAGTTGTGGTTGTTATTATGAATCTAGTGGTATGTCTGTGTAATATTACATTCCAAATGTTTGTAAAAGAACAATCATGATTGTTACATTATTTCTATATCATAGTTGTAGTGCTTCAATGCCGACTTTATAGTTGTTGGATGTTCTTTTGAACATATAGGATTAGTGAATCGATGTACTTTTAGTAGGGTAGTTGATTAAATTTCTGGTCTTGTTCTATTGAATGTATTGGCCATTAATGATTTATGAAAAAAATTATTTTACTTCAAAAGGAAAAAAGTTTTAAGTGAATGTTAGGCAATGAAGAAATAACACACATAAAATGAGTGTATTGGAAATGAAGATGCTTATCGGATGTGTAAAAGTAATAAAAATCCTAAGTAAATAAATTTTGAAGAAAGTTAGCCCAATTAACTTGAGAGGCATTGATTAAGAATCATTTAAACACACTCAAACAAAAAAGAATACAACAACAATGCCTATATCCCAAATTAATTGGGGTCAGCTACATGGATCAAAATATTTCATTGTGCTCGATTTAGTGCAATTGATTGTGAGCTTTGTAAACCATTCAAATCCCTCCAAATTAATGCATTCCAAGTTAACTTCGGTCTATCCTTACCTTGATGAACTTTTCCAGTTTCTATTAAGTCAAATTTTTTAGTGGAGGTATCTGTAGGCCGTCTTTACATTACAGTTGATCAAACCGCTGCAACTGCCATTCCCTAATCTTTGAGTCAATTGGTGATACTCCTACTTGTATTTGGATTTATATATTTCTTATTCTATCTTTACGAGTTTTACCATACATCCACCTAAACATCCTCATTTCTGCTATGTTCATTTTATGTAGTTGTCACTGCTTTACTGACCAACATTCACTTCTATAGAGCATAGCTGACCTAATTGCGATACCATAAAATTTTTCTTTGAACTTGGTAGGCATATTTTTATCACAAATCACACCAGTCGTACTCCCCCATTTCTTCCATCTAGCTTGAATTCTATGTGTGACATCATTCTCAATATTGCCACTCCCTCTCTACTCAAACAGAAAAGAATGATTCAAATAATTTTAAATGCACAAATTAAATGCATTAATTCTTTACAGCAGAAACATGGCTTAGTTTTGCTTGGTTCATTATCTCTGTTTCTGTATTATCAATGTTTTTCTTATATTAAACAGTGATATATATATATATATATATATATATTATGATTGTATATGTATGCAATTCCATTATATTTATGATCCGTGTGATACTGTTAACATCTGTGAGAGTAACACATTGAATATGTTGTGTGTGTACTATGTAGTGCATTAGATTGAGTGTGTAAAGCAAGTGTGAGAAGTTAGTTGTAAAGCCACGTGAGTCACGTGAGTGATACAGTGTATTTGAGAGCTCAATATATGTATATAAATACAAGAAATGAAACAACTCTCTGGTGGTTGAACATAGATATATTTTGTTACATCTGTTCTTGTGTTCTCTGATTCTTGATGAATGTGATCATGGTATAAGAGCCTTCAAAGGCATAGATATCCATGGAAGACGATCCTTCATTAACAATTCCAAATTTGATTTGTCCAGTGATTCTGATCCACCAGTTGCAGGTACTGGAGGCGCTGGAATGACACGAATTGGAGATTCTGGGGCTGCAATGGCGGTTCAGAATCAAATGTCCTGGGTATAGCAGGTCTGTCCTCTGTCATTGCTCCTTTTGGACATTCTTTAAGTCAATCTATGTCTGTTAAGCTAGATGAGAACAATTACTTGTTGTGGAAGACATTGTTGATGCCTGCAATTAGAGGTTATAACCTAGATGGAATCTTGATGGGAGATGCACCATGTCCACACAAATTTGATCCTCAAACTGGTGTTTTCAATCCGAGTTATCAAGATTGGAATTCCAAAGATCAATTGTTGTTACACATTATCTTGAATTCTTTTTCCCCAAATATAACATCACAGATCATGAGAGTAGTATCATCATCATCATCTGCTCATGTAGTTTGGGAAACAAATCCAAGATTCAAGTGTGTAGGAATAACATTCTCAAAGCTACAAAAGGCACAAAATCCATGATTCAGTATCTACAAGGGTTGAAAGAAAATGCTGATAATTTGGCATCAGATGGTGCTCCAATGTCTGATACAGATCTGATCTCTAGTGCTCTTGCTGATCTGGATGCAGAATACACAACATATGTTGCAGTGTTGCACAAGAGACCTTTAACTTGGCAGGAAATGTATGCCTCTTTGTTAGGGTTTGAAGCTAGACTTCAACAAGTGCATAATGTCACTGTAAATTTGGGAAATATGAGTGTAACTCCAGTTGCTAATGCTGCTTTTGTGAAGACATCAAATGGTTCTGATGGGAATAAGAATCAAGAAAATTCTAGTCAATATAACCAACAAGGAAGAGGAAATGGTAGAAATTGAGGAGGTTTTCAAGGTAGAGGAAATAGAGGTAGAGGAAGAGGCCGCTACAATGGTGGAAATAGGCCTATTTGCCAAATTTACAAGAAAACAAGACATGAAGCTTCTATCTGTTATTACCGAAATGATATATCATTTGGTTTAGGGAATACTCAGTTCTCAAATGGAAATCAACATTTCAATTAGTCTAATACATCATTCCATACTCAGTTTAGGCCATCAACACTTGCTCCAAACGCTTTTTATGCTACTGGGAATACTCCTCAGTTCTTTGCATGACCTGAATCTGTAGCTGATCAATCTTGGTATGCAGATAGTGGGGCCTCCTCCCATGTGACCAATGATATGAACCAGTTGTACAATCGGTCTCAATATGCACGTACAACCTCTCTAACAGTAGGGAATGGTAGTGTACTTCCTGTTGATTCAATTAGTTCTATCAAAACTACAAATTTCTCTCCTCATTTACAATTACATAATACTCTTTATGTTCCTCATATTGCCAAGAATCTACTTAGTGTTTCTCAGTTAACTAATGAAAATCTTATGTTTGTTGAATTTCATTCCAAACATTGCTTCATAAAGGATCTTTATTCCAAGGAGATTATCCTTAAAGGGAAGCTTGAGGATGGCTTGTACCAGTTTACCGCAAAGGAGAACTCAGGAACTGGTGGACAAAGCATTCATTCAGCTGCACCGATGACAGTTAAAAAGCCATCTTGTTCTTCAATATGGCATGCTAGGTTAGCTCATCCTTCAGCTTAGATTCTAGCTCAAGTACTAAGGTGTTGTAATGTGGTTTTAAATAAGAACATTGTATATGATTTCTGTGAGGCATGTGAGCTGGGAAAAATTCTTTCTCTTCCATTTTCTAGATCTTTAAATTACGTTTCTAGTCCTCTGGCACTAAAACACACTATGTTTGGGGACCTTCATTGTAACGACCCATTTTCCAAATAGACCGCCATGGGGGCCAATGTGGACCCACAGTCTGTCATACCAGCGACAGCTATGCTCTACATTAGATTATATCCTCAATTTTATCTTTTTAAACCTTATTAATTATCCATTTACTAATTAAGTTGTATTGAAATCAAATCATATGTTAAGTCATTATAGAATCCTCAAATTAACACAGCGAAAGCCTTTCTAACACATTTACTCAGATAATAATACTATAAATGTGTAACCTAAACTATAAACCTAATGTGGAAAACCCATATATAACCATAAATACCTCTGAAATCTCAAGAGATAAATATACACAAGGTATCTCAAAATTCCCGAAACCCAAAATGTAACAAAATAAATATAATACAAACGTACGAGTCAGGCAATCTCAGATCAACAGTGCTTTGGCAGCTTGCCCTTTCCCTTGCTCGTACTAGGATCTACACTCAAGCCATTACAAAAGGCAGATGACGATTCCAGAGTGAGTATTCCCAAGGAAATTAAGTGAGCAATACTGAAAGTAAATACTAGAATTTAAATAAAGCTATTAAATAAACATGCAAAAATAAATACAGGGAACTGCGCTCATCGCATGAATAAATAATAGGAAAAGCTCAAAGTGTGTTCCTAGCCCCTAAGGTCATACTACACCATAATTCGGACTCTTCCACAGAATACTGTTGGCGAGTCCGACTCAAGCAGGGCAAGCATCTGGATTCGCTCGATGGCCGACGTTACACCTACGACGCACCGACATATGCCACGACGTGATACTCGGATCGTGCTATTCACCGAGATCGATCTGGTAGCACGTGCTATGGTGTAGTGGACATACACACAAGAATGGAACGGAGGGAGCCCCGCTCAACGTCCGCCCATATAATCATAACCAGAGTAGAGTATTGAAATGAAAGAAATTGAATTCAAATACTAAAAGAAGTAAATACTCAAGTAATTTCAGTTGGGATACTACACACCTTAATCTGCACTTCGCGTCCCGAAATCCAAACCTCGGTTTAGCTCCAATAAACACCCGATAATCAAAATTATTACCCAAATGTACCTAAGATTATTTGTAATTGAATTAGCTTCAATTGGATATATTATGTTAATTTTACGTTTTTCGAGGTAAAAAACCCGACAATATCTAGCAAAAATTCTGATAAAATCCCAAAACAATTTTATGAACTTTTTTTTTTCTAATTTCTCATATTTTTCTGAATTTTTCAGAATTTCTCCATAATTTTTAGCTATTTTTCTCTATTTTTCTGTATTTTATTTTATTTAAAAAATGTTTCTAATTAATTTAAATAAAATAATAAAATAAATGAAAAATATTATTTAATTAATATGTGGTGGGTCCCTGAACCGGGTCCGACTCGACCCAACTGGGTCAGGCCTGGTCCAGGCCCACCCGGGTTGGGCCAAGGTCGGTTCGATCCGGCCCACATGGGTTGGGCTTGGGCCGGTCCGGCCTGGCCTAAGGGGTGCACGCACACACGCACGTGCGTGCCCCCTTCCCCCCTTATTTTTCCCAAATAGAGGCGTGAAAACGCCTCTGTTTTGCTAATTTTTTTTAATCGAATTGGGAGGAAGGGGGAGACGACATGGGGTCGTCTCCCACCTCGGACGAACTGCTCTCGCAGTTTGTCCGAGCTCTCGAGCTCCACCCCATCTACACCACCGAACCGCCACCACTACCACCACAAAAAAAAACGTACACAACAACAACAAGCCAACGACACTTACCTCGACGTTGTCGACCTCGTGCTCTCTCTCTCGGCTAGTCCCTCTCTCGGCTAGTCCCTCTCTCCTTCGTTCTTCTTCTCTTTCCCTCGATTTCTCTTGATCGAATGGTGATGGCGTTGATGAAATTGGAGTGTTGGTGGTGGTTTATCCACATTTTTGGGTAATATGACTAAAATGCCCCTATCCATATCTACAATCCTTTACAAAGTTCATGCTCTTTTTGGTCATTTCACTATTATTTATTTATTTTCTGATTTTTAATATATATATTTATATATATACATATATATTTTAAATTACATATATATATATTCACCTATATTTTCGCGCCTACAATTTTGTCGTGCGTGCCAACGAGTGTACTCGGGCGTGCACACTACCCTAGGCGCCCCCCAATTTACTATTTTATTTCACATTTAATTCATTTAATGTGTCTAATATTTTTCCGGCCTAATATTTCGTCTTTTAGTCTACCCGGTACCCTCGTCGACACTTATATCAAGGCGAATACTTAACACACAATCTCACACGTCAATTGAAATATAATTACACACATCGCGATGTCATTTAACCTATTTTAAACATAAACATCGCAAATTTAGTCAAAACAACACTCAAAACAACAATTTACCTAATTCTAGGCGCGCACTAGCCTAGATGCGGGTCCTACGGGTGTCTACGCTGTCCGCCACGTCTGCAATACGTCACAAATAATATCGAATTAAATTAAGGTCGTTACAATTCTTCCCAACTAGGTGAAATTTTGTTCCGAAATTTAAATTAAACTTAAATACTTACTAGCAAATAAGTGGGGATACCGTTGTCGCATGGTAGACTCGAGCTCCCAGGTTAGTCCCTCAGTTCCATGATGCTGCCAACGAACTAAAACCTTCGGGATCTCCCTGTACCTTAAAGTCGAATCCTCCTATCCATAATCTCTACAGGCTGCTCCTCAAATGACACGTCTGGTTGTACCTCAATCTGACGTACATCAATCATAGGTCTCGGTCCTAACCTAGCTAGCCTCAATATGGATATGTGAAACACCGGATGTACCCCTGCTAACTGTGGTGATAACTCTAAACGGTATGCCATTTTGCCGACATGTTCCTCAACTCTGAACGGTCCAATAAACCTTAGCGCTAGTTTCCCCTTAATGCCAAATCTCTAATGACCCTTCCAAAGCGAAACCTTCAAGTACACCATGTCTCCAACCTCGTAGCTCAGATCCTCGTGATACCTATCTGCATATTTCTTCTGTCTATCCTGCGCCGCCTGAAGTCTCTGTCTAATCTGCCTTACCTTCTCAGTGTGATCCACAACAACCTCAGGTCCTATAGCCACTGTATCCTCCGGTGCCGCCCAACACGCTGGTGACCTGCAGGGCCTACCATATAGTGCCTCGAACGGTGGCATCCCGATACTCGCCTGATAGCTGTTGTTGTACGCAAACTTGCACAACGGTAAATAATCCTCCCACGATCTGCCAAATTGTAGAATACATGCCCTGAGCATATCCTCGAGAATCTGAATCAACCGCTCCGATTGTCCGTCAGTCTGAGGATGATACATAATACTAAACTGTAGTTGAGTGTCAAACTGCTCCTGCATACTCTCCCAAAGCCTCGAAGTAAACCTTGGATCTCTATCAGAAACAATGGAGACCGGTACACCATGCAATCTGACAATCTCTCTCTCGAAAATAGTGCTCAGCTGTGTAACTGAATATCTCGTGGCGATTGGTATGAAGTCTGCCGACTTCATCAACCTGTCAATAACTACCCAAACTGCGTCGTGTCTCCTCGTAGTCTGCGGTAGGCCACTGACGAAGTCCATGGTCACGTGTTCCCATTTCCACTGAGGAATGGGCATCGGCTGTAGCAAACCAATTGGTCTTCTGTGCTCAGCTGCACCTGCTGGCAAATATGACAACTTCGAACGTACCTCCCCACGTCAACCTTCATCCCTGGCCACCAAAACAATCACTGAAGGTCGTGATACATCTTGGTCCGACCAGGATGAACTGTAAATCGCGATCGGTGTGTGTCATCGAGAATACTGTCCCTGAGCTCCGGTACCTCCAATATCCACAAACGACCCCTGTTTCTCAAGCACCCATCTGAACCCTCAGTCCACTCCGTACACCCTAGATCCTGAGCCAGTCCACTGATTCGTAAATATCGGCCCTCAGCTTTCTGCAACTCAGCAACCCGCTCTAGAGACACCGTAGGAACTCGTATTTGGCCGCAAATGTGTAGCTCAACAATAGACTCTGTTACACACAACACCAATGCAACTTAAGCAACCCATGCCCGTGTGTCATATGCTGCAGTCCCGTTTGACTCTCAATGCCACTCATGCTCAACTCATCAGTTACGACGTTCGCCTTCCCCGGATGATACTCGATAGCGAAATCGTAGTCCTTCAGTAGCTCGAGCCATCTTCGCTGTCTCATGTTCAACTTCCTCTGAGTGAACAATATCTCAAACTCTGGTGGTCGGTAAATAGTACGAACTTTTCACCATACAAATAATGCCTCCAAGCCTTCAGTGCAAACACGACTGCCGCAAGCTCTAAATCGTGCACTAGATGACTCTCCTAATGTGGTCTTAATCGTCGCGATAAATAGGCCACTGGATGTCCGTCCTGCATCAACACACAACCCAACCTAGTGCCTAACGCATCAGTATAAACCGAGAAACCTTTACCTGCCACAGGTAATGCCAAACTGGTGCATAAATCAACTGCCTCTTCAGCTCCCAGAAAACATCCTCACACTCCTGCGACCAAATATGACATCCTTTTTGGTCAACCTTGTCATCGGCGCTGCAATCAATGAAAAATCCCGCACAAACCGCCTATAATATCTTGTCAAACCCAGGAAACTTCGGATATCAGAAACAGACTCAGGTGTCCTCCAATCAATAATCGCTTGAATCTTGTCTCCATCAACATATATCCCTTTACTACTGATGACATGTCTAAGAAACTTCACCTCACTCAGCCAGAATGCACACTTGCTGAACTTGGCGTAAAGTCGGTGCTCTCTCAGCGTCGTCAACACCTCCCTGAGATGTCTCTCATGCTCCACATGAGTTTTGCTGTAAATCAGGATGTCGTCGATGAAAACAATTACGTACCGATCCAAAAATGGCCTAAGCACCCTGTGCATCAAGTCCATGAAGATCGCTGGCGCGTTAGTCAACCCAAATGGCATGACTGTAAACTCAAACAACTCGTAACGCATGCTGAAAGTGATCTTCTCAATATCTCCCTCTCAAATCCTCAACTGATGCTATCCCGATCTGAGGTCAATTTTCGAGAAGAATTTGGCTCCTGCCAACTGATCAAACAAGTCATCGATCTTAAGAAGTGGGTAACGGTTCCTAATAGTAACCTGATTCAACTTTTTGTAGTCCACACACATCCGCATCGAACCGTCTTTCTTCTTCACAATAAGAACTGGAGCTCTCTAAAGTGACATGCTAGGGTGAATAAATCCCTTTTGCAGTAACTCCTTTAACTGGGTCCTCAACTCCACCTGCTCCGATGTTGACATCTTATACGACCTGCTGTAAATCGGCTGAGTCCCTGGAATTAGCTCGATAATGAATTCAATAGCTCTCGGTGGTGGCAATCCTAGCAACTCCTCAGGAAACACGTCGGAAAACTCGCAAACAACTGGGACATCCTCAACCCTAATCACTGTCTTAATCTCTGGCTCCATCATAGCCGCGTACACCTTCATCTCCTGTGACGTAGCTAGGCTGCCTTGAGTAATAGGTAATGCTGACGCAGCTCCAGCAAATGAAAACTCTGGAATCCCCTCGATGTGAAATGTCATCGTCTTACTGAAACAGTCAATCTGTGCGTGATACGACGACAGCCAATCCATACCGAACATCGCATCAAACTATAAGTACTCTAATACTATAAAGTCAGTCGGTAACTGATGTCCCTCAATCTCAACCACACAATCCCGGCAAATCCGGTTAGGGTAAATCTTATCCCCAACTGTTGTACTGAGAACAAGATGTGTATCTAAAGTCTGTACACCTAACCCTAACAATCCTACCATAGTCCAGATATAAAGGAAAGTGTGCTGCCGGAATCAAACATAACATGCATAAAAGTATCACAAACAGATAACATACCTTCAATAAGCTGTCTGGTTTCCTCCCGGTCTGGCTGTGCAACCCCAAAAACAGCTGTCTGGGACCTATTTCTGGCTTGATCAGTCTGTGATGGTACTGGCGCTGGTCTGGTACACTACACCATAAGATGTCCCACCTGACCACAACGATAACAAGCACGAGTGTCTGATATGCCAGTAGTTATCTGAATATGTGCCTGACTCTGACCTCTCTGACCCCGACTTCTATCCTGCCTCTGCTCCTGTCTCGGCCGATCAACTCACGTAGAGGCCGCAGAATATGCTAACTCGTGATCATCACGTCTATCCCGATCATCCCTACGATCTCTGTTGCCTCTGCGACCCTAATCTGACTGCCAATCACCTCTACCTTTACGAGGTCTCTAGCCCTGTCCCTGTCGGTCCTGATCTCTCTTGTCTCTTGGCCTCTGATCAAACCGAGAACCCTGAGCTGGATAACTCTGCTGACCCCGCAGTGCAGTCTAAATTGCTAATCTACTAGCACTCTGTACTATATAAGTCTCATGAGAAAGAGACCTGTCGTATACCTGAGCCAAAGTAGTCGCTCCACTGGAAACAACTGTGGTAGCTATCCTCTCATCCAGTCCTCGAACAAAGTAATATATCTGTAGTCGATCAGTCCCTTCCAGATCCATAGAGTAGGATAATAAATATCTGTACCTCTCCATATACTCAGTCACAAACATATCACCCTGAACTAGTGTCAAGAACTCCTCTCTCAATCGAATCCTGACCTCCATAGGTATATACTCATCCATGAACAATGTTCTGAACTCAACCCAAGTAGTAACCGCAGGATGTGTCGCTTTATAAGTGGTCCACCATATAGCAGCAGATCTCAGGCAATAACTAGCCAATCTCAGTCTATCAACCTCATCAACCAATAACATCTCGTGTAATCTCTCATGAGCCAATAGCCACCTCCCGGCTATATCTGGGTCTCCGGCTCCATGAAAGTATTTTGGAGAGAATCTAAGATAATCCTTTAACTTCTTCGCCTCCACTGTCATCAAACTCCCTGATGAAGACGCTACAGCTGGTTGCTCAGTAGTCGAAGGAGTCACAACTAACGTAGTCTCTACTAGAACTACCACTAGTATAGCCCTCTCGGCACGTGTCTCACAGATACTGCAGCCTGCCCCTGAGTCTCAGGAGTAGTGGGAGCAACAACTGCAGGAGTAGTAACCAATGGTGCAGCTATAACTGTAGTAGGAGCTGTCACAGTCTCACGAGTCTCAATAAATCCAACAACTGTGCGAACCTACCATCTACTGTCTGCGCTAATGACTCTAACGTCAATGTCGGCCTAGTGGGATCACTAGTATCCCCAACCTCTGGCTTAGTCATACCTAAAGGCTGCCCGTCCATGGGTATCTGCATCGAAGAACGTGCCTCAGTACGAATATACGTGTAACGTAGATAATATACAAACAAAAACATAACACGTATATCCTTGATTTCTACCCATCTCTTATTGCTTCCCAACTAAGACTTTAAGCAATTCCTTTGGGTTTCCACATCCAAAACTTATTCAATATGTTAATGATCAGGTTTTCCTCAAATTCGAGCCTTAGGTTTTTCTAAACCTAGGCTCTGATACCAAAATGTAACGACTCATTTTCCAAATAGACCGCCATGGGGGCCAATGTGGACCTACAATCTGTCTTATCAGCGACAGCTATGCTTTACATTGGATTGTATCCTCCATTTTATCTTTTTAAACCTTATTAATTATCCATTTACTAATTAAGTTGTATTGAAATCAAATCATATGTTAAGTCATTATAGAATCCTCAAGTTAACACAGCGGAAGCCTTTCTAACACATTTGCTTGGATAATGATACTATAAATGTGTAACCTAAACTATAAACCTAATGTGAAAAACTCATATATAACCATAAATACATTTGAAATCTCAAAAGATCAATATACACAAGGTATCTCAAAATTTCCTAAACCCAAAATGTAAAAAAATAAATATAATACAAACGTACGAGTCAGGCAATCTCAGATCAACAGTACTCTGGCAGCTTGCCCTTGCCCCTGCTCGAACTAGGATCTGCACTCAAGCCATCACAAAAGGCAGATGACGAGTCCAGAGTGAGTATTTCCAAGGAAATTAAGTGAGCAATACCGAAAGTAAATACTGGAATTTAAATAAAGCTATTAAATAAACATGCAGAAATAAATACAGGCAACTGCGCTTATCGCATGACTAAATAATAGGAAAAGCTCAAAGTGTATTCCTAGCCCCTAGGGTCAGACTACACCATAATTCGGATTCTTCCACAGAATACCGCCGGCGAGTCCGACTCAAGCAGGATAAGCATCTGGATCCGCTCGATGGCTAGTGTTATACCTACGATGCACCGACACATGCTACGATGTGATACTCGGGTCGTGCTATTCACCGAGACCGATCTGGTAGCACGTGCTATGGTGTAGTGGACATACACACAAGAATGGAACGGAGGGAGCCCCGCTCAACGTCCGCCCATACATCATAACCAGAGTAGAGTATTGAAATGAAAGAAATTGAATTCAAATACCAAAAGAAGTAAATATTCAAGTAATTTCAGTTGGAATACTACACACCTCAATCCGCACTCCGCATCCTGAAATCCAAACCCCGGTCTAGCTTCCAATAAACACCCGACAATCAAAATTATCACCCAAATGTACCTAAGATTATTTGTAATTGAATTAGCTTCAATTGAATATATTATGTCAATTTTACGTTTTTCAAGGTAAAAACTCGAAAAATATCTCGTTAAAATTTCGATAAAATCCCAAAAACTCATTTATGAACTTTTTTTTTTTTTCTAATTTCTCATATTTTTCTGAATTTTTCTATAATTTTTAGCTATTTTTCTCTATTTTTTTGTATTTTATTTTATTTAAAAACTATTTTTAATTTATTTAAATAAAATAATAAAATAAATTAAAAAAATATTATTTAATTAATATAGGGTAGGTCCCTGAACCGGGTCTGACCCGACCCAATCAGGTCGGGCCCGGTTCTGCCCGACCCACCAGGGTTTGGCCTGGGCTGGTTTTGCTTAATTTTTGCTAAATTTAATTAAAAAATATTATTTAATTAATATGGGTTGGGCCTGGGCTTGGAGGGCCTGGGCCTGGGCGTGAAAACGCATCTGTTTTGCTAATGTTTTGTTTTTTGTTTTTTTTATCGAATTGGGAGGAAGGGGGAGACGACATGGGGTTGTTTCCCACCTCGGACGAACTGCTCTCGCTAGGGGTGCACACGGATTGGATCCAATCTAATTAGGATCAATCTGCAATCCAATCCAATTATTGCGGATTGAAAAATTATAATCCAATCCAATCCAAATAATTCATCAATCCAACTCAATCCAATTTGAAAAATGCGGACCGGATTGGATCAAGTTCTGCGGATTGACGTTTTCCTATCCAAAATTTATGAAATTAGATTTAATAAAATGAATCACAAGAGTTATATATCTCATGAATGACAAATTTACAACATACATTCCACAAATCTATATATAGCATATTTCCCACAAAATTGTTATCACAATAACCTTCAAAATATAAGTTTTTACATAAATAAATGTTTTATCCACAAATCTTCACCATACATCCTCACAAAAGAACAAAAAAAATGTACGTTTAACATACAACCTACAATAAAAAGGTCGAAAGCATAATAAAAGAGTTAAGAACAAGTATAGTCTTTTAGATATTTTAGTTTAGATTGATAGTTTGAGTTGATGCTAAGTAAACTACTATAGTACATATGATGAAATATGTGTACGTGTTGATGTGTTAAACGGACTGGAACGAATTGGATCCGCAATTTTTTAATGTAGGATCCGTAATCTGATCCAGTCCAGCCGGATTAATGATTTTTCAATCCAATCCAGTCCAAGGAATCAAAAAAATTGATCCAATTAGTGATAATTGGTCCGAATTGGACCGGATCCGCAGATTAGTGCAATCCGTGTGCACCCCTAGCTCTCGCAGTTCGTCCGAGCTCTCGAGCTCCACCCCATCTCCACCACCGAACCGCCACCACCACTACCACAACAACAACATACACAACAACAAGAACAACAAGCCAACAATACTTACCTCGACGTTGTTGACCTTGTGCTCTCTCTTTCGACCAGTCCCTCTCTCCTTCTTTCTTCTTCTCTTTCCCTTGATTTCTCTTGATCGAATGGTGATGGTTGTGATGAAATTGGGGTGTCAGTGGTGGTTTATCCACATTTTTTGGTAAAATGACCAAAATGCCCATATCCATATCTACAATCCTTTACAAAGTTCATGCCCTTTTTGGTCATTTCACTATTATTTATTTATTTTTGATTTTTAATATATATATTTATATATATACATATATATATATATATATATATATATATTTTAAATTACATATATATATACAATTATATATATTCACCTATATTTTCGTGCCTACAATTTCGTCGTGCACGCCAACGAGCGTACTCCGGCATGCACACTACCGTACTACCCACGCGTGTCGACCACGACCCTGTGTGTCCCTAGGCGCCTACCAATTTACTATTTTATTTCACATTTAATTCATTTAATGTGTGTATTATTTTCCCCGGCCTAATATTTCGTCTTTTAGTCTACCCAGTATCCGTGTCGACACAAATATCGAGGCGAATACTTAACACACAATCTCACACGTCAATTGAAATATAATTACACACATCGCGATGCCGTTTAACCTATTTTAAACATAAACATCGCAAATTTAGTCAAAACAACAATTTACCTAATTCCAGGCGCGCACTAGCGTAGCTGTCAGTCCTACAGGTGTCTAAGCTGTCCGCCACATCTGCAATACGTCACAAATAACAACGAATTAAATTCAGGTCGTTACATTCACCAAGTAAGTCTACAGATGGTTATATATATTACATTCACTTTCTTGATGATTTTTCTCGCTTTACTTGGGTTTATTCTATGAAAGCTAAGAGTGAAGCTTTGAATCTATTTATTCAGTTTAAAAATATGGTAGAAAATCAGTTCTCTACTCGTATTAAGTGTGTTCAATCAGATTGGGGAGGAGAATATAGACCATTTGAGAAGTTTTTAGCTGCAAATGGAATTCACTTTCAGCATCTATGTCCATACACTCATCAACAACATGGAAGAGCAGAACGCAAACACCGACATTTAGTGGAATCCACTCTCACTCTTCTTGCTCAAGCTCATCTACCTTACACATTCTGGTGGCATGCTTGCAGTTCAGTTGCTTTTTATCATTAATAGATTACCAGCACCTGTGTTGTCCGACGTCTCTCCTTATCAAGTACTATGGAAATCTCCTCCTAAGTATGAATTGCTTCGAGTATTTGGGTGTGCCAATTTTCCTTACTTGAGAATAACCATAAGTTCCAGTATAGGTCAGAGAAATGTGTCTTCATTGGTTACAGTCCACGACGCAGTGGTTATAAGTGCTCAAGTAATACTGGGAGAGTGTACATTTGCAGGAATGTATTGTTTAATGACAAGGATTTTCCTTACCAAAAGTTCTTTACTAAGAAAAATAGTACTTGTGTACCTTCTTCTCCATCTTTTCAAGTTACTATGGTTCCATCAGCACCCCCATTACCTATTGTTTCTTCTAACCCTTTACCTTTTGGTTCCTTATCCTCTATAGTACAATCCAGTATTCAAGTGGAGACTCCTACTACATCCAATCATCTCAGTCATATCCCAGAGACCTATACTGATACTTCTGGTACATTACCACCACCACCGCCACCGCCACCACCACCACCACCACCACCACCACCACCTACAGTTGTTCCCTCTTCTCATCCTATGGTTACTCGTTTTAAGAGTGGCATTTACAAACCAAAGGTACTGTCTGCTGTTGTTGAATCCCTCACTTCAGAACCAACTTCAACTAAGGCAGCTCTCCAAAGTCCACATTGGCTGAAAGCTATGGAATCTGAGTTTACAGCTTTGCATGTGTTAACATTGGCAGCTTCATTTTAGTGGAGTGTAAGGCAATTGGATATAAATAATGCATTCCTTTATGACCAATTGACTGAAACAGTGTATATGCCTCAACCTTAAGGATTTGTGGATTCCTTTCGACCTCATCATGTGTGTAAATTGGTTAAAGCAATCTATGGTTTACACCAATCACCTCGTGCATGGTTTGATAAGCTTAAGTCTACTCTTCTTCAGTGGCAGTTCTATAATTCCAATGCTGATATATCTCTGTTTATTTTTAAACAAGGTTCTTCTTTAGTATATCTACTCATATATGTTGATGATATACTAATTACCGGAAATTCTCCTAGACTAGTTCAACAATTCATTGATAAGTTGAACAATGTTTTTGCTCTCAAGGATATGGGAGAGCTCAGTCTGTTTTTGGGCATTGAGGTGGCATCAAATTCTACTGGTTTTTATCTTAATCAGGCTTCTTATATTAATCAGCTCATTCATAAGGCTGGTGTTGATAATCTGAAACCAGCCAACACCCCTGTTGTTGCTACCAAACAATTATTTAAGGATGACAGTCCTTTGTTTTCCGATGTCACTTAATATCGCAACATTTTAGGTGGTCTACAATTTCTCACTCACACCAGACCAAATATATCTTACGTAGTTAACAAGCTCAGTCAGTATCAACAAAGCCCCACAATGGCTCATTGGCAAGCTCTTAAGCGTGTCTTAAGATATTTGAAGAGCACTGCATTATCCTCTCTTCATATTAAAGCCTCGAAAGAGTTAGTACTCACTGGCTTTGCGGATGCAGACTGGGCATCTTCCACTGATGATCACAAATCTATTGCAGACTACAACATCTTTTTTGGGGGTTCCTTGGTGTCTTGGCAGGCAAAGAAACAACAAGTGGTGGCTAGATCTTCAACTAAAGCTGAATATCGGGTATTAGCCCATTCTGCAGCAGAACTTGCTTGGATTCAATCTTTGCTTGGTGAATTACAGTTTACTCTTACAGCTGTTCCAGCCATATGGTCTGATAACATGGGTGCAGGAGCTTTGGCCTTTAATCCAATATTTCATTCTCGTACTAAACAAATTGAAATTGATATACATTTCATTAGGGAAAAGGTGTTGAATCGAACTTTGGAGGTGCGATATGTTCCGACTATTGATCAAATTGCTGCTTGTCTTACTAAACCTTTATCTCAGCAGAGGTTTTGTTTTCTTAAGTTCAAGTTGGGAGTAATTGATTTACCCTTCAACTTGAGGGGGGATGTGAGAGTAACACATTGAATATGTTGTGTGTGTATTCTGTTGTGTATTAGACTGAGTGTGTAAAGCAAGAAATGAACAACTCTCTGGTAGTTGAACAGAGAGATACTTTGTTACATCTGTTCTTCGTGTTCTCTAATTCTTGATGAATGTTATCAACATCTAAATAGTCTAAATTTTAGGTTCTCTCAACCACTAATAAAAATCTCTAACACTCTTCTTTCCTTTCTTCTAGTTTTTTACTTTAATTCTAACTTTTGAACCACAACTAATTTTCTTTTTTGATTGACGATAGTTCCAACTCCTTTTTGCTTTCCAATTTATAATAAATTACAGATCTATTTATATATGAGGTGTTTCATTCATGTTGCATTATCAGATTCACCATTAGTTTTAGTCGATGCTCCTCTATGTTTGCATCTTTTTCTATTATAGTGTGTCGATTTGCTCTTGCGGCTCTAGGGTTGGTACTTTTCAGTCTTCATTCGGTTTTTTTTATTTACTAAGTTAGTAGTTGTCTGACCTTGTCGGAAGTTCAGGTTGTCTTTCCTTGTTGGAAGTTATGTTTTTCATTATAATTCTAGTAATATTTGTGTATTATCACGTTCCAACTGTTTGTAGTCGTGTGTTTCTAAACCAAATTCACTACAATTAAATGATCTTTTGAACAATTTTTTTTTTTTGGTGGAATCTCTTGAACAATAAGGATTAGCAAATCATATATATTTTTGTTAGGGCATTTGGTTTCTATGTGTAATCTTGTTCTATTGAATGCATTGAATCATCGATGAATGATGACTAATGAGTTTCTATTGTACTAGAAAAAAAAAATAAATTTCTGGTTTGTACGTGCAGTATCTGGTCCCAATGACGGATTACTTGAAGTGCTTGGTAATAGTTGCATTGATCTTGAAAGATAACTATTTTATATTGAAAAAAAGAAGAATATTGTGCTTGTCATTTAAGTGTATGATAAAAATGCATTATGGAACACCATATAGAAAGGGAAACAAGGACAATAGAGCTCAAGCAGAAAACAAGAGTGTACAGTACGTACGCAAATAAAAATTAACAAACCATAGAGACACAATCTTATCAAATATATGTATGACTAGCACATATTCAGGTACCACAACTGTTACATATAAACGCACATGGAACTATGGAAGAGATTTTAAGGGCTAGTGGCATCTGAGTGTGGTTGAGGGAGAGAAGGGATGGTGGGCAACATGGGCTTGGGCAGATTAGGAATCTCCGGTAGAGGCGGCAATTCAGGTTTAGGAAGATTAGGAATCTCCGGCAGAGACGGCAATTCAGGTTTAGGCAGAGATGGGATCTCTAGTTTGGGCAGAGGAGGCAATTCAGGTAGCTTTGGCGCATCAAGCTTGGGCAATGTAGGAAGCTCAGGCTTCGTCGCAGCAGGCGTGTCAAGCTTAGGAAGCTCTGGTAGTTTTGGGAGTTCTGGTAGAGGAGGCAATTCAAGCTTAGGGAGTGGTGGGAGCTCAGGTTTGGGCAGAGTTGGAATAGTGGGAATTGTTGGCAATTCTGGCTTTGGAAGCTCTGCAGGAACCTTGGGCACGCTTTCTTCTAATAGATAGCGAGCCGCATGAACAAGGACAACATCGCTGCTCGGAATCACCAACGACAATGCTGCAATGAGAAGCAGAGATGAAGAAAGCTTAAGCTGATGAGCCATTGATGTTGGTGGAAAGATGAACTGAAGAGACTTAAGAGTGCAAGTTTGCTATGCCTGTTTGTGAATATGTGTTCATTTTGCATGGATTTTATAGTGTGATTGGTAGTTGTAGTTGTTGGAGGCACATGGGAATTTTGTAGAGTTTAGAGGTGGTGGTTTGCTGGTTTGTTCAACTTTCATCCACCCTATACTAAATCAATAAATAAAAAAAAAAGCTTTGATAAGTAATTGCTCTATATGTGGTTAACTTCTTATAAAATAGGTTGGAAACTAGATTTTTAAGATGGAAAATGATAATCTAACACACTTTGAGCGCCATTTATAATTCTTTCTTGTCTCCCCAGGCGTGAGCCCCACATCTGACAAAAACCATAAATAGCTAAAAAATAGAGTGTGCGCCCCAAATGTGTGTCCAAAGTGTGTTAGATTATCATTTTCCTTTTAAGATTAATGCTCGGGTTGGAAAACTGGGAGTAAAATTTTTGTTAGTCTTTTTAAGCTGTATTGTTTTTATTTTAGGTTGATTTAAATTTGAAGTGAATTTTAAGTGTAAGGAACAACATATAAAATGAGTAGCAAAAGTGGAGATTCAATGTGTAATAAAATTTGTAAAGATTCTAGAAGAGTGATTATATCGCTTGTTGGTAAACAAAAATTAGAAGCTAAATCATTTTAAAGATAATGAAATATAGATTAAATGGAGAATCACCTCTAGAACTTATTGCCATGATGAGCCTCAAAACTTTCAACACTTATATTATGGGTACAAAGTGCTCTTGTATAGGCTTGAGGGAGAACTATTCGGCTTCTCACATTAACATCAATTTTCATTAAATTAGTAACCTAAGGGAAGTTTAATGGACATAATGTAGATTTAAAATATAAGTTACATATTCAGTTTTCAAAAAAATAAAGGTTACATATTCAGGTTATTATGTTAATATAAAATGAAATTACGAGATACATAATGGTGGAAGAGTAATGGTCTAACATTATTGACAACCAAACTGATTATTTGTTCGTGGAAGAAGTTAAGAGTACCTTGAACAAATGTTAGTTACCGGTAGATTTTTTGTTTTTGTTGATATATATTACCGACATATTATTGGCTAGTGAAAGAAGCTAGATCCCTTAAAGCAAGGTTTTAACTTGAGTTTTGTAAAGTGTTAAATAAGAGGGATATACAATGACTTCAAAACGTGTAACACTGCCACTTTCCTAAAG
Organism: Stephania japonica; assembly: GCA_039657345.1. Taxonomy (NCBI): domain Eukaryota; kingdom Viridiplantae; phylum Streptophyta; class Magnoliopsida; order Ranunculales; family Menispermaceae; genus Stephania; species Stephania japonica. The sequence goes on from CM077562.1 coordinate 12,725,077, forward strand.
GAAATTTTGCTTTCTACACTGTAAGAGTCAGCAAATATCATAAATGATACGATGAAGCAAGATCAACTTTCACTTTGTAGTAGTGAAAGATGAAAACAGGTGCAGATGCTGGTGATTTTCGAGATGTATTTCTTCCTCCCCAAACCTCTTCTCTTATAGTGAATGAAGTGGGGTAGTGGAGCAGTTTCAACTGCATCCACTCAGTCAAGCATTGAATGGGTTTATTAACTGCCCATTTTATGCTTGAGTGGGTCAGTTAAATAACTACCTACTTATAATTTCAAAAATGGTAAAAAATAATGGTAAAAGAATTTTACCTATGGTTAGCTTACACACATATACACACACGTGCTAAGTGCGCCTATAAAAGCGCCGCACGCGCGCATGTGGTTCACTTTGCATAACACTTGTATTTTATTTTACATACACTATGGTGCAAGAGTACATATATACTCTTTAAACTTGAAGTTTCTAACCAATGTGGGACTAAACATTTCTTTTGAAAATGTCCAACATAAAATTAAATTGATGATCACTTGCAACTAATGGGATTGAGATTTCTCAATTCATGGTAATTGGATGAAATTACACATTGTTTTTGCAAAATAATTCCAACTTTTTTTTTTTTAAATGATAAATTACACTTGTGTTAATTTGCGTCTACGGTTTTGGATTGATACTTTTCATTGGTAATATTTTTATTAAATAAGTAGTTGTGTTCCTTTGTTGGAACTTGGAAGTCTTAGATTTTTTTGCGTATTGGAAGATTTGACTTTATTCTTTTGTTAGAAGTTGTGATTTTTGTTATGATTCTAATGGTGTGTTTGTGTACTTTTGTATTTCAGACGTTTGTTAAAGAGAACAATAATTAGTTGTCACATTATTTTTGTGTTATAGTTGCAATATTTCAAAGTCGACTTTATGATTGTTGGATGTTCTTTTGAACACATAAAATTAACAAATCGATGTACTTTTATTAGAGTATTCATTCCATGTTTATTCTTGTTCTATTGAACGTATTTGAGGCATTGATGATTAATAAGAAAAATTATTTTATTTAAAAAAAGTTTGAAGTGGATGTTAACCGATAAAGAAATAACACATGCATAAAATTAGCATAATGGAAATGAAGATACTAGATGGTTGCATGGTAAAAATTTAACAAGAACGTAAAGATTTAAAGAAATGTAAGAGCATCGTTACATGAATAGAAAATAAAAGAAGGAGAATATCTAAATAAACTACATATCTATTTTAGATACGAGGTGTTTCAATCGTCGCTCCTCTACATTTGCATCTTTTCCACGATAGTTTGTGGATTTGCGCTTGCGGCCATGGATTGGTACTTTTCAGTCTTCATTAGATTATTTTATTATTCGTTTTGAAGTTCTAGTAATTTTGTGTATTGTTATGAGTTTCAACATTGTAGAGAGCAGTCCTTGATTGTCAAACTGTTTCAATTTTGAAAAAAAATTAAATCAATGGCAATTTGTTTGCACCAATAGGATTAGCAAATCAATGTACTTGATTCTATGTCTGGTTCTCTATTGAACCATTTATGATTAATGAAATTTCGATTTCTCTTCAAAAAAAAGAAAAGGTAGTTGTCTTCCCTTATTAGAAGTTTAGGTTGTATTCCCTCATTTGAAGTTTTGTTTTTCACTATGGTTCTAATGGTATCTGTTTACTATTGCGTTTCACTTATTTGTGAGGGAATAATCACTGATTAACCTATTGTTTCAATATAACAAACACAGTGTTTCAAAGCCAAATTCACGATGGTAAAATGTTCTTTTGAACAATTAGGATTAGCAAATTAATATATTTATTAAGGCAGTTAGGCTCTATGTTTGATCTTGTTTCGTTGAATGTATTGAGCCATTGATGATCAATGAAAATTTTATTTTACTTAAAAAAAGAACTCTAATTAAATGTCAGGTTTGTATTTGTCAGTATCTAGTTCCAATCAAGGGATGTTTGAAGTGCTTGGTGATAGTTGCTGTGGCGGCCCCAATTTTCACATTGGTCCGCCACGGGAGGCCACGCGGGCCCACAACTGTCCACGTCACCGCCAGCTGTGTCCCACGCCCAATTATCCATTATTAATCAATTTCCGGTTAACTTTGATGTTATGAGTTAACTTTTGTTTCTTTAATGTTATTTAAACTCAAATTACGCAGCGGAAGATTTACTATCAATATAAATATTTAACCTGAATTTCATGTATATTATGAGCAAAGTGCCTAAGTGGAAACCATATCAACTGTACATCATATACATATCATCTAAGAATCCTCAAAATATCAAAATATACAACCTATCTCTCAAGCCCAAAACCCAATATAAAACGAGTAAATATAAACATACGTACGAGTAGGGCTAGAGTCGTCAATCGATGAAATCCTCAAGCTTGCCCTTTCCCCCGGCTCACTTAGGATCCGCACTCACCATCACAAAAAGACAGATGACGAGTCCAGAGTGAGTAATCCCAAGGAAATTCACCAAGTAGTTACGAAAGTAAAAGTCTTGGAATTTTAAATACTATAATTTAAACATGCGGAACAAGAAATAATACGAGACAACCGTAAAAGAAAGATCATCGCATGCATAAATATAGTGACGAAACAAAGTACGTGCACATAAAAATCAAACTAAATCATACTTCGGGCTTTTCCCTGTGCACGGCCCATGAAAACACACTAATGGGTTGGCCCTGGACCCTCAGGTGGTCGGCGTAGACCCACGACGCACCCACACTAGCCTACCATACCCGGTAGCCTATTCACCGGCGTATACCTAGACAAGTGCTATGATTTAGTGGACTCTATGGCCGTAACGAATAAGCACCAGTGGGGAGTGATCTCAACACCGTAAAGACACCAGGTAGGAGTACACTCCACTACCGTAAAGTCACCAGTAAGAGTACTCACCACCGTAAAGCAATAATGAAATGGAGTAAAGAATAAATGGAACTGAATTCAAATAAATCAAACGGTAAATACTTAAAGTGAAGTTCAATTGGGATACTACACACCTCAAATCGCACTCCTCGTCTCGAAAATCAAACCCCGTCTAGCGCCAATAATCACCCGATAATCCAAATTATCTCCCCAAATGTACCTAAGATTATTTATCATTGAATTAGCTTTAATTTGACATATTATGTCAAATTTACGTTTTTCGAGGTAAAAACCTCGACTTTATCTCGCCAACATTCCGAGAAAATCCCAAAATTCCTTTATTTGATCCAAATATATTTTTTCTAATTTTTCCCTATTTTATATGAATTTTCCAGATTTTATATATATATATATATTTTTCAAACTGCTTTTTTTTTTTTTTTTTTTTTTTTTTTTTTTTTTTTTTTTTTTGAGTTGAGGTGAACCGGACCGGTTCACCCGGTCCGGTTTCGCCCAACCGAACCGGCCAACCGGTCGGCTCGACCCGCCCAGACGGGGCGGGTCGGCCCGACCCGGTTGGGTCTTCTTCTTCACCAACAGAGGCGCGCGTGCGCCTCTGTTTTCCCTTTTTTTTTTTTTTTTTTTTTTCAATCGAAGAGGAGAGGGAGAGGAGAGGGGGAGAACGACATGTGGTCGTCTCCCTCCTCGGACGAGCTCCTAGCTCCACACCGCCACCACCACCAAACCACCATTACCACCATCCAACACACATATAACAACACAACATCAAAAATAACACAACAACTCAACAACTCACCTCTTTGGTCTCCTCCTCTTGTTCTCTCTTCCCCCTTCCTTCTCTGCTTCCTCCTCGATTTCTCCTCCTTTCCTCGATCTTCTTTTCGATTTTTTTCTCCAAAACAGTGAAGAATAGAACTGTGGTGACGGTGGTGGTGTTTGTCAACAATTTTTGGGTAAAATGACCATTTTGCCCCTATCCATATCCATTTCCCTTCTTTCCTTCAATACCCTTTTTGGTAATTTCACTATTATTTATTTATTTTTCTGATTTTTGATATATATTTATATATATATATATATATATTAAATTCCTTATACACATATATACATATAAATATATATATACTCACCTATACTTTCGCGCCTAAATTTCGTCGTGCGCGCCAACGAGCGTACTCGGGCGTGCACACTAACGTACCACCCACGCGTGTCGACCACGACCCCGCGTGTCCCTAGGCGCCCAATAATTTACATATTTTATCACATTTAATTCATTTTTATGTGTAATATTTTTCTCAACTTAAAATTTCGTCTTTAATCTACCCAGTAGCCGCGTCGACACGCATATCGATGCGAATACTCATCACACAATCTCCCACGTCAATTTAAAATACAATTACACACATCGCGATGCCGTTAACCTATTTTAACATAAACATCGCAATATCAAACAAAACAACACACAAAATATTATTTACCTAATCCGGACGCATTCGGCCTCATTTGTGGGACCCACGAACGTCCCCCGTGGCATCCACGTCTCGCATTGACGTCATAAAATAACGGCAAATATTAATTGGGCCGTTACAATTCTTCCCAACTAAATTTGAAATTTCGTCCGAAATTTAAGTTATAATCAACACTCACCAGTAAATAAGCGAGGATATCTCTGTCTCATAGTCGACTCGAGCTCCCAGGTGAGTCCTCGGTCCGTGATGTCGCCATCGTACCAACACCTTTCGAATCTCCCTGTTCCTCAAAGTCCGAACTCTACGATCCATAATCTCAACGGGTTGCTCTTCATATGAAACGTCGGGACGAACCTCAATCTCATCTAATATCCACCATCGGCCTCGGTCCGACTTAGCTAACCTCAACATAGACACGTGAAACACTTGGATGAACGCCGCTAACTCTGTGGCAACTCCAATCGATATGCTCTTGTCCCAACACGTGCTATAACTCTAAACGGTCCAATATATCTCGGTGCTAGTTTCCCCTTGATTCCAAACCTCGATGTCCTTTCCAGGGAGAAACTTTCGGATATACCAAGTCATCCACATCATAACTCAACCCTCAAGATACCTATCAAGCATACTTCTTTTGCCTATCTTGAGCCGCTTGCAATCTCAACCTAATTTGCCGAATTTTCTCGGTATGATCAACAACAACTTCGGGTTCAATCACCGCTACATCCTCGAGTCTTTGCCCAACAAGTGGTGATCTGCAAGGTCTACCATACAAAGCCTCAAATGGTGGCATACCAATACTCGCTGATAGTTGTTGTTGTTGCGAACTCGCACAACGGTAAATACTCTTCCCAAGTACCTCCAAAGCGCAAAATGCATGCTCTAAGCATGTCCTCCAATATCCGTATCAATCTCTCTGACTGACCATCTGTCTGAGGATGATAAGCCGTGCTAAACTGCAGTCTCGTCCCAAACTGCTCCTGCATGCTCTCCCACAGCTTCGACGTCAACCTGGGGTCTCTGTCAGATACAATAGATAGCGGTACCCCATGTAGCCTAACGATCTCTCGCTCAAAAATGATACTCAACTGAGGAAACGAATACTTCATCGATATAGGAATGAAGTGTGCAGACTTCGTCAATCTATCAATCACAACCCACACAGCATCATGACGTCTCGCAGTCTGTGGCAACCCGCTTACAAAATCCATCGTAACATGCTCCCATTTCCACTGTGGAATTGGTAGTGGCTGTAACAATCCGGTGGTCTCCCGTGCTCGGCCTTAAACTCGCCGACAAATATGACAAGCTCTCACATATGCACCCACATCGGCCTTCATCCCAGGCCACCAAAATAAACGTCGCAAATCATGATACATCTTGGTCCCGCTGGGATGAATCGTATACCGCGAACGGTGTGCATCCTCAAGAATACTATCGCGTAGTTCCCGCACCTCGGTATCCACAACCCGCTCTCGTGTCTCAAGCACCGGTCCGAACCACTAGACCAAATCGTGCAACCCGGATCCTGAGCAGACAGTGAAGCGAGCAAAATGTCCGTCGACCCTTTGCCACTCGGCGACCCTCTCTAACGACACCACAGAACACGCATCGGCAACGAGATATGAACATCAAGAAAAGCATCGACAAACACAACACCGTCGCGCCTCCAAAGAATCCATGCTCATGTGTCATCCGCCGTAGCACGCTCGACTCTCTACACCACTCCGCTCAATGCATTAGCAACTACATTCGCCTTCCCAGGATGGTACTCAATCAATCGCGAAATCGTAGTCTTTCGTAACTCGAGCCACCGTCTTTGCCGCATATTCAAATCCTTCGAGTGAACAGATACCTCAAACTCGATGATCTCGTGAATAGCATAAACCGCTCCCCATAAAGGTAATGTCGCCAAGCCTTGAGTGCAAACACAAGCTGCAGCCTAGCTCTAAATCATGAACCGGATAATTCTCCTCGTGGGGTCTCAATCGCCTCGATAAATATGCAACTGGGTGTCCTTCCTGCATCAACACGCATCCCAACCCAGTTCCGGAAGCATCTGTGTAAACCGAGAATCCTTTCCCTGTCTCAGGTAAAGCCAACACCGGCGCCGAAGTCAACTTCCTCTTCAACTAAAAAAAAGGCGCCTCGCGACCTTCGGACCATTCAAACTTAACATTCTTCTTGGTCAACCTCGTCATCGGCGCTGCAATCAACGAAAAGTCCTGCACAAATCGTCGGTAATAGCCCGCAAGCCCCAAGAAACTACGAATGTCTGCAACTGTCTCAGGTGTCTTCCAATCAATGATCGCTCGAATCTTGTCTCCATCAACAGATATTCCTTGACTACCAATGACATGTCCGAGAAATTTCACCTCTTTCAGCCAAAAAGCGCACTTGTTGAGCTTAGCGTACAATCTATGCTCCTCAATGTCATCAAAACATCTCTCGAGGTGTCTCTCGTGCTCTCACGAGTCTTACCGTATATTAAGATATCATCGATGAACACAATCACATAACGATCCAAAAATGGCCGTAATACTCGGTGCATCAAATCCATAAAGATAGCCGGCGCATTAGTCACCCCAAATGGCATGATTTGTGAACTCAAACAATCCATAACGCGTGCTAAACGCCGTCTTCTCTATATCACTCTCTCGAATCCTCAATCGATGATAACCAGATCGTAAATCAATCTTCGAGAAAAACTTAGCACCGCCAACCTGATCGAATAGATCATCAATCCTAGGAAGTGGATAACGATTTCGAATCGTCACTTGATTCACTTCCTATAGTCTATGCACAACCTCAAAGAACCATCCTTCTTCTTAACAAATAGCACCTGTGCGCCCAAGAGAGACATACTTGGGATGAATAAAACCCTTTTGCAACAACTCCTCTAATTGGGATCTCAACTCTCCCGCTCCGATCTTTGGCATTCGTGACGGATCGATCGTATATACGGCGTGCGTCCCCGGAATCAACTCAATCATAAACTCAACCGACCTAGGAGGTGGTAAACCTGGCAAATCGTCGGGGAATACCTCAGGAAACTCACACACTACTGGGACATCCTCTAATCTAACCTCTGGTCTCAGGTCGGTCTCAACCACCGTCCTAAACGCCTCCATCTCCTGTGTCATAGCTAATCGACCTCTGGTAATCGGTAAATCTGACGCCGTACCAACAAAAGTAAATACTGGAATGCCCTCAATATCAAATACTACCGTCTTACCGAAACAATCAATGTGTGCGCGATACGCCGATAACCATCCATACCCAATAAAGCATCAAACTCTAAATACTCTAGGACACGAAAGTCGACAGTAATCGGTGTCCCTCAATCTCTACCATACAATTCGGCATATCCGGTTAGGGTAAATCTTATCCCCAAAGTGCATCGAGGACAAGATGTGGGTCTAAAGTCTCAACAGATAACCCTAATCGTCCAACCCTACGTCCCGATATAAACGACAAAGTACTACGGAATCAAATAATACATGCATAGAAACATCGCATATAGATAACATACCCTCGACAAGCTGACGAGTCGCACCTCGATCCATTTGTCGTACGTAGTAGGTGTAGTAGCTACATGAGCCCTTTCCCTAACTGGCTCAGCCTGTGGTCGTGAGGATAAAGCTGACATCGGACAATCTCTATGTATATGTCCGACCTGATGACATTTGAAACATCGTCGTGTATCTCGCCAATCTGACTGCGACACTATATGAACCTGAGTCCTATCATGACCTCGACCTCTCTGTCCTCTACCACGACCTCCTCCATCTCGCACAAGCTGTCGAGGCTCGGTCACCGTGCAGTGCGAAGAACGTACACTACCTGTCTCTCATCTCCTCTCTCGTTTCGAAACGCCTATCTCGTCGACCCCGATCATGTCTCGTCTATCGATCTGTCTCTCGATCTCTTCTGGTCTCTCGATCGACCGAGAGCTCGTCGTCAAATCCATCTCCAAACTCTTTGTTGTCGTAAATACGTCTCGCGAGCTAATGCTTTGTCAAAAACACTTTGCATCGTAGCTCGCAAATCAGCCATGTCACTAATGGTATGATCACTAGTCTCTCCAATCTCTGGCTGAGTAGTCGGCGGAGTAGTAAGAGTCTATCCGTCCATCATAAACCGCACAACCAACGTGCATTGGATCAGACTCAGTACATACGCGTATAATATGTAATACACAATCAAAACATACACGTATATATATAATTTCTGAATCTACCCGCCTCACATCACTTCCCAACTAAGCCTTTAATCATTCACTTGTGGTTTCCACATCTAAAGTTTATTCATTGAGTTTATACTATTGTTCAATCTCCAAATATAGCCATATCAAAGCTAGCTATAATCCCTATTCCATTCCATAGGCTCCTCAATTTAGATTCCTTAAACCTAAGCTCGATACCAAAATGTGGCGGCCCCAATTTTCACATTGGTCCGCCACGGAGGCCACGCGGGCCACAAACCGTCCACGTCACCGCCATTTGTGTCCCACGCCCAATTATCCATTATTAATCAATTTAGGTTAACTTTGATGTTATGAGTTAACTTTTGTTTCTTTAATGTTATTTAAACTCAAATTACGCAATGGAAGATTTACTATCAATATAAATATTTAACTTTGAATTTCATGTATATTATGAGCAAAGTGCCTAAGTGGAAACCATATCAACCGTACATCATATACATATCATCTAAGAATCCTCAAAATATCAAAATATACAACCTATCTCTCAAGCCCAAAACCCAATATAAAACGAGAAAATATAAACATACGTACGAGTAGGGCTAGAGCCGTCAATCGATGAAATCCTCAAGCTGAAATCCTCGAAGCTTGCCCTTTCCCGGCTCGTACTAGGATCGCACTCACCATCACAAAAAGACAGATGACGAGTCCAGAGTGAGTAATCCCAAGGAAATTCACCAAGTAGTTACGAAAGTAAAAATCTTGGAATTTTAAATACTATAATTTAAACATGCGGAACAAGAAATAATACGAGATAACCGTAAAAGAAAGATCATCGCATGCATAAATATAGTGACGAAACAAAGTACGTGCACATAAAAATCAAACTAAATCATACTTCGGGCTTTTCCCAGTGCACGGCCCATGAAAACACACTAATGGGTTGGCCCTGGACCCTCAGGTGGTCGGCGTAGACCCACGACGCACCCACACTAGCCTACCATACCCGGGTAGCCTATTCACCGGCGTATACCTAGACAAGTGCTATGATTTAGTGGACTCTATGGCCGTAACGAATAAGCACCAGGTGGGGAGTGATCTCAACAAGTAAAGACACCAGGTAGGAGTACACTCCACTACCGTAAAGTCACCAGGTAAGAGTACTCAGCCACCGTAAAGCAATAATGAAATGGAGTAAAGAATAAATGGAACTGAATTCAAATAAATCAAACGGTAAATACTTAAAGTGAAGTTCAATTGGGATACTACACACCTCAAATCGCACTCCTCGTCTCGAAAATCAAACCCCGTCTAGCGCCAATAATCACCCGATAATCCAAATTATCTCCCCAAATGTACCTAAGATTATTTATCATTGAATTAGCTTTAATTTGACATATTATGTCAAATTTACGTTTTTCGAGGTAAAAACCTCGACTTTATCTCGCCAACATTCCGAGAAAATCCCAAAATTCCTTTATTTGATCCAAATATATTTTTTCTAATTTTTCCCTATTTTATATGAATTTTCCAGATTTTATATATATATATATATATATATTTTTTTTTTTTTTTTTTTTTTTTTTTTTTTTTTTTTTTTTTTGAGTTGAGTTGAGGTGACCGGACCGGTTCACCCGGTCCGGTTCGGCCCAACCGAACCGGCCAACCGGCCAACCGGTCGGCCCGACCCGCCAGACGGGCGGGTCGGCCCGACCCGGTTGGGTCTTCTTCTTCACCAACAGAGGCGCTGTGCGCCTCTGTTTTCCCTTTTTTTTTTTTTTTTTTTCAATCGAAGAGGAGAGGGAGAGGGAGAGGGGGAGAACGACATGTGGTCGTCTCCCTCCTCGGACGAGCTCCTAGCTCCACACCGCCACCACCACCAAACCACCATTACCACCATCCAACACACATATAACAACACAACATCAAAAATAACACAACAACTCAACAACTCACCTCTTTGGTCTCCTCCTCTTGTTCTCTCTTCCCCCTTCCTTCTCTCGCTTCCTCCTCGATTTCTCCTCCTTTCCTCGATCTTCTTTTCGATTTTTTTCTCCAAAACAGTGAAGAATAGAGCTGTGTGACGGTGGTGGTGTTTGTCAACAATTTTTGGGTAAAATGACCATTTTGCCCCTATCCATATCCATTTCCCTTCTTTCCTTCAATACCCTTTTTGGTAATTTCACTATTATTTATTTATTTTTCTGATTTTTGATATATATTTATATATATATATATATATATTAAATTCCTTATACACATATATACATATAAATATATATATACTCACCTATACTTTCGCGCCTAAATTTTCGTCGTGCGCGCCAACGAGCGTACTCGGGCGTGCACACTAACGTACCACCCACGCGTGTCGACCACGACCCCGCGTGTCCCTAGGCGCCCAATAATTTACATATTTTATCACATTTAATTCATTTTTATGTGTAATATTTTTCTCAACTTAAAATTTCGTCTTTAATCTACCCAGTACCGCGTCGACACGCATATCGATGCGAATACTCATCACACAATCTCCCACGTCAATTTAAAATACAATTACACACATCGCGATGCCGTTAACCTATTTTAACATAAACATCGCAATATCAAACAAAACAACACACAAAATATTATTTACCTAATCCGGACGCATTCCAGCCTCGCTGTGGGACCCACGAACGTCCCCGCTGGCATCCACGTCTGCATTGACGTCATAAAATAACGGCAAATATTAATTGGGCCGTTACAATTCTTCCCAACTAAATTTGAAATTTCGTCCCGAAATTTAAGTTATAATCAACACTCACCAGTAAATAACTGAGGATATCTCTGTCTCATAGTCGACTCGAGCTCCCAGGTGAGTCCCTCAGTCCCGTGATGCTGCCATCGTACCAACACCTTCGGAATCTCCCTGTTCCTCAAAGTCTGAACTCTACGATCCATAATCTCAACGGGTTGCTCTTCATATGAAACGTCAGGACGAACCTCAATCTGTCTAATATCCACCATCATCCTCCTCCGACTTAGCTAACCTCAACATAGACACGTGAAACACCTTTGGATGAACGCCGCTAACTCGCGGCAACTCCAATCGATATGCTACTGTCCCAACACGTGCTATAACTCTAAACGGTCCAATATATCTCGGTGCTAGTTTCCCCTTGATTCCAAACCTCTGATGTCCTTTCCAGGGAGAAACTTTCAGATATACCAAGTCATCCACATCATAACTCAAACCCTCAAGATACCTATCAGCATACTTCTTTTGCCTATCTTGAGCTGCTTGCAATCTCAACCTAATTTGCCGAATTTTCTCGGTATGATCAACAACAACTTCAGGTTCAATCACTGCTACATCCTCAGGTGCTGCCCAACAAGCTGGTGATCTGCAAGGTCTACCATACAAAGCCTCAAATGGTGGCATACCAATACTCGCCTGATAGCTGTTGTTGTACGCGAACTCGCACAACGGTAAATACTCTTCCCAAGTACCTCCAAACTGCAAAATGCATGCTCTAAGCATGTCCTCCAATATCCGTATCAATCTCTCTGACTGACCATCTGTCTGAGGATGATAAAGGTGCTAACCGTAGTCTCGTCCCAAATCGCTGCTCTGCATGCTCTCCCAGCAACTTCGACGTCAACTGGGGTCTCTGTCAGATACAATAGATAGCGGTACCCCATGTAGCCTAACGATCTCTCGCTCAAAAATGATACTCAACTGAGGAAACGAATACTTCATCGATATAGGAATGAAGTGTGCAGACTTCGTCAATCTATCAATCACAACCCACACAGCATCATGACGTCTCGCAGTCTGTGGCAACCCGCTTACAAAATCCATCGTAACATGCTCCCATTTCCACTGTGGAATTGGTAGTGGCTGTAACAATCCAGCTGGTCTCCTGTGCTCGGCCTTAACCTGCTGACAAATATGACAAGCTCTCACATATGCACCCACATCGGCCTTCATCCCAGGCCACCAAAATAAACGTCGCAAATCATGATACATCTTGGTCCTGCCAGGATGAACTGTATACCGCGAACGGTGTGCATCCTCAAGAATACTATCGCGTAGTTCCTGCACCTCAGGTATCCACAACCTGCCTCTGTGTCTCAAGCACTGGTCCGAACCACTAGACCAATCTGTGCAACCCAGATCCTGAGCCAGACAACGCTGAAGCGAGCAAAATGTCCGTCAGCCCTTTGCCACTCAGCGACCCTCTCTAACGACACCACAGGAACACGCATCTGGCAACAGATATGAACATCAGCAAAAGCATCTGACAAACACAACACCGTCGCGGCCTCCAGCAATCCATGCTCATGTGTCATCTGCCGTAGCACAGTCTGACTCTCTACACCACTCCGGCTCAATGCATTAGCAACTACATTCGCCTTCCCAGGATGGTACTCAATCGCGAAATCGTAGTCTTTCAGTAACTCGAGCCACCGTCTTTGCCGCATATTCAAATCCTTCTGAGTGAACAGATACCTCAAACTCTGATGATCTGTGAATAGCATAAACCGCTCCCCATAAAGGTAATGTCGCCAAGCCTTGAGTGCAAACACAACTGCAGCTAGCTCTAAATCATGAACCGGATAATTCTCCTCGTGGGGTCTCAATCGCCTCGATAAATATGCAACTCGGGTGTCCTTCCCGCATCAACACGCATCCCAACCCGGTCCGGAAGCATCGTGTAAACCGAGAATCCTTTCCCTGTCTCGGGTAAAGCCAACACGGCGCCGAAGTCAACTTCCTCTTCAACTCTAAAAAGGTCGCCTCACGACCTTCGGACCATTCAAACTTAACATTCTTCTTGGTCAACCTCGTCATCGGCGCCGCAATCAACGAAAAGTCTGCACAAATCGTCGGTAATAGCCCGCAAGCCCCAAGAAACTACGAATGTCTGCAGAATCGCGTCTCGGTGTCTTCCAATCAATGATCGCTCGAATCTTGTCTCCATCAACAGATATTCCTTGACTACCAATGACATGTCCGAGAAATTTCACCTCTTTCAGCCAAAAAGCGCACTTGTTGAGCTTAGCGTACAATCTATGCTCCCTCAATGTCATCAAAACATCTCTGAGGTGTCTCTCGTGCTCCTCACGAGTCTTACTGTATATTAAGATATCATCGATGAACACAATCACATAACGATCCAAAAATGGCCGTAATACTCGGTGCATCAAATCCATAAAGATAGCCGGCGCATTAGTCACCCCAAATGGCATGACTGTGAACTCAAACAATCCATAACGCGTGCTAAACGCCGTCTTCTCTATATCACTCTCTCGAATCCTCAACTGATGATAACCAGATCGTAAATCAATCTTCGAGAAAAACTTAGCACTCGCCAACTGATCGAATAGATCATCAATCCTAGGAAGTGGATAACGATTTCGAATCGTCACTTGATTCAGCTTCCTATAGTCTATGCACAACCTCAAAGAACCATCCTTCTTCTTAACAAATAGCACTGGTGCGCCCCAAGGAGACATATTGGGATGAATAAAACCCTTTTGCAACAACTCCTCTAATTGGGATCTCAACTCTCCTCGCTCCGATCTTTGGCATTCTAAGTACGGTCGTCATATATCACAATTGCGTCCCCGGAATCAACTCAATCATAAACTCAACCGACCTAGGAGGTGGTAAACCTGGCAAATCGTCGGGAATACCTCGGGAAACTCACACACTACTTGGGACATCCTCTAATCTAACCCTCGGTCTCGGGTCGGTCTCAACCACCGTCCTAAACGCCTCCATCTCCCGTGTCATAGCTAATCGACCTCTGTAATCGGTAAATCGACGCCGTACCAACAAAAGTAAATCTTGGAATGCCCTCAATATCAAATACTACCGTCTTACCGAAACAATCAATGTGTGCGCGATACGCCGATAACCGATCCATACCCAATAAAGCATCAAACTCTAAATACTCTAGGACACGAAAGTCGATGTGTAATCGGTGTCCCTCAATCTCTACCATACAATTCCGGCATATCCGGTTAGGGTAAATCTTATCCCCAGGAGCCGTACTGAGGACAAGATGTGGGTCTAAAGTCTCAACAGATAACCCTAACTGTCCAACCCTACGTCCCGATATAAACGACAAAGTACTACCGGAATCAAATAATACATGCATAGAAACATCGCATATAGATAACATACCCTCGACAAGCTGACGAGTCGCACCTCGATCCGGCTGTACGACAGTAGGTGTAGTAGCTACATGAGCCCTTTCCCTAACTGGCTCAGTCTGTGGTCGTGAGGATAAAGCTGACATCGGACAATCTCTATGTATATGTCCGACCTGATGACATTTGAAACATCGTCGTGTATCTCGCCAATCTGACTGCGACACTATATGAACCTGAGTCCTATCATGACCTCGACCTCTCTGTCCTCTACCACGACCTCCTCCATCTCGCACAAGCTGTCGAGGCTGCTCAGCTGGTGCAGGTACGTAACGTACACTACCTGTCTCTCATCTCCTCTCTGCTGCTCGAAACGCCTATCTCGTCGACCCTGATCATGTCTCTGTCTATCAGACTGGTCTCTCGATCTCTTCGGTCTCTGATCAGACCGAGAGCTCTGTCCAAATCCATCTCCAAACTCACCCCAGTGTCGTAAATACGTCTCGCGAGCTAATGCTTTGTCAAAAACACTTTGCATCGTAGCTCGCAAATCAGCCATGTCACTAATGGTATGATCACTAGTCTCTCCAATCTCTGGCTGAGTAGTCGGCGGAGTAGTAAGAGTCTATCCGTCCATCATAAACCGCACAACCAACGTGCATTGGATCAGACTCAGTACATACGCGTATAATATGTAATACACAATCAAAACATACACGTATATATATAATTTCCTGAATCTACCCGCCTCACATCACTTCCCAACTAAGCCTTTAATCATTCACTTGTGGTTTCCACATCTAAAGTTTATTCATTGAGTTTATACTATTGTTCAATCTCCAAATATAGCCATATCAAAGCTAGCTATAATCCCTATTCCATTCCATAGGCTCCTCAATTTAGATTCCTTAAACCTAAGCTCTGATACCAAAATGTGGCGGCCCCAATTTTCACATTGGTCCGCCACGGGAGGCCACGCGGGCCCACAACTGTCCACGTCACCGCCAGCTGTGTCCCACGCCCAATTATCCATTATTAATCAATTTCGGTTAACTTTGATGTTATGAGTTAACTTTTGTTTCTTTAATGTTATTTAAACTCAAATTACGCAACGGAAGATTTACTATCAATATAAATATTTAACCTGAATTTCATGTATATTATGAGCAAAGTGCCTAAGTGGAAACCATATCAACTGTACATCATATACATATCATCTAAGAATCCTCAAAATATCAAAATATACAACCTATCTCTCAAGCCCAAAACCCAATATAAAACGAGTAAATATAAACATACGTACGAGTAGGGCTGAAGAGCGTCAATCGATGAAATCCTCAAGCTTGCCCTTTCCCGGCTCGACTAGGATCGCACTCACCATCACAAAAAGACAGATGACGAGTCCAGAGTGAGTAATCCCAAGGAAATTCACCAAGTAGTTACGAAAGTAAAAGTCTTGGAATTTTAAATACTATAATTTAAACATGCGGAACAAGAAATAATACGAGACATAACCGTAAAAGAAAGATCATCGCATGCATAAATATAGTGACGAAACAAAGTACGTGCACATAAAAATCAAACTAAATCATACTTCGGGCTTTTCCCCGTGCACGGCCCATGAAAACACACTAATGGGTTGGCCCTGGACCCTCAGGTGGTCGGCGTAGACCCACGACGCACCCACACTAGCCTACCATACCCGGGTAGCCTATTCACCGGCGTATACCTAGACAAGTGCTATGATTTAGTGGACTCTATGGCCGTAACGAATAAGCACCAGGTGGGGAGTGATCTCAACACCGTAAAGACACCAGGTAGGAGTACACTCCACTACCGTAAAGTCACCAGGTAAGAGTACTCAACCACCGTAAAGCAATAATGAAATTGAGTAAAGAATAAATGGGCGAATTCAAATAAATCAAACGGTAAATACTTAAAGTGAAGTTCAATTGGGATACTACACACCTCAAATCGCACTCCTCGTCTCGAAAATCAAACCCCGTCTAGCGCCAATAATCACCCGATAATCCAAATTATCTCCCCAAATGTACCTAAGATTATTTATCATTGAATTAGCTTTAATTTGACATATTATGTCAAATTTACGTTTTTCGAGGTAAAAATCTCGACTTTATCTCGCCAACATTCCGAGAAAATCCCAAAATTCCTTTATTTGATCCAAATATATTTTTTCTAATTTTTCCCTCTTTTATATGAATTTTCCAGATTATATATATATATATATATATATTTTTTTTTTTTTTTTTTTTTTTTTTTTTTTTTTTTTTTTTTTTTTTTGAGTTGAGGTGAACCGGACCGGTTCACCCGGTCCGGTTCGGCCCAACCCTAAACCGGCCAATCGGCTCGGTCCGACCCGACCCGAGACGGGCCGGGTCGGCCGACCCGGTTGGGTCTTCTTCTTCACCAACACAGAGGCGCGCGTGCGCCTCTGTTTTCCCTCTTTTTTTTTTTTTTTTTTTTTTTTTTTCAATCGAAGAGAGAGAGGAGGGAGAGGGAGGGGAGAACGACATGTGGTCGTCTCCCTCCTCGGACGAGCTCCTAGCTCCACACCGCCACCACCACCAAACCACCATTACCACCATCCAACACACATATAACAACACAACATCAAAAATAACACAACAACTCAACAACTCACCTCTTTGGTCTCCTCCTCTTGTTCTCTCTTCCCCCTTCCTTCTCTGCTTCCTCCTCGATTTCTCCTCCTTTCCTCGATCTTCTTTTTGATTTTTTTCTCCAAAACAGTGAAGAATAGAACTGTGGTGACGGTGGTGGTGTTTGTCAACAATTTTTGGGTAAAATGACCATTTTGCCCCTATCCATATCCATTTCCCTTCTTTCCTTCAATACCCTTTTTGGTAATTTCACTATTATTTATTTATTTTTCTGATTTTTGATATATATTTATATATATATATATATTAAATTCCTTATACACATATATACATATAAATATATATATACTCACCTATACTTTCGCGCCTAAATTTCGTCGTGCGCGCCAACGAGCGTACTCGGGCGTGCACACTAACGTACCACCCATGCGTGTCGACCACGACCCCGCGTGTCCCTAGGCGCCCAATAATTTACATATTTTATCACATTTAATTCATTTTTATGTGTAATATTTTTCTCAACTTAAAATTTCGTCTTTAATCTACCCAGTACCCACGTCGACACGCATATCGATGCGCATACTCATTACACAATCTCCCACGTCAATTTAAAATACAATTACACACATCGCGATGCCGTTAACCTATTTTAACATAAACATCGCAATATCAAACAAAACAACACACAAAATATTATTTACCTAATCCGGACGCATTCCAGCCTCGCTGTGGGACCCACGAACGTCCCCGGTGGCATCCACGTCTGCATTGACGTCATAAAATAACGGCAAATATTAATTGGGCCGTTACAGTTGCATTGATCTTTGTTGTTGTTGGTGGGATTTCCAAAGATTTGGTGCGAAATAGAAGAAAAACTTGATGCAATTGATCGAGACTTGAGTTATACTCAATGTCCTTAAGACTATTTCGCCCCACTATGGTGCTCACGGTCTAATGACGATAGTCTCCTAAGATACAACGATCATACTAGTGATTTGTAGCACTCTGAATCACTAGTCTACGAACCAATCTATGATTCAATACTCTCTCAGACTCTAAAGCATATAAAATAGAGAAAGACATTTTGATTTGACCTATTTGCTTTTCCTTCTAATTATATATCTTTTTTAAAACAATCCATCAAGTGAATATATATAGACTTTTATGTGTCTATTAGAAAAAGACACACCTCTTGGTGAATAGATACACCTTTTGGTCTATTATGTTTCTACACAATAGTACACACCTTTTCACATAATTTTCATTCAAATTATAAACAATTAAATAATATAATTAATTGTTCCAACAATCCCCCACATAAATGAAAATTGATCATCAAGTCTTTATATATCCCCCACATAAATGGATTTTAAAAATCATTTTAATGCAGGCACACTTGAGAGAGCATTGGCGAAATAAAGTTACATCAGGAAAAGTGTCGTATAGAGACTTGAACTTACCCTAGTGAAATATTATCGGACTTACTCAGTGAGGCAGTGGATATAGAAGATCTTGAACTGTTCACTTTTTGTAGTAAATCGAGATAATAATACTCACATAACTTCATCCCTATCATTATTGGTTCTTACGATTTTGTCCATTTTGGTCCTGGACACAATCCTGATTTCATGATAAATTTAGAGAATTTAGCTTGTCTCATTCTCATAAATGCGACCCACATTTACTATCATATAGGTGACATTTTTATTTGTCATTAAATGCGTAGCATATTCTTAACTTCTTCTAAACACATTTTTTATCTTAGGAATGAGATAGGTGTGTTCTTCTCTCAAGTTTCATCTAACCAGTTTGCCTATTGAACCTAGTACATGGGATCTCCAATCAGCCAGGTTAGGTTTCCGCCAGACTTAACTCATTTTTAGGCTTTTAAACTCATTCTCCTCGATATCAGTTTACTTGATATTGACAAACCTTCAATTGTTGGCCACAAGTTTGTCTTCTTATTTCTCATTTTCTGTGAAAATTATTCTATAATCAAGTAACTATTCAATGACAATATTCGACACATAAGTCAAGATTTACCATTTTATGCATCATTTTATTCTATCACTTGCGATTATTAGCCGCCATACATCTTATGTATTACCGAGACAATTGCATGCAATATGGAATATCCTCCAAGCTCTTTCAAAGCCATAATGTTACTTTTCCTGCTTATTAATTTGCGCGCCATCAATTAGATTCCATTGTGAATCTAACAATACTTCCATTTCATTGAGGATTTCCATTGATACAAGCATTTCTTCTCTAAATTCACTATTTAAGAAGTGTCGTCTCTTAACATCTTTTGCTTTTCTTTATTAGCAACCAACTTGCTAGATGTCATTATAGACTAGTGAATTTCTCTCTGAGAAATCAAGGCTCAATTTCTCTCAAATAAAGCCTTAAGTTATATATTTAATTTGCTTAATTTTAAGCAACTTATCCATCTGCTTTTAATTAGATTTTAAAATCCATTTACACTTCAAAGGCTTCAACTTTATGCATTCAATCTCACTATTGATAACTCATTTTCAATACAATCTATTCTTGAATGCTTTACTTGGGGTTTATAATTTATTTTCTTTAATCCGAAGACAAAAGTTTTTATGTGCAACCCCACATCTTTCAAGTACTCATAGACATTTAATAATATATCTTCAACTCGGAAGATATAACTATCAAAGTTAAGAGTAGCAACTAAATTTGCTTTCAACCCCCACAATTTTATTATATAGCATTCATGATAGAAGATTCATTCAATAAATCTACATCCTTTGGACTTAATCCATGATATAGTCCTTTTTAGAAGTCAATAAATTTACAACCATACACATCATGGTTAATCTCTTGATTCTTGCACTTTTTCAAAAAAAATATATATTATTATTTCCTTTAATTTCATGACTGTTTCATCTCAATACATGGATCATTTAAATGATAGATCAAGGTATTGTCAAGACACAAGACACTTAAAATATAACATGTGCTACACAATACATATCATTCATATGCATTTTTTTTAGACAAAGGAAATATATATAAACCAAGTCATGAATATATTAACTAATTTCCACAGTGACGAGTGTGCAACAATCAAATTAAAGACATCTTAATTAAAAGGTATATATGCCATTAAAAATTATATAAAACTACTTAACATTGATTTCAATATTTATATATGCTGGTCTTTAAAATCATCGATCGAAAAACAAATGATACATCACCCATAATGATTGTACATTTATATTTGTACAGTATGACTTCTAACTAATCTGGCCCATGGCGAAGCACATACGCGAACCTTCACGATGATAACATACACACCTACACCACACCACATTACATAGTATGTTGGGTAAATTTGACATCTACAATGTTGCAATCATATAATATTGCAAAGCACTCATCTCAACGATGACATCTATTAGCTAGCCGTATGAAACCTTCAATAACTTTCTCTTCTTGGACTAGTTTTTGAACTCTTCGTGCAACAAGAAATTAAATCTTTTATAGATCACACCAGTCCCAAAATTAAATGACCATCTCTGATCAAAGAGATTCCAAATGCAAATTAATGAAATGCATCATATATCTATTTCCAGATGTGTTGCAATCCAACATTGCACCTTTTGGGGTCATACTTGCATATCCTCAAATTGCAAAGGGTTCCATTTGGTCGCCAATTGCATCCACAAAATTAGTTCCATCTTCATCTCTGCATATTGATATGATTGAAAATATGGACCATGGAGTTGAGATGAGTCATTTAATATGGTGCCTCTTTAATTTTGGTTACATCCGTTCAATTGGAGTGTCACATACACCCAAATAAAGAAAATTCCATGTACAGTTTCTTAACTACCTTACAGTTATCTTACCATCATTAAATTCAAACACCATGTTCATTTTGTAATCATGCCTGAACAGTACACAAATTAATAGTTTGAAAGTACCAATAATATGTTCATTCTCTTGAACAAAGATCACGTCATCAAGAGATTTTTAATTGGTAACCACGTAGGCAAATTAGAAATAATAACACATACTGACACATACCTTGATTCGGTGAATTAATGAATCAATTTGTTAACACATACTAGCATATGATCATGGAACTTGCACGCCACATACCTAATGCTCTGAAAATTCTGAATAATCATGCATCACGGATCACCACCGAAATTCATCAAGAATTCGTGAAATTCTCAATCAACCAAAGCCGCTAACATGCGGGAAATAGTCTTAAGATTGTTGGTGGGATTTCCAAAAACTTGGTGTGAAATAGAAGAAAAACTTGATGCAATTGATCGAGGCTTGAGTTATACTCAATGTCCTTAAGACTATTTCGCCCTACTATGGTGCTCACAGTCTAATGACGATAGTCTCCCAAGATACAACGATCATACTAGTGATTTGTAGCACTCTGAATCACTAGTCTACGAACCAATCTATGATTCAATACTCTCTCAGAATCTAAAGCATGTAAAATAGAGAAAGACATTTTGATTTGACCTATTTGCTTTTCCTTCTAATTATATATCTTTTTTAAAACAATCCATCAAGTGAATATATATAGACTTTTATGTGTCTATTAGAAAAAGACACACCTCTTGGTGAATAGATACACCTTTTGGTCTATTATGTCTCTACACAATAGTAACACCTTTTCACATAATTTTCATTCAAATTATAAACAATTAAATAATATAATTAATTGTTTTTTCAATGATTGGTAGTTTAGTTGTTCAACGCACATGGGCATTTTGTAGATTGTAGGGGTTGTGGTTTGCTGGTTTGTTCAACTTTTCATCCACCCTTCACTAAATAATAAAAAAAAGGAAAATGATTTGGTGACATTTATGGTGACACAAACTGGTCGCACCAGCACAGATATTCAATTTTAAGTGGTTGCTGGTAGGGCCCACCATAGACAAAAGTTGAACACGTGTGCGCCATGTGTGCCGTGCGACCAATTTGTATCACGGGGAATGTCACCATATCATCTTCCTAAAAAAAACTTTGATAAGTAATTGGTCCTATATGTGGTTAACTTGTTATAAAATAGGTTGGAAACTAGATATTTAAGATTACTGCTTGGGTTGGAAAATTGGGAGTAGAATCTTTGTTAATCTCTTTGAGCTGTTGTTTTGTTTTGTTTGTTTGTTTGTTTGTTTGTTTTTTTAAAATTTTTTAAAATTTTTAAATTTTTTTTTAACTTTGTGATTAATTCACCAAAAAAGCTGTATTTTTTATTTTTTTATTTTAGGTAGATTTAATTCGAAGTACTAAATGTTTAAGTGTAAGAAACAACACATAAAATGAGTTGCGAAAAGGAAGAAGCTTAAGTGGATGTGTGGTTAAATTCGTAAAGATACGAGAAGATAATGATTATATCGCCTAAGCTAAATCATTTTAAAGATATTTTTTTATAACAAAAAGCCACTCAGTTGGGGGTGTTGATAGTGTTATTTGTTACATTATTTAAACATAAGAAATATAGATCAAATAGAGAATTGTTGCTTAAGTTTTAGGCTCCTAAAACCATCAAAAACTTATTGTGTCATGAACCTCAAAACTTTCACCACTTGTATGATGGGTACAAGGTGCTTTTTTAATTTATAGGCTCGAGGAAGAACCATTTGACTTCTCACAACAACACCAATTTTTATCAAATTAGTAACCTAAAAAAAGCTTAATCAACATAATGTAGATTAAAAACCTAAGTTACATATTCTGGTTATTATGTTAACATTAAATAAAATTATGAGACTCTTAATTTTTTTTATAGGAACGAGACTTTATTTTTTATAGCCATAATATATACATATTTACATGTGGACGGAAAACAATGTGTTTCCCATAAATAAAGTAAAAAAAAACCCTTACAAGTGTAATAGAGGAAAAACAAGTTGTTCCGTCTATGCACACATCACCAATTTTGAGACTCATAATGGTCTAAAATTATTGACAACCAACTGATTATTTGTTCAAGTGGAAGAAGTTTAATCCCTTAAGCAATGTTAGTTACTGGTAGATTTTTATTTTTTGGTGATATATTACCAACAGTTTATTGGCTAGTGAGAGAAGCTAGTAATCCCTTAAAGCAAGGTTTTAGCTTGAGTTTTGTAAAGTTAAATTGATGACTCACTTGCAACGAATGGGATTGAGATTTCTCAATTCATGGTGATTGAATGGCATTACACATTGCAATTCATGGTAATTGAATGGCATTACACATTGTTTTTCCAAAACAATTCCAACTTTTTTTTTTTTGAAAAAAGGACAATATATATTACACTTGTGTGGATTTGCATCTACGGTTGTGGATTGATACTTTTCATTGGAAATATTTTTATTAAATAAGTTGTATTCTTTTGTTGGAACTTAAAAGTTTTAGATTTTCTTTTCATTTTGGAAGAATTGGTTTTTTTCCTTCGTTGGAAGTTGTGATTTTTGTTATAATTCTAGTGACGTGTTTGTGTAATGTGTCTTTTGCATTTAAGACGTTTGTTAAGAGAACAATCATTGATTATCACATTGTTTCTGTATTACAGTTGCTGTCTTTCAAAGCCGATTTATGGTTGTTGGATGTTTTTTTGAACATATGAAATTAACGAATCGGTGTACTTTTATTAATTGATTTCATATATGGTCTTGTTCTATTTTTTTTTAAAAAACACTATGTGTGAATTCATTACGATGGCAAATCATGAATTACATGAGTAGATATGGTCTTGTTCTATTGAACGTATTGAGCCATTGATGGATTAATAAAAAATATTTCACGTCAAAAAAGATTTGAAGTGGATGATGATAAGCGATAAAGAAATAACGCATACATAAATGAGTATAGCGGAAATGAAGATGTTAGGTGGATGCTTGGTAAAGCACAAGGATATGATTAGTAACTTGAAGATTTAAAGAAAAGTAAGAGCAACGCTAAATGAATACAAAATAAAGTATGGTGGATATCTAAATATTTAGAAATGAGGTGTTTCAATTGCTACTTGTCTACATTTGCATCATTTTCAACAATAGTGTGTGGATTCGCGCTTGCATTTGCAGGATTGATACTTTTCAGTCTTCATTAGATTATTTTATTTACTAAGTACTTGTCTTCCTTTGTTGGAAGTTTGAACATATGAAATTAACGAATCGATGTACTCTAATTAAGGTAATTGATTGCATTTCTGGTCTTGTTCTAATGAACATATTGAGCCATTGATGATTAATAAAAAAAATATTTTACTTCAAAAAAAGTTTGAAGTGGATGTTGAGCAATAAAGAAAGAACGCATACATAAATGAGCACAGCAGAAATGAAGATGCTAGGTGGATACATGGTAAAGCGTAAGGATATGATTAGGAACTTAAAGATTTAAAGAAAAGTAAGAGTAGCGCTAAATGTATAAAAAATAAAGTAAGGCGGATATCTAAATATTTAGAAACGAGGTGTTTCAATTGCTGCTCCTCTACATTTGGATCTTTTTCAACAATAGTGTGTGGATTTGCGCTTGCGGTTGCGGGATTGGTACTTTTCGGTCTTCATTAGATTATTTTATTTACTAAGTAGTTGTCTTCCTTTGTTGAAAGTTTAGGCGGTCTTCATTAGATTATTTTATTTACTAACAGCCTGTTTGGTTGGAGTATTGGCTTATTTAAGCCTGGGCTTAGAGATAAGACCATTGTTTGGTTAAAGTGTTAGGTAAGCAACAGGCTTACATAAGCACTTATACACTAGCTTATGTAATGACAGGGGGGACCCTGTCATTACATAAGCCCATCCAATTTTGACGTGAAATGACGAAAATACCCTCATGATTTGAATATGGTGGGTGGTGGTAGGTCAGCCAACATTAAATAGGGGCATTTTAGACTTTTCACTCACTTTTCCTTGTGGGTTTATACTTGAACCAAACGGATGCACATAAAACTCCTATCTCTCACAAAGACCAGGCTTATCTAAGCCAATCCCTACACCTTACACATAACTCCAACCAAACAGGCCATAAGTAGTTGTCTTCCTTTGTTGAAAGTTTAGGTTGTCTTGTTTGAAATTTTGTTTTTTCCCTAATTAAAAGTTTTACTTTTCATCATGGTTATAATGGTATATGTTTACTATTGCATTCCAATTGTTTCTAAGAGAATAATCATTGATTAACATGCAGTTTCAATATAATAGTAAGCCAAATTCATGGTATTAAATCTTCTTTTAAATAATTAGGATTAACGAATTAATTTATTTTTATTAAGGTGTAGTTGGTTTCTATGTCTAATCTTATTCTATGTTGAACTATTGAACTAATGAATTTCTATTTTACTTGAAAAAAACTTCTAAATTTCAGGTTTGTATCATTGTATGTGTCAGTATCATGGTTCCAATGAAGAAGGATTGCTTGAAGTGCTTGGTAATAGTTGCATTGATCTTGAAAGATAACTATTTTATATTGAAAAAAAGAAGAATATTGTGATTGTCATTCAAGTGTATGATAGAAATAAGAGTGTACAGTACATACTCAAATAAAAGCTAACAAGCCATAGAGACACAATCTCGTCAAATATATGTATGGCTAGCACATACTCAGGTACCACAACTATTACATATATAAGCAATTGGAAGAGATTTTAAGGGCTAGTGGCATCTGAGTGTGGTTGAGGGATAGAAGGGATGGTAGCTAGTATAGGCTTAGGCAGATTAGGAATCTCCGGCAGAGGCGGCAATTCCGGTTTTGGCAGAGATGGGATCTCTAGTTTGGGCAGAGGGGGGAATTCAGGTTTAGGCAGAGATGGGAACTCTAGTTTTGGTAGAGATAATTCAGGCAGTTTTGGCACATCAAGCTTGGGCAATGTGGGAAGGTCAGGCTTTGTCGCAGTGGGTGCGTCAAGTTTCGGAAGCTCTGGTAGTTTAGGGAGCTTAGGAAGAGGAGGCAGTTCAAGCTTAGGGAGAGGTGGGAATTCAGGTTTAGGCAGAGTTGGAATAGTAGGAATTTTAGGCACTTCTGGCTTTGGAAGCTCTGCAGGAACCTTGGGCGCGCTTTCTTCTAAAAGATTGCGAGCCGCATCGACATGTACAACATTGCTGCTCGGAATTGCTAATGACAGTGCTGCAATGAGAAGCAGTGAAGAAGAAAGCTTAAGCAGAGCCATTGATGTTGGAGGAAAGATGAACTGAAGAGGCCTTGAGAGTGCAAGTGTGCTATGCTTGTTTTTGAGTTTGTGTTGATTTTGCATGGATTTTATAGTGTGATTGATAGTTCAGTTGTTGGACGCACATGGAAATTTTGTAGATGTTAGAGGTTGTGGTTTGCTAGTTTGTTCAACTTATCATCTACCCTTCCTAAATCAATTAAGAAAAAGAAGCTATGATAAGTAATTGGTCTATGTGTGGTTAACTTCTTCTTCTTCTTTTTTTTTTTTTTTTTTTAAGATCCAGAAGTGTGGTTAACTTGTTATAAAGTAGGTTGGAAACTAGGTATTTAAAATTAGTACAAGGGCCGGAAATCGAGACTGAAATCTTTCTTAGTCTTTCTAACCTGTCACTTTTTATTTATTTATTTATTTATTTATTTATTTTTTTAATTTATAGCTTTAGGTTGATTTCATTTGAAGTGAGTGTTAAATGCAAGAAACAACGGATTTGAAAAAAAATTTAAAAAACAACGAATAGTAGAGGGAAAGGCTTAAGTGGATGTATGGTGAAATTTATAAGGATACGAGAAAAGTGATTATATCGACTTGTTGGCAAACAAAAATTAGAAGCTACGTCATTTTTAAAGAATAGTTTTACTACCAAAAGCCTCTTAGTCGGGGTGTCAAAAGTGTTAATAAGTACCAAACTTCCAACTGATTATTGGTTAAAGTGGAAGAAGTTTAGAGTCCCCTAAGCAATGTTAGTTACCGTCGTATTTTTATTTTTTTGGTACCGAGGCTACTCAAAAAAGTTTGGTCTTAGACACCGAGAATTACACTGTGCTATCACACTTATCTTGTGCTAACAAGAGGGAAATACAATGAGGCTCTAAGTCTAATCAATGAGCTTCATACTGCAATCCGAGCGCATTCTTCGCTAGGAAGTCTGCACAAGCATTAGTACATCTGGGGATATATCTAATGTAGCTACCCTCCATCTGATGAAGAGTCCGTTGAATCTCCTCGATCTGATAGTCCATGAAAACCAGAGTATGACGAGGATCCATGAGCGAAACAACGTCTAATGAGTTTGTCTCGATCACCACCTTAGTGAGTCATTTTTCCTTTGCCATGTGGACTTCGTACCATAACGCCCAAATTTATGTTGACAAAGGTGGACAACTGTCCAATTTGACTTAGAAACCAGAGAAGAACTCTCCTTGTCATCTTGTAACAGCCCTGCAGCGAATGAGCATGCGAGGTCGTTCGTTACTGCCCCATCACAATTCAATTTTTCCCAACCCTCACCTGGTTTCCTCCATCGTGTCTCCCTCTTAGCTTGCCCTTCAAGACCAGCGGTGCGTGTTCGAGCGCCACATCTAATTATCTTATCTGCTCTATCTCGAGCTTGAGAAATCACCTCCATAACTGGCACCTGAATACCCTTGAAAACAAACTCGTTTCTTGTGAACCAAAGAACCCAACACATGACACCAAACAGGGTCTTCCAAGAAGAGATACCTTCTTTCATATTAGAGTCCAACCATTCTCTTTGGCTATCACTAAAGAAGTTAGGACTCTATCTTCCCATCAAAAGATTATCCTAGACCGTCCTTGTTATAGGGCAGTCCTTAAGGGAGTGAAGAACTGACTCTGATTCTGCATTACATCTCCGAAAAACATTGGAGGTATTAATTTGGCGTTTACAACATAACATGTTAGTACGGAGGCGATCATGTCTAGCCAACCATAGAAAAGTTTTGATTCTCTGTGAACCCTCCCAATCCCACACTGACCTCCAGCCTGTATCATCAGATTGGATATCTTTATTGGCGATTCGCTCATAAGCCTTATTAACTGAAAACTTCCTAGACTTGTTGTACATCTAGGAGATCATGTCCATTCCTTTGCTACTATTAGGGTGAGGAGTGGCCAAGATTTTGTTGCACATCTCACTAGGTAGAATCTGTGCAAGTTTCGAGATGTCCCAACTTCCTGATGCTGTGGTATAATGAGCCACCTTCTGCTCTACGTCCCTGTTGGAAAGTGAAGTAGTAGCATAGGGTAGGAGAGAGTCCACGTTTTCCACCCACTTCTCCTTCCGGAATAAAGTTCTCCATCCATCTCCAATAATCTTAGTAAGGTCTTCCTTGAAGAGAGGCCGAGATTAGCATATACTCCTCCATACCAACGAGGCAGAGCACCCCGCTCTCAATGAAGGTTCCTCATTTGTTAACTTGCAATACTTCCCTCTCAGACTTGGGCCCATAAACACTCTTTCTTAATATAAAATTCTTAGCAGAGCTTCTATATAAAGACTTCATTATTGTCCCTCGCCTTAATAAACCCTAACCCCTCTAGGGACTTATTAGAACACAAAACCGAACTAGGAGGACTTTCCTTTTCACGTCAGATCCCCAGACAAAATTGCGCACAATTTTATCAACTTCATCGCTTACCGTCAGAGGGAGTTTTGCGGTCTGCATCTGAAACACAGGTATAAATTGAAGACATGTCTTGGCTAGCGTTACCCTACCTATTAGCGAGAGTTGTTTCGTTTTCCATCCTGAGAGTCGTGTCCTCAATTTATCAATAATGTCCTTGTAGGTGTCCTTCTTCGATCTTTGATGGAGGATAGCCCCAAATATTTTCCCAAGTTCTCCGTCATCTGGAAGCCCATTTTATTGTTGATTTGCCTCTTCACATGTGCAACCACATTCTTAGAGAAGAAGAGCTTTGTTTTCTGAGCATTGATCTTTAGGCTAGAGCAACTGCAAAATTCTGCCATAATCTTTTGAATTATTTGTACTTGGGACATCTTAGCTTTCGCAAAAATGAACATATCATCCGTAAAGAACAAGTGAGAGATCATGGGACCAGTTCTACTTATACGAACTCCACACTATTCTTTATCATCAAACGTTTTTTGGATACCATGGGCCAACATCTCCATACAGAGAACAAAGATGTAAAGTGAGATGGAGTTTCCTTGGCAAATTCATCTGGATGGTGAGAAAGCCTCTGTTATGCCTCCATTCCATAACACTTGCATCTTTGGTGTAGATATACAATGCATAATTTTGTCGATCAACACATTAGGAAAACCAACAACAACAAGAGTTTCTTCAATGAAACTCCAACGTAGTCTATCATATGCTTTCTTCAAATCAATTTTGATCGCTAGCCAACCTTTACAACCAGATTTCCTTCTAATTGAATGAATGATCTCCTATACGATGATAGTATTCCAGACAGATTTCTTGCTTATTTAACAAGGGCTTCAACCTGTTTGCAATTAGCTTAGTAATAAGTTTATATATAACATTACATAAACTGATCGGTCAAAGAACTGAAAAAGACTCAGGGGAAATAGTTTTTGGGATGAGAACAAGTAGGGTATTGCTTAAACCAGGTGAGAGAACTCCATTGGAGAAGAAGTCTTTCATTGTAGTAGTAATTGTATCACCCACCACCTCCCATTGTGACTGGAAGAATATAGGACTCCAACCATCTGGGCCATGAGCTTTATAAGCCCCTATATCAAAAAGTGCATTCCAGACTTCCTGCTTATCAACCACCTTCATCAAATTGTTCTGGTTTGCAGGTAGCATGGTTGGGAATTTGTGGTTCCAACTAAGTGAAGGAGGTCGCATACCATCATCAAGGTACAGTTTGTTGTAGAATTGAATTGTCATTGCCTTGAGGGTCTCCTGATCATTCACCCATTCCCCATCTTCGTTCTTTAATGCCATAATACGATTCCCTTTCCTCTTAGTAATTGTACTCTGGTGAAAGTATCTGGTGTTCTTATCTCCAAACTTAAGCCATATGGTTCTAGATTTTCGGTACCAGAGTATCTCTTCCTGGAGAAGAACATCTTGAAGTTGTTTTTGTAGTTCAGTTATCTGATTGTGCAAGTTAGTTGAGAAGGCTCTATCCATGCTTCAATCAAGTTTTTCCAACCTCCATTGTAACTTCTTCTTTCTCAGAAAAATATTTCCAAAAACGTGGGACCACTTGAGCTTATCCGCAAACTATTTTGACACCATATGAAACTCTGCGTTGTTTACCCAGTTATTTTTGACAAACTCCTTAAAGCCTTCATAAGTTGTCCAGCATGAATGGAAGTGAAACGACATATCAGCTTTAGGAGGAGCATCTGTTTGAAGGTGCAAGAGCAAGGGGCGGTGATCTGATTTGAGTTTAGGTAGATGAAAGATAACACTTTCAGGAAAACATATCTGCCACTTTCCTTTGCATAGTCCTATGTCTAGTCGCTCCCTTAACCTTCCTCGAACCCACATAAACTTTGAGCCTTTGAAGCCCAGGTCATGTAAGACATTAAGATTCATGAACTCAAATAGTTCTCTGCATTTAGAAGAATTGGCCTGAGCCCCCCTGTTTTCTCATCAGATGTAAGGTATGCATTAAAATCCCTAAGAAACGCCCATGGTAGAGAGTTAGGAATGTGCAATGTAGATACTTCTTCCCATAACAGCTTCCAGACTCTATAGTTCGGTGAACGGTAGACAAAAGTACAATAGCCCTTCAAGTCCCCTTTTTGCCAAGATGTGTGGATCCATTGTCTACCAAAGCCTTCAATAGAGAGTTGTATATTAGAAGTAGACCATATAAGCCATATCCTACTAGAGAAATCATTAGCATCAACTTTAAAAAAGTTTGAGTAACCAATTCTTTTGATAACCCCATCAACAATGCCTCCGCTAATTCAAGGTTCAAGGATAGCAAGAACATCGGGCTTGTTAGCTCTTATAAGTTCTTTGACGCTCACTTGAAACTTAAGGCACTTTGCTCCTTGACAATTCCAGGATATAAAAGACATTTAATTGTATGTTTGAAGAATCGAGAACCCTTTGATGTCCCCGCATCATTAACAAAATTAGTGAAATGGAGCGCCTCCCCTAACGGGTACTAACCATTACCTTGGATTTCCAGAGGTGCTGGATTCTCAATGACCATGCTACTAATTTGTTCTCGGGTCGGGGAATGACTCTCCTTTGATGTTGGCTTAACCTCCTGCCAAGACAATTCTCCCACTCTAGATCTCTTCTTTCCTTCCTCGAGATTGACATCATTATCTTGGGGAGCAGGGGAAATGGGAGAGGCCTATTGGGATGTCATACTTCGTGTCTTGGATCTTGACTTGGTGGGTCGATTGATGGTATTAGCCGTGTTAGAAATGTCCACTAATGATCCAGTAAAAGCTTTAGACTTTCCTTTTCTATCCTTCTTCTCATCCGCATACCGAGAAACTGTCTTGTCACGCTGGCTATTAAAAACGACTTCACGATTTGAGAGATTGATTTCCTTAGAATGAGCCCCTATTGATGACTTTCTATCATTAGAATTTAAACTTCCAAAACAGTTACTCGTAATTGCAAAATAATTCCAACTTTTTTCAATTAAATTAATGGTCTATGTGAGATGCCATCTCTATTCCTACGTTGGAAAACTTGAAGCCTCTTGAAAAGGTGACTAGGTAAGGCATATGCAGAACTAGTATAACTAGTACATGATTGGCTTCTTCGACATATTTTGCTCTCATCTTGGAACTACTACTTTTTTGACTTCAACAAGAGTTGAACTTACATCCTTACCAAACTTCTTTTTTTGGTACATTTTCATGTATCCCTAACTTAATGTACACTAAAAACTTTGCCTTCGTGACATTCATGTGACTAAAAAAATGACATTCAGTTTGAGAGTAATTCCTCAATAGATGGGTTAATCTTCTCGCCCTAGGATTAAACTTAGGTAATTGGTCCTCAGTGTAAGTTGACCTATTAGAAGGTTTGAGTATAAGGGCACACAGGAAGGGATTTGCTAATGTAGGTAATGTAATGTATCTACCAAAAAAAAGGTAATGTAATGTTATTGGTAATGTCTATTTATAGCAAGATGTCACACGTACAATGTTGTTCGGCTTAATTTTACACTTTTACCCCCTTCTTTTAAATTTTTGACCACATGGCGCGTTGTTATTGGTAGACATTACCAACATTAGATTCTCAAAATTATCGAAACTTATTTGGTTTTTCTTAAAAAGAAGGGTTAACTATAAAAAAAAATAACACAAACTTTTGGTACTTTTGCAAAAATAACATAAACCTTTGGTACTTTTACAAAAATAATATGAACTTTTAATTTCGTCAAAAATACACCAACTTTCAACATTTTTTCAATTTTGACAAATGAATGTTTTTGGGGTTTACATTGACGAGTGAACCCAATTTTTTTAGTTCATTTAAACTAAACTAACAAAAAAATTGAACTAAACTCAATCTCCTCTCCCAGACATGAATGATCTATCCAACTAATAAAAATATTAAAATAAAAAATTAGAGTAAAATGAGGGTAGAAGATTGGACGAGCACGGGTTGTTTTTTTTGTTTTTCCTCACTTGTCTCAATCGCTGTCAATCTTGAAGAGTTATTTGTGTTTTGGTTTTTGGATTTTTTTTTTTTTAAATTGTGTTTTTGGTTTAAACATCTATTTTCAGTTTTTAATTTTATTTTATTATAAGTTGGGTTGATGTTTAGGAGAGGAGATTCAGTTTGGTTGAAGATAACCGAAAAAATTGAGTTCATGCAAGCAACTTAAACCTCAAAGGCACTCATGTGCCAAAATTAAAAAAAATGTTGAAAGTTAGTGTTATTTATGACGAAATTAAAAATTCGTGTTATTTTTGCAAAATACCAAAAGTTTGTGTTATATTTGATAGTTAACTAGGGATGGCAAAAATTCAAGGCCGGATAGGTCTGGGTCTGAACAACCCCTACTATAAAGAAGTAGACTCAGTGCCCGGACCCAACCCCATTTTAAATTCAGACAAGACTTGCTTGTTTATGCCCGTTTCGCTTAAAACTCGAGTTGTCCAATTGTCCGCATTTTTCGCAATCTTGAAAACTAACCTCTTATATTGAAAACCTATTCAAAGGTTTAAATATACACATTATGATCTCATGTGATGTAATTTGAAAAAGTAATGTCAAATTTATGTAATTAAACATTTAATATCAAGAAATAATTGTTTTCAAAAAGAAAATCAAGAAATAATTATTTAAGTATAAAAATAAAATTTAATTCATTCTACAATAAAAATATATCTTTAGTACATTAAATTCTAGATGTATTCGAGTAGATTAATGTTTGAAAATATATTCAATAAGTGGCAAGTGTTTAACATACTCTTTTATTAAAGATAGTTTAAACTTTATTTGAAGTTTAAACTGTGTCCGGGTTAGGTCTGAATTTACAAGCCTTGTCCAGATTCGACCCGGTTTAAAATTCGGACAAGAAGTTTTTGTTGAAACCCTGCTCGAATTTGTTAAAACATTGTCTGAACCCTTTCCATTTCAGGCTAGACAAAATCGGGCAGGCAGGTTCGCACACTGAATTGCCAGCCCTATAGTTAACCCAAAAAAATTAAAAATAAAAACAATTTGGTTCTTTTGATTGATAAAAATATAGTGTACTGCCCCCTTTCTCTAAAAGTAAAAATCTAGGTAAAGCTAAGAAGATGTTAAAATTGAGAAAAGTCTTCTTTAGAAAATTCTGGTCATTAAATATTATAATTTTTCATGTCTAAAGAAAATTCATAATTTGTATAAAAAAAACTCTCCTTTTCCATACAAGAGCTGGCTGTCTAAATTCACTAATGCAATAGCTGTAGCTTAATAAGCTACAGAATTGATTAATGTATTGACAAAAAACTGATTAATGCCAACTATATATAGAAGTACATAGTCAAACTAGTGCATTTGTCTTAATATCTGTAGATTCTGTACCGTTCTTGTTGCTATTTGTCAAGAACCATTCTTGTTGCAAAAGGTTTTTTTCTTTCATTATTATTTTTATATTTTTATAAGAAAAAACCAGCAGTAACCACCACAAAGGTTAACTAACCCCATCCTCTTCTATAAATCAGTGAGCTACCTACTTAGTTGATTTCGTTTAAATTGTTATGAAACTTCCGCACTAAAAAAAAAAGAAAAGAAAGAAGGAAAAAAAGATTAAAGGGCGCTAAAGGTCATTTTTAAATAATAAAGAAAATTATATTAAAGTTCATAGTTTTAAAGAGGGACAAAAATGATGGTTGGAAAAAATCTTTGGATGAAACTTGAAATGTAATAAGAATTGCACTAATGATTAAAAACTGGCTTGTATAAAGATTTTTCTAAGTATGTTGAGTATACTAAAATGACTATAGTGTATTTTGTACAGCAAGGCACCTATAATTTATAAGGAGAACATGTATTTTCTTTTATATAGATTTTTTTTTACAAGATTAAAAAGTGGTTAATTGACAGTAATAAGGTATAAATTGAAGGGACTTTCAATGTTAAAACAGTAGAGACTGTAACAATTTTTTAAGGGATGTAGATGGAGATGGAGCAACGTTTCCAGATGCTAGAGATTGAAGCCAATACATCGGTGATGATCTCTTCCATCAAAAAGCTAAAAACTTTAGGAAGAAATGCATCCCTAATTATTGCTAACATTTTTGAGTTAGCTAAGGGTTTTCTAATTGTATCCTCTTTCAATTCCGTTTCTCATGCTTTTAACCTAACTTGGATTAAGCCTAAATACCTCCGTGCAATGGAGTGACGCCATCCCTATAAGAATTAGGAAATATGTACTTAAGGGTATCCTTGTTGAATGGAAATGTTTAGCAGTCGTTGCTTAAAAATTTTTAAAAAACACTTTCATTTTTTTTTTGTAAGACTTCTTTATAGAGAGAGAGATACTACTATAAAAAAAAAAATTTAGGATGAAAAATAGCTTTATTTTGTTCTTTTATATAAAAAAATAGGTATCATGCTTAAATATAAAAAAATAAAGAAAATAGTAAAAACATTTGAGGAGATGTGTTTGATAACTAAAAATATTATTCGATCAAATACTTTTTTTTTATTTTAAATATATACTCAAGGATATTCTTGTTGAATGGAAATGTTTAGCAGTTGTGGCTTAAAAAAATTTAAAAAACACTTTCATTATTTTTTTTTTGTAAGACTTCTATATATATATATATATATATATATATATATATATATATATATATATATATATATATCTATAGATACTACTGTAAAAAAACATAAATTAGGATGAAAAATAGCTTTATTTTTTTCTTTTATATAAAAAAATAGTGATCATGTTTAAATATAAAAATAAAGAAAATAGTAAAAACATTTGAGGAGATGTGTTTGATAATAAAAATATTATCAGATCAAATACTTTTTTTTTAATTTTAAATATGTTCTTTGTACCCGTCATTAGCTATAAATAGGGAAGGACTTAAAATAAGCAAATGAAAACAACAATCAATATAAGAAATTAACAATCAGGTCGTCTAAGCGTTAAGAGTATCTTCAATGATAATGTGAATTTAGACCATAAATTAGTGCCACTTTATAGATGCGGGGATGATGTCTATCTTATGTGGCATTAGATAGATATTTCAACTTCAAAATGGTCTCGAAATGTATAATAGATTTAGATCATGGATTGAGACCTTTTTTGGCCTTTTATTTTATTTTAAATAGAATGACATCTTTGTTTTTTTTTTTTTTAATTTAATTTCTATAACAAACAATAATAATGTTGTAGGAGAAAATATCTACCACAATGTCTAATAGACAGTGAGGTAGATACCCTCTACTTTAATTTTCTGTCACATTAGCTAGACATTCAAAATTTATGATCCCATTGAAGAGTTCTTTTTGAGTTGAATATGAATTGTGTCTTACGTGTATCTATTTTCACCCCAAGTCATAGTACTATTCCTGTTTGATGTAATATTAGGCATTTTTCCTCATAATATAAAAACGACTCTATCTAATTTCCGTTATGTGAGGTTTTGAGTTCAAAGCTATTGAATATAAAAAAATTGATTTGGAAGGTCCATCCTTACCGGCCCGACAGTATTCAATCGAGGAAGGATTTAGGATGGTTGATACGAATCTCCATGATCTCTCTCACTTTTAGTTGCATAGCTGTAAAAACAGGACCACCTACGTAGAAGTCAGACAGTCAACCCCCCCCTCTCTCTCTCTCTGAATTCATTCATCGATCTCTGCTTTGAATTTCTTCTTCTCCCCCTTCATCGACTCCAATTCCTGCTCTGTTTATTGGGTCTGCTTTGGATTTCTTCTTCTCCCCTTCATCCACTCCAATTCCTGCTCTGTTTCTTAGTCTCCCAAGTGGGCATATTCCACGAAACCCTGACCCCTTAATTCTCTCAATCTCTCCACGCCATTAACGCGAAACCACGCATCCCCTGTTCCCGTTTCATGGGTTTTGGTTCCCCTCTCACTTCAATCCTTTGAGGGGTTTCAAGGGCGATCACTCTCCGACCAGAATTCAGGTTGGCGAATATTGGTCTCTCTTGATTTTGTGTTTTATTAGTGTTTTGAGCTTCAATTTTGACGAATATAGTTGTAATTGTGGTTCTGGTGATGTAAAGTTTGGATTTTTATGTTGGGTTTGCTTTCTTTGTTGGGGACCCAATTTGGGGTTTTCATTTGTTGGACTGTTGATTGAGTTGGGGATGAGTTGAATTGTTGATTAGAAGTTTGATTTTTGCTGATACAGCTGAAATTGATGAACTGGGTCTGAGGGAAACAATGCTATTGGAAGATTGGGTGTTGGGATTTTGTTTTTCATTTCTTTCATTCATTTAGCACACAATTACTTGTACTAAATCCAGCGCAATGGAAGAGTTTGATCCATGTACCCTACCCCAACTAATTTGGGATTTTAGGCTATGTTGTTGTTTATTGTTTGCTGTATTTCTTTCCTTAATTGTTTTCCCTCCTTGATTCGCAAATTTACGATTACGAGTTGGCGCCCACCATGGTGGGATTGAGATTGGTAGCGCAATATTTGAAATATGGATCTCAGATTTGTAGAGTGTGTTTATTTGCTCAATAAGCCAGATTACCCATTTTAGAAAAACTGGAAAGTAGTTCACAAAAAGGGGAAAAACTGGATAGTTGAGTACATAGATATTTTTGGAGCAGTGCATAAAATTGTCTTGCCTTAATGTAGGGTGCTAGTGGTTATGAACCTTAATGCACTTTCAACATGTTTTTTTTGCTTTTGCTTTCAATTGTAGTCAATTGTCCCTTAATTTGCAATTTGTTCTTGAGGGGTGCATGCCAATTGTAGTATGTTTAGGTAATTCTTCTTTAGTTTCCCATTTTTTATTGTTTAGTGGACGTTGGTCACATATAGGCCTTGTGTTTATTTTCTTGCTGTAGGTTTTCGTAAACCAATGGCGGATAGCACGAATGGAAGTTTTCATTCTGGCAGCCCATCTGATGACTATCAATTCGAGAGGTTGCATATTGAGCCTATTTATGAGTCGTTTGTTTGTCCTCTTACTAAGCAAGTGATGTCTGATCCTGTTAGCTTAGAAAATGGGCAAACATTTGAGCGAGAGGCCATTGAGAAGTGGTTTAAGGAATGCAAAGATTGTGGAAGAAAGATTGTTTGTCCTTTGACATTGAAAGAGTTGAAAAGAATCGACCTTAAACCTAGTATAGCTCTTCGAAATACTATCGAAGAGTGGAGCGCGCGAAACGAAGTTGCTCAGCTTGACATGGCTCGCAGGTCTCTCTCGTCAGGTGGTTCAGAAAGTGATGTCGTCCAGGCCTTGAATTATATTCAGCATATTTGCCAGAAGAATAGATCGTATAAACGTGTTGTTCGTAATGAAGAGTTAATACCTAGAATTCTTGACATGTTGAGAAGTAGCAGTCGGAGAGTGCGCTGTAAAGCCTTGGAAACACTTCGTATTGTGGCTGAAGAAGACACAGATAATAAGGTTGTTTGCAGGTTTGCTGGTTCTTTTTTTTTTTCCTCATATTTTTTTTCATTTTGTGTATATCTACGTAATGCACCTATTCTTATATTTGTTCTTAGATTTTTTTCTTGTTCTGCAGGAAATAATGAGTGAAGGAGATACCGTTCGCACAATTGTTAAGTTCTTGTCTCATGAACTTTCCAAGGAGAGAGAGGAGGCTGTGTCATTGCTGTATGAGCTTTCCAAATCGGAAGCTCTTTGTGAAAAGATTGGAGATGTTAATGGAGCAATCCTTATATTGGTGGGGATGACAAGCAGCAAATCAGAAAATGTTTTGACTGTGGAGAAAGCAGAGCAAACATTGGAGAATCTAGAGAAATGCGAGAAAAATGTGTTGCAGATGGCTGAAAATGGTAGATTGCAGCCTCTTCTATCACTCCTTCTTGAAGGTACTTTATCCAATCACATAGTGTTATACTGCTTCAATTTGTTGTCACAATGTCATTATAGTAAGGATTGAATTACTGCCAGTGCCTTCTAGATTTGAATAGTTCAAATTCTGGTTAGTTTCTGAAAATATTCGTTTTGATCAAAGAGAACTGTGACCACAAACCTCTTAAATATAGTTTTGATTCATTATGAGCTGCTTGAGTTTTTCCCCAATGTTGGTGTTGGGTTAATTAGGGAGATAAAGAAAGAGATTGAGAACAGAGGAAAAGAGGAGAAGTTAGAGCAGATGAGAAGAGAAGAAATTTGGGAAGGAAGGGATTAATTTTTTTCATACCCTTCAATCTTTTCATTAATTCATATATATAGTCTAACCACAACGTCTACTGACATGGAAAATAACAAACACGATTACACCCACTATAGACTAAATAACCAACACGATAACACCCACTACAGAATTCTAATTCCTAACATTTCATAGAATTATAACTGTCCTCTAGAACCTCCATTAATCATGCAACTTAAGAGGCGCCTGGCGCACACGATCACTCCTTCTAAGCTTGGGTTGAACCTCACTTGGGCATGCTTCAACTTGGTCTGGACCTTCTCCAATTGAGCCTGCATCATTGCCTCCTTGTTCGAGAAGGACCTTGTCCTCAAGGTTGAAATTGGGAAAGTCTCTTTTGAAGGTCGAGTCTGCTCCCAAGTGGCATCAGATGGAGCTTGCCCCTCCCATTGCACCAGAATTTGAAGGGGACGTCGTCCGTGCTGAAGAACAAAGCACTGATCAAGAATGACAATAGGGGGTAACACAGGGTGAGGACCCATAAATTCAGATGGCAGAGGAGTCAAATTCAGCATAGGGTCTCCCGTACGCTTCTTCAAGAGAGAAACATGGAATACGTTGTGAATCTTTGTCGCCGGAGGAGGCGCCAATCGATAAGCCACCAATCCAATTTTTGCTACAACTTGAAATGGACCATAGAAGCGCTTGCTCAACTTGTATGACGACCAGAACTTACTGATATCTGGCGGTATGGCTGCAACTTTAAAAATACCCAATCGCCAATTTCAAAGGACATTTGAGTGCGATGGGAGTTGGTTTGATTGATCATTCGTTGCTGAGCTTTTAGAAGATTAGTCTTCAAAGTGTCCAAGATAGTGGCCCTATTAGTTAAGAGTTCATCAACGGCAGCAACTGAAGAACTGTCCTTCACATAGTCTAATAACGTGGAGGTGCTCAACCATAAACAGCTTCAAATGGTGTCATCTTGATGTTGGAATGGTATGCGGTGTTGTCCGACCATTCAACCCATGGTAAATAGTGAACCCAATTACTCGGAACTTCAGATACAAAGCAACGCAGGTAGTCTTAAAGACATCGATTAAGCACCTCTGTTTGCCCATTGGTTTGGGGATGATAAGCACTGCTCATAGACAACTTGGTTCCCTGAAGCTTGAAGATTTCTTGCCAAAAAGTGCCGACAAAAATAGGATCGCGATCAGAAACAATGGAGGAAGGCACCCCATGAAGATGACAAATCTCTTGAACAAAAATCCGAGCCAAAGTAGGAGCAGTAAACTGAGCACCCAAGGCACAAAAAATGGGCCATCTGCAAAAGACGATCTACCACCACAAATATAGTTGTTTTGCCTTGGGATGACGGAAGATGTGTGATGAAATCCATTGATAAAGAGTCCCAAATCTTGCCAGGTATGGGAAGAGGATTCAATAAACCCTGCAGAGCTTTATTGAAAGGTTTAAACTCCTGGCACACAAGGCAATTCTTGACGAAATCCACAACTGAATGCTTCATTGATGGCCAGTAGAATTCTGTAGCTAGATGAGATAAAGCTCGCTGAATACCAGCATGACCTCCCGTTGTAGATGTGTGAAATTCCTGCAGTAACAGATGCTGAAGAGCAGAGGTATCCGGAACCAACAACCGAGACTCAAAATAAATCAGGCCCTCCTTTATATAAAACTTGGGATGAGAATTAGGATTAGCACTGATGTCCTGAAAAAAAGCTTGGCCAATTATATCAGATTTATAGAAATCTTTGAGAGTGAGTATTATGGCAGATATAGGGCCGAAAAAGAGTGAAGAGACCCAAACTCTTGGTCGTCACATCGTGAAAGGGCATCAGTAGGAACATTGGAAGAGCCAGGACGATAAATAATGTCGAAGTCATAACCCAAGAGTTTCAAAATCCACCGTTGTTGTTCCGGAGTATTGATTGTTTGAGTGAGAATGGCTCTTAAACTTTGATGATCTGTGATGAATTGAAAATGCCTCCCTAAAAGATATTGCCGGCATTTGTGAACCGCTTCAGTAATAGCATAAAATTCTCGAATGTAGGCGGAAGCTACGCGCATTCGAGAAGACAGGGTTTTGCTTAAGTAAGCAATTGGATGGTTGTTCTGAGTAAGGACAACGCCAATCCCTATACTTGAAGCATCGGTCTGCACTTGAAAAACAACAGAGAAATCTGGGAGTGCCAATATTGGAGTAGACATCAATGCTTTTTTCAATGCATTGAAAGCATTAGTAGCATTGTCGGACCATAAGAAGGCATCCTTGTGCAAAAGAGCAGTCCAGGGCACTGCAATAGAGGCAAAATGAGACACAAACTTTCGATAATAGCCCACCAAGCCAATAAATCCCCTCAACTGTTTGATTGTAATCGGAAGGGGCCACTTCTGTATGACATCAATTTTTGATGGATCAACCGAAACCCTTGAAGCAGAAATAATGTCCCAAGTACCCCAATGACGAAGAGCCAAACTCACACTTTGATAACTTAACAAAAAATTGATTAGCTCACAAGATCTCAAACACTGAAGTAAGGTGCAAGATTTGGGAATCCCACGAATCGCTGTAAATAAGGATGTCATCAAAAAACACCAAAACATATCGACGAAGGTAAGGCCGAAACAATTGGTTCATAGTGGCTTGAAATGTTGATGGAGCATTTAACAATCCGAATGGCATGACTACAAATTCAAAGTGACCATCGTGAGTGCGAAATGCAGTTTTGTGAATGTCATCCGGATTGAGGCGGAGTTGATGATAGCCTGCCCTCAAATCGAGCTTGGTAAAAATCTTTGCACCATGTAGCTCGTCCAACAATTCATCAATTGTTCGAATGGGAAATCGATCCTTCACAGTGACGGCATTTAAAGCCTTGTAGTCGACGCAAAAACGCCATGACCCATCTTTTTTTTACTAGTAACATAGGTGAGGAAAAGTGGCTTGTGCTTGGTTGGATTAAACCCCACGCAACATCTCTTGCACCATGCACTCAATTTCTCCTTTCTGAAAGTGGGGATAACGATATGGTCGCACATTCACTGGTTGAGAGCCCTCCATTAATGGGATTCGATGGTCGATTGGGCGATGAGGAGGAAGTGCAGAAGGGCAAGCGAAAACATCACGATACTGTTGGATGAAAGGCTCCAACTGGGCTGGAACAAGCGGCGCAACAAGTGACGTAGGCGATTCTTGTTGCTCGACGGAGACTTGGAAATAGGCCGAGACCCCTCCTGCCTTTGGGCTTTACAAACTTGCCCCAAGGTCATTAATGAGACCTGGGTAAAAGTTGCAGGTTGCAGGCCCATTAAATGGATTGTGTCGCCCTTATAGTGAAACTCCATCAGTGGTTGCGAATAATCGAATGTTGTGGGCCCCAACAATGCTAACCATTGGACACCCAAAACAATATTTGCACCGTACAAGGGTAAGATAAACAAATATAGAGAACAAGAGTAAGAGCCTACCATAATTGAAACTTCACGGCAAAGGCCTGCACACACTAGCGTTTTGCCATTTCCTACCGTCACCATTAAGCACTCAGATGGTGTAACCACCAGATCTAAAAAACGAGCCATCCGAGTTCGAATAAAATTGTGAGTCGACCTGGTGTTAACCAGGATGACAACTTGGCGGCCATTCATCGAACCAGCCAATCGCAGCGCCACCGGAACAAGTCGTCCAGCGTAAGCATGATAACAAATTGAAAGGAGCTTATCGGAAGCCACTGGGGTAGAGGAAACCCCTTTTGAGAAAAAGGCTTAAGCAAAGGGGTTTTGTTGGGACCAAGCTTATCATCAACCATTTTTTCCATACTAATGGCATTGTGCAGGGACTGTGGTTGCAATAGAAGCAACTCACGTCGAATCTCATCTCTAAGGCCAAAGATGAAGCAATTGAGAAGGTTCTACTGGGATAGGCCAGGGCAGCGTGTCAAGAGTCTCAAATTCTTCTATATAGGTCACCAAAGTGGACGTTTGTGTTAGCTTGAAGAGAGCTGCTTCCATATTAAAGAAGGAAGAAGGGCCAAATCGGGTCTCAAGCGCCTTTGAGAACTCCGACCAAGTAATGAGTTGACCCATAGAGAATAGCCAATGAAACCATTGAAGCGCGGAGCCGGTCATATAGAATGATGCGATGGACAAGCGCATCTCCATGGGCGTTTGGTGATAGAGAAAGAACTGCTCAATTTGGAATAACCAACTAAGCGGATTATCATCGGAAAACATCGGAATCTCCAACTTAGGCATATGTAGCTGGGCATATTGGTTCATGTTGGCAAGTGGAAAGGCAGGGGATGAGGCATGAACGCCAAAATTAGGGTTAGATGTGGAGATGGAGGAACTGGGAAAGGATGAGGGAGTTGGGAGTAAAGGTGGTGGCGGAGGAGGTGGTGGAGGG
The DNA here is from genome assembly GCA_039657345.1 of Stephania japonica. Taxonomy (NCBI): domain Eukaryota; kingdom Viridiplantae; phylum Streptophyta; class Magnoliopsida; order Ranunculales; family Menispermaceae; genus Stephania; species Stephania japonica. Next base: position 12,768,574 of record CM077562.1, read on the forward strand.
AGAGGATGGATTGGTTGTTTCTCGAGCAGTGAGCTGTTGAAGAACTTTTGATAACATCTTTTGTAGGGCATCATCAGAAGTAACGCTGCTATTTAGGGCTTTAGAATGTTGTTGGAGCTGGTCTTTGATGGCCTCCATGGACTCCTCCATGGCACGAGAACGTGTTGTCATGTCGTCGGCCATGAGAAACTCAAAGAAAGCACCAAATGTTGGGTTAATTAGGGAGATAAAGAAAGAGATAGACAACAGGGAAAAGAGGAGAAGTTAAAGCAGATGAGGAGAAGAAATTTGGGAAGGAAGGGATTAATTTTTTTCATACCCGTCAATCTTTTCATTAATTCATATATATAGTCTAACCACAACGTCTATTGACATGGAAAATAACAAACACGATTACACCCATTACAAGCTAAATAACCAACACGATAACACCCGCTACAGAATTCTAATTCCTAACATTTCATAGAATTATAACTGTCCTCTAGAACCTCCACTAATCACGCAACTTAAGAGGCGCCTGGCATACACGGTCACTCCTTCTAAGCTTGGGTTGAAACTTACTTGGGCATGCTTCAACTTGGTCTGGTCCTTCTCCAATTGAGCCTGCATCAGTTGGCTTCGTGGAAAACTTTAAAATATGCATAGTTGATTCAATTTATTATCATGAAACAGAAGTTCACCAATCTGAATCACTAAATGATTTACCAATAAGCTCACCAATGCTTCAATCACAAATTAGTTTGGGTCGGCTACATTGATCAAACTCTTCCATTGTGCTCTATTTAGAAATGATTTACCAATCCTTGAAACAATTTTCTGATGATTTTTTTTAAATAGTAAGTGTTGGTTTATGAAATTAGTGTCTCATTTAACTTTTGGGAATTAGGGATTGTCTTCAGACCCGGAATATTAAAAAAGATAGAACGGTCGGGGTAGGGGGAAGGTGTTCCACATGATTGTAGATTGTCATCAGTGAAGTGGCTTGGTCCATTTTATTATTTTGTTCTTGTCAAGTTGGTTGTCCCTAAGTATGATGCCTGTTTGGTTTATGATGACGATGTTGCAATTGTTTCTTGTATCTGGTGATCAAAACGCCATGCTGAGCCAAAAAGACTACTTCGTTGGCTAGTCTAGCTGGAAAACTTTTCGGAAACTTTATATAGAAAATGAAGTTGCTTATCATTTTTTTCTTTTCAGTTAGTTATAAATTTTACTATTTGAATTGTGTAGTAAGTTCTGAATCACAAATCAATTGGATGTTGAAGTTTTCCATTTTTCTGACATTGGAGTTTCAAGTCGTGTGCTAGATGGGTATTACTGAATATACTCTTTTCTATTTTTCTTTCCAATACTTATATATATATATATGGTAGGGGTAGGCCAAAGTTAACTTGGTGCGCATTAATTATGAGGGATTTGAATAGTTTGTAAAGCTCACCATCAATTGCACTAAATCGAGCACAATGGAAGAGTTTGATCCATGTAGCCGACCCCAATTAATTTGGAACGGAGGCCATATATATATATATATATATATATATAGTCTTCTTTTTATGTTTCAGCTCTCTTTCATTATTCAAATGCTTAAGCTCTGATGCAGGTGACTGTGATATATATCGTCTTCTTTTCATGTTTCAGTTCTCTTTCATTATTCAAATGCTTAAGCTCTGATGCAGGTGACCCTGAAACGAAATTATCAATGGCTAGTTACCTTGGTGAGCTCGTTCTGAGCAATGATGTGAAGGTTTTCGTGGCTAAAAGAGTAGGACCGTCCCTGGTAAATCTTATGAGAAACGGCAACATTCAGTCAAGAGAAGCTGCTCTGAAGTCCTTGAACCAGATCTCATCATGTGATGCAAGTGCCAAGCTGTTAATAGAAGGTGGGATCCTCCCCCCACTTGTGAAGGATCTTTTTGTAGTTGGTAGCAATCACATGCCCACAAGGCTGAAAGAGGTATCCGCGACAGTTCTCGCCAATGTGGTCAACTCGGGCTATGACTTTGCGTCAATTCCACTTGGGCATGACCACCAAACGCTGGTCTCGGAAGATACTATTCACAATTTGCTCTATCTTATTAGCAATACTGGTCCAGCAATTGAGTGCAAGCTTCTCCAGGTTCTTGTTGGGCTTACTAGTTCTCCCTCTACAGTTATGAATGTCGTTGGAGCAATTAAAAGCTCCGGTGCTACCATAAGTTTGATTCAGTTTATTGAAGCGCCACAAAAGGATCTACGTTTAGCTTCGTTGAAACTCCTCCAGAACCTCTCCCCTCACATGGGTCAAGAGCTAGCTGATGCTCTTCGCAGCACTGTGGGACAACTTGGCAGCTTGATCAAAGTAATCACAGAGATCAATGGCGGCATTGCAGAAGAGCAGGCAGCAGCTGTTGTTATGTTAGCTGATCTACCAGAAACGGATGCAGGCCTCACTCGCTTGCTTCTTGATGAAGGGGTTTTTCCCATGATGATTTCCAGGGTCATCTGGATCCGAAATGGGGATATCCGTGGCGGCCGCTTTGTGACCCCCTATCTGGAAGGGCTAGTGCAGGTCCTAGCGAGACTCACATTCGTTTTGACTGATGAACCTCGTGGTGTTGCATTGGCGCGTGAGCACAATCTTGCCGCGTTGTTCACCGATCTGCTCCAAGCAAATGGGCTTGACAAGGTGCAGATGGTTTCAGCCATGGCGTTGGAGAACTTATCTCAAGAATCCAAACGTCTAACTCAACTACCTGAGTTTCCGAAACCTGGGTTTTGCGCTTCTATCTTCTCATGTCTAGGCAAGCAGCCGGTGGTGACTGGCATGTGTAGAGTCCATCGTGGAACCTGTTCTTTGAGGCAAAGTTTCTGTCTTCTGCACGGAAAAGCTATAGGCAAGCTGATTGCTTGTTTAGACCATAAGGATGAAAAGGTGGTTGAAGCAGCACTTGCCGCTCTGTGCACGGTGCTGGATGACGAAGTTAACATTGAACAAGGTGTGGCAGTCTTGTGTGAGATGGATGGAATCGCGCCAATAATCGAGATATTGCTTGAGAACCGAACTGAGAATCTTAGAAGGCGATCAGTGTGGGCGATTGAAAGAATTCTGAGAACCGACGATATTGCTAAGGAAGTTTCTTTGAATCCAAATGTGAGCAGTGCACTTGTCGAAGCATTCAGGAATGCAGACTACAGAACTCGGCAGATCGCTGAGCGTGCATTAAAGCATGTCGATAAAATCCCAAACTTCTCTGGTATCTTTTTAAATGCTTGATAGCTTCCTTGCACATCGTTCCTTGCAGGACAGGTTGTTTAACTGCAGTTTCTGCAAGAAAGGTTCTTTCTTGCTTCCCTTTATTATATGGGGAGATAAGATGATACTTCAACAGCAAGATTACGCTTTCGCGCTCCTTTTGTACTGAATCAATCTGTATCCTGATTATTTATTTCCTCAGAACTCATTTTCATTGTGTTGTACTATGGTTTGTTAGGCAGTAAACATAAATTCACATAAATTTCAATGTAATTGTACCTGAAAATTTAATGTAAATATTGTAGGAAGACCTTGAAAAACTTGTAATTGAATTATTAATGCAATGTTTGAAAGACATCATCTCTATTGCTAGTCCATACAAGATTATATAGCTGAATATTTTACTGTATCGATGAATTGCAGTGGCCTTTGTTTCTTGGTATGATTTTTACTGTAAACAAAGCAATTGTATAACTGAATGTTTATTTGTATTCAGTACAATCACATTAGCCAAAAAAAAATCCTCATTCTATAGGTGGTTTCACAAGTTCAGCACAGGAGGCTGTCCAACTGCAACAAGTGCTTCCCCTGCAGCCATAATTTTTCTTGACTTAGGCAAAGAAGTAATGACTTCCATGTAAAATAATCAGGAAGCACATTATGTTCAAACATATTCAGAAGAACTCCTACAGCTCTCTCGAAATTCCCTTTTTCGCACAAGGCATTAATAAGAGGATTAAAACTTCCTATATCGGGAAAGCAGTCCTTCCCAACCATTTCTTCAATAAGCTTTGACGTGCTTCCTACTTTTCCTTGCTTGCAGAGTCCATCAATTAAGATATTGAATGTTGATGCAGTGGGAATATAGTTATGATTAACCATGTCACTCAACATCTCAAAAGCTTCCCTCACATCCCCTTTTTGGCATAAACCATTGATCAAGGTAGTGTATACAAGAGCGCTTGGACGACCCCCTTCTTTAATCATCAGTTGATAAACCTTCTTTGCTTCGGCGTACACGCCCTCCTCGCAAAAACGCATTATCCTTAAGCTCCTATCAACAGCTCTAGGAAAAAAGCTTTCCATCTTTGCAAGAAAAGCGACAGCTTCATCAAATCGGTTTTCCCTGTATAGACCGTATATGACACTATTGTAAGGAGCAATCTGACCTCCCGGCCCTCTTCTCTCCTCCATGAGCTCCAGCATCTTTAGTCCATCCTCCACCCTACCTCTCGAGCAGAAACCCGCGATCATCGTATTGTAAGTATCCCAATTCGGCTTGATTCCAACCATTTTCATCTCCTCCACTAGATCAACAGCTGAATCCAAACTGCCACATTCACAGAAACCAGATATCAATGCATTATATGTATTCACATTAGGGAGGCACCCATTCCTCTCCATCTCTCTCAAGAACCGACGCGCCACCTTTGCTTTCCCTAACCTGCAAAAGCCTTTAATCAAAGTGTTGTAAGTCACAGCATCAACTGCACCACCCTTCTCTCCTACTCTCTCCAAAACCTCGACAGCATCCGTAACACGGCCATTGTCGCAGAGCAACCCCACCACCTTTGTTAAGGTGACAACATCAGGCATCAATCCTAGATTGAAGCACTTATCCAACAACACAAGGGCTTGAACCAAATGCCCTTCTTCACAATATTGTGATATCAAAATGTTGAAGGTCACCTCATTGGGACTATCCATCTCACTCATCAGGCTTCTACCCCTCCCAACCTTCCCATTTTTACAAAGTGCATGAATCAGTGTGTTGTAAATCACGGTATTCGGCGAAATGCCGTAAGACTTCATCAATTGCAGAAGCTTGAAACCATCACCAATCCTATTAGTCAAGCATAAACCCTTCATCAAAATCCCAAAAGTATACTCATCCCCCTTAATCCCACAACCCATCATTTTCTTCCTATAAAACTTCCTAGCCAAATCAATGTCTTCCTTAACAAGAACATCCAACACCGAATTAAAGATCTTCAACGATGGGTCCTCTCGAAATCGACAAACCAAGTCAATTACCTTAATCGCTTCGCGGTTCAATCCAGCTCGGCCGAGACCACGCACAATGGTAACAAAAATGCCCTCATCTGGTGGAGACCCAATTGAGCTCGGCATTTCATCAAGCACTTCATTGACAGTTTCGAACCGGCGAAAAGCGCATAATTTATGGATCAAAGCTCTGTAGGTGAACTGATCATGTGTAAAACTGTGGATTTTGGATGCCCATCTGAATGTTTGTAATGCTAGTGAGGCTGATTTCTGTTCAAGTATTAGATGGGCAATTTGTTGGTGTGTTGGAACAGAGGAGGCTGAGATGGGTCTTGAATGAAACCTAAGAAGAAACCTTAATTGGGTCAAAGAAAAGATCTTGAGCTTCACAGAGCTGTTATTAATGGTGGGCATGGGAGATACAAAGTTAAGCGTTCCCTCAACCGTCAACTTTCACTTTAACTGTAATTCAAAAGTGAGAATCCATGTAAATTATTCGGTTACTGTCAACTATTACCGACTAATTCATGTTTTGGCACTGTCAAAACGATGACCTCTTAGCCCAATGTAAGAACATATCCAATGGTAAATGTGGATAAGAGGGAAGAATGTTTGTCCCACTTGACTTAATTTTAAAATAGGTTTCATATGGTTAAAGTGGATTGCACTTTTTAGTTTAAAATTTTATTGCTTTTTCGTATATTTTGAAAAGAATTACTGATGTGGCTATGAATTGCACAACCTAGAAATAGACATTCAAAATAAATAATGTTTATTCTTTATATGCCACGTCATCTCGACATTCAAAATACACATTTCCATTGAAGATTTACCCCTAATGTCTATTTAGTCCTATGTGGCATACATTAACATCTAATTCACGTTTACCATTAGAGATGTTCTAAAAGCATCCCCAATGAAATATGGATTGTGGGTGTGAAATTTTAATGTGGAGAGGATGTCCATCTCATGTGGCTCAAATAGACATTGAACTTCAAAATAGGTCTCCGATGGTAGATGTGGATTTATGGTTCAATTGATGATGTGACATTTTTTTATAATTTTATTAATTAAAACGTGAAAATAAAAATCTAAATAAAATAAGTAAAAATTTTAAAAAATACTGATTATCCAACATGGATGTCAATTTAAATGTTCAGAATTGACATTCAAATAGACAATGTTAGTTCGATATTCAAAATGCACATTTCATTATAGAGGTTTTTTCACTCTAATGTTTATTTAGTCTTGGATGACATACATTGATATTTAATTCACAAATCATCTTTTGGGAGAACCAAGTATTCTATCACGGGGCTATTTCAAAACGTAAGGTTGTTTTTCTTTAAAATTCTTTAAATAAGTTAAATTTTTTTAAATTTACAAAACTAATGTATTCTGCGTTTAGTAAATGCGTAATTGGATGATGTGTAACGAATGACGACTTTACAAAAGGCGCCATTCGTTCGAAAAGGTGATGGGTGTGTACGTGGCGCGTGCCACGCGGATTTTGTTTTCCATTTTCTCTTTTTTTTTTTTTTTTTTCTTTTTTTTCTTTTCTTTTTTTGGGTTTAGCGACGGGGCATCCCGTCGCCATTTGACGTGGCACCATGCCACGTCAATTGGCAACGGGGTGCCCCGTCGCTAAACCCTAAAAAAAGAAAAGAAAAAAAGAAAATAAAGAGAAAATGGAAAACAAAATCCAGGAAAATAGAGAAAAATATGAAAAAAAATAGTATTTTGACGAAATAAATAGAAATTGAGGATTTTATATGTAAAATGAGAAATTCAAAAGTCGAGGGAGACTTTATACTGGGGTTTTACCTCAAAAAATGTAAAACTGACATAATATGTCAAATTGAAGCTAATTTAGGGTTTAGAGTTTAGGGTTTAATTCAGGTAATATGTATAATTTGGGTGATAATTTGATTTGTCGGGTGTTATTGGAGCTAAGTGGGGTTTGGAATAGGTATATATATTCATTCAAAATTCATATTTACGGTTTTAGGGTTTAATACATTCATATATATTACACTAAACCCTAAATTAACAACAATGCAAAATTTATATATCCTAAACCCTAAATTCATATACAATGAATTCATACATTCCTAATTCATTCCGGTTGGTGGTTGCTTAATACATTCCACGACACCAATGAATTAATACATTCTATACATTCCAATAGAATTTAATCAAATTTGAATACATAAACTCAGTGTATCAATAATTGTCTCTTTCTATATCAATACAAAAAAAAAATCAAAATAGGAGAACATAAAATAAGTTTCCAAAAAAATCATCATAAAAATACACTCCATTCATCATATATACCATAGTTTCCTGCAAAAAAAAAGAAAAAGAAAAAGAAAATAAGTTAAACTTTGAGGTATACAAAATTGATATTCACATATATAAAAGTCATATATTTTATAGAAAATAACCTATAATAAAGAACAAATCATATTTATTTCAATACAAAAGAAAAAATAAATACAAATTATTAAAATTAATTAACAGTTAGCATATATATTCAATATCACAAATATGAAAACACAAAATAAAATATGTTAATATAATTTGAACAAGTTTTTTTTTTGTAGAACCAATTAAAACACAAAATCTCAAAATCATTCTTAACAAATGTTCAATGTAGACCTAAAACAAACATTCTATTTAGAAGTAAAACGTTTTTGAGTCTCCAATTTAATATTCAAATAAAGAATACAAATAGAAAAAACTAGTGAATAACAAACATTACTCCAATAATCTCGACTCAATATATGGTTTACATGATTTATGTTTCTATAATGGTTCCTAATAAATTCATAAGATTTATAATGGTTCCTAATAAAAAAAACTTATAAGTATCAAGTAAAAAATGAATCAAAAAAATCTAACCTTTTTGGATGTTGTGAAAAAGAAATCATCATTCATCATGCTCGGTCGTTGAGTTATTGTGAGCGGCATCATCATCATCAACATCATCTTGCCTTTTTTTGTGCAGCTGATCTCTCCATGAACCCTGTTCCATGCGATGTAACCGTCCTTGCATTTCAAGCAATTGATCGCGATTTGCAGACGTGTCATTAAGCATCTTTAGTATCATTGCTTGCATCTCCTCGAATTCCTTCTTGAATTGGTCAAATGGCTCATCATCTGCAAATATAGGACGAGAAGATCCAGCTTCATCATGTCTATGCATCTTAGACCCTGACGGTGTCCAGCCAAGACCAAATCTCCGGCCTTTATCATTTATTTGCACAATCTCCAAATATAATTATGTTTCATCAATTGGAGTGTCAGGCTGCAACTGTGAAAGCTCTCTGGTCCTTTCGTGTATAGCCGCCTGTATTAAGAATTTAAACATTGACAAGTCATATAAGTCATTGATACCTATAATTAGCAAAAAACAGTTATGGCCAAGTAGTTTCTTACGGCAATCGTCTCTGCTCTCGGATCCGAGAAATTGACGCCATCATGATCCCTTGTATGGAGATATAAACATAAATCCAAAGCAGTCGGCTTTCTACCGAGTTTCTTCTCCTATAAAATATGTTTAACTTAAAATTAAGTTTGAAACTTATATGAATCTAATGTATACATATGTATGTATGTATCTATGTATGTATGCCCCAAAACATACCAGTCTCAATGAATGCTAATAGATGGATATGGCTCCACCTCCGTGCACAGACGAACCCGAACCAGGTCCCCCCACCTCTGATCTCTGATTTCGGCTCGCTTGTTCTGACTTTGCTTTATATTCTGGAGTAGACCGCATCTTCTTGTAATGCTCAAAAACCTCCAGAGATACATGTGATGGTTTTGTCGGCTTCCTCACCATCTTACTAACAAAGTCAGTGTAACGACTGGCAATTTGACTGTCTTACAAATGTCTGACCATAGCGTCATCCGATCGTCTCTAATCGAAATGAGTCTGTAATAATAGAAAGTAAAGTCTTCAACATATGCTAAGTAAAAGAAACTTAATTTTCTTATTTAAAAATCTCTTACCGCCCATTTGTTAAAACATTGCTCCTTGATATGGTTGGGAACTGTATCCCAACAGTAGCCATCCTTATGTAAATCGAATTTATATATCCGTGTCATTTGCTTTGACACTTCGGATGATGGATGCAAGAAAGTACCACTACATTTTTACAAAAAAAAGTTAGACCAATATTATAGTAAGTTCATTAAATGTAAGTATATATACGTAATAATATTTCATTGACTTACAATTCTTTCGTAGTTTTTACGGTAAAAAACACCCACCCCGCGCCTCGGTTATCATTACTTCTACGTCTCGGGGCCCTAGCTGGCTCATCGTCTTGTCGTGATCTACGCGGGCACCACTAATAGATGGCTCACTCGAAGGGTGGCTTGAAGTATTGGACAAATGTGATGCATGCTCGACATGATCATAACTCCTCGATGGGGAGACATGCATACTAAAGTCGAAGGAAGCGATCGGGACATGCTAGTAGTACTACTGATGGGAGGGAGATGCGTGGGTAGATTCTCTAGAAGTAACGTGACCAGCGATAGGTGGAGGGAGTTGCGACGCCAAAAGAGAGGAGTAAGCCTGTTGAGTGGTTGGATCATCATGGCCAAATAAAGATGGCCCCGATGGCTGAAGGAGAGGGCCCTGATGGGGGTGCTGCGCATAAGGCGGATGAGGATACTGTTGAAATAATTGTGATTGATGGTGTGAAAGCTGTTGTTGGACAAAAAGTTGTTGAAGGTAAGCAAACTGCCGCTGAGCAAGCTGTTGTTGAACGAGCTGCTCTTGACGCTGCTGAGGCTCAGCATCATCAACGGGAGATCGTACTAGCGAACGATCCAAGGCGCGAGATGGACGATCTCTGCGACCACCGGATCGTTTGCTGGATCGTCCACCGGATCCATCCCCAGATGACGATGCATAATTTCTGTCTGACATGACTTTTTTAAAGTTCAAGAGTAAGTTAGAAACAATTGTAAATATCATAATCAATTATTACGAAATGAACAAACAAATGTGTAACTAAATTTACTAATTAGGTTTGATTTCTTAAACCTACTTAAGTGAGTATGTCATGGTTCGTTGTCACTATTTTCATCATCCACAATGAAAAAAGAATTGAATTATTGTTTTCGTTACATTCTTCGTCATCGACGTCTGACATGTGCGTGCCACTAGGATTAGCAAGCAAAATTGCAACATTCATGCCAATATCAACTTCAGTATCATGCTCAGGTAATTGCTCTTGAAAAACATCTTCATGTGCAATTGGAATGTCAACATTCTCGACTAGGATATGTTCGGGAGATACAAAAAAATTACCATGACATGAAAGAAACTCATACAAAGGTATGATGCAGTTCTATCGACGTCGACGTTGCTCCTCCATGTGGCAAACCGGTCGTACTCTATTTCGATGTGGATTTCTCCGTGCTTGTACGTCCGGCTGAGTCTGTTAAGCTTGATGACTCGATTGAACTTCTTCCTCGTGTTGACTCGATTAACCTCTACTACCAGTGCTATCAAAGATAGGGGGTTGAACCATTCCAACATACCGACTTCCTGTATGTGGTATGGTGAAAGGAACATGAGGTGGCATGCCTAATAAAGGCCTGAATGAGCTATCTCCACTATATGGAATATTGTAGTTATAATATGGCGGAGTAAATGGACTTGGCATGTATTGAGGCAATGAACCATGCATTGAATGTGTAGGCATTCTATGGTCCATGTATGAAGATGATGGCCCATGAGGATATGGATCAAAATGATATGGATGAACACTCATGCTCGGTGTCCTAGGAAAAAACATATGAGCATCCGGTTGCGTTGGGGGCGGCAAAGGAGAGTACCCATAAGAAGAAGGGCGGGTTAGAGGTGGTGGAGGAGAACGTCTGCTGCTCTCACCAACAGTCTCTGACGTTCTTGGTGTTGGACGAGTTGGTGGTGGTGGAGAAGAACGTCTACTGCTCTCACCCAGAGTCTGAGTCGTCGTTGTTTTTCTTCTCCTCCCTCTATCTGCTAGGCTTTGATCCTCTTCTTGTTGTTCTTCCTCTTCTTCTTGAGATGTTTCATCATCTATGTCTGGCTCTACATTTTCATCATTCCACAGAGTAGTCCTTTGTCGTTCATCCTCATCTAAGATTCTGATGCCTTCATGTAGAGCAGCCATGCCTTGATCGACCCCGTCATCAGTGAACACTCGCTCCAATTGACGCGTAAATGTAGACCGATATGCAAAAAAATGCAGTGTTCGTTAACAATTTTAAATACGACTCATGAGGATAACAACATTATAGTTTCAAGGTTACCGAGAATTGCGCAAAGCCCCGTCATGTCCAATGTATCGCCTGGTGATAGATCTGTACCACCTCATGTACTCTTCCTGATCATGTTCCCCTTCTTGTTCTATCGTGGCTATGGTACTACCACGATTTTCCCACAACTCTATATATCTTTTATGATACACTGCCCAATTTTCTTGAGGGTGTCCTCTCAATTCGACGCGGTGCAGACGTGTGTCAAAATCACAGAGAGGTGGCACGACCTGTATCAGCCCAAACTGTCAAAATCACAGTGAGGTGTCCTCTCAATTGGTCTATGCCACTCAACTATATGGAAACAAATTAAAGGACATGTCGAACGCCAGCTCCCGTGACTTTGAGTACATAATTGTGGAAGTGACTCGATGACATCAGCGTATGGTTGCCACTCCACGACATTCTCCCTCTGCGTGTCAAGTGCATCACGAAATGATGATAACACGTGTGTGGAAGTCCTAGTTACCGAAAATGCAACTATCCATCTGTGTACAAAACAATAAATTTGTCATAAATTAAAAAGACGCAATGAATTATTAAAAATAATATGAGAAACATTTTTATTACCGATATCCTAAAGGAACGTCATTGGGCATGTATACTCCATCACATGTTTTAGATCGACCTCTAGGAACAGGCATGCGCCTTGGTGCTATAAATGGAAACCTATCCCAGGCCCATAGTTGTATAAGAATTGTCGCGCCAGCGACCTCGTGCGCACCAGAGCGAGATCCACGACACAACTCCCTGTATAAATATGCCAAACATGCACTTCCCCAACTATACTGTCCAGTTGTTTGAAGGTCCTCGAGCAACGGAAGAAACATCATATGTACATATTGATTCGACTTGTCAGCGAACACACAACCACCAATAAGTTGTAGAATGTATGAACGAACATAACGTCGAACCATTTCCTCATTGCTGTCATCCTCTATAGGCGGCACATTGTCTTCGAGCCATGAAATACGAACTCTATTCCCATAAAGGTCAAGTGGTTGAGGTCTTGCACCAAGTAGTCTTTCACACACCGCGAGATAGTCAACATCTGTGCTTCCAGTCACAGGTATACCATTAATCGGTAACCCGAGCTGAATCTCAACGTCTTGAAGTGTTATCGTACACTCGCCACAACGCATGTGGAACGTATGTGTCTCTGGACGCCATCTCTCGACGAAAGTGGCGATCAAAGCCCAGTCAAGTCTAAAAAATCCTACGTGTGAAACCCCATAAAAGCCACTAGATCGTAGGTAAGGGATCATTCGAGAATGGTAATTAATCCGTCGATCAACGACACCCAATCTTCTTCGCACGCACATCGTATCATGTACCTTACAATTAAAAAATATGTCGATATATATATATATTAAACGTTTTTGCATAAATATTATGCACATACATGTTAAATGTATATACATGACCCCTCCAGACTTGCGATGATCTGTGTGTAGATTGGAGGTGTAGAAGAGAAGGATCAGATGGTCCTGGTTCCATGTGTACTCGCTACAACTGTGTGATTAGACAAATTGGTCAAGTAGTTTTAAAAGTCACAACAAATCATTACTACGAGTTATAACATTAACAAATACCTATCTATTACTTTACGTAACATAAAGTTATACTATATTAATATAAATGTTATGAAATTACCAACTGACACCGTTTACAAACAAAATACAAATCATCTCATTAGTTTGAATTGGGGGGTTGAGATTTGGATAAACAATTTTGTTTGTTATGTCCCTCTGCACGGCAAAGACTGCAACGGTTCCTCCTAGTAGGGACTCGACCAAGATCTCTATTTGGACATGTTCTTCGTTTATGTCCTTCTTGATGACATATGCCACATCGCAAGGTCCTCGAAACATTAAGAAGATCCATCTCATTTTGCCTTCGTGTTCCCTTTGGTCTCCCTCGGCCACGTCTACACCTAGGATTTGGTAAAATCTTCGTCGCAAAAGTCAGCCAATACTTCTCATCGGGGATGGCTTTGAATTAAGAGGAGTAGCATCGTGCGTACACGTCCATCCTGTAGTATTGCTCAATAAATTGTGTATAATCAATTCGAATGAGGGAACATGTAGCTAACACGTGTGAGCAAGGGAAACCAAACGATTGCCATTTATTGCAGCTGCAATACCAGTCCTTCAGGATAACAATCTGTGTATTGTTGCCTTTATGCATGCGATCACCATGACGTCCAGTGAGCACCTCAAACTCACCAGTGTCACGATTTATCAATTTGACGTAATGTCTCCTTGCAGATTGTTCATAATGTGCAATTTTATCCATGGCATATCTCGTGTAATTGAGCCCGTGCGATAATGCTTCATCGATTTCCTCCTTGCGTCGGTTGGTGTATGTCACCAACCTGTAGTAAATCATTTGCACCATTGCTATTATTGGCAAGAATCGTGCCCCTTTCAATACACCGTTAAAACATTCTACAATGGTAAGATAATGTCGTGTCAGTAATATCAGCACAGTGAAAACACATATAGGATAACAAACATAACTACTATCGAATACATACCAACCCCGTTAGAATTCATCCATCCGTATCGCAAGCCTCCATCATGCGATTGAGTCCAGAGTTCCTTGGGAATGGCATTCACATATTGAAGACATTGAGGACTTCCTGATGACAAATAAGCAAAACGCTCCATGCATGCATCAAATTTCCTCACTTGATGTTGACCAGCAGCTCGAGATAGGATATTATTCAATGAATCATTTTTGAAATGCGTGTTAAAATTACTGGTCAAGTGTTGCAGGCAATAACGATGGTATCCTCTTGGTAGACAAAAACCATTTGTTGGTATTTTAATAGCCTCGAGAATGCCAGAGTGACGGTTAGAAATAATACAAATATCATCTCTATCGGTCACGTGTTTGCGCAACATTCTCAAAAACCACCCCCACGAGTCGGTTGATTCGTTTTCTGCAACTGCAAATGCAACTGGAAGTAGATGTCCATTACCATCAATAGATAGGGCAATCATTAGCTTACCACTGTATTTGCCATACAAGAATGTCGCGTCAATCTATAGAAGAGACCTACAATGTTTGAACCCTTTGATTGATGCTTCGAATGCGAAGAACACACGACGAAATTGAGGATGCTCTGTCCTGATCTCATCTGCAGCCCATTGTCTATGTGACCACTCAATCTTCGTCCCCGGGCTCTTATTATGTACAGCCGCCAACCATCTTGGTAACGTAGCATACGACGCGTCCCAATCCCCGAATGCATTTGCAATTGCTTTCCTTTTAGCATCCCATATTCGCTTGTAGGGAACTTCATGTGCATATTTTAGCTTAATCATTTCTACCAAAGCCTTGATAGCAATTGCCTGATCTATTTCGACAACGCTTTGTATCTCACGTGCAAACATGTTGGCGTCGAGTTGGGTATGACTGCGTTCTATGCCGGGATTTATACAACTGTGCGGCTCGTCTAACTGAGTGATCTCCCACAATTGTTTCTTCTTTCGCAAACAAGTACGGAGACGCCACATGCACCCAGCTTCCGGCGCACTTCTGCACTTCAATGCCCATAAGGTTGTAGTTGACTCCATAACAAGGTATTGACAATAGTTGTTAACATGCCACACTTTTATGACATGCTGCAAGTCTTTCTTATTGTCAAAGCACATTCCTCTTTCCAACTCAAAATTAGGCATGTCTCATCCAGTCGAATGATGAGAATGTTGGGTTGCAGTAGAATTAGCCACTTCCCAATCAATTTCATTATACACCGGCAATGGTTGGTAATCTTCTTCATCGCTTGCTTCTTCCATCCACTCCTCCTCGTCAATTGCAAATTGCTCATCATCTTGCAAGTTTTCCGCCCCTGGAGGTTCGTAGGTTGGGTCGTCTGTAACAACATTTATACTTTCCCAATTAACAGATGGCGCAGCATCCTCGAGGGGACATACGTCCTCGTCAATGTCGTTATCGTGGTCCTCGTTACGGTCATCACTGGGGGCACTAATGTCATCATCAATCGAAGTAACAAATCTATCTTGCACAACATCACGTATAGGTGATTGCATACGTAATCTTTCCATCATTGATGCAGGGCATGTCTTGCCCACATTTTCTTCTACTACTTGTGAATGTACAGTAGAATTTTGATAAGGCTCGATTGGCTCGAAGGTTAAATAAATCTCTACCTTCACTGATAATGGTAGATTCGCCACTGTTGACCACATCAACTCGAAGTGGGTTTCGTTTTGCAACGACACGGGGATAAAATATTGTGAACCTGATGGATGAGTTATTACGTGACGATACGTCATTGTAATGAGAGTCTCAGTAGACGAAATACCAAACGCGTTATACACGTGATCCATCAACTCATGTTTACTTGTTCCAAACTTAATAATCAAGGTCATTGATGGGGGTCTGCTATACTCGATGCCTTGCGAAACCTTAACAATTTCTCCAAATGCATAAAATTGAAACGGGATGTTCCTACCTTCCATTACTTACATAATTTACCGCATTGATAATGTAAAAAAAATTACATATATATCAAGCGAAGAAATGATCAAAATGAGGATTTGAGGCACGACTGAACTTTTCAATAAATCCTCATAAAAAATTATTCTTGTTCCTATATCAAAATGGAGTATCTTGTAGTAATTTTTCAACAACTTCTCTCTCTCTGCACTCTCGAAGGTCTTCTTTTCTCTCACTCTCCGTGTTACATTAGTTACTTTGAGCACTCCATGTACAAGTGATTTCGATTTGACAAAGAGGAAGATGGTGCCTACGACATTTGGGCGGTGAAAAGTCTTATTCGTGTTTGAATTTTGCTTGAGAACTTGTTGTTCGAGTTTGGCTGTGAGGAGGAGAAACGGAGGTTTGTTTTTCACTTTAACTTTGATTTAATTTATAATGGAAGGAGTTAACACTTCTTGAACGGGTGTTGTATGATTGATCGCCAACACACATTACATCATTTATATACTTGTATGGACAACAATCACTTCTTGTTTTATGCTTCTTTAATGAGATGTTGTTTGTAATAGGGTCATGTTATACACTAATGCTTAATTGTTTTTACTAAATATATCGTCTATAATATTATTATTCTTAATCAGTGGTTATCGAAGCTTCAAGTGGTAGATAGTGAGTTCGAATATGATCAATTGCGGTCACAGTTAGCAAGTTAGCTACTTCCTTGCATGGTCGTGGCCAAGAGAAGAGGGAGAAGAATGGTCGACATATTCAAAGATGAGTAGTGGCATGATTTTTTCATTGTACGATAGTTGACCGAACAATTGGAAATAACTATATCCGGACGGGCAAAGCACCTATAGTCTATCTGTCAAGACTAGAGAGCAGAGTGAGGACACTTGTGAATGCGAGATTACGTATTTTGTTACCGATGTTCACTACAAGAAATTCGACTTTTAATTACAAAACTTTCAATTACGAATATAAAAAGTGTAAGTAAAAGTCCATATTTGCTTATGACTCTTAAGTTTGTAAAAAAATTGATATAATTGTAACTAAAAGTATTGTTTGTACTTATGACTCATGAGTTCTAAGCAAAAGCTAATAATTATTAAGTGAATATCGACCCAATTCAAAGAATAGTTTTTAGTGAGTTATAGGATTTCTTTTACTCATAAAAATATATTTATATAAACTACTTTTGTTTGCAAGTAAAAATACTAACTTTTGCTTATGAATCTTAGAGGAAAGTAATATGTATAGCTTTGTAAGTAAATATGTATTTTTACTTACAATATATATACTCAATAAAAGGGAAACTACCAAACTAAAAAAAAGATGAAGAAGAAGAATAAAATTAATTAACAAATTAAGCTTTCACTAAAAAGGGACGAAACAGTAATATAATATTTAATTTTGACTTTTGTCTTTTGTACAAGTAAATAATAAATAAATGGTTTTTATTTTTTTTCGATAAATCTAAAATAAATAAAAGATAGGCACAAAAATATATCAAAAATAAGAAGATAGGCACAAAAAAGATAAGGATCTTGCTACGTACTCGAACACGGATGTGGAACACACACTCGGAACCCCCCACATCCTACCCCCCAATGCACACACGTTGTTTCAAAAGATAATAAGTTAAAAACCCAACAATTTCTCTCCCTATCTCCTAGGCTCACGGTCGTATCTCTCACGTTGACCTCACAACTAATTTCTATTTCATCACGTCGCAAATCATCAAAGAGTTCCTCTTAACATTGTTGCGTCTTGCACTTCTTCTCGATTCTGCATCGTCTCTTAATTTCATGGGTTCATCTATGTCAGTACATGCAATCTCTACAAAGGTTTTGATTTGCATTTCACCTACATTTGTTGATTAATCCTAATGCATTCTATATGTTTCAACTTATTTTCTTCATATTAATTGGGTGCATGTAAGTTGCATGAGCCTATTGCAAAGTCGCTACAAGCTTCAAACATCCTATGGCTTTTTTGAAGGTTGTATTCAATTTTTTTAATTTCTTTAATTTTTTTAATGAAGAAAATTATAAATGAATTTTAAACTATCTAACTTTATTTTTTCTTCTCTTTCTAGTTGTTGGTTGAAGGAGCTTTGATACATTGTTTGGTTACCCAGCTAGATCTACTCTAGCTAGCTTTGGGCTCTCGAATAAGACAAAGTTTGTCAAATTGATGGAAAAGTGATTAGAATAATAATAAAGAATAAATAACTGTATTTTATTTAAGTTTAACTGTATTTTATTTAAGTACTCTAACTCATTAAATTTTTTTATACCAAAACGAAACTCATTAAATTAACGTGAAAAAATAATGAAAGGCACAAAAATTAAACAAAATAATATTTAAATGAAAAATCTAGTTATATTAATAAATATTATTGAAAACGAATAGAAATTTTATTAACAGATATTATACACTTTTACTTATGATGGTGGGTTCGTAAGTCAAAAAGGATATCTTTACTTACAATTAAGTTTGTAAGTGTAAACTTTTACGGACGACTCTATTCTTACGATGTTTTTACCAACGACATTTTGTAAGTAAAAACTTTTACTTACAATTTTAACATTTTTACTTACAAATTAAATTCGTAAGTAAAAGATTTTTTCCTTCTTGTCGTTGTTGGAGATGGTGAGGCGACTAATAGTGTATACACCGGACACTCCATTAATACTAACTTGTAATTGATATCTTGTCGCAATAATCAAACACTGATAACAAATAACACAGATAATATTTATCTTTGGGTCGATTTGTCACTCACTTGTAAAATATGTCAAATAATTATCAAGCATTTATCACTACGCACAATAAGCTACGACCACTACTACAAAAAAATTAATTTTTCTATGAGTTTTAATATTTGTAACATTTTGTTAACTATGATGTTCACATTCTTTACTAGCTATTTAAAAATAAAACATTTAAATTACACACACCATGCAATAAACACATTTTCTTAAAAAATCTATTACACTATAAATATATTAAATAAATAAATAAATAAATTTTTGTTCTTACTATTTTTCTTCCGGTTTGTTCTTCAATTTGATATTCCTTTACCTACAAAAAAAAATAATATTCCCTGTGAAAAAAAAATAAATTTAGTTATTTTATTCAAATGAAAACTAAACAACAATAAAATATTCATATAAAGAATAATTAAAAATATCGATTATCTCGGCTAAACGTTCCCCCAACAACGAATCATTTGCTAAATACATGAAAACACAAGCACTCTCACGCTCTGTTCCTCTCTCTCTCTCTCTCTCTCAACTCAATCCCAAATCGAAACCCAAACCCACATACTCTCTTCTCTCTCTCACACACTCTCTCTCTCTCACCCTCTCTCTCACTATCTCTCTCTCTCTCTCGACTCTCTCCCTCTCTCTCTCTCTCTATCTCTCTCTCTCTCTCTCTCTCTATCTCTCTCTCTCTCTCTCTCTCTCACTGTCTCGACCTCTCTCCCTCACACAACACCTCTCACTCTCTCACTCTCTCTCGCAAACTCTCCCCCCTCTCTCTCTCACGGCACTCTTCCCCCTCTCTCTCTCTCTCTCTCACGGCACCTCTCACCCTGTGGCGGCCCCAAATTTCCCGGGTCGCCCCGTGGTCAGCTACCTCCCCTGCCTCAGCTCCGAGAGTCGCTGCCACGTGTCCCTCTGCCTTCGTACTTTAGGTAATTTGTTAAAGTCATTAAAATTTATCATTTACAAATAAATTAACAGCGAAAGAATTTAAAGTTTAACAAAATGCATTCATATTTATATATAAAAGTTTACTGATCAAACCTATAGTGGAAAACCCGGCTGTACTGTGCATACAAGCGATCAACTATAAGAGTATGTATACCAGTACAAGTGTGTATCCAGTTTCCCAACCCAAAAGATGGTACAAAATATCAAAATATAGACATCACACGTACCAGCAGGCCTCGGCGTAGGCAAGTCAGATGAAATCGCCGATGATCCCCTTGCCTCGCTAGTACTAGGATCGCTCGCCCACCACAAAAAGGCAGATGGCGAGCCCAGTAAGTAAAATCCCAAGGAAAACCACCGTGCATAAAAAATGGAAATAATTAACAGAGCCAATAAGTAGTGTTAAATAAACATGCGAAAGGAAGGAAAATATGCAGACAACTGCTCAAAGCTAATCGCATGTATATAAACACATTGATAGACAAAAGGGTGCGAACACAGCCACTAAGTGTGTACTAGGACCAGGAGCCCTGGTTGTGGCCCATGCCTCCGACCCTACGACTGTATCCCAGCGACATTAACCCTAGTGGGCTAATCGAACGCGTGAAATGGAGTCCAACTCGGGATATCATCTACCGAGTTCCTAGAACACGCGCTACACACCTAGCCAGCAACCTCAACTATTCGTGGATACATAGACGATCCCATAACCGTTCCAATAGGAATATAAATCACAGATTTTCAAGGAAATAAAGCTCAATGGAAATAAATAAGTAAATGCAGTAGTGGTGTTCAGTTGGGTTTTACGTACCCGAAAATACGCACTCCGACTTCCCGGACCCGTCAGTACGCCCCACCTAGCTCCCCAATGTCCGAGCTATGGTTTCCCGATCCCTGAAGTCCATTTTATAGTGTTTTATACTTTTTGAAAACATATTATATCATTTTATGATATTATATTATATTTTTAATTTTTCAGTTGTGGTACCTCTCCCGAGCTGGGTTGGGGTTCCAAAAATACCGGAAAAGTCTCGAAACCACTTTTCTAATTTTCTATATTTTTCTAGAATCTTTTCCAATTTTTCTGATATTTTTCACTTATTTTTCCTATTTTCCAGCAAATAATATATATATATATAATATATTATTTTATTTTTATTTATATATTTATTTATTTATTTATTTATTATTTCCAGCCGGCCCCACCTGGACCGGTCCGTTCCAAGTGGTTGGACCGACCCCAGGGCCGGTCCGGCCCGGCTCGGGGGTGACGACGCGCGCGCGCGCGTCGCGCGTGCGCGCGCTGCGTCGCGCGTGCGTCGCGCGCTTGCGTCGCGCGTGCGTCACCTTCCCTGGGACGAACCAGGAACCAGAGGTTCCTGGTTCAAACAGCCCATATTTTTTTTTTCTTCTTCTTTTGGCTTCTCATCACTCTCCTCTCAATTACTCTTCAATCTCACTCCATTTGAGACCTCCAAAACCTCTAAATTTTACCACAAAACCCCAAGAACAACACCCAATTCCTGAATTAAAATTCATGAAAATAACCCAAAGGTTTACCAAATCACCTCAAAATTTTCACAAATTCGATCCAAATCGATAAGATTCATCAAATTAAACCTCAAGAACTCCAAATCCAGTAAAAACAGTACTAATTTTGTCCAAAAATCCGAAATCACCACAACCCATTTTAATGGAAATTTAAACCAAAAACTGAAATTTTAATTTACCTTAGATCCACGTTTTGACGCCTAGATCCACTCTCCAACGCTCGAATTCTCTTTCTCCAACCCCGATTTCTCTCACAGATCCCTCAAATTGTTTGAGCAAAATGGAATTTTCATGCTTTTGATCGATGAAGTGTATATATAGTTGGTGTTTTAATCTCACGTGCACACGCATCTCGAGGTAAATCCAATGGTCACTGGACACCCTGTGTCACCAACTTCATGAACACCCTATCTTGACACCATGTATCTCGAATTTCCTTGTTGTGCATCTCGATGACAATCCTAGGTGTACTGATTATTGATTTCAAACTATAGGACTTTATTATAATCCAATTGATTTAATTCATAACACCTATTCTAGTCATCAATAAATTTCATAAATTTGTGAATATAGTCACACTAATTCCCCGACCACTCGGCACCCCGTGCCCCATGTCCGGCGCGCTTCCCGAGGCGATCCCACACTTAGTGTACCCAAATTTTTATTTCCTTAGCTTAGCCTAAGCTTATATATTTACATCTAATTAAATAAATCCTCGACCATAACATGTTTAAATAATTTAAATCTAATTAACCCCAACGCCC
Source organism: Stephania japonica (assembly GCA_039657345.1). Lineage (NCBI taxonomy): Eukaryota > Viridiplantae > Streptophyta > Magnoliopsida > Ranunculales > Menispermaceae > Stephania > Stephania japonica. The sequence goes on from CM077562.1 coordinate 12,790,641, forward strand.
GGCCTCCTGCTACCAAACCCCGCGTTGGCGCATTCACCGAACTAAAACCCCGGCTCACAACTCGCCCGACAAGTTTATTTTTAATGCACACCGGTGATAGATAATACATCATTATCAAGAAAATGAAAATATCAATAAATCACCGAAATTAGAAAAACAACAATACACAGTCAATACTAGGTCCAGAACATGCCTAATCTATCCGCAGCATCCACGTGTCGTCCGAGCTGGCGTCCTAATCTGAAATAAGGTAAATAACGGCGTTAATAAAATAACGGGCCGTTACACACCCCCTCTCTCACACTCTCACACGACACCTCACCCTCTCTCGCACACTCTCTACCTTTCTCTCTTTCTTTCTCGGCAAACTCTCACCCTCCACGTCACTCCCTACCTCTCTCTCTCACGACACCTCTGGCACCTCTCTCTCTCTCACACTCTCTCCCTCTCGGTTGTTCCCTCTCTCTCTTTCGGCTCACAAACTCAACCCACACACACTTCCACTTACACCGCGCGCTTTCGTCGCCGTCGTCGTCGTCGTCACCGTCGCCGGTCCTCTCTCAATCCCCCCACACACTCTCTTTGTCTCCCTCACACCGCTTCTCTCGATCTCCCTCACACTCTCTCTACACTTTCTTCCTCTCTCTTCTCACTGCTCCACACTTACTCGAACCCTCTCTTCTCATGAAAACCTCACTGCCTCTCTCCCTCTCCCTATTTTAAATCCCCCCACCGTCCCCAACCAACTTTCAACCCCCCCATTGATGACCTTAGGTTGTCGATAGGGGTTGTAGGGGCGGTGCTTGCAGAGATTCTCTGCATGCAGAGAATCTCTGCTACGCTAACCCGTGAAGTTGTGTACGCGTGGCATCCACGCATGCATGCATGCGTGGTCTCGCATGCCACCACGCATGCAGTGCATGCATGTGTGGTGTGCATGTGGGGGGAGCAGCATGTGTGGGATGTGTGGCGTCACGTGGGAGACGTGTGGGAGAAGTGTGGGAGACGTGAGGTGTGGCGAGATAGTGGGAGATGTGTGGGAGACGTGAGGTGTGGTGAGATGAGGTGGCAACACGAATGACACCTTTTGTAAAGGTGTCATTCGTGTTGCGTAGGTGAGGTGGACAAATAGTTGGACGAGGTGGACAAATGGCGCCTTTTGGAAAGGCGCCATTTGTGTTGTTGATACCTACAAACCCTCCACGTCACCCCAATTACGCATTTAGAAAACATGATATACATTAATTAAATAATAAAAAAGAAAATTATAGTAATTTGTGAATTTAAAAAAAAATAACGGTACGGATATAATTTTTTCTTTATCACGACCAATAATTCATAAAATTGGTCTTACTAGTAAAAGGTTTTCCTTTGAGTGAGGTATTGGGAGGGTCACGTATGTGCCCGATTAGTGTCCGAATATGAATTAGTATATGAATGACCATGACTCTATCTTTCTCTCTCTCGTCTGGAGTCTACACCTCTCTTATCAACAACACTACTATCTCTCTCTCTCTCTCTCTCTCTCTCTCTCTCTCTCTAAAACCCAACCATGGCTTCCTCTCTGTGCAGTCTCTGTTCCAACACTGCTACACTTTCTGGGCTCCCACGCTCAGTCCGACCACACTTATCACCTCTTCAATCAGTCTCATCAATTTCAAATTCATTACCCCAGATTGATTCCTGCTTAAGAACCCAAAATGGGTCTCGCCCAAAACGTCAAATTCAATGCAAAAGTGCGAGAGATGCACAAGGGTTGGACCCCAAATTGGGAGTTCCGGTGTACAAGCCCAAATCCTATGAAGTTCTTGTCGCCGACGCTGCGAATTCGCTCATCTACGCTCTTGAAGATGGGAAGACTCGGTTGGAGATTGAATTCCCGTGAGTTTTCAGTTTTTGTGATTGAATTGGTGTGGTCTAGTGTTCTGTGTATTTTAGAGATGCCCAATTGATAATGAGAGTTTTTAAGACAATGTGATGTGACAATTTTGATTATTTGATTGTTAGTTGCCCACAAAGGTTGTGGTGTAGTGGTTTCGAAGAGGGCCTTAGCACTCTGACTAAGACAGAGGTGATGGGCTCGATTCGCAGCAACTGCACAATTTCTCTTTCGACCTCTGGGTTAGTGGTAGGGGTGCCCTCCTAACCCCGAGGGATTAGTCTGATTCACCATCAGTCTGGTGTTAGCGGCAATGGCTCGTATATCCTCTGCCAAAAAAAAAAAAAAAAAAAAAAAAAAAATTATTGTTCTTTTTTCCATGAAAAACTAAAATATTTTTCTTATTGTTCTTTTTTGGGAGAAAAACTTATTTGATTGTCAGATTCTTTTTTATTGTTTTGTGTTTGATTCTGGTTTTTCTTTCCTTTGCTTCTTTTGTACATGGGATCGCAAGGCCAGTCCATTACCCAGCAATATCTCTTCTTACAAGGTACTACTTCACTTGCTCTTAAACTTTTTAGCTGATTTTGTATCAACTTTGGAATGTATAAAATGCCATTAATTTCAAAAGCAATGTTGATGGAATCAGAAGCACCATTGCTTTTGTCATGTTGAGAATTGCTTGTGTTTGCATATAGGATTTAGGATTTTTTTTTTTTTTTTTTTTTTTTTTTTTTTTTTTTTTTTTTTTTTTTTGTGATAACCACGGGTGTTCGAACCTTTTTTCAACCCCTCCTTACTTTCAGTTTGACTAATTCCATGGAAGTTAGTCGGGCGCCCCAACACCACAACTCAGGGAAGCCAAGTAATTATAATGTATAGCTACTAAGAATCTGCCTCAGTTAGAGTTTTTGTGCTCTTTACTTTGCCATTGCACCACACGCCTTAGAGGCGATTGCTCTGATCATGTTGCTCATTTGTAATTATGTAAATGTTTTCTTTGCTCGTATGTGTTAAAGATGAAAGAATAGACTCACATCAACTAGTTGAAAGAAAGTCAATGGCTTATAAGTTTGGAGTAGGCTCTCCAACAGTCCACTTGCCTTGACTCTTTGGAAAACTCACCAACACCCACTTTCAAACTAAAGCTTACACTTAAACATCCAATCTCTCCATTCTCTCTCAAGACGAACATGCTCAACCTTGTGGGAGTCCGTGAAGGTATTCAGGTGTAAGCAGTCGACCATGACTGACCTGCCCTGTGTAGAAAACTCTAGTGCGCCTAGGCCTTACGCACAAAATTTCACATGGTAATAGAGCCCATAATGGCCTAACAACCCATGTTCAAGTTTTGAAGTTCAACAAAAACGGAGGCTCAAAAAGGACTAGCAAAACAAATGATGAAGCTAGACTTGGAATACTTGTGGCCTCTGAGGTTCAAGGAGTGCAAGCCTAAGAAGAAAAAATAAACTTTATAGTATTTGTTTTCTTCGGGATTAGCGCGTTTGAGCTTGCAAAAGTTGTAGATGATAGGAGGTGGGCAGTAACAATCACTGGAGTCATTGCCAGCCTATTGATACGTTGGTATTTTAGTTCGATTTTACAACAATTTGCATCTATCTTTAACATTTTGTTTTTTATATTTGCATTTAAATTAGGAATCGATTATGATGTTACCTTTATCTCTTTTTTGTAATTAAGAGATAAACTTTGATTTCCTTAGCTCTTATTTATATAACTAGAAAATAGGATCTAGTTAGATATTTTTCTTATAAATATCTAACAGTAGTATGAATAAACAAATGAAAGCCTAAGAGTAAACAAATGAAAGTCTCTTAGGCAAAAAGTCCAACTAAGAGGAATTGCATTTGTTTATTCATACTACTGTTAGATATTTATAAGAACAATATCTAACTAAATCCTATTTTCTAGTTACATAAATAAGATCTAACAAGATCAAAGTTTATCTCTTAATTACAAAAAAGAGATAAAGATAACATCGAAATTGGTTCCTAATTTAGATGCAAATCTAAAAAACAAAATGTGAAAGATAGATGCAAAATGTTGTAGAATCGAACTAAAACGCCAACGTATCAATACTCCTCGGTAATTTTGTGAAGAACGCCAATCCTTTTCCTCATCTCTTCAAACTTTTCCTTTGGTAAAGCTTTTGTAAACAAATCTGCAACCTGATCTTCAGTTGAACAATGAACCAAACTCACCTCATTAGACTGTTGACCTTCCCTAACTAAGTGAAATTTGATCTTTTTGTGCTTTGTTCTGCCATGAAAAACAGGATTTTTTTGCAATTGAAATTGATGAAATGTTGTCGCGCATAATATCAATTGCTGATTTTGATAAGAACTTGCTCACAAGAAGGAAAAGAGGACAATTGCCTCGGATTTTATTGATAGAATGAGTGAGAGATACAACTCCGGAGCAAGACTCTACCCAAACCCCAGAAAAATAGAACAAACTCTCCTCTCAGCCCAAGATTAGAGGTCTCCCAAATATGGACTCAATTCAACGATGCCCTCACAATGACTTTGTTCACTATTTATATCACTCACCTAATTATTTCAACTCTTACGCCGGATCACACATGACTCTCTGACACACTTACATACTCACTGCACACACCGCACTTGCTAGCATGCTTATGGAACACTCCAGAAGTTATTTCGATGGTGGGCCCAGAGTTGTATCAGATTTCTGTTCAAAACCCAAATCACATAAAAGTTTCCACAACCAAATTGCTTGATTTACAGCTGATCCGTCAGCTATGTATTCCTCTTCTGCTGTGGATTGAGCTATAATTTCTTGCTTCTTTGAGCTTCATGTAAAGACACCAGACCCCAAGGTAAACAAATTTCCTGATGTACTTTTCAAATCATCAATAGAACCACCCCAATCACTGTCTGAATAGCCAACTAATTTCAGATCATCAATTTCATACCTTGCAAATAGAACACCAAGGGCCAAGGTACCTTTCAAACACCTAAGAACTCTTTTTCCGGCTGAGAAATGCTTTGCAGAAGGAGAATGCGTGAATCTTGATAAAACACTCACAACAAACAATATGTCACGTCTGGTTGCTGTGAGATATAATAAGCTGCCAATGAGACTCCTATCTAGCCCTCAATTGTCTTTTTGCCATCTTCATTTTTGCCAAGCTTTTCATTTGTTTGCATCGGTGTGTTGACTGATTTGCAATCTTCCATGCTAAATTTTTTTAAAACTTCAGTTGCATACTTTTCTTGTGATATGAATATGCCATTGCTCGATTGATCAACTTCCATGCCGATAAAATATTGCATCAAACCAAGATCAATTATTTCAAAGACTTTTTTCATGCATCTTTGAAATTTTGGATAAGTTTAGAATCATTTCCTGTAATGAGCATATCATCAACATATAGAGAAACAACTAGGAATTGATTCCCATCAGCTTTGACATATAAAGTGGCTTCACTTATGCTTCTAACAAATCCTAGCTGCACATAATTCATGGGAAATTCATTAAACAGCCGTCTTGTATCCTAGAGGCCACTAGTACTTTTCATCTATATATGGATCACTCCCGCTTTCTCCCCAATGGAATGACGGGGGTGTATCTGGTGGCTCTTTATAATCTAGCTCTTTAGGAGTAATCTGTTCGTCTAACTTTGAATAGGAAAAATTGTTCGAGGGGGTGAGGATGTTGCGCTTGGTACAATGAGTTGCTAACTATGGATCAAAGAGAAGGGCGTATGTGAGATCCATTCCAGTTATTGATGCCCCTAAGCCGACTCAAATTAGGAGAGGGGATGCCACATAATAACAACATAGCCTCAGTCCCAAATTAATTGGGGTCGGCTACATGGATCAAACTCTTCCATTGTGCTCGATTTAGTGCAATTGATGGTGAGCTTTCCAAACCATTTAAATCCCTCCTAATTAATGCGTCCCAAGTTAACTTCGGCCTACCCCTACCTCGTCAAATTTCTTCAGTTTCTATTAGGTCAAGTTTTCAAGTGGGGACATTTGTAGGTAGTCTTTGCAGGTGTCCAAACCACCACAACCGCCCTGCCCTAATCTTTGTGTCAATTGGTGCTACAACTTTTGTGTGAATTTCTATATTTCTTATTTTAGTTATCAAAATTTAGCCTCTCATGGAGAGCCAAAAGTTTGACCCTTTGGCCAAATTGGTTAAAATATCGTAACCTTTTACAACTTTTTTTATTATGTCCTAACCTTTTTAAATTTGTTATTATATCCTCACCTTTCTAGAAAGATAAGTTTGTATCCCAAGTCACATTTTAACTCTAAATTTGATGAAATTACACTTACGTAATAATGTTAAATGACAAATTTAGCAATTATTTTAGTGATTATAAGTGATGAGGTGGCTTTTGATGTCATTATTTATGTGTCACCTCATCAAATTTAAAGTTAAAAAGTGACTAAGGATACAGATTTGTCAATTTAGAAAGATGAGGATATAATAACAAATTCAAAAAGGTTAGGATACATCATATAATAACAAAAGTTGTAAAAGGTTAGGATATTTTAACCAATTAAGCCTTCTTTAATACTACACCACTTTGGCATCAATGACTAACCACAGTATGGAGTTGAAGGTTGACTGACAATATGAAATGTGAAAGAATCAGTTTTTCTAACACTAGAAGGAGCTTCTCTTCTACCTTTTTGATTTTTGGCTCCTTCAATTTTATTTGCCAATTTATTGCTTTAAAAAGTAAAAGTGCTGTTTTCAGGTATTTTGTCTGATCAGATAAATTCCTTCATTCTGTAGCATACCTTTTATTTATGTTCCTTGCTGATAAAGGAGAGATAAATGCAACATATGATTCACTCAAGTCTTCCTGTATATGTGAAGGGATCTTCGGATGAGTTTATTGATGCTAATATCCAACTTGCCTTAGCAGTTGTCAAGAAGCTTCAAGAAAAGAAAGGAATGAACAGTTGCATTGTATGTATGGTTTTGCTTTACTGTTTGCTTTTCTTATTTCCACTAAACAAAGTAGGATGGAAATATCCTTATAAAAAGAGTATGATGAGAATATTTTAAAATTCAGGTTTTTCCAGATAAACCAGAGAAGCGTCGGGCATCTCAGCTTTTCAGAACAGCATTTGACGCGGTATGCAGCCTCATTTCTACGTTGCAAACATACAGATGTGTTTATTGGGCATGTGTCTTTTCATTATAGATAAGTAGGTGTAACTTTGGGAATGACATTCTTCAAAAAAAAAAAAACTTTGGGAATGACAATGTCTTTTGAGAACTTGACAATATGGATGCTGAATTTAAAGATTTACTCTTCTGTATGACTGTATTGCTGGTTAGAAAACTATAAACAACTAACTAAAGTTTTAGTTTGGGATTTGCTAACAGATTTTTCTATTTGTTTCAGGTTGAAGGGTTAACCATTGGTTCCCTTGATGACCTTCCTGGCGGACCTGTTAATTCATTCTTTAAATCTATAAGAGACACCTTAGATTTTGACTTTGCAGATGAGAATGAAGGTTAGTCGAAGCTAGTTAAGATCTTTTAGATATTATTATTGTGGTAATTTATTTGCCACTCCTGGGCATGAACTGCTCTTGGTACCTTTATTGGGTTGATAGAAATTTGTTTCAATGGAAAATAAAAAATAGATTGTTTGCCCGAGTTTATTGTTGTCTTGAAGGCTTCAAACTTCTAAATCAGCATTCTGTTTGCATGGTCGTGGTTCAACTATTTCATTGAGGAAGATACGAAGAGCTAGAATTCGGTAGCTTAATTAGGAGAACATATTTATAGTAATCTCTTGGATGTCCCTGGTTTCTATGTTTATTTGATGCCGATGCTTCTTTGTTTCCAAACTTCATTCTCTTATTTTCTTCCTTTTCCCCCTTTTTGAAGCTCCTTACATTTATATCCATTATCAATACAGGTCGTTGGGAATCTGACCAGAAACCGTCAGTGTTTATCTTCATCAATTGCAGCACCCGTGATCTGGCCACTATAGAGAAGTACGTGGTATGACAATTTTATTTAAATGCTCTCGTTTTAATTTAATCAATGTTGCAATATGTTAATAAATCAACTTGCAGCTTGCGCGTCTCCTGCAAAATTCCTTTATTACCTTTTTTTTCTTTTTTTAGAGAAATGTTTAGGTCAAAACATGTCATTTTCTTGGTCTCACCTTATAAATTTTCCGTTATGTTGTTTGAAATAGTAGAATTATATTAATTTTTCTTTGTTATTTTTCCTGCCAACCTTTGGCCTTTGTACATCTATTTCAAAGACTTTTTTTTTTTTTTTTTTTTTTTTTTTTGTGAAATTGGCGCAAGAGTGGATATGTCCTTCTCTAAGTTTCAGTTTCCTGTTTAAGAATATCTAGAGTCTTCCTAAGATAATTTGATTTGTTTATCGCCACATTCATAATATTGTTTTCAAATTAATATATTCACAACCTTATAAATATTTAAATCTGTAGCACCAATCAACTTAAAAGTTGGGTTAAGACGATGTGGTAATTTGGGCACATCCAAAGATGGTTTATGAATTCTCCAATTAGAAAACTCAACTTAATATCCGATAAAAAAAAAAGACTAGACATAATAGAAACTGAAGAAATTTGATAGAAGTAGACCTAAGATAATTTGGAATGCATTTTTGGATAATTTGGGATGCATTGAGTAATAAGGATTTATAGGATTTCGAAAGCATGTCATCAAGTGCATTAAATCGAGCAGAGTGGAAGAGATCCATGTAGCTGACCTCAGCTAATTTGGGATTGAGCCTTTTTTTGTTGTAGTTGCTGCTGTTATCAAACATTCATAATTGGATGCAGGAACAATTTGCTACGTCTACTCCTGCTCTACTTTTCAATCTAGAACTAGATACACTGCGGTATGAATTATAGCTCCCTGAATAATTGATTCTTGTATGACTCTTGGACTTACTTAAAGCTTATAATGATACCATAATTAATTTTTTAGGGCTGATTTGGGTCTCTTGGGATTTCCAACAAAAGACTTACATTATCGGTTTCTTTCCCAATTCACTCCAGTATTCTATATTCGGCTACGTGATTACTCCAAGGTATGGGTTACTTCTTTAATTTCTTGATCGCCAGTTCAAGTAATACCTTTGATTGGTTATTCTTGAAGACAGTTGCAGTTGCACCTTTCATTGTAAACTATACAGGAGCGTTATTCCGTCAATACCCAGGTATGTCATGCCTTTCCTTTTTACTTTGGCAAATCGGAGAAGAATTTTGAAATTTACGAGTCCATGTAGAGTTTCATATTGACTGTGTCAAGTCTAGATCCATGTGAGTGCTGCTGCAATACTTTCAACTACTTGTTTCGGCATGTACCAACTAACATGAAAAAGGAGTTGAAGAAAATTTAATTAACTTGATAAAGAATTCTATACTTCTAATCCAATTGTACTTAGCTTTACTTCCACATTCTACCTCACCCTTAGATTGAATGCAGCTCCATTCGATACTGGTGCAGGGCCTTGGCAGGTGATGCTTAAACAAGCTGATGGTTCATATGCTTGTGTAGCCGAAAGTGCAAATCGCTTCACTTTGGGCGAAGTAAGTATTTTGTGTACACAGTTAAACCATTTTATGTCTTTTTAAAATTCATTGTGTTTTGCTTATTATGTAATCCATTTTTAGACGAAGGAGGAGCTATTGCGAGTACTAGGACTGCAAGAAGAACAAGGGAGCTCCTTAGAATTTCTAAGAAGAGGATACAAGGTTCATCTTTACTTGATCAGAATAATTCTTTTATTTTCTTTTTTTTTGTCCAAGGATTCTCTTGCATTCTTTATTAGTAGAATATTTGGTCATGAGTTGCAAAATAGCTAATTAAATGAAGACATGGACTTACTTCAAAAAAATAAAATAAAAATGAAGACATGGACTGAGTTGCACCGATCTTATTTGAAAAAAAAAGAAGAAGTATTAACACTGATTGATTTGAAAAAAAAAAAAATGTATAACACTTATTTATTTGGAAAAAAAATAAAATGTAAGTATTACACTGATCATGGAATCTCAAATTTCTCTAAACTGTGTGTGATCCCTTTGTTACCTAGACTCAGGTATGGCTTTAGCTACAAGGTATCTAGATATTGAATATGCCCATGTGGCCATGTGTGTGTGTCATCCCTTTGTTACCTAGACCCAGGTATGGCTATAGCTACAAGGTATCTAGATATTGATTATGTATGCCCATATCTTATTTCAATAAGGTCAGGACTTGGATAACACGTATTGGTTAATATAGAAGAACTAAATTCGGATTTTTTCTTTTGACATCTTTTTTAAAATCTCAACAAGTTCTTGAGGAACTTTATCCTGCATCCATTTATGTTAAGCTTCGTGTCCTCACACTTAAAAAAGAGTTATATAGGGAAATCAATTGGTCAAACTCCGTGTTTAAGTGGGGATGTCATGGATTTGAATTAGATTAAAATTTTAGACTACTTTTTACTTGACTTTATTTGTCATTCTAATTAACCTGAAAGATTTGCTGCATCGATGTTGAAAAAAGTTCATTTACCTTTTAGCTGCAACCTTGCATGTAAATTTAACATTTACCAAGTCCCTAATAAACACGTCATCTTAGCCATTTCTGATACCAATTTTCATTGACCGTAAAGCCATTCAGTGCTTTTTCAATCCATATATAACTGCCATTCATCTTCTTCTACGAAACAACAAAAGATCTGCTTAGAAAAGTCCACTCATTACCAAACCATATATATGTATGAACTCTTCAAAGACTAATCGTTGACCCAACCATTCAATTCAACATTTTTACTTTGTAGTCGCCCATTGTGCATACCATCAACTAGTTGTTTAAGTTTAAGATACCTTGGTTTCAAAAAAAAAAAAAAAAAAAGGTTTAAGATAGCTGTAAAATCCCATGCTGCATTTAAATTCATATTTAGATTGGTCATGATTTTTTGTTTCTTATACAGTACTTAAAATGATAGCTCTCTTTGCTGAGTAGAGAAGTCCATCTAATCAACTTCTTATTTCTATTGCCATAGACCACTACTTGGTGGGAAGAAGATGAAGTTTTGGAGTTGTCTTCTGCATGGCGCACCTAAGCGGCAACAATTGTTTAGATTGAAGATACACACGAAAGAGTCATAGTCCTCTGGCCTTCTTAATAAATCAACGCTATCACTAAGCACGGCTGATGAGCAACTTTAAATACTTTCAAGGCGTGCATACTTACCTTCAAATCTTTCTCGGTAATCTATTCATCTATTTCAAAGTTCTTTTGCAAATTATTTTAAGTTATTTTTGTATAACGTATTATTGACAATTTTTTTTTTCACCATTATTGCTTAATTTCTTCATAATTGTACAAGTCGTAGGTTTATGTGTTAGCTACTACTTTCAGTTAGTTCATGTAGAAAATATTGCCATGTACAGGCGAGTCACTGTCGAGAAGAATTGCTCATCTCAAACTAGCATTGGCAAGATACACATTTTGATGCTATTGCAGCTTTTCATCTTTAGCCAGAAATTGATTAAGAGAGATCCTTCTCAATTTCTATATTTATTCTTTTTTTGTGTCCTAGCTTTTGCATGTTATTTTTATGATTCTGTTGAAATTTTTGACCATTAGGTGATGTATTATTCTCTGTTCTTCGCCACATGCTATACTGTTATGATTGTATTATCAGAAACATTTATTGCGACTGAAATGGTGTAAATGAAATACGTCAGATTATGTATCATTGTCTTCGTTATCCTTATTATTGCTTATTTCATAAACTGCAAACTTTTCCTCTCATAATGAACAAAATGAAGAAAGCTCTATTGGAACTACCTGATCACATAATCAAGTATTTCTCCACCATCCTACAATGTAGACCTTTTACCATACTTTGGTGCATACAAATATATTAGGTATCCACCCAAAAAAGAAAAAAAAATAAAGATGTTAGGTAAAGGTAAAGTTGTCCAATTGAAAAGCAAAGGCTACTTTGTGGCACATGTATTATGAGTAGTAAGGCCATATCTTATCTCTTGCAAGACAAACCTGTACATATATTATTGCATGAAAGTGACCTTACAATAACCATACTCCACTTGTAGAATTGTGAAAGATTAGATAATGCAACTACTTTTATCACTTACCCAGCAAGATCCCTATTAGTCAAAATTGTGATATTATTTGAGAAGTTCAAGTGCCAAGATTATAAGATTATTTCTTTAGTTGTTCAAGTATTTCCAGATAGTTAATGCAGCATTGCCAGTCCATATGGTATATATAACATGTGAAGACCCACTAAAATATTGCATACTGCAAGTTTGATTAGACATTTTGTGTTAGATTCTGCAAATCAACATGGACATTTGTTAGTTGCAAAATCAAAAGGTTCATTTTGTCCACCCTTCCCTCCTTTTGTCCACCTTCACTTGTTTTTCTTTTTTTTTTCTCCCCCCTTTTGGCAGCTCGACCATATGTTATGTCGGTTGCTGGTGGTTTCCAATGCTAGAGCCTCGACGGCCCTTTTTGTGCCTAGTGTCTAACTGGGTGAAAGGAAGACGAAGGCGAGGTGGGTTCAAGTCCGTGATGACGGCGTCGACGACAGACCATATGTGGAAGCTGTCTTCAAGATGCTAGTTATTGTGATATGACTTGAGTTCTACCTTATTTATTTGTTTTCTTTTCCACTTTGTTAGAGATTTATGTTTTTTTGTCCCATATGTGAGTTTGTTGTTCCCTTCATGGGGTTATTGTCTTCTTCGTGAGGATGTTATTTCGAGCTTTAGTGGATTGTAATATTTGTTATACTCGTTGTAATAAATTGTTTATACTTTTTTGGGTGGTAGGAACATGAATGCAACAAATTTGACCAAAAAAAAAAAAAAAACCAAAAAGGTTCATTAGGCAATAATCAATAGTGGTATGGTAGTTAGCTGATTTGAAGTTTGAACTGAAAGCTTTCTTTTTGAACTGAAAATCAATTATATATGATTTAAACCTTTAAGAAATCTTATTCGTGGTGGAGGGCAAAACTGAAACTATTTACTTATTTAGTGTTTAAAGCCATCGATGAGATTAAGCCATACAGTGCTTCATTTTTCGGTGCAGTATTTTTTTTTTTTTTTTTTTTTTTTTTTGAAGAGATTGAAATTTCATTAATTATTAATGGCTAATACAAGACCAGACATAGAATCAAATACATCGATTCGCTAATCCTATCTGTTCAAACAAATTGTCACTAATTTGGTCATAGATGCAAAATTGAAACAATTTGATAATCAGAAATTGTACTCTGCAACGTTGAAACTCATGACAACACACAAAACTACTAGAACCACAAAAAAATAACAAAACTTCCCAACAAGGAGAAGAAAATCTAGAACTTCCCAACAAGGAAAAGACAAATCAAAAACTTCCAACTAGAGAAGAAGACTAATTATAAAATAAAACTAAAGATAAGATCAATCAAGAGCGCTACACAAATCCACGTAACACCATTGATGAAGATGCATCACAACAAGTATGAACCAATCTCTACAAATCATTATGCCTGCAAGTTTGTTATTCCAACTGGCTCTGAAGAAAGTCTCCCCATCTTTTATGCAAATGGTTGGGATTAAATTGCCAATGGTTGAGATTAATTTTGTAAATATTAGAATATTTGTGCCTATTAAGGCAGCAAAATATAAATAAGTCAACACCTAACAAGTGCACTTAAAAGGATTTACATGTAAGCATTCAAATATTTGAGCACTGAACAGAAAAGAGAGTTATATATAAATAAATGTAAGGATTTCAAGGGCACTAAAATATTTGAACCACCCTTCTGAGGAGCAGATACAAATGTTGAAATACAGTCTACCTACAAACCAGGAAGAAAGATTGTATAGATTGAATTTGAACAATTGAAAAAGATTGACTTGGGCAGCTCAAGATGTACAAATCAACCATTGTTTCTAGAGTTCAATTTGCATGAATAGCTAAGCACCACATGATGCCTCTGCCCCTATATAAGCAGGAGAAACTGCAACCCAAGTCACAAACTCTACAGTGAAAGAATTCTTATAAGATCAATTACCAGGAATGGCATTTAAGTCTTCATGAATCTCAGACTTCATTGAGTACTTTACAGATGCAACACAGCCAAAGATTTTGTGAAGCAAGAAGAAGCATCAAGTTCCTGAGCCATGTGTTTTTTTGAGATATGGCTCCACCCAAAACCAGAATCTGATGCATCACAAACAGTTAGGAAGTCCAACACCTGACCAAATATCTTGAACATTTCAATCCCAAATATTCGGTCCCTGTCTGCGACGAATGCAGCATTCCAGTCCATGGGCGCATCTGGATGCCTAGAGACCTCGGCCCAGGTAAGGCGTGAGAGATCTAGCTCCCATAACTTCCTCACAGCTTTCTCCCTCCTACCCGATTGGCCATCTTGCTCACACCATGAAACCGAGAGCATAAACAATTTATTGCTGCAAGATAGGAGTTTTGGATAATATTCATGAAGACGGGGAGGCGAATGGCTGGTCTGAATACCTATCCACATGCATCTTTCGAAGTTGTATGCTGCAAGTTTATCAGTCTCGGAATACACATAAAACATCCCGTTACAAACAGCAGCGGAACAAACAATCCCAAAATCTCCAGGCAGCCTCATGATATCTATCCATTTATTAGAAACAGGATCATAAATTTCCCCAGAATCCAAAGGTTCATCCCAGCACCCAAGACCACCAACAACAATCAGAATGAACCTCTTGAAAATTTTTAGACTTGGGAAGCTGCCTTCCTGTTTAGAAAGCTTAAATGGTTTTCTGTTGAGCTCTCCTGATGCATCCGTTTCACTAAAAGCATCGCCAAGTTGACGTCTTAGCGAAAGCCTGTGAGGGTCCTCATAAACGTCAGATGCAGTTCCAAATCTCGACCTAATAAAACGCCGGTCGAATCTGTCTTGCTGGGTCCTAAATAGTGAACAATCAGAGCTGACTTCAATTACTCCTAGAACAGGTGACGACCTAGCTGATTTCATGGGAGCAACTTTGCGCCATGATTTACAAACTGGGTTGAATACAAACACCCCTTTGTGTGTCTTGAATGAGCTTTTATCAATTCTGCCAAAGTTAGCCAAGCTAGAACAACCTCCTACAACATAAATATCATCTCCAACACTGGCAACAGAAAACAGAAATCTACCTTTGAGAGTTTCAGCATTGATTCTATGCCACCGATCAAGAGAAGTATCGAATGTGTGTATTTGCCCAGTACAATAACCATCCTTTACAACACCAAACAAGAACAGCCATGGGCTCTGATACAAACCTTCACGTCTAATCTGCATAAACCGAGGGGTGCTAGTCAAGTCTCTCCACTTCTTGCATACAAGGCGGGCAGTCATGAGAGAAGTCATCGGAAGTCTCATCAAGCACATTTCTAGAAGATCATCCGGAAGCAATAATTCAATCCGATTCGTAGGAGGTGGTTCCTCAACTCCCTTATCCTTCCTACTATTCCTCTTCCAAAACCTCTCCGCCGCACCGTAGGAAAAGCATTCGACCCTAGTATCCTCCGAGCCACAAATCGGTTGATACCCTCTGCTTTCTTCTCCAGCACTCGACTTCCTCCTCACACTCCCATCTCCAAACTCCTCGCACGTGTCCGCGCCCACTTTGCATCCACCCCCTTTTCCATAAAACCCAAGGCACCCCGAAGAACCCTTCCTGCCATTGCTCTCTTCTTCCACACTACCCTTCTGCCCCTTCTTTCTCAAATTGTGACTAACACTCCTCACAAGCCTCCTGGACACAGTTAAATCTTCAAAGTCCCGCTGCAGAGACGACTCGCCCACGGCCTTCTCTGCATCCACACTTCTCTCCGCCCCTTTCCCGAGGTCCCCGAGCATGAACTTCCTACTCTTAGCATTGCTCACAGATCTTTTGCATCCCTGCCCATTGGCCATCTCCCACCTTCCCAATTCTCAATCCCCCAAAACCATCAAACCCTAGCCTTTCATCTAATCCCCCAACAAAATCAGAAATTCAAACAATCACAACAAAATCAACACATTCAATTTCAATCATTCATTCTCAAAAGATCTACAAAACCCAGATCAACAAAAAATGGGGCTCCAATTCACAGATCCAAATCACAACAACTTAACATTTGAAACCTACAAATCATATCAAATCGATCAGCCAAACAGGCCCCTATTTTGAGCAGATTTGGAACTGACCCTCCAAATAGCAAACCAATTTCGTACATTCAAACTCAACCGATCGAAAACGCGGCTCCAAACGAAATCAAACAAGAATACTCACCTCATCTTCTCTTCACCGCTCAAATCAGCCGATCCGGGTCCAATCAACGCGAAATTACGCTCGGTCTGATCCTCGGAGCGCAGCGAATCGTAAAAATCCAATCTTTACGAACTTCGCAAATCATCACAGAATCGAAGGAGCTGTAGAGGTCAAGCAAAATTAGGGTTTGTGCGATAGAGAGAGAGTCAGAGAGAGAGATTGATTGAGCAGAGAAGGAGCAGCAAAAGCGAAAACAAAAGCAACAAATATAAAGATCACTCGTTCACATTTTCTCACTAATAATATTACTACTTTTATACTTAGTTATTTAGCTCCTTTAGATATACTTCGCAACACGTTTTTACGCATCTCGATGTAACAATCAAACGATCAACAGAATTGAGCGTTAAATGTAGTATTATTATCTCATATATGTCGTACAGTCAATTTTTTCTTAATAAACTATATTTTGTTGTCTTTCTTTTTTATTAATTTAATTTTTTGAGCCACGTGTAGCTTTTTTTGTTGTGTGGAATTGGAAAGAATTGTCAAAGATTCGTTGTCTTTGCTGTTTCACTGCCAACGCTCTTACCATTCCTGGGCCCACTGCCCCAGTTTTGTTTGATCGGGTGATCCTCATCTCTTTTTTTTGTTTTTTTTTTTTTTTTTTTGGATAGGATTGGATGTGAACATCTCTTATTGAACAAACAATAGGGTAAGGGAATTGGATGGTTAGGGACAAAAAATGAATAAACTCATGGTCTACATGAAAATGGAAGAACAGCTTCAAAAGGGAAAGGAAACAAAAGAGGGTTGCTTGGCCTTTTTTTTTTTTAATGAAAAGATATTTCTATAAATAGAAATTTTTATTACATATGATTTAATAATGAAATTACATCATTGCTGTCTTTTCTTACTTCTTGATGAGATCAAATCGACGTTACAAAAGTTTACAAACTTATATGCAACTTATACACTTGTCTTTTCATCTACAACAATAGAACCATAACAGAAAATAAAACTTTCAATAAGGGAAGACGAACAAAAACTTTCAACGAGGGAAGAAAAACACAAACTTCCAACAAGGGAAGATAACAAACTTATTGAAAAAGAAAATCTAGTGAAAATATCAAACCGACATCTATCACAGATCCATAAATGAACATATAGAAATGTGGACAAAATTGAATGATAGCCGATGTATGTGTGGAGGAAATGCAAGTGGTACCAATGATTAATCTGACAACTATTGTAGGTTGAATGAAACTAAACATTTCAGAACTTAATAGATCCAACTTTTATTGTATAAATAAAAATAAAGATTGTTATTGAAACCACCGCCGATCAAAAGAGAAGATTAGTGATGGTTCTAACTAAATAATCACAAAAAAGCAACGAGTACCTTTTTTTTTGCTAGGACGTGAATTGCTTCAATCATACTATTAATCAAACCAACAAAATGCTATTAATACCAACGGTTCCAAAGAGGGTTGCTTGTTCTTAATGGATTAGTTTTTTTTATATATTTTTTTATTTTTTTGAAATATATGTCTTTCAAAGGTGTGTTGACAGAAAAGATTTTGTCATCATCAATTAAGAAAATGGAAATTGTTTAAGAGAGATTACTTTTTTAGGTCATGCAAGGGATGGTTTGATTTTCCATGACAAAAAAAAAAAAGAAATGAAGGTCGACGTTGAGGAAGATGAACGTCTGTCCTACAGAGATCAACTCTGTAGAGTCGACAAGCATTTTGATGAGAACATTGGTTTGGAGGTTGGGGATTTTCGCATAAAGAAGGATAATATTGGGCTATGGATGAAGTTTTCACCGAGTATATATGCTAAGATGGAGAAGAAGTTGGAGAATGAGGTTGTTGTTAAGTTGATAGGTAGATCCTTAAGGTATCGGATGTTGTACAACAAGATTAGTGCTCTTTGGGCCCCTAAGAGTGAGTGCAGAGTAATGGATCTTTCTAATGACTTTTACCTAGTTCAGTTTGTCTCTGCCGCAGATATTAGGTCATGTGTTGTCAATGCAACAATGACATCCATCCTTTAGGGTATCTTCTGCAACAGTATCAAAGGCCACGGTGTGGATTCATTTTTCTGATCTGCCTCCTAATTACTACCATGATTCAATAGTTTGGAAACTTAGAAATGTTGCTGGGAAGTCTATTAAGGTGGATATAGCGACTAGTACTGCTAACAGGGGTGGTTTCGCTCGGGTTGCAGTAGAACTAGATTTCTCTAAGGCTCTTATGTCAAGTTTTCATGTGGGTGACTTCTTGCTACGTGTTGAGTATGACGGGATCCCTCACATATGTTTCAAATGCAGGAAAATGGGGCATAATAGTTTAGCTTGCTCTCTAAATGGCTCAAAGGAAGCAACAAACCAAGGCAATGCTAATTCATCTTCTTGAATTAATAATGTTCAGCAAAGACAGAGGCAACCGACGGAAGATGATGGTAATTTTGGCCCTTGCATGATCGCACAAAGGCCTAACCAGAGGTCTGGCAAAGATTCCAAAAAATGTAATCCCACGGATCATGGTGGTGATTCTTAGAAAGGAAAGTCAAACGTCGAGGATGTTGCGTCAAAGAAACTGCCTAATTCAAAACTAAGTTTGATGCTCTAGCATCTTCAAGCAACAAAATGTGGAAAAAATGCCAAATATCAAGGAGTTGAATCAAAAGATACTTTGATCTTATTTGCCTCTAAAAGGGAACCAACACATGCGAAACAAGCTTCTAAGAATGCAAATTCAGAAAGAAGTAAGAAAAAAGTCTCAACTCAGACCCAACAATATGTTCTTAAAATCGTTGGGCCAAAACCCCACTAATGCCCAACAAATTGTGGCTGAGTATACTAAAACTGGTGAGCATGAATCTGATCTTCAGGAGGCCCAGTGTCTTGCAACAACACACAAACATCCTTAAGGCCCACAATGAGAAACCCCCACAAAGAAAGCAATGCACCAAGGAACCCTTATAAGACATCGCAAACAGAGACGAGACAATGGAACCCTTCTGGATGGTGGTAATGGCCAATAGTTGCATGAAAAGGTAAGTCGCAACACCTTACAAATCCAGTACTTAGTATAACACAATCACTAGGGGTGGTCCCACACTTCTGCAGAAGTGCCCACGTTGTCTCAACTAGTCCATGCCACAAATACCTTTGAGACACACACTTACGCCAATAACACACAACCAAGGAATAGAATGGAATGCCAATAATGGATCATAGCAATATCAGAACAATAGATAATGAATCACATGGTATTTTCTTATTGGCTTACTAACATACACATGCACAAAAGTACAAGCGTACTTACCTGACTAATTACAACTCGTATAGCACTCCCACGACCCTAGTCTGTACCCTTAGGTTCTCAACTACCTGTCAATGGTTTGAACCCTAATAGGTTAGGTTTATGATTGATAATTACTCTTAGATGAACCCCCAAAGTTTTCCAAGGTTTTCGATAAAAATCAAAATAAGTACGAAATTTCCAGCGAGGAACGCCGCGGCAGCGGCACTATGGTTTACTCTTCACGGCATTGTCGCGACACCTGTTAAGAAGTCCCTACCTCCAACGCCGTAGATGACGCCGCCGTGGTATATTCATCGCGGCGGCGTCGCGACGCGGAATCGAAATGGTTGTCTTCGCCACCGAGGAAGACGATGGTAATCCTTGAACTGCGCGACGTCTCCACATCGTCGAAACTGGAGTTTTTTACATATTTTAGATGTCGTCGCGAGGACGTAGGGGTAACCGCCACAACGCCATGCGCGACATCTCGACTATAAACATTCAAATCGGGGTTTTTGATACCTGATTCGCATCACCATGCTCCGCGCTCATCGCCAACATGTGCTGGGGTTCGAGACTATCCAAAATTGAGTTCGGACCATCGTGGAACTCTGATAATTATCCAGGATTTCAAGTTATCCCCAGAAATGTCGAAATCCGAAGAAAAATAATGAAAACAAAGAAAAACAGCAACATCGACCCAACACCACGTGTTGATCACTCTGTGGATCGCCAAGGCACTGGTGAACACGATGGAATCGAGTTTACCCTATCTAACGCATAAACAAAGAAAAGGAAAGAAAAAGAAGTAGATTGCCTACCTTACTTCAACGAGATCTGCTCTGACAAGCCTCTGGTCACCGCTCGAGGTGGCTGGCCAGCTTTCTTGCTCACCAAAAAAGAAGTGAAGAGAAGGAGAAGAGAAGAGAAAATAGAGAGTGAATTATGAGAGAATGAGATTCCAAGTGGTGGGGTGGTCCTTATATAGGCCCCTACCTTATCCACTTGTACGCGTGCATCTTGAGGCAAATCCATCAGCTCCCCCTCGAAGTGGTTCACTATCTCTAATTCCTTGTGTTGACTCCACTAGGTGACTTGGGTGTCACTTAGTTAACCATCTCCTCGGCCCGTTCCTACGTCCCTCGACTAGAACTACGCCCCGACTCGCCCGTTATGTGTCCTTGGTCTTGTAACGGCCCAATTTTCAATGGCCGTTATTGATGATGAAATTGCAGACGTGGACGCCAACGGGGACGTTCGTGGGTCCCTAGTGAAGACGAAGCACGACCGCATAGGGTTTACAGTTCGTATTGTGTGCTCTGGTGGTGAAGTTGCGATGTATAGGTCAAAATTAGTTAAATGGCATCGAAATATGTGTGTTTATATTGTCATTGACGTGTGAGATTGTGTGTTAAGTATTCGCCTCGATATGCATGTCGATGCGGGTACCGAGAAGGCTAAAAAATGAAATTTAGGCCGAGGGAAAATAATACACACATAAAATGAATTTTAATGTGACAAAAATAGTAAATTGGTGAGCGCCTAGTAACACGCGGGGTCGTGGTCGACACGCGTGTGTGGTACGGTAGTGTGCACGCCCGAGTACGCTCGTTGGCGCACACGACGAAATAATAGGCGTGAAAGTATACGCAAATATATATTTATATATATGTATATAAGTAATTTAATATATATATATATATATATATAAATATATTAAAAATCAGGAAATAAAGAAATAATTGTGAAATGACCAATAAGGGCATGAACTTTGTAAATGAGTGTGGATATGGATAGGGGCATTTTGGTCATTTCACCTCTAAATTGTTGATAAACACAACACCGACACCATATTTTTCACCATTTTGATCGATCGAAAAGAGGAGGAGAAGAGAAATTGGGAGATCGAGAGAAGGAAGGAGAAGGGAGAACGAGAGGAAGATCAAGGAAGAGGCGAGGTGAGTCGTTGACGTTGTTGTGTTGTTTTTGTTGTTGTCGTTGTGTGTTGTTGGTGGGAGTGGTGGCGGCGATGGTTCGGTTGTGGTGGTGGAGGTGGAGTTCGGGACCTCGGACGAACTGCTCCGTGTCGTCTCCCCCTCCCTCCCAATCTAAAGGAAAAAAAATACAGAGCGTCTGCTCTGTTTGGCGAGGTGAGGGAGAAGGGGCCAGTTCGGCTCGGTTGAGCCGAACCCGGTTTGGCCAAACCGCCCCTAATTAAAAAAAAAATATGAAAAATTCATAGAAAATTCATATAAAATAGGAAAATTTTAGAAAAATGATATTTTGATCAAATAAAGGAATTTTGGGATTTTCTCATAAATGGCGAGATATAGTCGGGGTTTTAGCCTCAAAAAATGAAAAATTGACATAATATATTAAATTGAAGCTAATTTAGTGATAAATGGTAATAGGTATAATTCGGGTGATAATTTGAATTGTCGGCATTTATTGGAGCTGGACTAAGGTTTGGTTTTCGGGACGAGGAGTGCGATTTGAGGTATGTAGTATCCCAATTGAACTTCACTCTAGTATTTACATTTTGATTTATTTGAATTCTGTTCTATTTATTCTTTACTCCATTTCATTATTGCTTTACGGTGGTTGAGTACTCTCACCTGGTGACTTTACGGTAGTGGAGTTACTCCTACCTGGTGTCTTTACGGTGTTGAGGTCACTCCCCACCCGATGCTTATTCGTTACGGCCATAGAGTCCACTAAGTCATAGCACTTGTCTAGGCATACGCCGGTGAATAGGCTACCCGGGTATGGTAGGCTTGTGTGGGTGCGTCGTGGGTCTACGCCGACCACCTAGAGGGTCCAGGGTCACCCGGTAGAGGTGTTTTCACGGGCTATGCCTGGGGAAAAACCCGAAGTATGACTTGGTCTGATTTTACTGTGCACGTACTTTGTTTCATTACTATATTTATGCATGCGATGATCCTTTTTACAGTTGTCTGTATTCTTTTGTTCCGCATGTTTAATTATAGTATTTTAAATTCTAGTACTTTTACTTTCGTAATTACTTGGTGAATTTCCTTGGGATTACTCACTCTGGACTCGTCATCTGTCTTTTTGTGATGGGCTGAGTGCAGACCCTAGTACGAACCGGGGAAAGGGCAAGCTTGAGGACTACATCGATTGACAGCTCTAGCCCTTCTCGTACGTATGTTTATATTTACTTGTTTTATGTTGGGTTTTGGGACTTGAGAGATAGGTTGTATATTTTAATATTTTGCGGATCTTAGATGATATGCATATGATGTACAGTTGATATAGTTTCCACTTAGGCATTTTGCTCATAATATACATGTTGAATCTTTATGTTGTTAGTAAATCTTCCGCTGCGTAAATTATGGTTAAATAATATCAAAGGAATAAAAGTTAACTCATAACATCAAAGTTAACTGAAAATTGATTCATAATGGATAATTGGGCGTAGGAACAGCTAGCGGTGACGTAGACAGTTGTGGGCCCGCGTGGCCTCCCGTGGCGGACCAATGTGGAAATTGGGGTCGCCACAGGTCTCGACCACATTCTAAGCCAACTTAATTGGTCTAATTATTATTCGAAAACCAAATATTAACAATTTCTATGTTTTAATCCCCCATTTTTCCTAGGTGAAACCTCACTCAAATTAACAATTCGCCAAACGGCTTGAGACTCTAGTGGACATAATTACTAATACAAGCATCACAAAAACGTAAAATTACCTTGGTGTCAATCATAAGTCCGAAATACTCAACGTATCACTTAGTCGAGTCACGGTCCTGATAAATACGATATAAGTCGTGTTAAATTTTGAGGGTCATTACATCCATATTGGTTTGTTGAAAGTCAAAAGTATGGGCCACTCCAAACCCTAGTGCCTCCTAGTCTTAATTTGTAGGCCCCACAAGCTTTTAAGTGAGTTAAGGTTTTCTAGTTTACACAAACATGGTATATTTATTCTGTTTAAAATTAGGATCGTCACAACCTCCCAAACTTAAAGAATTTTGTCCACAAAATTGAAAGGTAAATCATACTTTGATTTTGAACAAGTCAGGAAAATACTCACTTATTATCATTTTTTGTGTTTTATATCCCGTGTATCCGTAACATGCCTGATGATGTCGATTCGTCACATTTTTCTAGGCGAATTCTACTTATTTACCGACATCATTGCCCTGTCACTCAGATACGAGTATGGATAAATAGTACATGCCGCCATTCATAAATTCAATATTTTTTCGGTTTGTTACATAACAGTTCTGACTATGAGGCAAGTGTGGTTGATTATACTATGCCTTCTGGAGCATGGGGCATGATGCGAATTCATCAACTACTGCTTGCGGAGATCTATGAAAGGATATGATCCATCCCAATTCCTTATTCTGAAAGGGGCCCTGATCATGTCAGTTAGGTGTTTAATAAAAGGGGGAAGTTTGCTATTTCGAAAGCCTACGAGTTATCTCAAGGGGAGGGTGGATATCCCTCGAATAGGCGATGGGATAGTGTTTGGGAATGGAAGGAACCTCAACGTATTAGGACCTTCCTATGACTTGCGTTACATAATAGGTTGCCACGAATGTATTATATCTATCTCGTAAAATCAGGGATGATGGGAGGTGCGACCGATGCCGGGAAAGAGATGAGACTGTGTTACATGCCTTAAGGGATTATCGGCTTGCTCATTAGGTTTGGGGCTCTATTTGTCCTGCATCGAGAGGGTCCTCTTTTTTTAATCTTGCTCTCAAGGATTGCTTGGTACCAACATCCAAGATATATATCATTCTTATGCATAGATTGATCTTGAACAACGCATTGCATCAAAGACAAATTGATGGACAAAATACAATTTCGTTTGCAGCAAGAAATGAGGAAGTCAAGCTATATATATTTTATTTTTGAACTTCCTCTAGGCGACATTTTTATTTTTTCAGCTCTCTCTAAATTTCGACTCTTCAACTCTTTGCCTCTGCTCTTTTATTGTTTTGTATTTTTGTTTATTCAACCATGAGACATTAATCTCATAGCCTTTGCAAGACTACGACTGTGTTGATCACTACTATCAATTGATTTGTGAGATTTAATTTAATATTTTTATTGTTATTCTTTTGTGTTCTATTTCTTTTGCATTGTTTTAATTCTAGGGTTAGATTTGATTGCACTTTGAAGAGCTCTTATTTGCATATTAAGTGGACTACCCTTAGTTATTGAGTCGAAGAATGCGTCCTTATGCGATAGACTCGTACTTGTAACAATTGACTATACTGATTGGTTAACCCTTTTTGGGACTGGTCAAATGCCTTAGAAATTTACGCTAAATTGGGAGAACTAGCAATTTGGTTGTCTAGGTGTAGTGCCTTCACGAATCTTATTAATACGATCATCACATTAAACTCAATTCTCATGAGTCCAGGGATGTATGTTTGGTTAGAGAAGTAGTTAATGGTCATACCTTGACTACTGAGACTAGGAAGTGTGAGGAATCGAGTGCGTCACCGAGTCTATAGCTACACTAGGATCCAATTGATTAACTTATATGTATAGATCGACGACTAAATCCAATCTTTTATCAAACCAAGCTTGTATGTCTAGACTTAGGTATTTTAATTAATTGTTTGCAAAGCTATTTCCTTTGTTTATTTATTTTCTTAGTATTTAGATTAGTTAATTAAAGCATTTTCAAAGCTATTTCCTTTGTTTATTTATGTCTAGACTTAGGTATTTTAATCTTCGTTGTTTTTTTCTTCCACGATTTTTTAAGTGGGAGCAAATCAATGTGCTTTTATTAAAGCAATTGATTATATGTCTCGTATTGAACCATCATAGTTTATGAAATTTCTATTTTACTTCAAAAAAAAAAGTGAAAAATTGAGTTCTTTTTTTTCTCGTTGCAAGAGAACTTTGGGTCGTTGAATACAGCTCCTATCTCAGTATCTTTAAGTACTTATATATATAACAACAATATAGTAAAAAAGATAAAGAAAAAATAATCCTATGTAGAGGTAGGAAAGTGGAAAAAGCATGCTGCCATCTAAGTAGTCAAATCGTCAAAAGTTTATCAAAAAAAGACAAAAAAATCTTCAAAAAAAAGGTATGGCTTCAACATTTGTACATAGCTGAATGGGAACTGGATAGATAAAATCCTATCAAAAAATAATAATTTCATAAGGTTGAAAATTAAGGCGTATTTTTCATTATAGAGACAACACGTTTTTCCTCACTATCAGACTTTGTGATTGAATCATCGTTCCTATCTTCAACATTACTTTCAACTTTACTTTAAAAAAAGTTATCTATATAACAATGCTACTGCTAATTTATTAGTACTCATACAATCCAATAAATTAAATTTGCATTCTTTGTTATTTTTCAAAATTTGTTGCACGAAGTTGAATTCATGAGCTTAACAATCTAATCAACGATATTAGGCCCCAACTCTTGAATAAATAAAACATAAAAGGATGTGACAGAAACCACCACCCACCACCGATCAAAAGAGAAGATTATCGGTGGTTCAATATCTTAAATCACGAGAGAATCAAATAAGAAATTTTAGGGTTTAGAGCTGCTGCACCATTCGACCCCAACTCTAAGGATATTGACTTTATGTTCGGGGGGTACTCGTTTAGATCCCTGCTACTTATGACTCTCTACAAGGAGTCAAAGGACCTAATTATATTTAGTTCATATATATATATATATCATATAATTATCAAAGTAATTAGGATTAGCGAATCAATTTACTTTTATTAGGATACTGACTATGTCAGGTCCTGTTCCGATCAATTATGATCAATGAAGTTTTTATTTCACTTACAAAAAACAGTAACTAGGCAAGTTTACATATTTTTTGGGGTAATGCTACGTACTTGGTGAACACCCACCAAACCACACTCGCTTATGTGGTTGACACTAGCAACTATGTTATGCACCTCAAGACATTTAAGTTCGCATCATGAGTATGTGTCACATGGCTAATGTGGCCCACATAGTGTGTTCACTAGATATGTCTAGCATCGCCCTATTATTTTGGTAAGACATTACCCTTTTTTTTTCCAAGGGGTGGTGTCAATGGTAATTGGCAATAATTTTAGTTGTAATATATTATGTAAAAACATACCATATCTAGATTAAGAGATTCTGCTGTAATTTATTGGGATAATATAGTTGTTATGTATATTAGATTACAAACCATACTTAAATTAGGATTTTCTGTTGTAATCTCCGTATACTATAGCTGTGATTGAGAGAGCTATTATGCAGTACATATTCTATATAATGAAGGCATCCAAACAAAGAAACGAAATTCTGTTGTGTTTCTTAGTTTTGTTATCAGAGACTATGAATCACATTATGTTTTCTTGGCCTTGTGCATCTGCTTTCTGGTTTGCATCACCTTTATCACTTTTTGCCAAGAATTATGATTCTGCTGATTTGTGGTCTTTTTGGATGATGCTCTGCAATGGTGTGTTTTCGGTTTTTGGCGTCTATTGGAATCAAGGAATTCTCTAATCTTCAAAAATCATTTTGTTTCTCCGACAGATGTTGTTTCTCTTGCGTCCTCCCAACAAAAGCCAGATATATATAATCAAGCAATGCTTGGTGATCACACTCATACTCTAAATTTGCCGTATTTTCTAATCACTCTCTTTGCCTCTTTGCGGATGCTGCTAGAAATCCAGTAGCTTCGAATACTTGTACTGGTTGGATTACATATCAAAAATGATATTCTACTTAAGACTGGCTCTACATATTTGGAGTGCACTTCAACACTTTCCACTCCAAAATGATTCAATCAATCATCCATGCTTTTTCTGTTTGTAAAACGTTGGTGGGATGCTTTCAATCACAGTGGAGTGGCACCCTACGATTTAGAGTCAATTTTACATGACCTCTCTCTCTCTTTTGTATTATCCTATGAATACTAAGCTAAATCTTTTGTATGTTCCAAGCTTCAGTCGATTAGCATATCAACAATTAGAAACATCAATGCCACAAATTTGACCCCAAAAATAAAAATAAATAAATAAACCCATATGCAGATTTCATAAACTGAGCTCCAGAAGATGGGGGTCTTTAGAACCCTAAACCCTAACTTTACCCCAACATTCTCTGAAATTTGAAAAAAAGAAGGTAAGCTAAGCAAGAAAAGGATGATCAATCATACACGGTGGTTGTTGATGATTCGGCGCCTGGCGAGGAACCTGGCAATAGGCGGTGTAAGCGCAATAGTGATGGGAACTCTGATAGGAAACAGCGCCTTGTTGCAGAGGACAGCCAGGGCCAGAGCGCCGCCGCTCGACGCCGCTAACTCGGCCGTCCGATTCCTCCCGCTCGCCTTCTCCTCCTCCTCCTCCTCCGCCTTCTTATCAAGCACTCCAGCGACGCCCACTTTTTCAAATATCGACTCCACGTCCACGTTGTTGCCGATCGCCACGTAGAGGCCTGCGATTGACGCGGCCGAGACCGACAGGTGGACGCCTAAACCCACCTTGCCGTACTTCTTCATCAGCTCCCGGAACCGACCGCTCCACGAACTCATTTTCTTGCTTATGCTGTTCTTCACGCGCTCACCGAACCTTTTCTACTTAGGTCAGCTCTCGAGACCTCATACAGCACGAATCTCGATGAAGTAACTAATGGTGGGAAAACAACTGTGTCTCACAAGTGCGTCGTCACCAACACTTTTTTTTATTTTCTTTCTTATATAAGCCCTAGCCACCGTCACACGCTCTCCTCTTTCTTTCCGACCTATCAAATTAGGGCCAATCTGGGAATTAATTTTTAGGGCACAGTCTGAGATCGTGTTTTCTTGAGTTTCACCAACTGTTTGAAGAAATTCCTCAAAGATAAGGGGCACAGTCTTGATTGTCACGTGTAGTTTGATGTGAGTACTTACTAATGCGCTTTTATCATCAACCCTTGTTATTTGGTACTTGTCCTAGTGATTAGCAACTTTATAATAGTTCAAGTAACTCTAGAGAATATCCAGAATTCTCACTATGTTGATTTCAAATCTTATTTACTTCATAGAAATAGTGTAGATTGTTTGATTTTTGCAGTTTGTATACCTATCTTTCATGTTGGCTAAAACAGTTAACTGTTACTTAAAATGGCGTTTTAAAATTTAAGTTGTGAGTCTCTACCAAAACAGTTAACTGTTATTCACACTTTTATCGTTGTTTTTATTATACGTAAGTTAGTCGCATTGGCTATAATTAATTGAGGCAAAGTAGGGATTTTATACCAAGTAATGCAACTTTTGTGGTGATCCAAATAAGTTTATTATGAAGTAGAGTAGACCTTGATAAATTTATTTCGGACATGTATTCATTGGCTTTGGTTATGTTAACATTTTAAAAGGATTTGAAATTTTTTTTTTTTTTTTTATAGGAAAAAGGATTTGAAAACTTGAAAACAAATTTGAGGTGGTTTATTAGTTTTGATCCTTTTTTATTGATTTCATTCATGATTGTCTCATCTATCGGGTGTATAGTTATAATTCATTGTAGGAATTTCTTGTTGCATACTATGAAAATAGTGGTTATCAAGCTTAAGTCTATTTAAGAAAAACTTGCTAGCATATGGGATTCGAACATCATCATCCTTTACTTAAAACTTAAACTCCTTCTGCAATTCAATTTATATATGATTGTTCTGAATTAATATGATGCTCTGTTTAGAAACCAATCTCTCTTAGATCAACTCTCATATAGTTTACATTATTGAAAATCATAAGAGTTATTTTCTCTATTTCTTGATGTCCCAAAGGAGGACCTAGAAATCTAATTAATTGATTTATGATGGTATATATTTCAATCAATCTTAAGAAATGTCATATCTTAATAAAAGACACACCGATACTATTTTTTGCAGATTCTATGGTGTGGTGCTAGCAACAAGCTAAAGTAGTTGAACGTTTGTTGATACTTCAAATCTATCTTGTGGATTGTGCAAGCAAGAAATTGTTGAGGTTAGTCTATAGAGGAGGAATTGACATGGCATTGGATAAGGTTTGAAGGTGTTATAAATAGTTTGGAGTTGGTACTACTTGAAATTTCTCTATAAAGAATAACGCGTTGAGTACGATTTGTAGTTTTGATTCTGTTGTTGTGTGTTCATGTTTTGGTGTGCTTTCTATTTTTACTGATATGTGTTTGGATTTCCATTTCTTTTCAAATGTTGCTCTGGTAAAGATGACGATAATAAAAAAAAAAAAAATAGATTAATTAAAGTCTCGCTAGCATAGCGAGCGGACTCGGTCGTGAGCACGATAATGAAACTAGTTGAACAAAGCGTAAGAAAGACCTCAGAGAGACCAAGTCCGAAGGGAGGCTGGTTGGGGTTCTAGAGTTTTCGATTCGTTGGAAAATTACTTCATGTGTCTTTACACTTTCACCCTTGCCACTTCCTCTCTAGTCTGTCGGTTCGTCAAGTTGCATATCACTCTTGAGCACGTTGCTTCGCCATCCCTCCCAGTGAGCCTCCTCTGTACCTTTATATGAAACCAAATAATTATTCACTCGGTTCTTTTTGGGTCGACCATACCAGATGTTCTTTTAGACTTTCAATTGTTGATGGTATGTTGAAGGGGACTGTGCTGTGTCATTAAAACATCCAAGAGTTGGTAATCAAATTTCATAGTTTGATGTTCACTCTGCTATTTATGACACCCACTTAGACATTTACATCCATGTTTGCCATTTCATAGCCTTTATCTTACTTTGACTTTATATTGTGTTGATTTCGCACAAAGGAATTGGGAAAGTAGCAACTCATGGCACCGTTAATCCATTGGACATTCTAACAAGGCATCAGGCCTTTTTTTTGAACGGTAGTTAAGATAAGATGCAATCAACGCTGACATCTGAGAGATTGTTGCTACCGCAGGTTTAGGCATTAAGTAACACAAACCCTCTTTGGTAGTTTGGGATGGCTAGTGACCACTGTGATAGAATCCTTATTCTCAATGACAACATCAAGTTGAAGATAAGCGATAGTTTGCCGTCAACTTCAACTAACCAAGTGAAAGATGAAGAAGACGATGAAGAGGAAGAACTGCATAGGCTTATCATTCCCGATCCAGGCCATCTACCTCAATTTCCTCCTTCTGCAATTGAATCCAATTTCACAACTTACTTTGCTCCTGGTATGAAGGCCAATTAAATAAAAAAAAACTATACGCATTCTTATACAAAATAAAATAAAAGCACTACACCTGCACCTACTTTACCTTTTCAAAAAATAAAAATCACGGTGCCTATTCCCCGCGCCCAAATAACCTTTTGTAAATTACTTCTAAAGTATCACTATCTTGTTGAGTTCACAGATTTCATCAAGCCCGGACATGATCAGTATGTTTATCGCCATGCAAATGGGTAAATTTTATGCTCATGCTTCTTTTTTTTTTTTTTTTTCAAATTCGCCTTCAACAAAATCCATTAATTTGTTTTAAAATCATTATTATGTTAATTGATTGAAGGTTATGTGTTATTGGCTTGGCAACCGCTCATCTTGCCTTGAGAGAGACTGGGGGGATTACTGCCGTTGATTTTAACGTTGGGAAGTCTGATAGGAGTGAGATTAAAATTACTGGAAAGCGCAAAAAGGTGGGTTTTCTCCTTCAGTTTTGTTCTGTTATAAATAAAAGCATTGAACGACTACGTTTACAGTATTTATCTTCATGCATTTGAGGTTTTATTTGTGTCATGACTAAATAGCGAGGACAGATGTTGTGAGAAATTAATGAAATTGATGAGTACTCATTGTTTGCTGAGAGATATGGCCATAATGGTAATGAACTAAAACCACGTTCTTAGAATCTTAGGTGCTCCTATGCATTATATTTGTGATGCTTTAATTAAAGGAAAAAGGAAAAGAGAAATAGATATAAAATCAATGGTCCTGATTTCCTTGTGCTTCCTATTGAACTTGAAGTAACAAACTATTCTTTGAATGCATGTCCTTTTGCAGAATGCACAGCATTATGAACCCAATACAGCTTTATGCAAAGTCTATGCCAATGATACTTTTTACATCGTGAGGTTTGGCTCTGCCTCTTGATTCAGTTTTTTTTTTTTCTTGTCACGTGGTATCTGACGCCCAACCGGGCTGACCAATTCACGTTCGGCACTGTCAAGCTCCGTTTATATGGTGGCCCTCCCAACTCAGTTTGCCCATCCACTACTTGAAACTGAAGTCTTGCTTAAGGGGAATTAAGTCCCTTATCACTTGAACCAACCCGTTTGTTTGTTTGTTTGTTTGTTTCAGTCTGTTGCGTATATCAAATAGAGTTTCAATTGAGGGTTTGGTGGCTTTTGACAGGTGTTGTGTTAAAGGATTGCTCTTGGAAGTGAATGATAGGCTAATCAAACAGCCTGAATTGCTGAACTCGTCGGTCAGTAATATTTAATGCTTCTTTTTGAAAAATTTATTCATCAATATCTGATTCATCATTTCGCTTTACTATGATAAGAAACCTTTGTGAAAATTCAATTTATGATGATGTGTTTTTTTACAAGGGATGGCATATTGACACACATATGCAATATAAAAAAATATAAAGGCCATAGGTCATCGATAAAGCAACACTTAATCTAGGTTCGTCTGCCTTGCCAACCCATACCCATTGCATAGATCCTCTTACTCACTTAGCTGCAACTCAAAGTGAAAACCGTGGCCCTACGCACCCACGATATCTCCAATAACCTTGCTTTCCCCATACTTAACCTCTATACAGATTCCTATCATGAAATATTCTACTATTTCTCTCTAGCCAAATCGACATTTGGAGACCGCAGCTGTACATGGTCTTGTACCTCTTGATTATGCATATAAGTGATTGGTGGATAAGGTAAAAATCTCCTCAAGAAGCTGTGTTATGTATCTTGCATAAAACGTGGCAATATACTGAGATGTGCCATATTCTTATCTTATTTGTATCATGTTCATGGTAATGCAATTGCCAACCAAACACGTTGACTTTCAAAGGAATGAGGCCTCCAAGTATTTTGAGCAATGAGAATGATGTTGGGCTAAATGATTGAACAGAGTATGTTGAAGAATGTTTACTAATTGTCATATAAAGGAGGTTCGGAATAATAGTTAATTAGTACCAAGTACTTGTGCCCAACTTAGTTGGTATTGAAGATTTGTTGTTGCTTGTTGTTGGCCCAATCACCTGTGGCACATAGATAACAATACACACAGATGGAAATGGGAAATTGCACATTGATATTTGTTCTTGTTGGAAATGTGCTCTTGTCTGAATTCTGATCCTTTTGCAAGTTTGTGAACTTTTGTACAATTTCCTACCCTGAGCTACCTTAATTGTTTGTAATTCCTGCTCATTTTAGCTTGTTTTCCATGTCAGGCCGATAGAGAAGGTTACATTGCAATCATAATGCCCAGACCGGCTGATTGGCTAAAAGTCAAGGGGTCGTTACTAGATCTTGAAAACTACAAGAAGTTGAGAGGTCTCTTGTGACTCTTCTTGAGGTACTTATTTTGAAGTTATCAAAACTCAAAATACTGTTAACATTGTGATTATGGGAAATGGAATAAAGACCATGCATGATGATCCTGCTCAAATACATGTGTAAATTTTGGATTAGTGCACTTTTATTAGAGAAGATTTGGTTAAAAAAGATTAATCATATTTCGCTTTGTTAAGATCTTGTTGAGAGTTCATGGCCATTGCATAGTTAAGATTTGGTGCGTGGAGCTTTTGAAGTTAATAATCTATGAGAGGTTGAATATAAGTTCATGTCAAAGATCTGAATAACTTAGAAATCTGAGTTTGATAAGGCAGAGAAATTCATGAAATAATTAATGTTGTCCTCGAGATCAATGAAATGCACATACTAAAATCTTAAAATAAAAATAATAGAAGAACATCTTAGAGAACAAGTGCGTTAAAGTATTAAACTGTTGAAGTCTACTTCTGAAGGTTGAGGAGGTGTCATGTTTGGATTTGGAGGGAGTGAAGGTGGTGATGATGGGAATTGATGTAATGGTTATGGTTCTGATGATGATAATCCGAACTGCCACTTCCATGTTCCGACCACCCTGCAAGTGGATTGCGGGTAAGTTCCAGTAAGGATTCTCTAACATGATCTGCTTGAACCAGCTCGTTGTCCCTCTTCTGCTAATTAAGAAACACATGCACAGCAATGAAATGAAATTATTAATATCTTCTATTCATCTGGAATAGAAAATTAACTATTGAATACAATTGTGCGTTGTTTAATTATTACCTCCACTTTAAACACATTCAAAACCAAACCTCTGAAGGTGGTGACATTTGCATTTGTTACTTCCAAGCCCAGAGAGTTCATGGCTTCCATCAACCTCACAAAGCCGCTTGGCTTGTACTCGCAGAAAACCTTCAAGAAGAACTCGTTTCCATTTATTTGGGTCACGTCGACTTGAACCTATAATTAAATGTCCTTCAAATTAACTTAGAAGGGAATAAATAATTATTCATATGAACTGGAAATAGACATGTTTAATTAGATGAATACCTCCATCTGTTGTGTTTTGTCATCTG
Organism: Stephania japonica; assembly: GCA_039657345.1. Classification (NCBI taxonomy): domain Eukaryota; kingdom Viridiplantae; phylum Streptophyta; class Magnoliopsida; order Ranunculales; family Menispermaceae; genus Stephania; species Stephania japonica. The sequence continues at coordinate 12,824,678 of CM077562.1, forward strand.
AGGCAGCATAATCTTGGTTTTGCTTCAATCTAGAAGTGCTTCTGGATCCCATTTTCGACCCGTCAAGTGAATCATTATGTGCTTCTAGTTTATTTCCTACACAAATTATTCCATTCTCATTGGGCATTTCTGTTTGTGCAGTACTGTTGGTGATGTCAATTTTGCTGATGTGCTTTTCTCCCTCTCCATTCGGCGGCTCCTCCAGCTCGTCTTGGAGTTCCTTCACTTGCTTCTGCAGTTCTTTCACAAATTCGATTGCATCTCCTAGGATGGAAGCTCTATCCATCTTTATATAATTAACAACCATAGAAAAGGCAAGAGGGTTACTAGTGTGAAAAATGAAGTGTTGATTTCTATTGCAGTTTTGTCACTGTCATTACCTTTGTGATTTTGGGAACTAGTGCTCTGAGGGCATAGAGCCTATCGTTGAGCTTCTTCCTTCTCTTCCTCTCGGCAACTAAGTTTTTCGATTGGTGCCGTCTCCCTGATCTCCCCACAACTTTCTGATCATCGTCATCTTCAATTTGATCACTGCAGTCTGAGATGGAATCAGCTTTGTTCCCCATCATTTCCTGCTTTATAGAGTCCTTCTGGTCATGTCCTGTGTCCTTCACACAGGAGGAGTCGGTTGATGCATGCATCATCTTGTCGGTGCCAGCTGCAGTGCTGGTGACCAAGTCTGGAATAAGGTTGCTGCAAGTATTGCTATTTACATGATCATGATCTTGATCATCCGTATATACCTGAGGATCAGCTTTCGAAGAACTCCCCGGCATCATCATATGTCTATCAGACAAAATTGATTCCGCGGACGACCCTTCGAAGGCGATCATATCATCCCTAGGTTGGATAAAATCTCCACTGCTGTGGTTCATTGTGTTCATCGGAGAAGCACATAGGCGGATTTGATCAAGCGACGAAAGGTCCCAGCAGGGAAGATTTAGACTACTATCTGGGAGTACTGTTGTTGCCTGAAGCTGGGACATCCAAGCAAGATTATTATTATTCTTTGAAGCAAATGGTACTGAATCGGACATTGAAAGATGTTTGTTGGTGTGGAATCCATCATGATCGTGATGGAGCAGTGCCGTGCTTTCCAGTTCCTGGCCAACAACGTCGATGCTGTTGTGTGTGCAGCTCAAGGCTTCTTGCCCCCATGACCATGAGAAGTTGTTGGTGGTAAGAGCCGATACAAGCTCTACGGTACGTGGATCCTCAGACACCTGCTATATAGATGGAATTTAACAAGCAAACTAACTATTTGAAAGGAATTGCTAGAATGATAATCGGTATGTCACACGCTGGAAGACATTGCCACCAGGATTTGTATAGGCTTGCAATGCGCATGGACAGCTCAAAGGCCTGATGTGGCTGAGCGGGTGAGAGTTAGTTTGGAGAAAAGAATACCTGTTTCACCGAGAACAGTTCTATCATTAACTCTCCAGGAACAACTGGAATCAGAACTCTGGTACCACCTTGGCTTATCCATCTTGGTTGGTTTGACATCAAGGCCTGTGCATGATCCCTGCAGTTCAGGAGCTTTATTAGATTTTCGTCGAAGAGTACAATAAGGAACTAGCTATATATATATATATATATATAGCTCATGTATATGCTAACGTACCCTGATGATGAGTCATCTAGCGACATGGAAGACGGTAATTGCGCGAGAAGATGACAATGTGATGTTCTTTGGTGCAGACTGATCGTATCTCTACATGGTGGGAGAAGCAGTGGAGTAACTACCGGAAATGCAAGCTCTTCGGATCCGGAACTTTCAGCTCCGCCGGCACAGCAACAACCAACCAGTTCAAAACTCTCTGGTCCCCGTCTAGTTTCCAAAGAGCACCGTAGTCCCAACTCTTGGTGCTCACAAGAGGCCTAAGCCTGTCCAAAAATATTTGCACAGAATCCATGGAGTCTTGTTCGCGCGACAACCAATCAATGATCACAATACTTCTGCGTAAAAGTAATTCGATGAAGTGCGTAATGTCGACGTAAGGCAGGAGATTATTGTGAGAGAGAAGGGAAGCTGAAGCCACAGATAGAAGTGATGTGGTAATTGTATGTCATGGCTGTGCCTATTTTTTTCGTGTCTCAACTAATCTCCAATATTTGAGTTTTGTGAGAGAAGTTAGGTAAGCATGCGGCAGGCGTGATTATACTCATGGACCTTGCTATTCTACACTTTTGACACTGACTAGGTACACATTGTGCGATACACATCAAGATGTGTGCCCCACATTGAACGGCGCCTACATAGTACATGACAATTTTGCGGTGTCAAAAGTGAATTAGAAAATCATTTTGTGATACTCATATAGTCATCACCAAGTCACCTACTCTCTAGAGCTAGCTGTTGTTCACATCACATATGATATGAGTGACTTAATAGAAAGCACTGTGGAGTGTACCAGTTTGATGTCAAAATTTTCAAATTCATCGAGACAATCTTGATTTCCAAAAGCACATTTCTACCACTGTGTGCGCGAGGTGTATAGCAAGGCGTCTAATTGGGTTTAGGGTTTAGGGTTTAGAGTTTAGTGCCCAAAATGAGTTATCCAATCATTTTTCTCTTACTGTTTAAAAGTAGTAATATCTATATACAAAGGCTTAAACGCTGAAGATTAAAATGTGTCAAAAGTCATTTCGGTCGCCTGGGGTATGAGTTGGAATGTTTTGATCACAAAAATTATCTTTGCGACCCAAAAATCACAAACACTTTTAGAACATTATAAAGACTATCAAAGGAGCACTTTTTCAGCCCATTCTTTGGTAAATATGCCGACTAGGCAATGATGTGGTGCCACAAGACAATGACTTGGAGATAGATATTGATGTATCATGCTCGATTAACTTGGAGTTGACATTGAGGTATTTTATTTTTGTTCAAAGTGCACTACTAATGCCTAGTAATGCGTTGTCCAGTTCTACAGTGCAACAGTTTTGAAGTTTGGAAATTTTAATTTATGGGTTTTTAAAAGAATTTTCTCGAAGTTTTCTCACATGAAATTCATCGAAATTTTGAGGATTTGTGACAGGAACGTGGGAGAAGTTATCAGAAGTTTTTAACACGCTTTTGAGGTGATTTCCACACTATACAACAACAACACAGCCTCAATTCCAAAGTAATTGAGGTCTGCTATATGGATCGGACTCTACCATTGTATTTGATTTTGTGCAATTGATTGTGAGTATTCCAAACCATTCAAGTCCGTCCTAATTAGTGCATTCTAAGTTAACTTCGTCTGTCCCTACCTCGATTTCCAGACAATAAGGAACATTTATTTTTTTGCGAAAGGCTAAGGAACTTTTTTTTTTTTTTTTGCGAAAGACTAAGGAACATATTTAAAAGTTAAGTTTATTTTTGGATTACTGATCGTTTTCGATTCTCTGGCTTCTCGGCACCCACACAAAACGATACTTAAGTTCTTAATTAAAGAACAACAAAGGTGTACTCATAAGCAAGAAGGAAGTCACAACGACCAAGAGGAGGGGAGCCATGGTATATATATATTGCACTTACAAATGAGAATTGATAGCTTGAAATGTTAAATAAGCACATTATGATTAAAGTTTTCTTCAATAGTTTGACATAGTTGCAAATTTAAAGTTAAACCAATAATTCAAACAACATTTAATATTTCTTTTCTTGAGAAACAACATTTCATTCTCACTCTAACAAAAATAATAATATTAAGTAACAGAAACAACATTTAATATTAAGTAACAGAGAAATATCAATGTCAAAAGTCGTTTACTCTTGCATCCTCTACCTTGATTAATATTATTTGCATTGATTTTTAATTTTGACAATACATAAGGGTTCGCCCTCTACTTTGAGGCTGGCTTCGTTCCTGCTCATAAGAGTCAAAGACACGACACCTAAGAAAGTTTCAGACTATCAAACTAAACGACAACTTATCCCAATGCATCATGAATACATGCATGTCTAAGAATATCATGAATGCATGCTCAAGAATATCATTTCTTATTAATTTCCGCAACTCCATCGTACTCAAATCCGCGAGTTTTGGCGTTCTTGCGTTACCTACAAACTGAATTTATCCTACAAACCAGTCCCTAATTAGTCGAAACCCCAAGTGGAAATCACTCAAAAACCAGTCTAGCCTCGACCCCCAGGAAGTTGCGTGGCGCCCACACCAGGCGCCAAAAACAGTGACGCCTGGTTTGAGCAAAAGTATTAGATAAATGCTAGGATGATCTTTTCTTGGGACACTCGGGATGGACACCATGGTGATGTCCATATTTTCACGCATTGATGTGTGTGCGCTCAAATTTTGATGTGCGATGGATGGACACCATCACTGAGTGTTCCAAAATTGGACGCACCCTAGCATCTCCATTATAGTATTGGTAAAAAAGAACAATTATTAATATAGGCAACAGATAAAAGGACCCCAAGTTTTGTAAAATTACCCAACTATTTCTCTTATATAAAAGGGTTTTTACTTACCTGTACCCCAGTCACCCATACCCCAGTCACCACTCTCACAAATTGCACTCATCAACAACCCAAATCCAACGAAATCTGAGCAAAACCATATGGATTCAACGCTATGAGTGCATTCATCGTCTTTTTTAGTGTCGATTTTGAGATTTTTAGAAGTTTTTTTTTTCTTTTTGAGTCGTTTTGTTTGTGAATTTATTTTTGGGTTTAGAGCTTTGATTTAAAGCTAGAATCTTGCATTTTTGGTACAAAGTTTTGATGGAATCGAAAATATTAAGCGATTCTGAGCAAAATTCACTATATTTTTAACTATTTTCATGTATTTTTCGAGAGTTTTGAAGTATTTTTGTTCATTCAGGTCGCCCGCAGGTTTCAGACTTACAGGGTTGGAACCTCTGAAGAGGTGTCAGACAAACAGGGTTGACACCTCTTCAGAGGTTTCGGACACACAGGACCGACACCTCTAAAGAGGTTTCGGTTGGATCATTCCATCATCCACTAAGACCGAGTTATCTTCGCATTATCGATTGGAGTCAACCAAGATTTCTAAAGAGGTATCAACCCTGTTTGTTTGAAAGCTCTTTAGAGGTGTCGGCCCTATTTGTCCGACACCTCTAAAGAGGTGTTGGCTCAGTTCGTTAGAAACTCATGGGCGACACTTCTTCAAAAGTGGGTATGGGTAATGGGGTGAACAAGGGTTTTTTTGAAATTTTAAAAATAAAAGTGGGGCAAACTAAATAAAAAGGGGTACATGATGTAAAAATTTAAAATTGAGGTATGTTTAGCCGCTGCCTTAATGTATATGGACTTGAGTCTAATCCTTGGCTCCAACATATATTTTTAGAAAATGCATTTATTGGGCTTTACTTCTGCCCAAACCTAGCCCAAACTAAATCGAGTCTAAGCGGGCTCAAGTCTAAGCGAACTTGAGCCTAAGAAAAATATGTTCAAGCCCTACTCATTAATCAAGAAGCTTGGGTGGGCCGGACAGGTATTCGAGTCCATGAACATCTAAACACAATACAAAACTTAATGGCCGTGTGATTTATCCCCTTTTTTTCGAGGTACTTCAAACCTAGCCCTATATATATACGGCTTTTATTTGCTCTGCGGCCGCACCATCTCTTTTCAAATTTTTGCTCTTTACTTTACAGTATTCACCAAATACTAGAATCAAACAATGCAGACCAGAATGCAGACAAGAAGAACCCAACCCCTTATTAATAATGGATCGGTAATCCCCGAAGACATCCTATTTGAGAGATTCTTCCTCGCTTGCCCGTCAAGTCCAAAAAAAAATTCAGAAAGGCGGCGACAGCTGTCTTTGTTCAAGTTTTATATTATAAGGTCTCAATCCAAGTTGAGGAGCGCATGATGACTAATTTTATATATGGGCTACAAGTGTGGAAGTAGGGTTCACTCCAAAATGCTAAGGCAAGATGGGGACACTCCATACTTATAAACTTTTCTTTTTCTTTCTAAGTAGTCGATGTGGGACTATCCCAACATCTCCAACACTCCCCCTCAAGTCCAACTCGGACTTGACTGTAGAACATCAATCAACCATTTTTGTTGGATGTCTACAAGGTCCTTGGACAATGGGTAATTAAGCCAACCATCGGCTCTGATACCATGTTCAATTTTTATATTATAAGGTCCCAATCCAAGGTGAGGAGAGCATGGTGACTAATTTTATATATGGGCTACAAGTGTGGAAGTGTGGTTCACTCCAAAATGCCAAGGCAAGATGGAGTGTCCACTCCATACTTATAAACCTTTCTTTTTCTTTCAAGTAGTCGATATGGAACTATCCCAACATCTCCAACACTCTTCGCCGCTAATAATAATCGAAAGAGCCCCGACATATTCAAGATCCATTGTACTAATGACTCGACGGTTCCAAGTATTTGAAGGTGAATAAGCCTACTCCTCAAAGAAGGCCTATTTCTTCTTCTGACTTCAGTCGTTCCATGACACATTTCCATCATTGTTGTAAGTGTGTGCGCAGAAGAAGGTTTTAATTCTTTTATGGGTAGTGCTATTTGGACTCGTGAGTCCGGACTCAAAACTTTTTTTAATTTCAAATACACCCTCGAGCAATTAATGAAACAACCATAATCACTTGTAAAATTCTTATTATACCCCTTAAATATGTACAAAAAATATAAAAACCTCCCTATAAGTCCGGACTCATGAGTCCAAGTAGATTTATTGTTCTTTTATATATGTGGGTATCCAAACTTTTTGAAGCCCCCTCCTTACTTTGATTTTTTGAAGCCCCCTCCTTACTTTGATTCAAGAGCTACGATACCAAGATTTGAACTCAGAACCTCTGCCTCAATAGAGGTACGAAATTTTGAAATAAATTGATTTCTCATATTGGAATGAAATTCCAAATGTTTATATAATTTGGCACTACTGTCTAATATTATATTTGATGAAGTTTCAGTTTAATGAATTGGCACATTTTTCTTATATGTTTGATAAACTACAAATATTTCTTTTTAATAGAATTGAGTTTCAGTTTAATTATTCATGTGTAAGGAATTTATTAGAGATGAATTGAAAAAAATATGATTTTTGGGTTCTTGCACATGTTGGGCTTTTATGGTTTATGTAGCAATGTTATCACTAATATAATGTATATGTGTTATAACATAATAAATTGTTATTATTTAAAAAAAAATTGCATAGATCAACAGTCATTTGAATTAGATCTTAGAAATAAAATGTTATGTCGAAAAGAATTTTATATTTCATATTTTATATTACATAAATCAAATTATAAAATAATATATTAAGTAATTGGCTTTGATGAGTTGACACGATAACACGTAAAATTAACGAGTTAGTATTAACTTGAACTTAGGTGGATTAGTCTATACAACAAAAATGTATGTTTTAAAAACGAGTATGGGTTCAGACACTATTTTTAGTTGTAATTAAGGGGGTGTGTCCATACTTTGTACCGATTTTATTGCCAGTCCCATATAAAATTGAATAATAATGTTCTTAGCTTTAGAGTTATTGGAGATTACATAATACGTTTTCTTTTTTCATTTTTTTCTAACCAACTTGATTTTTCTCTTTTTTTTATTTTGAATAGAACTTGATTTTTATCTTTTTTATTTATTTTGAAGAGAACTTGATTTTTATCCCATATATTAATACTCGATATATTGTTCATATATAATTTTAAAGTTACAGATTACAAAATAATTTTTTCTACATTAAATTAATTTTTATTTCAAAACAAAAAATGATATTTTTTATTTAATTTTTTGATACTCACACCCGTGCGTGACGTCGACTAGTACTTTAGAAGGGAGAGTGAGAAATAGGGTTGCAAGTGGGGCAAAGCGGGGTGGGGATTGAAGAATCGTCCCCCGCATCTGCGGGGATGCGGAGAAGGGATTTATCCTCAAAATTTCCTGCAGAGCAAATTTCGATGCCCCACGTCCCGCCCTGCTGAATTTCCGCGGGCGTGAACTTTATATAAGTCTATATTTTGATCTGTAATCTTGGTTTTTTTTTTTATTTAATACACATACAACACGTCTCTACCTAAGTACTACTAGTTCCAAATTTTATATGATTAGTGAGAATAAGCCAATCATACTAATTAACTATTGAATATCTGTCAAGCAAATTTTTTAATTAATTGTATGCTAATGGTATTTCAAAGGGGAGACTTAATTAATCGACTTTTGTTCTAGAGCATTATTGAAAACTACATTGATGATCAATCGATTTAATTCGCTTATTGATTGTGGTTATATAATTGGTTTCTTATGTAATTTTGTTCGTGCACATTATATTTTGATCCTTATCTTTAGTCTTTTTCTTATATCTTGGCTACTATATCAACTTTTTTTTTGATCTTTTCGATTTTTTTGATAGCCATTTAGTTTTCGGTGGTTTTTACATTTAGATTTTTACATTTGAGTTTTTATTTCGATCTCTTTTTTATTTTTCTTTTCAAGAGCAAACAAAAATATTTTAGAAATAACATATACTGATCGACAATCTCTGTATGCATTGTTTAGATCAACGACCTCCCTTTTTTTAGTTTATTCTACAAGATGTCAATTTGCTATATATCCTTTATTGTGGCAACAAAATTTTAATTAATCTTTTTTTTAAATATAGCTTCTATTCCTAAAGTATTAAATTGGGATTTCACCAATATTTACATAAGTTTTTTTCTCTTTTTATCACTTCCTTTTTCTCATCAAATTAATTTTATTAGGATTATATTTTTGTGTAAGCATATGCAAAAAGTTTTTAAACTTTCCAGGCACATATTCCATAATTTTACTACAAAAAAATTAAATGATATTATTCTTCACTTAAAATTTATTCGAGATTATGTAGTAAGATTATTTTTTTAGTTTTTTTTTCAATTTTTTCTCATTAAGTTAATTATTTTTTAACTAATATATTGACGGGTAGGGGAAACTTAGTCTTATCCGGGGTGGGGAGTGTCCAGGAAAACAAGGCAAGGGCGGGATTTCGATGGAAAGTTTTTTAAAATGGATTGTTTAACTATTATAAGTAGATGTATATTTCTTTTATAATAGTATCCATGAATAATTATAGTGGGATTGTGGGGACAATAATAAATTAAGACTAGTATGAGTCTTGATTGATAATTATGTGATGATTATGCGTATACGGATATGGATCAAGATCATTAGCATTTGTTAGGAATAAATACTGGATCGACCCGCTATAAGAATGTTACATGGTCAATGTCATAAGTGATTCTCATGATAGTTATATCATTTAGTTTATCGACTTGAGATCATTAGAAACTCCAACATTAGAAGCACAATGATTTGACACAATTAAACGTTGTTTTTAACCGGATGATTATAAATATTGTGATTGGTCATTGTCTGACTAATGTGTGGAAGTTGTGTGATCAAGATAGGATTTGTCCCTCTTTTTTTAGAGAGATATCTATTGGACCTCTCGATATGTTAGATTGATAAATGACCATGTCTAGTGAATTGATTAAATCGATGTCACTTGACAATTTCAGTCTACTCAAAGATCGAGACTAGTAGATTGAATTATAAGGGTGACATTCCATGTCTTAAGTTCAATAAAAAAGATAGCGCGTGACAAAAGAATATGATATATACTTTATATTAGGTTGTATCGATTTATTGATCTTCATGCAACTTTGGTAGTCATAATGTCTTGCTAGAGGCAACTTATGACTTGTGTGACGAAAAAGGTTTTAGTTCACTACCAACGTTGTATGAACCTATTGGGTCGCACATAAAGAACGGCATTATGCGATTTAATATTATCTAGGTTGATGAATTTTATTTGATAAAATTCATTTTGAATATTCTCATCAAGTGTCCTAGTTTGACTAGGATTCAAAACACTCCTACATTTCTAGTGTGACTAGAAATTTAGTCTCTTAGTAAATCCTATTTTGAGTAGCACTCTAATTAGAATTAAAGTATGACTTTAATTCTTATTTGAGTTTTAAATAAATTACAACTCTTATTGGACTAGTAATTGTAGATTATCTATGTCTCTATCCTTTTTAGATTTAGACTTTATCTAAGACTTTATTTATAATGTGACTATGAGGTGGAGTTCTTTTACGACACGACCTATTGAACTATAAATAAAACATTAGGATCACAGTTGTATAATGAGAGAGACTTTTCATGTGAGAATTTTCTAGAGAGATTTTTTAGAGAGTTTTATGAGAATTTTCTCCCCTAAAATTTTGGCGCTAGCACTCCGGATCGTGATCATCTATTTATATGTGGATTTCTGATAGATGACGTTCGTTTCTTACAGCGTCTTGAAAGAATCGATCAACAACAAACAAGATAGACATGGAGTTGCACTTGTTAAGGTATAGTTTTTCTTTCTTGATATATCAGTTTAATGGAATCGATAGGATCCTGGTTCGGAGATATTTTGAAAAGGTTTCAAAAAATTCCGCAGCACTTGATCATCGAAATCTAACATGGAATCCCCGCCCCGCCAGTACGGGGCCCCGCGAGGGATGGGGATTCCCTGCCCCATTTGCAACCCACTTACAACCTTGAAAGACAAACCAAATAAACAAACAAAAGTGCTAACATAGTTTTTTTTTTAAATCAAAGTCGTATTATTCCAAATCTTTGGCTAATATAGAAGAGAGAAACGAGGGTACGACCCACCACTCACCTCGACCAGACATTAAACTTGGTTCCCTTGCAACAATATGGGTCGCTAAGCTTGTTGATCTATAAATAAAAGTAACTCGATTCACGTGTTACCAAATTGATACAATCCTAAGGAATATGCTGAAATAGCTATTTAGATAGATAAAAACATCGATATTAATTTATAAACTTTCAAAATATATCCCAAGGTAAATGTTATAATAACACTTGAAAGTCATACCCAAAGTCACACCACGTGACGTAGCGTGGCGTCCTATGTCCTTGATACACCCACGTGTTATGTAGTACCCCCACTCATTTTCATGTGGAGCCTTTGGGTGTGATTGTGGGACTCTCTCTCTCTCTCTCTTCCTTTCAAAAAACAAATTAACAATGAAGAAAAGGATGCATCTCTTCCTCTTTTTCAACAAACAAACAATGAATAAGAAGAAGATGCATCTCTTCAAGAAGAAGAAGAAGAATAACAAGAATGAGAAGAAGAGAAAAACCTAATGCAGTAATAGGTTCGACATCTCAAAAGACATCCTATTTCAAGAGATTCTTCCTCGATTGCCGCCAAGTCCATCCAAAGATTCATAAAGGTGTGTGTAACGACCCTAAAATTCTAACTCGTGCCACGTGACATTTCAGGGTCGTGTTATGGACCCAGCTAGCCGTGGTGTACCTATTTCGATCCTCGAGAGTCGACATCGAGGTATATTATGTTTGTTTGGTGATTTGTATTATTTATTTATTACCTAACATTAAATTCAATATCCCAAATGTATGAGGACATGGTGAATGTGTGTTAGTACCGTTGTACGAAATAACTAGTTAAACGGATATTTGAGAGTCCGGGAAACGAAAATGGAATAAAACACTGATAAGTACTAATGAAAATAATTAATGAGATTAAATAATAAATTAATGGGCGTCGAGTGATGCACGGGGTCAAGGGCGACATGCGTGGGTCGTACGATAGTGTGCACGCCCGAGTGAACTCGTTGGTGCGCACAACGAAATTGTAGGCGCGAAAATACAATATATATATATATATAAATAAAAAGAAAATGTGAAATGACCATGAGGATTATTGAGTTTGTGAAGAAGTGGATAGGAATTGAAGGGCAAAATGGTCATTTGACCCCAAAATTTGTCAACAAAACCCCATCGCCACAATCATTCTCGCCAAAAAATCGGATCGAAAAGAAGGAGAGAAGGAAGAGTTCGAATGAGATTGAGAGATTGAGCTTGGGAAAGCAGTGTAACGATGTTGGCGAGGTGAGTTTTTGTTGTGGGTGTTGTCGCTATTGTTGTTTTGTTGTTGTTGAGGTTGTTTTTTATGTTGGGAGAAATTAGATTTTAATGGTGGTGTGGATATTGATGTTGAAGTTGATGTTCTTGTTGTTTATTGTAAGAGAAAGAGAAAAGAAAAGAAAAAAAAATTATTTGAAGCAAAGACGACGTCTCTGTGAGTAGAGGAAGAAGGGGTGGTGGGACGGGTTGTGGTGACTAGGGCCCGACTTGGCAGGGCCGGACTGGGCCCGACTCGGGTGGGTCGGCCCTAGTCAGACCCAGTTGGGGTGGACAGGGTCGGACCCGACTCGGGGACTCACCCATTATTAAAATAATATTTATTTATTTATTTATAATTAATTAATTAATTAATTAATTATGTTTTTTTAGAAATAAAAATATTAGAAAAATCAGGAAAAATTCAGAAAAAATAGGAAAAAAATCCTAAAAAATTATATTTCAACCAAATAAATAGAGATTTGGGAATTTCTATGAAAAGTGAAATTTTTGGAATTGTGGAGAGATTTTTTGTCGGGGTTTTTGCCTCTTAAAGCGTGAAATTGGTAATAATAGTAAGAAAATATTGAAAAATATTTTTTTTAAATTGCATGAAAATTATGAGGTTTCGCTCAGGTATATTAATGGGTCTGAATGCAACTCAATACTGGGTAAACGACCCAATTGCGCAAAGGAACAATAATTTAGAAAATTATAGAAAATGGGTCAAACTTGAGAAAATTGAGGAATACTTGGGATAATTAGAGAAAAATTAACGAAAATTAGTCAAAATAATTGTCAGGTGACGAGCGGAGTGTTGGCAACTAATTGGAGAACGTGTGGAGCTACGCGAGGGGGTTTTTAGCGGGATTCGAGGTGAGTAAAGGCAACAATAGATCAACATGATTACTTTTCTATTTCTTGATTGATTATTCTTGAAATGCAAGCTCTTTGTATTCTATTCTAGTTCAGGTGACCTAGGGTTTAGGTAGTCCGACTGTGATAAGAAGTCTCAACGAGTTTAGCGCCAGCATAGACTGTGGCTTCTTGTTTGAGCTTATCGAAATGATTTAACATCCGGCTTGTGACTATGGCTTTCTTTCTGTAGTGTGTTAGAAATTTAGTAGCCAGCTTTGTCTGTGGCTTTTCTTAACAGACTGTGCGTGCAGTGGAGGTGACCTTCGGGTCCACTGGTTAGTACGGGGTGGATTGAGCAGGGGAGACAGTTTTGGGCCTACTATGTCGATCGCAAGCTGATGAGGTATTATGACCTGCAGTTTGATAGAGACTATCTATTCACCTATTCGTTTATTTTTCGGTCACTTGATTATCGTTGTTTGAGTTTGTTAAATCTATTTATCATGCGATTTGCAATCTATTCCAATTTCTTGTTATACAATGCATGATTCATAGACTTGTAATTATTGAAAATTCAGTAGTTTATGTTGAGATATCTATTGTTGTTGTTTATTGTTATATTGTATACTAACCGTCCTTTTTATGACGGTGAGTATAGATCCACAGACGAGTAGAGGGGCAAGGCGTCGATGTTTGGCGATATCCTTTGAGACACACTCAAAGTCGTTAGCTTTGCTCTCACTTTGTAGGTATTTTGTCCTTTTGTTGTATATTTTGGCTATGTATCCATTTGTTTTGATATTTTAGAGCTTGAGGAGTTGAACCTGATTGTTGATACATGTATATGTTTATTTTGGGTTTTAGTTGATCTATTATATACATGTGATGTTGTTTGGACAGAATTTTCCTCATTCAGGTTGATTGAGTTGTAAACTATTTTAAGTTGGTGTTAAAAACAATTCCGCTGCACACCTAATTATAATTGAGGATAAAAGATTAGATAGAGTTAAGGTGAATAAAAAAGAGTGATACAGGGTGAGTGATTGAATAATGTACTAAGTAATTGGTAAGTTAAGGCTGACTAAATCTGCGTTAACTCGTCGGAGACCGACTCGGGGGTTCACATAGGTTTAGGCCAGGTGGGACCCAATTTATAATTGTTGGAGCCGTCATAGATTGCAAGAAGTGGAACAGATTATTCATGCACGACGCTCTCTTCGCCGATAATTATAATGAAAAGAGCCCCGACAGATTCAAGATCCATTGTACTAATGACTCTAACGGTTCCACGTATTTGAAGGTGAATAAGCCTATTTTTTCTTCCTACAATTCCAAAACACATATACGTTGTAGTTGTGGGCATATATTAAAAAAAAGGTATTAATTTATAAAATCTGCATCTCTTTTTGTTTTTTTAGTATTTGTTGAATTGAGCTTATATAAAACTATAACCAAAACAATTATTTCTAGCTACTTGAGTTGAAAATAATCAAACAAAACGATATAGCATTACCATTAATTTGTATGTGTCTCATACAAAACCTTCCTCATTGGCAGGATTGGATCTATCCAATCTGCTAATACCAAGAAACAGACTTAAATAGTCCAAATCCTTGAGCGCAAACACCTTGTTCAATTTGGTGATAAACTTTTCGGTCCATACATCCTGATGTCGTGGCAGATGCAGATGTTTTGAGGGAACATAACTTTTGATCTAGGAATCTTAATTATTTATTATAATACCTTTTCGGAAATAGCGTTTTGTGCTCTACAGCTATCCCTAGAGTATTGTTCTCTGAGATTGAGTTTCGCAGATCCAAATTTTTTCGTTTTGGACTTCATCGGGAGCTTTTATTTTATTGTTCAGTTTTAGAGTATTTTCGTAAATTTTATTGCATTTAGAGTCATAGAAGGATTAGACGTTTAAGAGTCGTAGAAGGATTAGAGTTTCTAATAGGCTATATAAAGCTATGATTAGGGTTGTAATCATTATCAATTATTATCAATTTATTCAAAATTTTGGTTTTTTTCAAAAACTTTGTGGATTCTTCCTTGTTTGAGCGTTTACGCTACGTCACATCCCAACAATTGATGAACAAGATGTGAAGAATTTCCAATTATCAAAATATCATCAACATAGATGAGAACATAAACCAAGGACTGCCCATTTATGTAGATGAATAATGAAGAATCAGCCTTAGAGTTCAAGAAATTCCATGAGAGCAAAGTTGTCTTAAGCTTGTCAAACCAAGCACGTGGTGATTGCTTAAGACCATTTATGGCCTTGTTCAGTTTACAGACAAAAATCAGGATGAGAAGCATCCTCAAAACCCTCAAGTTGAGGCATAAAGACTCTTTCAGTAAGTTGGTCATGAAGGAAAGCATTATTTATAGGAAGATGCTAGAGGTATTCACTTGTCACACTTAACAATCAGTCGCCATCGATATATTTCGAGATACATTTGAGGTGTGTTAGACGGCACACAAACACTAAATGTGACAAGCATGTACACTTAACATTTTCCTTATTTATATCTAACTGAAGCACAATCCAATTAAAAGATGCTGCTAAAGTAAGGACAACTCTAATGGTCGATGATTTGATTATTGGACTGTATGTAATGTTGAAGTTAGCTCTTGGAATCTGTGTGTATTAGCTACCAACCATATTTTATATCTATTGATGGAACCATCAGTGTTCTTCTTTAGCTTAAACAACCACCTATTTCCCACCAACTTGTGATTAGGATCAACTTGTGATTAGGATCTGGTGGGACTAATGTCTATGTATGATTTGATTGAAGAGCAATAAATTCAGTGGTCATAGCATCCAAGGCATGTATCTGTAACTTCTCTAAAGAATGCTCATTAAATGTGAACAGTGATTTGTTACATCTTATATGTGAAAGGGCTTTCTATATAAGCCTGACAAGTGTCCTTCTACACACTTCTAAACACAACAAACACATCATACATTACAGTACACATATTACATAGGTTGAAGTGTAACTAATGTGCTATTCTCACAATCTCAGACTTTACACATTCACCGATTTATCACGATCAAATTGATAAATTCCATTAGCATGCCATGCTTATAAATAACAAATCGTGTTGGGCACTATATGATCAGTGGTCACTGTCGTCATCAAGTATTTAATAAAGAAATAAACACTTACATGTGCAACGCGATAGATTAATTTATCTTTAATTTTTACTTTATAGTTTATTTTCTTCTCTAGTTGAAAGTTTTGATTTGCCTTATCTTTGTTGGAAAGTTTTTAGGTCTTCTCGTTGGGAAGTTTTAGGTCTTCTTCTTATTGGAAAGTTTTGTTATTCGTTTTGTAGTTTTAGTGCTTTTGTGTATTGTCATAAGTTTCAACGTTGTAAAAAGCAGTTTCTGATTGTCAAACTCTTTCAATTTCGAAAAAAAAAAACCAAATTAATGGCAATATGTTTGCACAAATAGGATTAGTGAATCAATGTACTTAATTTTATGCCTGGTCCTGTAATGAGCCATGAATGATTAATGAAATTTCGATATCTCTTCAAAATAAATAAATAAATAAATACTTACCTCTTGTGAGAATCACTTTTATAGCAAATCCTTTCTTTTTCTCAAATGGACACGCACCTCTCTTATGGAAATCGCCATTAACGTCTGACCCAATTAGTCTCCAAAAATAATTGACCAAAATCACCACAGTGTGAAATAGTGTTAAGATTGTTGGTGGGATTTAAGAAAAACTTGATGCGAAATAGAAGAATAACATAATGCAATTGATCGAGACTTGAGTCATACTTAATGTCTTTAAGACTATTTTGCCCGCTTTGGTGCTCACGGTTTAATGACGTTAGTCTCCCAAGATACAATGATCATACTAGTGATTTGGAGTTCTGTAGAACTCCAAACGAACCAATCTGTGATTCAATACTCTCTCTGACTCAAAACCATGAAAATAGAGAAACAGATTTTGATTTGACTCATTTGCTTGACCTTCTAACTTCGTCTAAAAAACAATCCATCAAGTAAATATATATAGACTTTCATGTGTATATTAAAAAACCTTCCTCATTGGCAGGATTGGATCTATCCAATCTGCTAATTCCAATGAGGCTTCAAACCAATAAAATACAACAAAATTTGTATAAATATCAATATTATATTCATAAAAGAAGGAACAATATCTATGTTGGATGGCAAAATCAAAGCAACTGTGAGTATAGGAGATTGCCATCACTGTGAAAGGATGTACATGTAGACTGTAGACCAAATGGTGAGAGCAAGAGATGCTACCAAGTATGTCCAGAGGAACAGCACAGAGCACTCCTCTTGACCGACATCGAACAGTTGCGTCATGGTACCTATAAAACACATTGTGCTCTCTCTCATCAATGGTGAAAACATCTTCAAAGTTTACCAATTAACATAGTTGGAATCAATCAATAAGAAAGCTAAATAAGCTAGTACTGGTCCTAGAATTATTTAGGAGTAATTTCCTAGAAACTACAAGCATTGCAGTTTATCATAGATGCGAAGAGAATGTACCGATATTCATGGCAGGCGGAAGTGTAAATTGAACCATGAGGACATATCTGTAAAGAGGGTCTGCAGAAAGGAAACCAAACTTTCCGGCTGCTATGACCACGCCAACTCCAATTACTGGGAGTATGATGTATCGCACAATAATCACCGCGATAATCACCAAAGGCTTTAGTCTAGCCGAGCGTAAACCTGTTATATAATTTTATGTCAGCTCAATGTTTAGTGATCAAGCAAGAAATTTGAAGGACAGCCAAGTAAAAGATTATTTACTCCATAAGAACTTTAATTGTGTCATTCTCCTATAATTTACCTTGTGTGAGGTTGCCCCCTAGAATGAGAGTAATGCAGGGAATTGTGCCATCCCTTCACAAAGAAGTAGATTTTGTCAACAACAGGAGGGGGGGGGGGGAAACTTTGTTAATTTGATACCATATATCAACAATAGCTAATCATGCTCGAATGCAGAAGAGAATTTACCCTAGTAATTTGATGGAGTCCTGGATTACTCGGAGGGGAGCGCCGTCTCCAATTAAGAGATGTTTCAACCATGCTACTGCTCCAAATACAAATCCAAGAATCTGTGTAGACAAATAGGATGTGCTTTATTCAGCCTTTGCAGTCTAATTTCCAAAATGACACACTGACAGAGAATCTATTGTATCAGTGAACTTACAGCAGCTATTGTTGGAGGGGCTAGTAACTCCTCCACTATTTGGTGAAGTACTCCTGCTACCTTGCCCCAGAATGGTGCTTTCTCGTCGTCTACTATTTTTGCCAAGGACAACTGTGGTGCAATCTGAATTGATCAAAAACTAGTTAGCCTCAAACCATAATGAATTGGCAATTTATCTTGAATAATGAATGCACGCATGTGCGAACGCACGAATTTAAAGTGAGGACTCAGTTAAGTAGAGATTTACAGATTGGCTTTCAACATGATCATCAACAGACTTTTCTGCTGGTACAATTACAGAGACCTGCCCTGGTTCCTCTCCCACAAGAAGCTTGGTTTCCACATTTGAGTCCAAATCTTTGTTGGGTGCCTTTGAGGCTAGTAACTTTTGCATTTGAAGTTTCCGATAAGTAATGCCCGACGTTCGCACCAGATGGTATGTGTAAGACCAAATGAAGAAACCACCAAGCTGCATAGTCGCAGACGAACAATATTGTTAGGAAAAACATATATCGTAAAATTCATCATACGAAATGCAAGAATTAATATAGAATTTAGTATAGATATGCTTTACCGCCATGGAGAATGATGCGTAAGAAAGTCCGACGGTGCTGCAAACACTGTGGTCGCCGAAGGGGCTACCATCTTCATTGCAAATGGCAGGTATAATAATCAAGAGAAGGTTCCCCAAATTCCCTGTTTATGAAAAAATCGCGACATCAGATCTAATATGGCCAAGAAGGATTTGATTAATTAAGTGTTGCATTTAACTGAGTAGGAGAAGAAATTAAAATTTTTTATTGATATACATAAGTATATGTACCTGCTGAACAGGTTGCAATTATCAAGCCATCAAGATGAGGCTCAGGTTTAAGCAGCTTTACAACTATCCATCCAAGGATTCCTCCAAATAGAAACGTTAAGGCAATGTTAACTGGCATGAACCACCTAAGAAATGAGCAGAAGAAATATATATAGCTTGATCAATAGAACTTCATATATAACTCATTCTTGTTACTCATATCCAACAGTTTTAAATATGCAATACAATTGAAAAAAAAAATCATTAATTGACCTTAACATCCAAAACAAATAACAAAAAAATTGTATATTTACCATGAAATGATTTCTTGAAGAGTGACAGTCTTGGCCAAACTCGCAAACATTAGCGACGGAGTGAAGATTATGAAGACAATCTGCATTAATTGATCTCCAAATTAATTACGAAACAGCTTATCAAAATAATTAGACTTCTTCATAAGTATATATGATGCACATGGGCATACCTTGTTCAATTGCCTTCGAGCGTCGACGGGGAGCAGGTTCCAGTAATTTGTTGCCATGAAAGCCCCTAGGACACTGATGAGAAGGACTTGCAAAACAGGCATGGTAGCAACCTCAAAGAGTGTCCAGAAACCCATCTTTTCTCTCTTTCAGATAACTACTCTCTTGTAATGCAATGCCAAATGCTAATGGTGGTTCTTGAGTGCTAAAATTGTTTCTCTATCAAACTTCTAATAAAACAATAGGACAGCCCTGAAAATCACAATATACAAAAGATGGTGGCAAAGATTAATAACTCAAGAAGTAGTACTTGTATTTACAATGGAGCAATCCAATCCTGCTTTTTATTTGTACACTTGTAGAGAAAATTTAATTCCTAAAAACAGGGATAATACAAGGTCTTAACACCAAACTTAAAAAGAGAGGATACAACAATCAACCAGCAAGGGAAAAAAATATATATATATATATATATATATTATTCTAACCATAATCATCTTCTTTGGAGAAAACTCTAACCATAATTAGTGAAGTACAAAAATTCACTGGAAATAACATTCATTTCTTATAAATATTTTGTAATACACAATTTATATGTATGAGTTAACACACCAATATTCACAAAAAGGGTGTCAATGCAACTCAAAATTGATTTGGAATAAATTATCGGCTTGTATTCTTTCTTTCTTTCTTTTTTTTTTTTTTTTTTTTTTTTTTGGCTCTGGCCCTTTGCGTTATTATCATGTTCATTCTTTATGATTTAGCTGGTCCATCAAAGTTTGACTTCTATTTAAATAATGAAAAAGAAATATTTTGCAATTTTGTTGAACTGCGCTCTGTTTGTCTTTTAATTCAATGTGTCCAATTTGTGGCCATGCTCTGTTGGACCTGTGGTAGTTGCATATGAAATATAAAATATTTTTGCATTTGATTGCCGAACCACTCTTCAGGAAATGTATTCTCAATTAACTCCTGATCTTGAGACTGTTTTAGATGATCAGTGTAACAGTGAGAAAATAATATAAATTGGATCATAGTCTGGTCCAAGTCAATAATTTTTTTTTTTTTTTTCTAGTAGGAAAACACATAAGTTTTTTTTTTTTTTTGAGAAAAGGGAGGGAGCTCTCGAAAGTTGTATTATGGAAAAAGTAAGATACAAAGAGGACTAACACATAAATTAATTAATCAACTGAAACAGGGAAAAAGGAATTAATAAACATGTAAAAGAGTTTTTTGCTATTTTCAAAAAAAAATACACAAAGCCTAGCCTCCAAACCTCACTCTCCAAACTCCAAAGGAATGATCTACCTTAACCTTTTTTTTTTTTTTTTGGAAAACTTAAATAGTCTAGGGTATCATCATTGTGCTAAAAGACTATGTTAATTGGGTTTTAATCGAGTTAAATAATTCAAACCTAATTTGTTCAATATTTAACAAAAAAATAACGAAATCAGAGTAAATGAAGACACATCATTTTTTTTAAAGAAAATTATAAATTTAAGAGATCAACCACGTCTCCTAATTAAGAGGCCTCATCGTTCACAATGAGCAATCTTTGTCTTAGCTAAACAGTTACGAAACTTATTTAACTTTGGGGGATCACAATAGATTCATTGAGCCTAAATGAGCATGGAAGGACACAATTCGTGATAAATTTAAAATAAATATCATCAAAAGATCTAGCATTTATGATGTATTTTACAAGACTCAAACATATTCTCTTCAAACAATAGCCTATTAAGCCAACCATGATCTTTGATACCATGTTTAAATTATACCATGTTTAAATTTTATAATATTGGTCTTAATCCAAAGTAAAGAGAGTGGTGGCTAGTCCAAACATATTCTCTTCAGACAATAGCCTATTAGGCCAACCATGAGCACTGATATCATGTTCAAAGACAAGTAGGAGTAGTATCAATTGACACAGATTAGGGAAGGGAGATTGTTGTAGTTTGGTCACCTACAAAAACGACATACAAATGCTCCCTCTAAAAAACTTGACACGATATAAACTAAAGAAATTCGACAAGTAGGGTTAGATCGAAGTTAACTTGGGACGCGTTAATTATGATAGATTTAAATAGTTTGGAAAGATCGCCATCAATTGCACTGAATCAAACACAATAAAAGAGTTTGATTTATGTAGCTCAATTAAGTATGAAAGTGTATTTACTTCAAAATGCTAAAGTTAGTTGGATTGTCCACCCCACACAATAAGCCTTATTATTGGGCATCAACTCACTCGCATCTCGAAATGCATCATGTGGTTCTTGCCCGATGAGTGCGCCTAATTGGGTGCCCAGTGGGCCCAGTGGGTTAACCCAGCAACCTCACCTCCTTTACTTATATACTTCATGAGTTCCACTTGTTATCCTCTTCACCAGCCACGTGCCCTTGCTGGTGTGACCTTTATATCCTATCGCTATTATAACCTATTAATACGGAAAGTAGTAACTGATATGTTACTAACGAGTTGTTTTGATGGGCCATTTTTGTTTGTCTTCGAGTAATTGGTCCCGACAAACAACTCTAATTGGCACGCCGAGAGAATGACTAAGCGGTCCCTCACGCCGCATACGTAGCACACCTATTTTTCTCCCTTTAATCTCATCCATCCAATTATATCAGATCAGTCCATGATTGGATCTGATAGTAGGTACGTGGTAGGTCCCACTATACCGCACCTATGGCAACCTAGCAGAATTACTTCAGGGAATCAAGTCCAATCCAAACGACTAATTGTTGATTTTTTTCACTTTTACTGTTACTGTCGACGCTAGCTTTTTTTTTTTTAACGTTTGAGTACTGTACATTTTAGTTGGTAGCTCTTTTTCCTCACATCCGGGGGGACTTAACTCGTGGAATTGACTAAACTCCTAGTGCCTTGCTGTTATTTCTTCATTAAATAAAAGGTGGTAAACCTCAGAAAACGAAGTGAAACAAACATGCTCTCAATAAGCCAATATCTTCGCCAGTTCATTAACTAATCAACTCATGCACGAAACACGTGAAATCGTTTCAGATCTGCATATTCCTATCTGCATCGATCTCTGCACATCTCAAGATGGAACTCAAAACCAGTACCCTACGCTCGATCTATCGATTGATGAAGGACATATCGTCGTGAGATCGATTCACAGGCGCCTCCAGATGTTCGTCGATGCAACCAAATGCACAAATCTTCATGCCATGGATTGATTCAACTTTCGAACAAATTAAAAAATGCAGCTCAATTAACCAAATAAACAAGGGCCGAGCTAGAATTTCAAACTCCACTAAGCTAGATCAAGGGTAGTACTTAGACGTTTTCAGTTTTTTTTTTTTTTTTTTTTTTTGATGTCAGACATTTTCAGTTTTTTCTATTGATTTATTATGTTTTTTATATGGGGGGTCACATATAAGCAGCCTTGTATGTGGCTCCGCCCTCTGCAACCACACGAACTCATCAAAACTATATTAAAACTAAAATTCTTGTAGAAAAACGATATCGATCGAACCTGCAATAGCGATGTTGTCGATGTCATCAGCGAGGCACTAATCCGCGCATTGGAGCCAAACAACACGCGATGATTGATCAGAATAACCAAATCTCGATGAAGCGATGATCAAATTCAGAGTAAATCAACTAACAAGAACAAATGAGACAACGAAGAAGAGACTAGATGATATTTTTCAGGCTATTGTGGTTTCTTCCCAATGCGATGCGGATGAATCGAAAGAAGGTATTTATAGTGGTCCTGAGTAGCATGCGTTGTTTGCTGTTATTACGTTTGGAGAATACCATAATGACGTGTATTTTATACGCAGTTGTTGATATCTTTTCGATTTTCATCGATTGATGTGATTATTTAAGTGGATGCATAAATCAAGGGACACTAGCAAATGTGTTCAAAATGTGCGTGAAAAAATAACGTTGCAATATGCAACCAATATCCCACCTCCCCTGAATACGAGCGCATTGTCAGAATGATTGGGCCCCAGAAATTACGTTTTTGCCCTCCACCTGGTCCGCATGTGGGACTGGATTGTTTCGTCAACTTTTTTCTTTTTGTTTGTTTGTTGGGTTGCTCGATTAATTAGACCTAATTCTGTAATTTACCATCTCGTATTAGGTTTAATTAAGAGGAGTAGAATTGCCGAGCGACGCGCATTGCTCACTCATTTACGCCTCTATAATATTCTTTTCTTGGAAATATATTAATTAATGTGTGTAATATTTAATTATTCGCTATTAATTGTCAAATATTAATTGAGTGTAGAGAAAGAAAGAAACATATCTCGATTCATAATTAAGCTAGGAATCTTGGGATTTAATAGAAAAGATTTAATTAACGTTTAAATATTACTCCGTGAACTATTGAATTTATATTAATTTTTGAAATAAATTATACTCCATTCATTAATGAATATTTATCGATATTTTAGCAGTAATTTCATATATGGTCCCCTTGGCGGCTCCAAACCATAAAATTCTTTTTTGTTCTTCTTTTGAGATTATAGATCTAGAACCAAACATAGGGTTCAAATCTTTTTTTGATCGGCGATTCGACAGTATTTTCAATCACATCTTTTTGTGTTTGATTCATTCAATAAATTATAGATTTGTTCAAATCTGTGAAGATTGATTTCATCTTGATGCAATACATCTCACTCAACAATTCTTCATGAATCTTTGTCGCTACTGAATTGGTGATTTTCTTCAAATTTTTGCATTTAGTAGGTAGTTTGTCTTTTCCCTTGTTAGAAGGTTTGATTTTGTCTTCCCTTGTTGGAAGTCTTTGATTTTTCTTCCATTTGTTAGAAGTTTTGTTTGCCATTATGTGATTTTTATAGTGTATGTGTACCACTGTCTTGAGTTCCAGATGTTTGTAGAGAGGAGTCATTGAGATGAATGTCAAACTGTTTCATTGTTACGGTCGCATTCACAACCAAATTCATGACAGATGATGTTCTTTTGAAAAAATAGGATTATTGAATCTATTTACTTTTATTAGGGTAATTGATTCCATGTCTAGTATTGTATTGAGCCATTAATGATTAATGAAATTTCTATTTCAAAAAAATCTATCGATATTTTAACTTTGTGCACAAGAATTAAGAAAATGATTGATCTCATTAAGAAATCTCACAATGAGATTGAACTAACCTCACATAACTTAAAAGATTGAGAGGAAGCGCTGCCACTTACAAACCCTAATGTTTTTTCCTTCTAATTCTCTCTTGCGTATTGATACTGAATCACCGCTGATCTAAAGGGAAGATCGACGATGGTTCCACATACATCTTTTCCCTTTTCGATTTATTCAATGAACGACGAATTTGTTCAGATCGAGATGATTGGTTTGATTCTTGTTGTGGTACATCTCTCTCAACAATCATCGTTTGTGAATTTGTGCGGCTATTGGGTTAGTCTTTTCTTTAATTTTTTATTTGATAGTTAGTTTTTCTTCCCTTGTTGCAAGTTTTGCATTTGTCTTCCTTTGTTGGAAGTCTTAAGTCTTCTTCCCTTATTGAAAGTTTTATTTTTTTATTATATGGTTCTAGTGGCGTTTGTGTACTGTCATGTGCTTCAGATGTTTGTAGAGAATAATCTTTGATTGTCACACTGTTTCAATTTTACAGCTGCATTAATAGCCAAATGGCTGACAATTTTTTTGAACAAATAGGATTAGCGAGTCAATGTATTTTTATTAGGGTAATTAGTTTTATGTCTACTCCTCTATCGAGCAATTGATGATTAATGAGATTTCTATTTTGCTTCAAAAAAAAAACTCACATAACTTCATTCATATATTTTAGTTATTGTACAGAAAGGGTTAACTATAAAAAAATAACACAAACTTTTGTCATTTTTGCAAAAAATAACATCAACTTTCAATTCGTCAGAAATAACATGAACTTTCAAGATTTTTTCAATTTTGTCACGGAGAGCAATTTGAGGTTTTTGGGAAACATAAATCGATTTTTTTATGGTTTACTTCAACCGCATCAACGAAAACCAAAATTCTCCAATTTCTTTTTATGTTTTATTTTTTTGTTGCAATTGAAAAATAACAACAACAATATATATATATATATATATTAAAAAATAACAACAATATATATATATATTCCTTTTTTGTAATTTAAAAAAAAAACACTGTTCTTATTAAAACAACACTGGATTCCTCAAAAAGCACATAATCTTTTAAAAAATAAAAATATAGATACACATAATGAAATAAAAAAAAAAGAAAATGCATTATTGCTATAAAGAAAATGTCAAATACATATTCTCAATCAAATTTTCATGTTGCTAGAGCAGGACATCTTGCAGTTAATTTAACCTAACCTAGACCGAATTTGATCTTTGCTAATCAAATAAAAAAAAGTCAAATTGGTGGAACTTGAAAAGATATGATTTTTTCAATCATTTATTATTAATTAATCACTCTTGAACGGTTCAAGTACCTTAAACAGTCCGACTTTTTTTTTTTGGTAAAACAATCCGACTATTTTAAGATTGAAGCTATGTGTTGTTGATTGTTGTTGTGTAATCACTCTTAACGAACACTAACTAAGATTATAGTATATGAACTTCAATTCCACAAAAGACATACATGGTTGTGTGAAACACTAACTTATCATTCATTTTTCTCCCCACTTCTATATGCTCGTGTATGGATTTGCGTTAGTTGTTAGTTTGATATTTTCGCTAAATTTTCTTTTTCAATAAGTCGTTGTCTTCTCTTGTTGGAAGTCTATGTTTGTCTTCCCTCGTTGAAAGTTTTTGTTCGTCTTCCCTTATTGGAAGCTTTATTTTTTATTTTGGTTCTATTATTGTAAATGCAAAAGACAAACGTATCAGTTGCACATAAGTTTGCAAACTTTCACAACGCCGATTTGATCTCATTAAGGAGTGAGAAAAGACTGTTATTTGTGTAATTTCATTATTAAATCAAACATAATAGCAATATCTATGAATGATAATATTTTCATCAAAAAATAACATCATAATTAATCGATCGCCATTAATTTTTTATCGTGTCAACACCATTGAAGGGCTGAAGCAATGTCCCTATAGTTAAACAAAACCTCAATTATTCAAGACTCCAGCTTAATAAAGTATATATATATATATATATTTACATTGTCCAATGATCACTAAATATTCAAGCCTCATATTAAAAAATAAGCCCCCTTAACGATATAGTACACATTTTAAAATCATTATGTAATCTCGAATCAATACACATTCATATTACAAATAATGGATTGGGAGAGCACTCTTTGGCTCAAAAGAGACGTTTAGATGATGAGTTGGGACCCTCGTGAGCGCAACTGTCCAATCACTTATTTTTAGATGATGAGTTGGGACCCTCGTGAGCGCAACGTGTCCAATCACTTATTTCCACCACACAACAATTATACAATTATCGTCATGGCTTTTATTATCTCAATTTTTTATTGAAAGCCGTCAATGATGCCTAATGTATAAACTATACGTATCTCGATGTCCATATGTTTCGAGTTGTGTAACTTGTAATTTGTGCTATGACAGTTATGTGTATATTTTTTGTTGTAGAAAACGAGAGTGGGAGTGTGCCCTCAGATTTTGGTGTCAGAGCAACTGCTCCACGATTGTTGGAACAGACCGAACCAGCCAGGGCATGGAACAGGTAGGCGAGAGATATTTAATATTAATGGATGGGTGACACTCTTACACGCAGGGGCGCCCAGGGCGGGACAACCGCCCCGGGACCCCCTCAGGCCCCCCACCTTGCACCGCCCCCCGTCCCCACTTTACACGTCCCCCCTACACACTTTCGTCCCCCAACCCTTTGTTTTGACTTCTTTTACATTATTAATTTAGGAACATTATTAAATAATTGAAAGTAATCTAACGAGTACAAGTCTAAGTCTGGATCTAGGTCTAGGTCTATGACAGGGACGAGTCTATATTAATCTTACAACTCAAGTTAGACCCACATTGTGACGGCTCCAGTTTCACAACCTTAAACTGGGCACCGCCCGGTTTAGACTTACGTGGGACTCGAGTCAACCCCTCGAAGTCAACGCAAGCCTAATTAGTCTTTATTACTATTATTCATTAATTAAGCATTATTACAACAATTTAAATGAGTTATTCAAGTTAGTGAGTTATCAAAGTATAGAGGAAGCGATTAAAAAGCTCAAACTAATCGACTAAACTTTAAGACACTAGTCAGGACAACCTAGAGTGTGAAAACCCTGTATATGTATACCATCATCAAGTTTACCAAGTCACAGGAGAGCAAATTATATCGCATACATGTCTCAAGATTTCTCACAAATCCATATATAAACCTAATGTGATCAAATATATATATATATATATATATACATTATACAAAAGTCGGAAAACTTACATCAATACAAGAGGGAGAGCTGCTCTGGTATCCTCAAAGCAAATCACCAAACTGTTAGGCATTTCCCTTGCTCAACTGCGAATCTGCACTGGGTCAAACACAAGAATGACGAGTCTAGGTAAGTAACGCCAAGTAAGATGTATACAACATTTCAAAATAAATAAGCAGTCTAATTCATGCAGATAGAAAGAAATGTATAGGGAACACATGAATAAATAAAGACTGTAAATAAATCAATGAGCAATCGAAAGGTGAGTGTCCCGGAATCAAAACGGAGAGGCGCAAGTAGTCTCGACCAAACGGTTACCGAGTCGAAAAAAATTCTACAAGACTCGGATTCTAGGACGTGGTCAACAAGCAATAAATCCAAGCGGATGAGAGACTTTCTGGTAATCCAGTTAAGAACTCTCACCCCGTATCAAACCAGTAAACAGTGCAGTACATCCTGAGCTCGTGGCTCTGGCATATTACATCAGATAACCTGTCCTTACAAGGATCACCCTTGGCTCACTTGCCTTCGGACAACTAAATCAAAATGGAATTCCAAAATAGGAACAGAGCAATAATAAAAACAATTTAAAGCTCAAAGAAATAGCTGTACAATTTCTCACTGGTTTACTTACAGTGTCGTCAAATCGAATCTCGTATGCCCGTCAATGAATCACCATTCATGACATTCATTTCCATTCAATTTCCATTAATTTTTCAAGTTTTCCCAATTTTTCATAATTTTGGATACTCATTTGGACCCATTTTGATACCTGAGAGAAGCCCCGAAGGTTTCGAAAACTTTTAAAAATTTTATTCTAAAATCTCTTAGGACGTCGTGGTACCCTGCGGCGTCATTTAAAGCACGGGGACAGGGCTTCCCTGTCCCATACGCTGTGATTGATGAGATGGAGAACAATTCTCCACGGTGTCACATAAAGCGTGATCTAGGGCCTAGAGTTGCCTTGGACGTCGTGACACGCGCTGTGAGGTTCTGAACCTTACACCATCCCTGGCGACGTCGAACTCTGTTAAAAAAATTTTAGGTTTTCAAACTCCCGACTCGCGTCACTGTGTTCCTGGTTTATCCCAAACTCGTAGATACCTCAATTATCTTCAAAATCCACGATCAAACCACCTAAAAACCATCGACAATCTAAAATTCATCATTCAAACCAACCCCCAAAATTATCAAAAATTGCACAAAAATTCAACTCTTCCCAAACACCATAGCAACAACCTTACTAACACTCCATGATCACCAAAACCTCAAGCCTTGTCCAATTTTTCGTATGAAAAAGAGATAAATGAGAGAGAAAAGGTGGTTATCCCCTTTTATACTTAGTCTCTCATCATGACTCACTCCCTCATCTCTATGTTCATCATGTGGTCCTCAAACACACCAGCCCACCAACTTTTCTAACTCATTTGGGGACTCTCATTGACTTGGTTCTTTGACCTTATCCTTTGTTCAACACAAAACTTGATCCCTCGAGTGTTCTCATACCAGGACCGCACACAACTCACACTGTTATGTGCCAACTGTCAACACTACCTATTGGGACGCGTTCCCATACTAATTAATCGTTATATTTAATTACATTTTGTCAGTATTTTATTACAATTATCCCCCTCCAGACAGCTAAATACCCAAAAATCATTCACCTAAGTACTCATTTTCTCGCATGTTTCTCAAGGCAAATGCGTTCGATGTACACGTCCTGACACGTTTGGACAATTGGATTACATTTGGGTAATAAAATAAAAAATACAAACACCAGATAAAAATAACATACTTCGGTGTCGACAACAGAGAATTGGACACGCGTGTCACAACAAATGGTCCCACGTATGACCTAAAATTGCACGTGGCACGAGTTAGATTTTAGGGCCGTTACACACATTGATTATATTGAGCTAATGAGTATAGGTTTAGGTAAAAATCACCCCTTGTTATACATTTTTGGTCAAATTATTTTGGATTTGTACATAGAGATTTGAAAATGAGTGTGTCAATGTTTGTCTAAGAAGCAATGATAATTGTATGTTATGTCGGAGAATTATTATCTTTTTTTATCAAATTAGAATTATTATCTTTCACTAGTAAGTAAGCACGTGCTCTGCACGTGACGTAAAGTTGTGTTGGGAAATATGCCCTAGGTCAATACATTAACAGTCTTTATGAATACATTTTAGTTAATAAAATAGAGGATTTCATTTGCTGTATATTATAATTGATTTGCATGTTTACATTATAATAAGATCCATGGGTATTTACAAAAATATCCTAAATGTCCCTAGTCGATTATTATACTGGGAACTATAATAAATTAAGACTAGTGTGAGTCTTGATTGATGATCATACGATGATCATACGTATAGGAATACGAATCAAGATCATGAGAATTTGTTAGGGAACAAAGTACTGGACCGACCCGCTATGAGAACATCACATGGATTAAGTCATAGTTGTTTCTCATGATAGGTATATTTTTCAATCCTCGACTTGAGATTACCAGAGACTTCAACATTAGGAATACGGTGATTTGACGCAATCAAACGTTGTCTTTAACCTAGGACGATTATAAAGGTTGTGATTGGTTCTTGTGTAAATAATGTGGTGAAGTTGTGTAATCGAGATAGAATTTGTCCCTCTCATATAAAGAGAGATATCCAGTGGATCCTCGATGTGTTAGACTGTTGTTAAAAGGCCTAGTCTAAGTGAATTGATATTGATCAATGTCACTTAGATGTTTTCGATCTACCTAGAAATCGAGACTAGTACGATTGAACATGTTGGATGACAATTCCATGCCTTATGTTTGATCAAAAGGATATCGTGTGACAAAAGGATATTATATACACTATTGATTAGGTTATATCGATTTGATATTCGTACAACTTGGGTAGTCATAATGTCTTGCTAGAGGCCGCTTATGACTTGTATACCAAAATGTGTTTTGGTACACGCCAACGTTGTATGAGCCTATTGGGTCGCACATCGAGAATGGATTTGCGAGATTTTAAGATGGTTGAGAAAAATGAATTTTATATGATAAAATTCATGACGAAAACGTCCTTGTAGTGTATTACACTTATACTTCTTTAAGTAGGGGTATATGTGTAATTTACTTAACCGTCTATATACAAGGGTTGTATAAATAGACGCTTTGAGTTAGAATACAAGTACGAAAGATTTTAAAAGGGCCGAAACTCTATTTTCGTTTGAGAAACAACTTAGAGTTTTTGGTATGCTCTGGATCGTTTTGGAGAGAAACAAAAAGGTTTGCTATTCTCTAGAAGCTAGCACTTCAAATCTCGGCCGCCATTCGTGTGTGGACTACGATAGAGGCGTTCGTCGTTGCGGCGCCTTAGAGATCGATTAACCTTCGAGAGAGGTATTGCGGCGAGGTATGATTAAGTTTTCATAGTTTAAACATGTTTTAATGGAATCGATTCGAGATCTGTTGGGGTTTTTCTCAAAAATTGTTTTGTAATCTCCACGCGCATAAACCCCAAAACCCAACAAAGTGGTATCGAGCCTTCGAGTTTGATTCCATTAAACTCATTGCATGTTTTCTTATGATATATGATTGAAAGCATGTTCATAGTTGATGTATATGTGATATACATAAGTTTTCTATGAGATTCATTATCATGTTTTGTGTATATGATACATATATTCATGATTTAATTGAAATTAGTTTCGTACATGCTAGTAACCATGTTAGGTTAATTTGAATAATTTTAATGAATTGAGTTTCGTGTTCTATGATCCATGACACCATTAGGTTCGATTGGGATAGTAGTTCATGATTCAATTACATGTTTGTGGTTATTTGGATGAAGATCGAAATTGCAAATAATTAATTTTCAAAATTATTTATTTATAAATAATTAATTTTCGAAATTATTTATTTATCTTGTTATATCTATTTTGTTATGAAGTCTCTATTTGATAAAGATATCAAGAATCTTGTTATTAGTGATATACTAGGATTCAAATATCTGAAATCCAAAATAAATAATTAATTTTCGAAATAATTTATTTATAAATAATTAATTTTCGAAATTATTTATTTATCTTGTTATATCTAATTTGTTATGAAGTCTCTATTTGATAAAGATAGTTAACAAATTAGAATTGGAGATAAATATCAAGAATCTTGTTATTAGTGATATACTAGGATTCAAATATCTTAAATCCAAAATAAATAATTAATTTTCGAAATAATTTATTTATAAATAATTAATTTTCGAAATTATTTATTTATCTTGTTATATCTATTTTGTTATGAAGTCTCTATTTGATAAAGATAGATAACAAATTAGAATAGGAGATAAATATCAAGAATCTTGTTATTGGTGATATACTAGGATTCAAATATCTGAAATTTATTTATAAGTAATTAATTTTTGAAATTATTTATTTATCTTGTTATATCTATTTTGTTATGAAGTGTCTATTTGATAAAGATAGATAACAAATTAGAATATGAGATAAATATGGAGAAGTTTGTTATTGGTGATATGCTAGGATTCAAATATCTAAAGTCCTAATTGGATTAGGATAAGATGGTTAGTTAGATGTGGGCCCGGGTTAATTAAAAAATGTTTTAATTGACTTAATTTTGGATAAATTAAGGGGTAAATTTAGTATAGTAAAATCAGCGAAAAAATATGATTTTCTATAGCAAATTTCAATTTTCGGAATTGAGATTTGTCTTAAAAAAAAAAAAAAAAAAAAAAAAAAAAAAAAGGCACTGCCCCTGTTTCTCTGCCCGCTGACCGGCCAGTGGGATCGCCGTCTAACTAATCCTAGCGCACGAAAATTCTTCTATTAGTGAATAGCATAAAAATTTCCTAAATTGTTTAGTGGTTCTACAAATCAATAAAATATATGATATTTCATTGTTTAATTAAAATCACTAAAAGCTGAATAAAATCCCTCTATTAAATCTTAAGTCTTGTGCCATCCAATTTTAAACACTTGTCAAGGCCTCGATCGCACTAATATAGTTTCAACCATAGTTGGGTGTATTGTGTTATCTTGGTGAGATAAGTTAGGTAAGAGTTACCTAAATGTTTAAATTGGTTCGACTTAATAAAGCTATCAAAATAGTTTTGGGCTTTAGGCATATGATGAGATAAAAACATGCTAATAGATAAGATGTCCCATATCTCATAAAAAGATCTAAAACTTACATAAGATGTAATTGGTAACTGTTACCTACCTAAATAATCTAGTTCTGTGTTTCATGCCATAGCTGTCATAGAATTAGGTGAAATATGGATTTTAGTCCCCTAAATAAATAGTATGTTTTACGAGGGTTGTTAATTTAGTGGGAGTCTGTTCCTCTATACTAAAATAAACTCTGCAAAATCTTTATTGTAGATCAATGGCCTCTTCAAGTAACAATAATCCCCCATCATCGCGATCTATCCTTGAGAAGGATAAGCTATATGGGACTAACTTTCTTGACTGGTTCAGAATCTTGAGAATAGTTCTCAAGCATGAACGCAAGTTGTATGTCCTAGATGCTCCGATCCCTGAGGACCCACCAGTCAATGCTACGAAAGCTGTGAAGGATGCGCATAATAAGCATGTCAACGATTCTACTGATGTTGCATGCATTATGTTGGCAACTATGGTTCCTGAACTTCGAAGGACATGGAACTAATGGAAGCCTACGACATGGTCGTAATGCTTATTTGAAGGAAATGTTCCAACAAGCAAGCTAGGCAAGAAAGGTTAGAGACGATCAAGAACCCGCATTCTTGTAAGATGACCGAGGGTGCGTCGGTTAGTCTCATGTTCGAAGATGAAGGGCTATGTTGACCAACTTGATAGACTTGGATTTCCCATAAGCCAAGAGTTGGCTACGGATTTGATCCTAAATTCATTAGGAAAGTTACTCACAATTTGTGATGAATTACAATATGAATAATATGGAGAAATCAATTTCGAGTTGCATTTGATGCTCAAAACTACGCACAAAATATCAAGAAACCCTCTAGTAATGTCTTGATGGTCCAAAAGAAAAAGGGAATGAAGAAAAAAGGCAAAGGCAAGGCTAAAGTTGCAAGGCTGCTGCCTTGCACTTGTCGCAAAGCTTTGTGGAACAAGTCAAGCCCGACTGTTCTCGCTTTAAAACACCCAAAAGAAAAGGAATGGAGTTTCTAAAAGCGAAATCGAACCTTATTAGATATGGTTCGATCTATGATGAGTCATGCGGATCTTCCATTATCCTTTTGGGGTTATGCATTACAAACTGCACTTTTCACTCCAAATCGAGTTCCTTCTAAAGCGGTTGATAAATCACCATATGAGATATGGTACGGGAAGAGACCTAGTTTGTCCTTTCTTAAGATTTGGGGCTGTGAGGCTTACGTAAAGCGACAAGTCTCAGAAAAACTAGCACCTAAATCTGATAAGTGTTTATTTGTGGGGTATCCTAAGGAAACAAAAGGATATTACTTTTATAATCCCGCTGAGAACAAAGTGTTTGTTGTTCGGTATGGTGCCTTTATGGAAAAACAGTTTATTTCAAAAGACACTAGTGGGAAAGAAATAAATCTTGAAAAAGTTCAAGAATCACAAATAAACACGAACCGCTTTGGAAGTTCAACAACGTTCGAACCAGTTGAACCTTCGCAAGTGACACAAGGCCCACGTAAATCGGTAGGGTAAGACATGAGCCGAGAGAGATTCGGATTTCTCATTGCGATAGTCGTGATGTGTTGCTTATGGATCAAAATGAGCCCACCACTTATCGGAGGCTATGTCTAGACCGGACTCGGATAAATGGCTAAGTGCCATGAACTCCGAGATGCAATCCATATATGATAACCAAGTTTGGAACTTGGTTAATTTACATGAAGGTGGTAAGACCATTGGATGTAAATGGGTTTTCAAGAAGAAAATTGACATGGATGGTAAAGTACATACTTTCAAAGCAAGACTTGTAGCAAAAGGTTTGAGCGGACTCAAGGTGTTGATTATGATGAAACTTTTTCGCCGTAGCCATGCTTAAATCCATAAGAATTTTAATTGCCATTACTTGCATATTATGACTATGAGATATGGCAAATGGATGTAAAAACAACATTTCTTAATGGAAAGTTGCTTGAGGCCGTGTATATGACACAACCTGAAGGTTTTGTACATCCTGAGAATTCTAGGAAGGTATGCAAGCTTCAAAGATCCATTTATGGATTAAAGCAAGCTTTTCGGAGTTGGAATCTTCATTTTGATGAAGCAATCAAGGATTTTGGTTTTATTAAGAACGAAGATGAGCCTTGTGTATACAAGAAGGTCAGTGGGAGTGTAGTTGTTTTTCTCGAGTATCTTGTATGTTGATGATATATTACTCATTGGAAATGACATCCCAACATTGCAAAGTGTCAAGTCTTGGTTAGGGAAGTGTTTCTCAATGAAAGACTTAGGAGATGCGCCTATATCCTAGGGATAAGGATCTATAGGGATAGATCTAAGAGGCTAATCGGTCTAAGTCAGAGTGCTTACATAGACAAGGTACTGAATAGGTTCAGTTTGCAAGACTCTAAAAGAGGATTATTGCCAATGTCTCATGGCATAAGTCTCAGCAAGACTCAATGTCCTAGGACAAATGATGAGCGGGATAGTATGAATAAGATTCCATATGCATCAGCTATTGGATCTATCATGTATGCCATGTTATGCACTCGACCTGATGTATCATATGCTTTGTGCACTACAAGCAAATATCAGTCAGATCCAGGTGAGAGTCACTGGATAGCAGTAAAGAACATCCTTAAGTACTTAAGAAGGACTAAGGAAGTGTTCTTGGTCTATGGAGGTTTTGAAAATGATCTAATTGTAAATGGTTACACAGATGCAAGTTTTCAAGCGATATAGATAATTTTAGATCGCGATCTGGATATGTGTTTACTTTGAATGGGGGTACGATAAAGTGGAAAAGTTCGAAGCAAGAGAGCGTGGCGAGATTCTACAATGAAGTGAGTATATTGCGGCGTCCGATGCAAAGAAAGGAGGCGATTTGGATCAAAAAGTTCATTTATGAACTAGGTGTGGTTCCAAGTATTGCTAACCCTATTTT
Source organism: Stephania japonica (assembly GCA_039657345.1). NCBI lineage: Eukaryota > Viridiplantae > Streptophyta > Magnoliopsida > Ranunculales > Menispermaceae > Stephania > Stephania japonica. Next base: position 12,860,459 of record CM077562.1, read on the forward strand.
TTTGTATTGTGACAATAATGGGGCAATAGCACGAGCCAAGGAACCTAGATCACACCACGAGATCCAAACATATACTCAAGCGTTTTCATCTCATCGAGAGAAATTATTGAGAGAGGAGACGTAAAGATTTGCGAGTACCTACTAAAGACAACGTTGTGGATCCATTGACAAAGGCTCTTCCACAAGCGAAACATGATGGTCATGTTAGATCATTAGGCATTAGATGCATGAATGATTGGCCCTAGAGCAAGTGGGAGATGTTGGGAAATATGCCCTAGGTCAATACATTAACAGTCTTTATGAATACATTTTAGTTAATAAAATAGAGGATTTCATTTTTTGTATATTATAATTGATTTGCATGTTTACATTATAATAAGATCCATGGGTATTTACAAAAATATCCTAAATGTCCCTAGTCGATTATTATCTTGGGAACTATAATAAATTAAGACTAGTGTGAGTCTTGATTGATGATCATACGATGATCATACGTATAGGAATACGAATCAAGATCATGAGTATTTGTTAGGGAACAAAGTCTTGGACCGACCCGCTATGAGAACATCACATGGATTAAGTCATAGTTGTTTCTCATGATAGGTATATTTTCAATCCTCGACTTGAGATTACCAGAGACTTCAACATTAGGAATACGGTGATTTGACGCAATCAAACGTTGTCTTTAAGGACGATTATAAAGGTTGTGATTGGTTCTTGTGTGAATAATGTGGTGAAGTTGTGTAATCGAGATAGAATTTGTCCCTCTCATATAAAAAGAGATATCCAGTGGATCCTCGATGTGTTAGATCTGTTAAAAGGCCTAGTCTAAGTGAATTGATATTGATCAATGTCACTTAGATGTTTTCGATCTACCTAGAAATCGAGACTAGTACGATTGAACATGTTGGATGACAATTCCATGCCTTATGTTTGATCAAAAGGATATCGTGTGACAAAAGGATATTATATACACTATTGATTAGGTTATATCGATTTGATATTCGTACAACTTGGGTAGTCATAATGTCTTGCTAGAGGCCGCTTATGACTTGTATACCAAAATGTGTTTTGGTACACGCCAACGTTGTATGAGCCTATTTGGGTCGCACATCGAGAATGGTTTTGCGAGATTTTAAGATGGTTGAGAAAAATGAATTTTATATGATAAAATTCATGATGAAAACATCCTTGTAGTGTATTACACTTATACTTCTTTAAGTAGGGGTATATGTGTAATTTACTTAACCGTCTATATACAAGGTTGTATAAATAGACGCTTTGAGTTAGAATACAAGTACGAAAGATTTTAAAAGGGCCGAAACTCTATTTTCGTTTGAGAAACAACTTAGAGTTTTTGGTATGCTCTGGATCGTTTGGAGAGAAACAAAAAGGTTTGCTATTCTCTAGAAGCTAGCACTTCAAATCTCGGCCGCCATTCGTGTGTGGACTGCGATAGAGGCGTTCGTTCGTCGTTGGCGGCGCCTTAGAGATCGATTAACCTTCGAGAGAGGTATTGCGGCGAGGTATGATTAAGTTTTCATAGTTTAAACATGTTTTAGTGGAATCAGATTCAGATCCTGTTGGGGTTTTTCTCAAAAATTGTTTTGTAATCTCCGCTGCGCATAAACCCCAAAACCCAACAAGTTGATTGTTTTTTACTAAAGAAAAATTAATCAAAGTTTATGAGTGTGACGAAAGATAATTTAAATAGAGTAATTATTTCAAACAAAAAGATGTTATTCAAAATGTAAAATAGTTTTTGTATAACGTTTTACCCTATTCATTTATATAATGTTTTTAAGCAATAACCATTACCATTACCAATTACTTGGATAAAATAAAAGAAAATGTAACACAATTAAGAGCATAAGGTTCTAATCATAACAAAATAGGTATTATCTCATTCACAAAAAAGTATGACATCATTACTTCAAAAAAAAATAATAAACATATTCATTCATTCCTAGCTGACTTGTTTTGATCATTACAAAGAGGATGACTTGCAGGCTTTCAACACATCACTGGTAGTGATCGGTCTTTGCATGAACAACCCATTCATCAAATTCCCTTCTTTAACTCCACCATGGAATCGACACACACACGAAAAGAAACCTCCAAACAAAAATCAAAAGTGAGAAAGAAGAGGAGCCGTTTATTTGAACCTAGAATAAATGTATAGAGATCTATCATAGGTTAAGAAAAGTAGAGAGCGAGATACGAAGAGCATATATACCTTGCACATTAAACCCCGTTGTACATAGACTTCTCAAGCACAGTCCACCTTTTGCCAAATGCTCTTGAGATCAAGGCAAATTCTGACAATCACATTAAAGTCGCATGAACAACCCATTCAACAAATTCCCTTCTTTAGCGCCACCATGAAATCGACACACATGAAAAAAAAAACCTCCAACAAAAATTAAAAGTGAAAAAGAAGAGGAGTCGTTTATTTGAACTTACTATAAATGTATAGAGATCTATCATAGGTACAGAAAAGTAGAGAGCGAGTTGAGAAGAGCATATATACCTTGCAAATCAAACCCCGTTGTAGACTTCTCAAACACAGTCCGCCTTTTGTCAAACACTCTTGAGATAAAAGGCATATGTTGACATTCACATTAGAGTCGCTGAAAATCTGTCTATATTCTCTTCATTTTAGAAAAAAAAATATTTTAGAAAACTTGTGCACACAGTTTTGAAAAACGATATAGTTACAAAATCCACCAAATCCGACGTTTTTAGGAAACCGCCTATTCATTAGGAGCACCTTTGGAAACTAATTAAATTTTTAGGAAACCGCCTATTAATTTCTGACATTCACATTAGAGCATCTCCAATGGTAAATGTAGATTTTGGCTGTGAATTGCTGCCACATCATCAATGTGGAGGGATGTCCAGTCTATGTGGTATAAATGCACATCCAACCTTAAAAAGTGTCTCCAATGGGAAATGTGGATTGCACCTTCTATCTATGAGGTGACATTTTTTTCAAATTTTGTCACATTATTAATAATTATTTCACAATTATTATACATAAAAGTATACTTATAAAAAACCGAATGTTATTTATATACATTTTTTTGCTACCTTCTTCATATACATTTTCCGTTATATATACTTGTATAAATAATAATAGCTGAAAAAATAGCCCTATTATTTATATTTATCTTTTTTCCCTAAAACTTATTTGTAATTATCTTATATATATATTTATATGATAAACACAAAGAAAAAAAAACGGAAAGTTTGCAATCGATCAAGATTATGAGCCAAAAATGAAAAAAATAAATGCCACACCTATTTTTTCGTTTCTTTTGATGAGGTGGCATAGTGCACACTGTCTATCACACCTTCTATTTCTAGAGGATGTGATAGAGAGTGCATATGCCATCACACAGAACAAATTCATATTCTCATTGGAGACATTTTTTCTAATCTAATGTCTTTTCTATCCTAGTTGGCACACATCTACTCCAATCCACAACCTCATTGGAGATGCTCTTAGAGTCGTCGAAAATCTGTCTATATTCTCCCTATTTTTAGGAAACTGCCTATTAATTAGGAGTACCTTTGGAAACTAATTAAATTTTGCTCCGGCCATTTAAATTTAAATTTGCGCAAATAATATCAAAATTACCTATTAATTTAGGAAACTATCTAAAGTAATTTTGATTTAAAATTAAATTACACAACTACCCTTTAACTTAAAATTTTTAAACTCTTTAAAATTCGAATACAGCTAAAGACATTTTTGACAGTTTGGTGGTCAAATAGGCTTCACCGTCAATTGCCAAGTATTGTTATTATAATTGTATATAGATATAGATATAGATTTGTCTTTTTTTGTTTTCGAAAGAAATACAAGAGAAAAATAAGGATTGTTGACGTGGGTGCTGAGCATTTCTTCTTCTCTTTATTTTTGTAATTTTATTTTTTTTGAGGACTGGATGCTGAGCATTTCTTAATTACAAGTAGTTCTGAATAGACTTGGGCACCTCAATAATGCAAATGGGTGCATGAATGATGCATGTGATTTTCTTTTTGGGTCAAATGCATGTGATAATTCATATATACTGTTCTAGCTATTTACGTTGTCTATTTTTTGTTTTCAAAAAGTAGATTATTATTAGAGAAAAAAATTAAATTAAAACAATTTATTTTTCGAAAACAAAAAATAGATTGTTCTATCAAATGGGTATTTTATGGGTCATGCCTCAACGATGCATTGAATGTTTTGGGATGGAGGATTGGAAATGGCGGGGAAAAGAAAGAAGTTAAAATGAGAGGCGGGCAGTTGCAAAGTTATAGTGTTAATGCGTCTAACAAAAAATAAATTGTTGTTTTTTCTTTTTAACTTTAGTGAGAATCGAACCACGATCTCTCGAGGCCTTGCCTTTTTAGTTCTTTTATCATTGAAACATTTTTCCTTTTTTGCTTAACTAAATAAAGTAAAATTAAAAAAAATCAAGTTTATCTTTACATATTTTTATAATATTTTGCTTCGTTATATGTAGGTCTGAACTTCATTTTTTCATTTTTTTTTATAAGAAACTTCATTTTTTTCATGTTAGAAGATCATTTTCCAACAAATATATATGTTGTGTACTCCTGACTAAATAAGTAAAAAAAAGAAAACGAAAATGAAAAAAAAAAATAAAATTGTGGAGGAGTATCCTTTGGACAATGATAATGTGACACACTTTTTGATACATATATTTTCTACAAAATGGTCTCCAACAACACGTTTTTTTTTTTTTTTTTTTTTTTTTTTTTTTTTTTTTTTTTTTTTTTTTCATGAGTCCTTTTCTTTTGTTGGAATGAGTGGGGTGGGCTACATAAATATATTTTATGGGATGGGCTAAGGTGCAACTGTAGGTTAGTTACATGTACAACAACACTGAGATTTCCAAGCTTGCCCATACTAAGGCTAAGCTATACTTGGGTCCGCCACTGCCAACGCCCTTTATAACATATGCTTACAATTAAAAAAAAATGTCACCAGTGTGTCTCACTTAGGGGTGACAATTCGTATCGACGAGTCATAAACGTGTCGTGTCGTGTCGTAAATAGGCCATGACCTATATAATAAAAATCTATGACATGACATGTTTATTAATTGTGTTAATCGTTTTCGTGTCTAAGTGGGTTGTGTTATAAACATGTCGGTATTCATATCACATGTTTATTAAATATTTTATTTAAACTTTTTAATTTATTTAAATTTTTATAATTTGTTTACTACATTTTTAAAAATATCTATATGAATAAATTTAAATGAACATAATCATGAGTTTTTATAATTTTTATAATGAAAATATAGTCTTAAGTTTTACTTTACTTTTTCATTCAAGTTTTTGCTCTTTAGTGTTAATAATGAAGGGAAAATGACTCGTAACAAATAACATATACAAGATAACAAGAATCGTATAAAAAACGTATAAAATTTTATATTTTTAATAAATAATTATTAATAAAATTTTAAACTTGAATAATATATTAAAAGTAAAATAAATATTTTCTCAGAAAATAAAGTTAAGTGTGGAAAAAGATGTCTGCAAATAAAAAATAAATCATGTTATTAACATGAACTCAAATAGGTGAATTTTGTAATATTTTATTTATTATAACATATTTATTTTTTATACATCATTCCTTAATCATGTTGAACGAGTTATAAACGAGTTAAGCAAGTTAATATGTTAATAACTCATTTATTAGTCGTGTATAAACATGTTAACTTGTTTATGACGCAGATCTACTTATATTAAACTCATGACATATTTATTAGGTATCGTGTTGTATTGTGTTATGACCTATTCTCATTGTAGTTGAAACTTGAAACTCGTTGGACAAAATACATGAAATTATGAACAAAGCATAATCAAAGTAGGGTCCCGACCCCAAGTGGGAAAAAATGGAACAAAACATAATTAAAGTACGGTCCCGACCCGTAAAAATCTTCGTGAGCTGGGGGATTTCGGTGACCTCCATTGTAGGAGATCACATCATGGTATATCCCCATGGACCAGTCATATTATTCTAACACGTAACCAGGTGGGTCCACATGGGGCCTCGATTCATCAAATGATTGACTGTGTGATGGGCCCACAACGTGGATGCGTGGCCTCGACACAATTCACTGTATATGCATGTTCTCAGCATGAAAAAGACACCCCGGCCCATCACTTTTGATGCATCAATTATTTAGCAAGTGCAATAATAACTATAAAAGTCCATACAGAGATCATGCTTAACCACGAATTAAGCCGTGATTATAAGGTGAGTAACAAGTTCGTCAAAACATTTAAGTTATCTATATATAACAAGTATATATATTACATTGGTGCTTAAAATAAAGTTGATTCATTAAAGAAAGCAAGTGTTTATAGCATGAGATTAGAACCTTACTGATGATGATGATATGTATATATATATAAGAATACCAAAAGAAAAAACTGTAAGAGGTCATGGTTCAACTCCCACTGAAGTAAAAAAAAAATAAAAAATAAAAAGTGGTCAAGGAAATAAAACGGAAATAAAATGTTCATAAATAAACAAAATCTTCCAACATAGATAAGTATATTCGAAAAAAGAATCAAGTTCAACATGTCACTTTTATAAACAAATTTTTTTTATAGAAAATAATTGAAAAAATCATTTTGATTTTTGAGGACACTTGCATCTCTTTCATAAAGAGATGTCAATGTATTGCACCTACAACATACCAACGTGCCCCAATGACGGGTCCATATGTGTGCCTTTAATAATTCAAAACGGATCACGTAAATAAGTAAAAATAAATTGGTGGCATGTACAATTCAACAGTCCTCGTTAATTGTTTTTTTCTTATAAGACCCATTAATGGTTTAAGGACGAAAGTTCCATCATAATTCATAAAACACCATTAATGGTTTTTTTCTTAGTTGAACAATTCGGTACAAGAGTGAGCGTGCTGGGTGCACACACCAAATATAAACAAGAAGTGGTAAATAGTTAAAAAAAAATGAAGCGGTAAAGAAACAAAAGTACGCAGAAAAGGTGTTTTCTAAGCTAGAAAATAAGTGAAGAAAACTGCAGTAGCACAAAAACAAGATTCCAGTCTTATAGATGACATAGTAAATATTTATCAAAAAAAAGAAGAAGATGACATAATAAATACTACACCTTATTAATTATATTTAGTCTAAGTTTATCAAGCATATGGTCCTACGGACGTATATACGGTATGGTTAAAATAATCCAGGTCAACTACCGATCTTGATAGTTAAGCGAATTTATTCCACTCACTAAACTCACCTAGGTTCAATGAGTTTGATATGACTCACCTACGCTTTATAAGCCTACTAGCTATAATTAAGATAGTTCAGATCTACCCACTACTTTAAGAAGACTGTGCCCGAGCCCAGGGGTTGCTCATTCTAAGCTAATAGTCCCAAAAAAAGTTAAGAAAATAAAAAATTACTCTTGTTTTCCATGAGCTCAACTTTAATAACGATCTGTTATAGTAATTAATAAGGAGTATTTGGTTCTCCCAAAAAAAAAGGAGGCATTGCTAATAAAAAAAAGAGGCATTTGCGTCATAGTACTTTCCTTGAAGAATATGTTGAATTAGCATATTGTTTTTATATGGAGTAATCTCTGCAACATATAGTAGTAGAAACTTTAGAAAAAGATAAAAATAAAAATTTGCATAAAATGATTCCATGTCGATTAAAGGTGAATTAAAAGTATCCATACACTTTATTCGGCTAGGGAGAAAAACTCTCTGTCTCATCTTGGCTAGGGTTTCTCATTCGCGAGAAACCCTAGCGTAGTCCTCCTTCTTCATAGCATGCAACACTAGATCTACCGCCCTCGGGCTGTCGGCATTCTGACACGACTTGCTTCGGCGGAAGCTAGTGTCGCCGATGGCCCTCCCTGCTTTTTGGCCTTTTTCCTTTCCTAGATCTAGGGTTTCTTGACGTAGCAACGTAAACGCTCAAACAAGAGTCCTCAAAGTTTTTGAAAAAACTGAAAATTTGAATTAATTGATATGATTACAACCCTAATCATGGCTTTATATAGCCCATCATAAACTCTAATCCTTCTACTACTCTAAACGTAATTCTTCTATGACTCTTAAACGTTTAATCCTTTTATGACTCTAAACGTAATAAAAATACGAAAATAAGCTCCTACTGAAGCCCAAAACGAAGGAATTTGGATCCGCAAAACTCAATCCCAGAGAGCGATGCTCTTGGGAGAACTGTAGATTACGAAACACTATTTCCGAAAATGTATTATAATAAACAATCGTGTTGCTGGATCAAAAGTTTCGGTCCCTCAAAGTTGACCTAACTTCTTGCGTTCCTTTTCTTCCCCAAAGTTGCTAAAAATTGCATCTGCAACTGCCTCGACAAAATTCTCTCCCACCTGAGAAAAACTTGACCTCAAGTTTTCTGGATACAAAGGCTCATCATCCAGATAGAATGGAAAAATATCCACCACATTAAATGTCTTGGATATTCCCATACTATTAGGTAGACATACAACATAGGCATTATCATTGATCTTCCTCTCAATCGAATAAGGCCCACATTTCTTGGATTGCAACTTGCTGTGCTGGTCAAATGAGAATCTCTCTCGCCGTAGGAACACCAAAACCTGATCACCAACAACAAAAAACTTCTCTTTGCAATGCTTGTCAGCTGCCTGCTTGTACTTGGCATTGGACTCCTCAATCTTCCTTCGAACTGCCAATTCTCTGCCATGTGCTTTGCTGCTACACTGATGTCTTTCTCCTTTGGCAATGTCAACAAATTTAAAGCATGGGCAGGTGCTTTTTGATATACTACAGCAAAAAGTTTCATGCCTGTAGTACGATGAACTGAACTGTTGTAAGCAAACTCAGCCTGTGCCCATGCAGTTCCCACTTCTTTGGTTGATCTCCTACAATGCTGCGAATCAAATTACCTAGGGATATGTCTGTAACCTTTATCTGACCGCCTGTCTGAGGATGGGCTGTACTGCTATAATTCAAAGAAGAATCAAACCGATAACAAAGTGACCGCCAGTAGTGACTGAGAAATTTGGTGTCTATGTCAGATGTAATATACTTCGGTACACCATGCAAACAGACAACCTGCTCAAAATAGAGCTTAGCAATGTTCTGAGCATCAAAATACAAAACAAACTCCTGACCCACCAAATAATGCTCCCAAATTCGCAAGGCACGCACTACAGAGTAAAACTCCTTATCATAAGTACTCCAACTACGCCTAGCATCACTAAGCTTCTCACTGAAGAATGCTACTGGTCATTTCTCCTATGACAAAACTGCACCAATCCTAACCCCACTCGCATCGCAATCCACCTCAAACAATTTAGAGAAATCTGGCAACACTAAAACTGGGGCAGTACACAATTTCTCCTTCAACAAAGCAAAGGCAGACTCCGTCTCATCACTCCATTGAAACTTCCTTTTCTTCAGACACTTAGTCAAAGGGGTTGCAACACTAATGAAATGCCGAATAAAGCGCCGGTAGAAACTAGCCAACCCTAAACTCTGCAATCCAGATACTATTTTTGGAGCTGGCCACTCTCTAATTGCCCGAACTTTCTCATCATCCACCTGAATGCCATCTGCACTCACAATAAACCCCAAGAACAACAACTTCCTAGCAAAAAAGGTACATTTCTTCAGGTTTATATACAGCTTGTTCTCGTGCAACATAGTCAACACACTCCTCAGATGATTTAAATGCTCATCTTCTGAATGACTATAAATAAGGATATCATCAAAGTACACCAGAAATTTGTCATGAAATGGCTTGAGAACCTAGTTCATAAGTCGCATAAAAGTGCTAGGGGCATTTGACAACCCGAAAGGCATGACCAGCCACTCACAAAGACCGTCCTTTGTCTTAAAAGTTGTCTTCCATTCAACTCCCATCCTGATATGAATTTGGTGGTATCTGTAACGGCCCATTTATAATTTTCATTATTTATGACATAATTGCAGACATGGACACCAGCAGGGACGTACGTGGGTCATACAGCGTGGCAGGAGCATGTCCGGTGTGACGATCCGCCCCAGAACCTAGGGTCGGGTTGCCCGGCCCAGACCGCCACTTGGACCCAATACATGAACCAGGCCCAAATAACAATCTGGCACGCCTAAACAAATAAACCTGCGGAATAAATATAAAGAAATATCGTAAAGCCAAAAGATTTAAGTTCATAGAATATTAATAAAACTATACATGATATATATCAACTCAAAGCTCACATCAAATGAAGACTTCAAACTCGTTTCTCCCTTGTCTCAATTCTAGCGCACTCGTCGATAAACCCGTATTGTAAGTGGGGTGAGCTAAAAGAATCAACGGAGCTCAGTAATGCGGAAAACCCGCTCAACCATCAAATATGCAAGTAATACCTAATAAGCATGCATAGTCTAGCATGTATTTGAAAATAAACAAGGATTCATTAAATAGTTGCATGGTAGCAGGATTTAAAAAAATAGACTTATAATGAACCATCAAGTACTATCATAGACATAAGATTCGTAAGTCACAAATTGTAACAACAATAATCATGAATAACATTAAAGAGATTGACAAATCATTTCATAATTTCAAACTTTCATATAAATGAGGGGGTTTCGCGAGATTATGTACTATAAAATATAATAATACGATAAGTCGATGTTCCATTCAATGCATACTAGATATTGGCAAGAATCCGGTGACCGATTCTCCTACTCTCAAAGTGATGGAAACAATAGCTAGCACATGGGCCTTATGTGCCCTCTCGTTTGTCCCATCAAATCAACAGTAGGTTCGTCCAAGCCATCACCGATGCACATCTTTATGTCTCAAGAGTACAAGAGAAGGTAACTCTAACTCATGTCCCTACGTGACATACTTATGAATTCAATTAGTCAAGTAAAGCCCTCGGTGGTAAACTCCACACATCCTGGGGTGTTAACGACCCTCGGTGGTAAACTCCACACCTTGGGGTGTTAACGACCCTCGGTGTTAAACTCCACACCTTGGGGTGTTAATGACCCTCGGTGGTAAACTCTACACATTCTGGGGCCATGAATAACAGTGCATTCACATTCCATAGATTCGTAGATTCGAGCCAATACCACGACGCAACCCATAAATCCCAAGTCTTTAATTCAAATTATGAATCCTAAGCATAACTAATAATCATGCCATATGTGATAATTGAGCAAGCTCCCCACTTACCTGCACTCGCCGCAAATCCTAATCTCGATCCTCTCGCGTTTGGGCTCGATGTGAACCGTCTCGCGAATCTAGATAATTTGAAAGAATAATTACTTTATGTATCTACAACCATACAAGTTTAACATTAATTGTCTAGACCTTAGAGATTCACCCTATTTTATAGCTAACTTCGCTAAAGGTTATTCACGACTTTAAAATCGACACTTAAAATTAGAATCAATGATTCGAGTAAAATAGGAATGCGGTGATGTAAAACAAGGAAAATCCTCTAAGACTTAGTTTTTCCAACATAAATCGAAGTCATTCGATTAATTTTAATTAAAAAGATCAAAATCACCATACAAGACTCAATTTAGACTTTAAATTCCCAAATGACAATATTTAGTTAAAGTCCACAAATTTATCGAATAAGTTTATTTCCCAAAGAAAGATTCAAACTCCCTTTTTAAAATCTCAACTCAACCTTAAATGCCATATCTTTATCAATAAACTCCAACCGCGTTCAATTTGCTAAAATCATGGGGAAATCCTTTCATGACTAGATCTATGAAATATTGAACAAACTTTGCAAATCATCAACTCTCATTACCAATACCAACACCAAGACAATAAATCTAGAGAGTATTAGAATCTCACCATGCCTTCAATGGAATCTTTGACTCAAAATCCTTTCCAAAATCTCATTCTAACATAGATCAAATCTTTCCTTTCTTATTTTCTTTTCTATTTTCCTCGCGTTCTTACCGATGTCGACGCCATCGACCATTTGGTCTCCAAATCTTCAATAAATAATAAAGAAATCAATGAGGGAAGTGAGGTTGTATCTCTCTTGAATTTAAATCATCCTCTTGCTCTCCTCCTCTCTACGGGGGTGTTTAACAAGATTGAGGCTAGGGTTTTCTTTGATTTGCTTAAATAGCATTAGGGTTAAGGATTAGAGTTATGATTATTTACAACTTGTCTAAACTCCATTTTTTTTTCAATAAAATAAACAAATAAAAGCTTAGATGGGATGAGGGGAGGGTGTGTTGCCTTCTTGAATGTTTAAATGAACTTCATCATCATCTTCTTCATCATCAACCTTCATTCACTTCTCTCCCATCACAAGTTTGGAGTTTCAACACAAAAGGGGCTACAAACTTTATAAAAGGTTTATATAGGTAGGGTTTTAGAGTAGGGTTGTGTACAACCTTATTATTTTACCAAAATACCATTATGGGCCTCCATGTCATTTACATCCACTCAACTCTTGTTAGACCCAATATTTATTTATCCTAAGTTATACTTTTCACACTTAAACAATTCACAAAGCACACTTGCACACATTCAGTATTGAAAATCACTAAATTACTCTCGAGTCGGGTCAAGTAGAATTCGGGTCGTTACAATATCTCCAATTTTAAGAACTTTCGTCCTCGAAAGTCAAAATAACGTACACTCATAATTTGACTGGTCCATTCGTAATGGTGTCCCTAATGACCCATTATTTAATTGGTGTCAATTCTCTCTTACACGTTCTGCTTATACCCCACATAAAATAAAGTCTTACTCTTGACTCTACTATCTCAACATTTTCATTTCCGTCCCACTGACTGAAATTCATAAGGCCTCTCTTATAGGTTTCAATAGAATCATTATACTCAGCCACTTGCCAAGTTCTTCTGTCATCACATGTTCTTAAGGTAGTCCTTTATAATCTTCACCGAAGTCGCAATATACGTTGAACCATACCGAGATATGATTTGGTGCATATCTGTGTCAACAAACATCTCTGCCTATCTGGCATTGAAACCATACCACCAACTGGTAGTAGGGAAACAAGGATAGCTGTCTACTATAACATGAGCACTAGCACACCATCTCTATCAACATCTCGGTTACGCATATCATTGAACGACTCATCATGTCTTTGCGGCTTATCTGTTAAGGCTACAAATTGACAGACTTAGCATTCCTTTCTAGAATAATACCTTAATATTATTGGCATTACATGTTTATCGACATTCATTCTTGTAGGTTCATAATTCAAGTCAACTTTTGACTAATGATCCACTTTGTAACTCCTCGTCACATTGCTTGCTTCGTTAATTGACGTAAACAAGCTTCCACCTTTAAAATCTTGTGGAATATTTTTAACATCGACATTATTTCTAAGTAGGTTTTAGCATTCATCTGAATGCGCTCCATTGCATCACCATTTTTTATTTCATACCAAGATCTTTCATCACTATATCTCGATTTTCAGGAGATCTATCGTATTGCGTCCTCGTACTGATCAATTCTCACGATCCTGGGTGACTATTTTAAACATTGTTGACTTAGTCATGACCCCTTTTTGGTATACAATGGTCGCTTCTCATCTTTCTAAGCTAACTCTTAGCTCTTATAATGTGTTTAGTACCTCACACTCTGAGAAACGAAGGTAATTTAGCTTTCATGTTTCGTTGTTGGTTTAGGGTATTTCCTCACCATCCCTAATTATTGTTTCGTACATATTGCATAGTATAAATCTTATTGGGGTTTGATCATAACCTAAGATCCCCACTTTTAATAGTCGACCTATCACTGATCAGATATTTCATCTTTCCTTTCGACCATTTAGTCTGGTAGTTCAGGTTTTTTTTGTAATGTTTTACTTTTATTATGAGATCACAAGTTACTTCCCACAAGTGATCAACATGATTCTTAGCGACGTCACCATTTTGATTAGAAATTTCGTTCTTAGACAGGGTACTATTGCAGTACATGTTGTCTTTCTTGAGTTCGCAATTCTTCTTCTCATCAAGTTACTCATTCGTTTTTCCATGGGTCGATCCTATTCTAGGATCCCCAATTTTAAGAACCAAGTCATTATTGACTAAGGTTATATAACAATCATTTGCCTCGATTACTCTTCAACTTGATTTTTCATTCAACCATTCCCTACCAATCTGGTTAGGTTTCATTTTGACTCAAAAGTTATGAATCCACACGTCTAATCATATCAGAAATATTCTTTTCATTGGTGTACCCCCAATTTTAATGATTCACTTATCATCAAGTTCATTATAATATTATTAGCTGCGTCGTACGCTCTTTAAAACCTATTAATATGACTCATACATACCATTTAGTTTGGGGCTTCCTTTAATTATTCAGTCATGGTACTGCTATTCCGTACTCTCCATTCATTTCGAACACAATTTATCAATTCCTGGTATCCCCAACTTTATGAATCAACTCTCTTCTAATTATGTTAGAATAATTTCTTTGTTGCAGTGGTTACCTTTGATTTATATCATTTTAACTTCAGATCTTGAGTCTTTACAACATCTACAAATTTTCTACTTGGCAAACACGATCTTCACACATGGCTATTTCACCAAAATAGTCTTTGACTTTGGATCTTCAATTTTAGTAACTCATCCATCTTTGAGTGTACTAATTTGATATTTTGTATTCACTAGATTTTCTCATTGAATAGTTTTCAATGTATTCTTTAATTTCTCATTTGTCATCTCGTACATTATGCACTTATGCTTCGAGCTAGCTCTCAATTTGGGTCCTCATATTTAGTATTCAACCTATCGATAACTAGCTTAGCTTTATTTTTCTTTTACACAGGTTCGATCGAAACTGGAATGCCATAATTCAATAAATCGAAAAGTTAAATCCAAATCAAGGTCCATTTCAAAATATTAAGTTTCGATTTTTCAAGCTAAGTCTAGCTTATTTTTATGGAATCATTTAAAGCTTTCTCGCATTTCAAGCGAATTGTAATACCTCTTTCGAATCGATTTGGTCAATATACTTTCAAAATATAAATCACGACCACGAGAAAATATGTATTCCAACACTACAAAATGGTAACATAGATCCAAACGATGCTTTGCATTTTCATCAAGTCAAAACTTTGAAATTCAGTAAAACTCTTTATGTAAAGATTACAACTACAACGTCAAATACTCGAAATATGTATGAGTCTATTCGCTTTATCTTTTAAACACCAAGGAAAATAAATGGTTTCTTTTTTGTACTTGTTTGCCTTTTCAAAATTTTGTAAAGTCACGTTAAATCCTTCCATGAAAATTTCAATAAAGTGCGGCAAACATCCACTCGAAAACAATACAAAAATCATGGTCCAATATAGTCGAAAAATCATTTTTCGATAAAAATAGATCACCTGAAACAACATAATTCGATCTATAGTAATAACCTTCAAATCGAATTTATAGACCAATGGTTCACACTCTTAATCGATCATTAGAAGTTTTAAGTGTATACGTGTCCACTATATCTTAAATTAAGTTCAGCCACCTGGCCAGCCTAACTTGCTTATCATTGTTTGAAATAAAAAATTCATTTACATCCTTCCTAGGATTGTTAACTTTCGTTTTCAACAAGATATCGTTAATTTTAATTATCCTAATATAGTTTTCGGCGTCAGAGTTACTTCTTTGAAATGTGACCACGTCACAATTCCATCTTGTGTATTTAACGTGGCTTCTCATTGTCCTTTCAAGTCTATCGATTCTTGCTTAAATCTTTATTTGCCACTCTATCGTCAAGTATAGGTGTATCTCGCCATACAATTTTCACTCTAAGTTTAGTCGTTCTATCAGAACCATTCTTGCAGCAAAGCGTTGTAGACTTCCTTGCAACGCATGTGAAACCTTCGGCGGACTTCCCTTCAACTTTCTTGTGTCGTTAATTGTCATTCCCAACTCGTGGAACCATGGTTTCACGTCTTAAGGAAAGACATTTACCTATATATCTAACGATATATTTATATATACAAAGTAGCAAATAATCATCACTTTAAATCTTTTTCAAATTTCTTTTATCCCATCCCATCCTAGGATTTATCATTATTGCGTGTTAAGTCAACTTTGAAACAATGTCCCATACCACTGATTTGTTCGACTTAACTTGACCTTTAAACTTAAAGGCCCTACATCTTAGATTTTCCTAACCTAACGTTTCCCTAGGTTCTAATCCCTAGGCTCATACCAACTGTGACGATCCGCCCCCGACCTAGGGTCGGGTCGCCCGGCCCAGACCGCCACTTGGACCCAATACATGAACCAGACCCAAATAATAGTCTGGCACGCCTAAACAAATAAACCTGCGGAATAAATATAAAGAAATATCCTAAAGCCAAAAGATTTAAGTTCATAGAATATTAATAAAACTATACATGATATATATCAACTCAAAGCTCACATCAAATGAAGACTTCAAGCTCGTTTCTCCCTTGTCTCAATTCTAGCGCACTCGTCAATAAACCTGTATTGTTAGTGGGGTGAGCTAAAAGAATCAACGGAGCTCAGTAATGCGGAAAACCCGCTCAACCATCAAATATGCAAGTAATACCTAATAAGCATGCATAGTCTAGCATGTATTTGAAAATAAACAAGGATTCATTAAATAGTTCCATGGTAGCAGGATTTAAAAAAATAGACTTATAATGAACCATCAAGTACTATCATAAACATAAGAATCGTAAGTTACAAATTGTAACAACAATAATCATGAATAACATTAAAGAGATTGACAAATCATTTCATAATTTCAAACTTTCATATAAATGAGGGGGTTTCGCGAGATTATGTACTATAAAATATAATAATACGATAAGTCGATGTTCCATTCAATGCATACTAGATATTGGCAAGAATCCGGTGACCGATTCTCCTACTCTCAAAGTGATGGAAACAACCAGCTAGCACACAGGCCTTATGTGCCCTTTCGTTTGTCCCATCAAATCAACAGTAGGTTCGTCCAAGCTATCACCGATGCACATCTTTATGTCTCAAGAGTACAAGAGAAGGTAACTCCAACTCATGTCCCTACGTGACATACTTATGAATTCAATTAGTCAAGTAAAGCCCTCAGTGGTAAACTCCACACATCCTAGGGTGTTAACGACCATCGGTGGTAAACTCCACACCCTGGGGTGTTAACGACCCTCGGTGGTAAACTCCACACCCTGGGGCAATGAATAACAGTGCATTCACATTCCATAGATTCGTAGATTCGAGCCAATACCACGACGCAACCCATAAATCCCAAGTCTTTAATTCAAATTATGAATCCTAAGCATAACTAATAATCATGCCATATGTGATAATTGAGCAAGCTCCCCACTTACCTGCACTCGCCGCAAATCCTAATCTCGATCCTCTCGCGTTTGGGCTCGATGTGAACCGTCTCACGAATCTAGACAATTTGAAAGAATAATTACTTTATGTATCTACAACCATACAAGTTTAACATTAATTGTCTAGACCTTAGAGATTCACCCTATTTTATAGCTGACTTCGCTAAAGGTCATTCACGACTTTAAAATCGACACTTAAAATTAGAATCAATGATTCGAGTAAAATAGGAATGCGGTGATGTAAAACAAGGAAAATCCTCTAAGACTTAGTTTTTCCAACATAAATCGAAGTCATTCGATTAATTTTAATTAAAAAGATCCAAATCACCATACAAGACTCAATTTAGACTTTAAATTCCCAAATGACAATATTTAGTTAAAGTCCACAAATTTATCGAATAAGTTTATTTCCCAAAGAAATATTCAAACTCCCTTTTTAAAATCTCAACTCAACCTTAAATGCCATATCTTTATCAATAAACTCCAACCGCGTTCAATTTGCTAAAATCATGGGGAAATCCTTTCATGACTAGATCTAAGAAATATTGAACAAACTTTGCAAATCATCAACTCTCATTACCAATACCAACACCAAGACAATAGATCTAGAGAGTATTAGAATCTCACCATGCCTTCAATGGAATCTTTGACTCAAAATCCTTTCCAAAATCTCATTCTAACATTGCTCAAATCTTTCCTTTCTTATTTTCTTTTCTATTTTCCTCGCGTTCTTGCCGATGTCGACGCCATCGACCCTTTGGTCTCCAAATCTTCAATAAATAATAAAGAAATCAATGAGGGAAGTGAGGTTGTATCTCTCTTGAACTTAAATCCTTCTCTTGCTCTCCTCCTCTCTACGGGGGTGTTTAACAAGATTGAGGCTAGGGTTTTCTTTGATTTGCTTAAATAGCATTAGGGTTAGGGATTAGGGTTATGATTATTTACAAATTTTCTAAACTCCATTTTTTTTCAATAAAATAAACAAATAAAAGCTTAGATGAGATGAGGGGAGGGTGTGTTACCTTCTTGAATGTTTAAATGAACTTCATCATCATCTTCTTCATCATCAACATTCTTCCACTTCTCTCCCATCACAAGTTTGGAGTTTCAACACAAAAGGGGCTACAAACTTTATAAAAGGTTTATATAGGTAGGGTTTTAGAGTAGGGTTGTGTACAACCTTGTTATTTTACCAAAATACCATTATGGGCCTCCATATCATTTACATCCACTCAACTCTTGTTAGGCCCAATATTTATTTATCCTAAGTTATACTTTTCACACTTAAACAATTCACAAAGCACACTTGCACACATTCAGTATTGAAAATCACTAAATTACCCTCGAGTCGGGTCAAGTAGAATTCGGGTCGTTACATCCGGATTAAGTATACAGTCTGTTTTGTGTGCTTTTGTTATAAAGTTGTGATGTATATGTTCAAGTTAGTGAAATTTCATTGCAATATATGTGTTTATATTGTCCATTGACGAGTGAGGAGGTGTGACGCATTTTTGCTGTGACTAGCGCATAGGCGCGTGGACCGGGTAGCGAATGACCAGTACACTAGGACGGGGGACTATATACACACAATAAATTATAAAATTTATTAAATAATTAATATAAAATGATGTTGAGGAGGTTGGTATAGTCGTTGAGCGTGAACGACATCAGGCGAGGGTCGGAGCCGAGTATTGGAACGCCCGGAAGGGCATATAATTGGTGACATGTGGGTGAGGTGAAAGTGAGCATGTAGGTCAGTTTTGTCACTTTGTGGAGGTCATTTGACCTCATCTTGGCCATCCAAACAAGCATGGAGATTGGGGTGTTAGTTGTGATGAAGGATACATATAAAAACCAAACTTTTATCTCATTTTTATCATCTTTCTCTCTCCTCACTTGAACACTCCAAAAACCCAGAGTGGGTTGAGGGTTTTGAAGAGTTTGTGAGCTCATTTGAAGTGCTTGGGAGTGTGAAATCGTCAAAGCAAGGTAAGATCCAAGATTCCCTCTCCATTCTCTTCAATTTGGTTGTGGGTTTAAGTGGGTTGGTGTTGAATCCGTGTGTTGGTGTTGTGTCATTGTTTTAGTCCAGTTTTAGTATTTGCTGAGTGCTATGAGTATGGAGAAAAGAGTTGTGGTTGTTGGTTTTGAGGTTGAGTTCATTTTCATGACAATGGGTTTTTCAAGTTTGATGTTGGATCTGGGAATTTGATGCATGTTTGATATATTTTGTTGTGCCTCTGGCTTTTGGAAGTGTTGTTTGTTCCCCATAAGGTGAAGATGGGATCGACAACATTGATGGAGATTTGGGTGATGATTTTTCAGCAGTTCTGTTTCGCTGAACTGCTGAAAACTGCCCAACACGCTGGACAGTCTGGGCCAATGATGAAGTTGAACAGGATGAACACCAGCACGGTGGGTCATCCTCCAACGCGCTGGGTGTTCATCAGATAGCCATTTTTGGTTGTTTGAGTATTGTGGATATGACTATACTAATTAACCTAAAATACAAATAATTGACCATAAATCAATGATAAATGGTAATAGGTTAGTTCGAGCGATATTTTAGGATATCAGGGATTTGGAGGAGTTGAACCGGGGTTTGTTTTACGGGACGAGGAGTGCGGTTTGAGGTGTGTAGTAACTCAATTGAAATTCACTCTAGTACTTACTGCTTGATTTATTTGAATTTAGTCGGTTTCATTTATTACTCTATTTCTATATTGCTTTACGGTGGTTGAGTACTCTTACCTGGTGTCTTTACGGTGAGATCACTCCCCACCCGATTTTTATTCGTTGCAGGGCATAAGGTCCACTAAGCCATAGTATATGTCTAGGCATGCACTGGTGAATATGCTATCCGGGTATGATAGACATTTGTGGGTGTGTCGTGGATCTACGCCGGCCACCTAGAGGGTCCAAGGTCACCCGTTAGAGGTATCCTCACGAGCTGTGCTTGGCAGATAGCCCGAAGTATGTCTTAGTCTGACTTAATTGTGCACGCACTTTGGTTCATTGCTATATTTATGCATGCGATGATCTTCCACAGTTGCCTGTATTCTTTTTTTTTCGCATGTTTATTTATAGTATTTTAAATTCCAACAGTTTAATTATGTATTTACTTGGTGAATTTCCTTGGGATTACTTACTCTGGACTCGTCATCTGCCTTTTTATGATGGCTTGAGTGCAGATCCTAGTATGAGCAGAGGGAAGGACAAGCTTGTGGACTACATTAATTGACTGCATTTGCCCTACTCGTACGCTTGGTTATATTTCTTTGTTTTATGCTGGGTTTTGGGGATTTGAGAGATGGACTTGACTTGTATATGACTTGGAAGTTATATTTTAATATTTTGCGGATCACATTTGATATGTATATGATGTACATTTTGATATGATTTTCCACATTAGGTATTATGCTCATAAAACATATTCAAAATATTTATTTGATGGTTTTAATTATCCGCTGCGTACTTTGAGGTTAAATGATAAAAAAGAACCATAAGCTAACTTGAATCAATGATTATTAATAAATAACTTAAAGTTAGCAAGATTTTGATTGATATTGAGTACGAGTGGCCGTGGGACACAGCTAGATTGTGAGTTGGCAGAGCTGTGAGCCTGTGGTACACGCCGTAGCAACCGATGGAATTGAGGTTAAATGATAATAAAGAATCCTTAAAGTTTTTGAAAAAACTGAAAATTGGAATAAATTGATAATAATTGATAATGATTACATCCCTAATCATGGCTTTATACAGCCCATCAGAAACTCTAATCCTTCTACGACTCTAAATGTAATCCTTCTATGACTCTTAAACGCCTAATCCTTCTATGACTCTAAACGTAATAAAAATTATAAAAATACCCTAAAACTGGACAATAAAATAAAAGCTCTCGATGAAGCAAAAAATGAAGGAATTTGAATTCGCGAAATCTAATTCCAGAGAGCGGTTCTCTTGGGATAGTTGTAGACCACAAAATGCCATTTCCGAAAAGGTATTGTAATAAGCAATCGCGTTCCTAGATTAAAAGTTCTGGTCCCTAAAAGTTGACTCAACTTCTTGCACTCTTTTTCTTCCTCAAAGTTACTAAAAATTGCATTTGCAACTTCCTCAACATCATTTCTTATTTTCCTTAATTTTCTTTTTGGGCTCTTTTCATGAGGTTTGGGTGGTGACATGAGAGATGTCGATGTCCGAGAGGTGATGGAGGGGTTGAGCGAGAGGTGTTTGAGCGTTTCACGAAGGTGAGGGTTTGGTGGTTTTGGTCTTAACGGAAAAGGTGTTAATGGTCCAAGATAGGGAGGGCTTGGGCCTGGAAGTGGTGATTGGAAGGTTTGGTGAGGAAGTGTGTGAGGGTTTCACAGAGGTGCTGTCAATTTGGAAGCACAGAGGCAATGAGGGAATTTGGTTGGAGATGATAAGAGATCTTGGCTGTTGGTCGATGAAGACTACTTTATTCACGATGGGAAGAGTTTTTGGCATGAAATTTTGGTGGGTTGTCCAGTTTCGTGGTATCTCTTTTGGTTTGGAAATACGGGGCTATTGTGTTGGATGGGGATTTTGTTGTTTTAAGGAAGGATTGCAACAGTGATATTTTGCTGTGGAATATGGGTAACTGGGATCTTTGGCACATGAGTTTGGTTTGCTATCTTAATGTTGGAAGGGCTTTCTGGTGTTCGAGCTAGTTGGGGCTTATGCAATTGGGTTCATTTGCACAGCTTATATTTTGTGATTGGGGAATTTGGGGCTTGTGTGTTTTTTTATCTATTTTTCTGGAGTGATTGGGCTTTTGTGGGAGGGGTGATGGATGGTTTGGGTAATGGATGTGCGAGAGTTTCACATAGGGTTTCAACATGTACTAGGGTTTCGATTTGGCAGCAAGGAAATGAGGGAATTGTATGGGTGCCAGTGGTTTTGGCTTGGGTTTTTTTTTTAAGTAACTTTTTGTATTTTCTATTTTTAAAATAAAGGAGTATCGCTTCCATTTATCAAAAAAAAGGTGAATTAAAAAAATAGAATAAAAAGTGTCAAAGCAACTCTTGTGAGATGGTAGAGGCATCGCATACCAAAAGGTAAAGTTTGAGAAGGTTGTGAGTTCGACTCTTAAGTCAAAAAAAAAGGTACAACTTTCACCTCAAATGGTACTGTGAACTCTTGGAGTAAAGGAAAAGGAAAATAATAATCTAACACACTTTGGGCGCACAATTGGAGTGTACACTTTGTTTTTTAGCCATTTATGGTATTTTGTAAGATGTGGGGCTCACGCCTGGGGATACAAGAAAGAACCATAAACGGCTAAAAACAAAGAGTGCGCTCAAAGTATGTTAGATTATCATCCTCCAAAGGAAAATACTATGTGCCCCAAGCATGAACATGCACAACCGATACGTACGGGTCAGAGTCCAATAATTCTTGTATTGGGATGCGTATACACACATCACAATGTGTATACATTACACGAACACCAACAAGTTCATTTCTGGTTGTACATATTCGTGTTGATAATCTAGCTGATAGATGATAAGTTAGTAGCCGATAGCTGAATGTTGATAATCTAGCTGATTAATTAAAATTGTTTGAAAGAAATAATAGATGGGGTAGTTGATAAATACGAAATGACATAAAAAATCATTTGATTAAATACATTATTTACAAACCTTCTCTACAATACATATTGTCATTCGATATTACAAATCAATTAATTATTTTTACTATTTAATAATAATTCTAAAGAGAAATATTAAATATTAAATAATAGATTTCAAATTTAGTTTTTTTCGATTAAAATTTTAATTTAGTATTAGGTAATATATTTTAAGTTTTTTTAAAAGAAATACATTTATGTATGTAATATTAAATAGCATGTAATATATGCTTTTTTTTTTCCAACAGAGCACGCAACATTGACTTAAAAACTTTGTATTATGTATTTATCTTTTGTTTGACTAAATACACACACACACACACACACACACACACACACACACACACACATATATATATATATATATATATATATATATATATATATATATATATATATATATATATATATATATACACACACACACACACACACACACACACACACACACACACATATATATATACTAGTTGACAAACGTGCTTCGCACGAACAAACCTGCTCACTGCGCTCATGGGAATTAATTAAAGTACTAGAATATGTTTTTATTATTCAAAAAAAATTATGAATTTTTAAAGGAATATAAGACAATTAAATTTTAATATAAGAAACAAAACAATATATAAATACGAAGAATGAAAGTGGACTATCAATCTAACAAAATGTTTTTTTTACCAGCAATTGCGATAAAAAATATTAAAAAGAAAAAAGTTATTGAATATGACAAAATATAAAGAAGTAATGTGAAACTTTTTTTTTTTGGATATATGAAAGTTGATAGCTAGACTTTGATATCTATAAATAGAAATGTATTTCACTTGGAAAATCGTAATTGTTAAAAAAAAAAGACAATTTAATAAATGATAGAAAGATATATCATTATCTATGAAATTGATTTTAAAAGGGTAAAATTGTCAAATTGGGTGAAAGATGAAAAAAAAGATCGATTTGTAACTTGTAAGAGATCAATTTTTAAAAGGGTAAAATTGTAAAATTAAGTGACGCTTATTATATTATTATTATACATACATATCACAAAATTAAAAAGGGCAAGAGAGTAATTTTGCTTATCACTCAAAAATTGGTTATTGACTCCTTTTATATATATATATATATATATATATATATATATACAAAAGCACGAATACCTAACAAATTGACGGTAAGCAAATTTATTATTTTACCCTTTTCAATCTACTAATTTACTAAATTATACATTGTAATTGTAATTGGATAGAGATAATGAGTTGAGCCACTGATCATATCTTCAAACCATGTTACATATACATCATTAATTTAGTGTTCCACTTTAACTCAACAGCTAATAACTATAATTTATACCTCATGAGAAAAAAAATGTAGGTATATTTCAATTGAATACATTATATATAATTAATCTTTCCAATTGAATAAGAAATTGATTATGAAATATCTTTGACGTATTTGAATGGTTTTACTAAATAAATATCAAAGTTGACAAACCTAAGTACATTTCAAAAAAATAAAGAGCTGCATGTCCTATGATTTAATTTCACATACAACTTTTTTTTTCATTTTTTTCATTTTTCCTTATGAATTATAAAATTATTGTTTTGCAATTAAATTAATTCCCACGAGCGTAGTGGGCTCATTCGTGCGAAACACATAATGTAACTAGTATATATATATATATATATATATATATCTTTTAACCAAAAAACATATTTATCTTTTACTTTATAAAAAAGTTATTTATCTTTTATTAACCAACAACGTTTACCTTAAATATTAATTAGTTCCTACCGAAAAAAAAAAATAATTAGTATGTTTTAGCAAGATACATTTATAATTTCATGCGCACAAGTTGGGGATTATGAGGGTACGAATGAGAAAAAGATTTTATCCAGCACTTTTTTGTGGAAACATTCCTCAAGGTAGCGTATGCGAGCTAGATGATTTTTGAAATAATCTACTTGCTAAACACAACTTATTTTTCAAAATAGCTTATCAACTAGATAAACTAGTTTGTGCAGAGCAAATATCAGGCTTTATAAATAATTTCTTTTGGTTTTTGGTTTCTCACGGAGTCACGTGCTAACCACGCTGAAATATGGGCTTTGTTCAGACCGGCCCAACAAAGATAAATCTATAAAAGTTGCAAAGGTTGGTGGTGATTTCATTTCCCATGCGCCAGGACCAAACTCCTACCGCTTCAAAAAAAAAAACATCAAAGGAAGATAAATCTCGCCACATCAGTGGAATCAACTTCAGAATTAAAGTTCTTTTGGGAGGTAGAATCACAAAAAAACAGCTGGTTCCATCTTGACACATGAGACAACAGATGCCCACTAAATTCCCTAAACTTAATTGGTAGGTGATTGAGGTCCTAAATTGCACATTAAACATGTATCAAACATCTTCTTAGAACCAGCCAATTCCAGTTAATAAAAGGCCCTTTTGCATATAAATGACTAAAAGCCAACATTCATCTAATACTGAAATATGGCAAGAACATTTAAGTCCCACGTTATACATCGAGCACCCTAGATAAAGGCAAGATTAAACTCAAAAAGTTGTATAAGAGATGAAAATATCGGAACTGCTCTCTAAATGTGCTTATTGAAACCATACAGTATGAAATATGGCAGTTCGACTTACAAAAAGCCAGTTAACTCGTAGAATTGTTTGATTCAGTGTTCGGACCCCTAATCCCGCTGCAACAGTAAAAGTGTGGCAGCTTGACCCGGCCACAACTCCTGAGACAAGGGAGATGCAGTGAGAGACATGAAGTCATTATAATATAGTTGTAATTAAGTAACTATGCTGAAGAGAGTTCGTGCTAGGAGTGATCACAGATTTACTTGTGAAATGCCTATCATACATAATTGATAGACATGAAATGAAAAATAGAACACACGGTGTGATAGCCAAAGATATGTTTCTAAAGAGAACATTCATAGGAATGGTTCCTGCTTATTAAACAAGACCAATTTTATCTTTAAATAGAAACCAAGGGTCTTTCAAGTAAGGAAAAAAAAAAAAGAAAGAAAGAAAGAAAGAAAGAAACAATAGGCATAGGTCTTATCCTACTTGCCTCTTGCTATCTCTCTCAATAAAAAGACATGCATGACGGTGTAATAAAAGAAAAAAAAAAGGCTTAAAACAAATTACCTAACATTTACAACTTTTTGTCGAAGGAAACATAACCTTTCAAAATAGGCAATTTGAACTTGATTTTTTTCGTTTTTTATCTTGTGTATGTGTGTGTGTGTGTAGTGGCCTTTACGGGGGCTACCATGTAGGCACCATGCCAATCAAATAACTCAAAATTTAATTTCCTATGCGCATATAAACAAGATGAAACTATTTTGATACAAATCATAACCAACCCGAAAGGTTGGGATTAAATTGCCTAATTTTTAAAGGTTATGATTATTTTGCTAAAAAGGAATATTTGCACCTATTACATCTAGAAAGAATCACAAAAATAGAATTTTCCCAATTGCAAACCTACAACTTCCTCTTTTAACGAAAAACTCACTCCCTCACTGTTTGTATTTCTACCATCCTTTCCCTGCCCACATAAAATCTGTAAGATAAGATCAGTTAATCTAAAATTTTATTTTGATAGTTTCAACCCACTTAAGATTACTAATACAAAGACTCAATTCCAAATTAGTTGGGGTTGGCTACATGGATCAAACTCTTCAATTGCGCTCGATTTAGTGTACTTAATGGTGTGCTTTCCACTTAAGCTCACTGATCGCAAACGAAAATGCATTAGCTTCCAAATTCAAATATTTTCATAAAAAAGAATAATAGTGCTGGTTTGTTTTACTATAGAAGACATTAAACAGAAAACAAAGGACAACCTATAAATGTAATTGCTAAACCAACAAAGAACAAACTTCATTTCTAACTATTGTGATTTCTATATGGCATATGCAGACGCTTAACATTTACCTGCAACGTATTATAACTGGAATTGTCTTCAAAGCCTTTGGTCCATTCCTTATGCCTTTCTTATGCTTAGACACCTGCAGTTTTTGCAAGTAGTAGTCAGTAATTTTAAGGACATGAACAAAAACATTTTTTTGCATCAACAAATCAATAACTGACACAATGATAACCATTGAACAAAATAATTTCCCTTGTTTTTTCCTTACATTTGTTCACCATTGGATAGGGAAGAGAGAGAACATAGATTGACGAATAATGATCTAGCAGCCCAACTAAGATTCATCGGTTCCATTTCATTAGATCTTTGTCCATTAATTTTAGGTTTGTAATGAAAATCTGGCATTTTATTCAGTTTTCAAGTTATATACCAGAAACTTGAAATAAACAAACTTTTGCAGGTTTCAAAGAGTGTTAGCTTCAACATGAGGAAAAAAAAAAAAATGAATATCAATCGCCTCATTTTTTCAACACTAAGTGAAAGCTGCCTCTTTGCTCTGGCTCCTAAATCATGAAAGAGGAAACAAGAGACACGGAATTATCACAGTTTTCTCCTACATCACGCATCCTGATTCAGTCTCCACTTCAGAGCTGACCATAAAAAAAAAATCCCCTGCCTTCTCTCTATTCATCCATATCTCTTATTATATACATCCTTTCTCTTTCGGGGGTTCTATGCCACTTTCTCTATTCATCCATTTCTCTCGCAATACCTTTCCTCCCAGTAGTGGCACAACCACACAGGTTAGTAATTTAGCAAAGCATCAGCATCTCTCTTATCTCCTTCTAGATTAAACTCAAGGTTACTATGGCATCGTCAAAGTGTGAAAGAGAATGAATAGTTAATCAAATACATTGCAATTATTCCATTAGTGCACATTCAAACAGATGAAAAAGCAGCAAACCATACTTATCTAATAAATCTCATTTCTGAAGGCATTTTAGATAATGAAGCAAGCAAACAATTTTTATCAAAAAAGTAGAAATACTTCCAACACAAGTTTTCAAAAATGGATTGAAAGTGAGCTAAAACTTGAATACAGTAAACCTATGTGGTTAAAACTTCAAATGCCTAGCCCTCAACAAATCTATAAAAATTTAAAGCTCTAGAACACCGTAAAATAGAATGAAAACCACAAACAAAACCTTTTTTTTTTTTTGGTTTTAAAATGTCAAATGAATAATAGAATTGCACGCGGCATCAATGGATAACAAAATGAGAGAGTAAGGCAGTAGAATAAAAGCTTTTCATTTTTTTACCAGCAGCTCAATTCAACTAATGGTTAAGATATACCTTTTTCTTTGGAACAGCCATGAGCTCCATAGAACCCCCAAAAGAAAAAGTGGGTACTTCAAGTTTCTGGTCCGACTCATTATTGAACTCTGGTAGGATATATGTAGTTTCCGTCTGAAAATCGATTGTCTTCTCCAATGGTGCAAGTCGAGCAATATGGTTACTCCTCTGATTCCCTAAGCTACATTGTAGTCCACCTACAATGTTTTTTAGCTTTGATGTGGTCCTGAAAGCCATCATCGCTCCGGTGGAAGCAAAGCTCACAACTTCTTCCCTCTCTTAAGCAATGTTCTACCAATAGAGCGCACGCAATCAACTAAGATCAACTAAGACGACAGATTGTAAAGACTAACATCCATGATCCAACCCAACAAAACCAAACTGCGCCGGCGTTAATTAGAGGATAATCTTTTGGTACTCCAATCTAGTAGGCCTTTAATTGGGATAAAACATACCCCTAACAAATATAAATACAATTTTGGTCAATATATGACAGAAGCATGTTGATGTTGCACTCCTACAGCTATACATTATAAAATGAAACCCATATCAGATATATAATAAATCCACAATTTTTTTTAAGCACAGTTCAAGAATGAATGAATTTTGTTAGACAAGTCATCTTATTATCTCAAATTTTGATACATTTGGTTTTATAACATAAGCGCCTTACTCAATCAACCCTTAAAAAAAAAAAAAAAAACCCAGAAACCCCAAACAGCAAAACCCTTTTCTCTAACAAAATCAACAACAAAACGAAGAGAATCCATTCAGCACAGAATCCTTATTCCAAGGGCTTCATTGCAATGGTTGAGAAAAGAAGGAAAAGATGAAAACTTTAGATACCCAAGATCCATTAGTGAAGAATACCTGATTAGGGCACCCGAATCGAGAGTTGGAGACTACAAGATCGATCGTTGAGCGCTTGGAGAGAGAGAGAGAGAGAGAGAGAGAGAGAGAGAGAGAGAGAGAGTGTGTAATACTTGGATCGGGCACTCACTTCCTCCGCCCGCTCCACCAAACGGACCAAATCTTTGTACTCGGGCACTGTCGGGCTATGTAAGGGTGTCCTTCCAAACTCAATTTTTTCCATTCACAAGATTTGACTATCAAGAACCACAACAAAACTGTTGGGGATGTGTGGACTGATATATTGTCTGACCATGGTTGTTAGAATCGAGATTCGAATCGGTGAATCTTACGATTCACGATTCGAATCGCTGGCTAACGATTTGATTCAAACCTATAAATCGAGATGCTCCTGAATTGGTCCTTAAATGGTATGAATCAAGGTGAATCTTAAGAATCGCTATGCGAATCGTATGATTCTTTGATTCATGCGATCCAATTAAAATAAAAAATAAAACTACATAGTATCAAATTTATTCATTTCAAGTTCTAAAATTATCTATTGTGTTCCAAGTTTCTACATGGTTAATTGACTCGACCTTTTTTATTGTAGTGAGATAATATGATGTGAACCCACAAACTAGTTTATTTTGTTAATTAACATTAAAATTATAAATTTGAAAAAAAGAAAAGAAATGAACATTATAAATATTAAACATTTATACAACTCACTAAATTATTGTGAATCTTATGATTCGTCAATTCAAATTTCGATTCGATTCATTAAAGCCCTCAACAATTCACAACCTTAGTTAAGAACACAAGTCTCTATCTCTCTCTCCCTCTCTATTAAGTTAGAGGCAAAATCAATGCTAATGATATCCACGGCGTGCGGGAAAAGGTACGAACAGGCCCAACAAAAGCATCAATCTCAAATTGGATCAAACCACCAGTTTTAGCAGATTGTGATGTGTTTGGTTGGCGTTTCCTTGCAATTTCACGTTTAATCGTTCAGTTCAATATGAATTTCTAGCTTAAGACTTCTATGAAGGGAAATGTTTCGTATTGTATGCACAAGGCCACTTGAAATCTGGATATTCAAATCATAGTTTTGGATGAGTGCGATCATTCCAAGCAGTAAACAACCAGTTGATCCGAGTGGCAAGATACTCAATTCCCATAAGTGGGATCTTCATTTAACTTTCAATCTTAAGGATAAAGCAACAAGATAATGAACTAAGTAGATTGTTTTACTAAAGACTCTAAAGAGAAAACAAAACTCGAGTAAGGAGTCATTACAAATCTCTTAAAAAGGATCAACAAACATGACAAAATCAATCAGAAAACATAATATTTAAGGATCACCTTAGAAGCATAGCAACAACATCCTCCATTTGAAAAAAAATCAACACTTCCCTAACTGATCTTTTTAGGTCTTACTTCTATGCCTATAATAACAAACCTACTTTTAGGAGTTGAAGTATATTTGTCCTCCAAAGCCATTTTCACTTCTTCATCCCCAACACCAGTGAAAAAATCGCCCAGCTCAATTTCAACCCAACCATCCTTCCTCTGTATCGGGATTTGCACTGGAGTCCACAATTCCATTAACTCTTTGTTTTGGTATAGTAGCGCTTTGCCATTCAATCTTTGGCTTCCACATTCGACTCTCACATCCGCCGGGCGAACATCAAGCCCAATGTGGTCCTCTTCGTATCTTAATACAAGCAAAGCAGTGTAGGTTGTCCTAGGAGAAAGCATGTTAGAGTTGATCTTGCATTTAATGCTCAAGTACCAAACTTCCTTGGCCTTAACTCCTTGTGCAGACCTGTTGATGAAACACTGTCAAATTAATGTAGCCATATATAATTTATGACAAAAAAAAAAAAAAAAAAAAAAATTGTAGCCATATAACTGAAGTTCAAGAATTGTGATTTGAATTTAGCAATAAAATTCAAAATAATAAGGCATGATTGCAGATAAGCATTTCGTAGTTTAGGCCGTTTAACTATCAAAATACGTGAGTTTTTTTAGATATTACAAGTGTTTCACTGGCCACTCACTAACCCTCCAAGAAAAACAATATATCATAACGGTAAACGAACAGTTCTAGTTAAAAACCAAATAAAGACTAACCCAAATGCAGGTACAGACATCCAACTCCAATATTTCACATCATGTAGACCAGAAATTCCGAGTTCTCTGGCGCAAAACATGTAACATTTCTTGCCCGTAGACCTGTCCAATGAAAATACCTGTGACAATTGACAAAGAAAGAAAGACGTTAAAACTACTATCCATCACAAACAAAGAGAAAGAAGTAGAACTGGCAATCTTCAATCAATGCAACACACAGATCCTTCACTCTACAGGCTACACCTGTAAGCGGCCTAGCTTACTGTCTAACTCAATCACTGGAGGGGATTTGCTAATGTTGGGAGGGTGATGTTAGTAATGTCTCTCAATAGCAACGTGCCACATGGACACAAGAGTAAAAGCGGGTAGGGCAAAAATGTAAAAGCACATCTTCACTGTACACGTGGCGTGTTTCAATCACTAGATTCCTATCGTTCACATTGAATAGGTTAAGCCTTCAAAGATCTAAACGTTTGTACTTCAGAAGTCATGGAAGTTTTCTTTTAACTGCAGTATTTGCACGATCATAGTTTAATCTTCTTGAGAACACAAAAAGGAACACTTCCAAGCTCAATTCAATAATAAAACGTCACCTTACAAAATTCAGTTTTAAACTGCAACAAAACCAGGGAAAAGAGAGGAATGCCCAAACCACAGTTATTCTCATACCAGATGTTGGAGGCATATTATTTACCGTTTCAATTGTTCACATCTTTTTCACTAGCTTTCATCAAACTGACCGAATTTCAATAGATAAATAGAAAAATGGAGAGGAGAGATATATTTCTGCTCCAAAGTTCCAAAACTCAAGTTATAGAAAAGGAAGAAGATGATATAATGTCTTTTTCATTCTCTTTTAATTTTTTTTTTTTTTTTGTAAACATAACTTTTGACAAGTCATATCTGGTGAACTACTCTACATTCAGCTTTTCAGAAATCTAAGATTACAATATGGGCAATGCTACAATTACACACTTAAGATAACACATCCATTTGAAACTGTGCAATACACATCAAATTATGTGCGCCACACATCTATATAATACTGCATGCCTTTCAAAGTGGTGTCTAACTTGGTGTGTGTAAGAATACCATTTCCTTACAAAATAAGGCTTTTCATACCTCCACACATAATGCACATTTGCTCACCATAAGACCCAAAAAAAAAAAAAACCAAACATAAAATAAATTACCCAGAAAATTATCAATTCTAACAGATACACTGGTAGATCAGATTGAATTGTTCGACATAAATACAACAAAAACATAGCCTCGGTTCCAAATTAATTGGGGCAGGCTACAAAAATGCTACTCCAAATTCAAGGAATCGTAAGACAGTGGTTGATCAGCCAAAGAAAAAGCTCACGTATGAGTAGAAATAACAATTGTCTCGATCTTGGGATATCATTGACAAATAGGAATTAGTGTCATTAACGGATTTAATAGGTTATTTCTAGTATGGAATGAGTCAATTATCCCCTTTTGCACATTATTAAACAAAAAATGGTGAAATTGTTCCTCTATTACTGTTCATTCAAGTTAATTGTCTTGACTAAAACATGAATAATTGCATGAGCTAAAGATCAACCAAATCTTGTTGTAATGCAGCATGCACACGCAAATTGAATCCATCAAACTTGTCATTGTTTAAAACACCGCTGTACATGTTTCTATCTATACATTTCCCACCAACCCAAGATGTAGATTATGCAACTACAAAGTCATTGCACATTAATCATGCATAATGTGAACAGTCACATCCCAAGAAGTTTTATCTTTCTTTGATAATTGTAGGTGTTGAGACTTTTCTCCCAATAATCCCAGAAAAGCCGTGGCATTGTCAGCTAAGAAGCCATCCATGTCCCAAGACTTAACAAAAGTGTGAGTTGAACTCATGTTGCGTGATGAAGCAAGTCACAATATTTATCACTCCATTTACAGTAACATAAACAAAGGATTTTTATCATCTTGGTCTCTATATATTATTTTTTACTTTTACACGTCTTTCTTCTACCTCTATTTTCCCACATTTTCATTTCCCTTCTAGGGGGCAACTCTACTTTTTAATTATAAAAACTCACATCCTGTTCCTATATTTCCTACCTAAGAGAACAAAATAACTTCCAAAGGTCAATAGCAAAGATATGTCCAAGAGGATAAGATATCTATGACGACATAAGTACATTAATGAGTAGACAAAGTCACGAAAGGGAGAAAAGAGCTTCAAAACAGCAAAGTTATAAATGCTTGCTTGATTTACCTTTCGACTATTGTCAATTGGAATGGAATTGCACAACCGAAAATAGAGCTCCTTCATGGATGAAAATGAAATGGCACAAGAGGCTCTGGACAAAATTTCTTCATGATCAGATGGAAGGAAACCCTTCCATACGCA
The DNA here is from genome assembly GCA_039657345.1 of Stephania japonica. NCBI lineage: Eukaryota > Viridiplantae > Streptophyta > Magnoliopsida > Ranunculales > Menispermaceae > Stephania > Stephania japonica. Next base: position 12,894,095 of record CM077562.1, read on the forward strand.
GTCAGAATCAGCAGCAAAGTGGAAAGCACTAGAAACAACAGACACTCTGCACACATCCTGAGGAGATGCAAGGGAAAGGATTCTGAAAATGCTTCCTACCGGTAGGTCGAAAAAACTTGTCCTGTTCATATTGAAGGAGCAGAAAGTATTACTCTTTGGTCGAATGCTCATTTCAGTAAAAATGTAAACAGATAGGTTCATTAGAAATTCAAAGAGCCCGCTGTAAAGAAATTAAAATTCTGAATCTTCAACTCTCAATGCCCATAAATTTGCAAAAAAGAATTTCTTTAAGTATTATAAAAATGCAACATGATTTTACAACTGCAGTTGGAATCTTTACTAATAATAGCCCAGGACAACAACAAAGACTCATTCTCAAATTTGTTGGGGTCGGCTATATGGGTCAAACTTTTCTACAATGCTCAATTAAATGCACTATCGCCAGGGAAATTTCTTTGAATGAGTAATGAAATAGTATAATGCAGAATTGTCTGGAATAAAAATTACCCCTGTGATCGAAGCGCATCAAATACCACTTCTTTGCTTACGGAATGACATAAGGCAACAGTTAAACATGACATTTCTGTTACAATTTGACCATAAGAATAATAAAGCCTCAATCCCAAATTAGTTTCGGCTAGATGGATCAAACTCTTCCATTGCGCTCAATTCAATGCCCTTGATAACATGCTTTTAAAATCCTTCTAGTCCTTTGTAATTAGTACATCCCAAATTCTTAAACCTACTCGTACACTATCAAATTTCTTCAGTTTCTACAGTATCAAGTTTGTACTTGGGGGCGTTTTTAAGTTGCCTTTGGATATGTCGAAACCATAGCAACCACCCTTAATTTTTGCATCGATTGGTGCTACTCAAAATTTTCTTTGATTCTCCGTATTCCTCATACCATCCAAGCATCCTCATTTCCACTACACTTCAAATATAATTTGACCACAAGTTTTTTTAATAAAAATTGAAAACCGGTAAAATGAAAAAGAAAACACAAAACTTGGAGAGCATAACCAATATGGAGACAAGTTTGTTATCATTTTAATGGAGTAAACCATAACCGGCTAAAAAGTATCTCAAAAATCCAACGTTACAGCCATAACAATCAAAATCAAGCAAGGAATGATGCAAGCACAACTTCTAGGTCAAGACCTTCAAGTCTCAGGCGTGGGTACTAAGACCTACACTAAAACGTAATTGGAGCTAAACAGTGACCGCAACATGACGCATAGTGACATTCTAACACATCAAGCAAGGGAATCTTAGTGCTCAAGTACAAAATAGGGAGCCAAGAGGACCAGCTTTCCAATTTAAGGTAGGGCTCTCAATAATGATTAAAACTATAAAAGCTAAGCAAAGAAGTAATCAAGGGTATATGACTTAAGCAAATAGGGGTCTCCAAATGCAAAAGCACCATATACTTTCCTCCCCAAACTTATTAGCCTGTTTTCATTCACAACTAGTCGACGAGATTTTTTTCTTTTTTCTTTTGTTATTTTATCTCTAACACTCCCCCTCAAGTCTAATTGGCTTAGCCTAGTCATGACTATCCTAGTCTAAAATATGATTTTTTCTATGTTTTTGTCCCTTTGGATTGTGTGTTTGTGTAATCAATTGAGTTGAAACCCTATGATAGAACAAGTTCTCTATCATAAACCAAATAATGACAGCAATAAGGCCTCAATCCCAATATAGTTCATGGATCAAACTCTTCCATTGCACTCGATTTAGTGCAATTGATGGTGTACTTTCCAAGTATTTCAAATCCTTCCTAATCAAAGCGTACCAAGTTAGCTTCAGTTTATCTTTGCATGGTTTGATTTCTTTAGTTTCTATTGAGTCGAGTTTCCTAGCTAAGGCATTTGTAGGTTGTCTCTGGAGGTGTCTAAACTACTACAACTGCCCTTCCCTAATCTTTGCGTCAATTGGTGCTTCTCCTAATTTCCGTTCGATTTCTATATTTCTTATTCTATCTTTATAAGTTGTACCACACATCAACCTAAGCATCCACATTTTCGCGACATTCATTTTATGTAGTTGTTGTTTCTAAACATAAATACTCCACTTGCATGCATCGAGATGTCCAAAACTCGATCCATCCGCACATCAACTAAATGTATTGAATTGTTTTTATTAAGTACAACAACAAAGCCTCGAGCTCAAATCAGATCAAACCGCCAGTTTTAGAAAAATTGTGAGCTGTTTGGTGTTTCCATGCATGAGAATGTTTGTCCTCCAAAGCCATTCTCACTCCTAAAAAAGTTCTCATGTCATGGAAATTACTTTCTTAGTTCAAAATTGGAATGCATTTATTGATAATTTAATGCACAACGTCACTCACCATTGGATTAAGATCCAATGGTCAAAACACAAAGTATCCATGACATGGGTATATATTTGGGTTTCATTGTATAATTTGTTAAGATTAAGAATGGAAGGAATAGTTGATTGATTGATCAATTAATTAATCCAAGGTTCGAAACTTCGACTTCGCCCTTAACTTCACCACTAAAAATTCAGAATTAATTCGAGGAAGTTCACTTTGACAAGGGGAAGTTTTACAAAAATTTGCCGGTGTACAAAATTTAATAGAATTTCATTTTAAATGTTAAGAAACTCAAATTTATCTATATAAGGTATTATAAATACAAATAATTACGCGACTATAGCATGTTAAAGTAAAATATAATTGTATAATAAATTTTATTTTACATACAACATGCAATTTGCAACACGTGAGACATTAATTAGTGTTTTGTACTGTGTCAAACTTTTCCATAGTTATATTTATCTCTAAATGCACTAGTTTGTTACCCAAAAATATCAATACTTACATAAATATATACATATATTATAAGTTTGATTTGAAATTTATATTTTATAAGCTAGTTCAAATAATTTTTCTTGTAAATATTTATACTTCTAAAAATATAAATGTTACCTTATTTATGGTCAATGTAAAATATTTAAGAATGGATGAAATATGATATTCCATTCATATCATTATAGGAATATTATCATATGATATGCTAAACTTAAGAGAGATCGATCATTGAATATTTGAATGGAGTGCACCATATGACCACAGATATCGAGAAGCAACAACTATCAATATGATACTTTGTTTTTAACCAAACAACAGAGATCCACATTATTGAAGCCGTTGAGATGATGTGAGTAGCATGTGAGGTTTAAGTGTAGAGATTGTTAGAACTAAGAACACGTGGACGGTCCTAGTGAGAAGCCCCTTTGTATAAATGTATGTTGTACATTGATACTGTTCATCTTGAGCGATGTCCAGAGCACTCTCATCTGCTCATGTTCTATATATTTCTTGAACTTCTGTGTACTCTCACAGAAAGAGCTGAGCAGAGAGAGCGAGAAGGGGGTTTTGAAAGGCACGAATCTTAAAAGTGGAACAAATAGGCAGATGCGACTTTCAAACTTTTTCTTTTACTTAGATTTTTTATTTTCTTAAACTCTGAGAGTATTTCGCCAAATTCATCGAATTTTTGCAAATTTATACACTATTTGTTTCAACTTCGTCGAACTTACCGATTTTTGTCGAATTTACCGATTTTTGTCAATTTTTTAGGCGATGTTTTGCAATTTTTTCGTTGCCCTTGAGTTTCGTGCCGCTGTCTTGTTGATCGACAAAATTCGACTGAATTTCAACGATTTTTTAAACCTTGAATTAATCAAAGCCGACCCCAATTAATTTGGGACTAAGGCTATATATATATATATATTGGCGGTTCTACAATGGAGCCCCAATATATATCCATGTGATGAGAACTATGCTTTCATTTGATGTCAATCATTTATGACCCATGTATGTAGCACCAGGGCCAGCTCTATCATTTTGGAGGCCTAGGGTGAAACTTAAAATGGGGCCTTCTATATAAAAAAAAAATAATAATAATTTAATTAATCTTAATTAACTATTAGGTAAACTTTAAATAGTATTCATTGAACTTAAAATTAACCAATTAAAATATTTTTTGAACTTATCCCTTCCCTTTTTTTCCAAACTTGAGACCTCAATGAAAAAGTAATAATTGCATAAAAATAAAAGGCAACTAAATAAGTTCAAGATCGGTTACTTTATTACTGTAAAATTACCCTACGTGCATTTTGTGAAATACTTGTTTTGAAAGATGACAATCTAATATAGAGGCATACATTTGCTACACAATGATGTAGATTTAAAAGGGATTTGTGTCGCACAAACTTCAAGGGAATCTACACCATTGTGTAACAAATATCTGTACCAAAAGAATGTCAAAAAATCATTTTCTATTTTTTTTTACAATCTCCTTGTAATCGTTATTCGACAATAAATCTTCCTCAATCGAAAGCATGGCTAATCCCTTCAATCCTTCTCGTAACATTGTTAACTAGTGGAAAAAGAAATAACTAATTGATTTAGCATTTCCTTTTTTTTGATAAGAAATAAACAACAACGTGCCCCATTGTGGCTAGAACTCATGACTTCTTACTCCCAAACCCCATACCAAACTATTGGGGGTATTTTCTTCAATGTATGTATATTGCTACTTAAAAAAACATCAACGTATTAGTTAAATTTATACCTTCAATCTACAATAGCTAGCCATAGTGCATAACCCAAACCTTCTTTAAATCTAGATAAAAGTATAATGCAAGATCCAAATGGGAGAGGGAAGTGAGAGATTGTGAGGGGGACGAAGAAAGGTCTCTTGTTTGAGAAATGAAGATAGGATATGTGATCTCGATGTAATCTTAAAAAAGTAGAGAGATCGATCCTAGGGCATTTTGTTTAAGATGATAGGGAGTGTTGTTTAAGAGGGGAGACATAGGAGTAGGGTCGGTTTTGTTGTATTTTTTTTTTAACTTTTTTTTTTTCGTCTGAATTGGGAATTTTGAAAGGAGGACATGCCAATTAGTGATTGGCGAGTACCACTTTCCATTTAGTTGAAAACGGGGCTTTGTTGGGTAAAAACATATTATATACCTATTATACCCCTGGGTTTGTACCCATTTTGGGGGCCTTCTACAATTAGGGGGCCTGGGGCAGTGGCCCACTAGGCCCCCCCTACAAAACCAGGGGTTGTGTAGCAATAAATACACAAGTGTCTTGACCCTGAGATTAAGATATAATGGTCCAAATAAAGTTTCCAACTTCCCATGGCATGTGTATTTTTTGGTTCCCATGGTAGTATTACACTATATATAAAGGTTAATTGGACCAGATTAAGGTATGCAACCCGCAATCTAGTCCAATCCGTGCGGATTGACACTTTTGTGATCTTGTCCAACAAACTTAAATTATGATTCAATTTAAGTTAATTGGACTGGATCGAATTGGATCCACAGATCTGTGGATTTATTGTACACCCCTTCTCCTATTCTAGTGGAACTACAAAATCACAGCCAATTAAATAAGAGGAATACTATCACCAACAAATCATATATCGCATCCTTATAAATAACCCGAGCAAGAAATGAGGTCCCCTCTCATGTCTACGCTCCTCCAACACCTCAAATTAATTACTAACTGAACAATGTATTTGACCATAAAAAGTCACAGGTGTTGACCAAGATGGTGATGATTGCAGCGTCACATAGCAATTTTTTCTTAATTACCAGTGTTTACATTATAAATTTTATGTCCTGATTTTGCAATTTGCATGAGCATTCTAAAAGGTTAACACACCATTTACCAAAAAAAAAAGGTTAACACACCTTGACCAAAATAGAAAAAGAAAAAAACCGTAGTAGTGAGCACAATAACGTATTAAAGGGATACGTACATATAACCAATCACAAAGCTTCTAGCGTTTGCTTCACGTGGTTTAGCATCCATCTCCTTGCTTGGAGGATATTGAGGAAGGTTTGAAAGATCACACGCATAAGGCTCAGTGGTGAAAAACTGCAACACAACAAACAAGCGGGTGAAAAGAACTAATGGGGTTAATCAATCTTGGGAATAATGTTTCACTTTCCTTTTCAAATTTCAACAAGATGAGGTAGTGAGTTAGCAGTTGAGTAGGAATGGTAACAGTACAGCCACAAGGTTGAGCAAGTGTTCAACAACAAATGAGACTAATTGCTCAATTGATTGTATGGGCATACTCTCCTCAATTATGTACAACACACAATTTTGTTTCAAAGGAGAAAAAGTCCAGATGTTTGGCAGTGGCTTGCCAACCGTTTTAGTGAATAACCAACCATTAGCAGCATGTATGAGGTCAAGTCCCCAATAGAAAATTCATTCACAAGCATTTGATATCCGTTTATTGGTTTTCAGTGTGTGAACCGGAATTTCATAATCGCAATGGTAACAAGCTCAAGGCAACTGAACAGAAATAAAATCATTCATGAAACTCAATAGAAGGGCATGGTTAATTCATCATTTAATTATAATAGATTTCATCAAGCGGCATACAAGAAAAGCGAATAGTTTTAACATAATACACAAAAACTTGACAAAGAAACCTTGGTCAGTGCGTGTACTGATAGTATGCTTTTAGGTATATGTAGATCGTTTCAGGAAAATCTTTTACTTCTTTAGCCAAAATTTCATCATATTCTCCAACTTGGATGTTTTTTCCTTGCAACTATCAATTTGTTTTTAGCCTCTTAGGTCTCATTCTCCAACTTACATGTAATTGTGACGTATTAAGTATTGAGCTTTCTAGTAACACACTGTGATGATACCCATATATGCTTTATAGTAACACACTTTAATTGTGATTTATTTTAGTCGATGCAAATAATAATATGCACTAGCATGCCACATGTATTTCTAATATCTTATTATGATTCACGACAATTTCACACTTGCCAATCATGATAAAACATAAATACTGCAATCATTACAATCATTACAATCAGCCTAAGCAAAGAGAAAGTTAAGCATGTCAATAATAATAGCACAGGTAGAAGCAATGCGATAAGCAAGATTGCATGATGCAAGATTGTACCTCCCTCGTCAACGCAGCAGTGGCAGACTGACGTTCAGCAGGGTCAATTGCAAGAAGATTTTCAATCAGTGGGAGCAAAGATGGTGGGGAGTTATTGAATATCTCTGCTATACACCTTTTATGTCGCCGTTGTTGCTTAAATAATGTTGCGTATGGTAATTTTGACAAATTCCAAAATTCTTCTGAAGGGGAACCACACAGCTCAAATATTTTCTGCAGTTGCTCCACCTGTACAAGTGCATGAAACATAAAATAAAGATAGGGCTAAGTGCAAAGAGAATTAGAAACTTAACTACTCAAAATAGACTGCAAATGCCCCCATCAATTAGACAAAAAGTAAATTATTTGTTACTATAAACAATTTCCTAGTCGATCACTCCAAACTGACACCTGTAGGCTGTGGATGGAAAGTAGATGCTTGATAGCAATTATTCAACATCACAGCATGGATCATAAAGATCAATTTTGATATTTTCCAATCACAAATAACAGATTAGCCATCCCGGAAAAAGAATCTACCCAATTAAACATCTTGCAAGTGCGTTGATGTCATTGCACAAGCATTCTCCCCTTGAATGTTGTAGGCCATTCTCTAGGCAAGCTGTAGGAATTCTCTCTACATTCCAATAATTTACAAAATATTTGAAAGAGGTGCATCAAGGACACTTTGACATTTTCTTTCATTTACCAAGTTCTTGTAGATATAATTAAAAAAGCTAAATATATTTGTTTGGTATTGGAAAGCTTAGAATAGATTCGTTAAAAATTAACAAGCATGTTAAAAAAATTCCTTCTAGCTATATCAACAGCAGCAGACACCCCATAATCATAGCATTTAATTGATTTGTGTGCTTTCTGCTCTCTTTCTAGTCTAACCTAAGAAAAGAGAACACAGTTGTCTGCACCACCAAAGAAAATTCTTCCCCGAAAAAACTCTAATATGTATAGTTCAAGGAAAATTAAAAAGTTATCCACAAAGAAGAATGTAAATATACAAAATTGTACCAGAGAAACGAAAAGAAAAAAACACAATTTAAAGAGAAGCTTCCAGCAAAATCTAGAAATATGTGCTTCACCTCTGTGCGTCCAGGCATGATAGGTTTCCCAAGCAACAGTTCGCCAAGAACACAACCGACGCTCCAAAGGTCTACACCTATACCATAATAAACTTCCCCTAAAAGAAGCTCAAAGTCATCACACGAGAAGTCATTAGATGCTTGCAACAGGGATCAAAGAATGAAGCAGATCCAAACTCAACAATCTTAAGAACCCCCCCGTTGTTAATGAAGAGATTGCCCATTTTTATGTCACGATGCAACACCCCATGATTGTGGCAATGTTCGAGCCCCAATAACAGTTGACGCATGTAGCATTTTACCTGCCATATGATATTAAGGACAAGTGAATGACAACATATTTGATTGGAACACTTTAAAAAACAAGGAAATTACTCAGCCAAATGACCTGAGGCACCGTAAACTTAATTCCAGGCTGTGCAGCAAGACCAGCCAAATCATGCTCCATGTATTCAAATATAAAGTACAAAGTACAAGACAATCTGGAAATCACCAAACCCTTCAACTTTAAGACATTGGGATGATCCAGTCTTCGCAAAATTAGAATCTCTCTAGCCATAAATTTGACACTTTCAGTCTCCAAGTCATGTTGCACCTTCTTTAGGGCCACAATCTTTCTGACGAAAGATCTTTAGCTTTATATACAATGCTGCAAGCTCCTTCCTTAATCTGAAACAAAGAAAAAACTTGAATTAATAAAGGTGGGTTGACTGACTACTCGAAAAAAAGACTTTATGCCAAACATATGAAGAGACATCAGTAAACAAATGATAATGTCAAAAACAAATAGAATAAAATTTAATGCAAGAAGTACATTTCAAAATATCTCAATAAAGATAGGTACCATGCCTTCCTCAAAAAAGAAAAGATAGGTCTTACACATGTCTGAAGTTTGGGATACAATAAAAACAAGGGTGACTGCACAAGGACATCGTTGTCTTCCATTCAAATTTAGAAGTGAGATAAAATCTCTAATTTATTAAGATGGGTAATGATCAATTTTTTTTTCTTGCATTTTTGTGGGCGAACTTCGCTATTTAAAAATTCTGTTACTTCCTAAGTTTCTAACCAGGAAAGAACTCAGATCCTCAAGAAAGACCAACTCATAACTTCAAGTCAGTCTAGCAACCCAAAAACAGACCAATGAGGTCGTTACGTGCCCACTCCTAGTACCTCAAACTTATCTAAACTAAATTCCAACTCCCAAGAGCCTGATAAGAAGTAGCAATTCAACCTATTCAACCTTTTAGAGGGCTTTTAAACAGTTTTTCATTAGCAAATTTCAAGATATCAATAGAAAATGTAGACTTGCACACAATACTATCAAGATCAACCACATTGAAGAATCCTATTGTTCAAGACCCATCATGCACAGTTGGGAAAAGGACCAACAAAATACAAAATTGGAAAATTTCAGTATAATTGAAATCAAAATCTTTTTCTATCACACTAGTATCTTCATATTGTTTCGATTATGATAAAGGTACCTTCACGCCTTACAATTTCGAGATAACTTTTCTGTCATATACTTTCCTGGTGATAACTCGCCTCAATAGAAACTGAAAAAATTCGACGAGACAAGGGTAGACTGAGCCAACTTGGGACACATTGATTAAGAGGGATTTAAATGATTTGGAAAGCATACCATCAATTGCATTAAATCGAGCGCAATGTAAGAGTTTGATCTATGAATTGATGTATCACAACTTAACACGACACACTGACCTTTTCAAGTTTTTCAAAACTATCAGTCCTTCGAGGAACCCAAGAAGGCCATCCAGCAACGCTCAATTCCACATGAGCGTGACGGGAAAAATAGGAGGCCCCTGATCAGCCAACTCCCTTGGCCTTAGCCTTCCCTTCTTCACCTCCTGACCATTAATTGGGGCAAAGGCATCACTACTCTCCCCCTTCAATCTAGACGCAGAACCAGTGGAATTCGCAGACCTTACAAAACTGAAACAACCCTTTCCAAGAGCAGAAAAAAGCGTCGCCCTCGCACCCGATCTAAGCAGATTTTCCTCAACCAAACTCTCATCTAAATCTAATTCGCTGTTCTCATCAACTGAGGTGCTATCATCTCGAACAACCGCCTCCGAATACGCTATGTTGGTCATTTCATCAAATTAGGATCAAAATCATACCAAAAAATTGAAATTTTCGCTTGTACTTTCAAAAACAGATTCACTCAATCAATCAATCAAGCGTAGAATCGAATGCACAATTCGACAATCACAGCGTAGCATTGTTTAATATGAAATGATGAAAACGACCGGACATGTAAATTAAAAAAAAATGAAGAAAACCTAATTCGTCGAAAGTCAACAGACGCGTAGCCTTCTGGAGTGGCATCACGAAAGCGACATGCAGGACTGAACAAAGAGTGCTCGGCGTCTTCGCCGCTCTGCGGAGAGAGCTTCAAAGCCGCCATTAATGGAGACTCGGCGAGTTCGCAAACCAAACAATCTGTTCGTCTGTTCGATCGGCTCACCAACTTCAGCCTGGATAAAATAGAAGAATTGATACATTTCGATACACACATTTTCCACACAGTTGTTCCTGACCTTGGATAAAAACTTACTTGTCAAACACAGATCTCGATGCAAGAACCAAGGGACACCACAACATATCATCCAAATATCTGAAAAATTGTATCATATAGAGTTGGTATTTCGAAATTTAGGGCACGCTTCGTCACTGAATCTGTGAATCGATGGCATCTCTTTCGACTTCTCTCACTCGCATCCCAACAAATTCCCGAATCTCTTCACTATTCGGTATCTCTATCTTTCAATCAATCTCTTTTTATTTGTTAATTTGTCCAAAGTTTAAGTTTTGCTAATTGAGGTGAAATTTGGAGAAATTTGAAGTAGGTTCTGATGGGTTCTTTGATTTCTCATATTGTTGAAGTATATAATCCCACATCGAAAATATAATAAGAGTTGATGTGATATGTAAGTGGTGTAAATGTGATCCTACCACAAGTCAATTGATTTTGAGAAAGATGAACTCAACCTCATTTATATACTCTTATGCGTGTGTGGCCCAATACTCTTCGGGCCCATAAATTTCTATACATATCTTCTTCATTTCACCGGTTTCGAATTTTCATTGTAGGGTCTGATTTGAATCCCAATTGCTGCCATTGCATTGATATTGCCTTTACATCCACGAATTTGAAAATGAGCAATCATGCTTGCCGATGACAACTAAAAGGCGCGATTATGAAGAGAATGCTTACTATTAAAGCAGGGAGCATGTAATGATTTATTCATTTTAAATCTTTATTTGCTCTTCTAACTCTCAATATTGTTATATAGCTGTTAGTTGTTCCTATTCACATTGATGTACTTCTACTCTACACTTACTAATGGAGAGTCTCATTGCTTTATGGAACTACAGTGAGGGCGGTGGGCGACATAGTAGTGCAAGCATCTTCATCGGTGGCTTTGTATTGGGAGGACTGGTAGTAGGAGCATTAGGCTGTATATATGCTCCCCAGGTAAAACTTACTGTTTATCTTGCTGTTTGGCTTACTTTGTGATGTATGGTTCCATAGTTTCATTGTTTCCTTGATTCAATGAATGCTCATGCTGGCAATAATCTACCCAACTCATTTCTATGAAGCCAAAAATTTTTGGTTCTGCTTGAAGCTTTTGATCTATTTTGGTTCATTTTCTCGCAAGTGTTTCCATAGCTCTAACTCTAAGGGTTTTGTATTTTATTTTATTTTATTTTCAATGGTAAGAAGGGTGTTATGAACTCTCAAAATCATATATTCTCCAGGAAACCAAAGGCGCTATTTTCCTGGACACGTCAGTTTTAGTACTTATAGTTCTTGGAGCTGCTTGGGAAAAGTTGCAGAAAGGGTATATGGCTATTGGCTAACTAAAATGAATTCAACCTTTCTGATTATATCTACCCCTAGAAGCTGCTTTCACATGGGAAACTTATCTATTGATAGTCTGTGTATCTAAATTATGACTTAAGTTGTTGTTTACAAAATTGTTTTGTGTAGTGTTGACTATATTTAGCCGACCACAACTAGTTTGGGATTGAGGCTATGTTTTGTTGTTGTACTGTTGACTATTGGTTTCCGCTATTGACTAAAATTTTTTCATAGCTTACATCTTCAAGTGTTAATCTCCTGTGCTGATCAGCAAGGATTAACTGGAGCTGACAGAAAAGATTTGATGAGGAAGCTTCCGAAATTTATTTATGATGAAGAAAAGGCTCTGGAGGTGAGGACTTGTTCTCAATGCTATTCTGAGTCTTGACACAGGTTTTTGTTTGGAGGGATTTGTTTCTATTGTCCAATATGCTTGCCAACATTACTAGTCCTTTGTTTTTCCTTCTATTCGTGAGGGAGGACGCCCGAAGCGAATAATATGAGATTCTGATAACATATCCAAGTTTTCAGGGAATTGCTTAGACTTTATAAACTTTGAGTTGCAGACTAGATGTGAAAGAAATGATACTAAATCTTAATGAAGTTAGGCAAAAAATGATAATGGAGATTCTGAAATAAATCCTCTAATCATTTATTTATCCATACTAGTAGTAATAGAAAGAATTGAGGATTCCTTACTATCCTTAGTAATGCTACGTAGGCCTCAACTTCCCCCCAAACATATAGATTTACCTCCTTTTGTTCAAAATATGACACAATCATATAAGGCTTTTGGCAGATTTATATCAGCAACCCAGCTTTTCTTCTCCCAAATTTCTTCACTTTCTTTCTCCCCACATGCATAGCATGTACTCAATTGGCTAGTTTATTATTATTTGTTTCCCTTTCTTTTAATAGGTAACCTACTTGCACCACCCCAAAAATTCAAAATTTCACACTGGAAGACTTGGACCATTAACCTCATGGAGAGGCGTGCAAATGTCAACCTATTGGAACTACCACTTGGATGGTATGGCTAGTTTATTTTTATGCATAATGAATGGCATCAGAAAATGATCATATGTATATTTTTGCTGAAAGATATTCCTACAAAATAACAATACTTGTCCTTGAGAGATAAGAAGAAAACCTTAATCATGACGAATTCTAAAGTTTTATAAAAGAAGAAATAAATGAGATTGAAAAATACTTACAACAATACCAAAAGCATCAGTATCAAATTAGTTGGGGTCCACTACATGGATAGAACACTTCCATTCAACTCAATTTAATAGAGTTGATATGTGCCAATATGATCCTTTAAATTCTGCCAAATTTAATTGGGTCTACTCCTTCAATATTCGCTCTGCAGAAGAACTGTAGAACAAGAAGTGCTTGATACCTTTAAGTTGTTGGATTGACCCAATTGGGTGCCATTTATGGTTTTTTGTAGGCATGCCCATATCATTGGATTGTAATTCCTAGAGATTTAATTCCCAAGATTTCTCATAGTTTTTGGGTTGTTATATCATACATGAATCACCCATTGGTCAAAGGAAAGGAGGGGTTCTGATTCTGGTTCAGGCACTTTAATAGCAGTTTTGTGTAATTTTACCTCCAACGGCACCCTCATCTTTTTAGTTTTCAGCTATGTTGCAACTTGACCCAGAAGGCATATAGACTCATAGTAGCAAGGATGTTTGTTGATTGTGTGATATTGATCTTGTCTCAATGATATGATTTTAGTGGCAGAGAGACCAATGTTTGGTTAGCAACTAATTTGTGCATCTCTACTTTATTGTCAATGCATGCAACCTACATAACATGAACCTGTGATGTAACAGTAATACTTTATATATATATATATTTGTTGTCCATTTGTATTAAAATTCTAGTTAGTCAAGTTGCAATAGTGATATTTTGTTGAAATGAAAAATCATACTATGAGATGATTTTGATAGGGAGCAAACATCTTGACTGCCATGCAATCTTCAACACCAAATTGTCATTTAGCTCATAGGCATTTGATGCTTGTTGGAAGTAAACTTGGGTATGATAAAGAGGCTAATCAACATAAGAACAAGAACCACAAATATACAAAAAAAACAACCACCACCATGCTGTGAATAATGAATATATTATAAATAACACTATGATCCAAAACTCCAATACCTATTCCTATTCTGAATATTAATTGTTTCTCAGAATCTCACATGCATTCTGAATTATATCGTAAGTACTCCAAATCCGCTTTTTTTTTTTTCTCTAACATCCACATTCGACTTTTAAAAATGGATTAGTTGAAAAGGAGATAATGAGATAGCTATGGGAGTGAGAATAAGGAGTTTGAGCTAATGTTCTAGGTGTAGTTAATCATCCACACTATTTCTCAGTTTTTTTCTTCTTTTCTTTTTTTTAAAAAAAAAAAGAAAAGGAGAACCTATAATTTTGAATTGATATCATTTATAAAAAAATGATTGAAAATGAGGTGCTTATAAATCTTATGGCTATGAAGCATCCTGGAATTCTTTTGATGTTTAAAGTTTCAACTTTACTTCCGAACTGATCATGAATTGCTTATAGTGAGTATCATGGTTTTTTTAGAAGAATAGTGTGCATCGTGGTTGAGATCATTTTATTCACTTCTATTAAATAAGTGAGGCGTACGTCTAGAACTAGACTGCACTTTTTTTTTTCCTTTTTTTGGTAAATTACTAGACTGCACTTTGCGAAGTTGAACGCTGAGTTCAGAACATGGTAGCATAAGAGTACTAAGATGAATACGTTGTTAACATCTATTAAATGAGAGTCTTAGCAGGTCCAGAGAAGGGCCTGACCCTGACCTTTGAGTGCAGAAATACTGGAAGCTATATGGTTGCCAAGATAACCGGTGAGGTGATTGTCACTGTATAATTTTTTCATATTCTATATATTCAACATAGTAGCTATACAATTTCTTTTCATATTCTTTTGAACATAAACATAATAGCCATCTGAAAAGCCAGAAAAATTATGAAGTTCTTTTTTTGACCTTGTTCAGCATTTTGGATTTCCCCATGCTTTTGATGTTTGCTTAGTTTGGCATTTCAGTTTTGACACCAAAATGTTGCTTGGAATGGAATGTTCAGTGGTGCACTTGTTAGCCGAGATGTACACTAGTCCAACTTAATTAGGCACTGGAATTCCAAAGTGATATCGTCAACATTATTTACTGCTTGTTACAAGAATGTCAGAAGAGGGAATACTATTCCTACTTAAACTGCCAACTTTTAGTTCTCTATGCTTCTGTTTTTATCTGCATTTTCATATTCCTTTCACATTATTATCTGAATTAATTGCATTAATCTTGATTTACAACAACAGAAGATGCGTAAGATACTGACAGAGAAGATTGCACAGCTGAATTCAGCCATTGACGATGTTTCCACCCAGCTCCATGCACAAGATGCACCAAATGGAGCTGCAGTAGCTGAGGATGATGTTGAGGCCGCCATATGAGAGATTTCTTATGTGTACACAACAGTTTTATAGTATGTACATCATTTACACTAATTTAATGACTGTTTCTTAGAATTATTTCTTCAATAAAACTAAGATATATGAATATTGGGCTATTCTTTCTGAGAAAGCTTAGGCTTGTATATTCAGCCATGAGGACCAATTAAACAATGCTATTTGAATAGCCTAGATATCTTGAGATACATTAATTATAAAGGATTTAAAGGATTCTAAAAGCATATTGTCAACTATATTAAACCAAGTTGAGTTGAAGTGTATGATCCATTTAGCCCAACCCGTAACTAATTTGAGATTGAGGCTTTATTGTTGTTGTATCTAAGGAGTGGCTCAGACTTAGTCATGCATGCCGAGCCTATATAATGGACACGAAAAATGCTAGAATGACACCCTCAGTGATAGCCCTGTGATGTGGCATGCGGACCCCACTTGAAAATATGGGGCCCGCTTTTATGGGAGTCATCCGTGCGCACTCGAGATACACACCCGACGTGTCATGCGCTAAAAACTATTTGCACACACCCATTTTCAAATGGGGCCTGCATGTCATGTCACAGAGTGTCACTTAGGGTGTTATTCTAGCATTGTCCAAATAGACACAACTTAACATTTCTAATTACTTTCAATGCAGTCTCATACACCCATACATATAGAAGCCAACCCAAGCATTGTCCTCACATGAAAGTTGGAGAATCAAAGCCCAAATAGTTAAGGCCAGAACTTAAGCTTGTTAACATGTGGAGAACAGTAAAGAAAGTGCACAAATAGACCACTAATACTGAATTCTGCTCTTCTTTATTCATTTAACAAAGTTTCAAACTGCATCTCAGATAAAGCAACTCAATTTTATTCTTGTTTGTGTTATATTATGATCTGGGCTAATCTTAATTAATTCAATGGACTAACTGCAATAAACAGACAAAGTTAGACACATAAACTAGGGCTTTTTAAATTCCTAAATTGTGCTTTACAGGAAAAAATATATATTTGATGAAACCTCACCTTTCAGGTGGGTTTTGTTACAAAAATTTAGTATATGATGATGTGAACATCTCAAATGAGTTTGCACAAAATAATCACTTGTACGATCATAAGTATTATATAGCAACTTGCATTAAAGTAAGATTAGTATGCTTCATTATATACATAGAAGAAAACAGCTTAAGAAACCCTATAACGTTGGGCATTGGCACACCTACCATGGTCAATGCCTCACTCAAACTTTACCCAAATATTGGGAATTCTATTCTCTTGGTTTTGATCCATTCAATAACTTAATCTAATCAGCTTAAAATTGAGGTCACCTCATTTGACGCTAATAGTTAATAAATCATTTATTTTACCAAAAAGTCACACAACCTATGTGGTCAAACTTTTTTACTATGTGTAAAATAATATGATAATGTTATAAAGTCACACACCTACTAAGAGACTGCATACAAATTGAGATGATCTTGTGTATCGAATAATCTCCAAGTTAGTATACCAGTACTTGTTGCATGTATAAGTTGTTTTTATTATAACTTTTTCATGTCTTTGAAGGTCTATTATACATGTGATACATAGAGGATATATATTAGTGCAATCGAACAGGTGCGCAAAGAATGATTTTAATTCCTAAGACATGGTAGGTTTAATTTCTTCGGTTTTTATTCAAAACCACTCAAAAGAATTAAGTCAAGTTAGCCCTAATTTAATTTTAGGATAGCCCTAATTTGATACCTAATTTGATTGCCGCTCCGGATCCTCCTGATCTAAATGGAAGGGCTTAAGGTAACTGACATGAAATGTAGGGTGTACCTTTAGCCTTTCTGGTAGCTTTAAGCGATAAGCTACCCTCCCAACTCGCTTGACCACCTCAAATGGTCCTTCATATCGCTGGACCAAGCCCTTATGAGTCTCCTTCTTGTTGAATTTCTTCAAAATTTGAGGAGTGAGCTTCAACAAGACGAGGTCTCCTTCCTGAAACTCCAAGGGTCGTCTGTGCTGGTCAAGCGAGTTGGGAGGGTAGATGTTCGTGGCCAGGTTTGGAGACAATGGCGACCCGAGCAGCAAGCGATCTAGGTGAGAGGGTGTCTCACCTAGAGCACGTGATAGCAACAATGGCCACTCCGGCGGAATTGGCGGAGTCTTCAACTACGTCCCGACGTATTGAAGCCTTGGAAATGTTGGTGGCTTCCTTGGTGACTAGGGGAGAGTCACAAGAGGCCATGATTGCTATGTGGGAATCAAGGTTTGAGGAGCTTGTAGCGGATGTGCGGTCGGTGGGAGAACTTACCACCGAAACAGCCTCGACAATGGCTGTGGAGGTGAGCTTACTCAAGCGAGCTGTGGGCGGAACCTCGGAGGGTGCTATTGCGGCAAAGCCCCGAACAAAGGTGCCGGAACCAAAGAAATTCTCTGGCAAGCGGAGTGCAAAGGAGCTCGAGAATTTCATTTGGGACATGGAGCAGTACTTTGCTACTGTTGGCACGGAGGAGAATCAGAAGGTCATTTTGACCTCCATGTACCTTGAGGGCGATGCGAAGCTTTGGTGGAGAACCAGGGTGGATGATGATGCGGCTGCAGGCAGACCAAAGATTGTGGAGTGGGAAGTGCTAAAACAGGAATTGAAGGATCAATTTCTACCCACGAACGCAGCTTGGCAAGCGCGGGAGGCGTTGCGCCAATTGAAGCAGAAGGGGACGGTTAGAGAATACGTGAAGGAATTCTCTTCCTTACTGCTTGACATTAAAAATATGTCCGAGGAGGATAAGTTGTTTAATTTCACCACTGGATTGCAAGGATGGGCGCAGTCGGAGCTACGAAGGCTAGGCGTGAAAAACTTGTCGAGTGCAATTGCAGCGGCGGATAGTATTGTGGATTACAAGACTAGTGGTGCTTCTTCGGAATCAAAAGAAAAGAAGTACAGGGAGAAGGATCGAGCTGGCGGATCCAAGAAGGAAGAGGAGCCTTCGTCAAAATTAGGTGCTAGTGCCAAAGCTTCAATGGGGAAAAAGGGTTGTTTTATATGTGACGGTCCTCACCGGGCAAGGGATTGCCCTAAGAAAGAGAAGCTGAATGCAGTTGTTGCGGATGAACCGGGGGTCCAGATGAATCCATTGCAGTTGCTAAACACGGTGCAGGTGCACAAAGCTGGGACATCAGGAGGACTGATGTTCGTGGAGGCTCAGATCAACAACCAAGCAGTGAAGGTGCTGATCGATTCGGGAGCCACACACTCGTTTATGGCGGAGAACTTAGCTCGAAAGCTTGGTTTGCAGCTTGCTGAGACTGCAAGCATGGTGAAGGCAGTCAATTCCGAACCAAGGAAGGCTATGGGCGTAGCCTCAGGTGTGGGCATTCGAATCCATACTTGGAAAGGCAAGGTGAATTTGATTGCTGCTCCGTTGGATGACTTCGAAATCATTGCGGGAAATGATTTCTTAATGGCTGGGAAGTTCGCTGTGATTCCATCACTTCATGGCTTGCGATCATGGATGAAAAAAGGCCATGCTTTGTTCCAGCGATGCAAGCGGGAACAATGGCGTATACCAAGGTTGGTGGCGTTGCAAGTACGAGATCGATCGGGATGGAGAAAGGTTGCTTTGGTGGGCAGCGGTCTGGTGGACGGCAGATGTGGAGTGTTCGATGAGGACATCGAACATTTCGGCCGGGGAGGTTTGTTACCACCCCAATAAGTGGATACAAGCATCTTTGGGTGGGCAAAGCATGATAACTCACAGATGATCGAGTCTCGGTGGACTCGGGAGGTTTCGGTGAACTCCAAAGTTGGATTGGGGTTTAGTACATGGCTCGTGCCTAAGTGGGCTTGGCTTGGCACTGACAAGGCAGGCCAAGGCAAGGCCAGGCCAAGGCAAGGCCAGGCCAGGCCAAGGCAAGGCTGGGCGAGGCCAGGCCAAGGCGAGGCCAGGCCAAGGCAAGGTTGGCCAAGGCACGGGCAAGGCCAAGGCAAGGCAGGCCAAGGCAAGGCCAGGCCAGGCCAAGGCAAGGTTGGCCAAGGCCAAGGCAAGGTTGGCCAAGGCACGGGCAAGGCCAAGGCAAGGCAAGGCCTAGGCAAGGCATGGCACGGGCAAGGCCAGGCCTAGGCAAAGCAAGGCTGGGCAAGGCATGGGCAAGGCATGGCAAGGCTTGGCAAGGCTGGGCCAGGCCAGGCCAAGGCGAGACTAGACCAAGGCAAGACAAGGCAAGGCAAGGCAAGACACGGGCAAGGCCAGGCCAAGGCCAAGGCAAGTCCTTGGCACAACAGTTGACTTTCCTTGACTCGGGCATTGACCCTGGTCAAAGTACGCTTGGTCTCATTTTGGGATGTTTCCTATTGGAGCTGGGGAAACGGCTTAACATCTACTATAAGGGGAGGTGGGCTCTTGTAACAACCCCAAATTTTTAACTGATTTGTGTTGCACTTGTCAGAAATTATGACCCGGCTACGTGAATACTGGACAGTATTTCCAACTTCGGGAGTCGACACCGAAGTGATTTTATGATTCTTTGATTGTGTGTATTAGTATTGTAGTATTTTACGGGTTTCGAGCCGTTCGGGAGGTATTTAATTGAGTGAGGTTTCGACTAGTTAAACGGGGGAGAAAAACAAGTAAAACATACAAATAAATGAATTGTTAATTTATTTAATTAATTAGTTGGCGAGACAAGGCGAGACTACGCGAATTACGAGAGTCGGAACAAGGAAAAAAGGACCGAGGAATGTCGTTTGAACGCGGGAGTTAGTTAATTACGCAACATATGGTCTATGGAATTGGATTTGTTAAATTGACACAGTTCAATGGTGAGGAACAATGAGATTGACCTCGAGATGTGGGTGTGTTGAGGTGGAGAGTTATGCAAGTGACAACACACACACACACTTTAATGTGTAATAAAGAGAAATAAATAGAATGGTTACACACTTTAATGTGTAATAAAGAGAAATAAATAGAATGGTTACACACTTTAATGTGCAATAAAGAGAAATAAATAGAAAAGTAAAAAGACCCATAAGGGTAGTGTTTTAAAAGTGTGTAGGAATTAAGTTGGGGGTAAAAATGTCATTTGGCCTTATATATATATAAAAAAAAAAAAAAGAAAACCCTACACTATTCACCTCCTTCTCCAAACACCCACCGCCGCCACTTATCTTCTTCCTCCCTTCATCTCTCTCGTCGGTCTCCCCTCGCCAGAACCTTCACCGGAGGTCCGCTTTCTCTCTCTCTCTCTCCCACTCTTTCTTACGTTTTTCACTGTTTTTTTTATTTATTGTTGTTTTGGTTTCGTCGGAAAACGCCAAGCTTGGCGGCGCTACTGGCTGGACTGCTGCACCAGGGAGGTTGTTGGGGACTAGATCTCGCCCATACTAATGTCCTACGACCCTCCGGTGTGTCCGAAATCCAGTTGCGTTTTAAAACAGTTTTATTATTTCATGTGATTGTTTTTGTGTTGTATTTTATCTTATTTTTATTCTTTCTTTTGCCGTAAAATCGCATGTTTGAAAGGATTTGCTAGTTAAACCATCACTGGTGTGGGGGTTATCACGGATCTTGCTCATGTCCTCGATGGTCTCTCGCGGTTTTGGTTCATCTAAAATACTATTAATATTGTTATTTTGACGAATTACTTGTTACGATTTTTATTAAACAATTGGACTCGTTGTAGTTTCTTAATAATGTTGCGTGGTTTCGTGTTTTGATCCTTCTTTGTTGATGACGTCGGTGTTGAGTTTTCAGTCAAAGTTTTGTCAATTTGGGTTTGATTTACCGATTGAATTGTCGAGGTTTTCGAGTCATTTAAAAGGATGGGAAAATGTGAAGGGTATCGACCTAGGATTAATTAATGCCTCGACCCATTAATTAGAGTTTCCTACCTTGTCAGGTAGCGGAAAACTTGGGAATACGCGTTAGGAACGAGAGTTTGTTTCGCGGGTCGCGATAGTTCAGGTAAGTACATTTGCCTTAAAAAGCATTTGTATGTTTGTAAGCCAGTAAGAAAATGCCATGTGATTCATTATCATTTATTCAGTCTTGTTATTCACTATTATTGGTATTCCATTCCATTTCTTGTTGTGTGATTCCCGGCGTAAGTGTTTTGTCTGAAAAGTACTAGGACCTGCACTAGAGGGATAAAACGTGGGCACTCGTGGCCACGAGTGTGTGACCACCCTTAGTGACCGTGTGACACCGAGTACTGGGGTTCGAGTCCCTTGTCAGTCATAGCTGTGCTTTCGTTTGAGTCGATGCCCGGGAAGACCTCGCGAGGTCTTCGCCGTTATGCTATGGACTAGACCACTTATGAGCCTCTTTTGATTCCTTGGTACACACTTGACTTTCGATTGATATCTATTAGTCTGTTTATCATGCATCTTGTCTATTTAATTTCCTGTCGTTTTATTACCGCATGATATTTAGACTACTTTATTTGAATTATCATGAATTACTGTTGTTTTCTGCTGGCATTACATTCGATTTTATTCAGTTACTCACCGTCTAGTTTGTGACGGTGGGTGCGAAGATAGGCGGAGAACAAGCAAGGGCAAGGGACCCGCTTAGGTGATCTATTGAGAAGCTTAGCGACTGGATTTGGAGACTACTTTGTAGGTTTCTTTATGTGTTGCTTTTATGTATATCGTTTTTATATATACATGCTTTGGGATTATTGAATTTGGTATTTTGATGAGATTGGTATTATGTATAATTACCTATCGAATTGTGCATGAATACCCGGGGTTTTCCACACTTATAGAATTCCTAATTTCCCTTTGATTGAGTTATTTCCCCTTGTTATATAATGTTTAGTCTTCCGCTGTGTAATATTGCAATAACTCTTTCATAAAGTACTAAATTGATTAAGTTGAAGGTCGACTAGGCTCTTCGGAGTTCTTTGAGTGATGACTCGGGCCTGTACGGGTCTAGGCCGGGCGTACCCAATTGCATGGGGAAATTGGGGCCGTCACAGTTGGTATCAGAGCTTAGGCTTTAGAATCTTAGGGACATGGTATATAGTTATCTAAAAAAATTGTGATACCAACATCACAGTTGGTATCAGGGCACAAGGTTCTAAAGACCGGACTCTTGATTCAAATTCATAAAACACAAGCCATTTAAACCAGCGGAAGTTAGGAATGGTTGAACTTAGAGTGGAAACCCTATGATCTTGACTTAGAATCCTAGTTGGGGAGTGGGATAAGTCGGATGTGATGTTTATACATATTACGATTGTTGTGTGTATTATATGGTATCGGTAACTATCCACTTATCCGGAAATACGCTTTCGTTATGAGAGGGCGATGGCGGATCAGAAGGGTCCTAGTGACGATAGCGGGACGTCGAGTACTCGAGCTGTTAGCATCGACGAGTTTCAGACTTTGACGCAGAGAGTCGCATCTCAAGAGCGATAGTTGGAAGAGATTTTGGCGATAAAGAGGGCGTCGATTCTTTGTTGCATCGGTGCCATCAACGGCTAGAGTAACCATTATTCAAGAGGCACGACCCCGTCATTTCTATGGAGGTACCGACGACGTGACCGTAGCGAGTTGTTCTTGAAGAGTCACGAGAAGATTGAACCTGATCGACTTGAGTTGTAATTAGAGCGCCAATCAGGGGAAACATGATGGGAAACGAACGAGAAATTCGAACGATGATAGTGGTTCTCGAAAGCGGAAGTTGTGTTACCAGTGCGGACAACCTAGACATTTTTAGAACCGATGTACTGATTTGTGCGAGGATGTGCACGTGGCGAATGAACAATAGCTGATAGTGGTTCGTGATGTTATCGGAGGTAAAGAAATTTCCTGGTTATCATATAACATGTGTTGAACCGAGTAATTGAGACTTTAGGTGTTTAAATGTGATGTCGGACGTCAGGTGACAGTGTTAGGGGTCAATATTTGCTAGAGTTGCGCCGTTTAAACTTAGCAGAGTTGTCTAGGATGAGATAGACCTAACTTAGACCAGAGTCCGAAAGAGATGGTAAGTTTGGGCACAATGGGTGCCAAAACTAGCCACAAGTACACCTAAAGAGAGGCAGGACCAGACTGGTTGTGATTCATCTTACGATGCATGGACACGTAGTGTACATGGTGGCCACGGTTACAACTTTGTCGAATCTATTTTACTGCCTGGGTATAGATAAACTTGCGTCGAGACGCGAGTAGGTTGGGAGGTTTTCACGAGTATGGCGTACGAGTCGCGATCGTAGCGTCTTACGTCGTGATCACCAAGCTTGAGTCGTGGTAGTGGGCGATGTTTGCGACGAGGTCGTGGCATTCCTACCATTTTGGGAACGGGAGCGGCTCAGAGAGACCGTAGTTGAATTAGGTCGTTTGAATTGGTTGGGACCTACAGTCTGAAGACTGAGATAAAATCAAGCTGTTCGAAGTGGCAGAGGCCTACAGTTTGATGGATGTGGAGAAAAAGAAGTGAGTTGAAGATGTTGTGCTGTTCGAAGAGACTTTGTACAAGTCTGCAGTTCAATACCGATGTCGAGTGTTGGAAGTGACATTCGCGAGAGTTCACAGTTGGTTATAGCTTATTGAGTCGTGTCTGAAGTGACTATGCATTGGTTTGCAATTCAGCGATGATGAACGAGCTGTCTGAAGTGACTTTAAGGTAGTCCACAGTTCGAGAAAGAGGATCTAAACTGTCTGAAGCGGCTGTAAGCCCACGGTTTGGGAGAGGTGCGAACTAGATATAAACATTATATGCGTTGATTTGTGGATAGGAGAAGATCAACGTTGTTGCCGATGCGTTGCGCTGCAAAGGATTGGATGCGGAGGTAGTTATATGTTAAAGAACCTACGAGCGTGGTTTATGTGAGGCATTCGAGTTGATGAGATCAGCGGACGTGCCGACGACTACGTAACCAGATACGTGGTCAAACGATGTTGTGGACCGTCTCATTTGGCATTATGCGTGAGGGACAAAGCAAGGCGATGCGTCATACCAGCGGTGCAATCAGATGGTGGATAATTCATATTGCCCAGACGAGTCGGTCGACAGACTCATGCTAGAGGTATCGCGGGCGACTGGGGATTCCATTGGGGTCTGATGCTTGTGAAGAGTTACTTCAGGAGATTTATCGTTTCGGTTTGGTTGTGTATCCGGGTCGACCTAAGATGTGCGCCGATATGCGACATTATTTTGGTGACCAGGAATGATGTTCCGAGGTGTCGGAATTGTTCGAGCATGTGACATGCCAGCGCGTAAAGGCTGGGCATCGACGACCTGGAGGACTACTGCAGCCCCACCCATTCCTTGATGGAAGTGGGAACATATTGATATGGATTTCGTTAGTGGTTGCCCCGATCTCCTCGTGGTTACGATAGCATCTGGGTAGTTGTGGATAGTTTTGTTTGAGACTTAAGAGTGCCCAGTAGTGGCAGAAGAAATACTTGTCGAGTATCACGATGAGCTTCAGTATAATTAGGGAAGACTATAAATATTTGAAGGTCTCTCCACTGAAGGGTCACGAACAGTTTGGAGTCAAGAAATGACTCACTTTGAGATTTTATCGATCTTGTGAGGAGTTGCGAAGAGTCGTTAATTTAGTTTACTTATTAGATTAATTTCGGGGACGAAATTCTAATAAGTGGGGGAGACTGTAACAACCCCAAATTTTTAACTGATTTGTGTTGCACTTGTCAGAAATTATGACCCGGCTACGTGAATACTGGACAGTATTTCCAACTTCGGGAGTCGACACCGAAGTGATTTTATGATTCTTTGATTGTGTGTATTAGTATTGTAGTATTTTACGGGTTTCGAGCCGTTCGGGAGGTATTTAATTGAGTGAGGTTTCGACTAGTTAAACGGGGGAGAAAAACAAGTAAAACATACAAATAAATGAATTGTTAATTTATTTAATTAATTAGTTGGCGAGACAAGGCGAGACTACGCGAATTACGAGAGTCGGAACAAGGAAAAAAGGACCGAGGAATGTCGTTTGAACGCGGGAGTTAGTTAATTACGCAACATATGGTCTATGGAATTGGATTTGTTAAATTGACACAGTTCAATGGTGAGGAACAATGAGATTGACCTCGAGATGTGGGTGTGTTTAGGTGGAGAGTTATGCAAGTGACAACACACACACACACTTTAATGTGTAATAAAGAGAAATAAATAGAATGGTTACACACTTTAATGTGTAATAAAGAGAAATAAATAGAATGGTTACACACTTTAATGTGCAATAAAGAGAAATAAATAGAAAAGTAAAAAGACCCATAAGGGTAGTGTTTTAAAAGTGTGTAGGAATTAAGTTGGGGGTAAAAATGTCATTTGGCCTTATATATATATAAAAAAAAAAAAAAGAAAACCCTACACTATTCACCTCCTTCTCCAAACACCCACCGCCGCCACTTATCTTCTTCCTCCCTTCATCTCTCTCGTCGGTCTCCCCTCGCCAGAACCTTCACCGGAGGTCCGCTTTTTCTCTCTCTCTCTCTCCCACTCTTTCTTACGTTTTTCATCGTTTTTTTTATTTATTGTTGTTTTGGTTTCGTCGGAAAACGCCAAGCTTGGCGGCGCTATCGCGGGCCGGACTGTCTTGCACCGGGGAGGTTGTTGGGGACTAGATCTCGCCCATACTAATGTCCTACGACCCTCGGTGTGTCCGAAATCCGATTGCGTTTTAAAACATTTTATTATTTCATGTGATTGTTTTTGTGTTGTATTTTATCTTATTTTTATTCTTTCTTTTGCCGTAAAATCGCATGTTTGAAAGGATTTGCTAGTTAAACCATCTTGGTGTGGGGGTTATCACGGATCTTGCTCATGTCCTCGATGGTCTCTCGCGGTTTTGGTTCATCTAAAATACTATTAATATTGTTATTTTGACGAATTACTTGTTACGATTTTTATTAAACAATTGGACTCGTTGTAGTTTCTTAATAATGTTGCGTGGTTTCGTGTTTTGATCCTTCTTTGTTGATGACGTCGGTGTTGAGTTTTCAGTCAAAGTTTTGTCAATTTGGGTTTGATTTACCGATTGAATTGTCGAGGTTTTCGAGTCATTTAAAAGGATGGGAAAATGTGAAGGGTATCGACCTAGGATTAATTAATGCCTCGACCCATTAATTAGAGTTTCCTACCTTGTCAGGTAGCGGAAAACTTGGGAATACGCGTTAGGAACGAGAGTTTGTTTCGCGGTCGCGATAGTTCAGTAAGTACATTTGCCTTAAAAAGCATTTGTATGTTTGTAAGCCAGTAAGAAAATGCCATGTGATTCATTATCATTTATTCAGTCTTGTTATTCACTATTATTGGTATTCCATTCCATTTCTTGTTGTGTGATTCCCGGCGTAAGTGTTTTGTCCGAAAAGTACTAGGACTGCACTAGAGGGATAAAACGTGGGCACTCGTGGCCACGAGTGTGTGACCACCCTTAGTGACCGTGTGACACCGAGTCCGGGGTTCGAGTCCCTTGTCAGTCATAGCTGTGCTTTCGTTTGAGTCGATGCCCGGGAAGACCTCGCGAGGTCTTCGCCGTTATGCTATGGACTAGACCACTTATGAGCCTCTTTTGATTCCTTGGTACACACTTGACTTTCGATTGATATCTATTAGTCTGTTTATCATGCATCTTGTCTATTTAATTTCCTGTCGTTTTATTACCGCATGATATTTAGACTACTTTATTTGAATTATCATGAATTACTGTTGTTTTCTGCTGGCATTACATTCGATTTTATTCAGTTACTCACCGTCTAGTTTGTGACGGTGGGTGCAGATAGGGCGGAGAACAGCAAGGGCAAGGGACCCTGCTTAGGTGATCTATTGAGAAGCTTAGCGACTGGATTTGGAGACTACTTTGTAGGTTTCTTTATGTGTTGCTTTTATGTATATCGTTTTTATATATACATGCTTTGGGATTATTGAATTTGGTATTTTGATGAGATTGGTATTATGTATAATTACCTATCGAATTGTGCATGAATACCCGGGGTTTTCCACACTTATAGAATTCCTAATTTCCCTTTGATTGAGTTATTTCCCCTTGTTATATAATGTTTAGTCTTCCGCTGTGTAATATTGCAATAACTCTTTCATAAAGTACTAAATTGATTAAGTTGAAGGCTGACTAGGCTCTTCAGGTTGCTGAGTGATGACTCAGGGCCTGTACGGGTCTAGGCCGGGCGTACCCAATTGCATGGGGAAATTGGGGCCGTCACAGCTCTCTCCTAGGGGTGGCATGGGCAACAGTGACAAGCAAGGCCCTCGTGCACGCCTTGGGCACCATGCCAAGGCGAAGACCCACGGACCATGGTCCGGCCACCCGAGCCGGTGGGACTCGACCACGAGCCCCGGCTAGCACCCAACGTGCCCGGACACGGCCAGGCACCACGAGACGCAGTCCCTGTCCCGTAGAGAAGCATGAACCACGTCCCTTGAAATGTGGAAGACCAAGTCGAGGTAGTTGGGGAACTACCTTGGTCATGACTGGGCCATGACCAAGCCACGTCCAGGCATGACCCAAATACATGGAGCATGTGCAAACTGACCCTGTAATGGAGGCGGTTACGGAACCAGGTGGCAGCAAGGGAACAAGGCAGTTTGGCAACTGCCTTGACCACTAAGAGAGTGGTGATTTACCAGGTCTATGGATTGATGTATGCTAGACATGTGTCCCGGTTGGTTATGTAACTACCTAATGGCTAGTCTATAAAGCCAAGGGCTCGAGCTTGGGGAAGCACGAGTTCCACGATTGTAATTCCAATTGAGAGCTAGTAAACGTTTCCTTGTTGCCTATTGCTTGTTGTCCCTTTAATTTGAGTGTTGGCGTGCTGAACTAAGGTGGCCCTTAGGCACCGCAGGTTCAATCGAGAGAAAATTTTCCTAGTGAAAAACCCCTCTTTCATTGGCCCTGTGACAATTGGTATCAGAGCTTCGTTTGGAGACAATGGCGACCCGAGCAGGAAGCGATCTAGGTGAGAGGGTGTCTCACCTAGAGCACGTGATAGCAACAATGGCCACTTCGGCGGAATTGGCGGAGTCTTCAACTACGTCCCGACGTATTGAAGCCTTGGAAATGTTGGTGGCTTCCTTGGTGACTAGGGGAGAGTCACAAGAGGCCATGATTGCTATGTGGGAATCAAGGTTTGAGGAGCTTGTAGCGGATGTGCGGTCGGTGGGAGAACTTACCACCGAAACAGCCTCGACAATGGCTGTGGAGGTGAGCTTACTCAAGCGAGCTGTGGGCGGAACCTCGGAGGGTGCTGTTGCGGCAAAGCCCCGAACAAAGGTGCCGAAACCAAAGAAATTCTCTTGCAAGCGGAGAGCAAAGGAGCTCGAGAATTTCATTTGGGACATGGAGCAGTACTTTGCTACCGTTGGCACGGAGGAGAATCAGAAGGTCATTTTGACCTCCATGTACCTTGAGGGCGATGCGAAGCTTTGGTGGAGAACCAGGGTGGATGATGACGCGTGTAACGGCCCAATTTAAAATTTGCCGTTAATTATGACGTCATTGCAGATGTGGATGCTAGCGAGGACAGTTGAGGGTCCTACAGCGAGACTGGAACGCACTCGAACTAGGTATACAGTCCGTTTTGTATGCTTGATGTGGTAAATTGTGATGGAAATGTATAAATTAGCTAATTCCATTGCAATATGTATGTTAATGTAGATTATTGACGAGTGAGGAATGACCTCGGGGTGCGTGCGGACACGGGATACGAGGCACGGGGTGCCGGTAGTCGAGGAAACTAAGGTGAGCTTACCCGTAAATTTTGGGAATTTATTGAATAAAATAGGAATTGGTATGAGCTAAATCAATTGGAAATTTGTAAGTCATATAGTTGAGCTGAATAAAACAACAACAGTTGATGATCCTCGAGATGCACAAGAGGGTGTTGAGTGTCATGATTAGGTGTATAAGGTTGGAGTGACACGGGGTGATCGGGAACCCTTGGATATTCCTCGAGATTCGTGCACACACTTGATCAAATGCCAAGTATATATATACCATGTTTGACCGATCAAATGGGGAGAGTGAGAGTGAGGTTTTGAGAGAAAGCTTGAAGGAGAGAGAGATCGTTGGAGAGGAGAGGGAGAGATCATCAACCAAAGTGTGAAGAAAGTGATTTTGGCATCCAACAACGAGATCAAGAGGTGAGATTTATGACCTTCTCTCAATTCTTTCCAATTTGTAGAGGGTTTTGGGTATGTTGGTGTTGAATCCGTGGGTTGGTGTAGTGCATATATTTCTGGAGATAATTTGGTATATTTTGAGTGCTATGAAGGTGGAGAATGTGTTTTAGTGATTGGCTTTGGTGTTGATGATGATATGGAAATGGGTTTGAAAAGGGTGATTTTTATGATTCTTGGATTTCGAGTTTAAATTCGATAACTTTGTGGTTAAATGGAGTTTTTGAGGTGAATTGTGAGTCTTTGAGGTGTTGGAGTCGAATGAAGGAGTTTATGGGGTGTTTGGAATGTGAATTTTTGAACTGTAAAAATTTAGACAGAGCGCGATTAGCGCGCTAATAAGAGGACCTAGCGCGCTAATTACCCTCTGGAAAACGATGAACAGTGACTTAGATGAATTAGCGCGCTAATTCATCTTATTAGCGCACTAATAGTTCACTGGAATGTGAAAAATTGGAAAATGAGGAAATGAGTCTAACCAACATTTTAAACCTATTAATTGATGATTAACCCTCATAAATGAATTCCAGGAGTCTCGAAATAGTAATTGGAGCCGGGGGTTTAGTCGGGAATCGGACCGGGAGTACTATCGGGGATTGAAGAAATCGAGCCGGGGAAATTAACTTGGGGAACGAGGAGTGCGAATTGAGGTGTGTAGTATCCCAATTGAACTTCATTTTAAGTATTTACTGTTTGATTTATTTGATTTCTGTTCCATTTATTCTCTACTTCGTTTCATTATTGCTTTACGGTGGTTGAGTACTCTCACCTGGTGACTTTACGGTAGTTGAGGGTACTCCTACCTGGTGTCTTTACGGTGTTGAGATCACTCCCCACCTGGTGCTTATTCGTTACGGCCATAGGGTCCACTGAGTCATAGCACTTGTCTAGGCATATACCGGTGAATAGGCTACCCGGGTATGGTAGGCTTGTGTGGGTGCGCCGTGGGTCTACGCCGGCCACCTAGAGGGTTAGGGCCAACCCATTGGTGTGTTTCCGGTTGGTGCCCGGGGAGAAAACCCGAAGTATGACTTGGTCTGATTTTTATGTGCACGTACTTTGTTTCATCACTATATTTATGCATGCGATGTTCCTTTTTACAGTTGTCTGTACTTCTTTTATTCCGCATGTTTAAATTATAGTATTTTCAATTCCAGTACTTTTATTTCCGTAATTACTTGGTGAATTTCCTTGGGATTACTCACTCTGGACTCGTCATCTGTCTTTTTGTGATGGTTGAGTGCAGACCCTAGTACGAGCCGGGGAAAGGGCAAGCTTGAAGAGTACATCGGTTGACAGTTTTAGCCCCACTCGTACGTATGTTTATATTTATTCGTTTTATGTCGGGTTTTGGGCTTGAGAGAGATAGGTTGTACATTCTGATATTTTGAGAATTAGAAGAGATGTATATGATGTACATTGGATATGGTTTCCACTTAGGTATTTTGCTCATAATATACAAGATAAACCTTTATGTTGTTCATTTAGGCTTCCGCTGTTAATTTTGAGGTTATATGATATTAACTGAATCAAATTTAATAAGAATTGGTTAATGATGGATAATTGGGCGTGGGACACAACTGGTGGTGACGTGGACAGTTGTGGGCCCGCGTGGCCTCCCGTGGCGGACCAATGTGGAAATTGGGGCCGCCACAACAACGCGGCTGCAGGCAGACCAAAGATTGTGGAGTGGGAAGTGCTAAAACAGGAATTGAAGGATCAATTTCTACCCACGAACGCGGCTTGGCAAGCGCGGGAGGCGTTGCGCCAATTGAAGCAGAAGGGGACGGTTAGAGAATACGTGAAGGAATTCTCTTCCTTACTGCTTGACATTAAAAATATGTCCGAGGAGGATAAGTTGTTTAATTTCACCACTGGATTGCAAGGATGGGCGCAGTCGGAGCTACGAAGGCTAGGCGTGAAAAACTTGTCGAGTGCAATTGCAGCGGCGGATAGTCTTGTGGATTACAAGACTAGTGGTGCTTATTCGGAATCAAAAGAAAAGAAGTACAGGGAGAAGGATCGAGCTGGCGGATCCAAGAAGGAAGAGGAGCCTTCGTCAAAATTAGGTGCTAGTGCCAAAGCTTCAATGGGGAAAAATGGCTGTTTTATATGTGACGGTCTCACCGGGCAAGGGATTGCCCTAAGAAAGAGAAGCTGAATGCAGTTGTTGCGGATGAACCGGGGGTTCAGATGAATCCATTGCAGTTGCTAAACACGGTGCAAGGTGCACAAAGCTGGGACAACAGAGGACTGATGTTCGTGGAGGCTCAGATCAACAACCAAGCAGTGAAGGTGCTGATCGATTCGGGAGCCACACACTCGTTTATGGCGGAGAACTTAGCTCGAAAGCTTGGTTTGCAGCTTGCTGAGACTGCAAGCATGGTGAAGGCAGTCAATTCCGAACCAAGGAAGGCTATGGGCGTAGCCTCAGGTGTGGGCATTCGAATCCATACTTGGGAAGGCAAGGTGAATTTGATTGCTGCTCCGTTGGATGACTTCGAAATCATTGCGGGAAATGATTTCTTAATGGCTGGGAAGTTCGTTGTGATTCCATCACTTCATGGCTTGCGATCATGGATGAAAAAGGGCCATGCTTTGTTCAGCGATGCAAGGCAGGAACAATGGCAGTATACCAAGGTTGGTGGCGCTGCAAGTACGAGATCAGATGGAGAAAGGTTGCTTTGGTGGGCAGCGGTCTGGTGGACAGGCAGATGTGGAGTGTTCGATGAGGGCATCGAACATTTCGGCCGGGGGAGGTTTGTTACCACCCCAATAAGCTGGATACAAGCATGCTGGGCTGGGCAGCATGATAACTCAGCAGATGATCGAGTCTCGGTGGACTCGGGAGGTTTCGGTGAACTCCAAAGTTGGATTGGGGTTTAGTACATGGCTCGTGCCTAAGTGGGCTTGGCTTGGCACGGACAAGGCAGGCCAAGGCAAGGCCAGGCCAAGGCAAGGCCAGGCCAGGCCAAGGCAAGGCTGGGCGAGGCCAGGCCAAGGCGAGGCCAGGCCAAGGCAAGGTTGGCCAAGGCCAAGGCAAGGTTGGCCAAGGCACGGGCAAGGCCAAGGCAAGGCAAGGCAAGGCAAGGCCAGGCCAGGCCAAGGCAAGGCTGGGCGAGGCCAGGCCAGCCAAGGCCGAGGCCAAGGCAAGGCGAGGCAGGCCAAGGCAAGGTTGGCAAGGCCAAGGCAAGGTTGGCAAGGCACGGGCAAGGCAAGGCAAGGTTGGCCAAGGCAAGGCAAGGCAAGGCATGGCACGGCAAGGCCAGGCCTAGGCAAAGCAAGGCTGGGCAAGGCACGGGCAAGGCATGGCAAGGCTTGGAAAGGCTGGGCCAGGCCAGGCCAAGGCGAGACTAGACTAAGGCAAGACAAGGCAAGGCAAGGCAAGACACGGGCAAGGCCTTGGCACAACAGTTGACTTTCCTTGACTCGGGCATTGACCCTGGTCAAAGTACGCTTGGTCTCATTTTGGGATGTTTCCTATTGGAGCTGGGGAAACGGCTTAACATCTACTATAAGGGGAGGTGGGCTCTCTCCTAGGGGTGGCATGGGCAACAGTGACAAGCAAGGCCCTCGTGCACGCCTTGGGCACCATGCCAAGGCGAAGACCCACGGACCATGGTCCGGCCACCCCGAGGCGGTGGGAATCGACCACGAGCCCCAGCTAGCACCCAACGTGCCTAGACACGGCCAGGCACCACGAGACGCAGTCCCTGTCCCGTAGAGAAGCATGAACCACGTCCCTTGAAATGTGGAAGACCAAGTCGAGGTAGTTGGGGAACTACCTTGGTCATGGCCGGGCCATGACCAAGCCACGTCCGTGCATGACCCAAATACATGGAGCATGTGCAACCGACCCCGTAATGGAGGCGGTTACGGAACCAGTGGTAAAGAGGGAACAAGCGCATTTTGGCAATCGCCTTGACCACTAAGAGTGGTGATTTACCAGGTCTATGGATTGATGTATGCTAGACATGTGTCCCGGTTGGTTATGTAACTACCTAATGGCTAGTCTATAAAGCCAAGGGCTCGAGCTTGGGGAAGCATAGAGTTCCACAGCTTGTAATTCCAATTGAGAGCTAGTAAACGTTTCCTTGTTGCCTATTGCTTGTTGTCCCTTAATTTGAGTGTTGGCGTCTTTGAACTAAGGTGGCCCCCAGGCACCGCAGTTCAATCGAGAGAAAATTTTCCTAGTGAAAAACCCCTCTTTCATTGGCCCTGTTACAATTGGTATCAGAGCTTCGTTTGGAGACAATGGCGACCCGAGCAGCAAGCGATCTAGGTGAGAGGGTGTCTCACCTAGAGCACGTGATAGCAACAATGGCCACTCCGGCGGATTGGCGGAGTCTTCAACTACGTCCCGACGTATTGAAGCCTTGGAAATGTTGGTGGCTTCCTTGGTGACTAGGGGAGAGTCACAAGAGGCCATGATTGCTATGTGGGAATCAAGGTTTGAGGAGCTTGTAGCGGATGTGCGGTCGGTGGGAGAACTTACCACCGAAACAAGCCTCGACAATGGCCGTGGAGGTGAGCTTACTCAAGCGAGCGTGGGCGGAACCTCGGAGGGTCTTTGTTGCGGCAAAGCCCCGAACAAAGGTGCCGGAACCAAAGAAATTCTCTCGGCAAGCGGAGTGCAAAGGAGCTCGAGAATTTCATTTGGGACATGGAGCAGTACTTTGCTACTGTTGGCACGGAGGAGAATCAGAAGGTCATTTTGACCTCCATGTACCTTGAGGGCGATGCGAAGCTTTGGTGGAGAACCAGGGTGGATGATGATGCAGCTGCATGCAGACCAAGATTGTGGAGTGGGAAGTGCTAAAACAGGAATTGAAGGATCAATTTCTACCCACGAACGCGGCTTGGCAAGCGCGGGAGGCGTTGCGCCAATTGAAGCAGAAGGGGACGGTTAGAGAATACGTGAATGAATTCTCTTCCTTAATGCTTGACATTAAAAATATGTCCGAGGAGGATAAGTTGTTTAATTTCACCACTGGATTGCAAGGATGGGCGCAGTCGGAGCTACGAAGGCTAGGCGTGAAAAACTTGTCGAGTGCAATTGCAGCGGCGGATAGTCTTGTGGATTACAAGACTAGTGGTGCTTATTCGGAATCAAAAGAAAAGAAGTACAGGGAGAAGGATCGAGCTGGCGGATCCAAGAAGGAAGAGGAGCCTTCGTCAAAATTAAGTGCTAGTGCCAAAGCTTCAATAGGGAAAAAGGGCTGTTTTATATGTGACGGTCCTCACCGGCAAGGGATTGCCCTAAGAAAGAGAAGTTCGAATGCAAGAGTTGTTGCGGATGAACCGGGGTTCGATGAATCCATTGCGGTAGCTTGCTAAACACGGTGCAGAGCACAAAGTCGGGACATCAGTAGGACTGATGTTCGTGGAGGCTCAGATCAACAACCAAGCAGTGAAGGTGTTGATCGATTCGGGAGCCACACACTCGTTTATGGGCGGAG
This sequence comes from Stephania japonica, assembly GCA_039657345.1. Classification (NCBI taxonomy): domain Eukaryota; kingdom Viridiplantae; phylum Streptophyta; class Magnoliopsida; order Ranunculales; family Menispermaceae; genus Stephania; species Stephania japonica. The sequence continues at coordinate 12,929,144 of CM077562.1, forward strand.
AACTTAGCTCGAAAGCTTGGTTTGCAGACTTGCCGAGACCGCAAGCATGGTGAAGGCAAATACATTCGAATCAAGGAAGGCTATGGGCGTAGCTCAAAGTGTGGGCATTCGAATCCATACTTGGGAAGGCAAGGTGAATTTGATTGCTGCTCCGTTGGATGACTTCGAAATCATTGCGGGAAATGATTTCTTAATGGCTGGGAAGTTCGCTGTGATTCCATCACTTCATGGCTTGCTGATCATGGATGAAAAAGGGCCATGCTTTGTTCCACCGATGCAAGGCAGGAACAATGGCAGTATACCAAGGTTGGTGGCGCTGCAAGTACGAGATCAGATGGAGAAAGGTTGCTTTGGTGGGCAGCGGTCTGGTGGACAGGCAGATGTGGAGTGTTCGATGAGGACATTGAACATTTCGGCCGGGGGAGGTTTGTTACCACCCCAATAAGCTGGATACAAGCATGCTGGGCTGGGCAGCATGATAACTCAGCAGATGATCGAGTCTCGGTGGACTCGGGAGGTTTCGGTGAACTCCAAAGTTGGATTGGGGTTTAGTACATGGCTCGTGCCTAAGTGGGCTTGGCTTGGCACGGCAAGGCAAGGCAAGCCGGGCAAGGCCAGGCAAGGCCAAGGCGAGGCAGGCAAGGCAAGGCAAGGCAGGCAAGGCAAGGCAAGCAAGGCAAGGCCTGGGCAAGGCCAAGGCAAGGTTGGCATGGCACAGGCAAGGCAAGGCAAGGCAAGGCAAGCTAGGCAAGGCAAGGCCAAGGCAAGGGCAAGCCAGGCAAGGCCAAGGCAAGGCGGGCAAGGCCAAGGCCAAGGCAGAGGTTGGCAAGGCCGGGCAAGGCAAGGCAAGGCAAGGCAAGGCAAGGCAAGGCTGGCAAGGCATGGCAAGGCCAGGCCAAGGCAAGGCAAAGCAAGGCAAGGCAGGCAAGGCATGGGCAAGGCATGGCAAGGCTTGGCAAGGGCGGGCCAGGCCAAGCCAAGGCGAGACTAGACCAAGGCAAGGCAAAAGAGCAAGGCAAGGCAAGGCAACACGGCAAGACACGGGCAAGGCACAGCCAAGGCCAAGGCAAGGCAAGGCCTTGGCACAACATTGACTTTCCTTGACTCGGGCATTGACCCTGGTCAAAGTACGCTTGGTCTCATTTTGGGATGTTTCCTATTGGAGAGCCGGGGAAACGGCTTAACATCTACTATAAGGGGAGGTGGGCTCTCTCCTAGGGGTGGCATGGGCAACAGTGACAAGCAAGGCCCTCGTACACGCCTTGGGCACCATGCCAAGGCGAAGACCCACGGACCATGGTCCGGCCACCCCGAGCCGGTGGGACTCGACCACGAGGCCCGGCTAGCACCCAACGTGCTTGGACACGGCCAGGCACCACGAGACGCAGTCCCTGTCCCGTAGAGAAGCATGAACCACGTTCCTTGAAATGTGGAAGACCAAGTCGAGGTAGTTGGGGAACTACCTTGGTCATGGCTGGGCCATGACCAAGCCACGTCCAGGCATGACCCAAATACATGGAGCATGTGCAAACTGACCCTGTAATGGAGGCGGTTACGGAACCAGGTGGCAGCAAGGGAACAAGGCAGTTTGGCAACTGCCTTGACCACTAAGAGAGTGGTAATTTACCAGGTCTATGGATTGATGTATGCTAGACATGTGTCCCGGTTGGTTATGTAACTACCTAATGGCTAGTCTATAAAGAGAAGGGCTCTGAGCTTGGGGAAGCACAGAGTTCCACAGTTGTAATTCCAATTGAGAGCTAGTAAACGTTTCCTTGTTGCCTATTGCTTGTTGTCCCTTTAATTTGAGTGTTGGCGTGCTGAACTAAGGTTGCCCTTAGGCACCGCAGGTTCAATCGAGAGAAAATTTTCCTAGTGAAAAACCCCTCTTTCATTGGCCCTGTGACAGTAGGTTTAATTTCTTCGGTTTTTATTCAAAACCACTCAAAAGAATTAAGTCAAGTTAGCCCTAATTTAATTTTAGGATAGCCCTAATTTAATTTTAGGAAGTTAAGTCTTTAGCTAGGTGATTGATTTATAGTTTAGCCGTCAGCATCTCAATCTACAAAAATAATTTAGTTATGTTTATTTAAACAAAATTACCATTTTACACTTCGAAATTTTTTTTTTTTTTTTTTTTTTTTTTTTTTTTTTTTTTGGTAAGGCTTAGGAATAGATTGCTATTTCTCAATTTCTTTTTTTTTAATTAGAGTGGGGAGGTTGGAAAGGACCCTCATTACATCAAACATAGTTTAGGAAAAGACACGCCAACAACATCATGAATTATATTTCCTAATCCAACTGGACAGAGTTGGGTGAAGTGAGTCCCTGCCTGCTGTTGGAAAGCTTTGGCCGCCATCCAATCCGCTACACGATTGCCCTCTCGATGCACATGTCATATGTAGTACCAACGATGTCAAATGCCAGTGTTTATTAACTGGGTTCTCTTGTGATCGCAGCCGATCAGCGACAAATTTATTATCAACTTCCAATACGATCTTCGCAGTCCCATACTCCAGGCCAATTGCAAACCTGTCAAAGCACCCCAGAGCTCTGCATCATATATCGAACAAGGCCCCAGGTTTGTCATGAAACCACCCATCCATTCCCCACTTGCATTGAGTATTATGCCTCCCGCTGTTGCCCAATTACCATATATCGAACAAGACTAAATATTGAATTCTGGAACAGGTTTGGACAAAGACCTATTGCCTGAACTTAAAACTAGGCCTAGTAAACCTAGACTCGGCTCAGACTCGATTCAAATTTTAAATAGAGTTAAAATATTTTGATAAAAGAGTTAAACACTTACTACTTATTAAATAGATTAACAAACATTAATCTACTCTAATGTACTTAAAAATTAATGTATTAAAGATATCTTTGATTGAAGAATTGAAGAAAAAGTTATTTTTTATACTTGGATAATTGTGTTTTTGACATTAAATGTTTAATTACACAAATTTGGCGTTACTTTTCTAAATTACATCACATGAGATTATAATGTGTATTTTAACATTTGAAGAGCTTTTAATATAAGAAGTTAGTTATCAAGATTGCGACAAATTTTAATAATCAAATAACCGAATTTAAAGCAAAATGATTTTGGACAAGCAAGTGTTGTCCGAATTTAAAACTGAGTTGGGTCCAAATAATAATATGTTTTTTAATAGTAGGGGTTGTCGAAGATCCGAATTTTTGCCACCCTATCCTTTGGTGACTATATGCCCTACTAGTTTGTACTGATTTTGTGATTTTAAAATAAAAATAAAGAGTCCAGCTGTGACGGCCCCAAATTCTATAATCCTAGAATTGGGCACCATCCGGCCTAGACTTACGTGCACCCTCGAGCCAATTCCACTGAGTCGCGTAGGCCTAGTAAGCCTTCCTTACTCTCTACCATTTATTATGTATTTACATGTGAAGTTAATCAATTAGTGAGTTATTATCAGATAAAACGGAAGCAATTAAACTCCAAACTAATCAATGAACTTCAAAAACACTAAGTTAAGACAAATCCTAGGGTGTGGAAACCCAACAAATGTGTATATCAACCATACTAAGTCAAAGGAGAACACCAATGATATCATGCATGCCCAATATCTCTCATAACTCATAATTTCATGTTCAACAAAATGAAATAAATACATAATACAAGACATACTCAATACGCGAGAGGACACCGTCTCGTAGTCCTCGACTTTAATCGCCTAGCGCTAGTCCTTTGCCTTTGTCTGCTCGTCAGCCTGCCCACCATCACAAACTAGAAGGTGAGTACAGTGATGTAGAGAGTAAAATACTAATAGAGTCTTAACAACATTTCAAATGTCACATAAATGGCTAAACTAGTATCATGCATGGATATCACAAAGATTATAAAAGATAGCATGATAAGTGAATCGCTGAGATAATAATGATAAATGAGTGTCGAGAGCACAAAGTAAAAGAAAAGGCATTTAAGTTCACCAGGTTGCCACACTTAGTTTACAACCTGACTTCCAAGACAAATTCTGGACCTACACAAACCCAAGGCAGTCTAGAATAAGGCACTTAGCCCCAGGTCACACTTAGTTCGCATACGGGCACCGTAGCGTCACACTTAGTTCAACATATGGTCACTGCAACCCCAAACTGCAGGTTTAACCACGTCCAGAATCCGTGTACTTACATATAGACTGTGAGCACCATATTGTCCACTTAAACCCAATAGACCACTCATTAAGGAATCCCAAACAAAAAAACTAAGTCGATAAACCACCAAGGATAGATATAACTAAAGAGAATTCAACAAATCATAATCCACAAGGAAGTACTGTTCAACAAACATAATAGCTCAATTAAATGGACAGATGAAATAATGCAAGTACCTAGTAAGCATTTTCGTTGCAATTTGGTTGTATTAGCATTTTGTTCCGCATTTAATTGAAGTCTCCTTTTAAGTTTCCACAACTTATTCGTTATATTTTCGGGTTGATTTCCGGGCATTGGGTGGTATTTGGACTCGTTTAGGTACCCCGAGAAGTCTTCAATTCATTCCGAATGTCCACGAAAAATATGGGAAAAACAGGGTTTTGGGTGCCGCCGAAGCGCCGTGGGGGTTTCCCCTCCACGGCGTGGGGCAAAGGCCTCTCTGCCCCAGACGCCATGGGAGGGGTTTGGCCCTCATGACGTCTCCATGGTGCCCCCACAGCGTTGGGACAGAGACCCCTCTCTGTCCCCGGGCGCCGCCACTAAGGAATTTATCGGGGTTGTTTCCCACCCCAGCTCGCGCCGCCTTGAGCCAGTTTGGTCCATTTTTCTTCGGGAACTCAATACCATTCCAAAAACACCTTCAGCACACCTCAAAACGTCCGAAATTATCACCGAAAAAACCCAAAATTAGAATTTTTCAAAAAATCCCCAAAAAATCGTCAAAAATCAAAAATGCGACGGCCCCAAATCCCGAGGCCGCCCCGTGGCTTCCCATTTCCCCTAGCTCGTGCACCGGAAACGCCTGCCACGTCACTCGTCTGCCTTCGTACTTAGGTAGTTATCATATAAGTTGTTATAGTCAGAATTTAATAGCGGAAGAATTGTAAGTTTACCAAAATGCATTCATATTTATATATATAAGTTTACTGATCAAACCTATAGTGGAAAACCTGGCTGTACTGTGCATACAGGCGATCAACTATAAGAGTATGTATACCAGTACCAGTGTGTATCTAGTTTCCCAACCCAAAAGATAGTACAAAATATCAAAATATAGACATCACACGTACCAGCAGGCCTCGGCGTAGGCAAGTCAGATGAAATCGCCGATGATCCCCTTGCCTCTGCTAGTACTAGGATCTGCGCTCAGCCACCACAAAAAGGCAGATGGCGAGCCCAGTAAGTAAAATCCCAAGGAAAACCACCGTGCATAAATAATGGAAATAATTAACAGAGCCAATAAGTAGTGTTAAATAAACATGCGGAAGGAAGGAAAATATGCAGACAACCGCTCAAAGCTAATCGCATGTATATAAACACATTGATAGACAAAAGGGTGTGAACACAGCCACTAAGTGTGTACTAGGACCAGGAGCCCTGGTCGTGGCCCATGCCTCCGACCCTACGATTGTATCCCAGCGACATTATCCCTAGTGGGCTAATCGAACGCGTGAAATGGAGTCCAACTCGGGATGTCATCTACCGAGTTCCTAGAACACGTGCTACACACCTAGCCAGCGACCTCAATTACCCGTGGATACATAGACGGTCCCATAACCGTCCCAGTAGGAATATAAATCACAAATTTTCAAGGAAATAAAAACTCAACGGAAATAAATAAGTAAATGCAGTAGTGGTGTTCAGTTGGGTTTTACGTACCTCACGCAGCGCTCAAAATCCCAAAAATACCCCCTGTCCGATCCCCGACTATGTCCCCGACTCCAACTTCTGTCCCGAGACTCCTGAGGTCTAATCCCGGGGTTCATTGATTAGTTAGCTTTAGTTTAACATCAATTAGTTTCGATTTTCATGTTTTAATTAAGGTTCAGGGGGTCATTAGCGCGCTAGGTTGGGTATTAGCGCGCTAATTGATCTTCGTGTACTGTTCATGCACGAAGATATTCATCTTCCCCAGAGGATTAGCACGCTACTATTCATCATTAGCGCGCTAATTACTCTCTGCCCAGATTTTTCTAAAAATCCGAACTCTTCCCTAACTTGATTCAAACACTCCAAAACCAACATGCAACATCCAATATACTCCAATATCATCGATTTACCCTTAAAACATCAATTTAAACTAGAAATCCTACTCAATTCTCAGATCCAATTGTGCATGCTTAGAACAAGAATCATCCAATCATTCATTTGAGCTCAAATCCGTTTCTAATAGATCAATAGTTCTAGAAACGAACATCAAACTCACAAATCCACTACAAAGCAGTACACATTCATCACATTTTCGTTTAACCACACTAACCACAACATGCAACACTTTCCATCAAAATCCATGAAATAAACAAGGGAATTTACCTTAAATGGATGGTTTGATGCTCAAATCCAGCGCCAAATCCCCTAGCTGAGCTCCCAATTCTCTGATGTCTCTCTCAAAAATCTGGATTTGTTGACAAAATGGTGTAACTGTGTTTTGCATGCTTGATCAATCGGGGTATTTATAAGAGATTTTATAATATAGTGTGCAACACGTATCTCGAGGCTGATCAGATGATCCCTGTCCAGCCTGTGTCACCCAACTCCTAGCCACTTATCATGACACTAGTTGTCTAGTTTTGATTCATTGTCAAATCTCGAGGATCATCCAATGTGTCATACGATTATTGATTTCCAACTATAGGATTCTATTATAATCCAATTGATTTAATCCCTAACACCTATTCCAGTCATCAATAAAATTCATAAATTTGTAGATATGACCACACTAATTTTCCGACCACTCGGCACCCCGTGCCCCCTGTCCGGCACGCTTCCCGAGGCGGTCCCACACCTAGTGTACCAATTATTCATTCATTTAGCCTATAGTCACATATGAATTTCGTTGCATTTAAACCCTCAACCATACTAATATAATATTGATTGAATTTGTCTAACTCCCAACGCCCAGCCTCACAGCTACCAAACCCCGCGTTGGCATGTTCACCGAACTAAAACCCCGGCTCACAACTCACCCGACAAGTTTATTTTAATTGCACATCGGTGACAGATAATACATCATTATCAAGAAAATGAAAATATCAATAAATCACCGAAATTAGAAAAACAACAATACACAATCAATACTAGGTCCAGAACATGCCTAATCTATCCGCGGCATCCACGTGTCGTCCGAGCTGGCGTCCTAATCTGAAATAAGGATAATAACGGCGTTAATAAAATAACGGGCAGTTACAAAAAACTTCCCCAAATCGAATACCGCCTTCACAAAACTCATTTTGATCATCATGAGGATTACCAAAACGTCGAGAGTTTCAATCGAGCTCAAAATCTCGACGTGGTGTCCAAATTTCATCGTGACGAACACGAATAGGGAATGACGAGGAGATAAAGGATATTACCTCGGATCATCCCATCGCCGCCTCACCGGAGTTGTTCCAGTTACCTCCACCGCCACCTCTTTGTTTGTTTGGAGAGCAAGAGAGAGAAGAGAGAGAAGAAAGAGAAGAAAATGAGAAAGAGAAATGTGTTGACCCACTTTTATAGTATGGGGCCTCATCTTGACTCACACCCACATCTCGAGGCATATCTTATGGTCTCCTTTCACACCAGCCCAACCACTCTTGGGCACTCACTTGTGTGACTCCCCCTTGTCCTTGTCCTCTTTTTGACTACTAATTAAGTTTTCTCGGATGTTCTTGCTCCCGGCATGCATCATGACTTGCACCATCGCGCGCGAAAGAAGTTACTAACGACCCGTATAATTTCTCAAATTAATTTATTATTATATTTTATTTTTCGGTCATCACTAAGTTCATTTCCCCGACCCGTGTACTCGTAATTCTTCCGTCAATGCTCATTCATCACATTCTTCAAGGCAAACTTTACTCGCAACTCAACGTCACCGTCCTTTCAAATGGACACGAGTATACATCGATAGTACACGTCATCACACAGAAAATAATATAATTTTTTGAGTCATTATACCAGTTGTGCCCTCACTTTTGACTAAGTGCACCCTTGTAACGACCCTAAAATCTAACTCATGTCACGTGTCATTTTATGTCGTACGTGGAACTCTTGTCGTGATACATGTAAACAATTCTCGATAGTCGACACCGAGGTATGTTATTTTTTGTTGGTGTTTTGTATTATTATTTATTTACCCGAAATTAGATTCCAATGTTTCAAACGTGTGAGGCGTTTGAGTGAGAGCATTGACGTGGAGAAATGGGTTCGATTCGAGGAAATGCGATTTTCGGGAGTCGGGGCGAACTGTGGTTGGGTATTTAGTTGTTCATGGGACAAATTAAATAGAAACATTAACAAAATACAGTAAAATATAATAATTAAACATGGTACAACAAGTATGGTAAGAGAATTGGTCCATAAGAGTTTGGTATGTCATAGACAAAGTTAAGACATATGGGGTTTTGTGTGACAAAGACTAGTGTTATAGGTGTTTTATGAAAATGGACTGTTTTACTGAGGTTAATTTGGTGAAAAATCAAATTCTAAACGGGTACCGAAAGTTAAAAAAGTCAAAATAGGGACTTATGAGAATTAATAAATAAAAGAAATTAAGCTGCTGACAAGCAGCTGAGAGTTTATATATATATATATATATATATAAAAAAACAAACGATCCTTTGTTTCGATCAGAATGTTTTTGTTTCGTTGAAACAAAACCCTTCAACTCGATTTTTCGCACGCAAAGCTTCCGACGTTCGATTTTCATCCAGTTTCTCTCTGCAAAACAGTAGAGCATCGCGAGATGGTCAATTTGAACTAAGTTATCACGGTGGAAATGAGGGATTCAACCTTTAATTTGGTAAAATCTCAATTCATGGTGTTTTCCTCAATTCAATTGGAAATCTCGCGAGTTTTCAATTTCTTTCACGGGGTTTTTGTAGGAATTGGTATCAATTGTTGTGAATTGATATATTGAGTTGATTTGCATCAATTTGGGATAAATTTCAGATTGGGATATGGTTTTGGTGATTTGAAGTGATGCAACTTAGTTGATAACAGTTTTGAAGATGTTTTTGTAGTTGATATTGATTTATATTGGGATTTTGGATGAATTGAATATTGGTTTCGATTTAAATTGACTCTACTGGCTGTGGAAATAATTGAAAGTTGGTATCGAGTGGTGTTGTGGTGTTTGTTAGCGCGATTTGAGGATTTAACTGTGAAAATATTGATTTGGAGAAGTTTTGTTAGTTCAAAACAAATAAAGTTTGCATTGTCAATGGATCATATGGGAAAATTCATAATTCCTTTGTTTTTTATCCGATTTGAGTGTTCTTGGAGTCTATGGAAAGTACAAAATGTGTACTACAAGTTTCTTTTTGGTCAGTATGAAAATATTGAGGTTTTCAATGTTAAAAAGTTACCAAAGTTAGCTAGTTGAAGTTATAAATAATTATTTTTGGAACTAGCTCTTGAGTGTACTTTAGTCGCAGTTTTCACAATGTTTTGTGATTTGGTTTCACTTAGAGCTTGACCATAATATAATTGGCTATACATGGTAGTTATTGGAACATGTGAGTGCGTGTTAGCGTTGGACACAAGTAAGTAAACCAGTGAGAAATTTACAATTATTTCTTTGAGCTTTAATTTTTTTTGTTATTGCTCTGTCTGTTTCGAAACTCTATTATGATTGAATGGTCAAAGGGCAAACTCTATTGTGATTGAGTGGTCCAAGGTCAAATGAGTTAGCATGATCCTTGAGATTTGAGGGGATGCACGTTACTATTTTGCAACTTGATATTCATGAGCTGATCTTTTGGTTCCTATATACGGGGTAGGAATTACTTCACTAGATTGCTGAGGAATTCTTATTCGCGTGGATTTTAGGATGGTGTGAGTTGGCCACGTCCTAAAAGTTCGAGTTGGGATAATGAATTGTCTTGGCTCCGCAAGAGCTTAATAGATGTTTCTCCTCGACTCAAACGACTGTTTCATTAAGTCGGGACTACTTGCACATCTTTCCTTTTGATTCCTGAGACACGCATTATCGATTGTTTTTAGATTTATTTCCAGTCTTTATTTATTCATGCATTCTCTATCCTTTTCTTTCTATCAGCATGAATATTGACTGTTATTTATTGTGAAATACTGTAACATCTTGTTTGGTGTTACTTACTTGGGACTCATCATTCTTGTGTTTGAATTAGTGCAAATCCACAGTCGAGCAAAGGAAAAGCTCATCAGCTTGGTGATTTGGTTTGAGGATAACGGAGTTGTTCTATCTTTGGTCTCGACATAGGTTTGATTTTGTATTACTATAATTATATGTTTTGAAATCGGGTTTTGGGAAATGAGAGATCCTGAGCATGGATATGATGATATTCTCTCTCGGTGATATGACTTTTGGTAATGATGTATATATTTGTTAGGTTTTCACATTTCTAGGTTATCCTAACTTATGTCTTGAGGTTGTTATATTAGTTGGAGATGTTAAATGCTTCCGCTTATCTTTGAATAACTCACTAATATTAATGATCTAATTAAATTATTGTATAAATGAAAAAAGGTAAGGTAAGGCTGACTAGATTTGCGTTGACTGTGCGAGAGGGACTCGGGGTCTACGTAAGTCTAGGTCGGGTGAGGTCCAGTTTTAAGTTTGTGGAACTAGGGTGTCATAGTTGGTATCAGAACCTGAGTTTATAAAACTTGACTCTTGATTAAATCACAAACCATTAAGACATAATCAGCGGAAAGTTAGGACAATGATGGAACTTAGAGTGGAACCTTATGATCATGACTTAAGTCTTAGTTGGGAAGTGAGGAGAGTTGGGTAATTTAAAATCGAACTATGAGTATTTGATGTATTGCATATACTATTATCGATAGCTATGTCCTGATCGTGATCGTTTTCGTTGCAGATTGCGATTGTTGATTAACTCGAGACCCACGTGGAAGTTTGGGAAGATGGTCAAGTGAGGTTGATACTTGGTGGCATAGCATGGTTGCTACGAAGGGTAAGGCAAGGATTGGTTAGAGTTTAAGGAGAGGTTCAATGAGAAATACATAAGGATTGGGTAGAGTTTAAGGAGAGGTTCAATGAGAAATACATTCCTCCTGCAGTCCGAAACGTGAAGAGAACTAAGTTCTAGAATGTTAGACAAGCAGCTAGCGAGTCGGTGATGCAGTATATGGACCGATACCTGAGATTGATGGAGTATTCTAACAACATAGCAAACACCGATATTAATCAGGTGTACTATTTTGTTCATGTTTTATTGGCTTATATTGAATTTGTAGTGGTCACTACAGCTCTAAAGACTTTACAGGAGGCATATGAGTGAGCGATGGCCAGTGAGGGTTTTGTGGTATTCATGCCAAAGTTCAAGCTACACCATCATTATCAATTCAGATTGGAGGTCGTTTTGGAGTTAACAAGAGATGGAAGATACAATGACAGTGTTTTCGGGGAAGCGAGCACAACGAGTAGCATCTGTTGCATCTTCACCTTCTAGTATTGTTGTATCATCTGCTCCAGTATGTAGTTATGTTAGTACACCACAACAAACAACAACATTAAGTCCTTAGAGACAGTCGTATCAAATGACTGATAACAGATAGGTGGTGGTTCAAGGCCAGAGGTAGACCGAGGAGTAGATATGACCAGGGTCAGAGTTCTGGTCAGTCTCAAAGACAAGACCAGAATATTTCATCTAGTGCATGCTCTCGGGGGTTTGTTTTGAGTGTAGTCAAATAGGTCATTTCATTGGTTTTTGTCCACGATTGGGTAGAGGACAGTCGCAGCAGGGCGGCCAGGAAGCGGTTCATATTGTTGTTGCGCTAGATCAAACTGCTACACGTAACCTTATTGAAGGTACAGTTTATATTTGTGGTCGTTTTATGCATACCATGTTTGATTCTGGTTATACGATGTCATTTATTTCGGGTCGCATGGTTGATATATTGGGTTTGAAACCTATGAGACTAAAAGACTCTTGATCCTTAGCACTGCTGTTGGGGATAAGATTTACCCGAACTTGGTAGGTGTTGATTGTTTGATAGAAATAGGGGGTCATGTCTTACCTGCAGACTTAAGAGTCATTTTTCATATTCTCGAGTATCCAGAGCTTAGTTTTTAGGGGACTTCGACTAGTTTGCCACTTACTAAAGGCAGGATAGCTTCTAGCAATGAGTTGGAGACCTTTGAGTTGGAGACCTTTACTAGTATTTTACCTGTAGTATGTGTTTTTCTGACATATTTCCAGCGGAGCTACCAGGTTTACCACCGCCTTGAGAGATTGATTTCATTATCGATTTGGTTCTGGGTACCAAACCGATATCCATTCCACCGTACCGCATGGCTCGAAAGAGTTGGAGGAGCTGATATCACAGTTAGATGAGCTATTAGAGTTGGGATTTATTTATCCTAGTATGTCACCTTGGAGAGCGTCGATTTTATTTATGAAGAAGAAAGACGGTAGCATTCGATTATGTATCGATTATAAGACAATTAAACCGGTAACAATGAAGAACAAGTATCCACTTCCTTATATTGATGACTCGTTTGATCAATTGATAGAAGCACAGTGGTTCTCAAAGATAGATTTGAGATCTGGTTATCATCAACTGAGGATTAGAGAGAAGATAGGGAGAAAACTGCATTTTGCACTTGATAAGGGCATGACTATAAATCATTTAGACTGACTAATGTGCCAACAATGTTTATGGATTTGATGCATCGAATGTTGAGACAGTATTTGGATAAATTTGTCATAGTGTTTATTGACGATATCTTGATATATTATAAGATTCGTGAGGATCATAAGGAGCACCTCATGACGATTTTGCAAGCTACTGAGGGAGTACAGACTGTACGCCAAGTTTAGTAAATGCAAATTTTGGCTTGCAGAGGTCGGATTCTTAGGACACATTTTGAGGCTAGCGGAGTGTCAATGGACCCTACTAAGGTCAGAGTGGTTATTGATTGCCTACACCGAGATCAGTGTCAGATATCCATAGTTTCTTGGATTGGCAGGATATTATCGCATTTTGTGAAAGACTTTTTAAAGATTGCGGCTCCTATAACACAATTGATGAAGAAGGACGTGCATTTTCAGTGGAACAATGATTGTGAGCAGACGTTCTTGACTTTGAAGGAACGTTTGACTACTGCACCAGTTTTAGTGTTACCTGAGTCAGGGAAGGGCTTTAAGGTGAACATTGATGCTCTAAGGTCGTTTTAGGCTGTGTATTGATGCAGGAAGTAGGGTGATTGTTTATATGTCCAAACTAGCTGAAGGTTCATGAGAAAAATTATCCTACACATGACTTAGAGTTGGCGGTAGTGGTGTTTTCACTGAAGATTTGGCGTCATTATCTTTATAGGGAGAGATTTGTGTTGTTTACTGACCATAAGAGTTTGAAATATCTATTTACTCAAAATGACATGAATATGAGACAGAAACATTGGCTTAAATTCCTCAAAGATTATGATTTCTCTTTAAAGTATCACCTAGGGAAGGCTAATGTTGTTGTTGATGCATTAAGTCGTAAAGGGGTGAACTTGGAAACTGTTACTTGTCACATGACACACGAGTATGGGTTATTCGAGGCTATCGAGATGATTTATTCTATTGATATTCCGACCGATACCAAGGTATTGATTTGTGGGCAAATGAGGACCCAACTGTCTCTATTTAGAGTGTACTTGATGGTTAGCAGAAAGATGAACAATATCAGAAATTTCTTGGGTTTACTCAGAGTCCAGATCATCCAGATTGAGTCAGTCGACAGACTCATCCCTAAGATTTAGAGGGCGACTGTGGATTTCATCAGTGGTTGATCTACGCGATGAGATACACTTTATGATACACACCGCTTACGTTTTACGGTTCATCCGGGCAGAACCAATATGTATGCAGATGTGCGTCGTCTCTTTTGGTGGTTTGGAATGAAGATCGATGTTTCTGATTATGTTAGATGGTGCAACATTGGTCAGCGAGTTAAGGCTGAGCATCGCAGACCCAGTGGGTTACTACAACCACTTCCTATTCTTATGTAGAAATGGGAGCATATTAACATGGATTTTGTCAATGGGTTACCTCGATCTCAGTGCAAACATGATAGCATTTGGGTGATTGTGGACAGGTTGACGAAGTTTGCGCACTTTATACCAATTTCAACCAAACATCGAGTGGATAGGCTAGCGAATTTGTATGAGAAAGATATTGTACGACTGCATGGTATTCCATTATCGATTGTGTTTGATAGAGGACCACAGTTTACATCTCATTTATGACAGAGCATGCATGCACAGTTCAGTACGCGGTTGGATCTCAATACCGCCTATCATCCACAGACTGATGGACAGTAAAAGACTAATCCAAATTATTAAGGATTTGTTGAGGATTTGTGTGTTGGAGTATGGTGGATTATGGGAGGAGTATCTTCATTTGTGTGAGTTTGCTTATAATAATAGTAACCAGGTTAGTATTGGTATGGCACCATTTGAGGCATTGTATAGGAAGTCGTGCAGATTTTCATCTTATTGGGCAGAACCAGAGGATGTTGCATTGATTGGGCCTAAGATTGTAATGGATCACATAGAGAATATACGCCTGATCAAAATTGAGATTAAAAGGTGCACAGGACAGGCAAAAAAAGTATTATGATCTGTATTATGGGGAGTTAAAATATCGGGGCAAAGATTATGTATATCTAAAGGCATCTCCGATGACAGATCATAAGAGGTTTGAGATTAGAGGAAAAGTTGCGCCTAGATTTATTAGTCCATTTTGAGTTCGGAAGCGGATAGGTAGAGTTGCTTATGAGTTGGAGTTGCCACCTTAATTATTAAGGTTCCACTCAGTATTTCATGTGTCGATGCTTCGACTAGATAAGTCAAAAGGGGGCAGACGATCGATGGTGGACATGAGCAAAATAGATTTGAGGGAGGACATCGCTTATGACGAGCAACCTATCCAGATTCTGGATCGGAAGGTGAAAGTTTTGAGGAATAAGGAGGTCCCATCAGTTCTTCTCAAATGGCAGCACCACGGGGATGAGGAACTAACGTGAGAGCTCGAGTCATATATACGTGAATACTTTCCCTACCTCTTTTGAGTTTGGTAAGTCTTTCCATTAATTTCATTTTAATTTCGAGGACGGAATTCTTGTAAGTTGGGAAGACTGTAACGACCCTAAAATCTAAATCGTGTCACGTGTCATTTTAAGTCGTACGTGGACCTCTTGCCGTGAAACATGTGAACAATTTTTTGTAGTCGACACCGAGGTATGTTATTTTTTGTTGGTGTTTTGTATTATTATTTATTTACCCGAAATTAGATTTCAATGTTCCAAACATGTGAGGGCGTTTGAGTGAGAGCATTGACGTGGTGAAATAGGTTCGGCTCGAGGAAATGCGATTTTCGGGATTCAGGACGAACTGTGATCGAGTGTTTAGTTGTCCGGGGAACAAATTGAATAGAAACATGAACAAAATACAGTAAAATATAATAATTAAACGTGGTACGACAAGTATGGTAAGAGAATTGGTCTATAAGAGTTTGGTATCTCATAGATAGACTGTTTTACTGAGGATTTGGTTCAATTTGGTGAAAAATTAAATTCAAAACGGACATCGAAAGTTAAAAATCGTCAAAATAGAGATTTATGGGAATTAGTAAATAAAAAAAATTAAGCTACTGACAAACAACTGAGGACGTGACGGCCCAAATTTTGAGGCCACCCCGTGGTCAGCTACTTCCCCGCCTCAGCACCTGAAGCCTTTGGCCACGTCACCCATGTTCATCATTTATTAGTAATTTACATATTTCAATATTAAACAATTAAATTAATCAACATTTATAACAAAATAAAGTGGAAGTCTTAATATTATCAAAAGAGCATATAAAGTTTTATTATTCAGCCTATAGTGGAAATCCCGGCAGTACTGTGCATATAGGCAATCAACTATAACAGTATATATACAAGTACAGGTAGGGAATATAGTCTCCTAACCCCAAAAGATAATACAAAATATCAAAAATATAACTACAACTAAATGTACCAGTAGCCCTCAGCGTAGGTAAATTAGATGTAGTCGCCAAGAATCCCCCTTACCTCTGCTAGTACTAGGATCTGCGCTCAATCATCACAAAAGGCAGATGACGAGCCCAGTAAGTAAAATTCTAAGGAAAACCACCGTGCACATTAATTTAAGAATGTAAATGACAGAGTCAATAAATAGTGTTAAATAAATATGCGGAAAGAATGAATAATGCAAACAACTACTCAAAGCTCATCGCATGAATATAAACACACAGATATACAAATGGGTGTGAACACAGCTACTAAAGTGTGTACTTAGGACCAGGAGCTCTGATCATGGCCTACACTATCGACCCTACGACTGTGTCCTAGCAGCATTAGCCCTAGTGTGTTACATCGAACACGTGGACCGATATTCAACTCGGGATATAATCTACCGAGGCCGAGAACACACACTACACACTTAGCAAGCGACCACAACAACCCTTGGATACATAGACGAGAAAACTCAATCGTTCCAGTTGAATAGACTCACAGATTATCAAGAAGTACAGCTCAAATGAATAAACAAATAGTAAATGTAGTAGTGGTGTTCAGTTGGGTTTTACATACCTCAAACCACGCTCAAAAACTCCAAAAAATACCCCCCGGTCCGATCCCCGACTAGGCCCCGACTGAGATCTATTTCAGGTGTTTATTGGTTAATTAAGTGGGTTTGTAATCAATTAGGCTCGATTTCATGTTTTAAAAATTCAGCGCGCTAGGTTGGGTGATTAGCACGCTAATTGATCTTCGTGCACGAAGATCATCATATTCCCGAGCGTGATTAGCGCGCTAGTGTTCATCGCCTAGCGCGTTAATTACACGCTGGCCAGAATTTTCAGTAACGATTTCTGGATTTCTGGGGTTTTTCAAACACCCAACGTAATTATCAACTCAACCATACCTCAATCGCACTAATTACATCATTAAAACACAGATTTAACACGATTAAATCCCAAAACCAGTGGATCAAACATGCACGTCCAAAAACCAAATTTTATCTAAATCACTCAAATTTCTCACAAATTCGATCCAATTCAGTAGAATTCATCAACACAAATCTTCTAAACACCAAATCATTCAAAAACAGTTGTACATTCCTCAGAAAAATCCAAACTTCACTCCAAACCCAAACAGAACCCATTTTTCAGGAAAATTCAAAGCTTTTAGTGAATGGATTACCTGGATTGTGTTGTTGGATGCCTAAATCCGGTCTCCAACCTTTGAATTCACCTCTTTATCAGAAAATTCACTCTCAAGACCCTGGATTTGTATTTGATGAGAAAAGGTTTATTTGCATGTTGTCCATTAATCGGTTAATATTTATAATTGTGGTTTAAATATGACGCGCACACGCATCTCGAGGTTGATCAGACGGTTCTTGATCAGCTGGTGTTACACAAATCCTGGACACATTATCCTAACACAGATAGCCTTGTATCACTCTGTTGCGTGTCTCGAGGACAATCCTAGGTGTATTGATTTGTTTAGCTACAACTATAGGACTTATATATATTATTTTGATTCCACTTATATAACTTATCTAAGCCATTAAAAAAATTCTATAAATTTGTAAATAGGGTCACACTAACTTCCCGACTACCTGACTCCCCATGCCCCGCATTCGATACGCTTTCCGAGGCAGTCCCCCACTTAGTGTACCTAATTGGATTATATAACTTAGCCTAAGGTTACATTTAAATCCCATTAAATCAAATTCCCCATAGTCATGTTGTTATGATTTTATCTAGTCTAACTCCAACGCCCGGCCTCACAGTTACCCTACCCTCGCGTTGGCGTGTTCCACAAAACGGAACTCCGGCTCTCAAACTCGCCCGACAAGTAAATATAGATGCACACCTGTGATGCATAATACATCATAATAATAAAAATATTAATACATCACAGAACTCCAGAAAACAGCAGTACACAGTCAGTATTCTAGGTTTGGGTCATGCCTAGTCTATCCGCGGTGTCCACGTGTCGTCCGAGCTGGCGTCCTAATATGAAATAATTAAATAACAGTTTTATAATTATAACGGGCTGTTACAGAGGATTTATATATATATATAACAAATGATTCATTTGTTTCGATCAGAATGTTTTTGTTTCGTTGAAACGAAACCCTTCAACTATATTTTTTGCACATGGAGTTTCCGACGTATGATTTTCATCCAATTTCTCTCTGCAAAATAGGAGAGCATCGCAATATGGTCAGTTTGAGCTAAGTTATCGCGGTGGAAACTAGAGATTTAACTCAGAATCTGGTAAAATCTCAATTCAGGGTATTTTTCCTCAATTCAATTGGAAAATCTCGCGAGTTTTCGATTTCTTTCACGGGGTTTTCGTAGGAATTGGTATCAATTGTTGTGAATTGTTATATTGATTTGATTTACATCAATTTGGGATAAATTCCACCAGCGCGGGACATGGGTAAGTAAACCAGTAAGGAAATTTACAGTTATTTCTTTGAGCTTTAATTTATTTTTGTTATTGTTCTGTCATGTTTCAGAACTCTATTGTGATTGAGTGGTTCAAAGGCAAGTGAATCAGCATGATCCTTGAGATTTGGGGAGTTGTACATTACTATTTTGGAACATGATATTTATGAGCTGATCTTTTAATTTCCTATATACGGGGTAGGAATTACTTCACTAGATTGCTGAGGAATTCCTATTCGCGTGGATTTTAGAATGGTGTAAGTTGGCCACGTCCTAAAAGTCTGAGTTGGGATGGTGAATTGTTTTAGCTCCGCAAGAGCTTGATAAATGTTTCTCCTCGACTCAAACGACTGTTTCACTATTCACGTCTTTCCTTTTGATTCATGAACACTCATTATCGATTGCTTTCAGATTTATTTCCAGTATTTATTTATTCATGCATTCCTTATCCTTTTCTTTCTATCAGCATGAATATCGACTGTTATTTATTGTGAAATATTGTAAACATCCTGCTTGGTGTTACTTAGGACTCGTCATTCTTATGTTTGAACAAGTGCATATCCACAGTCGAGCAAAGGAAAAGCTCATCAGCTTGATGATTTGCTTTGAGGATAGCGGAATTGTTCTATCTTTGGACTCGACATAGGTTTGATTTTGTATTACTATAATTATATATTTTGAAATTGAGTTTTGAGAAATGAGAGATCCTGGGCATGGATATGATGATATTCTCTCTGGTGATATGACTTTTGGTAATGATGTATATATTTGCTGGATTTCCATATTTCTAAGTTATCCTAACTTATGTCTTGATGTTGTTATATTAGTTGGAGATGTTAAATGCTTCCGCTTATATTTGAATAACTCACTAATATTAATAATCTCATTTAAATTATTGTATAAATAGAAAAAGGTAAGGTAAGGTTGACTAGATTTGCGTTGACTGTGCGAGAGGACTCGGGGTCTACGTAAGTTTAGATCGAATGGGGTCAATTTTAGATTTGTAGAACTGGGGACATTACAACCTTGATTATACGTGGCACCCCAAATTTAAATTTCAATTTATAAGTGCACCCTACATTTTTACCAAAATACCCATTCATCCGAACCAAAGTACTCAACTCTAAACCTTAGTCGAGACATTTATTTTAGGTTCGACGACATATGACCGAGATTTATTATCTAGGCTCGATGTTGCCCAACCGAACCTCTTTGCTGAGATTTAGTTGATAATTGCCGACCTAAAGATTTAGTAGGTTTCGACCAACTTTCTAATTAAAGGTTCGACAGTAGGTGTGACTAACTCTCCAACTAAGGTTTGGTGGGCTATGATCGACTCTCCAACAAAAGATTCGACTGCAAGATTGAACCACTCTATGATGCCTACAAATCACAAGAAGAGAGTGTGAAGGGATGATGGTGCACAAAATGAGAAAAAAGTATAGTGGGTGCACTAATCATAGTGAAGGACATAAGAGTCATTTTGTAGTAGAATTGATCCTTTTTTTAAGTTTGACTTTTTTTGTGCATTAAGTAAGCTAGGGGTGCACACAGATTGGATCCGGTTCAATTAGGGTCAATTCGCAATCCAATCCAATTATTGCGGATTGAAAAATTACAATCCAATTAAATTCAAATAATTCATCAATTCAACTCAATCCAATTTGCAAAATCCAGACCGAATTGGATCAAGTTCTACGGATTAACATTTTCCTATCCAAAAATTCATGAAATTAGGTTTAATTAAATGAATCACAAGAATTATACATCTCATAAATGACAAATTTACAACATACATTCTACAAATCTATATATAACATATTTTCCACAAACATAAATAAATATGTCATCCACAAATATTCACCATAGACCCCCACAAAAGCATAAAAAAGAACACGTTGAACATACAACCTATAAAAAAAAAGGTCGAAAGACAGAATAATCCCAAACTTTCAAGTTTTTCTCAAAATAATCCCAAACTTTACTTTTGGTCTCAATTTTATCCCATTACTTTTTTTTTAGTTTAATTTGGTGTGAGGTGACACATTAAATTAATAAAGTTGTTGATTGAGGGAGAGTGTTAAATTAATAAAAGAAAAAAGCGCACATTTTGAATTTTAAAATTTATAACAAACTATGGAGAAATCAAAGAAAAACAAAGTAAAAAAGTAGATGGGATAAAATTGAGATCAAAAGCAAAGTTTAGGATTATTTTGAGAAAATTGAAAGTTTGGAATTATTTTGAAAAAAACTTGAAAGTTTGAGATTATTCTGCCTATTTACCCAAATAGTTAAGAACAAGCATAGTCTTTTAGATATTATAGTTTTGAGTTGATAGTTTGAGTTGATGCTCTTTAAGATACTATAGTACAAATGATCAAATATGTATTTGTGTTTATGTGCTAAACTGACTGGATTAGATTGGATCCACAGTTTTTTAACGTAGGATCCGTAATCCGATCTAGTCTAACTGGATTAGTGACTTTTAAATCCAGTCCAGTCCAATGGATTAAAATATTAATCTAATTAGAGATAATTAGTCTAAATTGAACCGAATCTATAAATTAGTACAATCTGTGTGCACCCGTAAAGTAAGCGGTGAGTTACACTTAACGGGGCTCTTATGTGAACTAATCTAGCTATGGCCAGATCAGATCATAACCCTAGTACCGTACGAAACATTAAATGCAACAGATTTTTCATTTTCATTTTCATTTGCCCAACTAAGTACTTGGTTTTTTTATGGAATAAATGCCAACTAAAGTATTACTGTACCATCGGTCTTTTCTTTCTCGGACACGCAACTAAATTTTCTCTAAACTCTTAAATTTGATCAACCGAAACATTTAATAATCCTGACCCAACTGACACGAACGTTGTACGTTCCCTCCCACAGACATCGGCGCACCCCCTTGTTTTTTACCGAGACACCCTCCCACTTTTTTAGACATCTTTCAATCCTAACGCAACCCTCTTGTTTTTACCGAGACACGCCTTCAATTTTTTACACTTTTTAGGGGATCCCTAATATACTTTTAGAAGTTTCTTTCACTATTTTTCCTAACAACCCAACTCTACTTAGAGTCTTTCAATCCTAACGCAACTACATCAACTAATCTAAACTTAGTATAATCCCAATTATTATAAAAGTGATCCTTCCGTTTCTTTTTTCCTTTCACTAGTTTGGAGACCACACTCAAGAGTATTATAGTCTTTTGTCACTAAAATTAATAATTTTTTTAATTATTTTTTTATGATTGAGTATGGCCTTGTGTCGAAGTGACTCAATCCTTTGATTAAGGTCTAACTAATTTTATAAAGATTAAGATGACGCCCCTGCCACTAATTCAAATATATCAGGGTAGTCTTTTGTCATTCGGACCCAAAATTTTTTAATTTCAAATACACTTTGATGATTAATGAAACAACTATAATCACTTGTAAAATTCTTATTATTACCCCTTAAATATGTATAAAAATTTAATGACCCCCTACCACTAACTCAAATATAAAAGTGGCACAGCTACCTCCAAATCAAACCCATCTCCTCAATTAAATTAGAGTATTAAAGTCTTGATCATAGCCACTTTACCACCCAATTTGAAGGCAAACTTAGTGGTTGTTTAGTGTTGCATGCATTTCACGCGTTGCCTTAATTGTTTTGCTTTATTAACCAGACCAAATCCCAGATTTTGACTCCAAAAATAACCCATTAATCAGGTCCAATCTACGTCTGCTGCCTGTGTTAAAAAATTGTGGGTCCATGACTCCTTAGTGGGTCCCTCTCTAAAGTAGTACAAATTTGATGGCGATCGGGAAGTAAAGCTGGTCTAAGATTATTTGCCCAGTTGGGCTTATGATGTCAAAGCCTAATGTTTGAGTTGATATTTGTGATATTGGTTTGAAGGGAAGATACATAGTTTTGTGAAGAAAAAAGGGAAGAAGCTTTGTGTTGGTGATTTGAGGGGTTGAAGTCTTGAAGAAGATATGGCTGGGGATGATGGTGGAGGTGCTGCAAAAGAGCTTGACCAGACACCAACATGGGCTGTGGCCACTGTTTGTGCTGTGTTCATTGTGATATCAATCATCTTGGAGAAGGTCATTCACAGAGTTGGAAAGGTAGGGGTGTGATCATTTACTGTTTTGTGAGGGACCCTTTTTTTTATTTCCTTGAAAAACTTGATGGGTTTTGGGTTTTTTGAATTTTTTTGCTCATTTGGGATATGAAAAGGGTAAGTGATTTTGGTGTTGATTGTATTGCATTCAATTTTGGGCAAATATTGAAGTTTATGTTGGTCTTTGTGGAAAGAATTGTTGTGTCAGTCTTAATTTTTGGAGATAATGTTCTTTTGGTCTCTTTGGCTGGATTTAAATTGTTGAAAATGATGGATTGAAAACATAGGCAGTGATGAATGATTGTTTCTTATATGTGTTTTGGAAGAAATTCAACTATTCTTCTTTTAGGGTCATGCTCAACTCAACTTGGTCAAGTTTGTGAATTCTAGTGTTGTTGTTTTTCTTTCTTTTCTTTTTTTTTACTCCATTGAGTTTGTGTTTTTTTACCTAATGAGGTAGTGATCAAGCATCTTTGCTTTTGATTTCAGTGGTTCATGAGTAGGCGTAAAATGGGTCTCTTTGAAGCTCTTGAAAAAGTTAAAGGAGGTAAGCATACAACTCTACCAAGTAGAAGAAAGGGAAATGGAATACCCTTTCTAATGGTTCAATAACTTAGGGAAATGCTCGACGGAAACTCCTTTGGGGCTTTCGGATTCCCTTTTAACCTGCACTATCTTGTCACTCCGTGTAGTTGGACTCATTAACCGCTAATATTGTTTATCGATTATTACATTACCTCCTTTTTTTTGTTTAGAAGTTTGCAAATTGATGAACTTTGAACTTTTCTTGTTGTCTCAGAGCTGATGGTTCTCGGTTTCATTTCCTTACTCCTCACGTTCTCTCAAACCTACATTGCTAAAATTTGTATTCCCATAAGGGCTGCACACACAATGTTGCCTTGCTCTTATAGGGAAGAGGCTCATAATCATCACGAGGACAGTAGTTCTGAGGAACACCATAGGAGGCTTTTGTGGAATGAGCGTCGATTCTTGGCTGGTGGTTCAAGTCCTCCTGAATGTGCCGCAGTAAGTTTAAATCTGCCTTTTTTCCCTGTTTCTCTGGTAATTATATTGGGGGAAGTTAGTGGCCTTACTATCGTAACGGCTTTTGTCAACTTGGCAATCATAAGAAACCATAACTGAATTTTGCAGGGACATGAACAACTGATATCAGCAAATGGGTTGCATCAACTGCATATATTCATCTTCTTCTTGGCAATCTCTCATGTAGTATATAGTGCTGCAACAATGATGCTTGGAAGACTAAAGGTTGGTAAACATTGGTGATGCTTCTTTGCTGTCCTCATGAAGTTCAGTTTCTTGTTATATTAGTGAGAAACTATCCAAGGATAAGGACATTTAACGACTTTGGACTTCTATGTATCCATTAATTTGCTGTCACGGCAGTTGGTCGATGTTTTACTTTTCAGTATCCATCTCATGATTGGTCTTGTCTGAAAGTTACACCTTGTTTATGCTTCAGACTTCACTGGATTAAATGATGCCCGCTCCAGTTCTTCTGGCATTTTAGGAAACTTAGAAATAAATGGAAACCTATCCAGATTATATTATCCACGCCTTAAGTCATACGTTTCAGCTGTCGTCCGTCCATTCATTGAATTCTTTGTGCAGATACGTGGATGGAAAGAGTGGGAGAGGGAGACTCGAACACAAGACTATGAATTTTCTAATGGTATTTTGTTTCGTAGCAAACTGTCTTGTCAATGATGTCAGTTTCTAGCATTACTAATATGTCAATTTATGTGAAAATTATTCAGTTGCATTTTCTATTAGTCTAAAATGCTGCAGAATTATGGATGCAGATACTTCCAGATTCCGGCTTACTCATGAGACATCTTTTGTGAGAGGTCACAACAGCGTCTGGGCTAGAATTCCAGTTCTGGTCTATGTTGTAAGGAGCTACTGAGATTTGAATTTTTGCTTTATTTATTTTATCTTATTGGTATGGAACATGATACTTTGGAAAAAAAAGTGTGTGAAATGAGTTAAAACTGTAAGCAGAACTATAATATCTCTATCACAATAAATAACTCTAGTTTTTGTGCTTCAAACTAACACTATAGCTATTATACTACTATGACGAACCATCTAATAAAAAAAATCCATATTTTCAATGTCCTTGCTTAAAATCCTGAATAATCACGTCTGGAGGGTAGTTAGCTGACAGGGTTTCCTTCCGAACGTCATAAGACTCAGCAGCATTTCCTTCTTGTTTACATGTGAAATACTTGATCTTAATGTACTTCATATTGTTTCAATGCCTTGTGAAATGTCCAAGTTATGCTAAACCAAACAACAAATGTCCAAGTTATGGCAGTTATATGGTTTGCTATAAGTAAACTTAGTAAAGTAAACAAGGGTATAGAATTATAATGTCCAATGGCTGCTTGGAAATTGACTATTCCTCATTTAATTTTCTGCAGTTTGTGAGTAGCTGAAACATGTGTTTGTTTTTCAAATATGTAAGCCAAAGTAGGAGAAATGTTGTTTCTCCCTGTTATTGTATAGCTATTTTCAGTTATAGAAAAATTCACTTTGCTTTCTATATAAATATAACTTTTATTTATAAATGATTTCCATTTCTTGCAGTATTGCTTCTTTCGGCAATTCTTCAGGTCTGTAACTAAGGCTGACTATCTGACCATGCGTCATGGTTTTATCGTTGTAAGTTCTTTGGTTGATATATTTTCTTGCAAGGATTGCTTCATTACTTGATTTATTGATTATATTTCTCTTTTAGGTTCATATGGCTCCTGGAAGCAAGTTTGATTTTCAGAAATATATCAAGAGATCATTAGAAGATGACTTCAAGGTTGTAGTAGGAGTCAGGTAATGGGTTTCATTCCGAAAATGTTTCTTCAATTATGGAAAATGATATTGGAGCAGAAAACTATTTGATCCTTGTTTTTCTCATTCTTATCTTGTGCATGACATTTTCAGTCCTTTGTTATGGGGAACTGTTGTGCTCTACTTGCTTCTTAACGTTCACGGTGACTAATCTCGTCATTTTTTGACACTCAATTTCAAGTTTTATTCAACTGCCTTAGAGGTAAAAATTAATATTTGTGTTGTTTGATCTTTCAGGTTGGCAGGCAATGTTTTGGGCATCATTGATTCCCCTAATTGTATGTAGTCTTTCTTCTAGAATGCTTGACTTTCCATAGTTTTCACTGAAATAAATGCAGAATGTGACCCTCAATTTTTTTCAGGTCATCTTAGCTGTTGGAACAAAGCTTCAACGTATTATGATGAAAATGGCTCTTGAGATCCAAGAAAGACATGCAGTGGTCCAAGGGATTCCTATTGTGCAAGTCAGCGACAAATACTTTTGGTTTAGTCGGCCTACACTTGTTCTCTATTTGATCCATTTCTCACTTTTTCAGGTGTTCGATCTTTCTTTGTCTTATAGCTAACAAGGTTTTAGTGAAATTTAGCTACTAGTAGCATCAAATCTCTACCATATTTGTGAAGGTATACTACCCTTGGTAATTTTCCAGTATTTGAAACCTATCTTTAATATGTTCAAACTCTGTTTCTTGATCTTCTGCCAACAGATTTTTTTTTTTTTTTTTTTTTTTTTTTTTTTTTCTGATTTTCCAATAAAAGCTTTGCATGGATGGATGAATTAATTTCAACTGATATCCTTTCACCAGCATTATATGTGTAATTTTGTTAGTCAGCTCCTACTTCAGTTTTCAACTGAATGCTTTTAACCAGGGATTTAACTTGGTGTATTTTGAATTTTCAATGGGTAAATAACCAACCTGATGGAGGATTTTCTTTATTGATCTGAGAAAATATTTGCATGATGAATAGAGTTCAAAACTGCTGACTTTTGCTGGTAAAAGTTGCACCTATTCGACCGAACTGTCGATATAGTAGTAAATTTTGATATCACTATTCTTCTCGTTTTTACTCTATTTACTACCAACCAAGTGCTAGCTCCAATAGTCTGGTATGTGGTCACCTATACATAAGGATGAGGGTTCAAGTTTCCCAATGTTCAAGTTTGAGGAGTGGAGGGTTTGTTTCTTATAAAAATAAATAAATAAAATTTACTCTTATTTATTTTACGTTGAACTATGTTTTGGGATATACTCATTTTGTCGTCATTTCCCTGTGCAGAATGCATTCCAAATAACATATTTCTTATGGATATGGGTAATAATCGATTCTTTACTGCGTTTATATTATGGATTTTCTTACATCTTCCTATAAAGTTATTCCTCAATTTAAAATTTGGCTTTCATTTTTTTTTCATGCAGTATGAATTTAAGCTGAAATCATGCTTTCACGAAAATCTCAAGCTCGTGATTATAAGGGTTGTTCTTGGGTGAGTCTTCTATTCTTTGATTCTCTTCTACTTGAGGTCTTAGCTCCCAAACCATGTACTTTTTTATCATTATTATTTTATTTTATTTTTGTTTTGGTAAGACTCTTTGATAGCAAGAACTTAGTTGGCGACGTCTATGTCGAAACTTTTAGTGCTTTACATCTGCTTATTTACTCATTTGTAAAGCGATCCATGGTAGGAAAATACCATTTATCGTATTATTGTAGAGTAAATTTTACAGTTTTATGTCTTATAGTAGATGTTGCATATGGAAATTAAGCTTATAAGCACAACTGATGTAAGTTTGGAATGAAAATTAGTTCATTTTCTAGCGAGGAAGTCTCTTCCAGAGAGACCGAAAGGTTATTAGTAGCCTTGAACTTTTCTTGACACATATCTATTTGGTTGTGATCTTTCAGGGTAGCAGCCCTAGTATTGTGCAGTTACATTACTCTCCCACTTTATGCGCTCGTCACTCAGGTATGGTCATTCTGCAATATCTGGCAATGATACCGATTTCAATTTTGAGTCTCTATGTTCAATTCTACTGGATCGTTAACTTTGTCTTGTGAAAAAGCAATTGTAATGCTTTGGTGCGTTATCAAATCTTTCAAACACGTCTCTCTAGATTGAAGAGATGCCAAATGATTTTCGTTGCTGTATGCGCAGATGGGATCGACAATGAAGAAATCCATCTTTGATGAACAAACATCAAAGGCTCTCAGGAAATGGCGCCAGGCAGCTAGGAAGAAGACGAAAGAGGGAAGATCTCCCAGGAGCAGCAATGCTTCACCAATGCAGTCCCCCTTACATACGCTTCACCGTTTCATGACTACTGGGCATTCTATGCACTCATCTACCATCAGTAGAAGGCGCTCAGACCATGATTTATCAGACTTGGAAACTGATGAAGCCAACTTGATCCTTCACATGGAAGAAAGCGACATGGAATCTAGCCCACCTCCAGCACATCAGGAAGTGCATGCACTGCATTCCGATGAAGAAGACTTCTCCTTTGTAAAGCCTACAAATCCACTACATTAAAGATTATTGTGCGGTGACAACAATGTGGAAGTTGAGCAGGATATTGAGCAGGACATATTTGAACCTTGGCTGATGAGCATGGAGTTTCAACTTGTCCATCAATGTATTTGGAAGCTTGTTGTATGTAATGTGGAAATCTTGCTACTTAGTATAGAAGGATAGTTTTGGTTCGGTATTCTTTGAAGCTGTAACTTAATATTCTGCTGTGTTGTATTCATAAAATGAGTATTTGTTAGGATTCTTTT
Source organism: Stephania japonica (assembly GCA_039657345.1). Taxonomy (NCBI): domain Eukaryota; kingdom Viridiplantae; phylum Streptophyta; class Magnoliopsida; order Ranunculales; family Menispermaceae; genus Stephania; species Stephania japonica. The sequence continues at coordinate 12,957,546 of CM077562.1, forward strand.
CTGTCCAAGCACTTGTCTAAGGTACTCAAAAAAGGGTCGCGTTCATTGTAAATGAAAAGAAGTAATAAGATGAAAGGCTGCATACTTGCAGCTAATCGTTTGTAATTGGACGAGTTTGTGAGTTTGCTATTTGAAGAATTTTTTTTTTCATGTCCGCATGTGCAAACCTTTTTCAATCTCTCCTTAAGAGTAATAAGACATACATCTTTAAGCAACCACCTCCAAACCATAAAACCCATTTTTGTCTTTTTGATTTTCTTTGCGATTCTCATATTTGAACCACTGTCGATCTTCTTTTTTTCTGCGGTGGTTCCAATAACAACATTTATTGCATTATTTTTTTAATAAAACGTAGATCTATTTAGATTTGAGAGTTTCAACTATGCAATAGTTATCAGATCCATAATTGACACCACTTGCTCCTCCTCCATGCACGCATCTATCATCATTCTCAAGTTCATCTCCACTTCTATTACTCATGCATGGATATGTGCTTCCGTTGTTGGTTTGATAGTTTTTATAAAGTTATCTTTTTCAATAAGTATTTATCTTCCAATGTTGAAAGTTTGTGTTTGTCTTCTCTTATTGGAAGTCTTTATATTTCTTCCCTTGTTGGAAGTTTTATTTTTTATTGTGGTCTTAGTATTTCTCTATATTGTTGTGTTCCAAATGTTTGTTAAAAGTACAATCACTTATTTTCATACTTTTCCATTGTTACAGTCATAGTTTTTCAAAATCAACTCTATGGCAGTTGAATGTGCTTTTATCATGATAATTGATTTATGTCTCCCTGTTCTATTGAATTTATATTTTATTTTATTTTTTTGAAGCCTAAAAAGACACATTCATCGTTCCTAACCCAATTGGGTAAGTCAACCTATTATAATATTTCAACGAGTGAAATGTAATAGATATTACATTGCATACGAAAGCCCGAAACTGCCTATTATAAAAATAAGGATAACTACCCCACAAAAGGAAAGAACTACCCCCATAACATAAAGGGGGATGCCTACTGTAACGGCCCGAGGTTAATTCGCCGTTATTAATGACATGTTTGCAGATGTGGCGGACAGCTCAAATGTTCGTGGGACCCGCTGATAGGTCAGGGCGCTCCTGGAGTTAGGTAAATAGTAAATTTCTGTGTTGTGATTTACTTTGTGATGTTTATTAGTAATTAGGTTATCGACATTGCGATGTGTGTTACTTATTGTATAATTGATGCGTGAGGTTGTGTGATGAACATTCGCTCCGAATAGCGTGTAAACGTGAGAACTGGGTAGTGAATGATAGTGCACTAGTTCGGGGAATTGAATACACAATATAAATTCATTAAATAATTAATTAACTAACGTCGTATACGCGTTAGTGATACGAGAGTAGGGGGGACGCGAGGTTACACGCGGAGCCGGGTATTGGAACGCCCGGGGACGAATGGTTGTAGCTGTTGGTGGGATTTCCAAAAACTTGGTGCGAAATAGAAGAAAAACTTGATGCAATTGATCGAGGTTTGAGTTATACTCAATGTCCTTAAGACTATTTTGCCCCGCTATGGTGCTCACGGTCTAATGACGATAGTCTCCCAAGATACAATGATCATACTAGTGATTTGTAGCTCTCCGAATCATTAGTCTACGAACCAATCTATGATTCAATACTCTCTCTGACTTAAAAAACATGTAAAATAGAGAAAGACATTTTGATTTGATCTATTTGACTTTTTCTTCTAATTATATATATATATATATATATGTATATATATATATATATTTTAAAACAATCCATCAAGTGATATATATATATATATATATATATATATATATTTTAAAACAATCCATCAAGTGAATATATATAGACTTTTATGTGTCTATTAAAAAAAGACACACCTCTTGGCGAATAGATACACCTTTATTATGTCTCTACATAATAGTACACACCTTTTCACATAATTCTCATTCAAATTATAAACAATTAAATAATATAATTAATTGTTCCAACAATAGCTAGAGGAATAAGATCAAGGAACAAGTGTGGGTTGGTTTTGCCACAATTAGTGAACTTTTTGACTCCATCCCAACCATCGAATAAGGTCTTGAGATGAGCAAACACAATAGATGGGAATTTATATATATATATATGTTGATTTTTCCAACATTTCTATTACCTTTTCTCTCTCTTCATGGGTTGGAAAAAAATTGATGGAGCTTGTGGGGGTTTTGTGAGGTTGGATTAGTGATTTGGAGCTCAAGAACTCGAGGAAAACGAAAACAAAGATTAGATATTCGATCCACATCTCTTTCTTTACGTTTTGACGTAATTTTCTTAGGTGTTCACGTAGATTTCGGGAGTCGATTTGGGCACACTGATTTTGGGTAGTGTTGCTATGTTTTTAAGTGTGGTTTTTTGTGGAAGAGTTGAGGTTGATATGAAATTTTGGGATAAAACTAGGTTTTGAATGATTTTTGTCGACGTTTTGGTTTTGAATGAGTTTTGTCGAAGGGTTTCGATGAGAAACGGTTTATTAATGTTTTTATGCCATGTTTGGAAGAACACGGACCTCGACGACGAGCCAAGGGTGGTTTGAAAATCCCAAAAACCACCATTGGCCAAGACTCCGCGAGGGGCATCGTGGAGAGTTAATGGTCACGGCGTCACCCACGTATGTCTTAGCTAGTGACCCAGGAGCTCACGCCGTGGACAAATCATGAAGAACAAAAACTCGACGACGTCAGTGGCAGTGTCTTGGGTAGAGACGAAATGTAAGGAAATGGGAAAAAACGTTGTAAAGACGTCGTACAGGATTGAACGTGGCGGCGTCTGGGGCAATTTTGGAACTAAAATTTTTAAAATAAATTTACCAATTGGGGTTTGACTTATGGACCTATATGGTCTATTTTAGGTGTTCAAATGATGAATTGATCGATGATTTGTATATTTAATTGGGATTTCTAAGGTTTAGGAAGTTATTAAATTTATCGGGAATAAATGGTTTTAAGTGGAATTGCGGAGATTGGACACGCATTGTGAGCGTGATTTGGTGACATTTGGGGTTAATTGGAGTGCAGTTTGAGGTGTGTAGTATCCCAACTAAAATTACTTGAGGTGTGTAGTATCCGTTCCATTCTAGTGTGTACGTCCACTATACCATAGCACGTGTGTCAGGGAAACTCGATGAATAGTTCGACTCGGGAATCGTGTTAGGACACATGTGGGGGCGTCGTAGGTACCACGCTGACCACTTAGCGGATCCAGATACTGGCCCTGCTTGAGTCGGACTCGCCGACAATATTCTATGGAAAAGTTCAAATTATGGTGGTAGTCTAACCATAGTGGCTAGGAACAAACTTTGAGTTTTCCCTATTATCTATTATGCGATGAGCTTTGTTGTCTGTATTTATTTTCGCATGTTTATTTAATATCTTTATTTAAATTCCAGTATTTACTTTCAGTATAGCTCACTTAATTTCCTTGGGAATACTCACTCTGGACTTGTCATCTGTCTTTTGTGATGGCTTGAGTGCAGATCCTAGTATGAGTATGGGTAAAGGCAAGCTTTCAGAGTACTGCTGATCAGGGACAGATTGCCTGACTCATACGTTTATATTATCTATATTTTGTTTTCATTTTGGGATTGGGATTAGTGAGATACCTTGTATATATTGATATTCTATAACTTCAAAGGTATTTATGGTTATATATGGGTTTTTCGCACTAGGTCTATGGTTTATATCACACATTTATAGTATAATTATCTGAGTAAATGTGTTAATAAGGCTTCCGCTGTGTTAAATTGATGATTTTATGATGACTTAACATATGATTTGATTTCAATACAACTAAATCAGTAAATTGATAGTTTACAAGGTTCAAAAAGATAAAATGGAGGATATAATCCAATGTAGAGAACAACTATCGTTGGTAAGACTGACTGTGGGTCCGCATTGGCCCCCATGGCAGTCTATTTGAAAAATGAAGCGTTATATTTACCTCAATTTGGTGAAACATTCGCATGAGGAGACAAAACCTAAATTAAACATAAATTAAATCTAGAACAAAACAAAAATTAAATTCTAACGGAAGAAGAATTATATAAAGAAAGAGACCACCCAAAGCACTTTGTCAGAATAGATTGTTAATTGTCTCGAGAACGAAACCAACACAACGTTATTGTCTTTGTGCGCTTTAACTTGCTACTCACAATCATCGTTGCCCACACGTACTGCCAAGGGCTGTCAACAACCTCTAAATACCTCATAAAATCCCAAAATCTCTTGTCTTTATCATTGCCCGATCTCACCTTCTTCCACCATTACTACACCATCTGTCTTTATCTCATTGAAAAGCCATAGATCTAAGAAGATATCTTTAGATCTAAGAAACAAGGAGAAAAGAGAAAGAATAGACAACACGAACAGACAAAGAAAATCGAATTGTGACATCCCCAAATTTATATCAAGGAATGTCCGGCCTGAAACCCTAATTAAGCCCCGGTAAACCAGATCGGACCTAATTAGAGCCAGCAGCCTTACAACATTTCCTGACAACAACTTGTATATCTTTATATTCATTAACCGAATAAAATAAACGAAAACCAACGCAGCGAAAAATTTAATACTTTTTCGATAAAATATAAAATATGCAATACCGGTATGAACATCGGTATTGAGCTCGTATTCCCACCCATTTAATTACAAATCATAATGCAATACAATATATATAATAGGAAACTCACTGCACCGTAGAGAAGATACTAAACTCCTAGTCTTCTCCTTTCCTGAGTTCCAAGTTCTAGCGTACATTCATACCTGAAAATGTTAAGGTGGGTGAGCTCCTACATGCTCAGTAAGTGACTCTCATACCAACCATTAACTACCAATTAATATCAAGGCAATGTATAACAACATGAATCAAATGCATATCTACAGGAGCATATGAATCAATATAAACAATATATATAACAGATGCAAGTTCTTTGGTTCATTGCAATGTACCTGTGATTTGCATTTCACATTTCCGTATTTGCATTGAGTCGCCTCCTCACATATCCAAGAACCAATCACTGGGCATCTAACCAGTTCTTGTCAATGTGCCGCCAACTCATAAAACACCGAGTCGCACTTACTCATCATCACTAAACCAATCACTGCTCATCTAATTGGTTTATGACTAATGAGCTGCTAAACTCAACTGGAAATCATTGATCGGAATAATTCCCAAGCAACTGGGGCGCAGTGATGGTTAGCAATTCCACCACAGTTCCCAAACCCCATGCCGATCTGTCCCGTCAAACCACTTTCCGAATCCATTTTTCATTTCAAAACATTTTTTGTAAAACCATCATCAAATCACGGTACATTGCCCCATTCCCAGTCCAGTACACTACATGCTCTAATAATACTATTTTACATTGCATAATTGATAAAAGTTACGAGTCCCACTTACCTGTCCTGAGCTTTCTATGTTTTACCGACTTGTCCAACTCCTGGAGTCCTCAAACCTTTCCACATAGGTTCATTACCTAAAATAGACCAATTATCATCAACTTAAGTCTCATACTCATTTACTAACATTTCTAAACTGGTCCCATTCGAATTCGGAATATCGGGACCTAATTTCTAACCTATTTTGACCATTTCACGCTTTTTGAGGTAAAACCCCCGGTGTAAAGTCTCCTCTGACTTTCAAACTTCTCATTTTCCATAGAAATCCCTCAATTTCTATTTGTTTGGTCAAAATACTATTTTTCCATATTTTTTCCTATTTTTCTGAATTTTCTTTTCCATTTTCTCTCCTTTCTTTCTTTTTTTTTATTTAATTGCCCCTGAACCGGGCCGAACCGGGTTCGGCTCAACCGAGCCGAACCGGTCCGGTTCAGGGGTCATCCCCTTCCTCACGAACAGAGCAGCGCCTCTGCTTCTATTTTTTTTTTCTTCTTCGATTCATCGTTGGGGTTGGCTCTCAACCCCAACCCCAACCCGAACTGGCAAGGGAGACTACTCCCTTGCCTTCCCCACTCTCGGCTTCCTGGTTCAGTTTCAACTCTCGGCCATGGCTCCGCCATGGCCGAGCTCATCACTACACCATACACAACAACAACACACATCATTAAACTCACCTCGAGCTTCCCTCGACTCCATGATCACGCGACCAATGATCTCGCCTCCGCGTCCTAGCTCTCTCCTTCCTCCTCCTCACTGCTCGATCTTGGCTCCTCTCTGCTCATCTTCTTCTTCGATTTCACATTAAAAAGAAGAAGCGCGTTTTTTGGCTGGGAAATACCCAAAATACCCCTCTCATTTTATCCCTTCCTTTGCAACTTCCATACCCTTAACGGTAATTTTACATTTTTCCAATATATTATATATATTTATATATACTAATTTATATATAAATATATATATTTATCGATACATTGCGCCTCAAATTCGGTTCGCACGCCAACGAGAACATCTCGGGCGTGCGCACCACCGTATGTCCGACGCGTGTCACTCGTGACCCCGCGTATCACTCTGCGTCCGACAAATTATCATTATTTTATTATTTTCCATTTGATATATATTTATATATATCCATAATATATATAAATATATATTTATGCCTATAATTACGCCTATAATTACGTAATTTCCACCGCCGAGCACACTCGAGCGTCAACGCTATCTCGCGTCTCATGTGTGTCCACATGACCCACACATGGTATTAGGCATTTCCTCGTTAGTCCGATTATTCACATATATGTACTAATACACACAAAACAAACACAATACATCACGCAGTCCCACACACACGTTAGTCGTGACAAATCGGGCTTAACCACGAACCTAACTCTGATTAATTTGGATTCGGATTACTGTTAATCCCGTGCTTAAAATAACGGGTCGTTACACGAATAAACAAAAGCAATTGAAGCATTATTTTATTGAGAGGATGGTTGCACTTAGATGCCGCTACTATTGAGAAAGGTCGGCCGACGACTGAACAAAGAGTGGAGAATGGGAGAAAACTAGGTTTATGGTTTTTGTGAACTCGTTTTTGAATGTTATAAACTCTATTGAATTTATATTGAACCATCATAATTAATGGAATTTCTATTTTACTAAAAAAAAGAGAGTAATAAGACATAAATATAGAGAAATTAAAGAATCGTCATGTGGATATCACAATAAGAATCCGCAACTTTTCCTTTTTAATTTGGGTTTGTGACGAGATTTTTCCTTTTTTTTCCCTATTTTTTCTATTTTCTTGTGAATGCCCTCCCAACTTTTTTTTTTTTTTTTTGACTTCAGTGGGAATCGAACGATCTCCCAATGTCTTGAATTTTGGCAAATGATGACTTTACCATCCTACCTGAGAGGCTTTGACGAATGTCCTCCCAACTTAGTTTACTCTATTCATAAGACTTGAAACTGAGGTCCGAGAACCAAGTCTCTTACCACTCGAACCAACTAATTATAAGTAATAAGTAGACCTGTTCACTAGGCAAGCTCGGACCGGGCCTAGTTCATGCCTAGGCCTGCCCAAGCCCTTGCCTAGGCTCGCCCATGTTAGGAATATTTGACTAATTTTTTTTATATTTTTAATAAAAAAAAATATGTTTAATAGTAATATTTAAAAATGAATATAAAATAGTAGTTGGCCTAGGGATATAAATTGTACCATATTAACCTTGATGTTTAAGGTTCAAACCACACTTTGGGCTTGTATATGCATACTCAAGCCGATCCAAACAAAGTGGGCTTGGGCCGCCGGTGAGTACGCAAGCCCGTAAACTTGTCCAGTGATAAGTAACAACAAATAAACATCTATCTCAAGATTCTCAACACATGAGCTTGCACTTTTTCTTGAGAAAAAATTTAGGTTGCACTTTTGTGAATGGATAGCAAGATCTTCTAACATGACCAAGTTAAAGCCCAAGTCCAGATTAGAACAGGCCAGGCTTAAGCCCAGCCCAGAAACTGAGACTAGAGAACCACTCAGATAGATAACGTTCCGACCTTCACAATCACTTCAACGGTCATTAATGGCGTCAATGCAGAGCTTCGACACAACACTCTCCTCTCTCGAAATTCTCCATTGTTGCTCATCAATCCAAAAACCCCACCAAAACCCACATCAGAAACCCCAAATCGCTCTCCCAAAACCCATCATTTCGCGAAGATCAGCTATTCTGATTTCAATTTTGCCTCTCAATCTCACCACTCTGTCCCCTGCTTCACAGGCCAGAGAAAGGAGGAGCAGAGTAGCAGTCCCTCTTGAAGATTACACCACCACATGTTAGTTCACTCTCCTCAACTAAACAATGACTTTGTTTGATTTCTTGGGTCTTCTTAGGCTTACATCTCAATTTATGAATGCTCAAATTGTTTGGATTTCTTGTGTTGTTTGATTTGCCTACATGTAGAGAGCATGTTAGAAGAGGTGTTGAGAAGTTTTGAATGGTATTAAGCGTTTTGGGGATGAAATTCAGATGGGGTTTTGAGATTGTTAGTTGAGGTTGTGAATTCTAAAGGGTTTATTATGATTGTTTGAATTTGAGTATCAGATAAGGTGACACACTTTTTGAATATTATAGTTTGTTTTTGAGGGATAAGATTCTGTCCCTCTATTTGTTTGAGTAAATGATGATGAGGAGTCTCCCATATTGGAAATTTAGGTTCTGTTTGGTTCAAGTTATAAATGCCGGTTTTTGATTTGAAGTCTTTCAAAAGGGAAAAAACATGGAATGCATATATGGATGAAATGCATCCTCTTATGTAGAACATTATATGCGCTACATGGCCAATCCCAAGTTTAGGTAAAGGAGGAGGGCCCCCATGTCCATTTTCCATGCCTAGAAAATGGGAGAGAGTTGTGATATATTGATAGCCAGCATAAAACTTTTGTCACTCTTTATAACATGGTTGCATATATGGTCGAAAAGAGCCTGAAAATCCTCTTTCTCTTGGTTGTTTTTGAGATACTTGTAAAATTAAATCTTGGAAAGTGAAATCTCACTGTTTTCTTAGTTTTTTTCTTTTTAAGAAGTTCTACTTATAGGAACTGGGGAAATTGTTTTTGGATTGTATGCTGAGCACAACCTTAACTATTGGCAATGCTCGCTATTTCTTGAGTCATTTTGATTATCAGTGTGTAGCTTTTTAGTTACTTTGTTGGATGGATTAAGTAGTATAGGTACTAAAATATCTGCAGTTGACATTGATTGTGATTTGAATGAGAGGATTAAGCATGCCATACACTGCACTTGTCATGGTAGATCTTTTAGAAACCGAGATAGGTTTCTATCCTTAGCACCAAGTCTCTGTGTCCTATATTGTAAATTTGGTGAGGTATTGAGCATTTGTTGGAGATGTTGGTCAGTTTGATGATGTGCTTATTACAATCTTGATTCTCTTGTATGATTGTTATTCTTTCAATTACACTTAAGACGAAGAAGGTTCAAATCTATAGTACTGAAATAAAGCACTTCAAGATTATTCTATTGCCAATAATGAATAAGTTGTTCAACCTTAGAAAGTTAGAATATAATCATGTGTGGCTGTGGAAAGTTGTACATTTGATATAAGGCACAATGAGGCGTCTGTGTATGATGTAACTAAGGCACCCGAAATCAACTATCCGCACAATTGATTGATTATCACCTTTAACCATTTCTATAATAATGGAAAATTTCCCTGTCTATTAACATAAAGATGTGCGCTTTGACTATACATTACAAAACCAAAGCCAAGATAAGAACGGAGTCAAAATGTTAGGTCAAGCTAATGGATCCAAGAAAAGAAGTTGAAGTGGAAACTAATCTCATAAAAACAATGTCCCATCATGGTGTGAAAGGACAATTAAATTTCATACCACTAAGGATTTGATCTATTGAGCCTCATGATAGAGCTAAGGGCACTAGAAGTGATCGGCAGCAAAGAAGATTTTCATTGCTAAGTTCACATGGAAATTCTTTGTTGATATTTGTTTAAGGCCTTGGTCATCTTACTGTGAATCGATTAGCACATAAATTTCTTCAAGAAAGGCATTCCACTAAAATCTAATAGTGAAATTCCACTAGTGTAGTTTTTGGTTTATTTGCACTCTATATTTCTTTTCTGTTCTGATCTGACAAAGAATAACAAAGTACAAGGCATTTCATAAGCTCGTTTCCACTTTAATAACTATCGGAAGAACCTTTTTGATCAATATCCCAAGTTTTTCAGTCCTTGTGCAACATTAGATTGAACATAAAACAATAAGAAAAATGCAAGACATGTATAAATAAATACACACACATGCATCCTTATGTGACCTACGCATACGTCTCAGAAAAATCATCTAGTCTTGATTTATGCTTTTTTATTTTGTATGTATTTAAATTTAATTTTCCAATCAGCCGATGGCCTCAAGTACTATGATCTCGTTGAGGGAAAAGGTCCTACAGCAATGAAAGGCTCAACAGTCAAGGTTATTCCATAACATATTAGACTATACAATATACATGTATCATTTTGTTCTTTTTTATCTTTCTTAATTTACTTCTTGATTTTGTGTATAGGTTCATTTTGACTGCTTATATCGAGGCATTACCGCTGTTTCTAGTCGAGAATCTAAACTTTTAGCGGGAAATCGAATTATTGCCCAGGTTATACGATTAATCTGTTTCATATGATGTCGCTATGCTGTTATAGTACCCGGTAATTAATTTTCATAAACTTCTCCCAGATACAACTAGGTGGTTGATGATTCCATAGCTAGCCATATTTAGAGCAAACTCTGATGATCATGCAACAACCAACATTTGTTTCTAGCCATCAATCCAAGGTCCGGTCGCTGTAGTCACTAGTTCATGGTGTGGGGACTTCTTAAGGATAAATTTATTTGGTAGAGAGAGGAAAATGTAGTCGTATATGTACTCGAAGTATGCAAGAAACTGACTTATTTCTATGCTCAAATAGCCATATGAGTTCCAGGTTGGAGCAACTCCAGGCAAAGAGAGAAAGCGCGACTTTGTAGACAATCCAAATGGCCTATTCTCGGCGCAGGCTGCTCCAAAACCCCCTACAGCTATGTATTATATAACTGAAGGCATGAAAGTTGGAGGCAAGGTGACAACACCTCCTTTGTTCTTTGTTTTACACAGTTACAATTTCCTAAAATCTACCATGGATGTAGTGATTAAAAACTTCTCTTTTTGCCACTTCCTCAGTCAACCACTCACTATCGCGCATCTCATTATTTCTTTATCCATTCATCCGATCTTCTTAATGTTTTTTCGATTTATCAATGCGCAGAGAACTGTGATTGTGCCTCCGGAGACTGGTTATGGCCAAAAGGGAATGAATGAAATCCCGGTATGGCCCTACGAAATTCTTATTTGGAATGTTGGTTTTGCATTAGTTTATATTCCTTTTCTTTCTTAGGTAAATGATTAACGATATGCTTCTTAATTCCCCAAATTTTTATGGAAGTACAAATTTAGGAAGCTCATAAACTATTATGGATTTATTACTTGATGCATCAAAATTCTTGTACTTCAACTTTCAACCGTATAAGTATGCAATACTTCAAGTTCTTCATTGTATGTTTAACTTAGTTTGATATCAACTCTGCAGCCTGGCGCAACATTTGAACTAAACATCGAGCTGTTAGAAGTGGAAACCTCATAAGTGAAATTGCTTTTACGTTACATGTACTGATCATTTTTTTGTATAAAAGAGTATATACTGTAGCCTCGAGGATGAAAAGAGATGTCAGCGTCATTGACCAAAGTAATATTTCGGGTGTGTTCTTACATCTTATCATTTCCGCCTGCGTGATTCTTTATGTGTAGCCAAGGCAATGCATAATTTGGAAGACAAATTGTAAGTTGATTTCTTCAATTCAATTAATAAAATTCATTACAACCTTATATTACAGCAACCAACATAAAATTTTTGTCACTTTTTATGAAATGTTATGTTGCGTTACATTACCTGTGCAGAGGTTGAGTTATCAAATTTCACACAAAACTCGTATATTAGAAAAAGCCTAGAGGCTACATTTTTGAATCACCGCCAACCTTCTCAACGATCTCAGTGGTTCCAATCAAATCTTTTTTGTTCTTTGTTCTTTGTTTATTCAATAAACAACAGATATAATCAGATTTGTAGAGATTGGTGCATCTTCATCAACGATGTTACATAGATTTGTGCGGCACGCTAGATTGATTTATCTTTAATTTTTACTTTATAGTTAGTTTTATTCCCTAGTTGAAAGTCTTTGATTTGTCTTCTCCTTTTTGAAAAGTTTTAGGTCTTCTACTTGTTGGAAAGTTTTTTTATTCGTTTCGTGGTTCTAATACTTTTGTGTATTGTCATGAATTTTAACGTTATAGAGAGCAGTCCCTGATTGTCAAACTATTTTAATTTTGAAAAAAAAAAATCAAATTAATAACAATTTGTTTGCACAAATAGGATTAGTATATGTCTAGTCCTGTATTGAGCCATGAATGATTAATGAAATTTTGATTTCTCTTCCAAAAAAAAAAAAAAAAAAAAATAGTACATGTCTATTCCAATTCATTAAAGAAATTATTCAAGAAAATTGATTTTTTACATTTTCAAGCCATCTCTCTTTTTCTATTTATTACTCATTAAAATTCGTAAAATTATTTTTTTGACTTCTCACAACTCTTAGTGTTTGTTTGCTAAACTTTTCCTTTTTGCTTGTACTTCGATTACATGAACGAATAGTTATAATAAAAAGTAAAAAGTACATAGAAAGATGCTTTTATAAAACTACAAGTATTGTTAGTTTTCATATATTTAGATAGTTTTAGGTAATTTTAAGCATGAAAAGTGTTGAATAAAAAAGAAAAAATCATACGAAACAAAAATGTCGTAAACTCTATTTACTCAATGTCACATCCGTTGTAAACACAAGGAAACTATATCAAACAAGACTAATTATTTCAACTCTTAGAATATCTATTTTAACTATAGAACATGATAATGTGATACTCTTACCGCACACATTGGTTGCACATCTTATGTGGCAGCCACGTGGCATGCTTTTTGTCATTCGTGGGGGCCCACTCCTTGGGAGAAACTTGAAACAAAACAAAGAGCATGTTTTTTTATTTTTCCTCGCGTGGGGTGAGTTCCACCACTCACAAAATACATATCACGCAGTTAGAGTGTGCGATAAGAATGTTAGACTATCATTTTCCTATAATTATTTCCGGATGAAATGGTCTAGTTTTTTTTTGTTTACAAATATGGCCCTTTTTTTCAAATGGCCCCCTCTCAAATCGAAACTCAATAATCAAAATAAAGAAAAAGAAAAAGAAGAGGAAAAAAAAAGTGGTGGAAGGTTCCATGAAAAATCAAAATAAACTATTTCACCCAGATGTCTGGAATACCTTTACTAGTTTACTACCCATTCCCATGGGCAATTCAGTCACTTCACTCCCCATTTCCCCACAACAAAACCCCTCCCCCACACTCCACATTCTCCCAAACCAAAAAAAAAAAAAACAAGACGAAAGAAAAACACCCACATGAGTTCTCCGGCGAAGCCCCACCCCAAAAACACTTGCCACCACGGCGGCGGCGGCGGCGGCGGCGGCGCCCTCCCCCAGCCTCGACTCGGACTTCGTGGTGATCCTGGCTGCCCTCCTCTGCGCCCTCATCTGCGTGGTCGGGCTCGTGGCGGTGGCCCGCTGCGCCTGGGCCCGCCGCAGGCCCTCCGGCCCGGTCCGAGCCAACAAGGGCCTCAAGAAGAAGGCCCTCCACTCCCTCCCCAAGCTCACCTACGCCGCCGCCTCCGCCGCCGCCGGGAAATTGACCACCGACTGCGCCATCTGCCTCACCGACTTCGCTGAGGGCGACGAGATCCGAGTGCTGCCCCAGTGCGGCCACGGCTTCCACGTCGGCTGCGTCGACACGTGGCTCGGATCCCACTCTTCCTGCCCCTCCTGCAGGCGCCTTCTCGTATCCCGATGCAAGAACTGCGACTCCTCTGATCTCGAAGCTGGCCTCAAACCTACAGAGGACGTTGCTGATTGTCATCCGGATCAGAACTCCAATCCGCAATGAGAGATTCAGATTCATTTCATTAACAAACAAACAAACAAACAAACAAACAAACAGGTATTTTTGGTTTTTGGTTCAAATTTTATTATATATATATATATATATATATATATATATATATATATATATATATATATATATATATCAATGTGTAACGTATAAAATATACATGTAATTTTTTTTTCATTGTTACTTGTTAGGGTTTGTCTGTACATAAATTGTTATGTAATTTACGCTTAGTATGTTTAATATTTATGTATTATTGAACATGTTTGGAAGTCCTTAATGGACATAATTGGCTAGTCCTAATAGGGCTCACAGCTTACTTAACTAGTGTGGACTTCATTATTATTATTATTATTATTATTATTATTATTATTATTATTATTATCTATATTTAAATGGATGCACTCAGACTCAGTTGGTAATTCTGATAAGTAAGAGGGGCTTAAAAATGGGCGTTCGACACCAAATTTTCGATGCATATGTATATCGAGACGTTTATGGAAGGTTATTAAAGATGTAAACCCGCACGTCACGTCATTTGGTGTCACATGGGTAGGTTGTGACTTTCTATGTCATTCTTGCCTTTTCTATAAATAAATGGGTAAAGTTTGAGGAGGGGCAAAATTGTCGTTGAGAATCTTCTTAACTTTACCTTTGTCTTTGACGAGTGTGATCTTTATTTAATCTAAATTATGTGTTATACAATATAAAGGTAATTTTATTATGAAAGATAAGTAATGATTAAGATTTAGTGGTTCTTGTTTTTGGAAGCAAAATCCTTACTAAATTCACGTTTAACTGATAGCAACAACGACTTTCATAATTTTTCCTAATTAATTTATCCCAGTAGGCATATAAGAGTGAGTACATTTCATTTTATTGAGTTTTTTAATTGAGACATTTAAAAGTAGTGTAAATTGTACATGTTTAGTTGAGGCAATTGTTGATGAATGTAGAGAGGTACTTGCTTTTATTTAAAAAAACGAAAATGACTTTTGTAACTCAGTATGGACTCGCAACACTAACGTGCATCTGTTAGCATTCCTTAATTTTTGCAACACAGTAATGCAAGCGTGCGTCTTGATGTGTACTATAGGGCGATAACAAGTAAGTGTTATCCCTTGTGTTCATGCTAGGTTACAGTAGTAAGCTCCAAAATAAATATGAGTAGTTGTAGCAATTGGCCATGAATATGTGGTCTCAACGAAATGTTTTCAAATTCATATTAACAATTAACAATTAGACTTTAAATTTACGCTTAAAATGTTTTTTCTATAATTGAAAACTATTTGACTTGATGACCTAATAGAAAAAGAGATTTAAAATTAATATTTGGATAGGGTGTGTTGATGGGGCTTGATGTCGTGGCAGTTGGAGCAGCCGATTGATTTGGAAGTGGTTGGCGACTTAATGCGTTTAGGTGAACACCGTTGATTGAGGTTTAACTACACACTTGAAGCTAGGTGGCCAAACATGCATATTAAATGGAAAACGCTAGTATGCATACTTGTCACATCTAATGATTGTGTGTCATCCGACATACCTTCAACATGTATCTCGAGGTGTATTAACGGTGACTGATTATCAGGTGTGACACGTGGAGTACCTCTAACATCTCTCATATTTAATAACACTTCATTTATAACTTATGGGAGCTACATTTATATGAAAGATGACACAAGTCCTCCTCTTTTAATTAGATTATTTGATTTCAAGTCTTAAGTATTGAGAAAATTTTAATTTAAAATTTTGTATGGCCGGAGATTGTTATCCTTGTGGTCTTACTCTTTTAAATATTGGGATAAGTTGGAGCAAAGGTCCAATTTTGAAACCTAGGCGCCAACTTAGTTCATTAATAAAGAACCATTTCACTTTTACTTTGTGACTTTTTCCCAATATGGGAGTCTAACTTAAAATATCTGCGTTTTGAATAGAGCATCCTTTTGGTTGTGTTGTGCATCAAAATCATTTTAAAAAAAAGGGCCCAAGTATGAATGTGTTGTTTAGTTCAGAATCCAAAAAGTTCTCTTTTGAAACAAAGACTAATTTCAAACGTAACCTACTTGATTTGTACTCAAAGCACCATATACGGAAAGAAAATTATTTTAATGTGAAACACTGAAAGTGGTTGGGAGACATTGCTTTCGATACAAATTAAAATATTTGCTAAACGGGACACGTATTGGAATGTGTATGTACATACTCAATCCTCAATCCACTCTTTAGTGGACTCTAATCTCTTTAGTACGAGAGGTATAATGCTCCCCAAATGGCACAAAGGTATTTTGGAGTAAAACTCTATATCTATAAGTTGAAGGTGATTAAGTTAGAAATAATATTAGTAAGAGCAAAGATTCATGTGCTCGCGAATACAAACACAAGCAAGCCCAAGAAATATTGTCGTAGTCCCAGTGGGTCTGATTGGAACAACGCCTAACAAGTGCTTTAAGATCCCTGATTGATCCAACTCAATAAGACAAGGATTTCGGTACGATATGGAGATGATATAATTAGAGTAAAAACTCACGTGTGAGAGTTGAAGGTGGTTAAGCTATATATAGTGATAATAATAGTACTCTACACCTACGAGTTGAAGGTTGTTATATTGGGGATATTAATAATAGTGGAGATCCATAGGACTATAAAATACAGATGCAGGGGAAAATATTAGTACTAATACAGATCCACAAGCTCACAGATGCTCACCAATACAGATGCAAGCAGACCAAAACATAATGGGTTTAGTCGTTTTTAAGGAAAAGGTTTAGAAGAAGAGTGGTTACATTGACATCAACATTGAATCCAACTCAAACGCATGAATTGAGGTGCATATAACAACAAAATATATAAGCTCAACACTTCAAAAAGGAAAAAGAAAAATAAAAAAATGTAGTAGTTATCAACTTATCACACATATATGCGTCACAACTGACACTACAAATTGTAACTTTTAGAAGCAAATCTCAAAGTTGTGTAACGCCTTAGTGGGAATGGTGTGGTTTAAGGAGGCATGTAGGTTCCGTGCAACATGTGAGGACTGAGGGAAGCATCCATGTTGATGTTTGTATCACCACCCCATGCACCACTTTAATTTCTTCTTTTGTTTTCTTTCCGGGCAACATTTAACTGCCTATGCCCCCTCACGCATCCCACATGCATGCTTCTCATAGTATAATATATATTTGCCCCAATCTCAAAGTTGTTTCACCACCCTTTTTATTTTTCATTTCAATTGCCCTTCCTTGATTTTGGCTAGAATTCAAGACCCACATTATACTTGTGCAACTCCAAGAAAACATCATTATTTTATGACTCCTGTTGGCATATCTTATAAACCATATATTTATATATAGTGTATAATTGTATCCATTATTGCTGTGTCTATGAGTCTATCATTGAGATTGCATGAATGGAAGTGTGTTGGGCAGTTTTCATAGAGCTGAAATAAATAATTTGTGCCCCTGCGCTGGGGTTTTGTTGTTCCCTTTTATGGGGTTGTCGCCCTCTTAGTGGGGATGCTGTTCTGTGTTTAAGTTGTAATGGATTGTTGTTCCCCTAGGGTGTGAGGAACATCAAGCAACAAAATTTGACAAAAATAAAAATAAAAAATAAATGATTTGTAATTTTGTTAAGGGAAAATACTAGAATGACAACAAACACATCACACCGAAAAACACTTTGGCCCACACAAGCCATCCATAAAGTGTTGACCAGTGTGTTATGCAACAAGATTTATGCATGACCGCATCTCAAAGCGCGCATGAATGACTCAAAGGTTCTATGTGACTTTCAGTGTGGTATTCCTGTTGCACTATTCCTTTTTTTTGACTTTTTTTACTTCAATTCTAAAAACAAAAAATCTATTTGGACACTAAGGGTCCGGACTCAAAGGGGGGTTTTTGAGATTTTTGTAAATATTAAAGGAGTGTTACAAGTTATAATTTTGAAGTCATTGATTGCTTAAGGATGATTTTAAAATAAAAAATTTTCAAAAAACTCCCTAAGGGTCCGGACTCATGAGTCCAAGTAGCACTACTCTTCTAAAAAAAAAAGACTATATATATTAGGGTATCCGTTGCTTCGTCCCAATGAATTAATCCTGAATTTGAGCAACATGTGCCACAAACAAGTGCACGTCTTTAATATGTGTCTTATGGGTTCCATTAATATTACCTACCCCTCATATAAATATATGAAAGAAATTAAAAACGAGATCTTCACGAACTATGTAACATAATGCGAATCACTCAAAAAAAAAAAAAAATGGTCAATTGATGTACAATATCATAATCAAAATCTATCAAGACATCTTCAAAATATTTAGAATTTAGTAGTAAAAATTAATCATACTTAAAAAAAAAAATAGTAAAGGGAAACCACACTACAAAATGCAATGAGAAATTAAGTTTAAAAAAAATAAAGAGAATAAATTGAAATAGCTACTTGTCGAAGTACGAAAATTAAAATTTATTTTGAAAAGTATGTACACATTTAATTTGTTAAGTAACATTCTATCACTTTTTTTTTTGTAGGATTTTATCACTTTATCAATACTAGTTTTTTAAAAAAGATTAACTTTTACATATCCATATTTCTTTTTTCAGAAAGTGGGGCCTTGAGGGGGCGGAGGATCGGTGCAAAACAACTATTCATCCCCTTCAGAACCGGCTTTGATAGTCTGGAGAGACCAGCACCCCTCACATCATCAAGCAGAATTTCTCTAATTAATTGGAACTGGAAGAGACGCCAAAACTGATAGCCCCGTGAGAGATCATGGGCAATAAAAGCTAAGGTGTCTCTGCAACCTAAGTGTGCGTTAAAACCAATGTCCAATCCCTCCAGATAAGTCGTTTGATATCCCTGATAATTCAATCATATTTGTTTTATTACAAGCTCATGAAGAGCGACCTCTGCTATGAAGAACCACATTATCTTTAAGAAAAAATGATTTGGTAACCCACGAAGTAAACGCTTCCCAATGTGCATCACCCAACCCATACACAAGTTCAAGTGCTTGTACGTACTATGTGGGTTAATTTTGTAAGTTACCCTAGCATTTTTCTTACCCCCAATACAAGTTCATAATGAACACTTGCATCTTTACTGACGTATGCAATATTGAAGGTATATAAGAGTATCTCCAATGGGACCCACCTGTAAAATAGAGTTCAGATGTCTTCAATCGAATTCTATTTTGGACACTATTATAGAGTTCATTTGGTGTTCCACTATTCATTGAACGCTATATTAGCATTCGCCTTTTTTTTTTTTTTTTTTTTTGAGAAAAAAATGGCTATATATCATCTTTTTCAAAAAATGTAAATGTATATTTTTCATAATTTTTTAATGATTTAATAATTTACTAAAATTAATACAAATAAATAACATAAAAGAGTAAAAATAAGAAATAGAGTTTTAGAGTAGAAATATAGTTTGTGGATGAAGAAGAAATAGAATTTGATGTGACTGAACAGTAAAAAAGAGGAAAAATAGAGTTTTGTGGTTGGAGATAATCTAAAGTACCTAAACAATCATAGGATATCTTGAAAAAAAATTTATAGATTATTCATGTACAAGACTTGAACTCTTTTCTCCTGTAAAAACCTAGATCTATTGGGTCCTTGGCATTCTTCGGTGGCTCAATTGCTATATTACTGTAACTGTAACCTTTAATAATGCAAATTATCGCTTAACATAATTAAGGATTCAATCCAAATATTAATAGTTAATTTTCTCAATCACCCTTTTAGAATTAACCAATAATTATTAAGGATTCAATCCAACTATTAATAGTTAATTGTTTTGCCATGAATGATACAATTTGTTCCATTTTATTGTGGCACGTCAGATTATTCTTGTTAACTCATAACACTATGTATAAAGAATCTCAACTACATCTTCTCAATTGCGTACTATTTGAAGTAAGTTGGCAATTTAGTGTTCAGACCCATTGACTCGATTTGCTCAGCCCAAAATAAAAAAGGTTCGAACAATGTTTTGATCAATCCGAGCGAGTTTGGACAAAACCCTGAAACCTTGACCCGGACTCGATTTAAATTGTAAATTGAGTTAAAATGATAAAAAAAGGTATATTGTACAATTAGTACGAATAAAATACATTAACAAACAATAATTTACTCTAATACACATAAATTAATTTACTAAATATATCTTTAATTATAAAATAAATTAAAATTTAGTCTTATTTATACTTTTTTTTGTCAAAAATTATTTTTTATACTTGAATATTTATTTCTTGACATTAAATATTTTAATTACATTAAATTATTTAAAGTAATGTCACAATAATTTATAGTTTGCAATATTTGTTGAGACTTTGACATTACTTTTTCTTCTTCTTTTTTTTTGGAAGAGAAATCAAAATTCCATTAATCATTCATGGCTCAATACATGACCAGATATAAAATCAAACATTGATTCGCTAATCCTATTTGTGCAAACAAACTGCCATTAATTTATCTTTTTTTTCGAAATTGAAATAGTTTGGACAATCAAGGACTTGCTCTCTACAACGTTGAAACTCATGACAATACACAAAAGTACTAGAACCACAAAACGAATAACAAAACTTTCCAACAAGGAAAAAACCTAAAACTTCTCAACAAGGAGAAGACAAATCAAAGATTTTCAACTAAGGAAGAAAACTAACTATAAAGTAAAAATTAAAGATAAATCAATCCAACACGCCGCACAAATCAACGCAACACCGTTAATGAATATACACTGCATCAAGGATGAACCAATCAATCTACAAATCTGATTAGATCTATTGTTTATTGAATGAACAAAGAAGAAAAAAGATTTGATTGAAATATATGTATATTTTAATATTTGAAAATATGAGAAGTAAGGTTTCAAAATTGCGACAAATTCGAACAATTGAACAACCGGAATTTTAAGTAAACCAAGTATAGATAAGCTAGTCTTGTCCAAATTTAAAACTAGGTTGGATCTAAACATGGATCTAAACAATAAATATACTCTTTATAGTAAAAGTTGTCCAAACCCGGACTTCTCGAACTCGAATTTTTGTCGCCTCTAATTTGAAGTCATTGCAAGCACATGAGTTGGACGTTGGACTTCCGTTGGACTTCCATTGATATTTGAATTCTTTTTTGTAATATATAGCTCGTTGAGGTTCAAGCAATCATCAGATTGGAAGACTTTGACATATTGCTTAATAAGTCAAACAACATCAACCACTGGTCCACTACCTACTAATAAGTCAAGTAC
Source organism: Stephania japonica (assembly GCA_039657345.1). Lineage (NCBI taxonomy): Eukaryota > Viridiplantae > Streptophyta > Magnoliopsida > Ranunculales > Menispermaceae > Stephania > Stephania japonica. The sequence goes on from CM077562.1 coordinate 12,978,860, forward strand.
TGTATTATTTATTGTATCAGATAATTTTGTTTACTCTATTTTATGAAGAACAACCCCCACTCACAAGTCCCACTAACATGACTTGTGTTTTCTACCATTATATTTTCCGTTTTGACAGGTTGTGAGAGATTACTAAATGAATCAAATGCCTAGTTTTGTCTCAAGTAGCATATGCTTCATTAGCATCTTAAACCTCAACCATCCACACAACAGTTGGAGAAATAAACAAGTGGGAACATACCAAAGTTGCTATGCCCACTACTTTTTCTTCTCATGTGTCCTGTAACATGACACGTTGATAATATAAAGTTAAAAGAGAAATTTAATATGGTAGTAGAACCCTTTATGTGGGTTCCTGTCTTAAAAGAAATTGAAATCTAGTCCAAATCTCACACTCCCTTTTTCTAAAGGTTCACAAGTGGCAGGACCCCCAACCAAATGACAATTTCAATTTCAGTAGTTTAACATGTACTCATCCAGAGATGAAGTTTAGAATTCAATTCCTCGTGCAAAAAATCTATTTAGACACTAAGGGTCCGGACTCAAAGGGAGATTTTTGAGATTTTTGTAAATATTAAAAGAGTGTTACAAGTTATAATTTTGAAGTCATTGATTGCTTGAAGATGGCTTTGAAATAAAAAATTTTTAAAAAACCCCCTAAGGGTCCGAACTCATGAGTCCAAGTAGCACTACTCTTCCTCGTGTATGAGAGTTTTTAGTTATTATTTGTTGGAATGCGTCTAAAAATATTCCCCATCTTTCTTACATTAATAGCATCTTCATCGATATCACAAATACCTAATCACATTGAAATATGAACACATGTATTAGATTTGGAGTCAATGACACAGCGAAAAAATCAAGTCACGATTTTAAACCAAAAGGAGGTGCCAATTATTGGGGGCACACCACCAACATTCAATACCTACCTTCATAGCTAATAGTCGTACATATACTCTACACACCATTAATATCAACTTCTACAAAAAGTACACTTCATAACACAGGCTCAAGTAAGAAAAAACCCTTTGGTGTGAGAAATGCTCCACGTACACAGAAACTAGAAGATCAAGTTAGCTGCAACCTTGGCTCCACATCTTCTGATTAAAGAACAAACAAATATTTGCTATGACATATAATTAAAATAAAAAAAAATAGACGTGCAGGGAAGGTTTCTTGGAAAACAACAAGAAACATAATCAAAGAAGACCAATTAAGATTTAAAATGGACTGCAAGAGATATATGAGAAGATACATAGTAAAAATACAAAAAGGACAGCTTCAATCAACCTCCAACTCTTCAGAGTACACTAGATTGCTTTAACTTCTTCTAGTAACATGTAACATCATGATAACTACTTTTTTTTATGCATTATGTGAGGCATTTTCTAGATGACAGTAATAACCTGTGACTCAAACCTGTACTCATTAGTCATTAACCATCTCTTTATCCCTTTCCTTCACTTTAACTTTGTTGGAATTATGCGGCCGATATCATGCCCAATGTGTACATAATACAAGAAATATTCTTTCCATCACTTCTGTCCCTGATTCAAGATTTAAGGAAAAATTAGATTGAACTACTACTGTGTGCTCTAAACCCTAATTTCAATTGAAGTTGCAATATTCAGTTTGTTCAACTAATTAATTACAAATTTTGACAGTGAGAAGACTAGCTATCTGATATCGATCATCGACAACATAGGCAAAAGGTACCATATCAACTAAGGGTTGATTTAGAATTTTATTCTTACTCAAACCACAACTTTCTCTAGTAAACAACTAATTTACTAATGTATCAATTGTTACGTTACCGTGTTGCTTCAACAAATCCCACACCTTATTTCTTGGAGAAAACAACAGATGCAAACATTTCCTTCTAATTGCATCACAATCATGGGCTTCAAATCCGCTCTGATGGAATTTTCAATAAGAAACCTACTTTTTACGCCACCCAAACGACAACCCTTACTTCGACACATAAAGACTTAAACTATCAACCTCATTGATAAGTGTTCATTTAGGCATTAATTAGTATATGTTATTAGGTGTAATTGGACTATATTTATTATATTTTATGGTGATAAATGCATATTTTAGGAAATTAGTGATTTATTGGAATAATATGAGAATATATATCTAATTATATTGAATTCTCGTTTTTAGGAGAAACGAAGTGCACGGTTGGATCCGGAGCGAAAAAATACTCAAAATAGAGTATACACTTGTAGAAATCGGACACCGGAGGAGTTGTTTTGGGCATACACAAGAGAGGAAAAAAATATAATTTGAAAATGCCACGTGGCAGCGTCCCATTGGAAAGCCCACGTCACACGCAGCCGCCCAACCAATCGCGAGACACCACGTCATCGCTTGCACACGTGCAGCGCGCCACGCAGCACACAACTCGGCGCCTCGCTCAAGACCGCCGTCTGCCTCGAGATTCGCGTCAACCGCACTCCCAGATTTTCGGTGATAATCGCGCGCCACGCCGAGCCACATCACCGCCACGTGTCACGCTCTCGTTCGCCCACAGCCTCGTCGGCAACTCCGGCGAACCGAAAACGCCGCGTCGGCGCCACCTCATCGCGGCGTCAAGAACTCCAAAGACGTCACGCCCAATCGAGCGCGCCACGTCGCCCATTCGCATCAGTTCCTCCAATCAACGCCCACCACGTCAGTGACACCAGTTTTTCAACCAATCACATGCTGCCACGTGTCCTGAACGCCAAAAATTATTAAAAATAGTTTCTCTCACCTCTAGGGAAAAAAAATTGAAGAGATTTGTGAAACTGATGGTTTGGATTGTTCTTTTCCATTTTGATTGATTTATTCACATTATATTTTAATTATTGTTTTTAGTAAAATTAGAAATAATTTCTGTGAACACTTAAGTTAGTTTTAGTTTTAGTTTTGTACCCTAAGTTGAAAACTTGGTCTTTGTGGTTCGACCCCGTACTTGCCACTACTGCAGTTCTTGTAGTTATTGGTAATTTCATCGGGATATATATTTATTTTGACGCGCTCGACACGCATCAAATTTTGGCGCCGTTCTTTAGGGGACCAAGTTTTTTCTTTCTTTGGTTATTTTTGTTGTATTTTTATTTATTTATTATTTATCTATTTATTTATTTTTGTATATAGTCCCTTGTTTCTAATACTTTTGCAGGAAATTTCTCAATGGCCTCCTACTACCATAATTATGATCGATTCGAAGACTCATACTATTATGGTATGAATGGGGTAGGTATGTCATATAATGGACATCAATTTTCTAACTCGCATTATTTTATGCAACAGGTCGAGGCTTGTGATTTTTGTGGGGAATCCTTTCATCCCACGTATGCTTGTCCTTACCATCCGAGGTATGGAAATCATCACAGTTCTAGCTATGCATCGCCACAACCCGACTTCTGTATGTCTAGGCCAAGTCCACGGAGTCCTCAACAAGAACGGAGAACCATTAAAGACATGGAGAAAGACATGATCTCGGACTGGCTTTCTCCAAGCACCAAAAAATACCCCTTTGTTTACTGGAGCGAGTTCATCATATCGCCAGCGGGACACATACAGTTCCATACGAAATCAGCCTTCAAGGGATATAATTAGGTTTCTCCTAGATCGAGCAAGACATTAACCTCACCGAGCAGAATTGGACCAATGGATTGAACAAAGGGATCGAAGAAGTTTGAAGAAGAAATAAATTCAATTCTCCAAAAGATATCAGCTGAGACCATGAGTGCAATCCCATTAGAGAGTGTTGAGGTGAATGAGGCTACACCGATTGAGGACGATTGGAGTGAACCAGAGGAAATAATTGAAGTTTCCTTACATGAGCGGACATTAGCATTGCGCAGAATGAAGCGGGGGAAGCCGAGAAAGAAATTGATGTCATTTTAGAAAGGCCGGAGGAACCGCAGAAAAGGAGCAAGGAAGACCAACCTCTGGTGTTGGTGACGCCACCCACCCTCCCATGCTTACCTGTTAAATTTATAAAGGGGGTGGTCATAAAGGAGCGTTCGCAGATCTTCTATACGGCTGACACCTTTGTGTCAGATGACCACAATTTGATAGATTCATATGTGTTAGAGGTCCCGGATGAGCTCCTACATCATCGAAGGAGGGCATGTATGATGAATTGCCCAAAGCTATAGATGCGCCATTCGTTGTCGACATCTCGAAAGGAGAGGGCATCACGTGATCAATCACGATGAGTCGAGCTAACGACTTTAAACAAAAGCGCTCTTGGGAGGCAGCCCAAGTTTTATTTATTTATTTATTTATTTTATGTTTTTTTTAGCTTGCTTATTTTTATATTTGTTTAGTGTACTCACCATTATCCCTTTTGTGACTATTTTCAGGTGTTTGATACACTTTTGTTGAAGCACCAGAGTCGAGAACCCGATATCACTGTTGAGGTTCTTCGGTATACATGGTTAGTCTGATTGGGATTTGGTAAGTTCTAGTTTTGAAATTATTAGGTTAGTTTTTTTGCGTCAATTTGGAGGTAATTAGATGTATATTCCCTATATTTCCTGAGTTGAGCATTTTTATCACCGTGCTTCATATTTCATGAGATATTATAGTCCATTAGGTTTTGCATAATCATTTCAGCATGTCATTTCCCCGTTGCTTCTTTCACTTCCATATTATTTTCATCTCTTTCCTTTTCATTTTGTAGTTCATAGCCTCATTCTTGTTTTAAACCTTGAGGACAAGGTTTGGGATAAGTTTGGGGGTGTTTCAGATATAGTGGAGTGTGGGATGAATGGATTTGCGCATGACAGGTATAACCATTTTATTATTTTTATGCATATTCCATGGGTATGGTAAGTTATGGTCGTGTGTTTATATTCACTTTCACCTCAATTTTTTATGACATGCTATGCAGTGCATCATTTAGGTTAGTAGTTGTTTATATTAGTTTATACATTTTTGTAGTTATTTAGATGCATTCTTGTGTCTATGCATGTTTAGTGTCATATTTTGCATAAGTTGCATTTAGAGTCACCCGAGACTTTGTTCATGCCTTTGGTTATGGATGAGTACTTTATGGTTGCCTGTTGACTTGAAACTTAGGAGAAATTAGGAGAAACACTTAATCAAGTCGTAGCCCGACATTTTTATGATTTCATGATTAGGGACTTAGTATGTTGGTTGAGCTTGTGCTAAATACCAAAATGGGCGAGACGGTGAAAATTGTGCAAGTGATAATATCTTAACCCACATTGGAGAATTTGCTTGATTATAGTGAAAGTGAGAAGGGCTAACAGGAGTTTTCTTAATATTGAGAGTCCCACAAGTTTTCATAGGAAATGGAGCAGGGAAACTTGTGGTGGGAAAAAGTGAGAAAATCGGTCCATAGGAAATGGAGCAGGGACCGTGTTACTTGAAAAAATGGAGAATGGAATAAAATAAAATAAAATAAAATAAAATAAAAAAGAGAGAGAGAATAAAGGCGGAAGTTTATGAAAACTCCTCAAATAAAAAAGATTTAGCTCGAGTGCTTTCACTAAAATTAAGTGGGATTTTAAACTTGCATGCTTTAATGTATAGACCAAGAAAACCCATGAGTAGTTGATGGCATTTGTCTTGACTACATCTTTGTCTTGAAAGTGTGATCTTAATTGTGTTTGAGTTGCGATTCTTGACATATCATAACTCCAAAATTTCTTGAGTGACTTGTTAGCTTGGTGACTATGTAAACTAAAGGGACTCCATGAATTTCTGAATCGGGTATAAGATTAGTTAAGTCAGCACATATCTATATTAGTAGTCTAGTTTATTTGTGTTTTGTGATTCACTCATTTGCTCGGGACGAGCAAAGTCTAAGTTTGGGGGTGTTTGATAAGTGTTCATTTAGGCATTAATTAGTATATGTTATTAGGTGTAATTGGACTATATTTATTATATTTTATGGTGATAAATGCATATTTTAGGAAATTAGTGATTTATTGGAATAATATGAGAATATATATCTAATTATATTGAATTCTCGTTTTTAGGAGAAACGAAGTGCACGGTTGGATCCGAGCGCGAAAAAATACTCAAAATAGAGTATACACTTGTAGAAATCGGACACCGGAGGAGTTGTTTTGGGCATACACAAGAGAGGAAAAAAATATAATTTGAAAATGCCACGTGGCGGCGTCCCATTGGAAAGCCCACGTCACACGCAGCCGCCCAACCAATCGCGAGACACCACGTCATCGCTTGCACGTGCAAAGCACGCCACGCAGCACACAACTCGCCTCGCTCAAGACCGCCGATCGCTCGAGATTCGCGTCAACCGCACTCCCATTTTCGGTGATAATCGCGCGCCACGCCCGAGCCACATCACCGCCACGTGTCACGCTCGGTTCGTCGGCAAAGACAGCCGTCGCAAGCAACTCCGGCGAACCGAAAACGCGCGCGTCGGCGCCACCTCATCGCGGCGTCAAGCAACTCCAAAGACGTCACAACCAATCGAGCGCGCCACGTCGCCCATTCGCATCGTTCCTCCAATCAACGCCCACCACGTCGGTGACACCGCTTTTTCAACCAATCACATGCCGCCACGTGTCCCGAACGCCAAAAATTATTAAAAATAGTTTCTCTCACCTCTAGGGAAAAAAATTGAAGAGATTTGTGAAACTGATGGTTTGGATTGTTCTTTTCCATTTTGATTGATTTATTCACATTATATTTTAATTATTGTTTTTAGTAAAATTAGAAATAATTTCTGTGAACACTTAAGTTAGTTTTAGTTTTAGTTTTGTACCCTAAGTTGAAAACTTGGTCTTTGTGGTTCGACCCCGTACTTGCCACTACTGCAGTTCTTGTAGTTATTGGTAATTTCATCGGGATATATATTTATTTTGACGCGCTCGACACGCATCAAATTTTGGCGCCGTTGCCGGGGACCAAGTTTTTTCTTTCTTTGGTTATTTTTGTTGTATTTTTATTTATTTATTATTTATCTATTTATTTATTTTTGTATATAGTCCCTTGTTTCTAATACTTTTGCAGGAAATTTCTCAATGGCCTCCTACTACCATAATTATGATCGATTCGAAGACTCATACTATTATGGTATGAATGGGGTAGGTATGTCATATAATGGACATCAATTTTCTAACTCGCATTATTTTATGCAACAGGTCGAGGCTTGTGATTTTTGTGGGGAATCCTTTCATCCCACGTATGCTTGTCCTTACCATCCGAGGTATGGAAATCATCACAGTTCTAGCTATGCATCGCCACAACCCGACTTCTGTATGTCTAGGCCAAGTCCACGGAGTCCTCAACAAGAACGGAGAACCATTAAAGACATGGAGAAAGACATGATCTCGGACTGGCTTTCTCCAAGCACCAAAAAATACCCCTTTGACGGCTGGAGCAGTTCATCATATCAGCAGGACACATACAGTTCCATACGAAATCAGCCTTCAAGGGATATAATTAGGTTTCTCCTAGATACTGAGCAAGACATTAACCTCACCGAGCAGGAATTGGACCAATGGATTGAACAAAGGGATCAAGAAGCTGAAGAAGAAATAAATTCAATTCTCCAAAAGATATCAGCTGAGACCATGAGTGCAATCCCATTAGAGAGTGTTGAGGTGAATGAGGCTACACCGATTGAGGACGATTGGAGTGAACCAGAGGAAATAATTGAAGTTTCCTTACATGAGCCGGACATTAGCATTGCGCAGAATGAAGCGGGGGAAGCCGAGAAAGAAATTGATGTCATTTTAGAAAGGCCGGAGGAACCGCAGAAAAGGAGCAAGGAAGACCAACCTCTGGTGTTGGTGACGCCACCCACCCTCCCATGCTTACCTGTTAAATTTATAAAGGGGGTGGTCATAAAGGAGCGTTCGCAGATCTTCTATACGGCTGACACCTTTGTGTCAGATGACCACAATTTGATAGATTCATATGTGTTAGAGGTCCCGGATGAGCTCCTACATCTGAAGGAGGGCATGTATGATGAATTGCCCAAAGCTATAGATGCGCCATTCGTTGTCGACATCTCGAAAGGAGAGGGCATCACGTGATCAATCACGATGAGTCGAGCTAACGACTTTAAACAAAAGCGCTCTTGGGAGGCAGCCCAAGTTTTATTTATTTATTTATTTATTTTATGTTTTTTTTAGCTTGCTTATTTTTATATTTGTTTAGTGTACTCACCATTATCCCTTTTGTGACTATTTTCGGGTGTTTGATACACTTTTGTTGAAGCACCGAGTCGAGAACCCGATATCTTTGTTGAGGTTCTTCGGTATACATGGTTAGTCGATTGGGATTTGGTAAGTTCTAGTTTTGAAATTATTAGGTTAGTTTTTGCGTCATTTGGAGGTAATTAGATGTATATTCCCTATATTTCTGAGTTGAGCATTTTTATCACCGTGCTTCATATTTCATGAGATATTATAGTCCATTAGGTTTTGCATAATCATTTCGGCATGTCATTTCCCGTTGCTTCTTTCACTTCCATATTATTTTCATCTCTTTCCTTTTCATTTTGTAGTTCATAGCCTCATTCTTGTTTTAAACCTTGAGGACAAGGTTTGGGATAAGTTTGGGGGTGTTTCGAGATATAGTGGAGTGTGGGATGAATGGATTTGCGCATGATGGTATAACCATTTTATTATTTTTATGCATATTCCATGGGTATGGTAAGTTATGGTCGTGTGTTTATATTCACTTTCACCTCAATTTTTTATGACATGCTATGCAAGTGCATCATTTAGGTTAGTAGTTGTTTATATTAGTTTATACATTTTTGTAGTTATTTAGATGCATTCTTGTGTCTATGCATGTTTAGTGTCATATTTTGCATAAGTTGCATTTAGAGTCACCCGAGACTTTGTTCATGCCTTTGGTTATGGATGAGTACTTTATGGTTGCTGTTGACTTGAAACTTAGGAGAAATTAGGAGAAACACTTAATCAAGTCGTAGCCGACATTTTTATGATTTCATGATTAGGGACTTAGTATGTTGGTTGAGCTTGTGCTAAATACCAAAATGGGCGAGACGGTGAAAATTGTGCAAGTGATAATATCTTAACCCACATTGGAGAATTTGCTTGATTATAGTGAAAGTGAGAAGGGCTAACGGGAGTTTTCTTAATATTGAGAGTCCCACAAGTTTTCATAGGAAATGGAGCAGGAAACTTGTGGTGGGAAAAAGTGAGAAAATCGGTCCATAGGAAATGGAGCAGGGACCGTGTTACTTGAAAAAATGGAGAATGGAATAAAATAAAATAAAATAAAATAAAATAAAAAAGAGAGAGAGAATAAAGGCGGAAGTTTATGAAAACTCCTCAAATAAAAAAGATTTAGCTCGAGTGCTTTCACTAAAATTAAGTGGGATTTTAAACTTGCATGCTTTAATGTATAGACCAAGAAAACCCATGAGTAGTTGATGGCATTTGTCTTGACTACATCTTTGTCTTGAAAGTGTGATCTTAATTGTGTTTGAGTTGCGATTCTTGACATATCATAACTCCAAAATTTCTTGAGTGACTTGTTAGCTTGGTGACTATGTAAACTAAAGGGACTCCATGAATTTCTGAATCGGGTATAAGATTAGTTAAGTCAGCACATATCTATATTAGTAGTCTAGTTTATTTGTGTTTTGTGATTCACTCATTTGCTCGGGACGAGCAAAGTCTAAGTTTGGGGGTGTTTGATAAGTGTTCATTTAGGCATTAATTAGTATATGTTATTAGGTGTAATTGGACTATATTTATTATATTTTATGGTGATAAATGCATATTTTAGGAAATTAGTGATTTATTGGAATAATATGAGAATATATATCTAATTATATTGAATTCTCGTTTTTAGGAGAAACGAAGTGCACGGTTGGATCCGGAGCGAAAAAATACTCAAAATAGAGTATACACTTGTAGAAATCGGACACCGGAGGAGTTGTTTTGGGCATACACAAGAGAGGAAAAAAATATAATTTGAAAATGCCACGTGGCAGCGTCCCATTGGAAAGCCCACGTCACACGCAGCCGCCCAACCAATCGCGAGACACCACGTCATCGCCTTGCACGCACGCGCGCGCCACGCAGCACACAACTCGGCGCCTCGCTCAAGACCGCCCGATCTGCCTCGAGATTCGCGTCAACCGCACTCCCAGATTTTCGGTGATAATCGCGCGCCACGCCGAGCCACATCACCGCCACGTGTCACGCTCTCTGGTTCGTCAAAGCCAGACCTCGAACTCCAACTCCGGCGAACCGTAAAACGCCGCGTCGGCGCCACCTCATCGCGACGTCAAGCAACTCCAAAGACGTCACGCCCAATCGAGCGCGCCACGTCGCCATTCGCATCGTTCCTCCAATCAACGCCCACCACGTCGGTGACACCGCTTTTTCAACCAATCACATGCCGCCACGTGTCCCGAACGCCAAAAATTATTAAAAATAGTTTCTCTCACCTCTAGGGAAAAAAATTGAAGAGATTTGTGAAACTGATGGTTTGGATTGTTCTTTTCCATTTTGATTGATTTATTCACATTATATTTTAATTATTGTTTTTAGTAAAATTAGAAATAATTTCTGTGAACACTTAAGTTAGTTTTAGTTTTAGTTTTGTACCCTAAGTTGAAAACTTGGTCTTTGTGGTTCGACCCCGTACTTGCCACTACTGCAGTTCTTGTAGTTATTGGTAATTTCATCGGGATATATATTTATTTTGACGCGCTCGACACGCATCACTCATGTAGAGGTGAGGACATTCCAAACCAGTGGACCACTTGGTTGGTACCAGCTCTAATAGAATTGAATGTCTCTCATTGGTTCCCCATAAGCTTTTACCTTCTATATCTATCATTCATTAACTATGCAAGTTTATGTAACTATGTCACTACTCAGTCAGTGTTGTATCACCTTCATCAACAATTCATTGGTTGACACCAAAACTAAAGCCCCTGAGGATTTAGTGAAAACCTATGTGTAGAGATTCTTTTCTTCAACCTTTTGAGTTTGTTTCAAGCAACAGTACAGTAAAGTTCACAAAGGCAAATTGTACTTTATTCACAGTAAAAAGAAATAACATTAAGAGGCAGGACAATTTATAAAGCAAAAGTTCTAAGAATAAAAACAAGGAAGATGCTAGGATGATCTTTTTGGGACACCCGGAATAAACACCCGGTTGTTGATGTCCATTCAATAGACATTGATTTGTGTGTGCATAAACATCGATGCAGAAATGAATAGACACCAACAACCGGGTGCCCATTCTAGGTGTCCCAAAACGAATCATCCTAATATTTTCCTAAAAACAATAGGAGTAGTTGCCAGGAACTCTCAAAATCAAGAAATTTGAACAAGAATCAGTATTTTGGGAGTAGCCCAGTAGAAAGGAGTCCAACTATCAATGATCACTCTGCCAACCAATACTTTACAATAGCAGCTCAAAGTCGTTTTCAATTTTTCAGGGAGAAACATTCTTATTTGAGGTATCTTAAAGTCCGGACCGGCCTATATTTATGAGCTCAATAAGCAAAGAATACCTTTGAAAAAAAGAAGCAAACAAATTTGGCTCTATCAAATATGAAGAGCTATCATTAGATACAATATAGCTCTCTATTCCCAAGAAACACTGAAAGCAAATTGTGTCATTATTTCTTCCGAACGGTTGGTAAAAATTGAAACAAAATTATAAATTAAGGATAGATGCAAAGGCAGAGAAGAAATGTAAGGTTTCCAAACATAAACACCTCAGAGAGAAAGAGGAAGTATTACACTAGAACGCTCTTGGAAGACTCGATGAAGTCAAAAGCATACCATTCTATTTGAAGCTCTAAGATAAGCCATTTGATGCTTTAACCTTGTAGCATCTCATGGATCTTCAAAAACCAGTAAGCCCAATTACATCTTGAGCAGCCCAGCTTGCTGAGATAATGATGCACCAACTGAAGCTTACCATTGTGTTCAAACATAGGTCAGTCATTCTTAGCAGCCTGCTTAGCGCCGACAGAAAAGAACTCTGTAATAACTTCAAGGGGCATACCCTTGGTTTCTGGGACCTTCAAGTACACAAATACCCATGAGATGCAGCAGACAACAGCGTAGATGCCAAAGACCCCAGCAAGACCAATTGAATTTAGCATCACAGGAAGTGTATATGTGACGATGATATCCCCAATCCAAAATACAAGGGCACAGATTGCAATGCAGATGCCACGGACACGGGTGGGAAATATTTCTGAGCACAAGATGTTGGGTATCGGTCCAAATGCTGCAACAAAGCAACAGAAGTAGACCACAACACATATGGTTGAAAATACAGCATGGAGCACAGATCCCATATTAACGACACTGGAGATGACCAGAATGACAAGTGATACTATCAAGACAGGGATGGTGACAAGTAACAGCCGCCTGCAAGAAGAAGATTTAGTTGCAGCTGAAGATGAAATTTTAACCAACTAAACACAATTTACTTCACAGAAAAGAGGAAAATGCATATTTTTCCAGATCCCAATACAAAAAGACCAGAATTAGACACTTGACATTGCAATTTGCAAATGAAACAAACAGAGGTATTTTTTTAAAAAGCTGAGATCTGTTCAATTTTTATAATATAAGGCCCAATCCAAGGTGAGGAGAGTGGGTGACTAGTTTTACGTGTGGGCTACAAGTGTGAAAGTTGAGTTCACTCCAAAATGCCAAGGCAAAATGGAGTGTCCACTCTACACTTATAAGCCTTATTTTTTTCTTTCTAAGAAATCGATGTGAGACTATCTAAACATCTCCAACACTCCCCACCTCAAGTCCAACAATGACTTGACCACAGTACATCAATCAACCATTTTTGTTGGACAATGAGTTGCAAGGCCCTTGGACAATGGGCTATAAAGCCAACCATCAGCGTTAATACCATGTTCAATTTTTATAATATAGGGCACAATCCAAGGTGGGAGAGTGTGGTGACCAGTTTTATGTATGGACTTAAGTGTGAAAACCCATACACACTTATAAGCATTACTTTTTCTTTCTAAGTATTACTTTTTCTTTCTAAGTATTACATTTTTGGTTCACTCTAAAATGTCAACGCAAGATGGAATGTCCACTCCACACTTACAAGCATTATTTTTTCTTTCTAAGTAGTCGATGTGGGACTATCTCAACATCTCCAACAAGATTAGTGTAGTTAGTAAAATCTTCCAGTCACAAAGACGAAAAAGGATTAATAAAAATTGATTTTCCAATTCTCCAAGTGAAGTCACAAGTGCGTTGTGACTGTAGCAGTTCTAAAGCACATTTGTGACCACACAAAATTACTGTTACCAGTTAAACCCTGAAAGTAAAAACCTATATAACAATTTCAAGCCTGGGGTTACAGAGCTATCGACACGTTATCCAGAAGTAACTCCCCCCAACGTTCTTGTCCAAGGGGAGGGGTGATTATTTACTGAATTCACTGACCTCCGCAAATCACATACGACCTTGTCTATGGGTCGATCCACGCCCAATGCTGAAAGGTCAAGGAAGTTGGTGACTTGATGGCATATTTATGAACAGACGTCAATGTCGTACCTATAACAATCTTAAGCTACTGAAAAACCTTTTTTAAGTTCCAACTCAGAAGAAAAAAACTACCAAAAAACCAACTAAAGGAAGAAATAATGCGTCTACTAGAAGGAAAATATCAGGCTGTGATACAATAGAAACAATGTGCAAGTTTATACATGTATTTGCAAGTGATTTACATGACACGCTTGTCAGTGCAGGTTAATATACATTATTTTCATCAGACCATAATATTAATAGAGGGGAGGAAATAGCATACCTTCTACCAGAGATGTCCATTAGCCTCATTGCAATAGCTATACAGGGAAGCATCAACAAGGTCGTAACAGTGCTAATAAGGATAGATGCAGAATCCGAACTAAGACCAATGTTTGCAAGAAGAACCTCAACACCAGCCTGCTTAAGAATTTGAGGAGTGTAATAAAGCACTCCATTTATGCCCGAAAACTGCGCATGGAACTTACATCAGACAACAAAACAGCCAGAACAGGAACTAGGTTTTGTTTACTCTAAAAAAACCGTGTCAACAGAATGCTTTTTTCTTTTCTCCAAAATGTCAACGTCATTTCAAACTTCAAGATTGTTTGTAGACTATACTATAAATTGTACACATATTGAAATGCATATCGACTATTAATCACTTCAATATACCAAAGAGATTCCAGACGGACATCCCTAGAGAGAGTGCATGAACACCAAAGTTTACAAATAACAATTTTTAAGATTTACCAAGACCAATCAAATTCACTTCTTACCTGCTGAAGGATTTGAATTCCTATTCCAACAATCAATGCATGTTTCACTCCTGGCTCCAAAAGATCAGCCAGACTTAGCCCCTTATTGGCAGTTTCAGATGGGTGAACCATTGCTGGTCCAACTGGGTGCTGGTGCATGAGCTCCTTGGAATAGAGAGCAGGCTGGCTAACTAGTGCAGCAGCCTGGATATACTCCCCTTCTACTGGTCCACCTTCTACACCAGGAAGTGAAACAAGAGACCCACGTCGAGATGGAGGAACACCCTCCTCATGTAAATATATCCTCTTGAATCCTCCTTCTTTTGTTCCATCTTCTCCCTCTCTCTCTGTCCATTTCCATGCCAACTGCCAACCACCACCAATGCCCATACTACCAACAGGTTCCCCAGCATTCCCTTGTGTAAGACTACTGTGTCTCATACTAAAAATGCTTCCATGTGAAGGTGGCACCATGTCCTTCTCCATGCTTGTTGTTTGGCGTGACAGTAATGGACTCTGCAAATTCTCGTCAGAATCACCTCCAGCGCCCTCGGATGCATAGTCTTCTCCATCCCTGTGAACGCTCTCCTCATCCCACTGTTCATTTTTGCCATGATGTTCTGCCATACTGAACATACTGCCAAAATTAGGAAAAAGCATACTTCGCATGCTTCCAGTCTCTGGGAGCTTCTCATGAATGCTGCCAAAGAGAGTGACCAAAGGGTCCATGAGCTGGCTTGCCATGCTACCATGACGAGATCCAACTCCAAGACTGCTCTGGCCTGCGACAGGTCGAGCAACCCAAGAGAGTCCCTCTTCAGGTCCATACAACTTAATACTCTCTTTGTCATCAATTAGCTCAGGATCGTCTGTGATTTCATTGCCTGGACCAATTATGTATTCTTCTATGGATGTTTCACCACCAACTCCAAGACCCTCAACCAGTAAAGCCATTTCTCCTGTGCATCATGGAAGCTCAGCAAAGTTTAAAAATATATTTTCATAAATAATAATAAATTCAGGAACTCTAAAAATCAATAATGAAAAAATATATATAAAAAAAACTCAGCAGTGAAATCAATTATAAAAACTAATATCTAGAACAAGAACCAAGTAATGGAGGTATAAAATTAGAATTAAAACCCTTCCTAACTAATCTGTATCTATAAGTACATAAAAAAATAGATTCTCCTTATTTTCCAGTCTACAAATAAATTCCCCACTTTTTTTCATTCCCCACTTTTTTTCATTCCTTCTCGTTTCTTGGTCTGTCTAATTTAAGTGCAGTCATGATAGCATTGTATATCAGAGCATCTATGACTTTTAGATGCCAATCGTTACATTAATACTCAAATATCATTGGGTGTTAGGAAGGATTTAGAGGATTTGGAAAACTCATCATCAATTGCATTAAATCAAACGCAATGGGAGAGCTTGATCCATGTAGCCAACCCCTACTAATTCGGGATTGAGGCTTTGTTTGTTTGTTATAGATACAAATTGTATGCGAGAGCTTAAGTGCTCAAGAAATCAGACTACCACCAGCAAAGAATCTACTTGAAATACTCAATCGCAGAAGTAATATCTAAATTGTTTAGCTAGAAACTGCACAAAGACAGACAAACCTGAGACGTCCTCCCTTCCACGCAATCGCTGCAAAACCAACTTAGCCTCGATCATTCTTCCTTTACTCACGAGCCATCGTGGTGATTCAGGCATGAAAAATATGGTGAGTAAGACATATAAGAGGGAAGGAATGAAAAGAACACCAAGCATCAACCTCCAGCTCGGTGAAGGATTTAATGACATTCCAAAAACCATGCAGTACGATAAAAACATTCCTCCAGAACCCATGAATTGTGGAAGAGTATTTAGCAACCCCCTTATTTCAGTAGGAGCAGTCTCAGATATGTAAATTGGAACAAGGGTTACGGCAAGACCAACTCCAAACCCATCTAGGAGCCTTCCTAAGAGGAGCACATAAACATTAGGAGACCATAGCATTACAAGACCACTAATGAAATAGAGTATTGATGAGATAATCAGCATAGGACGACGGCCAAGCAAATCTGAAACGTGTCCGCTAAATGTTGTAATGATGGTAGCCCCAATAAGCGACATCGCTACAATCAGCCCTTCCACAGTTGGCTCACTTTCCAAATTAAACTCCTTCTTTATATAAAGAACAGCACCTGCAGAAAATCAAAGAATTTCTTCAACAATAACATTTGATAAATGTTGGGTGAAATAGAAAATCCATAAGGCAGAGAGAACTGCTAAAGAACAAACTACAAGCGAATTTAACGAGCAAAGGCACCCAACGCCGCGATGAATATAAGCAAATACAAGTCCACTTTCAAGAAATTATCTTTTCCATGTTCTATACCAACTTAAAGCTATAACCAGTTTTGAGAGTAGATTTGAAAAAATTAAAAAAAAAAAAAAAAATAATAAAAATAACTCACCTGCAATTGTAGCATTGTCCCATCCTTGCAGTAAGTTACCAAGCGCCGCCGCGATGGCAACAAGAGCAGCACCACTCATGGTTCGAAAAATCGCAATCTCTACAACCTAACCTGCACGGCGCGAAATGACAATTGGGGAAAAGGGGATACACAAAAATAACATCAGAGATCAAAAAGATCAAAAAGCAATAATTTTTTTTTGCCAATCATTCAGCCCAACAACAACATCATCTCACACAATCAAACATACCCAAAAGTGGGAAAACTACACACTCATTAGCAGACAATAGCCTCTACAAAACCAAAATGTGCCCATCAAGAAAAAGCGAGGTGATGATAAGCCAGTCCTTTGAAACGAAAAAAGATAACCCAAAGCTGGCTCTTTGACAAAAAGCCAATCCAAATCAAAACAACCACTTGTGGAAAGAAGAAGAAGCCACAGCGAAAAGCCGGAACAAAAAAAGCGGAAATCTTTTCCAAGAAGCGCTTACTCTTCGACACCTCCTCACGCTTGTCGCCCAGTATTCATCAAAATCCACCAAAAACCCCCAAATTTCATACAAAACGAATCAAATCCTTCAATTCTCTGCTCTTCGAATCATTCAGTTCAACCGATCGATCAAACCGCTCGTTTTTTCTTCGATTCTTCACTGTATCTGATATGAATCGCCTCACCAGATCAGCCGATTTTCACTTGTTAGTGGTGAAATCGATCGAATTACAGTGCAACGATCGCATGATCGCCGATCGATCGATCATTGGACGAGCAATCAAATCGAAACCCTAGAATTCGTTTTTTGGATTTCGTTGAGTCCACCTGTCGCAGTGAACTGAGCGACAGCTCACCACAAACTTAATCTGTTCTCTTCCTCTTCGGCTCGTTTTATACGGCCAGAACCAGATTCTGGTGTGACGGAAACGTCCCTGGTCGTTTGTTTTATTTACACTTTTGTCTGTCCCTCTTCGTCGTCTCGGGTTTCGCGTTGGTGTTTGATGCGAGGGGATCGAGCGGCGTGAGTCGCGGTGGGTTTTGGTTGAGAGAGTGGATCGTACTTTTAAGGTCTTTTTTGAATCTGCCTGCCTTTTGTCTGATTGATTGATTGATTATGATTAGAGATCTTTTATGGAAAGTGATGCGTGTACGTACTTGGACCACAAACTTGTAACGTATTCGACGAAGTCTGTAGGATTTGCATCGAGATGTGTCATTAATTGATTGAAGCAAATCCAACAGATTTGGGGAGGTGTGTGACAATTGTATAATTTGTATCGTCTCGCGAAATATCACTCGCCTTCTTACCAACTTTTATTACCCTCGTAGATTTATGGAACTATTACGTCATCCCCATCACAACACTAAAATAGTGCAACTTTTACACCATTTTAATATAACTTTTACACTAAATTTTAAAACTATCTCCAACTCACAACACTATTTTTTACACTATCTTACTTTATTATTATTTTATTTATTATTTTATTCTTTTCTTAAAAATAATTAAGGTAACTATAATTATATGTAAAGATAAAAACAAAAAAAATAATAATAAAAAAATGGCGCGTGAAGTGCTGCACCAATTTGGTGCGGCACTGTAGCTGTGCGCCATCCACGTGGGATGGCGCACAGCAAAGTTACAACCCAGCGCCATTTTATTTGATGTGGCATCCCAACCAGTGCCAAAATGGCGCTGGTTGGAGATGCCCTTAGAAAGTGAACGAGGTGCGAAATTACTATATTTACTTCACCATTGTTTCGTTAGAGGTGCATAGGGGAACTAATTTTATGTGGTTATCTAATTTCTCTGCAAGTTATCTCTCAACTTACATTTTAGGGTGAAAGATAAGAGAGTTATATTTCTTATGAGTTGTTGATACAATTATCACTCATTAATAACTCTTTTATTACTTATCTCTTTCTTATTTGAATGTTGTTTATGTCAATTCATATATTTTATTATTTAAGATTTTGTTACTTCTCAACAAATTTAAAGTTGAACCAAATATGAAAATATTAACTCCAAAAAAAATGAACCAAACAAATTTATTTCCAAAAAAAAAAAAATTAGAATAACATCCTCTCACACCATACCTCAAACCTAACTCACACCCACTATATCTCATCTTCACACCATACTGCGAACCCAACTCACACCCACTATATCCCCATCGTGTTTTGAATCCTTGATACATAATCCTGCTTCTCGAGATGTGAAGAAGATGTGTGTGGTGGGATGTGTAGAAGGTGTTATTACGAAGATGCATGTGTGTGTATGTGTGTGTATGTGTGTGTATTATGGCATTCCCCTTGTTTTTAAGGTGGTCTTTTCTTTGATTTAGTTAATCTCAAGAGCGTTCATCAACTAATGGCTCAAAACAAATTAAATTAAGAAAATATAATATAACTATAGATATTCCAACCATAACCAATTAGAATTATAGTGCCAATCATCACACCTCTTGAAGATTTTTTTTAATTTTATTTTTCAAATAATCGTACTTTAACTTCCAAACTAATTAATTTTTGTACTGTGATGTCGAATTGTTTGGTTGAAAGATAGACTAGAACAATATAATCTCCTACCATGCATGTTATAACATGAGTAACTATACAATTAGTGTGACAACCCCTAATTTAATTAAGGAATGTCCGTCCTGAAACCCTAATTAAGCCCCGGCAAACCAGATCGGACCTAATTAGAGCCAGCAGCCTTACCACATTTCCTGATAACAACCTGTATATCTTGATTTAAAGAAATAACATAAAACAAACGCAGCGGAAAATTTAAAACTTTTTCGATAAATCACAAGGTATACAATACCGGCATGAACATCGGTATTGAGCTCGTATTCCCACCCATTTATTTATAAATCATAATGCAATACAATATATATATAACAGGAAACTCACTGCACCGTAGAGAAGATACTAAACCCCTGGTCTTCTCCTTTCCTGAGTTCCAAGTCCTAGCGTACATTCATACCTGGGAAATGTTAAGGTGGGTGAGCTCCTACATGCTCAGTAAGTGACTCTCATACCAACCATCAACTATCAATTAATATCAAGGCAATGTATAACAACATGAATCAAATGCATAACTACAGGAGCATGTGAATCAATATAAACAATATATATAACGAGATGCAAGTTCTTTGGTTCATTGCAATGTACCCGTGATTTGTATTTCACATTTTCGTATTCGCATTGAGTCGCCCCCTCACATATCCAAGAACCAATCACTTGGGCATCTAACCAGTTCTTGTCAATGTGCCGCCAACTTATAAAACACCGAGTCGCACTTACTCATCATCACTAAACCAATCACTTGCTCATCTAATTGGTTTATGACTAATGAGCTGCTAAACTCAATGGAAAGCATTGATCGGAATAATTCCCAAGCAAGGGGCGCAGTGATGGTTAGCAATTCCACCACAGTTCCCAAACCCCATGCCGATCCGTCCCGTCAAACCTCTTTTCGAATCCATTTTTCATTTCAAAACATTTTTTGTAAAACCATCATCAAATCACGGTACATGGCCCCATTCCCAGTCCAGTACACTACATGCTCTAATAATACTATTTTACATTGCATAATTGATAAAAGTTACGAGTCCCACTTACCTGTCCTGAGCTTTCTATGTTTTACCGACTTGTACGACTCTCCGGAGTCCTCAAACCTTTTCACATCGGTTCATTACCTAAAATAAACCAATTATTATCAACTTATGTCTAATAATCATTCATTAACATTCCTAAACTGGTCCCATTCGAATTTGACATTTCGGAACCTAATTTATAACCTATTTTGACCATTTCACGTTTTTCGAGGTAAAACCCCGGTGTAAAGTCTCCTCCGACTTTCAAACTTCTCATTTTTCATAGAAATCTCTCAATTTCTATTTGTTTGGTCAAAATACTATTTTTCCATATTTTTTCTGGATTTTCTTTTCCATTTTCTCTTTTTATTTTTTATTTTTTTTTTATCGATTAGGATTGGCTCCCAACCCAATCCCAATCAACTCAAAATCCCCAACCTCGACAGTGAGACAACTCTCCCATTCTTTGTTCTTGGTTCGGCCATGGCTAACCCCATGGCCGAACCTCACCAACACTACTGCAAACAACAAAAGTAACAACAACTCAACAACACACTCACCTTGGCGTCACAAGCTCGTCTTCCTCGATCTCCTCAGCTTCACGAGCTCCGCCTTCTCTCTTTCCCTCCATGATCTCTCGGCCTTTCACTCTCTCGGTTTCTCGATCTCTCTCTCTGTTCTCATTTCACATTTAAAACAACGAAGGAGGCGGTTTAGGTTGGGAAATGACTAAAATACCCCTCATACTTATCCCATTTTCCATTAAATCAGTTACCCTTTATAGTAATTTCCCATTTTCCAATATATTATATATTTATATATATACCGACTTATATATAAATATATATATTTATCGATATATTGCGCCCAAAATTCCGGTTGGCACGCCAACGAGAACTTCTCGGGCGTGCGCACCACCGTATGTCCGACGCGTGTCATTCGTGACCCCGCGTATCACTCTGCGCCTGACAAATTATCATTATTTTATTTTTTTCCATTTAATATATATTTATATATATCCATAATATATATAAATATATATTTATGCCTATAATTACGCCTATAATTACGTAATTTTCATCGCCGAACACACTCGAGCGTCAACGCTGTCTCGTGTATCATGTGTGTCCACATGACCCACACATAGTATTAGGCATTTCCCTGTTAGTCCGATTATTCACATATATGTATTAATACACACCAAACAAACACAATACATCACGCAATCCCACACACACGTTAGTCGTGACAAATCGGGCTTAACCACGAACCTAACTCGGATTAATTACCATTCGGATTTACACTAATCACCTGCTTAAAACCAACGGGTCGTTACAATTAGAACATAATAATAGTTGTACTCCAAGTTTTTGTTATTGCAATTGGCTTGTACATATGAAGGTAATTATCTATTGGTGTATATAATCTCACATCGAAAATATAATAAGAGTTTGTGTGGTATATAAGTGATGTAGATTGGATCCTAACACAAACCAATTGATTTTGTGTAAAAATGGGTTTCAACCCCATTTATATACTCACATGTGTGTGTGTGGCCAACACTCTTCGGGCCCACAGATTTATATATAATATCAGAGCGGAACGATCTTGGGCTTGTATTTGATGACTTGATTAGGCTAACGATAAAGTCTAGACCCGTTTGTGAACCTAAAAGCCTATAAGAGTATGTCTAGGCATGTTTGTCAGGATCTCTAAAAGTAGGTTTGTGTTTGGCAAGTGCAACTAGGCACTAGTTGTCACTTGAGGGGGGGAGTGTAGGAGTATATAATCCCACATCAGAAATATAATAAAAGTTAGTGTGGTATATAAGTGGTGTAGATTGGATATTAGCACATGTCAATTGGTTTTGTACAAAGATGAGCTCCAACTCTATTTATATACCACATGTGTACTTGTGGTTTGACACTCTTCGAGCCAAGATTTCTATATTATCACATGATTAAAATATGACTTAATTCTATAATTTAAGCAATCATATTATATATTTTAATAAAGCAAGGGTCAATGGATGTTTAAGATTCACGAGTTAAACAATGACATTCATTGAGGACAAATATACAAGACAAAAATGTATTACTTCTATTATTTGAGAGAAAAAGTCCACCACTAAACCTACAATGCTTCTTCTTAATTTATGTACAATATATATATATATATATAACAATATCACACTACGGTTAGAATTAAAATTAAATTATAATAGGAAGATGCTAGAACATACACCCTAAAGTCATATCATAATGTACACCCCATGTATCTAATTATGTTTTGAATCTTGCATAAGAGGGCATCTCAAAGAGGGAACGAATGGTTGGATAGAGGAGGGCATTAGGAGATTACTTGTAGGGGTGTCATTAATCTAGCAAAGTCCTTAATGTAAAATAATTAATTAATAGGTACGTGGTAACATGGCGACTTTATTTTCTTTAGATTATTATATATATAAAAATAATTCTTGGTAATCACTGAATCACTGCTTACTCAGCCTTTTAATTACTCTTGACAAGATCAAATGCTTAGTCTATTGGTTGACAACGTTGGAAGGACGTGGAATGCTAACGTAAGTTTGTTTTAACAAGAATGACAAATAAAATTTGTCAACAAAAAAAAAAAAAAATGACAAACAGAAAAGGTTTAAGAAAGGTCAAATATATCTAAAATTAATGATATAATTCTTAAAGGAGCCGTGTCGTAATTAGCGGATGACATGTTTTTATTTGCCGAAGCTTCTATGGACGAAGCTCATGTTATCCAGGATATGATGCATGAGTTTGGTGAGTGCTCAGTGCAATGTGAACTTGTTAGTACAGTATTAATACAGTCTGAGTGATACAAATGCAGTGAGGTTAATATTGTAATTTGATATGAAGTCCAGATAGTTAGTTAGTAACAAATCTGGTCCTTACACGTGTAAGTCATCAATGTAGTTACTTGCTCTATAAATAGACTTTCTTGATTTCTTTTGAATAGCTTAGTTGATATGGTATTCGAGCTTTCTTAGGCTCATCGCCATGGATGATCCTAAAAGCTCGACAAAGCGTCAATCTCTTCATGGAGCAATGGATTCGACATCGATTGCTCATCGTTTTGCTGAACCATTTGGTAACTCTCTCAATCAAATCTATTCAATCAAGCTTAATAGCACCAATTTCTTGTTATGGAAGTCCATTGTTGTCTCTCTGTTAGAAGATTGTGGTTTCGATGGGTTCTTATTTGGAACCACACAATGTCCTTCAAAGGTTCTTGATAATGGTGATGTAAACCCTGATTTTCAAGAATGGTTGTATTGTGATTGAATGTTATATGGTTGGTTATTTTGTGCCCTAGAACTAGAAATTGGGAATCAAGTGAATGTCTCTCAAGAATCTAGGAAGAGGATTGCTCATGAACCGTGGAATTGTATCCTAGAACAATGTGGATCAAATAACAAGGCACAAATTCAGTTTCACAAGACTGCAATTTGTACCACTCGAAAAGGATCTATGAAGATGAGTGAGTATTTGAAGAAAATGAAAGAAATTTTTGATAATATGGCTACTGCAGAGCACCTATGCATATTTTTAAATTAATTTCTTGTACTTTGACTGGTTTATATAGTGAATTTCTTCCCATCACATCTGTTCTTGAACAAAAAAATGGGTTAACATAGCAAGATATGCAGTCTACGCTTGTAGGATTTGAGGCAAAATTGGATCACTTGCAAAGCCTTGCATGAATTAATTATTTGAGTGTTCAGTCCTCTAATCATGCCAACTCTGTTGAGGTAAAACAAGGGGGTTCCCAATCATGGACCAATGGAAGACAATATTCTGGAAATGGTGGAAGAACAAATAACAATAATAGAGGAAGAAGATGAAACAATAGAGGTAGAGGAGGTTTCAGATTCCCAAACAATAATAGGTCGACTTATCAGATTTGTAACAAAGTAGGTCATACTGTTGTTGTATGTTACTACGGGCTGATATGCAATACATGGGTTCTCAAGGTTTTAATAACAGTGGTGGTCAGGGACACCAATCTCATTTTAGAAATCAATTTACTGGAAGTTAAAATCAGGGAATGAGATGTGGTTTTCATAATTCTCCTAGTGCTCATTTTCTAGGAAATCAAAGTAACTTTGCAGGACTTGCTCCACCAAACAATTTCTCAGCAACTGAATCTGAGTGATAATTCATGGTATGCTGACAGTGGAACAACTACCCATGTAACACCTGATTAAGCTCAGATGTCTAATATGAATCTCTACTTGTTGGCAATGGTCATTCATTACTTATCTCTTATGTAGGATTTGCTACTATAGCATCAGCTCCTTCAAAACTTAAGTTTCACAACACTTTATGTGTACCTCAGATCAAAAAGAATCTCCTAAGTATCTCACAACTAGCAAAGGATAATGATGTGGTTGTTGAGTTTACTAATTCGCATCATTTTGTGAAGGATTCTTTAACTAAAGAAGTACTGCTTCGACACATTCTCAAAGATGGTCTATATTAGTTTACAAGTAATGTTCTTCCTATCTCTTCATCAAATAAAGATTTTGTTGTTGTTAAAGCTAGGAATTTCACATTTTTTCACTTCACATAAGTAATAGGGACATCCGTCTCATCAAGCGCTACAAGTATTGAGAACATATTTAAATCTTCCTGTGTCTCAATCTGATTTTTGTTTTGTATGCCCTTTGGGGAAACATCATGTTTTACCATTTCTTCTTCAACCAGTTGTAGTAAACATGTACTGGAATTAATACATACAAACTTATGGGGTTCGGCTCCTATTACTTATGTTGATGGCTTTAACTACTATATTACTTTCCTTGATGATTTCTCGAGGTTTACATGGATATATCCTCTTAGATACAAATCTAAAGCACTTAAAGCATTTTAGCTCTCAAACTTCAGGTGGAAAACCAATTCTCAACAAAAATAAAACGACTTCAATATGACTGGGGTGGAAAGTTCAGAGTGTTTATGTCACGACTCCAATTTTCTAACCTTTGATTAATTCCTTAATTAGGGTCACAGACCCCATAACGTGGGACCCGCGTAAGATGCGCACACTGACCGAGGCATGTGGCTGAGATGCATTTTATATTTGTTGTGGTGTATGCCTAGTGTTATGTATATGTGTAGACTAACTAAGTCGGTTCATGCTATCATAGGCGTCGAGATGCGAGCGGGGACACGCCTCGAGTTGCGTGCGAGCCAGGGTACTTGGGTAGCTAATCTTGTGGTAAGCCTAAACTTAGTTAATTATATTTCAATCAATTTAACGCATAGCCTATAGTTTCTAATTGACATACATCGCATTTGATGTCCTATAGTTGAACTTAAAAATTTAGAGACATAGGACTGACCTCGAGATCCGTGTTGGCACACACTCCCATGTTGAGAGTCATCAATTATGTGTCACCAAGGAAGCTGGACTACCTAGTTAGTAGTCATCAGATTTACCTCGAGATATGTGGCGCACACTAGATTACAATGAAAACTATAAATAGGAATGAGTGGGATTTTCTCCAACACAATTATATGCAAATTTCTCAACTCTGGATAGAGGAGCCAATTCTTGGAGAATTCGAGTAGATGTAAGTGAGGAATCAAAGATCCTAGTTAAGGTAATCACAAACACTACTCCTTTGCCATTAAAAATGAGCTTTGAATGGCGGTTTTGTTCAAAAATGGATTTGAAACTGTGATTTGGGTTTTTAAGGTGTTTTCTATATGAATGTTGGTTGATTTAACTATAATCTATAGTTTTGAATCGTAATTTCAAAGAAAAGTGAGGTTTTTAGTAAAAATTGTAAAATGTGTTCATGCATGGATTTGAAAGTAATCTGTAAATTTTTTCGTTTTTGGATGTTTTTCTGAGTTAATTTAAGTCCCTAGGAATCATGCATGGACCGAGAAGTGTTTTGGTGGTATTTAGTACCTCGAAACACAGAATTCCCTCCGTAATTTTGGTTTCAACACAGGTAGTGCGCTGGCAAAGTTGTCCAGCACGCTGCCTATTTTGGGGAAGAGACGCACTGTTCATTCAAGAATAGTAACGTGTTGGGCAAGTTTGCTAGCGCGTTGGGCACTATTCACATGGACATTTTTAAATAAAATATTAAGAGGTTGATTGACCAACCAAGTACACGACTTACCCAACCGACATACCTAGACCTTTAATAGTATTCAAACATACTAGGGACTTAAGAAAATATATCGAGAGTCTAAGAACGCGGGTTTCAAAGTGTTGGGAAGCTGGAATAGCTAGGACAACTCTGTGACTTGTAAGTGAAATTGTGAGAATTCTTTACTTTATTTCATTATGTTTATTTATTGTTTATTGGTCTGTTGTAGACTTGTTTGAACTCCCACATCATGCTTTCCTTATTTCTTTTCAATGTGAATGTTGACATAGCATGATGCCTTGTGAAGTTATCATTGACTCTATTCCTTATATGCTCAATGTTGGCCTTTGATTGAGGATTGATCAATACATAGAAAAGCATGCTTTAGGATTATTTACTATGCTTAGACTAGTATTCCATTTGTGACGACCCGCCCTCGACCTAGGGTCGGGTCGCCCAGCCCAGACCGCCACTTGGACCCAATACCTGAACCAGGCCCAAATAATGGTGTAGCACGCCTAAACAAATAAACCTGCGGAAAGCACATTGGCTAAACACAGGATAATAATTGTGGAATAAATACAAAGAGATATCCTTAAGCCAATAGATTTAAGTTCATAGAACATTAAAGAAACTATACATGGGTTCATGTTCATTTAAACTAAACAAGTTTATTAAATCTTTGAAGTGGATCAACTAAAGGTAACTAGGATTCAAGCTACCCAAAGATCTATTTTAATTTTAACCCCAAGTTGAATAGTTTCAAAATCAAGTATACATAATATATATCAACAAAGGCTCACATCAAGAAGAGACTTCAAGCTCGTCTCTCCCTTGCCTCAACCTAGCGCTGTCGTGGATACCTGAGATGTAAGTGGGGTGAGCTAAAAGAACCAACAGAGCTCAGTAATGCAAAAAACCTGCTCAACCATCAAATATGCAAGTAATACCTAATAAGCATGCAAAGTCTAGCATGTATTTGAAAACAAACAAATATTCATTGAATAGTAGCATGGTAGCAAGATTTCATAAAAGATAGATGTATAATGAACCATCAAGTACTATCATGGACATAAGGCTTGTAAGCCACAAATAAATAGGAATTCATCATTTCATAGTAAATACGACATATTCATAAGCTATCAAGTTGTAACAACAATAATCAAGCATAGCAATAAAGTGATTGACAAATCATTATATAAATTCAAGCTTTCATGCAAAGAAGGGGGTTTCGCCAGATTATGAACTATAAAATATAGTAATACGATAAGTCGATGTTTCATTCAATGCATACTAGGTATTGGCAAGAATCCGATGACCGATTCTCCTACTCTCGAGATGATGGAAACAACTAGCTAGCACACAGGCCTTATGTGCCCTCTCGTTTGTCCCATCAAATCAACAGTAGGTTCGTCCAAGCCATTACCTGTGCACATCCCTATGTCTCAAGAGTACAAGAGAAGGAACTCCAACTTATGTCCCTACGTGACATACTTATGAATTCAATTAGTCAAGTAAAGCCCTCGGTGGGGTGTTAACGATCCTCGGTGGTACCACAACATCTTGAGGTATTCATATAGATTTACTTGCTAATAAGGCCCTCGGTGGAACTCCACAAACATCCTAGGGCCCTGAATAAAATAGATGAGAAAAACAGTGCATTCACATTTCATAGATACGTAGATTCGAGCCAATACTACGACACAACCCATAAATTCCAAGTATTTAATTCAAATTGTGAATCCTAAACATAACTAGTAATCATGTCATATTTGATAATTGAGCAAGCTCCCCACTTACCTGCACTTGCCGCGAATTCTAATCTCGATCCTCTCGCATTTAGGCTCGATATAAACCGTCTCGTGAATCTAGACAATTTGAAAGAATAATTACTTTATATATATACAACCATATAAGTTTAACATCAATTGTCTAGACCTTAGAAATTCACCCTATTTTATAACTGACTTCACTAAAGGTCATTCGCGACTCTAAAATCGACACTTAAAATTAGAATCGATGATTTGAGTAAAATAAGAATGCGGTGATGTAAAACAAGGAAAATCCGCTAAGACTTAGTTTTTCCAACAAAAATCGAAGACGTTCGATTAATTATAATTAAAAAGATCCAAATCACCGTACAAGACTCAATTTAGACTTTAAATTCTTGAATGATAATATTCAGTCAAAGTCCACAAATTTATCGAATAAGTTTATTTCCCAAAGAAAAGATTCAAAGTCCCTTTTTAAATCTCAACTCAATCTTAAATGCCAAATCCATATCAATAAACTTCAACCGCGTTCAATTTGCTAAAATCATAGGGAAACCCTTTCATGTACCATTAAACTATGGCAAACAAGATTGATTCATTTATAATACTCGTTGTCATAAAGCTTAAAAATTTGTATAACCCATTTCAAGACTAGATCTAAGAAAAATTGAACAAACTTTGCAAATCATCAACTCTCATTGCCAATACCAACACTAAGACAATAAATTTAGAGAGTATTAGAGTCTTACCATGCCTTCAACGGAGTCTTTGACTCCAAATCCTTTCCAAAATCTTATTCTAACGTAGATCAAATCTTTCCTTTCTTCTTTTCTTCTCTATTTTCCTCATGTGTTTGCCGCTGTCGATGCCATCAACCCTTTGGTCTCCAAATCTTTAATAAATAATAAAGAAATCAATGAGGGAGGTGAGGTTGTACCTCTCTTGAGCTTGAACCCTCCTCTTGTTCTCCTCCTCTCTACGTGGGTATTTAACAAGATTGGGGCTAGGGTTTTCTTTGATTTGCTTAAATAACATTAGGGTTAGGGATTAGGGTTGTGATTATTTACAACTTGTCTAAAATGTCATTTTGCGTCATAACCTCAATTGGGCTTTATTATTTAAAATAAAACTTTACTTACTCCCTAACTCATATTTAATTTGACAAGTTTAGAATTGTATTTCCACATCAAACACCCAACATATTTTTATCATGAAATTACCAAAATACCTATAGGTTGGGTTGTGGAGAATTTGGGTCGTTACAACATGTACTGCAATAGTACCCTGTCCAAGAACGAAAATTTCTAATCAAAATGGTGACGTCGCTAAGAATCATATTGATCACTTGTGGGAAGTAACTTGTGATCTCATAATAAAAGTAAATCATTACAAAAAAAAACCTGAAGTAACGAACTAAACAGTTGAAAGGAAAGATGAAATATCTTATAAGTGATAGGTCGACTATTAAAAGTGGGGATCCTAGGTTATGATCGAACCCTAATAAGATTTATACTGTGCAATACGTACGAAACAATAATTAGGGATGGTGAGGAAATACCCTAAACTAGTAATGAAACATGAATATGTGAGTAAAGATAAAATTTCTAAAACTTCATACCGTAAATAATTATTGAACAAAATGTGTAGCTTACACTTGGAAGCCTGAGGGCTTAGTATAAGTCTAAAAGTGAAAGCCTTAATTTGATGGCGTAGGAGAATTTGAGGTTACAACCCAGATGGGTAAGCAATAGATTTGCAAATGGTTAAGTGTTAAGGATATCAATACGTGGAGATAATGCTCGAATAATCAAGGTCGACACCATAACAGGTGACAAGCATAAGCAAATTATGTGACATAAAGGTTTGCCTAAGCATGAGGTCATATTAAATCAATACCATGAGAAATCAGTTGATATTCTTATTTTCAAGAATCATTGAATTTGGAGAAAAGGAAGAACATCATGAATGACTCTGTGCTAAGTATAAGCAAGAAAATCATAAGCTAAACAGTATAAGAAAACTTTCGAAGCAAGTATAAACATTAATTTTGGTACCTTGAATCAAACCTTTAATAGCAAGTCATGCAAGGTAAACCTATATGAATTCCACGTACACCGATCTGTACTTTATTGTTGGAGTATCCAACAAAACGTATATGCATTGCGATAATAGTAACACACGAGTGCAATAAATTGAAATGTAAGGGTGAATTATGAATTTGAAAATATTTGAGTCGTAGTGAGTTACGAGACCTTAATAACCATGCCAGAGATATATGCTGGGTAATCTCTAGGAATGACATGGATGCCAATATTTTTTTTTTAAAATAAGAAGTTAAAGAACCATATTCCTCTGTGAGTGAAAAACTTTAAATAATCTATAAGAGCTAAGAATTAGCTCAGAAATGTGACATTAAGTATTTGTGCACCAAAGGTGAACCTAACCGAGTCAAGATAATTTAAAACGCTCACTCAGAAATCGTGAAAGTCATACGCTACATGGACACGATGCGAAAAGTCTCTCAGAAATAGAGTGATTGTGACATGAGACCTTAGTATGAAACAAAGATGACGATATGATATACCACATATGGACAAGTGTTGAATTTCGCTTAGGGTTGGTAGTGATTTCAAATGTTCCTCAAGATTACAAGGGTGAAAATTTATTGCGTAAGTTAATAGTCAAATGTGACAGAGGGGTTGCAAAGCAGACCATCAATAAAGAGTTGACTTGAATTATGAACCTACTAGAATGAATGTCGATAAATGTACAATGGACAATGATGTTAATGCATATCTCCGAAAGGAATGTTAAATCTGCTCATTTGTAGCCTCCACAGATAAGTCGCAATAACATAATGAGTCACACGTTGATATATATAACGGAGATGGTGACTAAAATGGTGTGCTAGTGTTCTTGATATGATGGATGGCTATCCCTATTTTTTTTCCTACTACCAGGTGGTGGTATGTTTGTACTGCCAGATAGGCAGAGATACTTCTTTTCGATACAGATAGGCACCATATCACATCTCAGTATTGTTCTTTGTTGTGTGAATGACTCGAGTGCATATTACGGCTTCGGTGGAGCTTACAAAGGAATACCCCATAAATGCGTAGCGATATGAGGAATTGACATGTAGCTAAGTATAAAAGTTATATTAATGACCTACATGAGGTGGGCTTTATGAATTTTAGTTCGCAAGATGAAAATAAAAAAATGGGATATATTAAAGTCAGGAGTAAAACTTTATTTCATGTGGGAAAACGAGCAGAGCATGCAGGTGAAGATGGTCTCAGTTAAACAATGGATTAAGAAGAAATTGTTATGGACAGACACCAAACTACGTTGTACTTTACTTTTACATTCGAGGACGAAAGTTCTTAAAATTGAGGATATTGTAACGACTCAAATTCTCCACGACCCAACTTATGGGTATTTTGGTAATTTTATGATAAAAATATGTTGGGTGTTTGATGTGGAAATACAATTCTAAACTTATCAAATTAAATATAAGTTAGGGAGTAAGTAAAATTTTATTTTAAAGAATAAAGCCCAATTGAGATTATGACCCAAAATGGCATTTTAGACAAGTTGTAAATAATTACAACCCTAATCCCTAACCCTAATGTTATTTAAGCAAATCAAAGAAAACCCTAGCCCCAATCTTGTTAAACACCTACGTAGAGAGGAGGAGAGCAAGATGAGGGTTCAAGCTCAAGAGAGGTACAACTTTACCTCCCTCCTTGATTTCTTTATTATTTATTGAAGATTTAGAGACCAAATGGTCGATGGCATCGACAGCGACAAGCACGCGAGGAAAATAAAGAAGAAAAGAAAAAAGGAAAGATTTGATCTATTTTAGAATGAGATTTTGGAAAGGATTTGGAGTTAAAGACTCCATTGAAGGTATGGTAAGACTCTAATACTCTCTAAATTTATTGTCTTAGTGTTGGTATTGGCAATGAGAGTTGATGATTTGCAAAGTTTGTTTAATTTTTCTTAGATCTAGTTTTGAAATGGGTTATACAAATTTTTAAGCTTTATGATAACGAGTATTATGGATGAATCAATCTTGTTTGCCATGGTTTGACGGTACATGAAAGGGTTTCCCCATGATTTTAACAAATTGAATGCGGTTGAAGTTTATTGATATGGATTTGACATTTAAGGTTGAGTTGAGATTTAAAAAGGGACTTTGAATCTTTTCTTTGGAAAATAAACTTATTCGATAAATTTGTGGACTTTGACTGAATATTGTCATTCGGGAATTTAAAGTCTAAATTGAGTTTTGTACGGTGATTTGAATCTTTTTAATTATAATTAATCTAACATCTTCAATTTTTGTTGGAAAAACTAAGTCTTAGTGGATTTTCCTTGTTTTACATCACCGCATTCTTATTTTACTCAAATCATTGATTTTAATTTTAAGTGTCGATTTTAGAGTCGTGAATGACTTTTAGTGAAGTCAGTTATAAAATAGGGTAAATTCTTAAGGTCTAGAAAATTGATGTTAAACTTGTATGGTTGTAGATATATAAAGTAATTATTCTTTCAAATTGTCTAGATTCCCGAAACGGTTTACATCAAGCTTAAACGCGAGAGGATCGAGATTAGGATTCGCGGCAAGTGCAGGTAAGTGGGGAGCTTGCTCAATTATCAAATATGACATGATTACTAGTTATATTTAGGATTCACAATTTGAATTAAAGACTTGAGATTTATGGGCTTTAGGGTTTAGGGTTTAGGATTCACAATTTCGAATCTACGTATCTATAGAATGTGAATGCACTATTTTTCTCATCTATGTTATTTAGGGCCCCAAGATGTTTGTAGAGTTCCACCGAAGACCTTATTAGCAAGTAAATCTATATGAATATCTCAAAATATTATGGTACCACCGAGGGTCGTTAACACCCCAAGATGTTTGTGGAGTTTACCACTGAAGGCTTAACTTGACTAATTGAATTCATAAGTATTTCACGTAGGGATATAAGTTGGAGTTCCTTCTCTTGTACTCTTGAGACATAGGGATGTGCATCGGTGTTTCCATCACCTCGAGAGGAGGAGAATCGGTCACCGGATTCTTGACAATACCTAGTATGCATTGAATGAAACATCGACTTATCGTATTACTATATTTTATAGTACATAATCTTGCGAAACCCCCTCTTTTGTATGAAAGCTTGAATTTATGTAATGATTTGTCAATCACTTTAATGCTATGCATGATTATTGTTGTTACAACTTGATGGCTTATGAATTCATATTTATTTGTGGCTTACAAACCTTATGTCCATGATAGTACTTGATGGCTCATTATACGTCTATCTTTTATGAAATCCTGCTACCATGCTACTATTCAATGAATCATTGTTTGTTTTCAAAAACATACTAGACTTTGCATGCTTATTAGGTATTACTTGCATATTTGATGGTTGAGCAGGTTTTCTGCATTACTGAGCTCCGTTGGTTCTTTTAGCTCACCCCACTTACATCTCAGGTTTCCATGATAGTGCTAGGTTGAGGCAAGGGAGAGACGAGCTTGAAGTCTCTTCTTGATGTGAGTCTTTGTTGATATATATATATATATATATATATTATGTATATTTGATTTTGAAACTATTCAATTTGGGATTAAAATTAAAATAGATATTTGGGTAGCTTGAATCCTAGTTACCTTTAGTTGATTCACTTCAGAGATTTAATAAACTTGTTTAGTTTAAATGAGCATGAACCCATATATGGTTTTATTAATGTTCTATGAGCTTAAATCTATTGGCTTTAGGATATCTCTTTATATTTATTCCGCAATTATTATCCTTTTATTTAGCCAATGTGTATTCCGCAAGTTTATTTGTTTAGGCGTGCCAGACCGTTATTTGGGCCTGCTTCAGGTATCGGGTCCAAGTGACGGTCTAAGCTGGACGACTTGACCCTAGGTCGGGGGCGGGTCGTCACACCATTTCCTTTGGCTTTTTAGCTTAAACTGTTTTGGAATCATAGAGATATAGGAATATTAATTCTTGAAAACTAAAGTAGGGATTATCTAGTGTTCATTGCACGAAAGATGCAGATTCACGGGGTTTAGGTCCCTCAGGGTCTCCGACACTCACCACTACACTTGAACGACACACGTGGTATGGGCCTCGGGGTTGTCGGCAAGTATGAGATAGACAATTTTTATGCATAGAGCATAGCTCCGTTAGTTGATGAAATATGTAGAGCACATATCCATATTGTAGTGGAAAAAGGCCAATTGATATTTCTCATTGCGTTGATCGGACGTAGATCATTCAAACTTAGCCTGTGTCAATCTAACTATTCATTCATGTTAATTGTGGTATTTATTTGCATTAATTGTTCAACATCTTTCAGCTATATTATGCTCTTAAATACCTGTTGATTAAATTGGAAATATAGTATAGAATTCCCCAGTTATTACTTAAATATCACTATACTCACCGTTTAGTTTGTGACGGTGGGTGTAGGTCATTCGAGCAGCAGCAGGCTGGATAAGGAGAAAATTGCATTTAAGCCTCGTACGCGTTGATGTCCATACATGTAGGGTATTTGATGTTTTGTATTACGTTTTTATTACGACTTATTATGTTTGGGATATATAGAGGGTTGAACGATAGTTCCCCGACCTTTTGACTTTCACACTATTATTATGTTCGCCATTTACTTGCATATATATATATATATATGATTGTTATTCCTGGTTTTCCACACTTAGGATTATCATATTGTTGTCATTTGAAATGTTAAGACTTCGCTAAAATCATGTTAAGACTTTTACTAACTAAATTAACTGTTAAATATTTTAAAGAACTCTAAGTTATTGAAATTGGTAGGATTAGTGTGTTATTTATCTTGAACGTGATCAAGTTGGAAATTAAGTTGAAAATGCTGATTAATACGTAATTAAGTCCTATGGACTGGATTAGGGCTTGATTACGGGATTATGGGATTAGGCAGGTGGTGCCCTAAATTAGGAGAGGGTCCGTCACTGTTTAAGTATTATTTGGAGAGCTTGGGCATTTTGTTTCAACATCCTTGTCCATATACACATGAACAAAATGTACGAATAGAAAGGAAACACATATACATTGTGGAAACAAATCTTACTCTACTAGTTGTGTAATAGCCCCAAATCCATCGACCGCTACGGCGTGCACCGCGAGTCCACAACCTAGCTAACTCATCTTCAAGTTGTGTCCCACGAGCACTCATATCTCAATACCAATAAATTGTCGTTAACTTTGCCACAATTTTATTAATAATTAACTAAATCAAATTAGCATAAAGACTTATTATCGTATGTAACATCAAAGTATTCAGCAGAAGACCTAAATTATCGAAGTAAATATAAAAAGTAAGTTTTATGAGCATTTTACCTAATGTGGAAACCATACCAAAATGTAATCCATATACATATCAAGTGTGATTCTCAAAATATTAAAAGATAAACCTCCAAGTTATATACAAGTCAAGTTTGTCTCTCACATGCATAAAACGATAAAATATAAACAAAATGTATGAGTAGGACAAATCGTAGTCAATCAAGGTAGTTCTCAAGCTCGCCCTTCCCTCTGCTCGTACCAGATTTGTACTCAAGCCATCACAAAAAGGTAGATGAAGAGTCCAGAGTGAGTAATCCCAAGGAAATTCACCAAGTAAATACATAAGTAAAACTGTTGGAATCAAAATACTATAAATAAACATGCGGAACAAAAGAATACATGCAACTGTGGAAAGATCATCGCATGAATATGAATAGCATGAAAAAAAGTGCGTGCACAATCAAAGTCAGACTAGAGCCATACTTCGGGCTATCCGCCAGGCACGAGCAGTGAGGATCCTTCGAACGGGTGACCCTGGATCCTCTAAGTGGCCGGTGTAAACCACGACGCACCCACACATGTCTAACACACCCGTGTAGCATATTCACCGGCGCATCACTAGAACACATGCTATGGCCTAGTGGACCCTATGCCCCCATAATGAATAAACACCAGGTAGGAGTAAACTCAACCACCGTAAAACAATAACAGGAAATAAGAGTATTGAATAAATTGGGCAAAATTCAAATAATCAAGCGAAGTAAGTACTAAAATGAATTTCAGTTGGGATACTACACACCTCAAATCGCACTCCAATATCGTTCCTAGTCCAAATGCACGTCTCAAATGCGTCCTATTACATGTCAATCGAACTAAAATCACCAATTTCCAATCAATCCAACACATTCCCAAACCTTATAACCACGTTACAAAACCTCAAATCATCGATAAAATCATCATTTTTACACTTTAAATAGGCTATATAAGTCCCTAGGTCAAACCCCAATTGGTAAATTTTATTTAAAATTTTTATCTCAAAACTGCCCCAAACGCCGCCGAGGACGCCGCCACGTTCAACTCTCTATGGCGTGTTCACGGCGTCCTGGGGGCCGTGACATGCGCCATCACGTTATCCACCCCCACGACGTCTCCCAAAACGTCTTTTCCCATTTTTCCACATTTCGTCTCTACCCAAGACGTCGTGAGTGGCGCCGTGGGCTTCTGAACCACACGGCGTGCCAGACGACGTCTTCGATAGAGGAGGTTTTCTTGAGTTTTTGAACCCTCTTGGCTCGTCACCGCGATCCGCGCTCGTTCCATTAACTCATTAAACACTCCATAAAGCCCACAAAACCAAAACCTCTCAACAACACACGCTCGAAATGTAAACCCCGAGTTTTTCGACCAAAAAACCTAAAAATCACTTAGAAATCAAAACACCCACAACATCAACACCAAATTCACATTTACAACATCAAACCACTTCAAAAACCATAGCAACACCTTGTTGCACTGGTGTGCTCAATTCCTCAACCCGAAACCACCGTCAAAACCCCCGAAAAATACCCCGAATCGTAGAGAAGGAGATGGGGTTCGAAGAACTAACCTTGTTATTGATTTCCTTTCACTCTTTGTGCTCTCAATGATCAAACAAAATCCACCAAACCCTCACACCACACTCAATTTTCGTCCAACACAAATGAAGAGAGAGAAAAGGTGATGGAAAGAAAGAAAATGAGATATTTATACAAAAATTATCATCTCAACTCACACACACATCACTAGACTTCATTGGATGGTTGAGATGAGGTCAAATGATCCTCAAATAGTGACAAACTTTGACTCCACTTGGTCCATTTACCTTGCCCTCCTAGCTACAACCATTCGTTCCCGGGCATTCCAATACCAGGCTCCGCACTGCAAATCAATCCATTCGCGTACAACGACCATCCCAATCGCTTCAACGTCATTTAATATGAATTATTTAGTGAATTTTATCGTTTATTATATATGTTTAGACCCCCGCCTAGTGTACTAATCATTCGTCACCTGGTATCCGTTTTTACCGTTATACGCAACGAATATCTAATCACACCAGCTCACTCGTCAATAAATGATATAAACACACATATTGCAATGCAATTTAACTAAATTGAACATATACATCGCAAATACTCATCAAAAACACATAAAAAGGGCTGTATACCTAATCCGGTCATGTTTTGTCCTCGTTGTGGGACCCACGAACATCCCCACTGGCATCCATGTCTGCAATAACGTCATAAATAACGATATTATTAATTGGGCCATTACAAGTTGAGGCTAGTTTACCATTGAGATTATGGTGGCATGCTTGTGTTATTGTTGTCTTTGTGGTAAATAGATTACCTACAAATGTTCTTCAGGGGACTATATAAACCTCATTACTAACTTTTCTCTCTCCTCACCTTCTCTATCATTTTCTCATCCAAACAAGAAATGATAGGGCGTTTGGTTTCGAAACTTTCGACGCTGATTGTCGCCAAAGGATCGACCAACTACGAATTCTAAAGTGAGATCTCGACTCCCCCTGTGTGTATCTATGTTTTGACGGTGGTTTTTAGCGTTTTCGTCGTGATGGATTCGAACGATGATTTTGGAATTTTATTTTTGATGGATTGGTTTGTTGGATTTGATGTCAATGGGATGGATTTGTGGTGTTTCAAAGGTGGTTTGGGATTTGTAGGTTTTCTTAGATTTTTTTGGTGAATTTTGGGGTTTTTGTATGATTTTCGAAATCGAGGTTTTGTCGAGGTTCCGACGCAAAACGAAGGAGGTCTAGTGTTGTTTTAGACATCACTAAGAGTTTGGGATAGGTTCAAAAAGTGGTGACGTGAGTCGGGATTTCAAAAAACCCTGGATTCAAGTGCAGACTTGCACACCGCGAGGGACATCGTGGAGCATTTATGTCCATGCGTCGATCACGGTGCCTAGACTAACTCTCTGGGTAAAGTCACATTTTTAATTGGCGTCGTGGAGGGAAAGCCCCACACGGTGCCACTTGCGACGTTTAAGGCAAAGCACCCAGAATGTCACGTTTATATGACGCCACAGGGGTTTGACCCCCACTGGCGCCACCTGCGGTGTGACATTTTTCACATTAAACAATTTGAAGAAATTTTCAAAAAATTTTAGGATTTCTTAGGTATCCAAATGGGTCCAAATACGACCCAATACCCCAAAAATCGACCCAATTATACTAATGAAATAATTATAGAAAATTGGGTAAATTAGAAGTGAATTAATGGGATTTGTAATTTAATTGATTGTCATGAGTTATAATTATTGACGGGTTACACGGGGATTCGTAGGAGGCGAGTCGAAGTTTGTGTGAGTGTGTAACGACCCAAATGTTCTCCGACTCATTTTAAAGGTATTTTATTAATTTATATTAAAATATGGGAACAAATCAAATTGTTACACAAAAAAAAATTAATATTAACAAGATTTGGATTTGGACTAAGTGAAAATAGGTGGAATGAGCTTAATGAGAGAATTGGGCCCAAAAGGGGTATTTATGTAATTTGGGGTTAAATTGTGAACAACTCTACTTTAAAAACCCTACCTATATAAACCTCTTATAAGTTTGAAGCATCTTTTGTGTTGAAACCCTAAACTTGGAGAGGGAGGAGAAGAAGAGGAGGCTTGAACAACCAAGGGGGAGGTAATTTTTTGGTGGTTTTTCTTTATTTTTCTTTTCTTTTTCTTTTTCTTCTTTTCTTCTTCTTTGATTTGGTGGTGGTGGTGATTCTTCTTTTTTCTTTTCTTTTCTTTCTTCTTTTTCTTCTTTTCTTCTTCTTTGGTTTGTTTTGTTTTTGAAGAATAAGGAAATAGGGGTGGCGGCTCCCCTTGGAGTCGCTGGTTTGGGGGCGGCGCCTGGTGGCGCCGCCGGAGAAGACAACGCCGCCGCCTAATATGGGGGGGGTGGCTTTAGCCACCCCATTATGGTGAGGAAGAAGGGGGTGGCAATAGCCAATTAAAAAAATTAATTAATAAAATAAAATAAAATAAATAGGATAAAACCTACGAGGGGCATCGATACCCTCGACAAAGCCCTTAAACGGCACATCGCGTGGGATCCACACCATTTGGGTCCCCAAATATGAATTAAAAAAAAAAAAGAATATACGACTTTAAATTTAGTAAAATTCTTATATAGAATTGTATGAATTGTTTAGATTCGCGAGGCGGTTCACGTGGGACCCCAATCGCACGAGGAGTCGGTATAGGTGTCGCGACGGGTCCAGGTAAATGGGGAGCTTCGCTCATGCATTAAATATGGCTTGATTATTAGATAACTAGGAATGCATGTTTTGAATGTAAAGACTTGGGAATGGGTTGCGTCGTGATATTGGTTTGGATCTCTATTATCTATGGAATTGTGAATACATCGTTTTGCCTTTTATGTTATTCGGTGCCCCAGAGTGTGTGGAGTTCCACCGCGGGCCAAATTAGCAAGTGGTCTATAGCTTGGACGCCCCAGAGTGTGTGGTAGTTAACCACCGAGGGTTTGCTTGACTAATTGAATACATAAGGTGAATTATTTGAGTGTAAGGGTTTGGAGTTCCATCCTTTGCTACTTGATGATTCTTTGAGACGTGTAGCGGTGACGGCTTGGATGAATCTATCTTTATTTTGGTGCGATTATCTAGAGGGCGTAATGACCATTACGTTTCCACTGATTATTGTACCAATTCGAAAATAGATGATTCGGTCACCGGATCCTTACCAATATCTAGTTCGCATTGAATGGAACAACGGCTTATATTAATATTTATATCTATCGTATTTTATTTAAATCTTTCGTGTGACTTTATTTATATGTCATGTGTAAATTTATAAATGAATAATGATGAAAATTATTATGCATGACTTAAATGAATGTTTATCGAATGTGTTGTAAAATTGTTATGTTTATGTATAGTAATGTGAATGGGATATGACATAAATTATTGATCTGAAGATTATTGGATAATAAATTTGGAAATAGAAATATTAGTTATTTATTCTTCTTGGAATATGAATCCATTTTTTTATAATTACGATGACATGAACCATATCTTTAATTGTATCGAATTATGTGTTCAATTAATATGCTTATAATTTTGTTATGATTTACATGTATTCAGTTATTACATGTTGTGTTATGCGTATGGATTGAATGTCATGTAGAATTTGCATGAGTACTAGGTAGTACTTGCATATTTAATGTTTGAGCGAGTCTTTCCTCTTATTGAGCATCGTTGGTTCTTTAGCTCACCCCACTCTACCCCACGGGTCCCCTCTACCAATGTGAGAGACAAGAAAGGCAAGGGAAAGGATTTATCTTGAAGTGTCTTCGTATGTGAGACTCATATATTACAAGTTTAACATTATTATTAATCGTTTTGTAAACCTCGTACGTGGGTTTTAGCTTGAGAATTAGTTAATGGGTAGTTTTGAACCTTTATATTTTAAATATTTAAGATGATAGATCTTATTATTATATACAGGATTATATGATTTATTATGATTAATTTTTACACTCATATTATCATATATCTTGTTAGAATGATTATTCCGCAGGTTTATTTAGGCGTGCCAAGCCGTTATTTGGGCCTGGTTCAGGTATCGGGTCTAGGTAACGGTATTGGGCTGGGTGACTTGGCCCTAGGTCAGGGATGGGTCGTCACAGTTGGTATCAGAGCCTAGGGATTAGAACCTAGGGAAACATTAGGTTAGAAAAACCTAAGTTGTAGAGCCTTAAATAATAATAAAAAAAAGTTTAAGTCGAACAAATCCATGATATGGGACATCGATTTGAGTCGACTTAATGTGCACAAATATAAAAATTTTAGATTGGGAAGGGATCAAAAATCAAAGATAAAGCGTTAATATATTGTTATATGTTTATAAATGTAATATATTTATAACGTTAGATATTTTTACAAATTCCTCAAATTATTGGACTAACCATTTATTGTTCTACAGTGCACTATGAGTAAACCATGGGGAAAGTTCTCATAATGTGAGGGTGCATAATTAAAATTGGGGATCACATTATGCCGTTCGATTTGCGAGTATTAGAGTGTTTAGAATATGATGCACTATTGGGAATGGACTGTTAGAGACGTATCACGCTAAGATAGATTGTTTCAATAAGACGGTGATCTTTCAGATTTCGGGCACTACTCCATTTGAGTTTAGAGGTTGTTCTTTGGCTAATGTTATTAGCCGAAGTGGAATTGTGACTTTTGATGAAATAGAGACTATTGAGAGTCTAACTTCTATGGTAGAGGAGGGACAAGAAGTCCTAATTGAGAAGATTCCTGTTGTTAAGGATTTTCCAGACGTTTTTCCATCTGACCTTCCAGGACTTCCTCCACATCGAGACATTGACTTTGTGATTGACCTTATTCCCGGTACTAGACCAGTTTCTAAGGCACCCTATCGTATGGCGGCTACTGAGTTGAAAGAGTTGAAGAAGCAACTAGAGGAGTTGACTCAGAAAGGTTTAATTTCTCCAAGTGTCTCGCCATGGGGAGCACCTGTGTTATTCGTGAAGAAGAAGGACGGCAGTTTGAGAATGTGTATTGACTATCGACAGTTGAATAAGGTGACTATTCGGAACAAGTATCCACTTCCCAGGATCGATGATTTATTTGACCAACTGAGTGGAGCAAGATTCTTTTCGAAAATAGATTTGAGATCGGGGTACCATCAGCTGTGCATACGAGAAGAAGACATACCAAAGACAGCATTTAGTACACGATATGGTCACTTTCAGTTCACAGTGATGCCGTTTGGACTTACCAATGCGCCAGCCATGTTCATGGATTTGATGCACCGTGTTTTTAAACCATTCCTTGATCAGTTTGTGATTGTATTTATCGATGACATCATGATATATTCTAAGACTGAGTCGGACCATAGAAAGCATCTTAGGAAAGTGTTATAGACATTAAGAAAACACAAGCTTTACGCTAAGCTAAGTAAGTGCGAGTTTTGGGCTTCCGAAGTGAAATTTTTGGGCTATGTGGTGAATGCGAAAGGTGTAACAGTTGATCCTACGAAGATTGAGGCGATCCTTAGATGGCCACAACCTAAAAATGCATCAGAAATACGAAGTTTCCTAGAATTAGCAGGGTATTATCGGCGTTTTGTGCAAAATTTCTCGTCGATTGCTTCACCGCTTACTGAGTTGACGCAAAAGGATGTTACTTATGTTTGGAGTGATGCATGCGAAAAAGCTTTTGAATTGTTGAAGGAGCGTTTGACCACCGCACCTATTTTGGTCCTACCAGAGTCCGGTAAGGAATTGTCAGTGTACACCGACGCTTCAGGGATTGGATTGGGAGGAGTACTAATGCAAGACAAGAAGGTAATCGCCTATGCTTCACGTCAACTGAAGATTTACGAGAAGAATTATCCGGTGCATGATTTAGAGTTAGCAGCAGTGGTGTTTGCTTTGAAATTATGGAGACATTATCTGTACGGAGAAAAGTTTATTGTTTATTCAGATCACAAAAGTTTGAAGTATCTGTTTACTCAGAGTGATTTGAACATGAGACAGAGGAGGTGGTTGGAATTCTTGAAAGACTACAACTTCACACTTGAGTATCACCGGGAAAGCGAATGTAGTGGCGGATGCTTTGAGCGTATTCGATTGGAGTCGAGTCGAAGTTGTGATGCAAATACAAGACGTAGCGGTGGAAGACTCAGATGTTATAAGGAGTCAAGAGCATGTTCAGATGAGAGCGGAGCCAGTGGCATTGTTTAGAGTTGTTGACTGTCAGAGGGCCGATTCTTAGTATGGACGGTACAGGTCATTGGCAGATAACATTGATGATAAGGACTGGAGATTGTCAGGTGACGGGACGTTGAGGTTCCGAGACAGAGTATGGATACCATCTCATAGACAGTTGAGAGATGATTTACTCAAAGAAGCGCATAGATCATGGTTTACAGTGCATCCGAAAGGCAATAAAATGTACCAAGATATGAAACGAATGTATTGGTGGCCGGGGATGAAAGTTGACATCGCTACTTACATTCAGAACTGCGAGATTTGTCAGCTAGTAAAAGCAGATCACCAAAAGCCGGGAGGATTATTGCAGCCATTGCCTATTCCACAATGGAAGTGGGAACACATAACCATGGATTTTGTTTCGGGGCTGCCGAACACACAAAAAGGACATGATGCGGTTTGGGTGGTTGTAGATCGTTTAACTAAGTCGACACACTTTATTCCTATCTCCATGGGATATTCAGCATACAGACTTGGAGGCATGTACGTCAATGAAATTGTCAGATTACATGGGGTTCCGGTAACTATAGTGTCGGATCGTGATCGAGATTTACCTCTCGGTTTTGGAGAGGGTTTCGGACTGAGATGGGAACTCAACTCAATCTCGATCGCCTTTCACCCTCGGACCGATGGGGAGACCAGAGATTGATCCAGATACTTGAGGACATGCTTCGAGCTTTGTGTATTGGATTTCGGTGGAAGCTGGGAAAAGTACATTTCGTTGTGCGAGTTTGCATACAATAACAGTTTTCAAACTAGCATTGGTATGGCACCTTTTGAGGCTCTTTATGGGAGACCGTGTAGATCTCCAGTTTGTTGGACCGAGGTCGGAGATGTGGTGTTGCTTGGACCAGAAATGGTTCATGATCAAACAAAAAGAATTAAGATTATTAGGCAACGACTAGAAACCGCCCAAAGCCGTCAGAAAAAGTATGCCGATAAGGACCATCGAGATGTTGTATTCAAGGAAGGGGAATTCGTGCTTTTGAAAGTTTCTCCTATGAAAGGGCATCATCGATTCGGGTTAAAAGGAAAGTTATCTCCAAGATTCATCAGACCATTCGAGATCAAGAAAAGGGTGGGACCAGTAGCCTTTCGTCTCAAGTTACCACCACAGTTAGCGGGTGTACATGATGTTTTTCATATCTCCATGTTGAGGAAGGCACATAATAAACACGCACCAAGGATTGATTGGGGTTAAGTTGATCTAAGGGAGGATGTGTCATATGATGAGCAGCCGATCCAAATAATGGATAGAAAAATAAGAAAATTACGTAATAAGGAATACGCAATAGTGCAAGTCCGATGGCAATT
Organism: Stephania japonica; assembly: GCA_039657345.1. Classification (NCBI taxonomy): domain Eukaryota; kingdom Viridiplantae; phylum Streptophyta; class Magnoliopsida; order Ranunculales; family Menispermaceae; genus Stephania; species Stephania japonica. The sequence goes on from CM077562.1 coordinate 13,023,578, forward strand.
TCATGGGGAACAAGAGTTGACTTGGGAGCAGGAGGATTACATGAAAGAGAATTTTTCATTTCTCTTTGAATCTTGAGGTATGACTTTGATTTAATTTCGAGGACGAAATTCTTTAAATTGGGGATATTGTAACGACCCAAATGTTCTCCGACTCATTTTAAAGGTATTTTATTAATTTTATATTAAAATATGGGAACAAATCAAATTGTTACACAAAAAAAATTAATATTAACAAGATTTGGATTTGGACTAAGTGAAAATAGGTGGAATGGGCTTAATGAGAGAATTGGGCCCAAAAGGGGTATTTATGTAATTTGAGGTTAAATTGTGAACAACCCTACTTTAAAAACCCTACCTATATAAACCTCTTATAAGTTTGAAGCCTCTTTTGTGTTGAAACCCTAAACTTGGAGAGGGAGGAGAAGAAGAGGAGGCTTGAACAACCAAGGGAGAGGTAATCTTTTGGTGGTTTTTCTTTATTTTTATTTTCTTTTTCTTTTTCTTCTTTTCTTCTTCTTTGATTTGGTGGTGGTGGTGATTCTTCTTTTTCTTTTCTTTTCTTTCTTCTTTTTCTTCTTTTCTTCTTCTTTGGTTTGTTTTGTTTTTGAAGAAGAAGGAAATAGGGGTGGCGGCGCCACCAGGCGCCGCCGGAGAAGACAACGCTGCCGCCTAATATGGGGGGTGGCTTTAGCCACCCCATTATGGTGAGGAAGAAGGGGGTGGCAATAGCCAATTAAAAAAAATTAATTAATAAAAAATAATAAAAAATAGGATAAAACCTACGAGGCGCGTCGATACCCTCGACAAAGCCCTTAAACGGCACATCGCGTGGGATCCACACCATTTGGGTCCCCAAATATGAATTAAAAAAAAATTAGAATATACAACTTTAAATTTAGTGAAATTCTTATATAGAATTGTATGAATTGTTTAGATTCGCGAGGCGGTTCACGTGGGACCCCAATCGCGCGAGGAGTCGGTATAGGCGTCGCGACGGGTCCAGGTAAGTGGGGAGCTTCGCTCATGCATTAAATATGGCTTAATTATTAGATAACTAGGAATGCATGTTTTGAATGTAAAGACTTGGGAATGGGTTGCGTCGTGATATTGGTTTGGATCTCTATTATATATGGAATTGTGAATACATTGTTTTGCCTTTTATGTTATTCGGTGCCCCAGAATGTGTGGAGTTCCACCGCGGGCCAAATTAGCAAGTGGTCTATAGCTTGGACGCCCCAGAGTGTGTGGTAGTTAACCACCGAGGGTTTGCTTGACTAATTGAATACATAAGGTGAATTATTTGAGTGTAAGGGTTTGGAGTTCTATCCTTTGCTACTTGATGATTCTTTGAGACGTGTAGCGGTGACGGCTTGGATGAATCTATCTTTGTTTTGGTGCGATTATCTAGAGGGCGTAATGACCATTACGTTTCCACTTATTATTGTACCAATTCGAAAATAGATGATTCGGTCACTGGATCCTTACCAATATCTAGTTCGCATTGAATGGAACAACGGCTTATATTAATATTTATATCTATCGCATTTTATTTAAATCTTTCGTGTGACTTTATTTATATGTCATGTGTAAATTTATAAATGAATAATGATGAAAATTATTATGCATGACTTAAATGAATGTTTATCGAATGTGTTGTAAAATTGTTATGTTTGTGTATAGTAATGTGAATGGGATATGACATAAATTATTGATCTGAAAATTATTGGATAATAAATTTGGAAATTGAAATATTAGTTATTTATTCTTCTTGGAATATGAATCCATTTTTTTATAATTACGATGAGCATGAACCATATCTTTAATTGTATCGAATTATGTGTTTAATTAATATGCTTATAATTTTGTTATGATTTAAATGTATTCAGTTATTACATGTTGTGTTATGCGTATGGATTGAATGTCATGTAGAATTTGCATGAGTACTAGTGTGACGGCCCCAATTTCCCCATGCAATTGGGTACGCCCGGCCTAGACCCGTTCAAGCCCCGAGTTATCACTCGGCAACCTGGCGAGCCTAGTCAGCCTCATATTTACTCAATTTAGCAGTTTATGAAAGAGTTATTGCAATAATACACAGCGGAAGACTAAACAGTAAATAACAAGGGGAAATAACTCAATCAAAGGGAAATTAGGAATTCTATAATTGTGGAAAACCCCGGTATTCATGTACAATTCGATGACTCAACATACATGATACTAGTCTCAATAATAATACCAAGTTCTATAAACCAAAAGCATACATATATAAAGCGATATACAAATGAGCAAAAACATATAACCTACTCTAGGGTTCCTCAAGTCAGTAGCTAATCCTCACAAAAAGTCGCCTAAGCAAGGCTCTTTGCCTCTACCGCACTCTATATATCTGCACCCACCGTCACAAACTAGACGGTGAGCAAGCTGAGAGAAATCGAAAGTAATGCCGGAAGAATATAACGATAATTCATGAATTATCAATCAAGGCGATCTAAATATCATGCGGGAATTGAAAGACGGGAAGTTAAATAAACAAGGTGCATGATAGGTAGGCTGGAAACAATAACAATCGAAACATGCGTGTTCTACGAGTCAAGAGAGGCCATAAGTGGTCTAAAATCCACAACAATACCACAACAATATCCACAACAATCCACAACAATCCAAGTACATGGTATCACACAATCACTAGGGGTGGTCAAACACTCGTGGCCACGAGTGCCGCGTTTTATCCCTTCTAGTGCGGGCCGCATGTACCTTCGAGACACACACTTATGCCAAGAACACACATACAAGGAATATGGAATGGAATGCCAACAAATAGATAATAGCAAACACAATGGAATGAAGATGAATCACATGATATTTTCTTAAGCGGCTTACTAACGTACACAAGTTTTTGAGACAAGTGTACTTACGAACTATCGCAACCCGTAGACACTCTCACGTTCCTAACGCGTATCCCCGAGTTTCCGTCACACGACAAGTCGGAAACTCCAATTAAATGGGTCGAAGCATTAACTAATCCTAGGTCGATACCCTTCACGTTTTCCCATCGTTTTGTATGACTCGAAAACCTCGACAATTCAATCGGTGAATCAAACTAAAAACATAACGAAACATAATGACTCCCTTGGGTGTTATAATCACACCTATGTAAGCCTAATTACAAGTCTTAGGCTTGGTTCGATCGTATGTAAATCACGTCATAGCTTTGAGAGCCGGCGGCGTGATCACGACGTCATGACCATTTGTCCACATAAACACAACCTTTACACCAAACCATAACCATAACCATACTCATCACGAAAACCCCTGACCAATAACACACGCACATACCCAAAACCCATATCGTTCTCGACATATGAATGTTCTCACGTATGCATGAACTCTAATCACTTAATCATGTATTCATGTCGTGAGTTATTTATTGAAATAACTCAACATACGTATCATCGAACATAATCAACACCTTCCCGACACACACCTACTATTGAAATGATAAAACATGTAACCAAGTGTCTCGCACACACAATGTGTTCATCAACACACAAGAGCACCCTTTACAAAGTAAAAACTAAGCTTATATATCTCATCTAAGACCGAAGCCTACAAGTAGGCTCAAAACGACAACTACCATCAAATCTCATTCAAGGTCGAAACCTCATGGGTACTGTCCAACGTTGGGAGGGTTTCCTCGGCATGGATTGGCTAGAAAACACCCCGCCTAATTGGAGTTTAAGACGCACATACTCACACACAACAATGAAAATAATAGGAATCAATATCAAACTTGAAAATCATAATAAATACCCTTGTCACCACGGTCCGACTTGCTGGGCCGGGAGACACCAACGAAACGTGGCAAGGTCCCCAAACGGCCTCCCGGACTCAACGATCAGAGTCAGCAGTGTCGCCGTCTGGCGGTTTCCAACGAGAGGATGAACATCAAGAAGAAACGATAAAACATGACAATACACTATTTCCGCTGCTTGGTTCGGCCACACCGGCGGTCGCGAGACCCAAGCAAGAGCTTGGTGGGGTCCCCAACAACCTCCGAGATAGGGTGGTCGAACAACGGCGCGCTCGCTCAAGCGTTTTCGGCGGAACTCAAAACAGTGACACACCGACAAAACTAGAGCATACCCATCTGCTACGCCACTTATATCGTGAGGGGGTTTCTGCGGGGATGTGGGGACTCGGTGTACCACCGAGACCATCCCCGATCATCGAAACCTACGGAGCGGTGTCAGCGTGACGGAAGCAGAAGCGAGAGAGCAAACGTGAAGAGAGAGAGAGAGTGAAGCGTCGAAAGAAAGAGACGGAAGGGAGGGAGGAGAAACTCACCTAGGTGTCTCCGGTGGGTGGTGGAGGTCCCAAATGCGGTGGTGGGTGGCGGTGGTGATGTCCGGTGAGAGGAGGAGAGGTGGATGACGTGAGGCGAAGAGAGGGAGGAGAGAACGTGAGCGGTGAGAGAGAGAGAGAGAGAGAGAGAGAGAGAGAGAGTCTTCCTGTCGACGGTGACCCTCGGTCACCTCGGCCTCGTCGGGGTCGGTGGTTTAGTGATGGCGTGGGGAGAGTGAAGAGGAGAGGTGGCGGTGGTGGTGTTTGAAGGAGGTGATGAATAGTAGGGTTTGTAAACCACGTTTTATATATATATTAGCCAAATGACCTTTTTACCCTCCTCTTAATACTTGTTCATTTCTTGGACAACTACCCTTATGGGTCATTTGGCTCATCATCTTACTTTAACACATATTCACATCCCCATGCCCATCCAATGGTTCTCCTCACCATATTGTGTCACTTTAACAATCCTACACATATTAACCTATTAAATTAACCATATTAATTTTATTAAATTACCAATAAAGTTACACAAATTCTTACTTACTCGGTAAACAGTGTCCCGCGTTCGACACGCTTCTCGAGGCGGTCCCACCCTTGGGATTTAAATAAATTCCCTTATGCTTATTTTATACTTTATTGTTAAAATTTTATTTTCCTCAACTTAGGTCATGTTTTTCATTTGGCTTTGTTTATTAATAATATCCACTAAAATGGTTCCCGAAACACCCCATTTAACTAAGCGACACCTCACTCAATTAAAATATAGCCCGAACGGCTCGAGACCCGTAAAATACTAATATACTAATACATGCATTATCATCCACAAATAACCAAATTTTCGGGTCGTTACAACTAGGTAGTACTTGCATATTTAATGTTTCAGCGAGTCTTTCCTCTTATTGAGCATCGTTGGTTCTTTAGCTCACTCCACTCTACCCCACAGGTCCCTCTACCAGCGCAGTAGACAAGAAAGGCAAGGGAAAGGATTTATCTTGAAGTGTCTTCGTATGTGAGACTCATATATTACAAGTTTAACATTATTATTAATCGTTTTGTAAACCTCGTGCGTGGGTTTTAGGTTGAGAATTAGTTAATAGGTAGTTTTGAACCTTTATATTTTAAATATTTAAGATGATAGATCTTATTATTATATACAGGATTATATGATTTATTATGATTAATTTTTACACTCATATTATCATATATCTTGTTAGAATGATTATTTCGCAGGTTTATTTAGGCGTGCCAAGCCGTTATTTGGGCCTGGTTCAGGTATCGGGTCTATGTAACGGTATTGGGCCGGGCGACTTGACCCTAGGTCAGGGACGGGTCGTCACAGAGTGCGTATTAGCTTGGATACAGGTAAGTAAACTAGTAAGAAATTTTACATTTATTTCTTAAGCTTTAAATTGTTATTGTTTTTGCTCTATTCCTGTTTTGAAATTTTCATTCCTTTGAGTTGTCCGAGGGCAAGTGAGTCAATGTGATCCTTTTGTAGGACGGGTTATCTGAGGTAATATGCCAGAGCCATGAACTCGGGATGCACGATATTGGTTTCTAGTTCTATATGGGGTGAGAGTTCTTATCTGGATTACCAGAGGATCTCATCCATGTGGACTTAGGATGATGTGAGTATATCACGTCCTAAACTTCGAGTCTTGTAGGTGTTTTTCCTCGACTTAACGATCGTTTGGTCGAGACCACTTGTTCTTATCTGTTTGTTTTCCTAGACACTCATATTCGATTGCTCGATTGTTTATTTACAATCTTGTGTATTCATAAGCTCCATGTTCCTTTATTTATATCTAAATGAATTATACCGATTTATTTATTTCAAAATGTTGTATTTATGTCTTGCTTGGTGTTACTTATCCGAGCTCGTCATTTTTATGTTTAACGAAGTGCAAATCCACAGTACAACAAGGGGAAGGCTCCACAGCTAGAGATTTGATATGAAGATATGGAGTGACTCTCCTCTTATATGATTTAAGTGATTTATTTTGTACTACTTTATATACTTGTTTTGAAACATTGGGATTTTGGGGTTTTGAGAGATTTTGGGCATGTATATCTTGTTGTTACTCTCCTCTGACTGTTTATTGATGATATATATATATATATATATGCGAGTTTTTCATGCTTTAGGTTGTCTTAACTTGTGTATTTTGAGGTTAATTGATTAGGTTGAGGTTTAATTGTTTCCGCTATAATTATGATAACTCACTAATTATTAACTCAACTTTTAATTGCTCAATAAATGGTAAATGGTAAAGGAAGACTGACTAGGCTTGCGTGACTCAGCGAGATTGGCTCGGTGGTCCACATAAGTCTAGATCGGGCGGGACCCAGTTTAGGATTGTGGAATTGGGGCCGTCATAGGAGTTCTTGGTCGGCTTTGAAACGCATGTGGGCATTTGCCCCCTCTTTCATCAACTGAAATTTTGGGACTTTGGTACGGTTTACACATGGCTAAGGAAAAAGGCTATAGGAAAGTAGAGATCGAGACAGATTCTATGAAGCTTGTAAACTGACTAGTAAATGGATGCCCTACTCCATCCACAATCAGTTGGTAGAGGACATATGAAATATTGTGAATCAGTTCGAGGAGTCATTAATAAGGCTTGCACCTCGACATATGAATTGTTGTGTTGATGTCCTGGCGAAAGGCGTATTGCAGCAAAACTATAGAGTGTGAAGGCTGATATCCCCTCCACACTGCATTCTTTTTTTTTTAGATCATGATAAGTGCAATAGCACATTGTATTAACAATCATTGGCTCGAAAAGGGCCTTGCATTAAAAAAAAAAAAAAAAATGATTGGAACATAATTCGTTTTTGGTCTAAACCATTTGGTGTTTGATCTATTTGACTACTTCAGATTTGCCATGAGTTGCACGCCGTACAGGTAGGGGGAGCTCCCAACATTGAACATAATCTTTGGAGAAACTTTGAATCATATGGGGTATTTAGGTGGTTTTCCTTGACATTACCGAGCCCTAGGGTCTTAGATTGGTTTATGGGTCGAGCTCGAATGGAGCTCAACTTAATTAGTTTGGGGCTTAAGAACTTTGGCTGAGAGCCAACGTACACATGACCTATGTGTGGGCCTATAAAATGATCCAAGCCCAACGTAAAAAATATAAAACTCAAATCCGGCCTAAAAAGCCAACATATATTTTTGTAAGAATATAAAAAATGAATAAATTATTTATCTCGTAATATTTACTTTTTTTTTTTGAAACCTCGTAATATTTACTTGTATTTACTTTTTCCAGTACTGTTGATATTTCTATACATTTATTTTATATATTTTTAGTTCAAATGATAATGTAATAATCAAATGCATTTATATCCTAGCTAAGATCAAATCATGCCAACATTATTATTTATTTTAAAAATCTTAGTTATTAATAATACATACTTGGGTTGAGGTCTTTCTTGAAAAGGGTTACTCAAACTTGATTATTTGTTTACAGATTGGGCAAGGATTCCTAAGCCTATGAACAAGACCTAGCCAAGGTGGTTCAAGCCATGTGTGGCCGACCTCTCGATCATACAAGAACAATTGTCATGACAATTTCTTATATTTTAATAAAAAAACTCAAAAAAAAACTCAAAACTTACTTTCAACTTGTTTCATGGTGCCTTAGATTTTTTTTTCATGCCTTAGAAGTTTGAATATCTCTTAAAGAGGTGGGATTGCTCCTCGTGAGCTTATAGTAAAAAAAAGCTCTAAAATCCTACAAAAAAATTAAAATCTATTTGAAATAATTAAATTCTCATCAAATGAAACCTTTTGCATAAACTCTAATCTCTATACAAACATATGGATGATGCTTTTGAAGCAAGTTGATGAAGTAATTTTTATGTACAAATCTTTTACTTCATTCATATTTATGAGGACAAAAGTAGAATAAAAAAAAAAGACAAGAAGAGAAAATATCTATTAAGCTCCCTTTTTTAATTTGTGAAATTTTTTCACATGTAAAATTGTTGGCACTCTGCATGTAACAAACAAAAAGTATTTTCGTTAGCTTTGCTACCTTTTTTTTTATAAAAAATAATATAAACTTGCATATATCTAGCTAAATTCAAACTCCCAACCTCTTACATCTTACACATTAGGCCTCATATACACTAATTATTAAACTATTCACTTGGATTGTAATACGGAAAAAAAGGGAAATTAATCTTCTTTTTTTTTCTTTTAGAAAACAAATTAATCTCTTTTTTGTCAAAAGAAAGGACACTAAATGGACGGCCCAGGACGCACCACGTATGCAGAACTTATTCTACTGGGGTTTAGGGTTTAGCATAGCGTTGCGTCGCGTGTGTTTTGTGCCAAGTGTTTAGCTGCACTGCCCCGCATACGTGGACGCCTTCCAAACAATAGACCATCTTTTTCATGTGAATTCATTCAATCACAAGCGTCCATTCCCACAACTTCGGAGACCTTTTTGATCCCAAAACCCACGCCCCCTCTCGTTCTAATTTGATCTCTCTGTGTCCAGATTTGGTGATGTTGTAATAACAAATTCGTACGACATTGTGATGGTGAGAGGAGGGCGCGATGAGTTCTCATATGGGTATTACGGGCTCTGCACCATTGGAGGGATGGTCAGTGCTGGGACTACCCATCTCGCCATTACTCCACTCGATGTCCTCAAAGTCAATATGCAGGTCTGCTTCTGCTTCAACCCTTTTGTTTATGTATGGGTAATTGGGTATATACCTTTTGAAGGGTTGTTGATGGTTTTGTGTTTTGTTTCTGAATTTGTTGTTTTTTTGGGTTTTGGTGATATGGGTTTTGTTGGAATGTGATTTGTGTATTTGGTTTTTGATTTTTCTTTCTGGAAATGGAATTTCACTCGTCTAGTGTTTGAGTGAAGATTAGTGGTTTTTAATGTCTACATTTTTTTTATAGCCATGAATGTCTAAATCTTTTTCAGCCCCTCCTTACTTTGGTTCCACTAATCCCATGGGAGTTACTCGGGTGCCCAACCCCATAACTTGAGAGAAACCAAAGAAGTATAATATTGATGCCAAGAATCAAACCTATTACATCTACCTCAGTCAGAGTTTAAGTGTTATTTTCTTTACCACTACGCCACACCCCTTGGGGGCTACTACAACTTTGGCACTAGTTAATCAATCATTAGATATTTGGTGGTTTTCCCTCAATATGGATTTCGAAAGAAATGGAAGAGTTTGATCCATATAGCCGACCGCAACTAAATTGGAATAGAGGTTGTATTGAATTTTGAAGGCAGGTTTAAAAATCTTTGGTGTGATGTATTGGTTATTCTATGTTGGCCCGAAGTTATTAATCATTATGTTATGTTTTGGTTAGGAATAGTTTTGCGCTTATTTTCATTGAATTTGGTGAGAGTCTCTTGAGTTTGGTTTTCTATGTGTGAATGAAAATGCTGGCAGGGGAGGTTCATGATTCAATCAGGGTAATGACTGTGAGCGGAGCAAAGACCAATTAGAGCATGAACTGTGTTTCAACTCATAGATTTATATTTTATAGGCGCTTATGAAAAATTGCATTTTGTGTTCTCAATTTCCAGCAATCAAAGGCCATTTTGATTGGAACTCCAGAGAGGGTATAGTGTATGGCTTTAGACGGAATATTTCAAATTATTGAGAATACAGATTGAACGGTTTAGCAATGTTCCTTACACATTGGAAATATGTTGACTTTCCAATTTATTACTATATACATTCTTTGTAGTGGTGTTTGTTATTTTTGGCTCATCTTCTTGTAATTTTCTCCACTTCCTATTTGCTGCAAAGTTCATTTTTATTCGTTGACTGTTTTTTCCTAACGATATTTTTCCCTGTTGCAACTTTTCGTGATACCGTAGGTAGGCCCAACTATGCTTTATTATAGTGAATGTTGAGATGTAAATAAAAAAGCGCACACATAAAATGAGCATATTATAGAGGAGGTGCTTAGGTGGATATGTGGTAAAGTGCGTAAGAATAGAATAAGAAATGTTGAGTTCAAAGAAAAGTAGGAGAAGCAACCATAGAGGAAAAAAAGAGAGGATGATAGGTGGTTTGGGTACATATATGGATGACCTGCAAGTGTCCAGGTTAGAGAACTCAATGCTCTATAAATTGAAGGAATTCGTAGGGATAATGATAACTTTAGTTTAGCTTCATCTAGCCAACTCTTACTGATTTGGGAGTAAGGCTTTGTTGCTGACGATGACAATTATGTTTTTCCTTTTGATTATGAGATATAATTTATGTGTTTTGTGATTATTTGATATTAGCATTGCTTTTTCATTGCGACTTAATATTTCATTAGTTTTTTCATTGATCGTTGTGTCATGGTATGTAGGTGAATCCCATCAAGTATAATAGCATTTGTTCCGGATTTACAACCATATGGAGAGAGCAAGGTCCTATGGCCCTTTGGAGAGGATGGGGCAGCAAATTTTTTGGATATGGTATTCAAGGGGGTTGCAAATTTGGCTTATATGAGTATTTTAAGCAGCTTTACTCAGACACAATAGTAGATCAGCAAAGGAGCCTCATATTCTTTCTCAGCAGTGCATCTGCTCAAGTATTTGCCGATGTAGCCCTTTGCCCTTTTGAAGCCATCAAAGTCCGCGTTCAAGCTCAACCAACTTTTGCCAAGGGTTTACTTGATGGATTTCCAAAACTATATGCAACTGAAGGCGTCTCTGGGTATATAATCTGAACACCCTTCCATTGATTTTTTTTTTTTTTTTTTCCTGTGTTGTACTGCGGGTTTGAATAGGCTGTTGTCTTCTTGCTTCAGATTTTACAAGGGTCTTCTTCCACTATGGGGTCGAAATCTTCCATGTATTATTTGTTCTCTACTATGAACTCTTTCCCTACTTTAATTTCCTCAGATGTAGCATACTACCAACGTTTTCCATGTGGTGTGTTTTTTTCTCAATACTCTTTTACTTTTATGCAGTTTCTATCTTCATGTTCTCGACATTTGAGTATTCTGTGGACAACATGTATCGTAATGTTATTCGAAGAAGAAAGGAGGAATGCTCAAAAGCTCAACAACTTGCTGTGACATGTGCAGCAGGATATACAGCTGGAGCTGTTGGTACTTTTGTGTCTAACCCGGCTGATAACATTGTCGCTGCTCTGTATAATAAGAAGGCTGATACTATGCTTCAGGTAATTCATTTCAGTGTCATTTAGAAACACATACGTTTGTATAAAAACTCAAATAAAACAATTAATTTAGTTTTATTTCACCTGTACAGGCTATGAAAAACATTGGAGTTGCCAATTTGTTTACAAGAAGTCTCCCTATTCGAATTGCATTGGTTGGGCCTGTTATAACTTTGCAGTGGTTCTTCTACGACAGTATTAAAGTTTTAAGTGGATTGTAAGCGCATTACTCTTTCCTTATTCCCATTTAAAATATGCTTTCAAGATTTTGATTTCTGACTTGATGAGGAGGGAAAGGTCATATCTGATATTTTTGTTGTGAAGAGCTAGCAATTTTTTGGTGTGAATTGGATTTTATACTTGCATCTGATGCAACAAATAGTAGCATGGTCTTGGTTTTTTGACAAGTGCATTTAGGATTCAAGTGAAACTCATACAGTTAGATAATCATTTAGCACCACTTGAGATATGTTTATGCACAATGCATGGTTATTGCCATTATTATTTTCTGGCTTGTTTTTCGAATCTTTAACCCAAAGTATATGAAGTATATGCCATTTTTCCTTCTGATTAATGACTGTCATTTAGAATTAAGACATTGGTCGTGATATTATACACGAGCGAATTCATTGTAAAATGACAATCGTCTAACACGGTTCTTACTTGTGCAGCCCGACAAGCGGAGGCCTTAACAGAGAGCTTAATGAAACTTTGTAATCATCTTAGTACCAAACCAATGAAGATTTACTGTTCAAGGTGCTATGCAATGTCATTCATGGCAAAGCTTTACCTAAATGGCAAAGTTTATTTCATCGATACACGTATTCCAAATAAATGAATTGTAGAAATATTTCTGCAATTCATGCTGTGCAACAGGCAACAGCCTTAAGAAACCAAATATAGATTACATTAATGGCAGGGCTGACATCTTCAATTTTGTCTATAAATTCAATTTGTTTTTGTATATTTCATTATAGAATATCAAATACAAATATATAGGTATCCATGTTGTAATGCTCAAGCTAATCATCAATTTTTGTTGGCTATGGTTCAGAGAGAGATTCTCTCCTACATTTATGTCTGCATGATTTTGAAATTGACTTGCAATGTTTTTCTTTTCTTGGCAAATTTGTCTCAGCCAAGTGAACATGTGGTGGGAAATATACAATTGACCCGGTCAAACTGTATAGACTTTAGGACACCATTTATTCTCCACATATATATAAGTTCAATTCTAGCATTTGAAGAGGATTTACAATATCCATCTGAAAGAGTTTCAAATCATCGAAACAAGTGGTATAACATAAGATATGGCAACAATGAAGGAAGAACACAAGTCTGAATCAGGGACACAGAAAGAAAACACAGAAGCAGAGCTGCCTATGCATAGCAGTCCCTATGTGAAGTACTCAGACTTGGAAGACTACAAACGTCAGGGGTATGGCACAGAAGGCCACATTAAGCCGAAGCCGGATCAGGGTGGCGGTGCCACAGACGCACCTACCCTCTCCGGCCAAGGCCTCACTCAAGGTGATGCCTTGGCCGCGGACGCCATAGCTAGCCACTGCAGTCCTTTGAAATTAAACTGAATAAAAGAGAGTACAGGATCACAATTAAGTGCAAATGGTTGTCTGATCATTTTTGTATGTACATTGAAATTAAGCTCAATGTTGCCTAAGGGATTGATTGTTGAGATCAATGATCATCAAATGTAAGAGAACAAAACTATTTCATGCAATGAATTGAGACTTTAGGTGTATTTTTGTGGGATCACAAAGAAAATAGCTTATTATGAAAAATGTCAATACCTGTGTTGATGTCAACCATCTTTGCAGTGAAGTAGTACAGGAGATTTATGTTTGATGAGTTCAATCAACATCTTTTGTTATATTGAAGGAGAAAATATGACATATTGTTTGAAAGCATTTTTATTTTTTTGACAAAAAAGCATTTTTGTTTGTACGCAAGACACATTATTTTATTGAGTCGAGAAAGAATTTCATTTCATTAATTAGAAATTACATCTCAAACATGAAACTTAATGATGCCCTTAAAATAGGAAAATGATAATCTAACACACTTGGGTGCACATTTTATTTTTTAGTTTTTATGATGTTATGTCACATATGGAGCCCAAGAGACAAGAAAGAATCATAAATAGTAAAAAATAAAGTGTGTTAGATTATCATTTTTCCTTAAAATAATCTCCAATGCAATTATAAACTGTCGAAAAAAAATTATTGTATTAGAACTCAAAAGTTTATTTTATTTTTTAAAAGAAAAGGCTAACCTGCATGCAACGTGACACGAATCGTATAATGCATCATGCTAAGTGTCACAGGGCCAATGAAAGAGGGGTTTTTCACTAGGAAAATTTTCTCTCGATTGAACCTGCGATGCCTAAGGGCCACCTTAGTTCAGCATGCCAACACTCAAATTAAAGGGACAGCAAGCAATAGGCAACAAGGAAACGTTTACTAGCTCTCAATTGGAATTACAACTGTGGAACTCTATGCCTCCCCAAGCTCAGAGCCCTTGGCTTTATAGACTAGCCATTAGGTAGTTACATAACCGACCGGGACACATGTCTAGCATACATCAATCCATAGACCTGGTAAATCACCACTCTTTTAGTGGTCAAGGCGATTGCCAACCGCCTTGTTCCCTCGTCGCCACTGGTTCAGTAACCGCCTCCATTACAGGGTCGCTTTGCACATGCTCCATGTATTCGGGTCATGCTCGGACGTGGCTTGGTCATGGCCGGCCCATGACCAAGGTAGTTCCCCAACTACCTCGACTTGGTCTTCCACATTTAAAGGGACGTGGTTCATGCTTCTCTACGGGACGAGTGGATCTGCGTCTCGTGGTGCCTGGCCGTGTCCAGCACGTTGGGTGCTAGCCGGGGCTCGTGGTCGAGTCCCACCGGCCGGGGTGGCCGGACCATGGTCCGTGGGTCTTCGCCTTGGCATGGTGCCCAAGGCGTGCACGAGGCCTTCCTTGTCCTTGTTGCCCATGCCACCCCTAGGAGAGAGCCCACCTCCCCTTATAGTAGATGTTAAGCCGTTTCCCCGCCTCCAATAGGAAACATCCCAAAATGAGACCAAGCATACTTTGACCAGGGTCAATGCCCGAGTCAAGGAAAGTCAATCGTTGTTGTGCCAAGGCCTTGCCTTGGCCTTGGCCGGCCTTGCCTGGCCTTGCCCGTGTCTTGCCTTGCCTTGCCTTGCCTTGGCCTAGCCTCGCTCGCCTGGCCTCGCCTCGCCTGCCTGGCCCGGCTCGGCCCGGCCTTGCAAGCCTTGCCCGTGCCTTGCCCAGCCTTGCTTTGCCTAGGCCTTGCCTTGCCCGTGTCTTACCTTGCCTAGGCCTTGCCTTGCCTTGCCTTGGCCAACCTTGCCTTGGCCTTGCCCCGTGCCTTGGCCAACCTTGCCTTGGCCTGGCCTCGCCTTGGCCTGGCCTTGCCCAGCCTTGCCTTGGCCTGGCTTGGCCTTGCCTTGGCCTGGCCTTGCCTTGGCCTGCCTTGTCCGTGCCAAGTCAAGCCCACTTAGGCCCGAGCCATGTACTAAACCCCAATCCGACTTTGGAGTTCACCGAAACCTCCCGAGTCCACCGAGACTCGATCATCTGCTGAGTTATCATGTTGCCCAGCCCAGCATGCTCGTATCCAGCTTATTGGGGTGGTAACAAACCTCCCCCGGCCGAAATGTTCGATGCCCTCATCGAACTGCTTGGTTCTTGCCGCTTCTGGTAGTCCGAGATCTCCTTCTCAAACTGCCATAGGGTAGTATCCCGCTCCCAAGTAGGTTCCTCCACATCAACCCACTTGATTAGGTAGAAAATCCGCCGATTTTTCTTACTCTGACCACGCACCTCGTGGTTTAGAATCTCGCTCTATCTCTCCCGCAAATTCCTTCCGTATCGAGGTGGAGCTCGTCGACCGCGCTCCGCTCCGGATCCTCCCGATACGAATGGAAGGGCTTAAGGTAACCGACATGAAATGTAGGGTGTACCTTTAGCCTTCTCGGTAGCTTTAAGCGATAAGCTACCCTCCCAACTCGTTTGTCCACCTCAAATGGTCCTTCATATCGCCGGACCAAACCCTTATGGGTCTCCTTCTTTTGAATTTCTTCAAAATTTGAGGAGTGAGCTTCAACAAGACGAGGTCTCCTTCCCGAAACTCCAAGGGCCGTCTGTGTTGGTCCGCATACTTCTTCATCCTCCCGACGACTTTGGCCAACCGTCATGAGCCGCCTCCTCGCCTCCTCGCTTGTTCCTTGCAAACCGATACGCATGAGGATCGATCCCATCGACTTTGACTTGACTACTTCATGTGGAGTAGCCGGTTGTTGTCCTGTCGCCACCTCGAATGGACTCAGCTCCGTGGCTGAGCTTTTGTGCAGATTGTAACAAAATTGGGCTGTATCAAGTAAATCCACCCAATTCGTCGACCGGCATTTACATAATGCCCGAGATAGTCCTCCAAAGTAAAGCATTGATTCTCTCCGTCCGCCCATCTCGTTTGAGGATGGTTTCTTGTAGAAAACTTCAACTCGATCCCATCGATTGAATAGGCAACCCAAAATCGCCCAGTGAACCGAGCGTCTCGATCACTGATGATGTCTTCGGGGATGCCCCAATACTTCGCCACATGCTTTAGGAACAATTCCGTCGTCATGTCTGCATCACAATTCTTCGAAGCAGCTATGAATGTAGCATACTTCGAGAATCGATCAACCACCACCAATACGCTGGTCATTCCCTCGCACATCGAAGACCGGTGATGAAATCCATCGAGATGCTTTGAAAGGGTCTCTCTCAGTATGGGTAGAGGCTCCAAAGCAACCCTGGTGCCTTCCTCCTCTCTGTCTTGTCTTTTTGGCACACAAGACAAGTCCGCACATATCGATCCACGTCCTCCTCCATCTTCGGCCAAAAGTAGGAACGTGATAAGAGGGCATAGGTGCGCTCCATGCCGGATGCCCACCACCGAGCATCATGTGTTTCCTTCAAGAGTAACCGCCTTAATCCACCTGTACTAGGGACATAAGGCGTCCTCCTTTGGCATAGAGGACCCCATCATCACACCGAACCTCCGAGTGACTCCCTCCGCTACTAGCTTTAGTAACTTCTTACAAGTAGGATCCTTGCCGGTCTCCTCCTTGATTCTAGGCAGAATTCACCTTCCGGCCTCACTCATCGTTGTCACCATCTCTCGGCCACCACCTTGCGACTAAGTGCATCCGGAATCGAATTGAGCCTACCAGGGCTTGTGTTCGAATTGTAAATCGAACTCGCAAGGAAATACAACCATCTCGCCGCTTCGGTTAAGTTTTTCGGCTCGCTCATGAAGTAGGTGATCGCCGCATTGTCGTCCGCACCACTAGCGGTTCCCAACAAGTAATGCCTCCAAAGATGGAGAGCATGAATCACACTAGCATTTCCTTCTCGTGAGCCGGTACCTCGCTCCGCATCCTTCGATTTTCGCTTTCGAAGGCAATGGGGTGTCCCTCCCGGACAAGCACCGCCCCAATGCCCTATCGAAGCGTCGTATGCACTTCGAACGGTAGTTCGAAGTTTGGTAGTCCCAAAGATCGGTTCGAGGCAATGACCCGCCTCAACTCCGCCATAGCTTGGTTGCATCGATCCGTCCATGCCCAAGCTCGATCTTTCTTTAACAAGTCCGTCGGTGGTGCCACCTTCCGTGAGTAGCCCTCCACGAACCGCCGATAGTAATTCGCCAAACCCAAGAACGATCGCAACTCGAGACCTTCGTGGGGTTTGGCCATTCCATGATAGCCCGCACCTTCTCCAGGATCCATTTGCGTTTTTACCCTGGCCTACAACATGACCAAGGAAAGAAATTGTTTTTGCAAAGAAACTCACATTTCTCCTCTTTACATACAAATGGTTAGCCCTCAAGGTAGTCGAGAACCATCCGTAAGTGATCCACATGATCATGGAGGTTCGATCAGTAAATCACTATGTCGTCAAGATAAACAACGACAAATCTATCAATGAATTTCTCTCAAGACATCATTCATTAAATTACGTAATGTAGCAGGGCGTTCGTCAAGCCAAATGGCATGACTAAGTACTCAAACGAACCATACCTAGTCACCATGGCCGTCTTTGGAATGTCACCACTGCAATCCGAACTTGATAGTACCCGACCTCAAGTCCGGCTTTGTAAAGTAGGCCGCACCAGATAACCGATCGAACAAGTCCGCCACAAGTGGAATAGGGTACTTGTTCTTCACCGTGAGCTTGTTTAGTGCCCGTAATCCACGCACATTCGAAGGGAACCATCGTGCTTGCGCCTGAACAGGATCGGTGCTCGTAGGGGCCTTGGATGGTGAATGAATCCAAAGATCCAACAACTCTTGCAGAATCGCTTCCTTAGCTCCTCCAACTCCTTTGGGGCCATTCTGTACGGGGCTTGTGCTGGGGGTTTTGAGCCAGGGATCAGCTCAATCTCATGGTCAATTTCTCTCTTTGGGGGTAATTGCTTTGGCAATTCGCTGCGCATCACGTCTCCGAAGTCCTCCAAAGACCTCGGCGACTACTTCAGGGATTTTTGATGTCGTTCTTGCCTTGGTCTCCACCAAGGTGCTAGGAATGTGGGTTCTCCTTCTCGGTCCATCTTTCACCCGAATGGCTAAAAGATGGGATAGCTTCGTCTTCTCCTTTCCCGCAATTGTGTTAGTCGCAGGGGACAAAACAAGGGTGGGACTTGTTCATCACGAACGATCCTTTTAAGAACGGCATCAAGGCAATGCTCCCCAAGTGCAAAAAGTCATTCCCAGGATGACATCGAAATCATCCAAGGGAACCGCCATTAGGTTGATCTTTCCTCCCAAGACCCAACCTTCAAATTCACATCAGTGGCCATACCTTGAATTCGCTTAACCTCCGAATTCATCGCTTCATTCGACCGGAGTTCTCAACGAGATCCAGCCCCAACTTTCCCACCATGTGGTCTGCCACGAATGAGTGAGTAGCTCCCGAATCCACCATCGCCAAGACTCGTCTCGATTCACCTCCGCATCCACGTACATTAGCCCCTCCGGAAGGGCTCGTCTTGGCTTGCCGAATTGCATTCAAGAATGCAATGGGTTCATTCTCGGGCCTGGCCATCATCTTCCGCGATCAAGGCCGACAATTTCTCCTTCTTTGGGCGGTCTCGTGCCCTGTGAGGGCCATTGCAAATAAAATGACCCTTACTCGCAGAACTTGATGAGGGCTTCGGTCTCCGCTTTAGGTGCTTGGTTTCGAGCTCGCCGGCTTAGAAGGAAAGGGCTTCTTCTCGCCTTCTTCTTCTCGGTGGTTCTTGAACGGCTTCTTCTCCTTGTTCTTTCCTTCGCTCGGGGAGGAACTAGTCTTGAAGTCTACAAGACTATCGCGCACCGCATTGCACCAGGCAAGTCCTTCACTCCTTGCCTCCTTAGCTCGGCTGAGCCCAAGGCGCAATCCCGTTGTGAAATTGAAAAGTTTGTCCTCCTCCGACATGTTTTTGATGTCCAAGTAGGAGGGAGGAAAACTCCTTCACATAGTCACGCACCGATCCGTCTGTTTGAGCTTGCGCAAGGCCTCCCGCGCTTGCAAGCCGCATTGGTAGGAAGGAATTCAATTCCCTCTGAGCACCTCCCAATCTACAATTTTGGGCCTCCCCATGCAGCCCGCATCATCATCCACCCCGGTTCTCCACCAAAGTTTCGCATCACCTTCAAGGTACATCGGGGTCAAGATGACCTTCGATTCTCCTCCGTGCCAACAGTAGCAAAAAATCTTGCTCCATGTCCCAAATGAAATTCTCAAACTCCTTTGCACTCCGCTTGCAGAGAATTTCTTTGGTTCCGCACCTTTGTTCGGGGCTTTGCCGCTTGCCCGCACCCTCCGAGGTTCCGCCCACGCTCGCTTGAGTAAGCTCACCTCCACGCCCATTGTCGATTTGTTTTGGTGGTAAGTTGTCCCACCGACCGCACATCCGCTACAAGCTCCTCAAACCTTGATTCCCACATAGCAATCATGGCCTCTTGTGACTCTCCCCTAGTCACCAAGGAAGCCACCAACATTTCCAAGGCTTCAATACGTTGGGACGTAGTTGAAGACTCGCCAATTCCGCCGGAGTGGCCATCGTTGCTATCACATGCTCTAGGTGAGACACCCTCTCACCTAGATCGCTTCTTGCTCGGTCGCCATTGTCTCCAAACGAGGCTCGATACCAATTGTCACCGGGCCAATGAAAGAGGGGTTTTTCACTAGGAAAATTTTCTCTCGATTGAACCTGCGGTGCCTAAGGGCCACCTTAGTTCAGCACGCCAACACTCAAATTAAAGGGACAGCAAGCAATAGGCAACAAGGAAACGTTTACTAGCTCTCAATTGGAATTACAACTGTGGAACTCTATGCCTCCCCAAGCTCAGAGCCCTTGGCTTTATAGACTAGCCATTAGGTAGTTACATAACCGACCGGGACACATGTCTAGCATACATCAATCCATAGACCTGGTAAATCACCACTCTCTTAGTGGTCAAGGCAGTTGCCAAACTGCCTTGTTCCCTTGCCGCCACCTGGTTCCGTAACCGCCTCCATTACAGGGTCAGTTTGCACATGCTCCATGTATTTGGGTCATGCCTGGACGTGGCTTGGTCATGGCCCAGCCATGACCAAGGTAGTTCCCCAACTACCTCGACTTGGTCTTCCACATTTCAAGAGACGTGGTTCATGCTTCTCTACGGGACAGGGATGCAGTCTCGTGGTGCCTGGTCGTGTCCAGCACGTTGGGTGCTAGCGGGGCTCGTGGTCGAGTCCCACCGGCCGGGTGGCCGGACCATGGTCCGTGGGTCTTCGCCTTGGCATGGTGCCCAAGGCGTGCACGAGGGCCTTCCTTGTCACTGTTGCCCATGCCACCCCTAGGAGAGAGCCCACCTCCCCTTATAGTAGATGTTAAGCCGTTTCCCCAGCTCCAATAGGAAACATCCCAAAATGAGACCAAGCATACTTTGACCAGGGTCAATGCCCGAGTCAAGGAAAGTCAACTGTTGTGCCAAGGCCTTGCCTTGGCCTTGCCCGTGTCTTGCCTTGCATTGGCCTAGCCTCGCCTTGGCCTAGCCTCGCCTTGGCCTGGCCTGGCCTGGCCCAGCCTTGCCAAGCCTTGTCCGTGCCTTGCCCAGCCTTGCTTTGCCTAGGCCTTGCCTTGCCCGTGTCTTGCCTTGCCTAGGCCTTGCCTTGCCTTGCCTTGGCCAACCTTGCCTTGGCCTTGCCCGTGCCTTGGCCAACCTTGCCTTGGCCTGGCCTCGCCTTGGCCTGGCCTTGCCCAGCCTTGCCTTGGCCTGGCTTGGCCTTGCCTTGGCTTGCCTTGTCCGTGCCTAAGTACAATGTCTGGAAGCAGACTTCACATGATTGAAAGACAGACATTTGCATCCGAGAAGCAGTATTATTTGAATTTTGACACCCACCCAATAAACAAAACAAATCTAGTATTAAATCATCATATGTTTGGATGTGACGTGTTCTAGTGGAAAGCTCCCACGTGACTCCCTTCACATGGACTAGGTCACTTGATCATATGGCTCGCGCTGTAAAGAATTACCTTAAACTTTTAAATTGATTAATTATTATTATTTTTTTTGATCAAGTTTGTTCCAATGATGTTCCTATCACTTATAAAAGGGTACAACAATTTATTGTAATAAATATAATAGATATTATAAGACCGTAAAGTTCAAGCACCAACTTTATGAAGAGGGATAACAATCTCCCAAAAAGAGGGCAACAACTCCATAAAGGGGACAACCACCGCACGTAGGCGGAGAAAGCCACTGCCTAACGACGAGGATAACAAACGAGTTGGTTAAGTGCACCCCAGAAAAAATCAAACTTAAAAAAAAGTCAATCCTAGTACAAAATGACCTTTATGCCCCTTACCACAATTTCTAAGTGCACCCCCACATATTGTCTTTTTTGTGATTTGTAGGCATCATCGAGTGGTTCGGTCTCGAATGTTCGAATCTCTTACCGAAGAGTCAGTCGGAGCCCACCGAACCTCTTATTGAAGAGTCGGCTATAGCTTGTCGAACCTTTAATTGGAGAGTCGGTCGGAACCCACCGAACATTTAGGTCGACAGTTATCAACTAAATCTCACTAAAAAAGTTTGGTTGGACAATACTATGCCTAATAGATAAGTCTCGGCTACTTGTCCCCGACCTTAATATAGACGTCTCGATCAAGGTTTTAGAGTTGGGTGCTTTGATTCGGATAAAAAAATGTATTTTGGTAAAAATATTAGGTGCGCTTATAAATTGAAATTTAAATTTGTGGTGCCACGCAAAATGGGGTGCACTTAGTAAAAGGTGAGGTGCACTTAGCCGAACTCTAGCAAATTGATCTACATACCCTAAACAATCAGAACAACATAACACAAACACTCACACACATAGAAACCTTAACCAAAATGTTTACAAAAAAGGTAAGAAATAGAAAAGAGACCATCAAAAAAATGGGGAAACTTTATAACATGATCACCATGGCTGCTGGAACACATTTAGTTTCCTCAAAATCCCTCTTATGCAAGATATACATCATCTTCTACATCATCCCCTTCCACCACACCACCAAGAAGAGGGAGCAACACCAGATCTGACAAGTCGCGAAGAGTGGCAGTCTCTCCTCTGTTGGACTAAGTGTTATCATACTTACACTTCACTCGATATTTTGATGTCATTAAATAATGTAAAATGGTACTAACAAGTTTGTCAAGTATTTTAGCATAACAAACTCTGTTAGACTCACAAGTTCAAATGAAGCTAAACTTCACAAGTTTAAAAGAAGTGGAAGAAAATGCACCAGAAAAGCTTAAGAAGTGTTTAAGACAAAGAAAGGCACCGTATAACATGTATGGAGTTATGTACATCATTTGTAAGGTATAATAGTTTAATTCCATAAGCCAAATGCATTAGAATTATGCATTTCATTATTTTTTGGAGTTTCAATCACTTAAAAGTCTTGAATTTCAATATTTTTAATTCCGCGAGTTTCAAAATGTTTTTAAATCATACAAATGTGTTTTATAACATGTATTTGAAGTGTATGAACTATTAGAATCGATTTTGAATGCACCGGTATGTATTTAGACGGCTTTTGAATTAACATTAAAAATATTTGTAGAAAATCTCCTATATATGTCATGAAACCGGGATTTTATGTTTTCAGGATTTGTGAAATTATTTGGACCACCCAAATAGGCTTAATGGCCCATAACAAACATATATAATATGTTATATGATGGTTGGTAGGGTCCCGGACGCGAATAAGGGTTGCTAACACAAATGACATAATTAATTATTTTGAGGTCCCTGCACTTAGCGCGCTATGTCATAATATTAGCGCGCTAATTGCATTCCTGACTGTTTTTTAAAAGGCTGAAAAATTCATTTTAATTTGAATTTTTGATGGAATATCGACCCTTGAATATCTAGAATGGTCATAAACTGGCCTATAAGTATATAGAACACTCTCAAACACAAAAGAAGACCTCTCTTGCTCAAAGCACACACACAAAGTGCTTAAAATCATGATTTAGCAAGAAAAGTGAAGATCTAACTCATACACTCACTTGGGAATTGTTGGGGCTGAACTTATGCACATCAAGTGAGGTCAAATGAAGTGTTCTAAGGCTTACAACTCTTGCTCAAAACTGATTTTCGGATCTCACACTTGGGGTTGTAAGATTTCTTGATTTTTTACTCTTTTTGGTCTTAATCTATACTTTTTGTTTGGAGTATTGTTTGGAAATCATTTGTTATGTTTTTAAACATAGTTGTCTTTGGATTTTGAGCTTAATCCTAATGTCATAAATCCTAAGACTAATTTGCACTTGTTGTGCTTAAACTTGATTTTCAAAGTGCATGAAATTGGAGAAACCACATTGAGCTTAATCTATATGTATTATTGTTGGTTTCATTGAAGTGTGTGTAAAACAAAACTAAAAGGGTTTTTGCACTTAAACTTGATTTTTCATAAATCCAAA
Source organism: Stephania japonica (assembly GCA_039657345.1). Lineage (NCBI taxonomy): Eukaryota > Viridiplantae > Streptophyta > Magnoliopsida > Ranunculales > Menispermaceae > Stephania > Stephania japonica. The sequence goes on from CM077562.1 coordinate 13,047,118, forward strand.
ATATTGAGTGCATTTGTTCGAACTTAATAGTGATTTTTAATAGTCCACCATATTGACTTGAAACCCTCCTGTGCTTAATCTATACTTGATTTTGTGAGCTTGTGTTGGTTTAACAACACACTTACAAGGGTCTTGTTCTTAATCTAAACTTGTTTGTGATTCGAGATTTTGATTGCACAACTTGAGCTTAAAATTGCATCTTTTATTTGTGCATTAATTAACCATTTATTGGAACCAAGTTGAGCTTAATCTATACTCTTCTTAATTGGTTTCAATATTGAGAGTTAGCATATAAAAACTTAAATTTACAAGGCATCACAATTGGCAAAGTCTCACTTGCATTTATTCATATTAGAATTATATTTGGCTTGCGAGAGGAGAACGACTTATACCGCTTTATCTTGTAAAGCACACTTTTATTGTATTATTCAAATCTTGATTGTAAGACTTAGTGAGATCTAAGTCGAGAGGGAAGACCTAGTTGAGGCTAAGCATAAATCCTAGTTGCAGTTAGGTAGAAAAAATCCTAGGTGAGTCTAGGTGGGGAAATCCTAATTGTGTCTAGGTGGTTGTATGAGGCCTTATTGTGATAAGACATCGAGTAAAAGACCTAGTTGAGGCTAGGTATTCACTAGGCTAGTTGGCTTAGGGTGTAACACTTATTGGTAATATAAGTGGAGAAGTTGAAAATTCTAACCGATGAGGTTAGGTAGTAGATGTATATTGATTGGATCAAACCACTATATATCGTGTCTTATTTCCATCTCTTCTACCTCTTTCACTTAATGTAGCTTACAATTTACTTGAATCATTCGGCGCATCGCTATTGTATGTTACTAATACACTTTGTCATTTAGCTTAACTCGCCAAGCTAATTTAGTGAATTAGCAAAGAAAGTTTTAAAAAGTATCATTTGGCCATCGCACCCAATTCATCCCCCTCTTGGGTGACCTTCATCCTCCACCTCCAACAACTTTGTTTTCATCGTTGACGCACGAATCTTGCTGGAGAGTCGGCTCGCCGTTAGATCTTGCCGAAAATCGCTCCACAAACCACCCAACTCCCAAAATAAAACTCTTTTCTTGACGCTTCGTTCCAGATTTCCTTTATTGGACTCAAACTCACCTCATCTCAACTCTGCCACGAGAATGGGGAAAAGAAAGAAGAAATAAGGAGATATGAAAGAAGGAGAAAAAAATAAAAAAAGAGAACACATTATAAAGATAGATACGGGGGAGAGAGACGGCCATGGGGGCTACCGGCGCCGGAGCTAGGCCCCCACAAACCCCAAATTTGGTTTAGTTAGGGAGCAAGAAAAGAGAGAGAGCAAGGAGAAGAGAGAGAGAGAGACATTTATATTTCAAAAATAAATTATATTCCACACTATTAATAAAGGCAGCTAAGTAACTATATTTCAACAGTATTGATAAGGGTAGCTAAGTAACTAAGTTATATTTGTTATATGAAATTACGCTCAAAATGATCTTCTAGTGCATTTAATTAGTCAACGATAATAACAAATTTTTGTAACCAAGCAGTTTTGTGGGTTTTTATCAAGCGGTTCTTTGTAGCAGTTATAATATACTAACACTTTTTTTTCAGGATATAACTTCAAAAAGGTTTGGGGATTTTTTCACAAAAAAAAAAGTTTGGGGATGCAAGACAAAAGATTGGGTTGGGTCATAGTCATAGGCTTATAGCTATTCGACATAGTGTTGTTCCTTTTTTTTTTTGGTTGTCATGAGCCCCTTTGAATATGAATAGGAGTTTTTTTTTTTTTTTTTTTATTTTGATTTTCACTAGTGCGTAACCCAAAATCAGCTTTGCCTTTACGGATACTCAAACCTCCAACCTCTAACAACAAGTAACACCTATTCAACTAGTGAACCCCCTCCCTTAGCATAAAAAATTAAAAAGAAATTAAAAGAAGGGAAGTATTATAATAACAATGATAAGTCACACTACAACACATATTGACCAATAAGAGCCACCTATACTTATCTCGGGATACAGGCTATACAAAAATCTTTATACTAATATGCAAGTCGAGGCCGCATTTAGGGCTCTTATGGGCCAACGTGTGTTGGAGTGTGTCATATCCATTGTTATTCTAACATTTTCCTTAAAAGAATATATACTATAATACTACACTCTTACTAGTATCCTTGCATATCAATTTGGTTGCGCCCAAACATGAATGTAAGAATATTTACATAGGAAAATAATAATCTAATACACTTCAGGGTACACTTGGGGCATACACTTTACTTTTAAACTATTTATGACTCTTTAATTTCTTTCCATGTGTAGACCTCACATCTGATAAAATATTATAAATAATTAAAAAATAAAATAAGTTAAATATACGTCCAAAATATGTTAAATTGTCATTCTTCTAATTACATAAGCATTTTCGGTTGTAGATGGTTGCAAGTTGAGCTGGTCAGCACTTTCTGCTGTTCAACAGTGTCAACTAAAAAGCTCGTCTTTTTCACACCAAAACCTCATCTCCACGCACGCACGCACGAACGAATCATGATACACAACAAAGAATCCTTTTACGAATAATAATCAACCAACCAATCGCATCGCCGCCTTGCATATTCAAAGTGAGTACTTCCATCTTTAACTCTTCCAATCCAATCGAGATTTAGGTTTTAGGTTTTAGGTTTTCGGTTTTCATTGATTTCGACTCTTGTTTAGTTTGTTTTGATTTCGGTTTTCTCAGTCTTCAAACCCTAGATTTGCGATTAGTTTGAGATTCAGATACGATTGGATGATTCTTGTTTTCATGAATCTTGTCAGGTTAGGTTAATTGAATTTGTGACTTGTTCATCGGTGGTTATGTTGGTTGAAAGAGGAAAAGAGGGTTGATTGTGGCTGTTTGATGGGCAACGCATGCTGTTGTGAAAAATTTGAGGACGACGCCAAGCCGACCAAGCCGACCAAGCCTAAGCAGTCGAATTCGAGTTCAATTTCGAATCTTGATAGCAACAATTGTCAAAAGCCATTGAAACGAAGAGCTGACGAATCTGCTGTGAAGGAATCCACTGAAAAAGACTCTAATTTGGTTGTTGTGAGTGCTAAGGAGGCAATGAAGAGAGGGGTTGATAGCCAAGCATACTGTGTGTTGGGGCATAAGACTGAAAGTATACATGATCTGTACCTTTTTGGGCGTAAATTGGGGCAAGGCCAATTCGGGACGACGTATTTGTGCAAGGAGAAAGCGTCGGGGTTGGAGTATGCTTGTAAGTCGATATCGAAGAGGAAGTTGCTTTCGAAGGAAGATTTGGAGGATGTTAGGAGGGAGATTCAGATAATGCACCATTTGTCCGGTCACAGGAACATTGTCTCGATCAAGGGTGCTTATGAAGATCCTATGTATGTGCATATTGTGATGGAGTTGTGTGCTGGAGGAGAATTGTTTGATCGTATCATTCAAAGGGGGCATTACAGTGAGAGGAAGGCGGCGGAGTTGACCAAAATCATTGTGGGTGTTGTTGAGGCTTGTCATTCACTTGGCGTGATGCATAGGGACCTGAAGCCTGAGAACTTCTTGTTGGTTAACAAGGATGATGATTTCTCCCTTAAAGCTATTGATTTTGGGCTCTCTGTATTCTTCAAGCCCGGTACGAACGGATCTACCAACTATGTTTTTTTCCCTTTATCCTTCTCATTGTAAGAAATGCCTTTTGTTATCTATACTCTTTTGTGGCTTCTATTTCAGGTCAGATCTTCACTGATGTAGTTGGAAGCCCTTATTATGTTGCTCCTGAGGTTCTCTGCAAGAGCTATGGCCCAGAAGCAGATGTATGGACTGCAGGGGTCATACTTTATATATTGTTGAGTGGCGTGCCGCCATTTTGGGCTGGTACGTTTTACATGTCTAGCTTTAGAAGCATTCTGATTCAAAATGGCTGGAGTTCTGAAAATATTTTCTGCCATCTTTTTTTTTTTTGTTCAGAAAGTCAACAGGGTATTTTTGATGCTGTGCTGAAGGGAATCATAGATTTTGAGTCAGATCCATGGCCCGTGATTTCTGACAGTGCCAAGGATCTTATTCGAAAGATGCTTTGTTCTCGGCCTTCGGAACGTCTGACTGCACATCAAGTCCTATGTATGTCAATCCATTTACTTCTCATTAGCCAATAGTGTTTTATGCATACTTTAAATTATGAAGAGTCATTAATGTGACGATAAAAATTGTTGGTCGGTTGCTGTATTTAGTTATCAGCCTTTGAGTAGCAAAAGGATGTCTATTTTTGAAGAGTCTTTAACTAGTATGAATGAAACTGAGAAAAAAAATTATCTAGAAAAGGGAAAAAGGGAAATTGGAATGGTAATGATATTGACAGAAAAGCGAGTTCTGGTTAGTATGACATTTTCTTTTAGCAACCGAATTATTCCATACTGGTGTTTTTATTTTTTTTCGAATTCAGAGATGGAAACCTCACTTTTGCTTCCAATTGTAGATGCAAATGGTAGAACAAGTAGGGGATCTATATTTGTAAAAATGGTGGCGTCAAAAAATTATGAGGTTTATGTGCAATGCTAATCATAAGATGAGATTGTACTTTCTTACATGCATATACCTGTGAATGTGGCTGCTGAAATGAAGGTAGTATTGGCTATATTCACCTCAATAAGTGAATATTGATTTAGTATCTGTTAAGTAGAGTGCTGAATTTATGCATATCATTTTATGTATGTTTATAAGTATCAGTTGCATCTTTTTTTTTTTTTTTTTTTTAAATAATTGTGGTTGAATGTCAGTCACAACTTTGATTAATTTGGGAAGATTAATTATTGGCTCTGACATGCTCAGAGTATTACTAACTTAATAAGGCCTAGTAGGCAAATCTATCTAACTTTGAGGATTTTCAGTAAATTGTATCCTTAGTCAAAATTTGTCCCAAAATTAATGATGTGCAAGTTACAATTATTTTAAAAATACCACATGGATGATTGTAGTCAATTTATGAGTATACAATATACACAAAATCGCAACATAATCAATTTTCGGAGTAAGATTTGACCGAGATACAATATACACAAAATTGCAACGTTAGGAAATACTAGTGTTAGACCCGGACATCGTTTTGGAATACTATGAATCTATATTTATTTATTTTTATTGTAAATTTATTTTTATTCTTTTATCAATAAAATTTGTTTAAAAATCAAAAGATATAAAATATACAAAGAATGGTATAATTATAAAAATCGTAATCGTCAATTAAAAATATGAAAGATGAAAAGTATCTACACTAAATTATATATAGCTATTATATTTTATTTTTTTAAAAACTAAAAAAATTTGTATTGTGTAAAAAGAAAAGAAAAATAATTTTTTTTTAAAATAAAATAATGTACTTAGGTTATTAATTAGGTAAACAAATTAATACACCCAAACATTAATTTCAAAAACTATGTACAATTGACATGTGTCAACATGTATATAGCTTTCTTATATATATATATATATATAGACTAGTGTTAGACCCGGACATCGTCCCGGAATACTATGAATCTATATTTATTTATTTTTATTGTAAATCTATTTTTATTCTTTTATAAATCAAATTTGTTTAAAAATCAAAAGATATAAAATATATGAAGAATGGTGTAATTATAAAAATCGTAATCTTCGATTAAAAATATGAAAGATGAAAAGTATCTACACTAAATTATATATTGCTATAATATTTTATTTTTAAAAAAAATTAAAAAAGTTGTATTGCGTAAAAAGAAAAGAAAAACAAAAAAATTTAAAATAATGTACTTAGGCTATTAATTAGGATATTGATATTAGTTAGTGGTAAACTAATTAATACATCTAAGCATTAATTTCAAAAACTATGTACAGCTGACATGTGTCAACATCCATATAGCTTTCTATATATATATATATATATAGATTTGCTAACGTTAGGACGTTAGGATAGATTTGCTAACATTAAAATGTTAGGATAGATTTACCTTTTAGTCCTAATATTAAATATAGAATACATGTCTGGTTCACAAGTTCTATGCATATATTTACGAGTAACTTCTTGCCCACTTTTTGGATAAGGAATGATTTATTACTGCTGATATGTGATGAGTTTTAACGCGGAATGATGACTCATTTTCTACTCGTGATGTTATTTGAACTGCTAGCTTCTGGTGTTTAGGTTATTATTTTTGTCATGGTGGTGGTTGGGTTATTTGAATAGTTAGTTTTGGCTGTTTTGAAACATTTTTAGAACGTTAAAACTTTTTTGAGACTGATTTTTTACAGATTTTTCTACTCATTTAAATGCCTTCTTTAATACTGATACATGCAGATTTTTTTTTTGATCAAAGCAGATTTTGTTATTATTTCAGGAATTGAAGTTCCATGAATTTTCGTTCATATAGTTAGTGATTATAAAGTACGGATAAAACTATGCATCCTTGATAATGATTGAAGTTAAAACTTTACTAAGTGATGCTTTGGACGACTGTTTTGTTAAATGCTTGATCAGCTATTTTGTTTTATTATTAGTGGGTATGTTCACCATATGATATTATTTAGAGTTCTGGAGGAAATTCTTGCCATCTAACTGGTTCTAATTATGGATCAAAATTTGCCAGACTCATAATTAATTATGTAATCATGAGGTCATTGAAACGAATTTCTTACAACAATGCGACTCATAATTAATTTAAGAGCTAACCATTAACTTGATATTGTTCTTACTCTGACCTGTAAAATTAGCCCATTTTGTAATGTCTATGTGGCTGTATAATCTCTTACTATCCATGCTTATTAGTTATTAATCAAGAAGCTTTTTGTCTTTTGATTGTTAAGCCTGAGATATTTCATTTTTTTTTTTTGGACCAGTAGTGGGATATTTCATAGTTAAAAGAAGTTAGTTAGTGTTACTAATCACACAAACGCAAGTTCTTTTAGCTATTGTGGTATGTGGTGGTTGCTAAAGTTTTTTCACTTATGGAGCTGTTCATAAGTTCTTCCATCCATTTATACTGGCCAGCTATTAGTTTGAATGCTGCTTCATCCACAATAAAGAGTTTAGTGAAGTGTTACCATTTTAAGTTAGTGACATGTAAACTGCCGATGTCAGGTCATCCATGGATATGCGAGAATGGAGTTGCTCCTGATCGATCATTGGATCCAGCTGTTCTTTCTCGCCTCAAACAATTCTCTGCAATGAATAAGTTTAAGAAGATGGCTTTGCGGGTGAGTACACACTACATAGGCATCTGTGTGTTAGGAAGTGTTAATATTACATGGCATTTGCATTATCCTAACCAAGAAAATTGTACTTGGGACTGCGTCATGGGTGTTCTTGAATGTTGCAGCATTATATTGCTATGTTCATTGAGTATCCATGTTTTTGCTGGTGACACATGGATAGGGTAACACGCATATGATATATTGCTTGCATTGCTAAAATGATTTAGTTGATCCCATAGTTCTTGCTTGGCTTGGAGAGACTGATCGTAATCTGAATTTGTATGATAAATGATGACATATACGTGATGTCTGTTCCAAACATTTTCCTTTCCATATCAGTTTCAGCTTTGGCTTTCCCTTGATCTTGAAATTAGCTTTAAAGAGCTCTTGCACATTTCTCTCTCGTATTTGTGATTGAGGCTTTTATGTTGTTGTTGGTCTCTAAGGTTGTTTTCTGGTAACAGGTAATAGCTGAAAGCCTGTCAGAGGAAGAGATTGCTGGTTTAAGAGAGATGTTCCAGGCAATGGATACCGACAACAGCGGTGCAATCACATTTGATGAACTTAAAGCTGGGTTGAAAACATATGGATCCACCTTAAAGGATGTAGAAATCCGTGATCTCATGGAAGCTGTAAGATTACACATATTCCTGAAAACTTTTTCTGGCTGTGTTCAATCAATGTAATTAAATTGCACCATTTTTTAATCTTAATGTTTAGTAAACAATTCCCGAAATTTAAAAAATGTTAAAGTTCTGTATCTTAGCGTAAAAGTTATTGAAACTAGTCAATGGAGAGACTCAAGAGAGGCAGTAATTATATATAAAATATTTCCTAAATTAGACTTAATGTAGGCATAAACAGAAAACATGATGGGATAAGGCAGGCTTTGTCACTGCATCTCATAAATTTTTCTTATTGTCTTAATGGCTTAGTGCCTTTTTTAACATAGATTATGATACAAGCTTTGTAGAAATTGTTACTAGAGCCACATCTCTTCTGCCTTTCGTTTGTCCATACATAGGAGCAACCATTTATAATTTTTATTGATATATTTTAACTATGGTAACATAGTTCTTTTTTTTTTTTTTTTTTTTTTTTCTTACCGACCATACATTCATTTTGGTATCTTCAATTGGAGTTATCATCCCTCTCTTATTCATTTATTTCAGTTTGCTGACAAATCTATTCTATTCCAGGCTGATGTGGACAATAGTGGGACCATTGACTATGGAGAATTTATTGCTGCCACAGTTCATATAAACAAACTGGAAAGGGAGGAACATCTGGTTGCAGCTTTTTCATACTTCGACAAGGATGGAAGTGGGTATATCACAGTTGATGAACTCCAGCAAGCTTGTAAGGAGCATCACATGACTGATGTCTTCGTTGATGATATTATCAAAGAAGTAGACCAAGACAATGTAAGTAGAGGTTTCTATATGAGTAAATTTGCATACATAGCAGTTTTCCTTTTTGCCTCCATCTTTGTGCCGATTTGTCTTTTTCGAAGATGTGAACTATTGGGCCTTGTGAATAATGGCCAAGAAGAAAATGGTGTCATGATTTTTATGGATTCTGTTGTATTTAAATTTAAGTACTACTTGTCTTGTATTTGGAAAATTCTAGTTTTCTCATTTCTGCATCATTCCAATCATCATTTTTACTTTTTTTTTAAATTATGACCTCTTTTCATGTAGTATTCAAAAATAATATTCATTGTTTTTTTTAAAGAATTATTTTAAACACTTGGAGTTAAAAGTGAAAAGTTGAAAAAGAATAAGTTGTGTTTCCTTGTTTTACTTCTGTTTTTTTTTTTTTTTTTGCTAATAATTCTTTGTTTTGGGGTTTTGAGCATTTGTAAACCAAACAGTCTAATCTTTCTTGGTTCTTGTAGTTTTCTTTTTTTTTTTTTTTTTTTTTTTTTTTTTTTTTTTTCATACTATTACTCTTTGAAGTAAATCAGATTTCTTTGTATTGTTCTATGGCGCAGAATATGCTTTGTAGGATAACCTTTGGAAATTACAGGTAAAATAATACAATATAGATAATGTTATGTATATTTAAGGAGCTTGGAAAACTCTAGGCTGTGGATTTTAAGTAAAGCAAAAAACTGGTTTCTTGAGAGAATCTATGATTGATTTCGGAAGTTGAGGATTCTAAATGTGGAAGTACCTAATGGATCATATGATGAAGGTAAGGAGGATATAGTTGTGTAGGAAGATCTTGATGATGATCTATAGATATTGCGAATGGAGATGACTGAATGTGAATTTGTACACGCCATATCTTTTCAAAACAGCTCCATTTATTACATCAATGGTAATATGGCTCCCTATGCGACTCAATCTAGTTAGAATCTTTGATAAAAAATCTAGTTAGAATGATGAATTACCCACTGGAGGGTTGCTCTAGATGCCATATGGTACGGCTAACTTTTACATCCCATTCGTTATTATGAGAATCATTAATACCTTTTAACAAATTTGACCCATTAAGCTTGGCATGGCATTCTCCTAGATTTATTCACAAACTAATTTAATTATCTTGTGGGTTATACATAGAGTACCTTTTAAACTAAATATTATTGATCCTACTATTTTGTATAAATAACTCAATTGTGTCTTTTACAGTTCTTAGGATCTTACATTCCACGATCCAATCCACAAGGTTTCATCCTCGGTCCTTTGTAGGATTTGGATCCTGATAATTTTTGTCCCCTCCCAATTGAACAACCCATAAGAATATCTCTAATTTTGACCTTTATCTTACTTGATGATGCAGTCTGTTACTACTGTGGATGGATAATGTGAGAACACCCCACCTATTCTAAAACTTTCTTACATTAAAACATACTTCTATTTCTAGCTTTTCTATTGACTCAAAACTAAGTAGCTAATGGATCTGGAGCATTAATCTCAAATCCAATGGTTTTCTAGACTTTGAACATGACCAAGTTGGGAAAAGTCTATTTCAGTTGAGTCATTTGCTTTAGTTCAGTCTATTTTGCGTTACCACTTGTTTGATTCTTGACCCTATTATTAGCCTCATCTAATAGTCCACATCAAGATTTTTGCTTGGATGAAGTTGATTAAGAGTGTTTACGTTTCTGTTGATGCTAAATTTTGTTGCATGACTGTTGAAATTGGTGAAGATGAATTTTATCCTATTTTCTCTTTTAGGCCTTAGTTAAATGTATTATTGTAATTTTAAGCATCTCAGCAAAATGAGTTTTCCTTTGCTTAAATGATACATATCCATATAGTGAATGATTTTCCATATGTTGTTTCACTGAGTATAGCCTCTTTTAGAAAACATTGCATAGCTTGAATCATATTCCGATAGATAGACAAATATATTAGTGGAGATAGATTGGTGAATTGGAAGTTTTTGGTATGTATTGAAGTCGATTTCTTTGGTGTATCCCAAATCATTGGCAAGTGCAACCATGTGATCAAAATTGTAAAACAAGGGATATATTATTTTTCAAAGGGGAAATCGTTATTGGGGGATTAAAGTTATCAGTGACAAATGACTAACGAGCAAGATGCCAAAATTTGGAAATGTCATTGAGGTTTGAAGGAAGAAAAGGTCGGAAGGATCATCTTTGATTGTAATGGAAGCCCTGCAAAGGGGAATACGATCAAAGCGATGGTGTGACTTTAGACTCGTTAGGTTGGGAAGTTGGTTAAAATGATGGCCTAAGTTATTTTGGGGAGAATGAAGGAGATACTCAAGTGGCTTTTTTCATGGTAAAACAAATCTTGGATTTCGTTCTGTACGTAAATGATGGAGCAGAGGGTTATAAGATCATGAACAAAAAAGGTTGTGATAGTATCGCTGGGGATTGCCTATTACCCGAGTCTACACAAGGAAGAAGCACTCACCCAAGTAAGCTAAGTCTCTAAGTCTTTCTACAAACAATGCAGTGGGCCCAAGTTAATAAGGGGTGTTGCTGAGTGGTAAGTGTGTGTGGTGTGTGTCAATCTCCACAGAGAGGGTAACAACATGGGCAGTAGGTAGTGGTTAGTTGGAAGGGTACTTAAGTGGGTATTGTTCACCCACGAGGGGTATTCTGGAATACACTGGTTAGGGTCGAGACTTTGTCTCTGGTGAGAAGAGGGTGTGTACTTTGTCTCAGGTTTAGGGTTCCTGCCTTAGCTTGTCCATCTCTGTGGTTGTAAATCCCTATTTGTGGGTGATTTCATCCCCTATCAATAAAATCCAACTTTCTCTTCTTGTTCTCGGGCTTGAACCCTTACATTGGTATCAGAGCATCATCGAGATGGCTCCAAAGGTGGATTCACGAATGGATCTGTTGGTAGCGGACTTGAGGAAGACGGAGGAATCTATGGTGGAACTCAGATTTGCAGTCGATTCACATCGAGCGTCCATGGATCATCAGTTCCAGTCGCTGTCGAAGATGATGGAGAACCTCCTGACGCAGTAGAAGTTGGGTGGTTCTCGATCTGTTCAGATCGGGGAAGCCAACGACACAAAAGGGTCAGATCCACCAGATCTGGGCAATCTGGGTGCGTCTGCGATGGAGGAGAGTCTAGATCCACATGTGTCAACCTACCGATTAGGCCCAGAAGTTCAAAAGATCAAGATGCCGACGTGTGACGGAGACGATTTGCCGATATGGTTGAATCAAGCCAAGAGCTACTTCGCTTTGCATGAGATGACGGAGATTTCGAAGCTTCGCGCCGCCCGTATCTGCCTGATCGGCATTGCACAGATCTGGTTGCAGAACAAGGAGGATCAACCTTTTGAGAGTTGGTCTGAGCTCCGCGCCCAGTTGCATCGACGATTTACAGATGTCGATCCTCGTTCCCTTCACCAACAATTTTTTGGGATTTGGCAGGAGACCATGGTTTCCGAGTACAGGAAGAAATTTGAGCTTCTGTCATTGCACGTCAAGGGCTTACCCGAGCAGTTCAAAGTAGTGGTGTTCATTAATGGTCTTAAGGACCGAATTAGACTGGAAATGTTGGTAGAACCGCCGGTGATGCTGCATGCAGTGATGGAGCGGGCGTCTCAGCTGGAGAGGAAACTCGCTGAAGGAGATGGGCTTAGGCTGTCTACAGGGAGCGGGTCCAAAAGCCCGACACATACCGGTTCTCTGGGCCGGACTGCAACCCGTCCACCCACATGGGTTTCCCACACTATATCCAATACTAGTAAGGGCCCCCAACCTACTTCTAAGTCCAGTTCTTCAGAGGGCTCTACTACAAAGCCCGACCCAACAAACTCTTTGTCCTCAAGTCCAGCAACATCAAGCCTAACCATACCAAATGTTTCACCTCCCCGGTTCAATAGGCTCACGGAGTCTGAGGCCCAAACGAGACGCAAACTCGAGCTCTGTTACAGGTGTGGCGACAAATGGCACGTCTGTCACCGGTGCCGCTCGAAGACATTGAATGCGATGCTAGTGGAGGATGATTCCGGGGTGATCAGCTGGAGTCGGGGCCAGACAGTCTGGGAGAGCAGTCGGAGATGATGACATTGGAGCTTTCTATTCATGCTTTTGAGGGAGCGCCAGATCCGCATATCATTAAAGTTAAAGGCCAAGTATTGGGCCAAGAGGTGGTGGTTTTAATTGATTGTGGCGCATCACACAATTTCATCTCCCCATCCTTGGTGGACGCACTGCAGTATCCCCTGTCCTCCACCCACGACTGGGGTGTGATGGTTGGTGGGGGCACTCGGTTACAAGGCTCGGGCGTGTGCAGAGATCTCACAGTGGAGTTTCAAGGCTACTAGGTATAGGCTGATTTCTACCTCGTTAACATGCCTGGTTCAGATTTGATTTTGGGTATGGCCTGGCTTAAGTCACTGGGGGTTACTACGGCGAACTGGCCCAAATTATCGCTCACATTCCTCCACAAGGGTGAGTGGATGACGGTTATGGGGGATCCGACGCTACATCGGGCTTTGGTGTCTTGTAAAACAATTCAACGTTCATGGGATGCGGATGCGGGTTGTTTTTTGATTGAGTGTTACAACGTAAAATCAGTTGCAGTCAGTAGCTCTGTCACACTCCCCCTCCTCATTCAGAGCGTGCTTGATGAATTTGCTGCCCTGTTTCAACTCCCAACAACGTTGCCTCCTTCGCGTGCTTGCGACCATGCCATTGTCCTCCAAGAAGGTGCAAATCCGGTCCGAGTACGTCCCTACCGATATCCCCACATACAGAAAACAGAGATCGATCCAACCCAGCACCAGTCCATTCTCCAGTCCAATCCTCTTGGTGAAAAAGAAAGACGGGAGTTGGCGCTTTTGTGTCGATTACAGGGCTCTCAACAAGGTGATGATTCCGGATCGCTTCCCTATTCCTAATATTGATGAATTGCTTGACGAATTCCATGGGGCTTGTGTCTTCTCCAAGCTCGACCTTCGCTCCGGGTACCACCAAATTCGAGTGAGTGTCGGATGTACACAAAACGACATTCTGGACTTACGATGGGCATTACGAATTTTCAGTCATGCCGTTTGGCCTATCCAATGCTTCCGCCACTTTTCAATCTTTAACGAATACGGTTTTCAAAGGGCTACTGCAGCGCTGTGTACTTGTCTTTTTTGATGACATTGGTTTATAGCTCATCCATGGCGGATCATCGCGTCCACTTGCACCAGGTGCTTTCTCTACTCAGTGAGAATTCTCTTTTTGTTAACTTGAAAAAGTGTTGTTTTGCTAGGACCAGCCTTGAATACTTGGGACATATCATCACTGGGGAAGTAGTACAGGCGGACCCTGAGAAAGTCCGAGCCATGGACTACTGGCCCATGCCATTTACCACAAAGGGTAAATTACCACAAAGGAGTTGCGAGGATTCTTGGGTCTCACGGGCTATTATAGGCGATTCGTCAGGGATTATGGGAAGATAGCATCCTCGTTAACGCAACTATTGAGGAAGGACTTGTTTGTTTGGCATGATGAGGCCACTTGTGCTGTGAATATGTTGAAGCAAGCAATGAAGGACGTGCCAGTGCTTGCTTTACCCGACCCGATTTTCAGGCTCTATTCGTGGTTGAAACGGATGCCTCGGGCGTGGGTGTCGGGGCAGTGTTGTCGCAGGCGGAGCAGCCAATTGTGTTTTTCAGCTAAGCCCTCCTTATTCGGGCACGCAATAAGTTTGCGTACGAACGCGAACTAATGGCCATTGTATTGGCAATTCAAAAGTGGCGCGACTACCTTCTTGGTCGCAAGTTTCTGGTGCGCACTGACCAACGCAGCCTCAAATTCCTCCTTGAACAGCGTGAAGTCGCCCCAGAATACCAGCGTTGGCTACTCAAGTTAATGGGTTTTCAATTCGACATTCAATATCGACCCGACGTCTCCAATGTGGCTGCTGATGCTCTCTCACATTTTCCTTTCACGAGTGAGCTTTTGGCTATTTCTATTTCTTCTTTCACTGATTGGGATGTTGTGGAGGCGGGAATTAATGCTGACCCTTTTCTTGTTGCCATTCGCACTGGACTTCTGGCTGGTCGGGACGTCAAACCGGGCTGGACTCTTGCTCACGGGCAGCTACGGTATCGAGACAGGATTGTGATTTCGACTTATTCATCCCTTAAAGGCTCTCTACTGGTAGAGTTCCATTCTAGTCCTACGGGTGGTCATGGCGGCTTCCTGAAGACGCGGTTTCCTGAAGACATACAAACGACTTGGGGTCGAGTTTTATTGGGTGGGTATGCAAAAAGATGTCCAAACGTTCGTTGCTGCTTGTGACATTTGCTAAAGGAACAAGTATGAGACTTTCTCCCGCGGGTTCTTCAACCTCTCCCTATTCCTACTAGAATATGGTATGACATTTCGATGGATTTCATCGACGGCCTACCTTCCTCTTGTGGCTTTACTTCCATATTCGTGGTGGTGGACAGATTGAGCAAGTTTAGCCATTTTATCCCCTTAAAGCACCCATACACAGCAAAAATAGTTGCAGATGTCTTTGTGCGTGAGGTGGTGCGTCTTCATGAATTCCCTCGTACCATCGTGTTGGATCGAGACAAGGTGGTTGTCTAGGGAGGGAGTAATGATAGAAATGCTGGGGGGTTACCTATTACCCGAGTCTACACAAGGAAGAAGTACTCACCCAAGTAAGTTAAGTCTCCAAGTCTTTCTACAAACAATGCAGTGGGCCCAAGTTAATAAGGGTGCTGCTGAGTGGTAAGTGTGTGTGGTGTGTGTGTCAATGTGTGTGTCAAGAAGTACTCACCCAAGTAAGCTAAGTCTCCAAGTCTTTCTTGTTCCCGGTGCTCGAACCCTTACAGGTTGATCATGTGATAAGGGCATATAACTCATCTTCCAATATTTCAATATCTTGCATGACAACTCTCTTGCTTGCCTTGGAGGTTTATGTGTTGGGTTCCTTGGGGATTCGATGTTTTAAGGGGCTTCTTAATTAGGCATGACTCACGTAGGGTCTTTTCCCTGGAAGAAGCTGATGGAAGTCCTTTTCTTATTTAGGGAGATGGTGAGATCACTGATATGTAAAGGAGATTGTTGACATTGCAAGGCTTTTGTCATTTTTCTGGCCTCTAGGAATCAGGATCAGGAGGTTCTTTTTAAGATGTCCATGGAAGCAAGGCGCATGAAAGGGTCTTGGCCAATGAAATTTGTCTGCATTTCTTGTGGGGAGGCGTTCCTAATTTGATTGGAACTTGACGCAATTCCCCATACGGCCATTTTTTTTTGACGGGGAATCGTGCAAAGGCAAAGTTTTAAGGACATACGTAAATGAGCATATTTGGCTAGTGGCTACAAAATGGATGCAGTGTTATAAATTTGCTAGTTTTTGGATGTCAGATTGATTTCGGAACATGGGACTTGGATAATGCATCCTTGGTTCCATATTTTTATTTGTCATTACTCCATTGCTTCTGTTTTGAGCTAATTTATTCTAGTATCTGACGCTGTCTATTTTATGAATTGCTTCACACTTTATTCCTATTCCACAAATATCTTTACCTCAATATTCTCTGCTAAAATGTTTGTCTGAACATCTTTACCTCGATTTACAATCCGTTCTTCTCTTGGAATATAATGAAGTTGCTTCTTTGTATTGTGTTACAGGATGGCCGGATTGATTATGGAGAGTTTGTTGCAATGATGACCAAGGGAACTGCTGGAGTTGGAAGACGAACAATGCGAAACAGTGTGAATATAAGCATGAGAGATGCGCCAGGAGCTCGTAACTTTTGAAATGCATGTATTGTGTACAGGTTTTTTCAAATTTTCTTCTCTGTTTCCCCCCTTTCTATTACCACGGGAGGTGATTGTCATATACTTTGCATTGAGGGACTACAGTTCGACTGCTTCTAGCTTTGTTGTGATGTACTATTTTTCAGAAATAGCCAATTTTATAGCTCGTGAGAATGAATATTTTTGATGGATAGATCATGTGATTGAACATTACTCAAGAGTTCCATCAAATACAGTGAGTGTTGCTTGTTATATTTGTTTCATCTTAAATGGATATAGGTGCGCGTGTTGCGGATGTGGATTAAAATATAATCTTGCATTGGTTAAGAACAACTTCAAATGGAAGAATATATGGATGGATCTTTCTCAAAACAGTTATAGACTGCCTCATTGTGGAGTGTTTTCTTCAGTTTTCTCTTTATACCTATAATCCTCTATGGAAAATGTTCTTGGGTACGTGACTTACTTTCGACTGGCATTTATTGGTGTCCCTTGATTTGTGCACCGATGCATGTGTGTACAAAAATCATTGTGTATTTGAAGGACACCAATAAGTGTGTCGAAGATGGGTCACCCTAGCATCTTCGATCTTTATATACTTAACTTTAGTTCTTATCAAAGTTTTAGACTTAAACATCAATGTTTATTTGAAGGACATCAATAAGCGTATCAAAAATGGGTCATCCACTCACCCAAGCATCTTCCATCTTTATATACCAAACTTGAGTTCTTATCAAAGTAAAGAGTCACCCACTCACAGGGGCGGAGCTAGACTCTTGGGGTCAAATTTTTTAATATAGATTAGACTTAATAAAAATAATAATAAAAAAAGCTTATCCATTATGTTGTCTCAATTTCATCATGTTAACTTCAAATGTAAAGATTTTGTTTAGGACAGACCTTTAATAATTAAATTGAGGTATAGCATATAATCACTACTATATATGTATCAATCAAATAATCATAACTACTAACTTAATCTATGACTTATCATAAAAAATTTGATTATTTGATTCACTTGCTAATTAACACTATAACTTTAATTTCATCTAATATTTAACACGAAAAAAATAATAATTATACAATACAACTCACATTATTTTATAGACATCAACAATCATTAATTTGTGAATGAATTAGTAAGAAAGAGTACGAAAATAGGTCTTTATAGAAAAATTTTGAAACAAAATTATGATCGAGATATAACTAATAGAAATATATTGTGATCGGGAGAAAATTGGTAGAGAAAATGAAACACTATTGAATAAATTATTAGTTGAGGTTGCAATATATATTGCATGTAAAATAGAGAGAACGATCGACTATCGGCAAATCAATATATAGAGCACCTCAAACGATGTCAAGAAAGTCGATTAATTTTTTTAAGAAGAAAGTTGATTAATTAGGAACAACAATATATTTCATTAGAATACTTCATTTCTTGTGATGAGACAAGCCCATATAGACATCTTAGTGTACATCCCAACATCTTAGAATACTTCATTTCATTAGTGCCCATTCACACAAGCATCCTCCATGTTTATATACCAAACTTGAGTTCTTATCAAAGTTTTACTTCGATAGAAGAATTTTATGTGTGTTTTGATCTACATAACTAGCACTATCAATTCACATCAGTATTCTAGCTCAAATAGAGTTTTGCTCTTTTTTTATTTAATTTTAAAATTTATTATATTTGCTTTAGATTCTAAAAAATAAATATATACTTTCTAAATTTGTGTATTGGTTGAATAATTTGTTAAAATTAATATAGACAAATAATAATAAAAAAAAGAGTTTTAGAAAAGAAATAAAGCTTATGGATGAATGAGAAATAAAGTTTGATGTGATCAAATCATGAAACTACATTTTGAAAGTATTTTTTGTGGTTGGAGATCTGTTTCCACATGTCCTATAAAAAGTGTCTTTTATCTTACTTCATTAACTAATCTTGTCTTGACATTGATTTCGTTTAATTCATTTAATGCTCTTACTTATTGTTGATGTGAAATTCAATTTTGATTACATTTTATAATTTTTTTTTGCAATTGACGTAGGTGGCAATCAAAACCACTATAATAAGTACAAAAGTACTTTCTTACATGCCTTTTGCTTTCCTAAACACTTGAAACCATAAGCTCAAGTAAACCGGGCCATTGTCAAGACAAGATGAAATCTGTCCGTTGATGGCTTAAAAAAATAAAATCTGTCCGTTGAGTCTCCGCTCGCAATGTCCCGTAATTCGTACACTCTCTCGAAGTATAAAATCCAAAAATGTGAACGCACTAAAATCCTCTCGAACCCTAACAACGATTCTCGAACGTACGAACCCTAACAACGACGCTCACAAGCGCTCGCTCTCTCTCCTATTTGGGGTAGCTAAACCCTAAACCCTAAACCCTAGTTCCCTAATTCGATCCGGCAACAAAATCAAACTTGTTTGGTGTTGCTGTCAATTAATGGCCTCCAGAAGTCGAAAGGATGGTCGAGAAGGAGAAGGCACTTGTAAATCATGAGATAAGTTGAAAGGAGCATTGGTTGACATGTTTTCCTTTCATGAGAAAGCAGTTAAATTACAGCACTATGAGCAATAGCAATTAATCATCTTTATTTTCTCATATTGTTGGATAAACTAATTAATGCAAAATAGGAGTAAATACATGATAAGCTAACATATTTTATGAGGCATGACTAATGGAGGATCGAGACCATGTATATATCTAACAACCAAAAACTCCTAATACAACTTGGAAACTGAAGTTGTGTTCAATTTCTAATGACAACCAAATAAAGTGGCAAAAATGCCAAAGTTAACAAATTCTCAAGGCACTCTGAAGATAATATCCTAATTATTATTTGCAGGGCATTTACTACAAATCGTCTATATATTAGTAACTTTTATAAATAAAAAAAATTCTCCAAGCTTAGCCTACCCCATTAGAAGATGTTTGCACCTAAGCCCACCCCATCTCAAATTCCTGGATTCGCCCCTGATTATTTGACTCTTAACTCTATGCTTAATGTAATTAGAAAAGGGCTTAATACATTTTGCCTTAATGAAAAGAATAGATTCTATACTATTACAAGGGGATTGACAACAACGGTGTAGAAAACTGTCTATCAACTTGATTTCCTTATTTCCTTCTATTACGTGACGATGTATGGATGGAAATAATGTGAAATCAAATCAGGGTGAAATGGGAATATGGCAAACAAAGGGTGCTAAGAGAAGGATTCCTTCTCTAAATTATAATGCTCTTGAAATAAAATCTTGGTCTTGCTTTTCACCCCTGCTTGCCCCATTGGTGTGATCAAAGAAAGGTTGGTATTTGAAAACTTAATAGACCGATTTGAAGATCATATGAAAGTGGAAAGAGAGCACAACATCAATCATAACTTTCATCTTTTATCGCTATCCTTGTTGTTGCATGCAGCCAGTTACTAGAGCCACATCTTTTCTGCCTTTCGTTTGTCCATACATAGGAGCAACCATTTATAATTTTTATTGATATATTTCAACTATGGTAACATAGTTCTTGTTTTTTTTTTTTTTTTTTTTTCTTACTGACCACATTCTTTTTGGTATCTTCAATTGTGCAAATAATGGAGTTATCATCCCTGTCTTAGTCATTTATTTCAGTTTGCTGACAAATCTATTCTATTCAAGGCTGATATGGACAATAGTGGGACCATCGATTATGGAGAATTTATTGCTGCCACAGTTCATATAAACAAACTGGAAAGGGAGGAACATCTGGTTGCAACTTTTTTTCACACTTTGACGAGGATGGAAGTGGGTATATCACAGTTGATGATATTATCAAAGCAGTAGACCAAGACAATGTAAGTAGAGGTTTCTCTATGAGTAAATTTGCGTACATATCAGTTTTCCTTTTTGCCCCATCTTTGTGCGGACTTGCCTTTTTTGATGATGTGAACTATTGGGCCTTGTGAATAATGACCAAGAAGAAAACGGTTTCATGATTTTTACGGATTCTGTTGTATTTAAATTTAAGTACTACATGTCTTGTATTTGGAAAATTCTAGTTTTCTGCATAATTCCAATCATCATTATTTTTTTTTTGTAAAATTATGACCTCTTTTCATGTAGTATTCAAAAATAATATTCACTGTTTTTCTTAAATTATTTTAAACACTTGAGTTAAAAGTGAAAACTTTAATAAGAATAAGTTGTCTTTCCTTTTTTACGTATGTTTTTATTTTGCTAATAATTCTTTGTTTTGGGGTTTTGAGCATTTGTAAACCAGACAGTCTAATCTTTCTTGGTCCTTATAGTTTTTTTTTTTTTTTCTTTGTTTTTTATTTTTTCATACTATTACTCTTTGAAGTAAATCAGATTTCCTTGTGATGTTCTATGGAGCAGAATATGCTTTGTAGGATAACCTTTGGAAATTACAAGTAAAATAATACAACGTAGATATTGTTGTGGATATTTGAGGAGCTTGGAAAACTCTAGGCAGTGGATTTTAAGGAAAGCAAAGAACTGGTTTCTTTTTTTTTTTTTTTATATAGGAATCAAAGAATTAGTTTCTTCGGAGAATCTATGATTGATTTCGAAAGTTGGGGATTCTAAGATGTGGAGGTACCTAATGGATCATATGATGAAGGAAAGGATGATATAGTCGTGTAGGAAGATCTTGATGTTGATCTATAAATATTGCGAATGGAGATGACTGAATGTGAATTCCTACACGATGCATCTTTTCAGAACAACTCCATTTATTACATCAATGGTAATATGGATTCCTGTGTGACTCAATCTAGTTAGAATGATGAATTACCCACTGGAGGCCTCCAAGAAGAAACATTCCTAGGCTTAAATATATAACATTTTTATGGTAATGCTGAAGGTTTATAGTTGAGTGTAACAAAATGAAACCAGCTGTCCAAGTGGGCCTTTTAGTGACTCGTTTGGACCTAGAGCCTCCGCTTGGGCCCACTGCCGTCCTATATTAACTGTGTCCAAGTAAAATTTAGCTCATCTGTAAAAAAAAATGGAGACGTTCTATTGCCGTCGAATCACGGCCGCGATAGCGAATCGCTGCCGAACCGCCACCACCAACCACCGCAACGTCGCCGTCTCTCTTTTCCTCATTGCGCTCGCAAGATGATTACCCTGCGAATAAAAAATTTGTGGAAGAACAGATTTGAGGTTTCTTCCTAGCTAGAGAACAACGCAAGAATTCAAGGCGCAAATCTACGAGTTGAAAAAAAAAGAGATCGAGTTGCAGAGAGCAATCTCTTTGAGGAAGAAAGGTGACGTTGTTTAAGTAGCAAGCTCCTTTTTCCCATTGAATCAATACCTAGTTGTCTTTTGTGACAAGTTATGTGGGGTCGTAACAAGTAACAATTTGAATTCAATTGATCAGCCGAGTAACTTACTTTGTTGTTGTTCATTTGAAAAAGAAAGAAAGCAGAGAGTAGGAACTAGGGATGCAAATGGGTATGGTAGGGGGTGGGGACCTTATCCTCATATCGATACCTACTTAGCAAATGGAGTGTTGCTGAGTTGTGCGACAATAACTCTGCAAGTGCGATGAGGAAAACAGAGACGGCGATAATGGCGATGAGTTGCGGTGGTTGGTGGAGGCGGTTCGACGGCGATTCAATCTCGCGGCCGTGATTTGGCAGCGATAGACCGTTTCCATTTTTTTTCACTGATGAGCTAGATTTTACTTAGACACGTTAATATAGGATGTCAGTGGGCCAAACTGAGGCTCTAGGACCAAAGGAGTTACTAAAAGACCCACCTGGACAGCTGGTTTCATTTTGAGTTACCATAAAAGGTTGATGATTTCCTAAGGCCTCCAAGAAGAAACATTCCTCAGACATTAGAGAGGGATCTGGATGATTACTTCTTGAATTTGATGGACTGGAATAGCAGTAGCACCAACAACGAGCTCGGCATTGCATTGTGCCATACACTCTGCTTCTGGGATCCTACTAATTCATCTTCTTTTGAGTTAACCACCGTTGATGCTGAAAACCAAAGACCCATTACTAGTGGCAGCTGGGCACCTTTTGGAGATGTTGGGATAGTCCCCATGGACTACTTATAAAGAAAAAAGAAGGGTCATAAGTGTGAAGTGGACACTCCATCTTGCCATCTTGCCTTGGCATTTTGGAGTGAACCCCACTTCACACTTGTAGCCCATACATAAAACTAGTCACCACACTCTCCTCACCTTGGATTGGGCCCTTATTATAAAAGTTGAACATGGTATCAGAGCCGATGGTTGGCTTAATTGCCCATTGTTCAAGGGCCTTGTAGACATCCAACATAAATGGTTGATTGATGTTCTGCGGTCAAGTCCGAGTTGGACTTGAGGGAGGAGTGTTGGAGATGTTGGGATAGTCCCACATGGACTACTTATAGAGAAAAAAGAAGGGTCATAAGTGTGGAGTGAACACTCCATCTTGCCTTGGCATGTTGGAGTAAACCTCACTTCACACTTGTAGCCCATACATAAAACTAGTCACTACACTCTCCTCACCTTGGATTGGGCCCTTATTATAAAAATTGAACAGCACCTGACTCCGTCCACATGGCCATCGGCTTGAACAATTTTGATGTCTAAATATGGGATGCCGCGGAACGCCTACTCAGGAAATTGAGAGGAGGAGGGCATCGAAATCGATCAAGAGTCACTACAAGAAAAGACCCTTCAACGAGGGGAAATCTCGTCACTAAATGTCAAGTTTCCCTCACTAAAGGTATTTAGCGAGGGGAAAATCCCGTCGTCATTCCCCTCACTATTGCCTTTCTCTCTAAATGGTTAAGGCGACAGAATCACATCCTCTCGCCAAAAACCTTTTAGTGAGGGGATCGAGAGGCAGAGCCCTCACTAAAAAGCTTTTAGTGAGTGGCAAATTCCCTCACTAAAAGCTTTTAGGGAGAGCCAACTCTACTAAATAGCATTTAGTGAGAGGCAAATCCCCTCATTAAAAGCTTTTAGTAAGGGGCAAGTCCCCTCACTAAAAGCTTCTAGTGAGAGGCCAATCCCCTCACTATTGAATATATATATATATATATTTTGGTAGGACACTATTGAATATTTCGATTTAACCACAAAACCTTTTATTGGACCTATTCACCTGCAATAAAATATGATATATTAATCAATTAAATGATGGCATTCTAAAGTCATATTACACAATTTAAAAAAAAAAAAAAAAAAAAACAAATACTGTTGTTATATACTTCATTTCCAAAATATTGTGGTACTTGTAGAACAACATATTTATATTTAACTCACTCAAGGATAGTTTCACAGTATGCATGTTTGGAGCTAATGGATATGAGTGTGTGTGTGTGCAGGTGAAACATCTCTAGCCTTAGTGTATCAGTTAAATGCGACTTTTACTGTCGTAGGGAATTTTTTTGTGTCTTTATTACATGCATATAAATTGGTGGACTTGATAGGACTCAATAAACGATCACCATCGAGTTATTTGTTGCATATTCAGACTGAAGGTTCAACTTGAATTTTGTGTAGGTTTTGTTGTTCTTTTGGTGAATTGCTATATTCCAAAAAATATTGTCAAGAATTTTTTTTATTTTTTGTTTTTAATGTGTGCTATACAATCTTAGATTTTTGAGAGCAATGAGTACCAATTTGAGCTTTGAATTTCGAATTTTGTACCTGGGTAGAGATCAATCAAAAATTGATTCTCCCGATTGAACTAAAAATTTCATTTTCTTTTTACATAGTTACCCTTTTGAATCGACGTCTGATTTATTATCTTCTCTTATTTGTTCAATTTTGAAGTGAATTGCAAAGTACAAGAAAGCGATTTTGATAATCCTTAGGTTTGTGGATAAGGTATTTCTTTTGCAGTTGAAGTTACGCACATCAAATCTTTCTTGAACTAAAGGTCAATTTCCTTCTGTTTCCTTACTTTCCTCTTAAATCTTTACCAATCAAGCGAAATGGAATTATTTGTAGGATTTCTCTAATAAAGTTTTACACCAAAGCCATGTGTCTGTGTATGTTATATAAAAATCATCTTGACACTTATATTATCTTCCTGTCAATCTCCCCCTCACTTCTTTCGTGGTATCTCACACTTCTTCTTTCAAGTAATGAAGTTTGAGATTTTTGACTCAGTAATGTAATGTTCTTCTGTTTCTTTGATCTTCTTTGTTTAAGTGCTTTGAAATTTTAATTGTCGTTATCCCATTTTGTAGATTATGTGCCTGAATAAAGTTATAACTTTACTTTGTAGTCCATGTATGGTTTATCTTTGGTTTGAACTTCCCTATGTTTGAATGAGTTTTTTGTTGTTTTTTGTTTCTCTTTTTAAGGCTTTTGAGTTTTCCTTGTTAGTGTGGATTTTGTTTTGTCCCTTGTAGAGATTTTGGTGTTGGAAATTCACCTTGAGATTGGTTATGTCATGTAGTTTGAAGATCTGATCTTTCTGAATAGTTACTGTCTAATTGGTTTTTGGTTTCTCTATTTTTGGTATAATAACTTAATGTCTAAGAAACTTTTATGTTATGTGTGTGTGTAATACATCAAAAGGTTTCTTTTGAAATTCGTAGATTCTATTATTTTTCCTTTGTGGAACTTATTTAGAATTTGGTTTACTTTTATTTCGTTTTTCAATGGTTTGAAAAATCTGTCTTCTATTATATCCAGGTGTTAAGGAGAATTTTCGTAGTTGTAGTTGCTGGGTTATGATATATGCTTAAATTGTAGCATTGATAAATTGATAGACTAGAAGTTTGTTCTAGTATATACTAATTCCTTCTCTTATGAAATGATTCCTATAAACATGTATAGATCCTGGTCAAAACATTTTATTTTTAATTGGAAGCTTCAGTCTTTCTAATTTTGGTGTAAATTCAAGCTCTACAGAAGAAATATAATCATAGAAATCAGAAGCCAAAAATATTTTAGAGACAACTTTTAGTTGATTCCTTTTCTTCAGAGCCCTTTCCTCTATTTTTACGTGGAGAAGTTGAACGCCGCGGGTGCATTTCTCATGATTCAAAGAATGCATTGTGTGTCCTTTAGGTGAGTGCTTTGAATTCCTAGTCTTTGATGATATTTTATTTTATTTTTACTTTTGTATAGTTAAATTTTCCTTCTAAAATGCATAATTTTATTTCATATTTGGTTCTACAAATAGAATTTCAAGTTCTGCAATCAGGAAGCAAATTGTTTGTCTTTTACGTCTCATCCTTAAGCATCTACCTATGATCAATAATGAATTATTAAAGATGAGGGAGTGGGGTAATCACTTCATGTTTTCTAACCGGTGCAGTTTATTTAACTTTTTTAGTTAAATTATATTGTAGACGATCTATGCTTGCAAGATAGTTGAGATGTTATTAAGTCACTTAAAATGCAATACTGCTGTATACGAGTTATGCTTGGAAGGGTGTTGACATGCAGTAGTTTCAAACCGCTAAGAACATGGTAGAAAAATGGAGGTACTTTCTTTTGTATATCAAAATGTTGATTAAATTTCATTTTTACGTAATGTGTGTGCATGCTACTAGCTTTAGTAACTTCATTTTGGGTGATTCCATGATGTTAGTATAAAATATTTCACTGAAGTTGATCTCGATAAAAAAGTCACCTAAATGAGTTAATTATTTACTTTATGTTTCTTGAGATTCATGTACTTGTCCCCATTGTATTTTCTTAGTGAGAGACCAGCATCCACCATCGTTTGGATCTTTCCATTATACTTGTAGTCTCTTTTGTTTTTTTGTTTGGTCAAGAGATCGTACAAGTGATACTGTAGTGAACCAAATTAATGCAACTAGTTCACGAAAATGCAAATTCTTTTAGTTTTAGGCTATTAGCTTTTATGGTATGTGGAGGACAGTTCTTCGACTCATGGAGCTGTTCACTTGTTATTCCATCCCTTTATAGTGGTCCACTATTAGTTTGAACGCTGCTTCGTCAGCAAGAAAGGTTAACACACTTGTTTGTGAACATATAGCCTCAAAGGGTGGGTCTAGGCATGTTTGTATGGACCACTAAGGATAGGTCTTTGTTTTGCAAGTGACTATTGCTATAGGCCCAATTGCACTTGAGGGGGAGTGTTGGAGTATGTAAAACCCAACATCGGAAATATAATAACAGTTGGTATGGTATATAAGTTTAGATTGGATCCTTGCACAAATTAATTTTGTGCAAGATGGACTCTAACCCCAATTATATACCCACACGTGCGTGTGTGGTCCACCACTCGTCAGGCCCAATTATGCAAATTTTAGTTTGTGAGATTAACCGCTGCCTTGTTTGTGTAGGTGTCGAGAATATTAACATAATTATTAGGATTGTTATTTAGTATATTTATTTTATTTGTAATTAATTAGAATTAGAAGTAATTAGCTGTATAATAGGTTTTTAATAGCATTTACTCTGTAAATCAATTAGGATCAATTAGGATTAATTAGGATCAATTAGTTGCTAATTTTATGTAAAGCATTTACTCTGTAAATCAATTAGGATTAATTAGGATCAATTAGTTGCTAATTTTATGTAAAGCATTTACTCGTAATTTTCTATTTAAACACGCCAAAATGGTGAATAAAAATTATTCCATTCTCGTCATTCTTTTCGACTTTATGGTATCGAGCCTAAATGGCTAAACCTACGATGATACCTCTCGGTATCGATTCTATGAGCTCTATTCGCTCACCCTCAATTCCCTTAACCACTGAATCTTTCCAAAACCTTTCCATCACTTCTCACAAGTTTGAATGGAAACAATTTCCTACGATGGTCCCAATCGGTGAAAGCTGTTCATTCGAGGTCGTGGAAAATTCGACTATCTTACGGTACCAATGCGAGACCCACTGAGAAAGATGAAGGTTCGCAAAATGGGAGGCGAGAGAATTCGATGATCATGTCTTGGCTCATAAATTCTATGGACTCGAGTATAGGAAGAACCCATCTCTTCCTACTACGGCTCATGACATTTGATTTCTTGTGAACGGGACTTATTCGATCTCGGGAATGCGGGACGGTGGTTTGAGCTAAAAACTCGGCTATGGAGGCTAAAACAAGGTGAGAAAGCGTCACTCAATATTATATTGACTTAAAAACCTTGTGGCAAGAGGTAGATATGTTCGGCGATTATGAGTGGAGGTGTGCGAAGGACAGGCTTTGTTTCGAGAAAATGGTGGAAAAAGAACGTGTCTTCGAATTCCTCGTCGGCCTTAATAAGGAATTAGATGAAGTGAGAGGACGCATTCTTGGTCGTGATCCACTACCGAGTACTAGAGAAGTCTGCCGAGGGTCGAGAGAGAGAGGAGAGCCGGCGGACCGTCATGCTTGGAGGACACTCACCGGCTCCCACCGAGCCTTCGCCCTGTTCTCTAGTCACCACCACGCCGCAACGACCAAACGCGGCGATAAAAAGACCGCCAATCTGCGAGCATTGCAACAAGCCGGGGCATGTTAAGGCCAAATGTTGGAAACCGCATGGAAAGCCGTGAGAACCCATCTAAGGAATCCTCGTGATTCAAAGGGTTTTCATGCCTCATCCAGAAGACACTTCCAAAGAGTCGAAATCGCCTCGAGACGTCTGCCTTCAGCAAAGAACAGCTAGAGCAATTGTATCAACTAATGAGTTCTCATTCAATTGTATCCAACACTCCTAACTCATCATCCTACATTGCCTCTTCTTCTTTAGCTCAAAAAGGTACTTACCCTACAACTTTCACAGCCGGCTCAAAATTAAACCCTTGGATCATAGATTCAGGGGCAACCGATCATATGATTTGGTAGTTCCTCCATATTCTCTTCATATTATCCTTTATCTGGAAATTTGAAAGTTAAAATTGCCGATGGTTCTCTAACCTCTGTTGCTGGAAAAGACTCTATTATTATGTCTCCATCTCTTACATTACTAAATGTCCTGCATGTTCCAAAGACTTCTTGCAATCTCATCTCTGTTAGTCGTATTATTCATGATTGCAAATGTATTGCTACAATAACATTTGCTGGATTTGAATTTCAGGACCCTTGTTCGGGGAAGATGATTGGCAATGCTAAGGAAGTTGATGGACTCTATCACTTGGTCTCAAGAAAATCCTTCAGATGAACAAGTTCAGAAACCAAGATGTTTTACTACCTTGTCTTGCGAGAATGACATAATGTTGTGGCATTATAGGTTAGGCCATCCCAGTTTTAATTACTTGAAATATTTGTTTCCAAATCTTTTTTAAAAATAAAGACATTTCATCTTTTTGTTGTGAAGTTTGTGAGTTGGCAAAACATCATAGATCTGTTTATCCTTCTTTGAAGTATATGCCATCAAAACCTTTTTCACTCGTGCATAGTGATATTTGGGGCCCTTCAAGGGTAAAAATTGTCTCAGGTTCTAGATGGTTCATCACATTCATTGATGATCACACTAGAGTCACATGGATTTATCTTCTA
Organism: Stephania japonica; assembly: GCA_039657345.1. Lineage (NCBI taxonomy): Eukaryota > Viridiplantae > Streptophyta > Magnoliopsida > Ranunculales > Menispermaceae > Stephania > Stephania japonica. The sequence continues at coordinate 13,075,967 of CM077562.1, forward strand.
AAGGAAAAATCCGAGGCCGCAAATGTTTTCAAAAAATTTCACTCTTTGATTAATACTCGTTTCATACTAATATTCAAGCTCTTAGAACCGATAATGGCCGAGAATATTTTAATGCAATCTTAGGTGATTTTTTGAAAGAAAAAGGAATTATTCATCACAGTTCTTGCGTTGATACTCCCAACAAAATTGAGTGGTTTGAGAGGAAAAATAGGCATTTATTAGAGGTGTCAGGCGTTATTATTTGCTATGAATGTTCCTAATCGTTTTTGGAATGAAGCGCTCTTAACTGCAGCTTATCTGATTAATCGAATGCCTACAAGAGTTCTTAATTACATCACTCCTTTGCAAGCACTAAAGAATATGTTTCCTGAAAATAGATCGTTTCGATTTAAAACCTAAAATTTTTGGTTGCATTGCTTTTGTTCATATACACGGCCATAATAGAGGAAAGCTTGATCCCCGGGCACATAAATGCATATTTCTTGGTTTTTCACCAACACAAAAAGGGTATAAATGTTTTGATCCTAAATCTGGAAAATATTACGTAAGTATGGATGTCACTTTTTTTGAAAAACAACCTTTTTTGAAAAAAACTCAATTCGGGGAGAATGATTCGAAGGCGAGTTTTTGGGAACAAATATCTTTGCCAAAATTGGTTGAAAATAGTTCGGTGGAATCAATTATTTCGTAACTAATCCTAGGATTTCACAACCTATAAATTCACAACCTCGTGAGACCCGAGCGAGAAAACAACTTGGAACCACCTACTGAACTTCGTGTTTATTCTAAAAGGAGGACTCAACCAAGTAATATTCCACCCAGCTCCCGAGGTGGGCCAATCATCGGACTCGACCGAGGTCCAGTACGGCGCTCTCTCTCCTACTTCTCTTCCAAATTTAGAACCTTCTGATTTCTTTGAACCCATAGCCTTACGCAAAGGTGTCGATCATGTACCACAAAACATCCAATATCCAATTTCATATCTTATCATAAGCTCTCATCGATTTCAAAGCCTTTTTCACCAGGATTATGGATGATGAACTACCTAAGTCGATACATGAAGCTCTAGAGGTTCCGAGATGGAGAGAGGCGGTCTTTGAGGAGTTGAAGGCCCTGAAGAAGAATGACACGTGGGATCTTACCTCTTTACCCGAAGGAAAAAAATGTGTAGGTAGCAAGTGGGTGTTTACCATAAAATACCATGCTGATGGCTCGGTTGAGAGATACAAGGCTCAACTCGTAGCACGAGGCTTCACTCAGACATACGGCCTTGACTACGAGGAAACCTTCGCTCCTGTGACCAAACTAAACACCGTACGTGTTCTTCTCTCGTTAGCCGCTAATCTGGATTGGCCTCTCAGACAGTTTGATGTGAAGAATGCGCTCTTAAACGGCGAGCTAGAGGAGGAGGTGTATATGGAAGCTCCACCGAGGCTTTGATGAGCTAAAGAAGGATGGCGAGTATGTAAGCTAAAGAAATCCATATATGGATTGAAACAATCTCCGAGGGCATGGTTCGAAAGATTCACGAGAAGCGTGAAACAATGTGGTTACACTCAAGCTCATTCGAGATCACACGATGTTCTACAAACACAATCATGGTAAAATTGCTATTTTAATTGTGTATGTAGATGACATTGTGATGACGAGAGATGACATAGTAGAGTTGGAGTCATCGAAGAACTTCTTATCCAACCAGTTTGAAGTCAAAGATCTAGGACAGCTCAAATATTTTCTTGGAATGGAGGTGGCTAGATCCTCAAAAGGAATAGTTATCTCACAAAGAAAATATGTTCTTGATCTCTTGAAAGAGACTGGATTACTCGGATGTAAACCAATGGCAACTCCTGTCGATCCGAATCAGAAACTCGAAAAAGAAGATGGTGCTGAGGCTGTGGACAGGTGTTTTTAACTTTCAATTTAATGAATTTATGAATTTGTGAATTTCTGGTTATAGTATGTTGAGCAAGGATTGCAAGGCATTGAGGCGATCCCGAGGCGATTTCTCTAGTCTAGGCAAGGCGTTGCTTAGACGGCGCCTATAGGCGATGCCTAGGCAAATGAAATAATATTTATTTAGAGGTCCCCGTATAAGTATTTATTTATTTATAGATCCTTAAATGACACTAATCATCTATTAATCAATGTGATAATTACTTAATATGCACTTCAAAATTCTAATAAGTCTTTAGGTCCATTTGTAACATTAATTGTGCCAAGATTTCATGTTCGGGTAGGTATTTTGTAATCAAACTTAATTGTAAATAACCCCTTCAAATTTCTAAAAATCACTTAGAAGGACACCAGCCGCCAAAGGCACCGCCTTGCAATCACTGATGTTGAGCATCTTAAAGTATGTGTTTTATACCAATTAATGTTGACTCTTGCTCATCTTATGGATCCTTTGAAAAGTGAACTTTTTTTTAACTTGTATTTATTAGTTTTGTAATTCCGTACTGATGGATCCTTCAAAGGACTGCTCATATGATTTAAAAGAGGGAAAGTTAGGATCTTTGAGTTTGCTTGATGTCTCTGATATTTGATTCTTAAAAAAAGAAAAAGAAACCTCACATTAATTTTCCAAGTGACTGTTTCTTTGTTCTCTCACAGTTGAGAGCTTTGAAAAATTAATTTGATTTTGATACTACTGAAAGCACATACCTCGTGGCACTGGATGTTGTTTTTTATATAATCTTAGTTGTTACTTGAAGTGGTGACTTTAGCATTTGATTAAGTAGTTGAATTCGTGGAGCTCATGGTTGGCTTTATCTTAATTATAATTTGAATTCGTAGAGCTTCTTCAATAAAATGTAAAGTTTTTGAGAAACTTTTGTTAGCTAAGCTCGTTGTATGTTTTGATTTTGTTGGACATATATGTAGTATAGAACTGAATGTTTTGTGTTTCGATATAATATGAACTGAATCGAAAAGTGAAAATCATTTAATAATCCTTGTTCTTTCGTGATAAAAAAGTCAATAGCCGTATGGAAATCAACTAGAATATTTCGAAGGTTGTAGCAACTGATACGAGAAAGGATAGTTTTTTTATAGACTAGGAGTTTTCTCGTAAAACTTAAGAGAAGGTTATGTTATGATGAGTATATAGAACCTGTCAAACTTTGTCTGTGCACCTTCTTGGCTTTGTCGTATGTCACTGAAAGATGATTATGTCTTTTCCTTCTAAAGTTTGGGCCTTTTGCATCGTTGGAACGGGAGGGTTGATGATAGAGTGACAAGATTTTTTGAAAAAGATTGAAATATAAGAGTGAACAAGATTTTGCCTAAATAAAGCATAAGGAATTGTTTTTAATAAATAATAATAAAAAAACTCTCTAGATATGTTTGATGAGTTAAGGCAATTTCATCCTTTAGATGAGAGTTTTCTTGCTTCCTTCTTTCTTAAACTTAAGAAAGTACCGTCTAACATTAAAATGGACTTGAGTAATTTTTTTTTCTTATTTTTGTCGTGTGTTTGATAGAGTCCATTGGCTCATGAAGTTGGACCCATCTGTTTTTGGGCACAAATTCATTAGCTTATTGAATTTAGGGGCGGCAAAATGGGTTCGCGTGTCGTGTTGACCAACTCAGGTGACACGATTTGGGTCAACACAAACACAACCCATTTAGTAAATGAGTTGTCATGACACGACACGACACGAAATTTAAACAGGTTAACACAACACAACACGTGTAACACGTTAAGTTTAATGGGTCGTGTTAACTTTTAAATTCAACGCGACACATTAAAATTTTCTAGTCCGTCTCTATTTTTCATAGATGTGCCTTGATTAAATATGGACATGAAGAATGATTAATAAGAGCATTGCTGATATTGCTTCAGATAAAAAAAAAAGAGTCAATGACTCATATTTCTCCTACCCTATTAATCAAATCACATCAAACTTCAAAAAAAATCACACCCATCATGACAGAGAGCAACATAAAATGTTTATCAATGTCCTAATTAAAGCCCAAGTGCACGCGATCTATGAGTTGAGTTTAGGGAGATTACGTACCCAATATGACTAGAAATGGAAGAGATGAGAGGAGGAGGCTCTCACGTACGTAAAAGACAAAGAGTGAAGATCAAGAGTTGCTGAAGGATGGGTGGAAGGAAGTCAAAGTGGTTAAGTTAGTATCCAAGTTGCCAAAAAGGATGGTGTATAGTATTTGCTTTGAATTTCCAATAGGCAATAATTATGCCAAGTACACATGTCAAATTTTCTTAGGAGGATACTTGTCAAAAAACTTAAAGTCTAAATAAGGAACTTCAATTTTAAATTACATTGTAAATCTCACCACTCACCAGACAAATTTGTTCCTAAAATAAAAATTTTAATATTTAATAACTTAAATAAGTTAAACGGGTTGTACACAGGTTAACGTGTTAACCTGTGACACGACCAGTTTATTTCGTGTCATAAACAGGTCGATACGTTTCTGACATGAACCCGTTTAAGCTTAACCCTAACCTGCTAATTTCCCGTGTTAGCCGTGTCATGTTATCGTGTCATGGCCCATTTTGCCGCCCCTAATTGAAGTCCAATACCTAAACCTAATAAGAAAACACCATGTGACAGTGACACAGATCCTAATGGAACATGTGCGCGCGTCCAACGAACTACATCTACAACCACTCTTGTGATTTGCGAGAATCTCATATAAGGAAATGTCATGCGTCACCGATCCAACAGAACATGTGCCAACATCCAACATACTACATCTACACCTACTCCCTATAAATAGCCGCTCCATTTCCCATTTGAGGTACGCTAGATTATACACTCTTATTTACTCTTTATCTACTATCTACAACCTGCTTACTAACTTAAGCATCGGAGTGGCTTTGGCTGGCACCACACTGGTGTCTACTAAGGCCCTCTTAGGTGTTATTGTGAGTTGCAAGTCAGGTCAAGCTCTCCCGAATACATGACGGTAGGTAACCTGCAATGTGACCTACCCTTTCTCTTAGTTAAATCTGGTTAGGCCAGTTTTGGTTTAAACAATATGCATTTCAAACTATTTGTTAATAAGCTCTTGAGTTTATTTACTATTTATGCTTTAAGTCCATTTTACAATGGAGCCAAAATATATTCATGTGATGCAAACTATGTTTTTATGTGTTGTCAAGCATTTACTGATCCATTTATAACAATTAATGAACAAGTGTATTAATTAGGGGTGGCAAAATGGACCATGACACGATAACACGACATGGCTAACACGGGACATTAACAGGTTAGGGTTGAGCTTAAACGGGTTCATGTCAGAAACATGTCAACCCATTTAAGACACGGAATAAACAGGTCGTGTCACAGGTTAACACGCTAACCTGTGTACAACCCGTTAAACCATTTAAGTTATTAAATATTAATATTTTTATCTTAGGAACAAATTTGTCTGGTGAGTGGTGAGATTTACAATGTAATTTAAAATTAAAATTCCTTATTTAGACATTTAAGTTTTTTGACTAGTATCCTCCTAAGGAAATTTGACACGTGTACTTGGCATAATTATTGCCTATTGGAAATCCAAAGCAAATCCAATACACCATCCTTTTTGGCAACTTGGATACTAACCGTAACCACTTTGACTTCCTTCCACTCATCCTTTGGCAACTATTGATCTTCATTATTTGTCTTTTACATACGTGAGAGCCTCCTCCAACAGTCAAGCACTCAAGCTCCAAAAGCTCATCTTCTTCATCTCTTCCATTTCTAGTCGTATTGGGTACGTAATCTCTCTAAACTCAACTCATAGATCGCGTGCACTTAGGCTTTAATTAGGACATTGATAAGCATTTTATGTTGTTGCTCTCTGTCATGATGGGTGTTATTTTTTTTTTGAAGTTTGATGTGATTTGATTAATAGGGTAGGAGAAACATAGGAGTCATTGACTCTTTTTTTTTTTTTTTTTTTTTTATCTGAAGCAATATCAACATTGTTCTTATCAATCATTCTTCATGTCCATATTTAATCAAGGCACATCTAAGAAAAATAGAGACAAACTAAAAAATTTTAATGTGTCGCACTGAATTTAAAAGTTAACACGACCCATTAAACTTAACGTTTTACACGTGTTGTGTCGTGTTAACCTGTTTAAATTTCGTGTTGTGTCGTGTCTACCCGTTTACTAAATGGGCCGTGTTCGTGTTGACCCTAATCGTGTCACCTGGGTTGGTCAACACGACACGAATACGACACGCGAACCCATTTTGCCACCTCTAGTATTAACCATTAGATCAAAATCTAACGGTCCTAAAATGATGTTCTCATGACATGAGTATTTATGTGGGTCCCATTGTTGTATATATATAGATGTTAAATTGTCTGTGCAACATGCTGTAAGTTTTGAGGGAAATAATCCATATAAACTTGAATTTCCATTGTCAATTTGAAGTTTTAGTGAGGAAGTATGAGGCTGTTCGATTTTGGATCCTTGTAAACTCATTATATACATGCTATGCAATTTTTATGGTTTTGATTGAAAGTACTAACCTCTTGAAAATATTGAAGTGTTGGAATTTTACTTTGGCTGTGAGAATCCTAATAGATCCAAGCAAGGCACAACAGCTGAAGAAGTTGGATGTAATTGTCAAAGCACTTAATGGCTTGATATTGACATGGATGTTGATGAGGTAATTTTGATTTTATCCGATTTCCAGAGTTGTCATTGATTGATATTAAATCAAAGCCAAGTACAATACATGTCGTTGTTGGAAGCGGATAGGGTTGTGTAGCTTCCATTAAGGTGCTGCGAGGGTAAACCAAACCTATATTGCCAAAAACTTATGCTATTATGTATTGGCTTGTACATATCAGTTTGGTGGTAGGAGTGAAGGATTCACAGTTGCACACAATTGTTATATGTGCTTCTTAGTTCTTACTCGTTATTTCCCTTTCATGTTACGCTGGTCTTAATTATCTAAACCTTTGTGCACTTTTGTAGGTGGAATATATAGTGGCTATTCTAACATACAAGATCCTGGTGAAAGGTTACTTTGCGCACAAGAGCAAAGTCGTGGTACTGAGCAAGCAAGATCCTTTCCCTAAATTGAATGGCAAGCCTGTAGCAGCAACCTTTCTGTTTGAAGGTAATTTGGCAATTTGTGAATTTGGGGGAGGGGGGTGTAGGTATTTATAGGTATGTGTCTAGATAGTGATTTTAACCGAGTATGCAGCATCGCGCAGTAAGATAACAATTAGGACCTAATTAGGAAAGCCACTTGAATTGGCTTTTTAATTTCAATAGTACATACAATCAAACATGCTTCCTATATGCATTAGGAGAAGAACGAAAGTAAAAATTGATTTCTGAATGTGTGAACTCTCTTTTAAGAAAAAAATTGTTCATCGCCATCTTCATCGATGAGTTGTTGAGGGGTTGAGACTATCCAGAGGGGTTGAGATCCAGCTATTGTAATAGAATGCATTAATGGGATCTACACAATTCAAACTTCTCAATGATATTTGACACTTTCCATCAGCACAACTATATCTATCAAAATTGAAATCTTCTTTGGCTTCTTCTTTTGCAGTGCAACTTTTTCAATTCTTCGCGTATAAGTTGACAGCCACCGCTCGAAGTCATACCAAAACTGTGTCGGAATGAGGTTCTTGGTCACTAGGATGCCCATGTTACGTCTCGTGCAGAATTTGCACAAGAACAACAATGGCGAGCTCGCAACAAAGCTTTCGGTCATTGGTACATTGTCCTGTCATTGAAGGACTACTGCATTTGAGCAAGCACTTTCTGAATTATGATGATCATTTTGTTCTTCTAATACTTGTTTGCGAGGTCTTTTAACTTGAATCGTGACCCTAATGTTTGATCATAGCAGAGGATAATTCACTCGTTCGGCTGAAAGCGTGGATTGCAATTGTGTGATACAAGCATATTTGTTTATGGAATTGGTTTGATTGTATTGGTTTGTGTTTGTTTCTATCCATGAATTAACTTTTAAGGGAAAGGAAGAGAAGCAAGGGTATAAACATAATAGTATATATAGGACAAGACGCATCTTTTTTGGATTTGGGCACCACTAAAGACGACCTATAGATAATCTGGTAGAAGATTGCTTAGTAAAAACTTGAGAAATTAGACATTATAGGGATAAATCAAAGCTATCTTGAGATGCATTGATTTGGAAATCACATCATCAATTGCATTAAATCGAGAGCAATAGAAGAGTTTGACCCACGTAGCCTGACCCTACTAATGGTTGACGCTTTATTCTTATTGTCAAATGTCAAGTAGTAATGGAACAGTGCATCAACTCTATTTGAGACTCTTATGTCATTTGTTTTGTTGAGATGCATCATATTAATCCCCAGAGTGAAGAAAATCTTGTTAGAACAAAATTGACAACGTGGTAAATATTTTATGGAAAATATATATTTCTATACATCATCCTAATCCTAACAATTATAAGAAATACAATTAATATTTTCTTATATAATAATGTATATCCTAAGCATGTTTCTTCTTGAAACGTCAAAAGTGGAACTGTTAATTTTGCAAGTTTCTTCTTCTTCAAAAATTTTTTTTGCAAGTTGTAAATAAATGAATGGAAGGGATTTTACAACGTATACTGATTAATTTTATGCATTTGCGTAGAACCTTATTATCAATCAGTGTTTTTCAAAAAAACATCACTTGAGTGCATAAAAATTATTTAACTACTGCCGTTTTTGTTTTGCCAAAAAAAAAAAAAAAAAACTATTGCCATTTTTTATGATGCGTTGTTCAAAATTACCTTTAATTATTTCATAGGAGACACACCTTATCTTAAGAGATAAGAGATATGTCTTAAAAAATTAAGAGATTCAAACTGAGATGAACAACCATGTAAGTCCCAACCACTGCACCAAGACAATGGTTGATCATTTAACTCATTCTTGTATCACGTACAAATCGAGTTGTTTTCGAAGGTAAAGATTGTATAAGTGTATTAATATCTCTTAAAATCTTAAAGATTTGTATAATATAAAAGAACAGAGCATAAGCTTACAATTGATATTACAGATGTTTTTAGAGAACATAGGCGATATATATACACCTTTTCCGATATTCTAAGCCTTACATTGTATTTTCTCCTTTATAGCAAGACAAATAGGCCACTCCATGAACAGCAATATCAGGATGAAACTCTGAGATCTATGGTTGCATTTCTTCAAAATTTGCAGTTTCTTGTCTGATTGCTATTTCCTGAATGTAGAAAGAAAAAAGGATTGAAAAGAAAAAAGAGGGTATGAAACCAACATAACAAGCCAACGTCAGAATCAACAACAGAAGTATAACATATATGTATATATATATATATATATATATATATATATGCCTCAAAAAATTACGAGATTTAGACCTGTGACGTCAAAGAGACCCAAATGAACAACTAATAATCCCTAATCGCTAACACTAAGGCAATGGTTGGTAACAGAAGTAGAACATTAAACCTACTGAATAGAGGATTAATTTTGCTTCCTAAATAATATGAATGCCTCTCAGGTGAGATGGTAAAGACATCACTTGCCAAAACGGCAAGACCTTGGAAGATCGTGGCTCGATTCCCATTGAAGTTAAAAAAAAAAAAATCATACGAATGCCTTGAAGAACAGTGATTCATAGATCGTGTCACCGGTATCCTATAATCCCTCTAAAGCTAAAGATGAAAAACCACTGAGTTTGGTGAATCTACGTTGCTTTTGTTCCATGAAGAAGAGTCAAATCTTACCCACCATTCAACTTCATGAGACTCAATTATCATAGAGGGACCATTTAACTTAGTGTCTTAGATGAGAAAACTGCAATTGAAAATTTAAGAGAGGGGTTGTGAATAATACACTTGTCGGATTGCATTAGGCTTGCATGAGCGTCTTTCTCATTGAGCAATTGGTCTTTACTAGAACAAGGTTTGACAAAATGCCTTTTCAATTTGGCTGGCCCTCAATATATTTTTAGTTCGAAGGAAACTTCCTCCCTTAAGATTGATGAGCCTAGAATTCGAGTGGGTTCAGTTTCTGGCTTGGACTATCGGTATTGTATAAACTCATTTCTGGTTTTTTTTTTTTTTTTTTGGATAAGAAAGTGACAATATATATTCATGTATCAAAAAAATGGGGCAAGGAACTTTGCTTCCCACACCTTTACATATATATCTGTACAGCAAAAACAAGATATATATCATCAAAAGCAAAAGGTTAATTGCCCCCAGCCGCCCAAATAGAAAATATATAGCAAAAGACCCCTATGAGTTCATCCCTTTTGCTCATTTCTGGTTGTGAATAAAGTAAGTTTCTAATAAATAAAAAAAAAAGAGAAAGGTATAGCATATGTGATTCGAGGCACGTTCAAGAACACATGATTGACTTGTATGACTGATTCCCTAGTTAAGGGTCAGCTTAGCACAAAACTCAAAATGATATAACAGGAAATTACAACCTAGTAGTTATTAAAAGACTGCCTTTGGGTTTCAAAAAAAAAAAAAAAAGACTGCCTTTGAGCATTAAAGATAGATCAGAGTAGATGTCAACTTACCTTCAACTTTTGGTCTCTGGAGAAACTGCATGTTGATGTGATTGCATGTCCTTTCTCTAACAACCATCCTACTTCTAAGCATGTTTCTCCATTGGTTTCCGTTAGCAAGCACCATAATTGTTTTGGCAGTAAGACTAGACCTCTTTCATCTCTTACAAGCTTCTGCGGCTTTCCATCAGCGAGTTCTTGAAAAACACCCTGGTGAAGAGTTCAGGGTATTAGAATTATGTGGAGACCATGACAGCAACAAATATTTACATCATGTCATACTCTATCATCATAGAGTTAATAGAACTTGCCCTACATATGATCATAAGAGGATAGACACAACCATGAATTCTACTGTCGTGAAGGCACCATAATTTGATTCTTATGAAACAAAGGACTTGAGGTAATTAATACCTGGTGTGGCAGTCGAGCCGTAACTCGCGGTGCGAGCGATCTAATTCAATCCGACATTCCTACATAATAGGGTCATTCTTCTTTCGGCCTAAGCAACATGTCGGCCTTAGGCAATGGTCAAATGATGGGGTTGATTACCATATACACCCTCTTTGAAACAAATGGAGTAAAGGTTTTGAGACAATTTTTATCACCGCACAATTCTTTATCTAAATTTCTAATAGATAAAAAAAGAAAGGTTTGTGACGAGCAAAAAGTGGTAATCTTGATTACCGAATGTAGGTTGTATGGCCACTTAGTTCATTACCGAATGTGAAAGGAACAGTAATTCTATTTCTACTGTCAAAAGACCATCAAAAAGAAAGAGTAGCATAGCCAAGAGAGTCTATCTCTATTTTATAATATTTTCAAAAATTCTTACAAATTAATTTGGAAGTACTATCTATCTTATGAATTGCATATAAACACTATGACTTGCCATAAGCGAGGCTGAGATGATTTGAGGTGAAGTATCTTCAAGAGAATATCAATATTGTTTTGAATTGAATGCAAAGGCTCAATCTACGTTTTCCTATCAAGTTTCCATCAAAGAAAGATATAAAATACACCTAACAGCTTCATCGCACAAAAGGATACATACGTACCCTCGATAAAACATTTTTTTTATAAGAAACCCACACACTTTTGACTCCAACAGGAGTTGAATCCCCAACCTTGCCTTTTGGCAAGTGACGCCTCATCCATCTCACCGGAGATGCTTTGGGCGAAAAGATTGAAAGTTTTTTTTTCTTTACTAGACTGAAGATGACTTTTTTGCTGTTTGTACCTACAGAATTCTGAACTAGGCTGAAAACGCAAACGATAAGGGCTAATCTTAATTACAGTTGCCTACCAAACATAAAGAAGCGCCGCTGCAATCGGTGTTTTCAAGGTGTCGAGGGAGTTTTAGGACTTCGCCTAGTCTAGGCAAAGCCTCGGCGGACATAAAAATATTTACTTAGACCTCCCTAATAAACAATTTAATTTCTTTAGAGACCCTCAACAGTAAGGGGCATATTTTTCACCTACACATTCTCATCGCATATTTTCATCTCCAAACTTTTCCACACATCTTGAAATAAAAAATATTTTCAAAAAAATAAAATAATACAAAAAGTTTTGAAAATTACAAAGACCTTGAAAAGTTTTTAAAAAATATTTTTAGGCCTACTGCCTACCTAATTAAGGACTGGGCGATGGGCACTCCTAGACGCCTAAGTGGTGCCTTGAAAACACTGGCTGCACTCTTCTCTTGATGCTAGTAATAACATATAAATAAGCAAGCTAGTAAGCCAAAGGAACATTCAGAAACAAAATGAAAGCTTAAAACTCACAGTTTGATTATGAAAGTTAGCAGCAACATGGGATCCATGCCAGACACCAACAATATCCGAGCCATTTAGGGCGGCCGTCGAAGCAAATCCCGATTCACGAATTGCGCAGCCACCCAATTGATCCCCATTTCTGAACGGACCATACCACTGCTCGCGGAAAACCTTGACACTCTCCAGTGACATCAAACCGTTGCCCGCACGAATAACCTGAACTATCCTAACACGGGATTCCCGGTCTTGAGGATGAACCAAACAATGCTCCACCTCCAACAATCTGAAATCCCCATTACCCCTAACAGGCCATAAAACAACATAGCTTCCATTAGAGTGATAAGCAAAGGCAGAAGCTTTGTTATCTACACCCCCAATAGTCCTTTCATCAATGCTATGCTGTGTTGCGGCATCAGCTTCACAGCCAACAGTAGGGAGAAGCTTAATTAATTTGTACATGAGAAGGCGATCCGATGGTTCTGCAAGCGTCGGGCATTGCGTCTGCCAATCAAAAACTTGAACCTCCCACTCTCTAAAGGCTTCGGGCACAACATTCTCAGGAAGCTCAACTGGTTTTCCTTCTCTTGTAAAATCTGCTCCAAAGCCATCCCATTCTCCAGATACATTTCCAGCAAATTCGCTCCACTCTAATGGAAATAAAAAACGAGGCCATTGATTAAATCTTAATCATAAACATAACTCCTAAATTTTTAAAAAAATTTCCAGTTTATCATTAATATTCATCTGAGTTCTTTTTTTTTTTTTTTTTCAACAAATCTACATTAGGAAGGTTGATATTATTGTGAAAAGTTATTGATCAAATACTACTATCCAACTCTAAGAGCATCTCCAATGGAATGTGGATTGTATGTCAATGTGTGCCACTTAGGTCTAAATAGATATTAGGGTGAAAAAAATCTCTCCGATGGGAATGTGCATTTTGAATGTATATTTTGAATGTCTACTTCTACTAAATTGGGATTGTTCATAGTCGTCCAATTATATCTAATAAATATAGAAAGGTAAAAACCAACGATGAAAATAACAATTCACCTAAACAAATTAAAACTACCCAAGTAGTAAACCATAATTTCAAAGCAAAAATACTTTTTTGGTCCTTGAACTTTGAGTCTTTTATGTTTTTGGTCCCTCAACTTTTATTAGTGTACGTTTGGTCTCTGAACTTTTAAGTTTTTATGCTTTTGACCCATAAACTTCGAGTTTTTTTTTATATTTTTGTGGTAAATTATATTTTTTTTCAACTTTCGTTGGTCGATGTGAGTCACCCGGTTTAGTTATATAAATGACTTTACTTTTCTTAACTAGTCACGGGACACTTTTGTTACTAACGTCGGCGAAATTTAACATTTTAAATGATGGAAGACAAAATGTAGACCTTTGTGAAAGTTAAAAACCAAATGTGTAGTAATAAAAGTTTAGAGACCAAAAGCATAAGAAAAAAAAAAAAAAACAAAGTTTCGAGGCCAAATGATGGGTTTTGCCTAATTTCAATTGATACAATGAAGAAAACTTACTACTATGAGCATGAGTGGTGTTTTGGGGAAGTTGGACGACGACGACATCTGAGGCGATGTTTGTAGCCGAAGAGGCCGAGATAGACGACACAACAGCGCGTCGTCTCTTGTTGGATTGGAACTTGTGCACAAAATTAGGGTTATGATGCCTGGAATTATAAGCACAGAAACTTTTTCTCAACAGAGACGATGATTTGTTGGTCACAGCGTTCGCGCACAACGCCATTTCTCTCCTCCTCTCACAAATCCAAAGATCGAGAGAGACGGAGAGAGAGCCACTGTGATTGTGAAGTGTGTGGACGCGCGGCATATATATAGTTATACCACGTGTGATGCGTATCTCGAGGTAATCGATTTCTTTTTTCATCTCCTTGTATATTATTATTATTTTTTTTTTTTTTACGAAAAAAATATTTTCATTCATAAAAATTATTGGTGGTTGATGATAATTTTTTGGAGATCTTTTTTAAATGGAGAATGCTAAAGTGATCTAGTTAGGCTGTTAAGGTTGTGTACCCTATGGGTCCTGTTGTCTCACTGATAATGGTGAGGCTCACTGTCCACGTCAGCTAAGTGGGTGCCCTTAACTGGATCACTAAAACATTTTCCTTTTTAAACTGTGGTTTATTAGCTACCACTGTTTGGAATCTGAAACTAATCCACAAACTTGATTATAAGATTTTAGGGTTTTATTTTTCTACTAATCTCCTCTAGTAGATGTTTGTCAAATTTTCTTATGCCATTAATTTGTAGTCAATCTCATTTGATATCTTGAGGTATATGTTATTAACTGGATGCACTAATTGACTGTAATTTTATTCCAAGTTGCTATTCATTATTTATTTTGGTTGTTCCATACTCCAATTGCTTATTATGCTTGGTTTTGATGTTGATTAATGTATTAACGCCACTCTCACCATACTTCTATATATTGAGCTCTTATTGCTTCAAAGACAGCCTACATATGTCCTTCTAAAAAATTTGATTTAAAAGGAACTGATGACGAGGTAGGATAAACTGAAGTTAATTAATTATAAGGGTTTTGTATAGTTTGAAAAGTTCATCATCAATCGCATTAAACTGAACACAATAAAAAAAGTTTAATTCACATAGCTTACTCTAATTAATTTGAAACGGATTGTTTGGAGTTGATGGTTCCTGACAGAGGAGAAGTTGCGAAACCATGAAATCTCTGAATCCGAAATTCAGCTTCTACTTGTTGAAATAAGACCTCAATTCATCGGTTCGAATGCTCTTCAGTCATCAATGGCTTCTCCCGAAATTACTATCTTCGCAGTTGCGTGTCCTCCTTCGCTACATTTCCTCCCAAGAAAACCTCGCCAAAAAGGCCATGAACCCTCTCCACCTCGACTTCTCCTCAGAGAAGTCCTACATGGGCTTCTCTCAGAAGTTCTTCAAAGCTTCCAAATTTGTTGGGTCAGCCTCCGATTCAAGGAAGCTCCACGCCTGCCTCGTCTCCACTGGTTTTGATTCCTCGGTTTTCCTTCAAAACCATCTCTTGCACATGTACTTCAATTGGGGGTCTATCCCTGAAGTCGTGAGAGTTTTCGAAGAAATCGAGAACCCAAATGTCTTCACTTGGAACACAATGATTGGTGGGTTGTGTGATTCGGGCCTCTTGGAGGACGCACGGAAATTGTTTGATGAAATGCCTGTGAGAGACTGCGTTTCTTGGAATTCGATCATGTCGGGTTATTTTCAAAATGGGCGATCTGAAGAAACGTTGAAACTGTTCATTTTGATGAGTAGGGAGTCCTGCTGTGACCCGGATCAGTTTTCGTTTACGTGTGCGCTGAAGGCTTGCGCCAGCCTTCAACTGCTGGAGCTGGGTTTGCAGCTGCATTGCTTTGCAAAGAAATTTAATTTTAGTGAGGGTGAGTCCGTTGAACTCTCAGTTCTCGATATGTATGTCAAATGTGGGGCAATGAGTTTGGCAGAACAAGTGTTTGATCGATTATCGAATCGGAATCTGTTTTGTTGGAATAGCATGATATTCGGGTATGGGAAAGCTGACTATTTTGGGCTTGCATTTGCTTTGTTTACTCAAATGCCCGAAAGAGATGCTGTATCGTGGAACACTATGATTTCGTTGTGTTCCCAACATGGGTTTGGATTTCAAACTATTTCTTTGTTTGTAGATATGTGCAATCAAGGTTTTCTGCCAGACTCAGTGAGTTATTCTAGTGTTCTTAGTGCGTGTGCGAGTATTCTAGATATTGAATGGGGTAGGCATCTCCACGCTTGGCTTGTTAGATCAGAATTTGTTCTTGATGTCTTTGTGGGTAGCAGTCTAATCAGTATGTATGCAAAATGTGGGAAGTTGGGAACTGCGAAAACTGTTTTTGAAAACTTACCGGAAAAGAATGTATTTTGTTGGACTTCTCTAATTAAGGGCCTTGCACAGTTTGGTTTTGAGGAAGAAGCTTTGGTGTTATTCAAAAAGATGAGAGAGGTGCCGTTGTCCTCAGATCAGCGGACACTGGCTACTCTCCTTGGAGCTTGTTCAAGTCGAAAGGATGTTTATCTTGGAACCCAGTTTCATGGTTATGCAGTGAAAATTGGATTTGAGTTAGATGTTCCCGTGGCGAACTCACTTATTACGATGTACTCAAAGTGTAAGAGCATTGTAAATGCTAAACTAGTGTTCAACTTGATGCCTTCAAGAGATGTTATATCGTGGACTGCAATGATCACCGCGTTCTCACAGATTGGGGATGTTGAAAATGCTTCTGCATGTTTTAAGAAGATGCCAGAGCGGAATGTAGTAACTTGGAATTCACTTTTGGCTGCATATGTACAAAATGGCTATTGGGAAGAAGGCCTTAAGACATATGTAATGATGCTCAAGGATGAAGGTGTGAAGCCCGATTGGACAACTTATTCAACAATATTTGGAGCATGTGCTGATTCTGCAATGCTACGTCTTGGCAAACAAATTATTGCTCGAACAGCAAAAATTGGGTGGGATTCTGATGTTTCAGTTGCAAATGGCATTATTACAATGTACTCAAGATGTGGGCAGATCGAAGATGCTCTAATGGTTTTTGATTCAATGAGGGATAGAGATTTGATTTCCTGGAATGCAATGATCACGGGTTATGCTCAAAATGGTCAAGGAAGGAAGGCGGTTCAAATGTTTGACAGCATGATTAGTTCAGGCATCTTTCCGGATCATATAAGTTATGTTGGCGTCCTGTCTGGTTGTAGCCATTCTGGTCTTGTATCTGAAGGAAAATACTATTTTGATTCTATGACAAGATGTCATGGCATTGATCCGAATCTAGAGCACTTCGCTTGTACAGTAGATCTTCTTGGACGAGCTGGATTGTTAGAAGATGCCAAGAAAATGATTGATGCAATGCCTATTCAACCATCTGTCGATGTGTGGGGAGCTATGCTCAGTGCATGTCGAATCCATGGAAATACAGAATTAGCTGAATTAGCCTGCAAGCATTTGATTGAGTTGGATCCAGTTGATTCAGGGAGTTATGTTCTTCTTGCTAAAACATATGCAGATGCAGGGAAACTGGATAGTGTCGTAGAGATTAGAAAAACAATGAGGGAGAGAGGAGTCAGAAAAAACCCAGGTTGTAGTTGGATCGAAGCAGGAAATAAGGTGCATGTGTTTACTGCAGATGATACAAATCATCCTCAAATCAAAGATGTTTATAAAACATTGGAGGAGGTTACAAAGAGGCTTGAGGATGCTTGTGACTATATGAGCAAGAAGAGTTCTAGTGTTTCACATGGCTATCACAGTGAGAAGCTTGCTGTGGCTTTTGGTTTGATGAGTTTGCCTTCTTGGATGCCAATTCATATTATGAAGAACATCAGAATATGTACTGATTGTCATGATTTCATAAAACTTGTATCACATGTCACTATGAGGAAGCTGGTCGTCCGAGATGCAAATCGATTTCATCACTTCAGTGATGGATCTTGCTCTTGTGGAGATTACTGGTAATCAGAGGTATATTTTTTTTTTCTCTTTGCATTGTTTTATGATGAATAAAATGTCGGTATTAGTAGCTTAGATTGTTTCACTATTTTTTTGATAGGAGATTGATTCACAATTAAAAAAAAATGAAGAATGAAATATTGCCATTTACCTTGACTTTTTTTAAAAAAATTTACCACTTAAGTTCTCGTCATTTGTACCTAGTGTTGCTTGGTTTCATTACAATTGTGTAGTTTGCATTCGAAAAGAAATTATTAAGATACATCTTCTTGTGCATGTATGGTTTGGATATAAACCATGATATCAGAAGGGCTGGACGAAGGCATGGAAGAATCACGTCTTTTTGGTGTTGCAGCCACATTAGGTAATGAGAGGAGCATATTTTCCCGTCCTAATACGGCTTTCATGGTTTTGGTTCAAATGGTTCCTCTACTCCAACTTATCGTAAATGTGGAGAGAAGTTTGGGCTGTGGAAGCTTATCATCGATCCACGTATGAGGTTGGAAATCTTTTCCTTAACTGGTATATGTTGCAATGACTTGCTTAATTTGTCATTCGGATTTCTGGGCTCTTGGAAATAAACCATCCCCTATACACTGATTTTTGTGTTCAGATTTCGATTAGAGTGTAACGAACTTATTTTTCTCTTTATTAGTTATTTCGATGTGACGCAGATCCATTCTCGTCTACTTGCAATTGTGCATTTTAATTTTACGTGCCACAGTTAGTTTCCCTTCTCCTACCTTCTTTTGTTTCTTTAAGTTATTAATGTCGAACTTGAGGTCCTATCATGTGACTGTTGTACGTAGATTAGACACTTTAGCGGCCTATACCATTGCTAGGGAAGCTAGTTCTTTGTCTGGTGGTTGCGAGTGGTCAATTATTCCCTTGTTTCTTGTAGATGTACTTGTGAATGATTTGAAATAAAAGTATGTCTACTGGTTTTGCAAAAAATAGAGTTATTAATGTTGAACTTCATTTGCATATGCTTCTAGCATTCGTTCCATCATCTTTTTATGTGAAAGTTATTGAAAAACTTGGAATAGTCGGCTTTATCAAGATTCAAAGCTATAATGTGACATGCAATATCTACATGTTGCTACCCCTCATCTGTTGTCACATTGTCTTGTATTGCCTAGGTGCAGAAGTTGTTGAAGGGGATTCCTCTTGCAAAATTGTTGAGATGATTGGCCGATGAATCTGACATAAATCTGATAGCTATGGTATGAAACTCGAAAGGGTTCTCTTGATGTGCAAGAGACTATTAGTTCGAGGAACACGGTGATGGAGAAGATCAAGCCATCAAACTTCACAAGAAATGCCACCAATGTCTTGCTGTTGGAAACAAACATCTGAGGTTCCATGAATAAATGCCGCATGTTTGCGTTGCGGGGAAGGCCCTGTCTAACTTTAATCTACGTCATATACGTGGAGAAAAGCGCGGCCTTTCACCCATGGAGAATTCCTTGCTGCAACATTTCAGCTGAAGGAGCTCGAACTGGGGACTATCTGTTGTGGCAGCGGTTTCATACTTCAACAAGGATTGAATTAGAGACAACATACTTGGGTGTACTCTGGGGAGCTTTTTGTAGCATAACTCATGACTGGTTTCCTCTTTCAAAATATTGACAAAGAAGTCAGTTGAAATAAGAAGTCGATGAGCGCATCTTCATGCTAAAGCAATAGATCCCAATGTGGTTGTTAGTTTCATTTTGTAATTTTGGACTTTAGGATATTTTTGGTTCTCTTGGTTCAGAAGCAGCCGAATATGTAGGTTTGATGTAAACAAATGTAGATCAGATTTTTATTTTTATTTTTTTTATTTTTTTGGAGAGAGAGAGAGATAGAGATACGGTGTTCCTTACATTTTACCACAATCAAACACTGGGACACTCGGAACTTCGAGTCCATTACGAGGGGCTCATTTGGCGTGTTACTGTAACATCTTCCTTCTTCAAAATATTTAGAAGTTTGTTAGTTTCAAAAAAGTCTAGCTATTTCAACTCATTTTTCACATGACAATTTTATATGCACTCATTGAGAAATGCACAATAATAATAGTCTCATTCCTTAATTAGTTAATGTTGGCAACATGGATTAAACTCTTCTATTGTGCTCGATTTAGTACGATTGATGGTGAACTTTCTAAACTATTTAAATCCCTCTTAATTAATGTGTCACAAGTTAGTTTGAGTCTATTACTTTTGTTGAAATTCTTAAATTCTTTTTTAGATGAAGGAAGTTGTGTTAGAATCAATCAAAATTGTTGTATCACAAAAATATAAGAAAAACAAAAAAAAAAATGTATATACCAAAAAAAGGCCCCTCCCCCCTCCCTAGGCAAAAGCAGTAGCCATAGTATAACTTGGATCAAACGCCATCATTGGCTTCCAGCTTCTCAATATGTCATTCCATTAAATCGAGTTTTCTAGCAGGGTATTTGTAGACTGTCTCAAATCACCACAACCATCCTCTAGTCTTTGCGACAATTGTTGTTACTCATACTTTTATTTGAATTTAAGTATTTCTTATTTCTATTCTATCTTTACAAGTTTTACCACACGTCTTCGTATCTAAGCATCTTCACTTTCATTACGTTCATTTTCATGTAAAAATAGTATGTGAAAAGAGGTTAAAAAAATATTTTTGTTTGCAAAATTGACCTAACATTTCACAAATAAATTTGAAGAAGCTCATAATGGATACTTGGTTGTTGATATCCATTCAATACACATCAAACTGTTTGCTCATAAACATCGATGTGGAAATGAACATGGAAATGAACGGACACCATTACCAACAAGCTCGTGTCCATTCCGTGGTGACCCAAAACCAACATTTTTCATGTTGGACCCACATGATAAATTTTGATCGAACAGCTCTAAGGGTAACTACAATGGGGGATCCCCACAATATCCCCGATATGAGACGCTCCAACTTGGGCCCACAGTAGCAAAAGTTTTTGCTGTGGGACCGTTTTTTATTTTATTTTTTTAAAAAAATCAAAATTTTGCCCTTTTTGTTTGACCATTTTGTTTTGCACGTTTTTCTTACTTTTTTTTTAACGTTTTTTTTCTTAACGTTGTTTTTTGAACGTTTTATTTTTGACCGTTTTTTAATTTGAAAAAAAATATCTACTATTTTTACACACTATAAACAATCAACGCACCCTTAACAATTTTCTTCACTCCTCCATCAATACTCTCATTCCTACTACATACACTCTCATTTGCATAATTTTTGTGGATTATTTGTTTTACTTTTTTTATGAATATGGATGATAATCATAATCATGATCTTCTCAAACTCCTCTGAATTCTCAAAATCCCCAACACTTTCCTAATTTTCAAAATTTTATGCATCAATTTTTTCCACCAAATGTGCAAAATTATCAAATTTCCCAACCCACTCAAAACCCACAATATTTCCAAAATTTTTCAAATCATTATTTGCAAAACTCCCAATATTCGCAAAATATGCCAAACTTTCCATATCCATTGTTCCCTCCAAACATGCCTAACTTCCCATTTCCTTTTGACCCGACAAATTCCTATAATGTTTATCAACCATTTGAAGGTGCTTCTCATACTGATCAAGATAACACAACCGAAACAGGTTCGAGTTCCAAGTCTCAAATTCCTCTTTATTCCACACAGCC
The DNA here is from genome assembly GCA_039657345.1 of Stephania japonica. Classification (NCBI taxonomy): domain Eukaryota; kingdom Viridiplantae; phylum Streptophyta; class Magnoliopsida; order Ranunculales; family Menispermaceae; genus Stephania; species Stephania japonica. Next base: position 13,097,442 of record CM077562.1, read on the forward strand.
GAGAGTCGAAAAAGATGTGTCGAGCGCAAGAAAGATGTGTTACAAGAGCAACATAGTAAAAAAGCATCAAAGAAACATGCGGAACGCGTGTCATAGAAAATTGAAGATGAAAAGTTGCTTGCTAGTGTGTAGCTCACAATCTCCACCGACAACATTATAGACACTAGTCAAAGCGAAGGGGCATTTTGGTTGCCAATCGTCGGCTACTTTAATGAAAATAAGAAGCCCACTCGTCTAGCAAGAAAGCCCAACTGTGCTAAATAATATTGGCATTCTATTGTTAGGCAAGTCAACAGATTCAATGAAATATACAACAACATAGTAGGGGAACATAATAGTGGTTGGAATGAAAAATCAGTGAAGAATCGTGCTCGTGCAATATATCAGGAAACTTACAATTTACATTTCACATTAGAGCATATATGGGTTATTATTGAAATCCATGGGCTCGGAGAGTGTTGGGCCACACGCGCACATGGTGGATATACAAATGGGGTTGGAGCCCATCTTTGTACAAAACTAATTGACTTGTGCTAGGATACAATCTACACCACTTTATACCACACCAACTCATTATATTTCCAATATGGGATTATATTCCAACAATCATGGTGAAGGATGATCCCAAATGGAGATGTATTGGTTCCAAATCTAAGTATTCGAAAAGAATAAAGACAAGCGAGAGTGGCCACTATGCATCTTCATCCAAACCAGATGCAGGTGGCGATGTAGACGGTGATGCTCGAAAGTCGTCCAATCGGTCAATAGGTAGCAAAGGCAAAAGAAAAGGCAAAAAGAAAAAATAAGTTGAAACAAGGTGGTACGAGTGATGAAATCAAGGAAGGGATGAAAGAGTGGAAAGAAGTACAACAAATGAAAATAGAAGAAATGCAAAAGATGCAGAGTTATTTTGCTGAACTTGTTGATCACATAATATTGACTACGGACACTAGCCACATGAATTCGCAACAACTTCAAGATCATAATGAATTTTGTGCTAGGATAAGAGCGAGGAACAATGCATAGCCTTTTATTATTTTATGACTTGTAATTTTTTTTATTTGAGAATTTTAATTTAACGTATTGATGTTGTATTTAAATTTTATTAATATTATTATTAAATTTAATAATATAGTCGTTATGTTACTAGCCGTTGAAATTTAGTCATTATGCTATTAGCTGTTAAAATATAGTCGTTGTGCTACTACCCGTTAAAGTATAGTCATGTTACTAGCCGTTGAAATGTAGCCGTTAAAATAGTTGTTATACTATAGTCACTGCTCCACCCACTTTACCAACTTCTATATATTTGGTGATATTTTGTGCAAACTTCATCACCTACTCACCCAACTTCTCCACCTATCCCTCATTGTTTTCTCATTGCATCACACATCTTCTTCATCCTACAAAATGGATTCTCGCAAGCTCTTAGAAACAATGCAAAAATATATGATAGATCAAATGAAGGATGATGCCGAAGATGATGAATGAATGTTTTTGTTTTTTCAAGAATGGCAACAAAGAATATCTGCTGAGACATCCAACCCTCATAGAACTCGCAGATTCTTAAACCGAGATCGTGAAGGTGGGCATCAAAGAATTTTTGACGATTACTTTGCAGACGAGCTAGTTTATCCGGATTATATGTTTCGTGGAAGATTTCGTATGAGGAAGACATTGTTCCTACAAATTGTTGAGTCTCTTGAAAATCATTCAGAATATTTTCAATTGAGAGTTGATGCAATTGAGAAACGAGGACTTTCTCCACTTCAGAAATGCACAGTTGCCATACGACAGTTAGCTTATGGAGCACCAGCTGATCAATATGATGAATATGTAAGGATTGATGAGCATACTGCAATTGATTGTTTAAGTGAATTTTGTAAACATGTTGAAATCTACACGCCTAAGTATTTAAGAAGACCAAACAACGAAGATATACAACGATTACTTGACGTGCATTCTGAACGTCATGGCTACCCCGGCATGCTTGGAAACGTAGATTGCATGCATTGGGAATGGAGAAATTTTCCGACAGCATGGAGAGGGCAATTCACTCGAGGTGATCGAAGGGTTCCTACAATTATGCTGGAAGTTGTTGCTTCGGCCGACTTATGGATCTGGCATACATTTTTCGGTGTGGCATGGTCTGACAATGATATTAATGTGTTGAATCAATCTCCTTTATTCAATGACGTCTTGCAAGGAAATGCTCCAAAAATTCAGTTCACAGTCAATGGCGCAAAATACACAAAGGGATATTATCTCGCTGATGGAATATACCTAGAGTGGGCAACATTTGTGAAAAGTTTCATGCATCCAGAAGACCCAAAGAGAATTAAATTCAAACGAATGCAAGAGGCCGCGAGGAAGGATGTGGAACGAGCATTTGGCGTGCTTCAATCTCAGTGGGGAATTATACGTGGTCCTGCGTGTTCATAGTACAAATCGAACATCAAAGCTATAATGTATGTGTGCATAATATTACACAATATGCTTGTTGAGGATGAAGGCAACGTGATTGAATATTGGAATGACGATGACGAAGAAACTCCAGTTGTCGCTACTCAAGGAGCCACAAAAGATTTTGAACAATATATTCAAAGAAATGCAGAACTACGTGATCGGAAAGTGCATCAAGATCTTCGAGCAAATTTAGTTGAACATATTTGGAACCGCTTTGGAGGAATCGAAAATGATAATTAATATTATATTTAATATTTTCAAATTATTTTCTATGTAGTAATAAATTTTCTAATTTTTTTACTATTAAGTTTTTAACGTTGTCAATTTATCTTGTTGCGTTATTTGAATTAAGTAATTGTAATTTTCATCAATGAATAAATTTTATGCTATTTTAATAAATTATGTTCTTATTAATTTATTTATTATGCTATTTTATATATAAAATAAAAATAATTGTAAATTTAGTTTTATTTGTGTAATTGAATAAATAAATAAATATAAAGTTATGTACAACTAATTGTTTAGAAAATAAATTTTTAATAAATATTTTAAATTTTAAGTATGATGTGATTGTGGATCCCATTTGAGTCTAAAGAGAATCTAACCATTGTGAAGAAAAAGTAGAAGTACGAGAGAGAAAAGAGTGAGTTTAATAAATTGATAATGTGACACACTAATAACTTCATTTTAGGGCACCTGTGTGGGTACAACCATGGGAGATACCTTAAAATGAAGTCCTAGGTATAACAATATTCGTTCATTCTATTCCATAGAGAGAGAGAGAGAGAGAGAGAGAGAGATGGCGTTGTTGTCGTGGATGAGAGGCGAACCCCTGGTGGCGAAGCTGGCGGTGCTGGCGAAGTACGGCGTCCTTCCGGGAGCGATGGCGGCGGCGCTCTTCTACTCTCCGCCGCTGGACTCCCACAACAAGGACCAACCCTCCAAGTAATCCACCTAGGTCAGTCATCGGGATTCCTTCTTCATCTCTCACAGAGATTTTGTTGATCGGCCGATTCATTTGATCTTTCGATGTGTTTGTTGCTCATATTGGAATACAAAGAATTACTTGCGATGCTGACGAAAACTAAATTAGGTTTCTAGGTTTTCGATGTGTTCATTTTGTGCAGATTCTTAGAATTGAACGAATTTGAAGATACTAGATAGGCCTAGGATCACCTAATTATATAATAATATCTAAAAGATCAACTAATCACACAATCTAGCTGAATGGAAACATTGGATCCGTGTAGTTGACTCCATAGTTTTGGGATTGTTGCTCTCTTAGTGAGAATGAAATGCACTCCAAATGAAATTTTGCACCGAAGTATCTCTAGTGAGATGGATGAGGCATCGATTCTTGCCTGGGCAAGTTCAAGTTTGGGGGAGGCTGTGGGTTCGACTCATGTTGGAGCCAAGTTGTGTTGGTCTCTACTCAAAAAAAAAAAAAATGATATTTTGCAGTAGCTAAGAATTATTTTACTCATCTTAGTTTCTTAGGTCATACATATGAAGTGAACTAGTGGAGTTTTGATTGGTGGATACTTGCAAAGTTTTAGCCTTTTAGATTAATAAGTTGGTTTTGGTGTAGATTGGTGGTAGAGAACCCATATAAATTTAAATTGTTTCAGTAATTGTTTATATCTATTAAGTTGTTTTCCAAATCAAATGAAAATGGTTCACGTATTCGACTACTACATTGTTTTTAGTAACGTATTTATGTCGGAGTAATTAATTATTGCGGTTGTAAAACTATATTCAAGGCTTATAGCCGAGTCAAAATATGAGGAAAGGCTTGTGATGGTCAACTATGTTCTTTTGCTTCCCAAAACTCTGAGCTGTTTATCTTATATTGATTGTTTTTTAATCTCATGCCTTTTGATTTCCTGAACCTATAATTCTCAAATTCACCACCGCTCTGATTAGAGATTTATGAATTATGTTACAGAACTTTCGGGCATTTGCAGATGGTGTGTTATTCAGTGCCCCTGCTCTTCTGTTGGATTTGGATGCTAGACATAATAATCTTCGTCTTACCTTATGTTCTAATCAGGTCATGTTGGCAGTCCAGTTGGTAGGAGAACGTTCTGAATATTTGATTTCTAATAATTTTGATGAACTCAATTTCTGTATTTGTTTGCTTTCTTTTTCTTTCCTTTTTTGTCACATTCCTTGGTATCCCGCTTTTTCAAAAGGCATCTATAACTTTATATTAGTAGGGATAACTACATGATACGACATTGCTCTTTTTTTCCCTGAGAAATTAAGCCTATGACATCAAATTTGAGACCAAAAAGTTCTATTTTGATGATTTTATAAGTGAGTTCTGTCTTATGTTGAATTTAGATTGAGCTGAGAAGTTTGAGTTTCCTTGGTTTTCGGTATATATCTTTCTCTTAAGTTCCTCCTAGTTTTTCCTACAATGCTTTTGGGTATAGCTAACATTTTCTTGACGGAAAAAGTTGAGCCAGTGCCTAGAATAGTTTTCCTATTAGTACTTACTGTCAATCTCATTAAAACTCATCAGGAGCTCCACATCAGACCTCTTATTTTTGCAAGATCCGAGCGTTATCTATTTTCCAAGAGGTTGTCACCATTCACGTACTGTCGCCCCAAAGGATTGGGCATAGTGTGGATGTTGCAAACAGCTATATTCAAATGATTCAGAATCTAGCCATGTGGTTGCAAATACTGGTTTTCTCTTCTCTCTTCCTCCCTTGTTGAATATCCTGCAAAGCACCTATTCTTCCTACGTGAGTAATACCCAATTCAATCTAGATATTAACTAACACTAGAATATAAATGGGACGATAGAATCACAACATAAAGTAACACACTTACTTGGAGACCATGCAATACACATTAAATATGCACTCATGCATGATGTGTATTGCACGATTTTCAAGTAGGTGTGGACCTTGAAGTGTGACTTTTGCATGATGTTTCTCAATAGGTATGGTTTCTTCCTTTGCACCATTCTTAAGAAATTTGATAAATAACCTTAAGTAAAGATAAAGTATGTGCAAAATGACTAAATCATTGTTTTCTTTGTTATTAATAAAAGACTAATGGTATAAGTGATAGTCCATTAATAAATATTATCTTGTTAAATTGCAAATGACACGTGATTTTGAACTTTGAAAAATGGAAAAACAACATGATGTATTGAGAACGGAGGAACTATTGCTTTTGATGCCTTTGATGTAGGCACATTTCTTAAGTAAGCTTAATAGCTTTGGTTGGATGAAAAAGTAGCTAAGACTGAATAAAATATCCTTTTATTCTCCTCTTTTAAGTTAACGATTACAGTACATTTTATGGACAATTGATGATATAAGGATGTTACTGATATTTCATCATAAATGCTTGATTATGCTTCATTTATGATTTTAAATATCATGTATACCCTACACCCATGGTTATCCAAAAAAAATATCACTTATGCCCTTGTATTATCTGTTCCCCGTAAAGATTCAGTAAGTAAATTAAATAGAGGAGAAAGGATACTTCGATCTTATTTTATAAACTTGTCCTCCAACCAGAGTTATTAGCTTTCTTGAACACAACAGAAAAACGGTAGATATTGAGAAATGAAGGGAATAATATGTACTCCCTTTGGCTTTCATTAAGTATCTTTATTTTATTTTTATTTTTATTTTTATTTTTTATTTTTATAAAAACAGTGTTGTTTTTTTATTGTTTTTGGTTTCAAATTATATGTTAATTACATTCATAACAAATCAACATTTATTAATGGAATACCACTTATATCTTTTACCTTTTATAGTTAAGTTTAATAAGAGAGATAAAATATGATTTAGTCATTTTATGCACATTTCTTCTTTAACAAAGGTTGTTTATTGATTTTCTTAATAATTGTGCAGAGAGAGAAAACAACACTTGTTAAGAAGAGGGAAAAAATCTCTTTAGTAAATACAGTGATTGTAACCAACCAAGTGGAAGCCCTATTGGTTTAGTTTGTACCCACCTCTTATGAGGTCGAGGTTAGAGTCTTCCCTGTAAGAGTAGAAGCTGTTGGATGGTGTAATAAGTAGGTTTCTTACCAAAAAATGGTGATTGTAATTATGGTGTTGCTTATTATCCGTAGCGACAACAACAAAACCTCCCAAATTAGTTGGGTTTCTATATAGATCAAATCCTTTGACTCCTGCTTGGCTAAACGCCTTTCAAAAAACATTGGATCTTTTTTAATTAGCGCATTTCAAGTTATCTCAGGCCAACTACTTCAGTAGTGTATTATTTGTAGGAGTCCAAAATTGTGCAATGGAAGAGTTTGATTCATTTAGCGGTCCCAATTAATTTGGGATTTCATATTGTTGTTGTTGAATCATAAATTGCACAACATTAATTCAAGTCTAATGGATATATACAATTGCCATTGCATGAAGATTCTTTTGGTCTGTTATGTAGAATGACAGTGGTTTAGGTTTTATCATTTATGCATGTGTGCGTCCAAATATTGATGCTTATAAATTTTCTATGAGATTGAGATTATGCCGAGGAGGATGCTAATGCATGGTCCACTTGGTGTTTTTCTCCTCTTGGTGCCCTGCCCTTGCACATGGACAATGTGTTCGTTTTTTTTTTTTTTTTGAAGAGAAGACAATGTGTTCGTTATACTTACATACTTGTAAGTATAGGATGAGAATTGAGACGAAACTTAACAGGTATGTGATGAATGCATAATTTTTTGCTCTATATTCAAGGCACAAGGGCGTGTGGAGAAAGGCCTGTATGCTTTTTGCAACCGCTGATCTTTGACATCCTTTTTCCGCTCGCCAGCGTATTATTCAAGTAAATGCAAATGCTGATTTCAAGTATATCATCGTTAATGTATGAACTTCACGATAGTGCAAATATCCAACTATTTCAAACTAGTGGCTCAACAGGTATCAAATTTTCATTTGTCCAAAACGAGCTTCAAGGTAACATTGTTTTGGTGTCCCTTATCATCAATAGTTAAAAGAGTGCAAACATTGAGAAAAAGGAAGAGGTAGCACTGAAAAAGATGGAGGAGAAGAGGCACAAACAATTGGAGATAAGCCTCAATTAGTTGAGGTAAGCTAATGGACCTTCAAACTCTTTCATTGTTAGTGCTCGATTTAGTGCAATTAATAGGGCAATTTCTAAATCCTTCAAATCCTTCGTAATTAATGCGTCTTTAAATTACAATCTAAAAAAAATGTGTGATAAGCTTTGTTCTGCCCTTGCATTGTCAAGTTTTTTCAGTTTCAACTTTACTTGGAGCTATAAACAAGTCAGTTCCATGATCAACAATTCAGTTCCATGATCATCATTTGGAATGGCATATGCAACATCAGGTAGAGTGTCTTTTAAGAGTCGAGCACTTGTTTATAGATAGAAGCATTCAATGGAAAAGGCGCTTCCATTCCAAAAATTCAAAATCAGACAAAAAGGCAGCAGGAAGAGAGAGGTGCAAACTTTTGAGGTGATCTGTTTTAATACTAAGATCACAAGCAGATGAGAGTCTTCAATGCCAACAGAGAGAATCTTACATTATCACCCCACAGACCACACTGTACAAAAAAAGTTGAGGTAATTCTATTTTTAGGTATTGACTATGGAGCAGGCACCAAAGACCCTTTAAAATCATGAGCCTAATTCTTGAGCCCGACAAACTGAAAAGCAACACTAAGTTTTCTATACAAAAAGTACAAGATAACTACGTTCTACTATGATATCAAAAAAAAAAAAAAAAAAAAACTGCGTTCTACTATAGCAAGTAGGCATGAAATCCTGCAAAATCGCCAGCACTAATCACTTAAACCGGCCAACAAAGAGAGTAGGTTTGCTACCCAGCTACATCCGAAGATAGACTAACTTCGGATGTTGAAAAATATGCTACACAACGCATTGTACCCGCCACAAAAAAGAGTTACAATATTTATACTTACTCCATGATTATAATGCCAAATATCTTGTACTGTCTGCTCCCCCATAAGTCATCTTTGCTAAGGTAGAGTGATTTAATAAAAAATGTACCCATATGATGCATCCGTAGAGAGAGTAGCTTCTGATGTCCAAATATATGTTGCACAACACATTGTACCAGCCACAAAAGAGTTGCAATATTTACACTTATTCCATGATCGTAATGCCACATATCCAGTACTACCACAAGCTTCCGCATTTAGCCAAATCCCATGACTTAGAATTGTATGACTTCCCATCAATATTTGGGGTCATCAAGAAGATGAAGAGGGAGAAGATGTGGATCAACAAGAAAATAAGGACGAATAGATCATCTTTGCTAAGGCTGTGTAATTTGATGCAACACATTCACAACCCTTCAAAAGATTCAATCCAAATGTCAGATATTCTTTCTTTACTAAAACTCTATAGACACTACCATCACATAGAAATGTGCATAAACTGTCGCCAAAAACATGGGTTGCGATTGCAGAGAAAGTTGGTTATTTTCTTCATCTTTAAACCTGAGAGTTGTGCAAAACAAATGTTAAGCATTGAAGAATAATTAACGACACCAAGCTACAGCTGAAAAACCCTTGACCATAAAATTCGTTTGAACAAAACTTTCATTCAACTTAAAATTGGATCAAGCCGGGCAAAGATGAATAAATCTGTCGACCCTTATTCTATGAAAAACGAGCAAGCAAAAGTGCCCCTTTTTCCTTAACTGCAGACAAATCGCGATGGCTTAAATTTCATACCTCAAGGAGGAGCATTCTTGAAAAGTTTATCTTTAATTTAAAATTTGACACATGATTCAAAAACTGTAATTCATTTTAAGTTTATCCAAGATATCCTTTCTTCAAGAATAGTAATGGAAAAGGCCCTACTTATTTCATTCCCACTTTGAGTTTGCAAACCAAAATAATTATTTGCATCAGACGAAACAATAGAATAACAGAACAACGGAATAGTGGAGTTGATGGAATCAGTAAACCTAAATATTCCATAACACTTGAGTAACGACAAGAATTGGACTAAATAAACAAATTAGAGTAATCAACAAATATGAACTAAATTGAACTAAATCTCCAACAGACCTAAATTTGGTAGTTTCTCAAGATTTCGAAAGCACAACATGAATTGTGCTAAATTGAGGACAATGAAAGAGTTTGACCCGTGCAGTAGACTTAAACTAATTTGGGATTGATGCTTTGTTGTTGTTGTTATTGGGGTACCTGCAGAAAGTGAACCAAACGAGGCCATAAACTTCTCTTAGGAAAATGCTAATGAAACCCAAAAAGTTAACCCACCTGTTTGCGCATCATCCAATGTGGTGCCTTGTGATGCGTGCACGCATTAATTAGATAGTGTGCAAACAGGTGGGTTAACTTAGTGGGTTACCAAATCATTTCCCCTTCCGTTGTGTTCTATTGTTTTTGTTGTGCAAAGTTTAAAGAGGTCGTGAGTTCGACTTCTATTAAAGTTAAAAAAAAATCATAAAAATTGATAGATAAAAGAGACTACAAAAGAATATATCAAAGTAATATCTATTCCTCCCGTAAAGCAACTATCAATGATCAATCATTCAATAAAAGCCCTAGATCTAAAAAAGCAAAATTTAAGAGCCTCAATTTATCTTCATTTCATGGACAATTCAATCATTGCAAAAGCAATGAAAATAAACATGTAAACACGATGTTATGAGATTTGGAGAGGATGGAGATTCCTCAGCACCTTCGTTTGTTTTTTTTTTTTAATTTTTGGTGTACCTCAGCACTTCGTTTAAGGAGTTGGAAAAGAATTCAAGCAGCAACACAAATTCTAAACCCAATTAATGAGTGAACGCGAAAAGTAACTATTTTTTTTTTTTTTGACGAATGTGATTATCATGTGACAGGTAGTGTGCGTGCAAAAATGAATATGGTATTTATACTAGTGATTAGAGAATCAATAGTGATCAATGATTTGATATAAAGGTTATGAAAAATGTTAGGCAATTATATAAATTTGTTATGTGTTTTCGATATTTAGGTATTATATTCGTGTCGTAGTTATTTTCCTTATTTATGCATTGGTAAGCTTTATAAATAAGAGTACCATATTGTATTCAGTTTGCGCTAATTTGCCCTGATTAATACAATTTCAATTACATTAATAAAAAATGAAATAAAAAATAAATTAATAATAACTTCTTTTAATATAGGTTATGGACATTGTGTTGTATCTATGTCGTTTGTACATGTAGTATTAACTTTGATATTATTTTCCAAAGCATCTTTGGTGAAATAAGGAAGGCTTGGGAAGGTCGACCGTAAGTTTGACTGCAACTTTGGACAAAAAAAAAAAAAAAAAAAAATTTCGAAGTTATTAATATTTTTCTTTTTGAAAAAGATTTGATGTTATTTTACAAATTAAGCTTGCTTGTCACCAAATGATAAATTACAAGAGGAAAGAAGAAGAGACACGCCTTGCTTAATTTTGTCCCCCATATCTAGAATCCCATCAATTTTCATTACTTTTTCTTGAAAGATTTACATTCTTTTTTTTTGAGACATAAGATTCATATTCTTAGCAAGTCGTGACTCATGATGTTTCCTCATCATCACTTTTCAACTATTCTTGCAATTTTAGTCAAAAAAAAAAAAAAAAAAAAAAAAAAAAAAAAAAAAAAAAAAAAAAAAAAAAAAACCTGGCAACTATATATGCTTGCAATTGAAGTACCTGCCGAGAACCAAACTTAAAGACTAGACCTTTTATTTTTCATCCCTTCTAAGCAAACTAACACCTGAGAAAACATATATATAACAACACAATAATGTTTCCTCCCCACACCACCATCAAAATCTCTCCCACCTTTAATCACTTATTAATTCAACATCACCATGGTTTCCTCCTATTGCCCTAATAAGCTCTTCCTCTCCCTATTCACCATCTCTCTCCTTGCCTGCTCTTCTATTGCTCATGACTTCTCGATCTTGGGCTACTCACCGGAGGACCTAACATGCATAGACAAACTCATTATCCTCTTCGAGTCATGGTTGGCGAAACATGGAAAAGTGTACGAAAGCATCGAAGAGAAACTTCACAGGTTCGAGATCTTCAAGGACAACTTGAAGCACATAGATGAGACAAACAAGAAAGTTACTGACTATTGGCTCGGATTGAACGAATTTGCGGATTTGAGCCATGAAGAATTCAAGTCCATGTATCTTGGACTCAAGCCTACCTCTTCAAGGAGTAGAGAAGCACCTACAGAGTTTAGTTACAATGATGTCATCGATCTTCCCGCCTCAGTTGATTGGAGAAAGAAAGGTGCAGTCACCTCTATCAAGAACCAAGGTGGATGTGGTAAGTATGTTTCAATTGAAATCATACTATTACTATAATTAAGTCTACATTAAAAGTATTAGAGCATCTCCAATATATGGTAATGTGGATTTAGAGCATGGATTGGTGCTAAATCATAGATGTTGGAGGATGTCTATCCTATGTGACACTAGACGGACATTCAAATTTTAAAATGATCTCCAATGGTAATGTGGATTTAGACCATGAATAGTGACTTTTTTTTTTCTTGTGGATAATGCCTTTTATTTTGTCTTTTTCTTTTTTCTTTGAGGGCTATTATATATGTCTTTTTTTTTATTTCTCCAACTAAAAGTGATAATGTGGCAGTAGAGAGGATGTCTACTAAAATGTCTAAAAGTAGACATTGGGGTAGATACCCTCTATTTAGATTCTCTGCCACATTAGCTAGACATTTACAATTCATGGTCCCATTAGAAACATTTTTTAAGTTGGATATGAATTATATCCTAAGTAGATCTATTTTCACCCCAATCCATGGTCCAATTGGAGATGCTCTTAGTATACATGTTTATTTTATAAGAAACCAACTTAATTATAATGCTATTGGCACTAACATGAGTGAACCCCAACCTAATTGCCTTTTGATTGATGCCTCATTCATCTAATCAGTACTAGAGATGCTTTTGGTATAGACATGATTTTAATTTTCAAGTAAACCAACTTAATTATAGTGCCCTTGGCTCTAACATGAGGACACTAATAAAAGTAGGGCTAAAAGTAATTAAATTGATTCGTGGTATCTTTTTTTTTTTTTTTTTTTTTGAAGTATCGCGGAATCTCTTAAAACCATTTATGCATAATGAGAAAATTAACTAGTACAAGAATTGGAGGCAATGATGCATAAGTCTTGGGATTTCCATGGAACTCTTGCCCTTAGTTACCTATGGAGTATTAATTTTCTAGCTACTTAATTTGTACCAACTTTCTTCATTGAAATTTGTAGGTAGTTGTTGGGCTTTTTCGACAGTTGCTGCGGTGGAGGGCATCAACCAGATAGTAACGGGGAACCTAACATCACTGTCTGAGCAAGAGCTGATAGACTGCGACACAACCTTCAACAGTGGGTGCAATGGTGGTCTCATGGACTACGCCTTCGCCTTCATCGTCAAAAACGAAGGACTCCACAAAGAGGACGACTACCCCTATCTCATGGAGGAGGGAAAGTGTGAGTTCAAAAAGGTACATACATTAACACATAAATATGTATGTGTATGACCTAATTAATTAGCTTAGTAAATTAAAATAAGACTGGGTGTTTTTTTTAAAAAAACTTTATTTTGCTTATTTTTGCAGGAGACAATGGAAGTAGTGACCATTAATGGTTATGAAGATGTGCCTCAAAATGATGAGAAGAGTCTCTTGAAGGCACTCTCACACCAGCCTGTTAGTGTTGCCATTGAGGCTTCTGGAAGAGACTTCCAATTCTACAAAGGGGTATATATGTCTATTTCTTTTTAGAGGACTGCCCACACAGTACATGAATTTAGAGTAATCGGAGTAATAATCTGGATATCACTGTCGCCAAACCCCAAGAAACTTGTGCAACTAAACTTAAATACTATACTTTTTAAGTTAAAATAAAAAGAGAGAAGAACAGAAAAATTTAATCAGTAGATTTTAAAACTAAGTTAAGTATAAAAGCCATAAATAAATTAATATGTAATTAATGTGCATGGGATTAAATTGTTGTACTTTGCAGGGTATTTTCAATGGCCACTGTGGGACAGAGCTGGACCATGGAGTGACAGCAGTTGGGTATGGCCAAGATTATATAATTGTGAAGAACTCTTGGGGGCTCAAGTGGGGTGAAAAGGGTTACATAAGGATGAAAAGGAACACTGGGAAGCCTGAAGGCCTATGTGGCATTAACAAGATGGCTTCTTATCCCACCAAGAAGAAATGACAAGATACATTGATGCATTACTCCTAATACATAATTTCCTTCTACAAGTCAAGTCATAAGAATGCATGGTTATGCAAATATTGCTATATGTGTAACCAAATAACTTTATAATAAGTTGTACTTCAAAGGATTAATTAAATTCCTATATAAATGTCTCAATCTATTTCAATTGAAGTTTGCTTAATTTGTTAGAGTTGTGCTGCATTCACATAAGGGATCATATGCATCTTTGGTCATCTGCGCCACAAATCGATCACATATTTTACGTAATTTAATTTAAGGTGCACCTCATCACAACACGAAAAGATTATACGTGCTTGATTTTTTAAAAAAATTAAAAAATTATAAGTGTTTGATATTCCAATTAAGGTTAATGTAATATTTAGCGTTGGCAAGTGTTTGGTTTGTGTTACGTTCGGTTTTCTAGAAGCTAGAGTATGAAAAAAGTGGGGCTAATTTCATAGATGGTCACTAGACTTTAAATGTTGTAATACATTAGTCACAAAACTTGACTTTGTAACAATAAAATCACAAAACTTTTTATAACGTTGCACAAAAATCACTTCCGACCATCACTCCATCAAAGATAACTTTGTGGTACTTTCGAGGAAAATCGGGCAGTGAATACTTAAAATGGAAATCCAATATTGTTCATCATCTTCTTCACTAGTGGGGAAAAATTAGGACTGAATACATTTCATACACAGTGTAACGACCTATTATAATTATTGTCATTATTCGTGTATTTTCTGATGTGGACGCCATTTCAAGTCCACGGGGACGCCACAAACAGGCTACGGTACATCTGGTTGGGCGAAAATATTATTTTTGACTAATTGGTTGTGTAGCTATGATGATAATGATTATTTCATGACTTATTAAATCACATGTGTGTATTATATTGATAGACCAAACGAGATAGTATGATAGGTATTTGCCTCGAAAAGCGTGCTGAAGCGGGTACCGGGCGGGCGAATGACGTGAACACTAGGCAGGGGAATGGGTTCACATAGTTAAATACAATTAAATGTGACAAATAATCGATATAAGAATATGACGTAGACCAAATGTATCGCCATGGTTGACATCGGCTAGTTGAGTGTCGAGTGTCGGGTATTAGTACGCCCGAGAAACAAATTATTGGTGTGTTGAGAGGATAAGACAAAAAAGACCAAGACATCAAATAAGTCACCAACAGTAGACCATTTGACCCAATCAAGGCCATTTGATGAGCCTTGGGATGGCCACAATATATTTGATGAACTTGGAACTATATATAGGATGGTTTGATGAGAATTTGTCACCTTTTCTCTCTCTTCATGCATCAAATATGAAAATTGAAGAACAAGGCAAGCGGTTTTGGTGAGTTTTCTTGATGATTTGAAGAGGATTAAGCTAGGAGACCAAGAAGCCAAGGTAAGATCTGTAATCTCCTAGTCATTCTTTATCTTTCAGATCGAATTTTGTAGGTTTTGGTGCAAGTTTCGAAGGATGAGCCAAGTTCACTAGATTTTTGAAAGGGTTTGTATGGTTTTTAGATGAGGATTTGATCATTGGTTTATGGATTTGTAAAGGTTGTTATGGTTTGTTGAGAAAAATGGTATTTATCTGCGTTTTGATGAGAAATCACTGTATTTGTCGATTTGGGCGAGATTTGTCGAGGTTTGAAGTTACTATATGGTTAGGTTGAAGGACCATAGGATGATGGAATGGGTTCGAACTACGGTGATGGGGTCGGGATCTAAAAAATTCCATAAATTGGGGTTTAAGTCTAGCACCGCCAGAGGCGTCATGAAGTGTAAACCTCACGGCACCACCCACAGTGTTTAGGCAGTGGGAATTGTTAGTTGACGCCGTGGGGGTTTACCCACGACGGAGTCCCCTGCAGGGCCAAGGCAAAAAAAAATAAAAAAATAAAAAAATTAATAAATGTTTGGAATTTTGAGGTTTGAGTATTCAAATGATTTGTTCGGATACTAGGGGCTTATGATACCATAGTCGAGTATTGAGCACACATTTCAAGGTGAGAACGGGATTGGATCGGGGATTAGTTCGGGCGAATTGGATCGCGATTTGAGGTGCGTAACCCCAACAGAAATGCATATGAAGTATTTAATGGTTTCAATTCTTGCATTTACCATTCTTGTTATATATTCCCAGATTATATCATTTGTAGGTCTATTTATATGTTGATTGGTTTTCACCGTCAGAGATTATTCGGGACGGTTGTGGTATGGGATCGAGCAGACTAGATTGAAGAACGTGTACTTGCGTCGTCAGTGGATTTCGATCCAAGTTATGGGGTGCACATGTCCGGTGGGTTATGATTTGTTCAGGTCACCGTTAGTGGTTTAGGTGTGACCCAGGCTTGATGTGCTCAGCTGGGGCATCCAGAGTGATGAAATATGATCTAGTTTGTTAGCTCGCGTCACACCTCCGTCTGGTTTTATTGGTATTGTTGATGCACATGTATTCATTACATTGTGGTTATCCATAATCATTATCGCATTTGTTGTTAACTACGCACGCATGGTTTTATGGCTGCCCCATACTGACTATGTGTTTAGTTAACCTTATTTATTGGTTTTTGTTATTATCTACTCGATATTTTTCTTTGGGAGTTTACTCATTGGACTCATCACTATATTTGTTGGGTGATTGAGTGCATATTCGGGTACGAGCAGAGCCACAGAGACACTGAGCAACTACCTTTAATGGTTTACTATAATGACCCTAAAATCTAACTCGTGTCACGTGGCATTTTAGGTCATACGCGGACCACTTGTCATGATACTTGTGAACAATTCTCGGCCGTCGACACCGAAGTATGTTATTTTTTTCGGTGTTAGTATTACACTAGAGCGAACGATGGTCGGGTATTTAGTTGTTTGGGGGACAAATGTAATGAAAACACTGATAAAATATATTAATATATAATAATTAAATGTTGGGTAACAAATGTAATGAAAACACTGACAAAATGCATTAATATATAATAAGTAGGTCATTTTTTATTTTCCTCAATAACTATGCCAATAGTATCATGATATATTTGGGTTGTAATGAATTACAACTGTTAACAGCCTATCACCCATTCCCATAATCAAGAAAACATAATATTATGTAAAACAATTCATTCAATAAGAAATAGAAACTTAAACAACATTTCAATACTCTAATGAGCTCATCTTATCTTTTCATAGACTCATAACCTGAAATCGCTAACTGAAAGTAAAACGATTTCAGATAAATAAATCCTATATTGTTCAAATTATTGGTATACTCAATTGCAAGATAATAAGAAATGTCATGCATTTTAACGAAGATCAATAGGTAAATATCAATGTGTAGTCACAACCTTCATGTTAACGCCCAGGGGCGAATCCAGGAATTTGAGATACGGTGGGACTTAGGTGTAAACATCTTCTAATGGGGTGGGCTAAGCTTGAATTTTTTTTTCTTTTATTTATAAAATTTACAAATATATAAGGTGTTTGTAGTGAAATGCCCTGGGCTATAACCCAAGGCATTTCTTAACTAGCTCCGCCCCTTTTAACTCATTACTAAAGTATGATCAATACCTAAGCGAAACAAAAACAATACTAGAAGTGACTTTTAATGCACTATATGAGGATAATTATCAAGCCGCGTTAACTAATCCCACATAAGTTGTTTCGGTTTCCTACAACTCCTTCTGGATCCCACAAGAAACATACTCGACGAAAAGAAAACTATCGGAGTATCAAGACTCGGACGCTTTGATGGGTTTTGGGGTTCATGGGCAGCGGAGATTTCAAAACTATTTTGAGAAAACCCCAACAGGATTCGAATCTGATTCCATTAAACCACGTTTAAACTATGAAAACTTAATCATACCTCAATCGCAATGTACCTTTCTGAAGATTAATCGATCTCTAAGGCGCTGCCAATGACGAACACCCTCTATCAGCAGTCCACATACGAACGACGGCCGAGATTTGAAGTGCTAGCTTCGAGAGAATACCAAACTTTTTGTTTCTCTCCAAAACGATCCAGAGCATACCAAAATTCTCTAAGTCGTTTCTTAAAATGAAAATAGAGTTTCAACCCTTTTTAAATCTTTCATGTACTTGTATTCTAACTCAAAGTGTCTATTTATACAACCCGTGTATATATACAGTTAAGTAAATTACACATATACCCCTACTTAAAGAAGTATAAGTATAATACACTACAAGGTTGTTTCTGTCATGAATTTTAGCATATAAAATTCGTTTTTCTGAACCATCTTAAAATCTCGCAAAACCATTCTCAGTGTGTGACCCAATAGGCTCATACAACGTTGGCAGTGTACCAAAATACATTTTGGTATACAAGCATAAGCGGCCTCTAGCAAGATATTATGACTACCCAAGTTGTACAAATATCAAATCAATACAACCTAATCAATAGTGTATATAACATCCTTTTGTCACACGATATCCTTTTGATCAAATATAAGGCATGGAATTGTCATTCAACATGTTCAATCGTACTAGTCTCGATTTCTAGGTAGACTGAAAACATCTAAGTGACATTGATCAATATTAATTCACTTAGACAGGCCTTTTAACGAGCCTAACACATCGAGGGATCCACTTTGGATATCTCTATTTATATGAGAGGACAAATTCTATCTCGATTACACAACTTCACCACATTATTCACACAAGTAACCAATCACAACCTTTATAATCGTCCGGGTTAAAGACAACGTTTGATTGCGTCAAATCCTTGTATTCCTAATGTTGAAGTTTCTGGTAATCTCAAGTCAAAGGACTGAAAAATATACCTATCATGAGAAACAACTATGACTTAATCCATGTGATGTTCTCATAACGGGTCGGTCCAGTACTTTGTTCCCCAACAAGTACTCATGATCTTGATTCGTATTCCTATACGTATGATCATGGTATAATCATCAATCAAGACTCACACTAGTCTTAATTCAGTATAGTTCCCAGTATAATAATCGAGTAGGGACATTTAGGATATTTTTGTAAATACCCATGGATCTTATTATAATGTAAACATGCAAATCAATTATAATAAATAGCAAATGAAATCCTTTATTTTATTAACTAAAATGCATTCATAAAGACTATTAATGGATTGACCTAGGGCACATTTCCCAACACGTTTGACCCACATTACTCTTAATGTATGAGTGCATGATCAACAAATGTGCAATGCATAAAAAGAATTTTTTTAATGCATCATAATATAATAAATAATGATAAAATGATCACTGTAGGATTTTTCTTACGACTAACTAGCTCTGAGCTAAGTTTTCAGGGTTCTCGGAGCGTCAAATCACCTTAAGAGTGGTTCCAATAGCTGCCATGCATACCCAATTATATTATATGTTAAGTTTCAAGTGAAACCAATAACAAAACCCCATGAAAACTACAACCATAATATGTTCAAGAGCCATTTCCAAAAATAGTTATTTATAACTTCAACTAGTTTTTAACTAGCTAATTTGAGTAACTTTTTAAACTTGAAAACCTAATATTTGTCATGCTCACCAAAAAGGAATTTTTAGTACTCATTTCATACTTTTCATAGACTCCAAAAACACTCAAATCAAAACACAAACGGAGAAGTTATGAATTTTATAATATAGTCTATCGATTAGACAAACTTTATTAATTTTGAACTAATAAAACTCTTCCAAATCAATAATTTTGCAGTTAATTAAGTCCTCAAATCTTGACAATAAATACCACAAACTAGTCCATACAAAATTAAAAATTGTTCCACAGTTCATGGAGTCAAATTGGATCAAAACCAATATTCAATCATTCAAAATCCCAATATAAATCAATTTCAACTATAAAAACTACTTCAAAATAGTAATTAATCAACTAAGTCGCATCAATTCGATTCACGAAAACCCTATCCCACACAGGTAGAATTTCTCAAATTGACACAAATCAACTCAATACATGACACACAATTTCTACCAATTCCAATAAAAAACCCAAGAAAGAAATAAAAAAAATCACGAGATTCTCAATTGAATTAAGGAAAATGACAGGCATTAAGGCATTAAGAATTCACCAAATTTTGAGCTAAAACCTCATGTCTACCACGAAATCTTAGTTTAAACTAACCATTTTACGATGCTCTGTAGATCTGAAGAAAGAAATTGGACGAAAATCGGACGTAGGGAGATCCGTGAGCGAAAGAAGGAGCGGAAAGGGTCAGAGAAGACGTAATGTATGTTTAATAAAACCAAACGTTTGCTTTTTTTTTCATATTTATATATAAATCCTCTGGCTGCTTAATTTATTTTTATTTATTAATTCTCGAAATCTCTATTTTGACTTATTTTGACTTCAGGGGGCTCATTTTAGATTTGTTTTTTACCAAATTAAGTCAAACTCTCGATAGAACAGTCAAACATTATAAAATGTCTATAATACTGGTATTGGTTATACTAAAAACCAAAAAAAACTTAACTTTATCCACGACATACCAAACTTTTGTAGACTAATTATCTTACCTTACTTAACCAAATTTGCACCAATTTAGTCTCAATCTTAACTTCAGTCATCGCCAACCGACACAAAACTCGAGGTAAGGTCTTGCGCTAACTTTGTTCTCATTTTACATTACCACAATCCCAGCTTGCACACAAACCGATGCAAAAATACTCACGTGATACTTAACACTTGATTAACTTGTTTTTGAGTAACTAATTATTTATTTTTACTTGTGCCCTTCAATCACACACTTGCAATCCCAATTATGACAAATTGAGGATACACCCCAGCACACTCCGACATCGCAACGAAATACAATATAATACACACACTAGGTGAATACCAACGAAAAAACATTAACCCAATGATTTCTCTTTTTCATAGATCCGAGTCCTAATCTACAATACGTGTCGTGATTAAGACTCACTAATCTCGTAATTAAATATTAATACAAGTTTGTTGAAATCATGGATGTCACAATACATATATAAATTAGGCGAGTTTTTGTGCTTACCAGCAATTTGGAAACAAAACACCCCACCAAAAGTTAAGTTTTTAGTGTGGCTTATCTTGCAAAAGTAGTCAATATATGTCGCGAAAATGGTTCAGAGGAGGCTACCTGACTTTTGCTTATCTCTTCACAGGTGCGTGATGCGCTGGCAACACGAGGAAGCATTGAAAATGTGTGGATTGAAACAATAGTCCCGTATCAGTTAAGTGAAACTTCAAAATGAAGTATATATGCCAGTGATGATGTTGGGTTTTGGGGTTCATACGCAGCGAAAAATTCAAAACAATTTTTGAAAAACCTAACAGGATCGCAAATAAGTTCCATTAAACTAAATCTACAAAAGTAAACCATACCTTGATTCATGATTTTCTTATCTGATTGCTCGATTTTTAAGACGTTCAAGTGCGTGTCCTCTATCAGAAATCCACACACGAACGGTGACCACACTTTGGAGTGCTAGCCCAAGAGAGATTAAAAACATTTTTCTTTCTATCCTAAAATCCATAGAGTTCGAAAATTGAAAAAAAAATTCTTATATTACGTTTTTAGGTATCACCATTTATTTATATGTGTAGATAAGCTCTCACTTAAATCCTATTCGTAGTACAACTATTGTATTTATGATATTTAAGTAAATTCGAAATACAACTATTGTATTTACGTTGTTTAAGCAAATTACACATATACCCTTATTAATAAGTTATCATATAACGAATCATAAAGGGTTATATATACTATGAATTTTATCTTATAAAATTCAATACTCTGGACCATTTGAAATTGCGCAAAGTCATTCTTTGTGTGCGACCCAATAGATTCATGCGACGTTGGTAGTAAACTAAAACTATTTTGGTACACAAGTCATAAGTAGTCTCTAGCAAGGCATTATGACTACCCAAGTAGCATGAATATCAAAATCGATACAACCTAATGAATAACGTATATCATATCCTTTTGACATGCGATATCCTTTGATAAATATAAGCCATGGAAAATCACTCTTCACATTCAATCGTATTAGCCTTGATCTTTAGATAGATTGAAAATATCCAAGTGACATTGATCATATCAATTCACTTGGACTTGGCCATTTAACAATCTAGCACATCGAGGGATCCATTGATATTTCTCTCTTTACGAGAGCGACAAATTCTTTCTTGATTATACACCTTCACATATTGTTCACATGATAACCAATCACAATCTTTATAATCGTCCGGTTAAAGACAACGTTTGGTTGTGTCAAATTACCATGCTCCCAATATTGAAGTCTATGGTAATCTCAAGTCGAATGACTAAATGATATACCTATTAAGAGTAACACCTATGACTTAATCTATTTTGTGTTCTCATAGCGGGTCGGTCCAGTACCTTGTTCCTTAACAAGTACTCATGATCTCGATTCATATCCCTATACGTATGATCATCACATGACCATTAATCAAGACTCATGCTAGTCTTAATTCATTATAGTTCCTAGTATAATGACCGACTAGGGACATTTATGATATTTCAACAAATACTCATGGATCTTATTATAAGGTAAATATGCAATCACTTATAATAAAACAACAAATGATAAACTTTTATTTTATTAACTAAAAAAATTGTAAGATAAACAATGTTTTTAAATTGACCTAAGGCACATGCCCCAACAGATGAGATCTTACCAAAGCTTTTGTGTTAAAACTCCACGCCAATGAGTTAAAGGTGATTAAGTCATTTCTAAACAATATTAGTATAAACGAAAATCCACAGGCTCGCGCCTGTGTGTGCGAGGTGAGCCGATTTTTTCACCTAAATCCTAACAAAGTTTGAGCTAGTCGACGATCGATTCATGGTGATTGCATCTATTGATTCTTGTTTCAATTTTTTTTTATTGTTTGTCCATCGATTTCCTCTCCTTTGTATCTCTATGAGCTCGAGCAGATGTATATATGCGCTGGCGGAAAAATTAACATGGTATTTGAGCCAACAGTTTGATTAAGACCTAGAAAAAGACACCTTAAATAAATTTTGGTCTAAAGTGGAGTGTTAGACATGTGTGCATGGATCAAAATAATAGTCTCACACATCGATTAAATATAACTTTATAAATTAAAAAGTAATTAAGAAAGTATATAATTAAGTATGAATATCTCCTTGGACGCATTTAGAGTAAAACCTCACTAATTTGGAGACAACTATCGAGGGAGATTCACAGGCCGAGTCTGTGTGTACGGCGGGCTCGAAAATTAATATATAGCCATTAATGTGCCATTAATGTGTAGCTCTGTTTTCTTGAAGGCAATCAATGTAAACCAGCTAACCGTACATATGATAAACACATTTAATACAAGAAATTCTATTGATTTAGGTCGACGGCGTAAATCACATTACGAATTACTATCTACACATACGTCATCCACGTGTCCACTAGTTAAATAAAAAGAGGCATTGCAAACCTTCTTTCTTATTTCCATCTTTACCCCCTCCCCAAACACCCCAAGCGCCACACACAACATACGATTCAATCATGGAACTCCCAAACAATTATTTTTATTTCTTTTATAAATAGGAAAATGATAAAAATGATATCTCAAAGTCACACTCTTTAGTCATAATGGGTGACATGTGTATAGATCCATATAAAAATAGATGTGACTATAGAACACTATTCTTTAGTCACAATGGGTGACATGTGTATAGATCCATATAAAAATAGATGTGACTATAGAATATATGTGCATACTTTATTTCCTTGAAACATTTTCTAAATAAGAAATATATATATAGGCCTTACATTATTAATATATTTTTTTGAGGACGTACATATGCCTTCTTATTTTAAATATATATTTTATGATACACTAATTGTTTGTATATAGCTGGTGATTGATGTGTATTTTCAGGTATTTTAAAAAAGTGATAGGTAATTGGAAAGAATAAAATCCCTCACCGTAGATTCAAACCATATTCGATAACACAATGTGAGCTAAACTGCGTGTGCTTTCTATGTTTGTAATATGTAATTGGGACAAGTACAATAGTCATGGCATGTTACCAACGGCGACATTTCAACAGCTTAAGAGGATATTTAGAGTTCAAGACTCATAAACATAAAAAAAATTATTGAGAGTGTTTTACTCTTTAGTGGGTTGATCAATTTGAGCTTAGAGCAATCGATTATATATAAGTCTGAAATACTGGGTGATCTAAATTAAAAAATAAAATTACATATATATATATATATATATATATATATATATACCAAATATATACTCATGTCATGATACACTATTTAGAATCATTAGATTTTAATCTAACACATTAATCGAGGCAAAATAAATGCACAACATAATTTGAGGTGTTTCCATAGTATGAATAACTTCCCTTTATATATATCTTCTTGTTCCTAATGCTAAACATGAGTAAGCTAATCAACCACATAGAATATATATTACTACACTGCTTTGAAAATAGGAGTAATATACTACTTTTACAATACTGTCAAGCAGAATTTATTAAATAAGTTTCATTGTTTATCACTTTTGGATGTCCACGCACCACGATCTCCTTGTCAAACTCTCGTCAAACTCTTCTTTTAAAAATCTGCCACGCGCAACGGTGAACTATTGTATGCAACAAACAACCACCATATATAAAGTAAGAAGCAATCAATTTACATATGTTGCACTCAAAAAATATATAAAATTTACATATGTTGCACTCAAAAAATATGTTTTTATATATATATAAAGTAAGAAGCAATCAATTTACATATGTTGCACTCAAAAAATATGTTTATATATATATTATCTCACTAGCTATGTCTAGAATTTGAGGCATACCTATAAGACTCTAAATTGTCAATATTCCCTAATCGATCACTTAAACTCTCATCTCGTACGTAATAGTCGATACTTTCTATAGTTATTTTTTTTTTTTTTGAATTTAACAAAAGTCGAACCTACAACCTCCATAGAGCTTAATTTTTGATAAGTGATACTTCATCTATCTCACTAGAAATGTTTTTGTCGACACATTTTGTAGTTAAAAGAAATCGCCACCTGCTTCATTTTATGTTCTCAATTACGAAGGAAGCATAACTACTTTCGGAGTAATCCAAAGTCTTTTATGAGAATCTGAGATTAAACTCAAAGTACGGGCTAATTATGCTCATCTAACTTTTTTTTTTTTTTTCTTTTTTTATGCTTCTCTAACTGTTAGCCTAATCGATAAATCAAAGTTGGCAACTTAGTAAATAGAGCCGATTTGGTTCATAAACACAAAATGAACACGTGGACATGATGGGACCTCAGGAAAATGATAATCTAACACATTTGGGTTGCACACTTTATTTTTTAGCCATTAAGAGTGTTTTGCCAAATGTGAGGCCTAAAGTGACAAAAAAGAACTATAAATAGTTAAAAACAAAGTGTAGGCCGAAAGTGTGTTAGATTATCATTTTCCTTCCTAAATTCAAAAGGAAAATATTAGAATGATAATAGGTAAGTTACACCTTAACACACAATATGGTCCATAACAATGATCCATGAGGTCTCGACTCGCATGCTATGCACCATAATTTGTACGTGCTCATATCTCGAGGTGGGTACGGATAGCTCTTGTGCCCTTATTCGACTTGATTATACACAATTTATTGAGCCATACTACAGGATGGACGTGTTAGCTGCATGTGCTCTTATTCGACTTGATTATACACAATTTATTGAGCCATACTACGGGATGGATGTGTACGCACGATGCTACTCCTCTCAATTCAAAGTCATCCCCGATGAGAAGTATTGGCCGACTTTTGCGACGAAGATTTTACCAGATCCTAGGTGTAGACGTGGTCGAGGGAGATCAAAGGGAACATGAAGGCAAAATGAGATGGATCTTCCTAATGTTTCGAGGACTTTGCGATGTGGCATATGCCATCAAGAAGGAAATAAACGAACATGTCCAAATAGAGATCGTGGTCGAGTCTTTACTAAGAGGAATCGTTGCAGTCTTTGTCGTGCAGAGGGACATAACAAAAAAAAATTGTCCATCAAAAGCTCAACCCCCCAATCCAAACCAATGAGAAGATTTGTATTTTGTTTGTAAACGGTGTCAGTTGGTAATTTCATAACATTTATATTAATATAGTATTCGGATATGTTACGTAAAGTAATAGATAGGTATTTGTTAATGTTATAACTCGTACTAATGATTTGTTGTAACTTTTAAAACTACTCTACCAATTTCTCTAATCACACAGTTGTAGCGAGTACACATGGAATCAGGACCATCTGATCCTTCTCTTCTACGCCTCCAATCTACACAAAGATCATCGCAAGTCTGGAGGGGTCAGGTATATACATTTAACATGTATGTGCCTAATATTTATGCAAAAACGTTTAATACATATATATATCGATATATTTTTTAATTGTAAGGTACATGAAACGATGCTCGTGCGAAGAATACGGGGTGTCGTTGATCACTTACCTACATTCTAGTGACTTTTATGGGGTTTCACGCGTATGATTTTTTAGACTTGATTGGGCTTTGATCATCGCTTTCGTTGAGATATGGCGTCCAGAGACACATGCGTTGTGGCGAGTGTACGATAACACCCAAGACGTTGAGATTCAGCTTGAGTTACCGATTAATGGTATGCCTGTGACTGGAAGTACAGATGTCGACTATCCCGCGTTGTGTGAAAGACTACTTGGTGCAAGACCTGAACCACTTGACCTTTCTGGGAATAGAGTTCTTGTTTTATGGCTCGGACAAAATGTGCCACCTATAGAGGATGACAACAATGAGGAAATGGTTCGACGTTATGTTCGTTCATACATTCTACAACTTATTGGTGGTTGTGTGTTCGCTGACAAGTCGAATCGATATGTACATTTGATGTTTCTTTCGTTGCTCGAGGACCTTCAAACAGCTGGACAGTATAGTTAGGGAAATGCATGTTTGGCATATTTATACAGGGAGTTGTGTCATGGATCTCGCTATGGTGCGCACGAGGTCGCTGGTGCATCAATTCTTATACAACTATGAACCTGGGATAGGTGTCCATTTATAGCACTAACACGCATGCCTATTCCTAGAGCTCGACCTCGAACATGTGATGGAGTATACATGCCCA
The DNA here is from genome assembly GCA_039657345.1 of Stephania japonica. Lineage (NCBI taxonomy): Eukaryota > Viridiplantae > Streptophyta > Magnoliopsida > Ranunculales > Menispermaceae > Stephania > Stephania japonica. Next base: position 13,124,273 of record CM077562.1, read on the forward strand.
ATGACGTTCCTTTGGGATATCGGTAATAAAAATGTTTCTCATATTATTTTTAATTATTCATTGCATCTTTTTAATTTATGACTAATTTATTGTTTTGTATACAGATGGATAGTTGCATTTTCGGTAACTAGGACTTCCACACACATTTTATCATCATTTCGTGATGCACTTGACACGTAGAGGGAGAATGTCATGGAGTGGCAACCATACGCTGATGTCATCGAGTCACTTCCACAATTATGTACTCAAGGTCAAGAGAGCTAGCGTTTGACATGTTCTTTAATTTGTTTCCATATAGTTGAGTGGCAAAGACTGGAAAGGGTCATGAGACAGTTCGGGCTGACACAGGTCGCACCACTTCACTGTGATTTTGACACACGTCTGCACCACGTCCAATATGAGAGGACACCCTCAAGAAAATTGGGTAGTGTATCACATAAAATATATAGAGTTGTGGGAAAATCGTGGTAATACCATAGCCACGATAGAACAAGAAGGGAAACATGATCAGGAAGAGTACATGAAGTGGTACAGATCTATCACTAGGCGATACATTGGACATGACGAGGCTCTTCGCAAATTTTCGGTAACCTTGAAACTATAATGTTGTTATCCTCATGAGTCATATTTAAAATTGTTAACTAACACTGCTTTTTTTGTATATCAGTCTACATTTGCGCGTCAATTGGAGCGAGTATTCATTGATGACGGGATCGATCAAGGCATTGCTGCTCTACATGAAGGCATCAGAATCTAAGATGAGGATGAACGGCAAATGACTACTATGTGGAATGATGAAAATGTAGTTAAGCCGAAAATAGATGATGAAGCTTCTCAAGAAGAAAAGGAAGAACAACAAGAAGAGGATCAAAGCCTAGCAGATAGAGGGAGGAGAAGAAAAATAACAACAACTCAGACTCTGGGTGAAAGCTGTAGACGTTCTTCTCCACCACCTCTAACTCGTCTAACACCAAGAACGTCAGAGACTATTGGTCAGAGCAGCAGACGTTCTCCTCCACCACCTCTAACTCGCCCTTCTTCATATGGGTACTCTCTTTTGCCGCCTCCAACGCAACCTGATGCTCATATGTTTTTTCCTAGGACACCGAGCATGAGTGTTCATCCTTATCATTTTGATCCATATGCTCCTGGGCCATCATCTTCCTACATGGACCATAGAATGCCTACACATTCAATGCATGGTTCATTGCCTCAATACATGCCAAGTCCATTTACTTCGCCATATTATAATTACAATATTCCATATAGTGGAGATGGCTCATTCATACCCTTATTAGGCATGCCACCTCATGTTCCTTTCAGCCTACCATATACAGGAAGTCAGTATGTTGCAATGGCTCAACCCCTATCTTTGATAGCAGTGGTAGTAGAGGTCAATCGAGTCAACACGAGGAAGAAGTTTAGTCGAGTCATCGAGCTCAACAGACTCAGTCGGACGTACAAGCATAGAGAAATTCAAGTTGAAATAGAGTACGACCGGTTTGCCACACGGAGGAGCAACGTCAATGTCGATAGAACTGCATCATACATTTGTATGAGTTTCTTTCATGTCATGGTAATTTCTTGGATTTGTATATTTCTTCGATTTTTTTTTGCTATTTGTTTTTCTCTTACTTGTATTGTAACGACCTAATTTTTAATTGTCGTTATTCATGAGATCATTGCAGACATGGACACCATCGTAGACATTCGCGAACTTCTTGTGATTTGACTATACACTTCTCTACTGGTACGTTTGTTTACTTTTATCGTTTTATACTAGATATGGGTTATGAGTGATACGTTTTGACCTGTATATGAATTTGTTAATTTCGTCATGTTGTGTACTTAAAAAATTAATTGTTAGAAGAATTCAATGAAAATGGTATTATGTTTGAGGAATGCTACATGGATATACCAAAACACACATTGGTGTTTGAGTTATCTATATGCATATCGATTTGGTGTGGAACACAACTAATATGTATTTTAGTATGGTTTGGGCTGATGTATGTGTAGTATTTTTAATATAGGTGGGCAAGAGTATGGGGAAATATAAGTTATATGAATGACTCCTTTTGAAAAGGAGTCATTCATACAAACTATCAAATGTATGTACAATTGAAATTGCCACCTCACCCACCCACCACATCGCCACATCACAATTCCAATTGTATGAATGACTCCTTTACAAAAGGAGTAATTCATACAAAGTCACATTGTATGAATGACTCCTTTTGTAAAGGAGTCATTCATACAAAATATGAAAATGAATGACCTTTTGTAAAGGAGTCATTCATCATAATGCCAAAATATCGCCACATCACCACATCACAATTCCAATGTATGAATGACTCCTTTACAAAAGGAGTCATTCATACAAAATATGAAATGTATGAATGACTCTTTTACAAAAAGAGTCATTCATACAATTGGAATTGCCACCTCACACACCTACCGCCACATCGCCACATCACAATTCCAATTGTATGAATGACTCCTTTATAAAAGGAGTCATTCATACAAAGTCACATTGTATGAATGACTCCTTTTATAAATGAGTCATTCATACAAAATATGAAATGTATGAATGACTCCTTTAAAAAAGAGTCATTCATACAATTGAAATTGCCACCTCACCCACCCACCACCACATCAGACTTAATGACGCCTCTACTAAAGAAGAAATACATTGTTTTTGAAATTTTAAAGAAATTTACCATATTTAATGAATTTTAAAGTAAACCAACCCTACTTTTTGAAAAACCCCCTACATATCAAGTATTTTCAAAAAAGTAATATGTAATTGGAAAGAATAAAATCCTCTCACCGTAGATTCAAACCATTATCGATAACACAATGTGAGTGAAGCCGCGTGTGCGGGTGTGAGCCCGATATTCTATGTTTGTAATATGTAATTGGGACAAGTACAATTAATAGTCATGGCTTGTTACCAACGACGACATTTCAACAGCTTAAGAGGATATTTAGAGTTTGAGACTCTATAAACATAAAAAAAATTGTTGAGAGAGTTTTAACCTTTAGTGGGTCGATCCAATTTGAGCTCAGAGCAATCAATTATATATAAGTTTGAAATACCGGGTGATCTAAATTAAAAAATAAAATAAAATAATATATATATATATATATATCAATTATATATTCATATCAAGAGTACACTATTTAGAATCATTTGATTTAAATCTAACACATTAATCGAGACGACATAAATGCACAAATTATTTAATGCACAATAAAATTTGAGGGGTTCTCATAACATAAGTATATATTTGGTCTCCATTGTAAAATTTTTCTATATAAATCTTCTTGTTCCTAATCCAAAACATGAGTAAGCCAATCTACCGCATACAATAAATATTACTACACTGCTTTGAAATTAGGAGTAATACACTACTTTTACAATACTGTCAACCAGAATTTATTAATTTTATTGGCAAAAAAAAAAGCAGAATTTATTAATTAAGTTTCATTGTTTGTCACTTTTGGATGTCCACGCACCACGATCTCCTTGTCAAACTCTTATTTTAAAAATCTGCCACGCGCAACGGTGATCTATTGTATGCAACAAACAACCACCATATATAAAGTAAGAAGCAATCAATTTACATATGTTGCTCTCAAAAAATATGTTTGTATATATATATAATCTCACTAGCTATGTCTAGAATTTGAGGCATATCTATAATAATCTAAATTGTCGATATTCCCTAATCGATCACTTAAACTCTCATCTCATATGTAATAGTCTATAATTTTATAGTTATTATTTTTTTTTTAATTTAACAAAAGTCAAACCCACAACCTCCATAGAGCTTAACTTTTGACAAGTGATACCTCATTTATCTCACTAAAAATATTTTGCCAACACATTTTGTAGTTAAAAAAAATTACCACCTAGCTTCATTTTATGTTCTCAATTATGAATGAAGCATAACTACCTTTGGAGTAATCCAAAGTCTTTTATGAGAATCTGAGATTAAACTCAAAGTACGGGCTAATTATGCTCATCTAACTTTTTTTTTTAATTTTTTGTTATGCTTCTCTAACTGTTAGCCTAATCGATAAATCAAAGTTGGCAACTTAGTAAATAGAGCCGATTTGGTTCATAAACACAAAATGAACACGTCGACATGATGGGACCCATTCCTAAAAGGAAAATGATAATCTAACTCTTTTGGGGTGTACATTTTATTTTTTAGTCATTTATGATGTTTTGCCAAATGCGAGGCCTAGGGCAATAAGAAAGTTAGCCAAAAATGTGTTAGATTATCATTTTCCTTCTTAAAATTTAAAGAAAAATATTAGAATGATAATAGGTAAGTCACACCCTAACATACAATATGGTCCATAACAATCATCTATGAGGCCTCGACTCGCATGCTATGCATCGGAATTTGTATGTGCTCATATCTCGAGATGGGTATGGATAGCTCTGGTGAGCCATTATGTGTTAGACGTGACTTCTCGTTGTCATTGTAGCCTCCCTTCCTAGCCACGTGTCCTACCTCCTCTCCCGCTCCCCCTATTTAAACAACCACCACCACCCTGCACCACGTACCCCATCTCACCCCCTCCATTCATGGAGTACTCCCGCCACCCCCTAGACTCCCACATCTACCTCGCCAGCCTCTGCCTCTTCCTCACCCTCCTCCTCCTCCTCCACCGCTGCCGCCGCCACCGCCACCGCCACCGCCACCGCCACCGCCACATTCCCCTCCCTCCCAATTACGCTGCCATCAGCAGCAATGCCGTGCGGCACGTGATGGTTCCGGTGGGCGTGGCGGGCCCACTGTCGGTCGACGACCGCGACTACTTAGTTCCCATGGCCACCACGGAGGGGTGCCTGGTGGCCAGCACCAACAGGGGGTGCAAAGCGCTCAAGGACTCCGGTGGGGCCCGCAGCGTGGTGCTGAGAGACGGGATGACGGGGGCGCCCCTGCTCAGGTTCCGGACCGCCAAGAGAGCTGCCGAGTTGAAGCTCTTCGTGGAGGATCCCCACAATTTTCACGCTTTATCTGTCGTTTTCAACAGGTCTGCGTGTTTGAAGAAATGCCTCTCTGGGTCGCCTTTGTTTCGTTGATAATTGGGTTTTCGATTGGTGTACTACAGGTCTAGCAGATTTGTGAGGCTGCAATCCGTTAAATGCGCGGTTGCGGGGAGGAATCTGTACATGAGATTTAGTTGCAGCACTGGGGATGCAATGGGGATGGACATGGTGTCCAAAGCTGTGGAGATTGTGTTGGGTTTTCTAAAGAACGGTGAATTTCCAGACATGGAGGTCATCTCTCTCTCTGGTACGATTTTCAACTCTTTCTTTTTTTATTTTTTATTGCCCGACTAATCCTAGACTTGAGGAATTAGGATGCAACACCTCAAGATATCTAGTTAAGGGAGGAGGGACCTGTGCTATCCGACCACAACGGTTGATTTTCAGCCGATCTGTTAAGCATGGGTCCGTTAGAACATCTCCAATGGAAATATGGATTGAGTGCGGATGTGCGCCAACAATAGACATTGGAACAAAAAAGCAATATGCACGATGCAAATGGGTATTTTGGATGTGCAACATTTAAAATAAAAAGTGCAATCCACATTGACCGTTGGAGAACACTTATGAACTTTTAATGTCTATTCAATCTACTTATGATGAACAACCTCTTCATGTTGCTGACGTGACATCAATCCACATTTACCATTGGAGATTCTCTTAAAGAAGATTTTGCCAGGAGATCCTGGATGAGGATATGGATAATATCAAAGCCCAGTTAAAACTGCTGTCCATGTTTGGGCATTGTTAGGCCCATAAAGAGCAGCCCTTCTAACTCCATTTTTTCTATACACGTACTCGAATTTGAGACATTGTTTAAAGGAACCAAAGTCCTTACCACTAACCAACAGGTTGTTAGTGATCAATGGTGCTATTGATTTTGTGTAATTGGTGTGTAGGAAATTTTTGTTCAGACAAGAAGGCGAGCGCAGTGAACTGGATTGAGGGGAGGGGGAAGTCAGTGGTATGCGAGGCAGTGATAAAGGGGGAAGTGGTGAAGAGGGTGTTGAAGACTACAGTTGGTGCACTAGTTGAGCTTAATGTGCACAAAAATCTCATTGGGTCTGCAGTTGCTGGTGCTCTTGGTGGATTCAATGCCCATGCCAGCAACATTGTTTCCGCCATCTTCATCGCCACTGGGCAAGACCCGGCACAGAACATTGAGAGCTCTCATTGTTTAACCATGATGGAGCCTGTAAATGGTGGCAGAGATCTTCACATCTCAGTTACCATGCCTTCAATTGAGGTGAATATACATATAACTCTCTTAATCAATTTCGAATTTTCAATACTTTTGGTTTGATTTATTGATGAATATTTTGAGTGTTTGATTGTGTGTTTTAGGTTGGCACATTGGGGGGTGGAACAGAATTGCCATCACAGTCAGCTTGTTTAAATCTTTTGGGAGTTAAGGGAGCAAGTAAAGAGTCACCAGGGTCAAATTCAAGGGTCTTGGCCACCATTGTGGCTGGTGCAGTTCTTGCTGGGGAGCTCTCTCTAATGTCTGCACTTGCAGCTAATCAGTTGGTTCAAAGTCATATGAAATACAACAGATCTACCGAAAACTGTCTTGAAAAGATAAAATAAGATTTTTGTTAGGAAAAAAATTGTGAGAGATAATGGTCTTGAAAAGATCATTAATTGATAAAATCACATGAAGATTGCTTGGTTACATGTAGTAAAGTAAAGAATAATGCAATTCTTCAAAGTGGCCCTTACACAAGTAATTGGGGACTATTTATACATGGCCTCTCTATAAATGAGCAATTAATGAAGGATTTATGGTGGCAGTTGATGAGAATATGGATCATATCTGTATGAGATTGTATTTGACAAGAGGACCCATAAAATCTTAGGGGTGACAAAAAAAGGGGTCCCGACGGGTATGGGTCCGGACACCCCTTTTTAATAATTACTAAAAGTTAGTGTCCGGATCCCTACCTATTTTTGAAACAAACATTTTTTTTTTATTCGGACTCTAATGTTTTTAAAACATACATGACCCTTTTTTTGGGTGGAGTAACTCCGAACATTTTCCATAACAAAAGTATGTAGCACTACCATTTCTCCTTTATTATTTATTAATTTTAATGAATATTGAATCCTTGAACCTACGTACGATATTACGAAAGATATTAGGGTGACTGTGATGGGACATTTAAGATAGATATGATAATGGTGCTATCCATTCGTCATAGAGATTTGTGCGTAACACACATCGATGCATGAATGGATGGACATAGATCATCACTAAGTGTATATCTCGGGTTTCTCAAAATGGGTCATCCTTGTATTTTCCTATTACCTCCATGCCACACGGCTTCAATCAACACAATTAATGAATTTTTTTTTTTTTTGACCCTAAACAGCCAAAACAGCGCGTTCATTTGAAGTGCTATACTACGCAAGTGCACAGAGAAACACGTGGCCACTTTCTATGACGCCACGTCATCAATGCAACAGTGTGTGCGGACTCGGACTCCTCCGTCGTCCCACTGAATTGCAAATCCTGTGAGCTCACCCTCATCGACATTCGTACTTGTCTCGGCCGTTACAAAACGTGGTCCCTGTCACGCCAAATCACCCGGTCCGGCCCAACCGCTCACTCGAACCGTAAATCGTAAGTCATCGTCACCAAACCGTGCCCGGTCCGAAATTCCGGATCCCTCGTTCAGAGACAAATCTTCTTCTCCAATCCACCCCGACCTCACAGCGCAATAACACTTAAATTCAATTGCGGAAATCACAAACCCTAACCCTAGAAATCGCAGAAATGGCGAGCAGTTGGAGAAGATCGATCGGGAACGTCAGATCATTCGTCGGGAACTCGATGGGCGGATTACGAGGAGGAAGCAATCTCGCTTCGTGGATCGTCGCGGGAACGTTGGCCTACTTTCTCTGGGTGAAGCCGTCGCAGGATCTCAAGAGAGAACAAGAGGTGAATCCGAACTCAATTTCAATAGATTTTTCAGTTCTATCTATTGGAATTCAGTCGATTGTTGTTCTGTTCTCGTTTTTGAATTCGATTTGCTCTCTTTTACTGTTGAATTGTAGGAGAGGGCTGCTCTTGCTGCCGCTTCGGATCCTTATCGGTATGTCGAGAAGAGGAAACCGATTCCTGATCCTCAGGTACTGCTTGTGAACTTTTTGCTGGATTATTTGTGATTTGAGAAGTTTGGAATTGAGCGAGTTTTTGGGAATTTGTTGGCAGGAAACTGGTTTGATATACGGAAATAAGAACAGAGCGAATCGATCAGAGGAGTGATTTTCTGTATCAGGAAATTGTAAGTTGAATAGAGCTTTGTTTGTTTTGTTACTAGAAGGTTTATAATTCGTAGCTTCGCGTGGTTAGCAGCGTCACGAAATCGATTTACTGTTAAATGGCATTCAGAAAGAAAGAATAAAAAAATAAAATAAAAATTGATCATGTGGCATTCATAATTTCTTATATAACATGTTGCCATCAACCTGAGTGTATATGTTAAGTTTTCTGCTTAGCTGTGTTTGCCTTCTTTTGAATCTTTATCTCAAGGCTTTGGATAGCGATCGTGCTATGAAGTGAATCAAATAGCTCAAGATAATTGTTTCATTTTTGGTGCTATATGTTAGTTTTAATTAACTAAGTTTAGTCCACATGTGTTTTAGTATATTTATTAACAACATTTGGTGATTCTTTTGTATGTGTTAAGAAATTTTATCGGGTGCGTTCCAAGGTGGAAGAATGTTTTAGAATGTAGTGGTCAAAAAAGCTCTGAGATATGTGAACCTCAAGTGCTTTAAGTTGGGTTGCAATGACACGTATGTCCATAATGCGCTCATGCATACTGTTAATGTCAGCTGTGCGTAGTGATGAGAACTTCATAAATGGGCCCAAGATCTTATTAGAGGTTTGAAATTGATCCTCAATGAGGTTGAGTAATGGATGGACTTCATCATATTTTTCAACCTTGCCCTCTGATAGTAGCTGAAATGTTTATCTTAACGAGCATCACATAAATGTGATTAGATCTCTCTCACTTTCCATAGAGATCATCCAGATGCAAAATGCTACTCCCTTCGATCAAGTATGTAAGACGTTTTGGCCCAATTACAAATATTAAGGAGTGCATTAACTACAGGGTGAAATTACCCTGTTGCCATTGACAAACTTGCGGCTTTAATTGAGCTATTAAACGTTTTTGTCAAATTTCTCCTCTCCTTTTGACACATTTTCACTCACTCACCTTTCCTCTCCAAACCCACATTTTTGCTTTCTGTCAACATAGAAATACATAGAGAGATAGAAAAGCCAAGCAAGATCTTTGTTCAATCTTCCAAGTCTTTAATCTTTGACGCGATCTGGGTTTTATCAGTCCCCAATTCTTTCTCCAAATTAAGAGATCACACTCACTAATGGTCGTTGTTCAAACCTTCCCTACTAACAACGGTTGTTTGCTACTCCGGGCACACACGATGCTGGTGCGCCTACACTTGATTCAGTGCCGCCATTAAAGCGTTCGAAATCGGTGGTTCCAGTGTCGGCAAGACGTTATGCTCCGAGGGGATCTTTGTTCTGCTTTCATCCGATCTGGATCTGTTGTACGAACTAGATCTGACAATTCGAAGACTATGACATTGTTATGTGGTTGGTTTTCGATAAAGTTTCCGTGTTTAAGAAAAAAAGAGAGCTTTCCATTGCACCACTAATGCTTAGGGAATTAAAGGAGGGTAAAATGGGTAAAAACTATCTCAAATTAAGAGAACGACTTACATTTTTGGACGAGAGAAGTTAGCTTAAACGACTTATAATAGTGACCAGAGGGAGTATTTAACAATGGGTGGCAGTTCGCCCTTTTGGATTTTAAAATCCATATTCTTTAGTCCCAAATGAAGGAGTGTTCTCTTCTTCCTTACCTTATAATTGCCAAAGTTGAGTTCGAGGATCTCAAATTTATGATCAGAAGCATAGATGAGTTGAGTAATTGCTCATATTCAAACATATATACATGTTTAAAGTAAAATAGGGGCTAAAGAAAATGAAATTATGATTCACCAATGCAGAACATAAATAATTATAAATCTGGATACATAAAACATGTTTGTGGGCTAAAGTCATACTCAATTAGATTCATAACTAGCAAACAATAAAACTTTCAAATTATAATCATTTTTTAAAAATTAGCGGGTAAATTAAGTAGTGTAATTTAATATTTTAATCATATGAATATGATAAAATTTCTTGTGCGATGAATTTCATTATGAAGTGTTATTAATTACAATGAATGTTATGTACCGATCCTACAAGAAATTAAATAATTTATCATGATAAAAATGTTGTGGTTACTCTAAATATCAATTCAAATAATTCACGCATGAACACTTTATCAGTATGAAAGTTTCTTATTTTATTGCATGCAAATTAGGCAATACCTATGTTACCTGGACTCGGATACGGACGTTGGGTGTGGGTATACGTTTAGAGGTTGGACTTGCTATTATATAGTGTATATAACTTAAATGTTAATTTTTTTTATGCATAATTTTAAATGTTTCCTTCATTCTATGGTACAGGTTATAACCAACTCAAAAAAAAAAAAAAAAAAAAAAAGAAATAAAATACTAATAAAATATAAATATATGCATATATTTATAAAAATATCTCTTTTCTCTCCCGTAATCTCTCTCTCTCTCTCTCACCCCCAACACATAACCCAAATCCCTTGTCTCTACGGCCTCCTCCTCTCGCTTTCTCTCTTTATCATAATCTTCTCTCTCTCATTCGAGATTTTCTCTCTCTGTAATCTTCTCTTTTCTCTTATTTCTCTCCCGATCCTTTCTCACTCAAGATTTTCTAGCTCTCTCTCCACAAGTTGTCGAGTCCGACTTCGGGCCATAGGTGTCCACACGGATTTTGTGTCCACGTCCGTGTCGTGTTGCGTCGGCACGGACACCTCAGCCCTAAGAGTAGAGTCTGGGTAACACAGGGCAATACTCATTAATTCATCGGATGTTGCATGTGTAATAGCACAAAATAATATAAATACACACAAATTTGTATATTTAATCGCACAATAAAGTCATAACCCATTTTATGGTACCAACTTTATTATGTAATAAATAATAATAATAATATTAATATTAATGTTAATGTGTCAAACTTATGCATTAAACAAGTCATTTTCGAGTCGGACTCACTACTGGTAGTGAATGGTATTAAAGGCCCATCTCATAATATGCTTGAGTTTGGGAGTTCTACTTCAGGAATGTAGGAGGTTGATAGGAAGACACCCTTTATGGACGCTAAAACATATCAGAAGACAAGCGAACTCATTGGCACATTATATGGCAAGGAATTCGTGAGGTCATGTAGGTACTAATTGTTGGAGTGGGGCACTGATTGATGTAAGAGCAATGCTATAACTTTGTAATCTGTGTTTTAGCTTCAATAAAATTATGATTGACATAAAAAAAAATCCATGTAAAGCAATTAATGTTGCACTATATCTTAATAATATCTATGAATATGTCACCTTGAACGTTGTTGCAGTAGATGGTTTGTTAACGCACATCAATGCAAATCGATCGATTAAAAAAATGTTTAAATGCCAAGTGGCATCTCATAAAGCCACTCTTACATAGAGTTTAGCAAATTAAGTCCGTAACTTCAACACGCTATCGTGTCTATTTAAGAAACTTATACATAGCAACTTATCCTAATCAATAGGCTATAAATATCCATATCATAGCACTGAGATATCATTGTCAAAACCCCTTTAAGGCTTTTATGTATGCTGTAATGCTATTGCTGTGATTATGCATATTTAAGTATTGTCATAACGTCAACAACACGGAAAATAGAAATCCAAAATTGACTAAGCAATCAGGTAATCAATAAGCAAAAAATCACATGACAGAGGCATAACACTAATGCTTTGATATTAACATCCATGTGATTTTTTTTCCTTAACTTTGGAAATGATAGGATGTGTGGACCAAGTTGGTGAATGTTAGTTTCAGTTACCTGTGATCAACATGTGATTTGGTTTCTTTATTAACAACATCTTTTCAAATTTGAACATGTAGCAAAACTGATTACTGAACCGTTTTGATGGGAACTGATTCTTAAGTTTATAAAATAGTTGCGTGTTTGGTCTCTAGCCCAAGGTTAATGCCTCTTTAGGTGAGAAGTGCATTTATAATGACTAAAAAGCAGGGTATACATATGAAATAGAACTCATGGATGCCCACTCTAGATCTAAGCATTCAGTACATACTTTGAATATGGAATGCCTACCCCAAAAACCTAAATCCTAAACCCGTCACTAAGCCATACTTCAATTTTGATTCAAGTGTAAGGCCAGCCATCCGAGTAGATGATCTGAGTTGAAGTCTGTTTGTCGTACTTGCCTACTTGGTAATGCATGGTCATAAAAGAGAAGAATACTATTGCATATATTCAACTTTTGTTGTATAACAGTCTGTTGTTACTTGTTACCTCACACGAGAGTTTTACACCACATTCATGAAGGATCCAATTCTTAGGCGTAACAGTGAATTAGATTGTTGCTTTAAATTTCACTTTTCTTTGCTTGTTAGCTTTACCAATTTTTACGATTAGGATTGGATGCATTGATGAAGGTTCTATTGATTCGAAAATAAGAATGAATCAGTTCATTGATTTGTGATATTTATGCTAGATTAATGTTACCATTCTATCTAAATATGGGATTGACACTACAAATAAAGCAAAAATAAACATGGAAAATATTTGATTAAGCTACACTGAAACTTAACGCTCACACTTGAGCAAAGAGAGACAAATCTTAATTCTTGTTCAACTATTCAATTCACAATGAAACCATAGAATGGGTTGCATATTTATAGTGTGTCATAATCACACCCAAATAGAAAGAAATAACAAGATTGGAAACTTCTTCACAACCATTGTTCTAATACCACACTTGAGAAACTGCTAAAATAATAACAATAGAATAAGGAAAGAAATCCTTAGTACTCCCAAGGAAATAGGAACTAGCATAAATAAGTAAGTTTTAAATAAGAAACACTAACAAATAGAAGTTACTTATTTCAGATTTATGAGCTTTTTTCTTATACTTTTTTTGTCCCACTTGGTCCATAAGATTTTGCCACACATTATGCGTCAGGGATGGTGCAATTTCTTTGTTGAAAATCATGATTTTAGGTCCTCTCAAGTGCATTATATTGTTCTCCTTTTTTCCTTTTCCGTTTTTAACTCTGGGAGGGGGTTATTGATGCATACTAGACAAGGTCCAACAATGGCAAGATGTGTTTACAATTGGTAGTTGTTTACAGATGGAGTCTGTAGTTGAGGTAGCAGATGAGTTTGTTCTAGTTGAGTTTTCCCTTTACATTAAGACTAGGATTTCTTTAGTTTGTTGATGTCAATCTATGAGCGGTTATTTCTCTTTTGAATTCTTTACTATTTGCTAGATTTGTTTTCCTAAAAATCATAGTAAAACACTCAATGGACTGGAGTTTTGTTTTGTTTTTTTTTTTAATATTTTGAAGCCCCTTGCTTTTCTTTTTAATGCTCGGTTTTTTTGTGTTAGTACATTGTTACTTTGCTTTGATTTGGCATCAAAGATTGTTTCTTTTTATAAGAAAGAAGGCATCAAAGCATTGTGATAGTGGCAGTATCAATAATTGATTTTGAGATGTATGTTCATGTTCTTGGTACAAATGCAGAATATGTAAGGGTGTGCAAACTTAGTTTTTTGAGCTTGTTTAGCCTGTTAAAATAAATGGGTTTGAACTATCCGTATTAAAATTAGGCAAGTTCTAGTGCATAATACAATCTTGAACCTGGAGTGAAATGAATTGAAGAGAGAGAGACAGCAATTCTAAGTCCTTGTGGTACGACCCCTAGCTTATTACTACATTACTTAGATCAAAGTTAACTAGATCACTAGTACTTTTTCATTCAGAGATCGAGAAGACTTGTCGACAATTGGCATAGGAAGCAAAGCTAAGGAAACAACCCAAGCTTTGTCAACCGTGATACCGCTCGTTATAGCAGAGGATAACTCACAAATTAACGCTGGGAACATCATTTGACCCATTTGAAAGTACATCTATCTGCTAATTCTATATGTTCAATAGAACAACATCCAACTACCATAAAGTTGGCATTGAAGCACTACGATCGCAATATTGGAACAATGTGACAATTAGTGACTCCCCACTCACTTTTACGAAAATCTAAAATGGTATTAGAGCAATAAAAGGCTGCCCAAGGGCCAAGATTTCATTCCAAGTTATCTACCAGGTAAGGTATCTTCTTGGTCTTTATGATCCATTGATGTCAAGTCTCAAATTGGGCAGATGCCTGTCCCAAGTTGGCCAATGCCACGTCCCAATTGGCTAGTTGCCCAAAGTTGGCCAATGCCTTAATGGATTTGAGTTGGCTATATGCTCGTCCCAATTGGCTAGTTGCTCGATGGATTTGAGATAATACCTGTTAAACTTGAGTATCCAATTAATTTAAGTCTCAACTTGGCTAATGTCCTTTTGACTTGAGGAGCGTTAAAAATAATCACACATCACATTGACTATTTAAGTGAATATTGAGTGAGTTACAAGTTAGGATGAATAGACACTATCTTGCCTTAGCAGTTTGGTTTATGGTTTCTCTCAAACTTAAGCCCCACTCACACTCACTCCCTTTCCTACACTTGGACCTCGACATTTTGTCTTACAAATCTACAAAAGTCTTAGACATAGTTAAATGGAAGTTGGCGATTGGGTTGACTCTAAATAGGATTTTTAATGTTATCTAATTAGTAGTTCTTTTTGTTTTCATGGTCTTGTTAGAGTACTTGTAGCCTATATTAATGCATATTGTTTACACTTTTTGGATGGGTGATTTTTGTTCAATGGAAATTTTGTTTTGACATAAAAAAGTAAAGAAAAGAAAAAACATTTCGACTTAGTAGATTCACACAGCTACCCATGACTAATTGGTTTCTTTTCTTCTACTGGAATGTACAAGCAAGACATGGATTGAAAGTGTTGTCATGTGGAGTTAGAAGTTGGCAGCATTGTTGGCCCCTACACAAGGATGACACGCACAAATCGAGACGTTGGCAACATTGCTTGGGCAATCCTCCCGAAGGAAAAAATATCGGTGCATGAGTATCATAGATTGTCCAATTAGAAGGCGGGTCAGTTTGAGATTATTGAGAAGATTAATCCTAATGCTTAAATATTGAAGGAAACATGAGACATGCACACTTGGGATGTGTTTAACGAGCATTAAGTGTGGCATGGTGGCGTTAATTCTTCGTCAAATGGAAGATTGAAATTTCAAGGACAAAGTTATACCACTTAGAGTGATGCATGGATGGCAATTGAACCCATGGGTATGTGTACCCAAAGGTACCCGACCCTAATGGATAGGGTGATACCCTACCCGACATACATTGGGTTGGGGTGTGGGTTTACGAATGAGATATCTAAGTGGGTATGGGTAGGTTAAGGGTACTAACATCTACGCCCCATTTACCCAACTATCCACCCCATATACCCATTTATATTATATTATATATCTAAGTAATATAATAAGCACCAATGTTGAAAGATTCCTCCGTCACTTGAATGGTCGTTTTTACCCTTTAATTAATTATCTATTAATTAGTCAATTACTTCTTTTTTCTTGGTTTTTTGTTTGGTTACCTAAATTTATTACGTAAAAAATAGGTAATCTATTCTACACTAGAATAGAAGCTTTAATATCAATTTTGCTATTGGCACATGAACTTTTATTTTTTAACCTTTATTTTTTGAAGTATTTTTTTAACCTTTTCTTAATCAATATTGTTTTATTTTATTTTTAGTGTATATTCATATATGTTTTTTAGATAATAAAAATAAGTTGTTAGATTAATTCAATTCCTGCAAGCAAAGCGAACGGGCTGGAACGTGCGTAGCACGTATATAAAACTATATACATTTATTAACTTGATTTCACCATTAGGATATGCATATTGTCGAAGATTGAAGGTACATTCTTCCAGTTTTTGAAGATTGAAAACTTTTTTGGCTTAAATGAAGACTTTAGTATTTTAAATTTTGGAATAATTATTAGAGAAAACGTTAATTTTTAGTAATAATTATAGAAATCATATGGTGTGTAGGTTCTATTGATATTTTATGCTCAAATTTTATTTTACTCCTTTCAAATTTCAACTTTTTTTATATCATATTAATTAATAGAGGTACCTTGCTACCCAGACGGATAATACCCATACCCGCCCCACTAAAAAGGGTATGGTAGGACACTCATAAGATGGGGCGAGTATGGGTGAAGCTTACCCGCCCCTTACCCTACCCATTGACATCGTTTAGTTAGTCAGGTGACGTGATGAGATTAAAAAGGAAAGAGTTTGATAGGTATCAACTCCTAATTCTCTTAGATTCAATTGTATTTTTAAAAGCCTGTAGAAGGCTTGATTGTGTTTGTCTATTTTCTGGTTGATTTTGATTTTTTTTTTTATTTATAAAATAGAGATTTGGGAGGACTCTTGTGAGAATTCCTTGTTGTTTTTAGATTCAATTCCTTGCAGACCCCAATCTTTATAAGTTTTCATTAGCATCTCCATTAAAGAGTTCTACATTAAGGGAGTTCTTTCCCTCTTTTGTTAACGTGAAAAACATAAACTCTAGTAACTCAGATTGTGCAGTTGATTACAACCACTGCTGCTTTTAAGTTGTTATTGATTAAATCATGCCATTGAAGTATTCTGGACTCTTCTTAATTTCTGTTTCACACTCGTACATACTCTGTATAGATCAAAATTGCAGAGTTTTCTCAGTACATCCATTGGGTGTAATTTTTATTTTCCATTATAACTTGCCCTTCATTTTCTAATTGCCTACTGAGACCAAATTCTTTT
Organism: Stephania japonica; assembly: GCA_039657345.1. NCBI lineage: Eukaryota > Viridiplantae > Streptophyta > Magnoliopsida > Ranunculales > Menispermaceae > Stephania > Stephania japonica. The sequence goes on from CM077562.1 coordinate 13,141,253, forward strand.
TTTAGGTTCAAAATGTGTCTTAAATTCTTCATCATCCAAGTCAACTTTTTTCAGTTTGATTTAAATCGTTACACAATTTTTACTGACTGATAATTACTCCGGTACAACTTTCCATAGCTACCAGGTATTTTATATTCTGGGTTGTCCTTTAGAAGTGGCAAGGAATGAAACGTTAGGACTTTCTCTAGTTGTTCGAGTGCATACCAATGCAAAATTTGTTCCTGATGTTGGAATTGCATGAAGATTGAGCACCACCAATATCAATGCAAAACTACATCGAAGGAAGTTGATGGAAGGGTAGAAGCAAATGTATATCTTGCTCTCGAACTGATCGTGGTTAGATTTTCCACAACCATGTCCTCTGTTGAACTACTTACTACAGTCTAAACTTATTTTTCATTTTCTTCGGATCGGCTGACAACAGTGACCTATTCTCTCCGTCTTTTGCCACTTCAGCATCGCAAAAGCTTGCATAGTATAAATGTTTAGGACAGATTGAGTGAACTTGTTCTTCTCACAATGAATCGAGTATTTGAAGTTAAGCTGAAGCATGTTCAATCTCTGGATTTCACACTCTGCGTGTGTTTCAAAAGTCAAGAGTGGAATCTATCAATTGAAATATGCCGGCCATTGAAATATGATCAACGAATCACATTTATGAACAGAATAAAGTCTTTTCTTAGAAGGAATTTATTATTGAGGCCGAAAAACTCAATTTTATACAATTAAATCTCAATGAAGACCTTGTTACTGACTACTGCTACTACTAACTGATGTCTGCTAGGAAAGTATCATCTGTGTTGAAAGAAAGATATGTTTTATCTATGAGGTCTCACTCGTTTCCAAGAAGATATAGCATGATATATGTTATTTACAGATGATATTGTTCTAGTGGACAAAACAAGAGATGCAGTGAATAGGAAATTAGAACTTCGGAGGAATACATTAGAATCTAAAGGCTTTAAGTTGAGTAGGACGAAGACCGGATATGTGCAGCATGTAAATACTAGACATCATGATAAATGGAGTGGTAAAATTAAGGGAAGTAGAAGTTCCTAAGGTGAACCACTTTAGATATATAGGATCGATCATATAAAATGATGGTAATATTGAGAATGATGTCACAAATAAAATTCAAGTTGAATGGAAGAAATGAAGGAGTGCAACGGGTGTGATTTGTGATCGAAATATTCCTACCAAGTTAAATGAGATTTTAGAGGTCCGCAATTAGGCTAGCTATGCTCTATGGAAGTGAATGTTAGGTGGTAAAGAAAAAACAAGTATATAAAATGAACGTAGCGGAAATGAGGATGGTTAGGTGGATGTGTGGTAAAACTTGTAAAGATAGAATAGGAAATATAGAAACTCAAAGAAAAGTAGCAGTAACATTAATTGACACAAAGATTAGAAAAGGGCAGTTGCAGTGGCTTGGATACCTTCGAAGACAGCCTACAAATGGCTCCACTAGAAAAATTGACTCAATAGAAACTGAAGAAATTTGACGAGGTAAGGGTAGGCCGAAGCTAATTTGGTGGACGAATTAATTAGGAGGGATTTAAATGATTTGGAAAGCTCACCATCAATTGCACCAAATCGGGCACAATTGAAGAGTTTGAACCACGTAGCCGACCACAACTTATTTGGGATTGAGACTGCTGCTGCTGCTGCTGCTGTTGTTGTTTTGTCTCACTCGTCATATGAAAACTAGATTAATGCAAAATGAGTGCTCTTCTTGAGTTGGAAAGTGGTTGGTGACATGCATGCAATATGGACATATGCTAGGTAGTTTATGGAGTTCCCCAGATATACATCAATATGTGTATGCATTCAGGATATGTGACTAACATATTTCAACGACTGTGGAACTGTATTAATTATGGTACTCAAGTCCTTTCCCTTCTGTCTTATTTACATGCTTTGTTTTGTTCATAAAGTTCAGTTGCATTCCTCTTATTGTTGCTTCCCTGAGTAGTTTTTTTACCTGATAGGACCTTGATATATAGTGCTCAATTGCATTCTTCTGAGTTCTTACTTGATTAACTGAAAGTTACATTGTTGTCAGGCCGAGATTTACATAGGAAATAGTCAGAGACAAATCTTTTTTTGTCTGAAATGGGATTATTGGTATATGAAAAAGGCATTCTTTCAGCACGCCCAGGCTTTCTATTGTTTAACATGGCATGTGGCTTCCTGAGCGTCGTCTCTAAAGGTTATACAATAAGTTCTATTCAGTTGTTTACTATTTTTTCCTCAAAAGGTTATGCAATAAGTTGTTCCAATCGGTTACTGTTGTTTCGTTTTCGGTTGATATGTAGTTGGTTTACTTGAATAGTTGTACGTGCTATAATTGTGTTGGTGTAAACAATTCCAGAGGAAAAAACATTATATGCCAATATAGTTTGTATCGACGATGTTGCATAAATTCGTCCAGCCTTCAGGGTGTAACATCCCTCGACACATTTTCTTGAACAGCGGTTGTTGCAAGTGACTAGGAACTTTATCCAATGCTATTGTCTCTTAATTACAAGCGATGCATTGATGCAAACTGGACGTGAGAAATAGTAGAAATAGCAGTGTCTGGGAATAGTAGTCTATCCAATCCTACTCATGCTAGCACAATTGTTTCATGTTTAGGATACTTTTTAATTTTCGAAGAAAAATAGAAGTTTCATTAATCATTAATGACTCGATACAGGATCAGACAGAATCAAAACGCACAATTGTTTCATGTTTATTACTTTAAGCAACATTACTTGGTTGTGTTGTAAATGCATGCGCAAGGCCATTCTTTTCTAGAATTGTTTCTTAAAGCAATTTCAGATCTAGCAATTCATATGCTTTCTTCATAGCTGAATCAAGAATTCTTTCATGCACACTTTAGTTGATTTTGATATTTGTATGCTTCTGGAAAAAAAAAAAGATATTGGAGTGCTTTAGCTACTATTTCATTTTTTCATTGATTTTCTTTTGCTCAGAAATGTCTGAGTGAGTGAGTGAGTGCCGACTTTGACAAATGTGGTAGTATATATTGACTTATGTGTATTTTTTGGACGTAATTGAAATTTGAATCTTGAAAGTATGCGGAAAACATTCCTTAGTATACACCTGCATTTGTACAGTTTGGATCATCATTTCATTTTCCTAGTTCGTAGCAATTCATCCAAGGATGTTTCCTTGCATTGATCAAGTTTTTGTAAAGAACTCTAGCCGCCTTTGACTACCTCTCTATGATGAGCTCAACAAGCCAAAAAATTGAGAGGTCACTCTCCTAGCATCCATTTGATTTGGGACTCTTTTTCTCACTGCCTTGATATTTACATCATGTACGGCACTGTCAAGAGGGTATGGTTAGGGGTGCGCACGGACTGAATTCAGTCCAATTAGAGTCAATCCATAATTCAATTCAATTATTGCGGATTGAAAAATTGCAGTCCAATCTAGTCCAAATAATTCATCAATCCAACTCAATCCAATTTGAAAAATACGGACTGGGCTGGATCAAGTTTCACAGATTGACGTTTTCTTATCTAAAAATTTATGAAATTAAACTTAATAAAATGAATCACAAAAATTATGCATATTATGATTGACAAATTTACAACATACATCTCACAAATCTATATATAGTATATTTCTCACAAATTTGTCATCATAAGAACTTTCAAAATGTAGGTCCCTACATAAATAAACATGTTATCCACAAACTCCACCATATACCTAAACAAAAGCACAAAAAAAGTGTACATTGCAACATACAACCCACAAGAAAATGTCTTAAGTATAATAAAAGAGATAAGAACAAACAAAGTCTTTGAGATGTTATATAGTTTAAAGTTGATAGTTTGAGTAAATGCTCTTCGAGATACTATAGTACATATGATGATATATGTATATGTGTTGATGTGATAAACGGATTGGATCGAATTGAATTCGCAGTTTTTAAATGTGGGATCCGTAATCTGATCCAGTTCAGACGGATTAGTAATTTTTCAATTCAATTCAATATAAGGGATCAAAAAATCGATCTAATTAGTGATAATTGGTTCGAATCGGATCGGATCTGCGGATTAGTGTAATTCGTGTGCACCCCTAGGTATGGTAGAGTCTGGAGCGGCAACAAGGTTGAACACCTTTGAAAAAAAAAAAGGAGGTTGAACACAAAGGTTGTAGGTTTTAATCATGATAGTTACACTATTCCCCTTTTTTTTCACGTTACGAGATTGGGTCATTCAACTAATTAACTCTGCAGGATTAGTTGAACTAATTAACTCCGCATGATTAGTTGAATTAAAGTAAATAAATGTGCAAATAATGTAGAAAATCACTTAAAAGGTTTTAGGGAGAGACCCCCTGAAAAAATTGATGGAATACATTGTCAATCAATTGAAATAGCTCTAGTGGTTCGATGTGCTCGCTTCTTTATAAGATTGAGTGTTAAGTCTCTAAAAGCACAAGTTTGTGCTTTTGAAGTGATGTAAGTAGGTTTCCTATCAAAGAAAAAGGACCTTCAGCCAACACTTGGGGAATATTGTGCTGTCAAGTTCTGTAGCCACTACATAATTAACATTTGATCATGTCCACTACAGTCCTCTCTTTAATAAAACGTGGATCTCTCAAAACTTTCCTCACAATATAAACTTAATCTAAATATAATATTCTTGTTTTGCCCGATCATGATATTACGTCCTTCCCTTTTCAAGCATTGTGTCGGGTACCAAGAAAGGCAATATCAATTGTGGCTGCTCTTTAATTTCGTCCTCCGTTCATATTATTATTACTTTTGATTCAAACTTTTGAGCTAGATATATATAGAGACTGCACGTACATGTATCTGTGTATTTATTATATGTAGCTTTCAATGTCTTCTTTCCATCTTGGGCGAGGTTTGAACTTCCTCTAAATGGCTTCAACAACTCTTGTGGCTTCTAGTACAACAGTACGACTGGTGGGCAACTGGGCATCTTGAGATTCAAAGCACAAGGACTTCTAATTTCTTGTCACGTACGTTTTGCTAATTAAAGCCAAGACCAGTACAGCTACCTTTGTCTTTAGCCATACAAAGCTGATCAAGCGTCATTTTCAACGAGTCCATAATTTCCTTTCGACGTTATCCTCAATTACGTGTCAAGAATGCCCATGGAATTAATGGAATTGGCCTTACATTGAAGAGGTGGTTTGTTTTTGATATTTTACCCTGTTAGTTTGAAATTATTTTCTTAGAGTTAATTCTTTAAAGATAATATTTTTATGTTAAGTTTAACTTTAAACTTGTAAAGAAGTTTTTAATTTTTAAAGGAAGCAACTTAACGAACCTTGTTTGTTTCAACGTACCATACTTAAAATTTTTTCTTTTACTAAATAAATCCTAGCTTTTTTGAAATATCTCTAAAATACCTCCATCCTCAATCAAGAAAACTAACATTCCCTAACTGATTCTTCACACTCATACCCTAAATCAAACCTCGGCGTAACCTAGAAAACACTCTAAATACTTTATCAATCTAAGTCACTGAGGTCGTGGAAAACTTATTTTGAGGCAAAACTTGGCAGATCTGGTGTCGACGGAGCACGAGGAGCAAAGGAGCACCGAGACATTCTTCGTATCACCTCAGCTGATTTGGTAAGTTTTCGACACTATAATCTTGTGGGATTTGTTCGTAATGAAATTACGCATCGTTTGGATGTGTTTTTGTGGCATTTGGTTTGGTGTAATGATGTTAGGGTTTTTGGGTTTGAGCTATTCGTTCCCCGTACTGGACGGCCGCTCAGAGTCGATACACTGTAAAGGCTATCGGTAATGTTGAATCGTAAGGTTTGTATTTAGTAGCGAAAAAGTGTGGTAGTAATTCTTTTACATAAGGGTGTATTCAAATCGTAAGGTATACTGTTGGCAACAACTAGGTTGGGCCAACATCTTTGCTATGAATGTCGGCGTAACAAAGCCGTTATTATATATGTACCCCACATTTTAACTGCTTGTACCCCAATTATGTTGAATTACTTTTTATATCCCACATTTTTAGTTCATGCACCCCACTGTTGTATGCTTTTTTTGTGTTTGCTGCACAGTGAGTAATGGAATAGGGTACAGTAAGTGAATGGATGAGGTATATGATGCATTGCGCTACAACATGTTCGTAACATACCTGTTTCATTCAATCACGATAGTCCGTTATGGAGTCTTTCTGTCGGTTTGATAAGACCGTTATCCAATCTGTACCCCATATAATTACTTCTTGTACCCCAACAACGTTGTATGTACTTGGTATACCCTACTTTTTTGCTTTACGTACCCCACATATTTACTTCATTTACCCTACATTTTAACTTCCTGTAGCTTAATTATGTTGTATTACTTTTTGTACCCCACATATTTACTTCATGTACCCCACATTTTGACTTATTGTACCTCAATTATGTTGGATTACTTTTTGTACCTCACATATTTACTTCATGTACCCCACTGTTGTATGCATTTTTTTGTATTTACTGCGTTAAGGTACACTGAATGAGAGGATGGGGTATATGATGTGATGCATTGCGCTGCAACATATTTGTGGCATACCTGTATGTTATCCCATTTATGATCGCATTTTTTTGGTTGATTTACTTTGTTTTGGTATGACGAGACCTAAGAGTAGAGTGCAGAGACCTCCCCAAGGTGGGATGGGTGGTCAGTCTAGGTGGGATACTAGTACCTCAGGTTCCCAAGTACAAGAGGGAGTGCCTGTAAGGAAATGTCACAATTGCTCTAATCGAAAGTAAAGGACGTTGAAGCCAAAAGACATCGAGCTAAGAAACTCAAGGATGATGAGCCAGATTCCGAAGAGGCTTAAGTTGAGGCTGCGTCTTTTGTTGGTGAGTGGGGCACAATAGCAGTTGGAGGAGCAGATGAAGATGGGTCGGGGGCGGGTACTAAAGGGAGTCGTACCCCATCTGGTGAATCTGGGGATAACGAGGATACAAATAACTCTTTTGGCAAATCGGTTGATGCCCAAGACGCAAAAGCCACTAGTTTTTATGGCGGTCCCTCTGATTTAAGTCTCCTACTTTCGTTCAGACACCACTCGTTGTTGGATATCTGGAGAAACAAGGTATCGTATATTTGGTTCGATTATATGCATAATCCTTTTATTGTTATATATTATTTTTTTAATATGCTATATATGTTTTGTAGGGTCGGGGATTAATGAAGTGCATAAACCATGGTTATCAAATCTCCATATGGAAGACAATCGAGCAACACCCTGAGAAGGAAAAGGTGGAGAAACTGGTGAACGATTCTGGTTTAACACCATTGGGCTACATCTTATACAATGAAGGTAATAGGGTTTATTTTTGCCATTGCCGAGAGATAGTAGCCTGAAACCAACATGTTCCACTTACCCTTTGGGGAGATGAAGATCACACTTGAAAACGTACGTGTCCTTTTCGGTATTTCGGTCATTGGTAAGATTGTCGTTGCACCTTTCAAGGATTGTAAAGCTGTAACTGCCATGGTTAGTAGGATATTGGGGGTTTTGGTTATTGATGTTGATTAGGAGATTAGGATTAGTCCTGGCCTTACTGTTAGTTTGGCATGGTTGAAGGATTGATTCTCAGTGCCGACGAAAGAAGAGGAACAACCCAATAGGAAAAGATCTCCCGATGTATATCCTAGTTCCGAATGCGTGGTCCGAGCGTACCTCTTATACCTTCTTAGAATGACCTTATTCTCAAATAAGTTGGGTACAAGAGTTTCCCTTTCACTCCTTCAACTTTTGGAACACGTAGATAAGTTGGTTTTTTCGCATGGGGGGTCGCAACACTTGCATTCTTGTACTGTCAACTGGGCATTGCCAGTTGTGCCAAAGTCACCCAAATTTCTCGATATAAGACATTGTTAGAGGTAAACTATTAAGTTTTAATGATTGATATTCATAGTAAAATTTGTTTTTCATAATATATTTTGTTTTCATAATAAATATGGTTTGTGTAGGGGTGGATGTACGATCGTATGCTATTTATTCAGCCCATTTTGTGTAGCGACTACACATCGGTTAAGCCTCATGTGATGAAGTAACACCATAAGAAGGAGGAGAGGCTCCACAAGGACACTGAGATGTTGTTGGATCATCTTCTCTCTTTCAAAAATCAATTTGACAGTTTGAGAGCACGTAATGTGATGACCATAACATAACGATTTCAATTTTTCTCTCATATACGCTTATGTTTATTGACAAATATCTTAATTTTTGCCTGGTGATTTGAAATACTACTTTGAAAAGTGCACCACCTGTCCATGATATTGTATACTACAATGGCCCCATGAAGTGTACACGGATATCGTTGAACTACACAATCCCATTAGGGTGTTGAGGAAAATAGGATATGTTTAACACATTCCGAGAGACCCTTATCGACCTATGGATTGTGATAGGAGTTGCTTAACACAATCTTACTTTGTGAAGTACTCGTATGATCCTTAATATTGGGAGGATTGGTGTGACAACCCTAGTTCCCCATAAAACTAGTTCCCGCCCGACCTAGACCTATGTGGACCCCCAAGCCCTTACTCGTGAAGTCTACGCATCCTAGTCAGCCTCAAATCCTCATATTCATCATTATCTTATCATTTAAATGTGTGAGTTATAGGATTATGAAGTTATCATGAAACTCGCAGCGGAAATTACTATAATTAACTAATAACTCTGTAAATGGAAAATCAGGAAAATATATAACGTATCACGTGGAAACCCTGAAAAATGGATAAAACATGTATATTTGGTGATCAAAGCTAAATAGTACGATCGTACATGATATCTCTAGTCTCTCAATCACAATACATATCCCAGTGTCTTACAAAAAAAATACAATACGATAATCACAATAAAAAGAAGTAAGACCTACAGTGAGTAAAGGAAAAAACTGTTTTGAGAGTCCTCAGAGGATATCATTTAGCATCAACTCCTTTTCCTTGCTTGTCTCTGCTCTATCTGCACCACCATCACAAACTTGACGGTGAGTGCGTGAAAAAAATGAAAGTAGTGCCAGAAGAAACTAAACAATAATTCAAAAATAATCAATAAAGCAGTTTAAATATCATGCGGTATTGAAAGATAGGAAATATAACAAATTGCATGAAAAACAGACTGGCAAGTATAACAACGAAATTTGAGTTTTAAAAGAGTCAAAGGTGGCACATAAGTGGTCAATTTCCACATCATTCCACAACCGTATCACATCCACAACCACATCAAATTCCACAACCAATACCACATCCATAATATATCCACAACAATCCAATACTCAGTGTGTAACCCACTATTAGGGGGTGGACAACACTTCTGCAGAAGTGTTCACGTTGGCCCAGCTAAAATGGACCCAGGAGTATAGTAATGACACACTTACGCCAAGATACTCAACCAGAAAAATATAGAGTGAAATTCCAACAAATAGCTCAATTCAAATAGAAATAACAATAATGGAAAACGAATTAATGTGCATTTTCTTAGTGGTTTACAATTGTTCGAAAAATGTACCTTACAATAGTCGCTCAAATCTGATCCTCGTGCAACCTCTAACACGCTCCAATCGAATTTTCAAAGTCTGATAATCATTTAACCCAATTTTTATCTCAATTATAATCATTCCGGGACCCTAAATTTCCACTAAAAGTTTTCCAAAATTTTAGAAATTTATTTAAAAATTCATCTGTTTTCACTGTTCGTCACGTCTCTAGGGGTAAAACCCCACGAATTCACATAAAGCGTGAAATTTTTACCTCTCTGGCCCAGACGCCGTAGATGACGTCGCTAAGGCTTTTGCCCACGACGTCATCTAAAGTGTCCCTTTTTAAGACCCACTGGTTTCCACACCGTGACTGATGCCGTGGGAGAAAAGTCTCCACGCCGTCCTTCGTGGCGTGGCACCCTGAACATGTTTTCGAGATTTTTCGAAACCCCGGCTCGTGTCGCCATGTTTTAAGCTTATCCTAAACTCTTAGGGACGTTCAATACAACACCAAACACACCTCACTTTGCATCGAAACCCCGAAAAATACCCCGATTCGAAAATCACTCAAAAATTCACCGAAAATCTCCAAAAATACCAAATTGCTTCAAATTCTCAAACTCATTCACAAATCATCACTTGATCATCGCTTTGACCCAGAAAACCACCCAAACTTATTTCCAACATTTATCGAAAATCTCATTTGGAACCATCGTAATGAAAACCCACAAAATTGACACCAAACTGTAGACAATCACGAGGGGAGTCGGGATCCTACCTTATTTCACATGGTTAGTCGATCCCCGACGTCGCAACGAGCTCGAAACACCTAAACCCTTGTTCCTTTCACTCGTTCAATCTTTTGGCTCAAAGTGAAATAGTTTAAGGAGAGAGAAAAGTTGATGGAATTTATACTTCCTCATCATCTACTCCAACGCACGGATCTCGAGGGACATCTTATGTCTCTCCATTATTCCATCTAACAACTATGACTCAACTACTTGACTCCATTAGGTGACTCTCACATCAACACTTAGCCGTTTCTCACTCATAACTCGCCTTCTCGGACCCATTCCACCTCACGACTCGCACATTGTGGGTTCCCAGACACAACATCACTCTCGCATTTTAATTAAGTATTTATTATTTTTTGATAATTCACTAATTATCATTTTTTGTGTTTAATTATTCGTATTATACCATAAAATTCTTATTTTTCCTAGGCGAATCTTACACACTAATTCGTAGTGATAAACAAAACAAAATCACGCACTAAGACATACGAAGTTCATATTTGGGTATAAATAATAATACAAACATCATCGAAAAATAAAATATACCTCAGTGTCTACTCCTGAGGCTTGAATAGTATGATAAGTCACGATTGACAGATCACAGTCCTGAAAAACGACACGTGTCACCAATTAAATTTGAGGGTCGTTACAGTTTTCCCAACTTATTAGAATTTTGTCCTCAAAATTTAACTAATAATTACCCAAAATTACGACTTAACGAAATCAAATAAATGAGGAAATACTCGCGCATATAGGGCTCTTTAAGGTCACCCAAGGGGGTGAATTGGGTGCGATGGCCAAATGATACTTTTTAAAACTTTCTTTGCTAATTCACTAAGTTAGCTTGGCGAGTTAAGCTAAATGACAAAGTGTAGTAGTAACGAACAATAGCAACGTGCCGAATGATTCAAGTAAATTGTAAGCTACACTAAGTGAAGGAGGTAGAAGAGATGAAAATGAGACACATGATATATAGTGGTTCGATTCAATCGATCTACATCCACTACCTATCCTCCCCAGTTAGGATTTTCAACTCCCCCACTTATATTACCAATAAGTGTTACACCCTAAGGCAACTAGCTTAGTGAATGCCTAGTCTCAATTAGGTATTTTACACGATGCCTTATTGCAATAAGGCCTTATACAACCAACTAGCCGCAACTAGGATATCCCCACCTAGACCCACCTAGAATTTTTTCCACCTAACCGCAACTAGGATTTATGCCTACCCTCAACTATGTCTTCCCTCGACTTAGATCCCACTATCTTACAATCAATATTTGAATAATACAATAAAATTGTGCTTTACAAGATAAAACGATGCAAAATATAATCCTAATATGAATCGATGCAAGTGAGACTTTGCCAATTGAGATGCCTTGTAAATTTAAGTTTTTATAGGCTAACTCTCAATATTGAAATTAATTAAGAAGAGTATAGATTAAGCTCAACTTGGTTCGAATAAATGGCTAATTGATGCACAAATAAAAGATGCAATTTTAAGCTCAAGTTGTGCAATAAAAACCTCGGATCACAAATAAGTTTAGATTAAAAACAATACCCTTGTAAGTATGTTGTTAAACCAACACAAGCTTGAAACCACAAAATCAAGTATAAATTAAGCACAAGTGGGTTTCAAGTTAATATGGTGCACTATGAAAAATTACTATTAAGTTTGAACAAATGCACTCAATATTTCGAGTTTATAGAAAATCAAGTTTAAATGCAAAAGCTCTTTTAGTTGTGTTTTACATACACTTCAATGAAACCAACAACAATACATATAGATTAAGCTCAATGTGGTTTCTCCAATTTCATGCACTTTAAAAATCAAGTTTAAGCCCAACAAGTACAAATTAGTCTTAGGATTTATGACATTAAGATTAAACTCAAAATCCAAAGACAACTATGTTAAAAAACATCACAAATGATTTCCAAACAATACTCTAAGCAAAAAGTAGAGATTAAGCCCAAAAAGAGTAGGAAATCAAGAAATCTTACAATCCCAAATGTGAGATCTGAAAATCAGTTTTGAGCAAGAGTTGTAAGCCTTAGAACACTTCATTTGACCTCACTTGATGTGCATAAGTTCAGCCCCAACAATCTCCAAGTGAGTGTATGTGTTGGATCTTCACTTTTCTTGCTAAATCATGATTTTAAGCACTTTGTGTGCGTGCTTTGAGCAAGAGAGGTCTTCTTTGTGTTTGAGAGTGTTCAATATACTTATAGACTAGTTTATGACGGTTCTAGAGATCCAAGGGCTGAGATTCCACCAAAAATTCAAATTAAAGTGAATTTTTCAGCTTTATAAAAAAGCTGTCAGGAATGCGATTAGCGCGCTAATATTCAGACCTAGCGCGCTGACTCTGCACTTAGCGCTAATATATTTATTAGCGTGTTAACTGTAGGGACCTCAAAATAATTATTTTTGTCCCTTTGGTTATTGACCATTTAACGCGTTCGGGACCCAACGAAACCTCATATAACATATTATACATGTTTGTTATGGGTCATAGAGTCTAATTGGGTGGTCCGAATAATTTCACAAATCCCGAAAATGGAAAATCCCGATTTCATGACATACATAGGGGCTTTTCTGCAAATATTTTTAATGTTAATTCAAAAGCCGTCTAAACATATACCGGTGCATTCAAAATCGATTCTAATAGTTCATACACTTCAAATACATGTTATAAAATACATTTGTATGATTTAAAAACATTTTGAAACTCACGAAATTGAAAATTTCGAAATTCAAGACTTTAAGTAATTGAAACTCCAAAAATAATGAAATGCATGATTCTAATGCATTTAGCTTATGGAATTGAACTCTTATACCTTACAAATGATGTACATAACTCCATACATGCTATACCAGTGCATTTCTTTGTCTTAAACACTTCTTGAGCTTTTCTGGTATCTTTTCTTCCACTACCTTTGAACTTGTGTAGTTTATCTTCATTTGAACTTGTGAGTCTAACAGAGTTTGTTATGCTGAAATTACTTGACAAACTTGTTAGTACCATTTCACATTGTTTGTTGACATCAAAATATTGGGTGAAGTGTAAGTATGACAACACTTAGTTCAACAGCTCTAACTCCCAAGTCAACTCATCGTCTCCGTGGTACTGCCACCTAACGTGTACCGAAGGTATCTCCTTATTCCTCAGTATCTTGACCTTCCTTTCCACAATCTGAATCGGTTGCTCCTCATAAGTGACATCATCACGCAAGTCAATTTGACTCAGATCTACCGTCGGTCGCCGTCCTTCACTTAACTTGTCTAGTCGAAGCATTGAGATATGGAAAACTGGATGAACAACAGCGAGCTAAGGCGACAACTCTAATTCATAAGCAACTTCGCCAACTCTTTTCATTATCCTGAATGGACCAATAAACCTAGATGCAAGTTTTCCCTTAATTCTGAACCTCTTGTGACCTTTTAGAGGTGAAACCTTCAAATACACATAGGCTCCCTCATCGTACTATAACTTGTCATGATACTTATCATAATACTTTGTCTCTCTTGAGCACCCTTCAGTCTCTGACGAATCTGTCATACTTTCTAAGTATGATCAACAACAATCTTAGGCCCAATTCTCACTGCAGCCTCAGGCTTCGCCCAACACGATGGTGATCTACAAGGTTTGCCATACAATGCCTCAAATGGTACCATGCCAATACTAGCCTGGAAACTGTTGTACGCAAACTCACACAAATGAAGGTACTCTTCCCAAGATCCTCCATACTCCAGTATACGCATCTTGAGCATATCCTCTAACACCTAAATCAGTCTCTCAGACTGTTCGTTTATCTGTGGATGGTACATTGTACTCAAATCATGTCTGGTGCCAAACTGAGCCTGTATGCTCTACCATAGCAATGAAGTGAACTGCGATCCTCTGTCTGACGAAATAGATAATGGAACTCCGTGTAATCTGACTATCTCACGCTCGTAGAGAATACTCATCTATCAACCCTATGTGTAGTGGATACCAGAATGAAATCTGTAAATTTCGTTAATCTGTCCACAATTACCCAAATACTATCATGTCCACAAGAAGATTGAGGTAAACCACTGACAAAATCCATAGCAATGTGCTCCCACTTCCACTATAGAATGGAAATAGGCTGTAGCAATCCTCCAGGTCACTTATACTCAACCTTCACACACTCGTATAAACTTCGAAACATCTGCTTTCATCCCCGCCACTAGAAGAGACGTCGCATATCAACATACTCCTTGGTTCAACCTGGATGAACAGAAAAACGTGAACGGTGAGCCTCCTAAAGTATCTCAGTGCGCAAATAAGCCACTTATGGAATCCACAGTCACCCTCGATACCTCAGACATGCGTATGTCGACTGACTCCAGTCTGGATAATCTGAACTATCCACCATCTCGTTGAACTGCTGATTCAACTCATCAGTCTGTTGTCCCTCGTGAACTACCTGAAATGAAATGGTCTGCATCCTCATCTGACTACAAATCTGTGTCCTGGTAGTAGATGGCACGTCAATTGAACTCATCATCTCAGTTTCCTCAAGTGAAGAATACTCGTGAGTCATGTGACACACAACTATCTCAGCATCAGATCCTCTCCTAATCAAAGAATCAGGAACTATGTTGGCCTTCCCAGGATGATACTCAAACGAAAAATCATAATCCTTTAGGAATTCTAACCAACGTCTCTGTCTCAGATTCAGCTCATTCTGAGAGAATAAGTACTTTAAGCTCTTGTGATTAGTGAAAAGATCAAACCTCATACCATATAGGTAATGTCTCCAAATCTTCAACGTAAACACTGTAACAACCAACTCTAAATCATGCGTCAGATAATTCAACGTAAACACTGTAACAAACCTTGCCCTCCTGCATCAGAACACAACCAAACCTAACCTTTGACGCATCAGTATAAACCACCAAGTCCTTCCCTGTCTAAAAAATTCAAGAACTGGTGCAATCGTCAGCTTCTCCTTTAGAGTAGAGAATGCTTACTCGCAACTCTCGTCTTACTTAAACTTCACATTCTTTTGAGTCAGTCTAATCATCAGTGTAGCAATCTTGGAAAAATTTTGCACAAAACGACGATAATACCCAGCTAATCCCAGAAAACTGAAGATCTCTGTCATTGTAGTCGGAGTAGGCCATTCAATAACTACTCTAATATTTGTGGAATCAATAGAAACACCGCTGACTCCAACAACATGACTTAAAAATCTGACCTCTGGAAGCCAAAACTTACACTTACTGAACTTGGCATACAATTGGTGGTCCCACAAAGTCTGTAGAACTATCTGAAGATGTCCCTCGTGCTCCCCACGAGTCCTGGAGTACATAAGGATATCATCAATGAACACAATCACAAATCTATCCAGATAAGTCCTCAGTACTCTGTACATGAGATCCATAAACATAGCTGTCGCATTATTCAAATCAAAAGGCATGAATGTAAACTGGTAATGGCCGTATCTCATACTAAATGCAGTTTTCTCCTTGTCTTCAGCCCTAATCCTGAGCTGGTGGTAACCTGACCTCTAGTCTATCTTTGAAAACCACTGCACCCCCGTCAACTGATCAAACAAATCATCTATACGAGGAAGCAGATACTTATTCTTCACCGTTACCCCAGTTTAGTTGTTTGTAGTCAACGCACAACTTTAGGCTGCCATATTTCTTCTTTACAAACAACATTGGTGCACCCTATAGTGACATGCTAGGATTAATATGTAACAACCCTCGAATTTTAACCCGACTTGTATGATACTTGTCAGGACCGTGACCTGGCTACGCGATACTGGACAATATTTCGAACCTCGGGAGTCGACATCGAGGTAATTTTATGATTCTTTGATGTGTAATAGTATTTTAGTCTTAATGCGTGTCATGGGCCGTTTAGGCGATTTTTATTGTGAGTGAGGTTCCGCCTAGGTAAACGGGGGAGAAAAATACAATGAAAACATAAATAAAAAAAAATATATATTATTGGGTAATTTAAATAATTATTTGTGCGAGACAAGGCGAAATTATGCGCCTGACGGAGAAATACAAACCGAGGAGGCCAGACAAATCGGGGAACGTCGTTTGAACTTGGGAGTTGCATGGTTTCACAACATACGGGCTATGAGAGTGAAACTGTTAAAATGACATAACTTAATGAGGAGAGTCGAGAGATTGGCATCGAGATGTGTAGGTATTTTGAGATGCAATAAAAGAGAGGAATAAATGAATAAATAAAGAAAATACCAAAAAGGGCAACTGTTGTAAATTGTATAAGAATAAGTTGGAGGGCAAAAAGGTCATTTGACCAATTTAAGACATATAAAAACAAACAAAAAAACCCTAATCCTACCCCACCCCCTCACTGCCGCTCTCTCATCTCTCTCATTTCGTCCTCTCCTCTCTCTCGGCCTCCCATCTCTCTTCTCTGCTCACTCGATCTCCCATCTCTCCTCTCCACTCTCGATCTCTCCCTCCTCTCCCTCACTTTCGGCCTCTCCATCTCCATCTCTCTCTCACGATTTCACTCACCTCACGGTCTCTCACCCTCACGTTCTCACCATCACCGCCACCCTCCTCTTCTCGCCGACGAGCTGAATGGTCCCCGGGAAGCCACACTAGCCGAAGGTAACTCTCTCTCTCTCTCTCTCTTTCTCTCGGCCTCACACACCTCTCACCTCACGGTCGCTCTCTCTCTCTCGGCCTATACTCTCTTTTCTCACTATTTTTTTTGGGTGCGTGAATCGGCTGTGGTGTGGACAGTTTGGCTGGGGTATGGGGTGTGTGCATGTGTGCATGCATGTGTGTGTGCATGTGCATACATGCATGTGTGTGCATGTGGGTGTGCATGTGTATGCATGTACACCCCACGAATGGGGTGTGGTGTTGGTGTGGTGTGTGATCATGTGTGTACACCCACTGGTGGGGTGCATGATGGGGTGTGGCGTTGGACTGTGTGTGTGTGTGTGTGTGTGTGTGTGCATGTGCATGTGCATGCATGCATGCATGTGTGTGCATGAGGGTATGCATGTGTATACATGTACACCCCACGGTTTGGGGTGTGACACTTTGCACCCCTTTTCTTTGGGGTGCGAGATGAAATTTGTACACCCCACTATTGGGCGTGGGGTGTACCATGTGTGAGTGGGTGAATGAATATGGATACATGCATGAATATGTATGTGCACCCCACAGTTTAGGGTGCGTGACAAGACGTATATGACAACGGGGTGCACACAACAGTGGGGTGTTGTGTGCACAAATCAGCAGGGTGTACACAACAGTGGGGTGTTGTGTACACCTCACAGTGGGGTTTACTTAGTGGTGTGGTGGTCATATAATGTGGGTGTGTAAATAAAATAAAATAAAAAAAATAAAGGAGAAATATGGACACTTTATAAACAAAATAAAATGATGTAAATGGGCTTGTGTTAAGGTCCAACAAAGGCCCAACATAACCAATATAAAATGGGGCCATAACAAGTAAATAATTTTGTGGAAATGGGCATACATATTTGAGTCCAACCAGAGTCTAACAAATGATAAAAACCCATACAAATCAACTTAAGATTAAATCCTAACCCTTACACTAATATTCAAGATTTAAACCTTTATCAGGTAGCGGGAAACTCAGGGATACGCGTTAGGAGTCGTGGGAGTGTTGTACGCGGATTACGATAGTTCAGGTAAGTACACTTGCCTTAAAAAGCATTTGTACGTTAGTAAGCCAGCTAAGAAAATATCATGTGATTCATTTTCATTTCTTTGTGTTTGTTATTATCAAATTATTGGCTTTCCATTCTATATTCCTTGTATGTGTGTTCTTGGCATAAGTGTGTGTCTCGAAGGTACATGCGGCTGCACTAGAAGGGATAAAAAGCGGGCACTCGAGCGCACGAGTGTTTGACCACCCCTAGTGATTGTGTGATACCATGTACCTGGATTGTTGTGGATTGTTGTGGTATTGTTGTGGAATATAGACCACTTATGACCTCTTTTGACTCGTAAGGCACACATGTTTTGATTGCGTTTGTTTTCCAGTCTGTCTATCATGCAACTTGTTTATTTAAATTCCTGTCTTTCCATTCCCGCATGATATTTAGACTGTCTTGTTTGTTATTTCATGAATTACTGTTATATTCTTCTGGCTTTACTTTCGATTTTCTCTCAGTTGCTCACCATCTAGTTTGTGACGGTGGGTGCAGATAGGGTGGAGAGCAATAGGGGCAAAGGACCTTGCCTATGAGACTTTTTGTGAGCAGCTGGATTTGAGGTACCGAGATGTAGGCTCATGATTATTTCTTTTTGTATGATGTTTTGTATATATATGATTTTTGTTTGGAGCTGGGAATAAGTTTTGAGGTGGATACCATAAATTTGGCTATGTTGACTTGGATAGGAACTTATTGGGGTATTCCACACTTATATAGATTCCTAATTTCCCTTTGATTGAGTTATTTCCCAATATTTGATTAGAATATGATTTTGCTTCCGCTGTGTTATAATTGCAATAACTCTTTCATAAATCTTGAAATCTTGATAAATTTGAGGCTGACTAGGCTCGTCAGGTTCACTGAGAAACTGACTCGGGACCTGCACGGGTCTAGGCCGGGCGTACCCAAATGCATTGGGAATTTGGGGCCGTCACATAATAAATCCTAACTCTATCAACTCATCCAATTAGGTCTTGAGCTCCTTCATCTCTCGAGGTGCCATCCTATACGGCGGTATAGAAATGGGTTTAGTCCAAAATACTAAGTCTATAATGAAATCTATCTTTCTCGGCGATGGTAGTCCTGATAGATCCTCAGGAAATACATCTGTGAACACACTACTGGTACATCAACTATACCGACCTCTAATCTCTCAGTAGTACTCATAACACTCGCAAATGTCTCAATCTTACTACTATTAGCCTTTTTGCCCCTGATGATTGGTAACAAAGCCGCTGCACCCTGAAATCTAATCTCCGTACCATATGCTAATGGAATCGTGATAATCTTCCCATAACAATCAATATGGGCATTATAAGCTCCTAACTAGTTCATGCTAAGTAATGCATCAAACTCTAGGAACTCTAGTAATCTCAAATCAATAGGCAAATCGTGACCCTCTATAACTACCAAACAATCAACACACAACAAGTTCGGGTATATCTTGTCTCCAGTTACTGTGCTAAGGATCAAGGGTTTACTAAGCCTAATGGGTATTAACTTTAGTGCATCTACCATGCGTCCAAAAATAAATGAAACTGTAGAACCTGAATAAAAAATGGTATGCACCAAAGTACTGCAAATCAAAGACATAACCTCAGTGAGGTTACGAGACGCTCCCTGGTTTGGCTCAACAACAACCTAAAATCTCTCCAGCTACTACTGGTGATGCTGTAGTTGAGCTCTATCAGTAAAGGGCACTGAAGCTGTAGATGATCGATCTGACCGCACTTGTAGCAAGTAAGTGTCTCCCGTGATCCAGATGATACTTCCCCCTGTGTCTGATCCTGCCCACGTCCCTGTGGAGGCATCTGAGTCTAACCAGACCTCTAAGTCTGTGCCTGTCCTGAGCTTTGTGTCTGTGTCTGTCCACTTCCTCTACCATTATCCATTCTTTCAGTATACTGCATTTTCTGATGTGCAGGTTGAGTAGCCTGTGGTGGTCAACCAGTGAAACTCTGTGCTGGTACAAGTGCAACAACTGTAATTTGTGCTGGTCGTGGTGGTGAAACAACTGAACCACTACTCTGGGCTCTACTGTCCTGAAACCCTGTCTATTATTCCTCCTTTTCTTGCCCTATCGACTCTCAAACCATGTCTCCTGCCTAATAGGTCTAACCTTATTTAGATATGTAAGTAACCCTCCTTAGCCAAGCTTCGCTCATATGCTCACTGTAGTGTCTCTAGCTCAGTGGAAACTACGACACTTCCAATCTTAAGTAATAACCCCTTTGTGAAGTAATAGACTCTGTCGACCTCTCTATTTGTTGAACCCCCAACATAGGGTAGCAATTGTAGGTACCGTCCCATATAATCTATGACAGACTCGTCCGTGAGCTATCAATTAGTGGCGAACTCCTTTCTTTTCATCCTCAGAACCGTAGGGGGAAAGTACTTCAGGTTGAACTGCATCTTAAACTCTATCCAGTCCTTAGACACCCTTCTGGTAGATACTGTAGTAGTCCACCAATCATCAGTCTTTCCAAACAACATCAAAGATGAAATAGAGGCTCGCATGTACTTCTCAGTCGCGATGATGCTGTGAATCTTCTCGTGGCTCTTCAGAAACATCTTAGCAGCCACCAGATCTGTAGCCCCAAAGAACTCCTTCGGGTTATGCCTTTCGAACTCCCTAAATTGCCTAGCCTTATCTGTAGCCCTAATGTATCTCTCTGTTGCTAGAGCATGCATTATATCAGTTTGAGCAAGAGGTGCAACAGGTACTGCCTCAGCCTGTATCGGTGGAAACACAATAGTATCCAATATCGCTAAAATTGTTGTAGGAGCAGTAAATGTAGCAATAATCATTGTGTCTATTTACTGGGTATCAGGCACCCCGATGTAGATGGTGGTGATGGTGTAGCAGCAAATAATTTCCTCAATATCCTCAGGATCTCCTCTAACCTCTGATCCTGGGTAACAACTTTCTGTGTCAAGGCCTGAAAATCCTCAACACTAATAATAGGAGGACCAACAACCCCACTGTCATCATTGGGATCTATCTGATCCATTATCGCAATCTGAAACAGAAAGCGAATAGCTGAATTAGTTAATAGCTATCGATATAGTATAATACATCACAACAGATATAACATATAAGATCAAGTTTTACTTTTCCCAAACTCACCTTACTTCCCAACTAAACCTCAATTCAGGATCATAGGGTTCCACTCTAGGTTCCATCTATTTCCTATTTCCGTTGATTTGTATTTAATGCTAGTTGTAAGGTTAATTAAGAGTCAGGTACTAAAAACTTGGTCTCTGATACTAACTATGACAACCTCAATTCCCCATAAAACTGGGTCCCGCCCAGCCTAGACTTTCTTGGACCCCCAAGCCTTTACTCGCGAAGTCTACACATCTTAATCACCCTCAAATCCTCATATTCATCATTATCTTATCATTTAAATGTGTGAGTTAGAGGATTATAAAGTTATTAGGAAATTCGTAGCGAAAATTACCATAATCAACTAATAACTCTATAAATGGAAAAATTAGGAAAATATATAACGTATCACATGGAAGCCCTGAGAAATGGATAAAACATGTATATCTGGTAATCAAAGCTAAACAATACGATCGTACATGATATCCCTAGTCTCTTAATCCCAATACACATCCCAGTGTTTTACAAAAAAATATAACAGTAAAATAATCACAATAAAAAGAAGCAAGACCTACAATGAGTAAAGGAAAGAAATGCTCCGAGAGTTCTCAAAGGATATCACCTAGCATCAACTCCTTTTCCTTGCTCGTCTCTGCTCTATCTGCATCACCGTCATAAACTAGATAGTGAGTGCGTGAAAAAAATGAAAGTAACACCAGAAGAAACTAAACAGTAATTAAAAACAACTAATAAAACAGTCTAAATATCATGCAATATTGAAAGGCATGAAATATAACAAATTGCATGATTAACAGATTAGCAAGCATAACAACATAATTTGAGTGTCAAAAGAGTCAAAGGAGACCTATTAGTTGTCCATTTCCACATCATTCCACAATCGTATCACATCCACAGCCACATCAAGTTCTATAACCAATACCACATCCACAATATATCCATAACAATCCAGTACTCAGGGTGTAACCCACTATTAGGGGGTGGACAACACTTTTGCAAAAAAAGTTTACATTGGCCTAGATAATATGGACCTAGGAGTACCTTCACGACACACTTATGCCAAGACACTCAACCATGGAAATATAGAATGAAATTCCAACAAATAGCTCAATTCAAATAGAAATAAAAATAATGGAAAATGAATTAATGTGCATTTTCTTACTGGTTTACAATCGTACGAAAAACGTTCCTCATAGTAATCACTCAAATCCGATCCTCGCGCAAACTCTAACACATTTCAATATAATTCTCAAAGTCTGATAATCATTTAACCTAATTTTTATATAAATTATATTCATTCTGGGACCCTAAATTACCTCCAAAATTTTTCTAAGATTTTAGAAATTTATTTAAAAATTTATCTGTTTTCATTGATCATCACGCCGTGAGTGACGCCGCTTGGGGCACAACCACACGGAGTCACATAAAGCGTGAAATCTTTACCTTTTTCGTACAGACGCCGCAGGTGACGCCGCCAGGGCTTTTGCCCACAACATCATTTAAAGCATTCCTTTTCTAGACATACTGGTTTCCACGCCGTGATTGATGCCGTGGGAGAAAAGTCTCCACGGTGCCCCTCACGGCTTGGCACCCTGAACACGTTTTTGGTGTTTTGCAGAACCCCAGATCGCATTATCACATTCCAAGCATATCCCAAACTTTTAGGGACATCCAATACAACACCGAACACACCTCACTTTGTGTATAAATCGTAAAAAATACCCCGATTCAAAAATCACTAAAAAATTCACCAAAAATTCCCCAAAATACCAAATTGCATCAAATACTCAAACTCATTCACAAATTATCACTTGATTATCTCTTTGATCCCTAGAACGCCACCCAAACTTATTTTCAACATTTCCCTAAAATCTCATCCGAAACCATCGTAACGAAAACCCACAAAATTGACACTAAACCGTAGACAATCACGAGGAAAGTCGGGATCTTACCTTATTTCACGTGATTGGTCGATCCCCGACGTCGCAACAAGCTCGAGACACTGAAACCCTCGTTCGATCATTTGGCTCAAAATGAAATGGTCTGAGGAAAGAGAAGATTTGATGGAATTTATACTTCCTCATCATCTACTTTAGCGCACGGATTTAGAGGCACATTTTGTGTCTCTCCATTACTCCATCTAAATACTATGAATCAGCTACTTGACTCCATTAGGTGACTCTCACATCAACACTTAGCCATTTCTTGCTCATAATTCGCGTTCTTGGACCCATTCCACCTCACAACTCGCAAGTCGTGGGTTCTTAGGCACAACATCGCTCTCGCATTTTAATTAAGTATTTATTATTTTTTGATAATTCACTAATTATCATTTTTTGTGTTTAATTATTCGTATTATACCTTAAAATTCCTATTTTTCATAGGCGAATCTCGCACGACTGACAGGTCACGGTTATGAAAAACGACACATGTCACCAATTTAATTTGAGGTTCGTTGCAATTGGGAGTGGCACCTTGAGTCTCTTAAGCGACATGGTCAGAAGGTAAAATACCAATATGAAATGCCATCCGACTATATGGATTGATACCTTAGATTCAACTACCCATTTTTAGGGAGCCACGAACACTTAACGGGGGTCCAAGAGGAGGATGGGAACTCTTTGGTGAGAATTTTCAATTAAGTTTGTTTTCCTTATCTGTACATGCATTTCTTCGTTAAGTTATTTTATTTGATAAATTTAGAAACAGCTCAAGCGTTGTGCCCTCGATGCAGAATTACATTTCAGGTGCATGCCGAGGGACAACGTTACAGTGGATGATGTGTTTGAAATGGCAGATCAAGTAATTGAATTCCTTTCGAGTTGTGAAGACACATATCAAACCACCGTGACTAACAGTCAAAGTGAGGGAGCAACTACATCCACTGGGTATGTTCGTAAATACCGCCGTGGTGGAAAACAAACACTTGTGGAGCCCGATACCTGAACCCTCCTTCAAGCTTTATGTGATTGATACATTTGAATATTTAAATAATTGAAACAGTTGTTGTCTTGTTTGGCTTGTTAAACTTACAATAATGTGTCGATGTATTGTATTTGAACCTTGTTGCTTGCCCTATATGATTTGTGCTATTTCAAATGTGTTTTGCAACATACTTTTTCTGTATGGCAGATGAAGTAGACCATCAATATGAGAGGTTTGTCGGTTGAAAAAGTTCGCTAGTAATGCACAATTACGCTACATTGTGCCGTAATAAATGGGTACACAAAGTAAATATGTGAGGTATATAAAGTAACAACATTAACTATGGGGTTTATTACGTAATAAGGTGGGGTATGTAGGGAGCAACGGTCAAGCACAATAGAAACCTTGCAGAAGTTACAACTCGTTTAATCCGACAGCTACTCGAACATAAAGTGTATTAGGGACAGATTAAGTCGGGTATAGGAAGAAAAAGGTGGGGTATCACAAGTATGTTCTTAATACTGGGGGTACATATAGTATAATGGTGGGGGTATATAGAGTGTTATGGTTGAAAATAACTGTTACTAACCAGCCGTTTATTCTCTGTCGTGTCGTAGCATATGGGTACGTAAAGTAAATGTGGGGTATACAAAGTACTAAAATAAATAGTAGGGTACATGACGTAAGTGGGGTACATATGCTATGTCGATAATTCCGAACTGATTATTGTAGCTTAGGGGGTGTATTCAATTGATGGATTTTGAAGGATTTTAAAAGAGTTTGGAGGATTTTGAAATCGATGTGTATTTAATTTGGATTTTAAAGGATTTTAATGGACTTTTGAAAAGTCAAGGGGTATTCAATTAGGATTTTGATGAATTTCTAAAAAGTCTTGGTGTATTCAATTTTTAAACACATTAGAATTTTGATGGATTTTAATGGATTGTAATGTATTTCCTTTGAAAAAATATACATGACCAAATCCCACCCCTATCCATAAGATTCAGATGAATTTTGGATCAATTCCTTCCAAATCCATCAAATTCCATGAAATCCATAGAAATCCATAAATTAAACAAATCCATGGATTTGTCAAATTGAATACACCCCCTTAGTTATAGTTAAAAAATATGACTGTTGGAATAAAATTATAGAGACGTTCTTTCGACAAGTTCATAATTTGAAATGCTCAATCTTGTGCGGTACATGCAGTGAAAAAGTGGGGTAAATATATGGGATATACAGAGTACTAAAATAAATAGAGGGGTACATGACGTAAATAAGTGGGGGTACATATGCTATGTCGATGATTCTAAACTGACTACTGTAGCTTAGTTATGGTTCAAAAATATGAATGCAGGAATAGAATTGCAGTGACGTTCCTTCGACAATTTCATAATTTGAAATGCTAAATCTTATGGGGTACATGCAGTGAAAAAGTGGGGGGTGTATATGTACTCTCGGTATTGAACAACTACAATTTTAATACAATTTACGGTTCAAGAATATGACTACATGACGTAGATCTCGGTGAAGTTTCTTCGATAAGTTCATAATTTGAAATGCTCAATCTAGTGGTATGTTTAATACTTTGCTGGGGTATATGAGAATAACGGTTCAACGGATCCATAATAAATGTTAAAGTTACGACCTAATTAAAACAATACTCGTATGTCTGTTACGGTAATATGTGTTCGATAGTTAATTAAAAAAGTACTTAGTAAGTCAAGTAGGGTATATGAGAAAAGAAGGTGGGTTACGGTAGTATGATGGTCAATTTGTGTCGTTTGTTTATCAACTTGTTTGGCTCTTCTGGATCGAAAGTTTATGATACGAATTTATTGTATCCATTACACCGGGGTATATTGAGAAGGCCTCTGGGGTGCATGAAACATTACGGTGAATTAGCTTCGTAATAGAGGTGTTGCTATAAGCCATATTAGACCATAACATGCATGTTGCTCTTGGTTTAATTGGGCCGACAATGTGTACAATTGACTGTTTTGATTATATCAATACTTCTAATGAATTACAGATTAATTACCCGATGTGTGTAGGCAAATAAGTGGATCAATGCAAAACAGAAATGCTAAATTTAAGCCAAGAAAAGTGGATAGACATGAAAAATGAAATATTCCCACAAATACTTGAAATAACATTGAGACATCAAAGACAATCAATTTACATTCCACAAAATAATGTCATTTATCAAACTAAAATTATTTCAAACTAGACATTTCCATATTAGATAAGTTAAAGAAAGTAATCAATATCCATCAAAGAACATAAAAAATGTTACAACGTATCCATGTTTGTTATACCCATATACACCCACACATTTATGGGAAGCCAACGTTGCAACATACACACTAAAAAAATGGATGAATGTTGCATCCTAATCAAGAGTAACAACGGTGGTTCTTCCATATTTGATTGTGGTCATGGAAGAATGTTGAGTCCGACCGCCCATTCTTTGCTATCTTTGTCAACGAACATATCCCATTGTCATGAAGTTGGTGGTAGAGGAACGTCGTCTCTCATTAGATACTGCAAATGATAGCAAAATATGTAAGTGTTAACGGGTAAACATCATAAAGAATGAAATACAAATTTGCATTATGGGAAGTAACTCACTTTAACTAAATGATTTCCATTAACGAGCAACAACCAAATTATTCTTCTCTGAGAGACAGGTGGGACTGCATGTCTGCTAGGGAGCCATAGAGCAAACCCTTCCTTGGCCAACACCACAAAAATCAACTTGTAACGGTTTGGCAAATTATCCCCATCTCTAGTAATGATAGCCAATATTCCTCTTCAACGGGGCTGTCATAGAAATTAATTGCATCTCTAATTTTACCATACTCGACGTCCTAAAACACATTCATGTACATGGTTTCATTCCTGATCAACTCTAAAAGCATTTCCAAATGCACCTGTCTCCATCCTTCGTCAGATCTGTAGCCTACAACATCGGGTATCGCTCGAAACCCACAATTTCCATCGGGCCGCATATCAAGAGTGTTAATACGGTAAGTACACCACAATGGTGGTATCTCAGCAACGTAGCCCTCACCTACCTGAGTTTGGGTTCTAGGTTGTTTCGATGCGATGGTTTTGATTGCTTTTCCTTTTCCACGACCCCTTCCACGTGCAGGTTTTGAAGATGAAGGTCCCTGACTTGGCTGACTTGACTTACTTGATTGGCTCGTTGTAGAAGCTTGTGCCACAAAATCTTGAGTTGCTTTGGCCTCTATGTACTCAAAACTAGAAGGATTTCTCTTAATGGAATTGTCAACTGCGGGCTTCTTGTTCTCTTACTTCTTCATTTTCAAGTTCTTGCCTTTCTTCTTGGGCCAACCCTTAGTTGCAAGTTCTTCTTTCAGAACAAAAAGGAGAGTCGATTCAGCGCAAGTGATCTCGCTTAGCTTCTGCACAACCTTCGCCCACATGTCAGGACCGCAGCTTTTGTACTTAGCTTCTACACTATCTATTTCAACTCGGTAAAGGTAGTCTAACTAACCATCACTAGCGGGCTCAATGGGCATCATGTTCAGTTTCTTTCAATGCGGTGGATTTCATCAAGCTCGATAAGGCTACCATCAAGCATATGTAGAGAGATCTCATGCGCACATGACAATCCATGAGTGATTCGCTACACACAACCACAAAGTGAATAATCATGGCTAACCCTACCTTCACTAACTAATCTTGCCTCCCTGCTGATTACATTCAATGCATGTTTGGATACAAAACCTATAATGTTGCTGTACATGCGGTACTGAAATTTGCATGCCACTATGTGCATGGATTGATTGAATGATGCCTCCAAGTTATTCTGCTGGTGTGTAAGAACCTTGTGAATAACGCTGAAAACATCCTCAAAGTGTCCTTGTGATGTCCTAAGCTCTTCCTTCAGTACATTATGAGCACTCCAAGCACGATTGGTAGTGACATTCCCAAAGTGTAGCACCTTGTTTGTCCAAGCATACACGAACTTCTCCTTTAAGCACAACCATATGTCCCTAACATAGTCATACAACCCCAGGACTCCAGCATATTTGTCCTTTAGTTCCTTATGATGACCATTGTAACATGCTTTAGTTTGAGATTGCACCAAGTTGATCCACATGCCATACTAACAGTCAAAGTCCTCCTGGAGAGTGAATAATCCCTTGTCTTTGCAATAATGTTCTTGTTCACACGCCATGAACAAAGTAAGTGCACAGCCGTAAGGAACACCTCCTCCATTCCCGCAACTAAACTCAAGTCCCTATCCATTAAAATAACACCCGGGAGTTGCCACACATCTACTAATGGCTTGAACTGCCTGAGCGCCCTTGAATAGTCATGCATAGTCTCCTTACCTAGGAAAGCATGTGCAACTAGGAAGGTCTTGTGTGTAGAAATCTTAAAGAGCGGGGTACTTGTACTTGATTTATCTTGTATGTGCAATCCATGATCAACACATGAGGGAAATAACAAAAGATTCGCCTTGAATCAGGGTAGACAAAAAATAGAGATCTCACACTGTAAATTCCTTTGAAGTAATCATGCTGTTCAATGTAATTGTTCTCGTCCAACTTGTGGAGTAATAATTGCAATCTTGCTTTTGCCATCGGCTTCAATCCTTTTCAACTTAGTCTTTTCATTGTAAATTATCTTCATAGTAGTCACATTGCCCTTGTTCTGGGTCTTGATATGAATTAAAATGTCCTTTGGCCTGGCACTCATATTGCTCAAGTCTCGAACAATACATTTCTCAGGTACTGTGAGCCTCCCAGTTACAGTGCGCCCAACCAAATAATTACTGAAGCAATGGTTATGTACCCCACACACAACTCGAACATGATACAACCCATCGAGCTCATGATTCACATTGATCTTGAATTCATAACCACACTTCTTTGTTCCAGTCACTTTATTGATGTCCTCACTATCTTTATTTTCTATATCTTTTAATACTCGCTTTGCCTTTGCTAGTTTCACTTCAAATCTCCCATACCTCTCACAACATATTGATAATCTCGTTCGTCTACCTTAACCGAAGCCACCAAAATCTGACTTCAATATAACCACAATAAAACCACATTGTTTGGCAGTCTCTTGAGCCCAACTGATAACAACCTCTCTACTCTTGAATTGTCATGCCGGTGTAAAATTGTGACGACCCCAAATTCTAGGGTCGCCCTGTGCAACAGATACTTCTCCAGCCAATGCACCAGAAGTACTTGCCACATCACTCATCTATCCATTTTTTACCTGTCACACTGGGTTTCGTGCCATTTTAATTAAGTTGTTTACAATTTACAGCGAGAACCTTTATATTATCAAAAGAGCATTTTATAAAGTTAATTTATTCGACCTATAATGGAAAACCCGGAAGTACTCAGTATATAGGCAACAACTGCCATCAATGAGTGTTTATATACCAGTATTGAAGATGGTATAATCATAAGTCCCCAATAATAATAAGTAAAACAATTTAATACTAATACACATACCAGTAGGTCCTCGACAGTGGACAAGTATAGATGTGTCGCTCGAAATCTTCTTGTCCCTATGATACGACAGGTCTGCGCTCAAGCCATCACAAGAGGCAGATGACGAGCCCAGTAAGTAAAATCCCAAGGAAAACCACCGTGCATCATAATTTAAGAATGTAAATGGAAATCAATAAATAGTGTTAAATAAACATGCGGAAAGAAGGAAAAAAAATGCAGACAACTGCTCAAAGCTCATCACATGAATAATAACACACGGATATACAAATGGGGTGAACCAGCTAACTAAGATGTGTACCTAAGACTAGATGCCCGGTTGTGACCTACTCCACCAACCCCACGACTGTGTCCTAGGCCACATACCTAGCAAGCGACCATACAACCCACTGGATACATAGACGGGAAACCTCCTCCGCCCCAGTAAGAATGGACTCATAGATGATCAATAATTTACAACTCAATGAATAACAAATAGTATAGTGGTGTTCAGTTGGGTTTTACGTACCTCAAACCACGCTCAAAACCCTGAAAATACCCCTGATCCTATCCCTGACTAGTCCTCGACTCCAATTACCGTCCTAAGACTCCTAGGATTCATTTATGAGGGTTTAGTGTTAATGAAATGGGTTAATAACAGTTTAATCAAATTTCAGGTGAAAATTCTAACAGTTCTGGCAATTAGCGCGCTAATCAGATCAATTAGCGCGCTAATTGATCTTATTCACTATTCATCATCACTTTCTCGAGCTTGATTAGCGCGCTAATTTTATCACCTAGCGCGCTAATTGATCTTATTCCCACACTTCCCACATACCTCAATGACCTCAAATACACCATTAAACACGAATTTATCAAGATCAAACTCCAAAATCAAATAATCATAAAAAATCACGTTTCAAAACCCATTTGATCAACTTACTCAAACTCCTCTCAAATTTGATTCAAATCAATCAAAATCACATACTATTAATCTTATGAGCATAATATCTTTTAAAATACCTTGTTTAATCCCCAAAAATTCGTTTGAACCCAATTCATCCAATGAAACCAAAATTTTCATAAAAACCAAATTTTGATGAATTCATACATTTGATCTTGTTGTTGATTGCCTCAAAATCACACTCCTCTCACTTTAGCTAATGATCTTCTCTCATTCTCCATGGATTTCTCTCTCAATTTCCTCTCTTTGGTTGTCCATGTTGACCGATCAACCCATATATATAGTTGGTTTTTCATCAAGGGTGTGCACACATCTTGAGGAAATCCTGTGGTCACTGATCACCTTGTGTCATCCCAGTTTCTTGACACCTTATCATGACACTAGTTGCCTCAAATCTCTCTATTGTGCATCTCGAGAATAATCCTAAGGATGTTGATTTATTTAGCTCCAACTATAGGATTTGTATTTATCCTTTGATTCAACTCATAATAATTATCTAAGCTCTCAATTAAATTTCATAAATTGTAAATAAGGTCACACTAGTTTCCCAACTACTTGGCACCCTGTGCCCCGTGTCTGGCATGCACCCCGAGGCGGTCCCACGCTTAGTGTACCTAATTGAATTTTTATAACTTAACATAAAGTTATTTTTAAATTTCATTATACTTAACTCCTAAATTTGGATCATATTATATTGTTTAAATCTAATCCAACCCCAACGCCCGGCCTCTCAGCTATAAACCCTTGCGTTGGCGCATTTCCTGAACTAAAACCTCGGCTCTCAACTCGCCCGACAAAATAATGTAAATACACACCTTGATGAATAGTACATCAATGATATAAATATACATCACAGAATTTACAACCCATCAACACAAAGTCAGTCACCTAGGTTAGTCTCTGGTCTAGCCTATCCGCGTATCCACGTGTCGTCCGAGCTGGCGTACTAATCTGAATAATTACAATAACAACGTTAATGAATAACGGGCCGTTACAAAAATGCTCCGTGAAGTGTGGGAATGCCTCAATAATAGATGTATCTACTGTGTCACAAGCAGTACCCTACACAAACCAAACAAAACAAAACTTAGTCGAGAAAGAACGAGAAAACAATAATCAGACGAAAAAAAATTGTGGCAGAGTAACATGGCCGATACCCCAACGTAGGTGTTTGATAAACATAACCGCTAATACAATATGAATTACGGAGTAAATAGTTCGTAAACTTAAGCAAACGTTTCAATATTTATAGACTAATACCATTTTGTAAGTTGCAGAGTAACAGAGCTGAGAAATGTACTATACATCTCGCCTCTGTTATTCCGCACGGCACGGGATTGCTAGCAACGATAGAGGTTATTCCACTAAGCAAAAAATACCTCTTCATCATTGGGGTGGCTTCATTTTGATGATTCCATAGACATTTTGCACCAATAAACAACGATTCAACAAAAAATCTCAAGCCTTAGAATTGCACAAACAACCATGAAGAACATCCGTTAAATGATGCTTAAATACTCAGAAAAAATGACCTACCAAGTTGAAATCAAGTGAAGAACAAACTTACCAAGTCGATTGGGTGTGTATTTGCCCGCCCGGAGACAAGGGAGTGAAGTTTCGGTGGAGCAGGAGTGGGGGTTTCTGAGGAGATGAAACGGTGAAGAGGAGAGTTGATGTGGTATGCTGATCAAAACTCCTATTTATATGAAGGGTATTCTGGGCATTTCCACAGATGGCAGAATTGGAAAAAAAATGTGGTCCGTTTAGCAATTTATGGGGTCTGTTTAGTCGCTCCTTTTTTAAACAATAAAAAATATGAATTGTCATAAATAACCTTTAAACAAGAGAAAGATGTGTGTAATAAAAGGGTCATTAATGAAGTGTAATTGTGTCCACAACTCCAGCAAGATAACTCCCTTAGGGGGTGGGGAGGATATCTCGCACCAAGGGTGT
This sequence comes from Stephania japonica, assembly GCA_039657345.1. Lineage (NCBI taxonomy): Eukaryota > Viridiplantae > Streptophyta > Magnoliopsida > Ranunculales > Menispermaceae > Stephania > Stephania japonica. The sequence continues at coordinate 13,173,698 of CM077562.1, forward strand.
AAGTTGGGAGATAATTTGCTGGAAAGTTGGCAACCAAACAAGATTATTTACCAACTTTTATATTGTTTTAAATTATAAAATAATTAAGTGAAAGCTTTGGAGGTGGAAAAATAATTGATCTAATATACTTCTTTTTATTTAACAAAAAACTACAAAATTAATTTTCTTATCGTGAAATTTTATTTGTATCTTATTAATTTATATTGCAAATCAGTATGGTTATTACTTTATTATTCAATTATGAATATTTACTAATATATTTTTTAATTTGACACAAAATTTATTCTATGTGACTTGAAATTGGGTTCTACACAGACTCAACCCAATCTTTTCCTAGATAAATTCTTTGTAAAGCTAACAAACTGAATTTAAAGTAAACACCAACATATTTGATAAGTTCTACAAAGGCACAACTTGAGTAGATAAATGTAAATTTAAAATTGCTCGTTAAATTATTGGGCTTTTACAATCTTAAAAGGGTCATGACTATATTAGCCTAACTACCTTTACAACTTAAGCTTGACCCGCATTAGGTGGACTGAGCTAATGAGTACAAGTCTAAGTAACATTTGTCCCCCTAACTAAATTTTTTGGTCCCGCCACTACTTATCACCCTCAAACTTGCACACATAGATGCTCTAACCCTCAACCATTTGCAAAAGAGTCCACGTACAAACCATATTGAGCTACCCATATGCACTAATTATTAGATTCGTGTATCATTAATTATTGTGCTTATTATAAAGTGAGCTATTCTCATATGCATATATAGTCGATCCAATTTTCTTTGGGAGGGAGGTTTTTGTTGTTTTTGTCGTTGTTAGTTATTGTACTATTATTACTAATTAAAATAGTAATAGTATAGTAGCAGTATTAATATTGCTGTCAACAGTTTTATCAAATAAAAAAAAAAATTACTGTCAACATTATATAATCAGGTGATCTTTTAGAGAACATTACTCCGGAGTTTGGTCCTAATATTGTTTCCTTGTGATAACTATTTGACCTAATTATACCAATCATTTCCTCTACTCTGTTGTCTTAAAAAGTCAATTAAAATCACATGTCAAACAAAAATAAATTAATTAATGACGCAAAGATTCTTTTTAATCGAATAGGTACGATTAAGTTTGATTAAAATGTCGGTTTCAAAAAAAAAAAGTTTGATTAAAATATCTCATCAAAAAAAAAGTTTGATTAAAATATTGTACCAGATATTGACAACCACATGGCTAGCTAGTTTATAGCAATCTATTATACATTAATTTATTAATTATATAATTAGTTGCTAAATTTCGATAGTTGCATAATGTAGGCCACTAACAAATGGCCTAGTCCATTGCTAATTATTAGTTTTCTTGCCCCTCTTATTAATTTAATTAATATATACGCATATTTAATTAATTAAACTTTTCTAGGTATCATAGCCCGGCGACATTACCATTAGTTATCATATATTTTTTGTTCACTTATTTTATATAGAACTTAAATTGTTTAGGTGATATAATAGTATAACATATTACATGTAACGATAAAGTACAAATTAATTAATTTGACCAAAAAAATGCACAAATTAATTAACTAAGGACTAAAGTTTCAAAAAAAAAAAAAAAAAAAAAAAAAAAAAAAAAAAAACTAAGGACTAAAGGCAACCCCTTAATTTGGAATATTTTCTATAAAGCAAAAAAGTTTTAAAATATTCTAACAACTAATAGGATTGATCCTTCATGCAGCACAACTTTTCTAGGACACAACCAATTTTTAAAATATTCTTTGTTTAAACTTTACATTATTTAAAGGACTTATTAGAATATATTTTGAAAAATAGGTCATTCTTTCTTTAGCTTAAATTAATATATATAAAACAAATTGTGATTAGATAATTCATTTCTGCTATATTCAGTATAGGTTGCTTTACATAAGCTTGTCGGTTGATTAGATGTTTAAGAATCTATTAATGAAACTTAACTTTTGTGTCCGAGCTCTCACGATCTATAGCTTTTAATTATCCACTTGGGGTTCATCTATATATATATATATATATATATATATATATATATATATATATATATATATTGTGTTACATGTTCATATAAAAATATGTGATGTTGCATGTCAATGTCTCAATGATATAGGATATAAACGGACCCCACATCTTGCTATACGGACCTCCTTACTCGAATGCACGAGACATTGAGTTTTTATTGTTAAACTTACACTATTTTCTTGAAATTTCTAGAATAACTTTACTTCTCAACCAACATTTCAAACCTCGTCTCCCTCACTCTCATCCCTATACCCCTCAATTTTCTCCATTTTTTGGTTTGACCATTGTAGAGCACTTTACTAGATTGGAAGTGCCGTAAGTTTTTTTCGTCTTAGGGTTTCGATCACACAGGGTCGAGACCTTTAAAGCGATCTTGATCGGCTTGCTCCTATCAAGACTTCTTTAGAGATCTCGATTAGCTCCTACATACAGAAACCTATGAAAAGTCTTAGTTGCCTCCCTCCAAGATCAAGAGCTCGAAGGGAGCTAGTCGAGACCTCTTCAAAGGTCTCAGTGGGAGTCATTTGAGAGCTCTAATTAAAGCGGTCTCGATGAGAGTCAACCAAGGTCTCGTCCATATGTGTCTGAAATCTATGGGCGAAAAGAATGAACATGAATCTTTCAAAAATCTAAAAGATACATGAAAATGACCAAAAAAATTAGTGAATTTTACTTGAGATTTATAAATATTCTCGATTCCATCGACATTTTTGTACTTAAAATGTGAGATTCAAGCCAACCTAAAAAAAAGAAGTGAGATTCAAGCCTCAAATTAAAGCTTAAACCCAACAACAATAACAACACCACAAAAATTGACTAAAAACAATAAAAAACCCAAAAACCTAAAAATTGACACAAAAGGGGTGGAGAATATACTCATGGCGTCGAATAGATCGATATAGTTTCGCTCGAATTTCGTCAAAGTTTGGTAAGAGGTAAGGGACATTTCGAGAAAGGGAGAGTCAATTGAGTGACTAAGGTTTGGGTGAGCAGGGTGAACGGGGCATGCAGGAGCAAAATCCCTTTTATATAAAGGGAAATAATGCCATTCTACGCAGGAGAGAAAATGGAATGCATAAAAAGTTTGAATTGGGGTTCGTATAGCTGTATCCATGATATATCAATGCTAACTTTATACTATTATTATATTCCTAGCTAGGTCGGCCAGAAATATTAATATTTTTTATTCAAAGTAATCGAGTTTAATTTTTTGTCATTTTACTCTTATTGATTGGTACCTTTTAATTATTATTGTCAGAATATCCAACGCATAGCTCCGATTAATCCCTAAGTCGAGGGACATAGAAGATCAATCAATATTTAATTAAGAAAAGCTTGTTATAATGCTTTTCTATACATCCTCTAGTTAAAAATTGTACAAGGCATTTTGCATAAAATTAACACAGATAAGGAATGTAGAAATTGAAATAAAAAGGGAATGTAGAAATCATTTATTATAAGTATAAATTATATTATTGCCCATTAACTGTTTTACACATATAAAGAGTAAGTGCTTTAATTACATTGTAACTGCCCCAAAATCCAAGGCTGCCACATCATACGCTGCGACCCATAGCCTTGCCTAATCACCCACCTTATTGTGTTCCACGTGCATCACGTCATACATTTACCATATTCAAACCTTAATTTATGACTAGTGTATATCATTTTCAAATTCAAAGTTAGCCAATGGACTCAATTTGTTTGTCAAAATCATAATTTAATCATCAAATATAGCGAAAGATATATCAGACAAGATTATTCAGCTAAATAAGTAAATTCATGTCATATGAGCATCAACCTAATGTCGAAAACCCATCAATATATATATATAAAGTGATCCAAAAACCTCAAAAGGTATTATATACAAGTCAAGGTATCTCATAATGTATCCCATCCGAACTGAAAACAAAAACATAAGAAAACGTACGAGTCTGTGCCCAACTGCCGGGAATCACAGGTAATCCTCAAGCTTCCCCTTGCCTCTAATCGTACTAAGGTTTGAACTCAAGCCATCATAACAGAACAGATGACGAGTCCAGCGTTAGTAATTCCAAAAAAATTCAATGAGTAATTACAGAAGTAAATACATGAATCCATAAAGACTATTAAATAAACATGCAGAATAGTAAGCAAACAACTGTAAATAGTTCATCGCATGAATATAAAATAGTAAGAAATCAAAAGTACGTGCAGGATCCAGGTCGGACTAGAACCATACTTTGGATTATCCTTTAACACCGCTAGTGAGTCAACTCAAACATGACTGAAATTCCTGAACCCACTCGGTGGCCTGAGTAGACCACGCCATACCGACATATGTATAGTAACAACAGCCAGGTCGACTATTCACCAACGTACCTCTGATACATATGTTATGGTCTAGTGTGTCACAAGCACACAACAAAATAAACCCCGGTGGGAGTAAACTCAACCAACCGTAATAATAACAATCCGAAAATGAGAATACTGAATAAATGGAAATAAATCATTAAAGAAACAAGTAAATAATCAAGAGAATTTCAATTGAGTGACTACACACTTCAAATCGCGCTCGAACTAGTTCAAAACAGTCCCTCACGCTTCCAAATGCGTGTCCAATAACTATCAATAAATCCTAAATCACTCATTTTTCTAATAATCAATTAATTTCCAAAACAAAAAAAATCCTCAATTTCCCATTAATATGCAATTCTATCATTTTTATATCACATTATACTCAATAATGATCCTCGAGTTTGGCCCCTAATCGGCTAATCCAATTAAACAAAGTTGTAAATTAAATTTAAATTTTATTTTTATTTTTCTTTTTCTATTTGGACGCCAAGGGTGGCACCGTTGCGTACAAGCCTCCCACGACGTCACTTAAAATGTGACAGGGGGTGGCCTGCTGTCCTAGACGTAGCGAGCAGCGCCACCATGAAGAAGAAGGCCACGACGTCACTTAAAACGTGTAGCCCCACTGCGTCCCTCACAACATCCTTGCCAGAAACACCCTAATGGGATTTTCTCGGCACCCCGGCTCGTTGCTGCGGTCTGAACTCATTCCAACCTCCTATGGCTCTCGAAACCAACCATAGGGAACCATAAAATCTCAATGAAACTCATCCGAAATGGAAACCCCAACAAATCTCATCGAAACTTCTGTAAAAGCCATAAACTTCAACAAAACCACAAAACCATCATCAACACAACCAAGAGTTGCTCAAAACACATTAAAAACCATAGCAACTCTCACAAATCCAGTGAGCTCAAAACACTCATCGAAAACTTGCGTCAAAACATGCAAAAGTGTTGCCAAAAGTTGGAGAACGACGAGAAGAGTATGGATCTAGCCTTGTTTCGTCGATTCCTCGCCAATTGCTCCTCCAAATCACATCTCAAAACTTACAAAATCCTCACAACCAACTCAATTTTTGAATTTGTTGTTTGGAGGAGAGAGAAAAGGTGATGGAATGAGAAAAGTTGATCTTATGTGTATTGTTTATCCTTTGGCCTCATCAATGGCCAATGTGTGGCTCAATGTGTGAATTGGTCCTCTTGGTCTTATCCTTATATAGTTCAATTGTTTGTTTCTCGAACGTTCCGGTACCCGACCCTGCACTACAATGCATACTATTCACGTACGATCACGTCACTAAACCACTAAACGGTGATTTATATTAATTATTAATACATTTTATTTATTTCTCATGTGTGTATTATCCCCCAGCCTAGTGTATCTGTGATTCGCCTGACCGGTACCCGCGTCTACACGTTACTCGAGGCAAATACTCGTCACACTATCTCGCTCGATAATAACAGTATAAGTACACACATTACAATTCAAACTAACATAATTGAATATACACAAAAATTGGGTAAAAGAACACACAAACGGACTATTTCCTAGTCAAGTGTGCCCCAAGCCTAATTGCGGTGTCCACACGGTGTTGAGTTGACGTCCACGCCTAAAAATACATAATAGTAACGACATAATTAAAATTGGGAAAATACATACATGCTTAACTATATTTTTTGAGTAAGAAAATGGGGACCAAAGCCCAAAGTAGAAGCTTATACTAGGCACATTCTCGGGAGACAAACCACCCCTAATATCATCAATCAAAATTGTGCGAACTTCATTAGGTGACTGCGTCATTCTTTGCCCCAAAGGTGATTCCTTTGCAATATTTGCTAAAGCATTCGCAACTCTGTTCCCTTCGTGGTATACGTGATTAAAAACCATAGTCAGGTATCGACTAAGCAATTCTCGCACGTCTCGAATCAACTTAAACAACTTTAGACCTTGCAGAGACATTTCTGTAATCAAGTCAACGACACATTTGCTATCGAGTTCAATCTCCACTTTCCTATACCCACTTTCCCAAAATAGCAAAATCCCTTGAAAATTCCCCATAGCTCTGTTGCAATCGTCGAGCCGGACCCAACATTGTAACTGAAATCCTTAACCCAATTTCCCTCTACATCTCGGAGTAGGCCCCCCAATGATGCCTAGTTGAGAGAACAAAAGACCCATCAGTATTCAGTTTGACATACCCTTGCTTAAGACCCAACCTATTAGTCGTTCCTATATAGGTGGTAGGAATTTGTTTAGAGAGGAGAGGGTTACGACGAAGTCCCTTGTCAACTTCAAGATAATTGGAACATGATTGGGGGTGAAGGGGAGGCGGTTAGAGAAGTGTTCCTCAATCAGGATTTTATTGCGTCTATTCCATAAGTACCACAGTCCCACATAACAAAGGTCATTCTAGCTCCTTAATGATAGATGAGCGGTCGTTGAAACTCGAGATGAGCTTGGAACGGAGGTTTGCAATGAAGAATTCTTACCAATACTTGTTAGGAATTAGCAATTGCCACATGATTCGGGCTATCTTGCAACCACACAATGTGTGTGTCAAAGACTCTACCCTATATTTATTGTCGTTGTTATTTAGTCTATTTTAATACTCAGACTCCAGATAAGGCTCACGTGGACGTCTCGGATAGACTAGGATACGCCTGACTGAGCATGAATCGTTATTTTTTACTGTTGGTTGCATAATTGCGATATAAATTAATCGTTAATTTATTCATTATTGCATCGCATGCATAAGTTTATATTGATACATCGTATGAGGATGTGTGACGGGTAATTCCCATTTCACGCCTCTGGTCGAGTGTCGTGAGTGGCGTCGGGGCATTTGTGTATCGTGGCGCCGCTGGCCGCGTCTCCGCCAGTGGGCATCTTAGGGGTTTTCCTCTCGGCTCATTGCCGTGGTCCGAACCCACTCTAACAACCCATATATCATCAAAACAACCTTAAACCATCAATACATCTCGACCTAATGCGTCTGAAACCAAAACTCGATATTTCCTGACTAAAACTTGACAAATCCATTTCAAAATCACAACAACAACATCAATGCCAAAATCTCAACCACAACCTCATTTCCAACATCAAAACCATAGCAACACCCCTATGTGGCTGGTGTGCTCAAAACCCATACCAAAACCTCCGTTAAAACTCGAGAAAGCTACGCCAAATCATAGAGAACGAAGCCATGATCAAGGATCTTACTTTGGTTTTCGATTTCATGCATTCTCGAGCTCCAAATGATCTCCAAAATCACTCCAAACCCTTACACCTCTCTCTCATTTTCGGATTTCAATATAAGGAGAGAGAAAAGTTAGTGAAACCAACTCATTTCAACAATATATATACATCAACTTCATCATCTCTCAACCACCAATCTCAATGCAACTTGGATGGCTGAGATCTAGTCATTTGGTCTCCATATAAGCCAAAAATTTGACTTCCTTGTTCTTTGGTCCATCCCTTGTTCCTAGCTACAACCACAATTCTCGGGTGTTCAAATACTTAGCTCTGAACAGTGAACCGTCTTGTTTTCGCTCCCTAATGGTCCCAAAAACTTAAACACCATTTATTATGAATTATTTGATGTATTTCGTCATTTATTGTGTATATCTAATCCCCTGGGCCAATGTTTCTATCACCCGTCAGTCTGGTTCTCCGTGTCAGCACATATTTCTAGGCTAATTCTCGACACACCATCTCACCGTTCTAAACGATGTAATGAGTCATTCCCTAATCATTATCATCACATTTAGTCAAACAATCAGTCAAAAATACCATTTTCCGCTGAATCCAGGTGTACCCTAGCTTGTCTATGGCGTCTCCGTGGACCTGAGCTAGCGTCCACGTCCAATTATAAATAATAATTAACGGCCTAATAAATTTGGATCGTTACACTTACCGTCACCTCAACACCCCTCAATCCTCTTTGTTTTCCGATTTTAGTCATTATATAACACTTGTACTAGGTCATCAAGTGTCATATGAGTGTTTTTTTTTTGTCGAACAAAGTCGGATATGGTCATAATGTGTCTTAGAAGCGAAAAAGTGTCCCCTGCAGGGTTCGATCGCACAGGGCTAACACCTTTGAAGAGGTATCGGCCGACTCTTACCATGACCTCTAAAGGGGTAATGGTCGAATATGACCGAGACCTCTAAAGAGTGTCGATCGAATCTGACCGAGATTGTGAAGAAAATTCAGTCTCAATGGATGGCGGAGGGCTCCAATCGAGACCTCTTTAGGCCGACACCTCATAAAAGTTGTCGCCCTTGTGCGTCTGACACTTCATAAAAGTTGTCACCCATGTGCATTCGACACCTCTTAAAAGCTATCTGTTTTGTGCGTTTTCAAAACTCCTAAAAAACATGGAAATGACAAAAAAATAGTGGGTTTTGCTTGAAATCGCTTGATATTTTCGATTCCATCGAGACTTTGTACCAAAAATGCAAGATTCAAGCCCAAAATCGAAGCTCTAAACCCAACGACCCCAATTCCACAACCCAAAATTGGGCTCTGCCTGGCCTAGACTTAAATAGACCCTAAGTCAACACTCGCACAGTCAAGGTAACCCTAATCAGCCTTTCCTATCATTTACCATTTATTAAGTTAATTAAGTTGAGTCATTATATATTAGTGAGTTATTCAAAGTATAGCGAAAGCGAATTAATTCTCAAACTAATAAAAATAACTCTAAGACACTAGTTAAGATAACTTAGAGTGTGAAAACCCCGCATATGCATACCAACATCATATATATATAGCCAGAGGAGAATACAACATAGTATACATGCCCAAGATCTCTCATAAACTCATATCCCAATGTTTTCAAAAACATATACATATAATACATAGGACCTACCCAATAGGCGAGATTTGATCACCTAATAGTCCTTCACTTCAATTGTCTATCGCTAGTCTTTTACCTTTCTCTGTCCTGTGATACGATGAGGTTGCAACCAGCGCCATAAAAAGGACGGTGAGTATAAAAATAGAACAGCAATAACCAAATGGAGTTCCAACATCATTTCAAATGTCAAATAAATGGCTAATCGAGTATCATGCATATATGTCACAAAGATTAAAAAAACATGATTATGAATCACTGAGATATCAACGATAAATGAGTGTCGAGAGCACAAAGCAAAAAATGCATCTAAATGTTCCAAGTCCATCAGATTTTCATACATAGTAAACAACTGGACTTCCCAGACAGATCCTAGACTTAAACAAACCACTAAGAGTTTAGTTCGTCAACCCTTCAGTAGCTCACACACAGTCAACTACCTGATCGACTTCCAACCCTAACCTATGAGTGGTAATGAGTGAGACCACGAAGAAAACTCAGAAAACCCGTGACCACCATAACGCCCATTTAGACCCAAAAGACCACTTATGCGGAATCCAAGAAAACCAAACCAATAATCCACCAAGGATAGATATCAGAAACGAAATTCAAGAAATCATATTTCATTAAGAAATATTGCGCAAGAAAGATAACAACTAAATAATTGCACAAATGAAATAATATCAAAGCTTCCACTGGTTTTACTCACAGTACAACACGGTACTCCGCACTTGCAGCTATCACACGTACCCCAAACTGACCGCGTATGCTCGTTACCATTTTACTAAGCACTGATTTACTTACAATCAACCAAATTTTAACAGACTTTTCAGGGTTACCGGAGCGTCAGATCACCTTGAAATTGGTTCTAATAGTTTTCTGGCATACTCAATTATATTATGGGTTAAGCTTTAAATGAAACCAAATCACGAAACCTCGTGAAAACTGCGATCAAAATATGCTTAAGAGTTAGTTCCAAAAATAATTATTTATAACAACTTCAACTAGCTAGTAATTTTTTAACCCCGAAAACCTCCATATTTGTCATACTGACCAAAAAGAAACTTGTAATACACATTTCTTACTTTCCATAGACTGCAAGAACCCTCAAATCAGATCACAGTAGAGAAATTGTGAATTTTCCAATATAGTCCGTTGACAAGGAAAACTTTATTTATTTTGAACTAACAAAACTTCTCCAAATCAGTATTTTTGAAATTAAATCCTCAAATCTTGATAAACAACGCCAGAAAATCACTCGACTTCAAATTAAGTATATTTCCACAGTCCATGGAATCAAATTGAAGTAAAACCAATAATCAATTTATTCATAATCACAATTTAAATCAATATCAATTATAAAGAACATCTTCAAAATAGTTATCAACTGAATCGCATCAACTCGATTCAAAAAAATTATTATCCTACGCCAGTTGAATTTATCCCAAATTGACGTAAATTAGCCTAATACATCAATTTACAATAATTAATATCAATTCCTATTGAAACCCCGTACGTGAGATTTCAAATTGAATTGAGGAAAAACACCATGAATTGAGATTTTACCAAATTTCGAGTCAAATCCCTCGTTTCCACGCAACAATTTGGCTCAAACTAACCGTCTTGCGATGCTTTACTGTTTTGCGAAGAGAAACCGGATAAAAATCAAACATAGGGAGCTCTGCGTGCGAAGAATCGAGCGAAAAGGGTTTGGGTTTGAGCGAACATTTGTTCCGTTAAAATGAAAAGGAATCGATTGATTCATTTTATTTTTTTCTTTTTTATATTAAACCCTCAGCTTGTCAACAACTTATTTTCTTTTTAATTATTAATTTACATAAATCTCTATTTTGACATGTTTAGACTTTTGGTACTCTTTTTGGATCCAATTTTTCACCAAATTGAGTTAAACTCTTAGCAAAACAAGTCATCTTCGTAAAACATCCATAACACTGATCTCTGTCATAGCAAAACCTCAAAAATCGTAACTTTGTCAATGACATACCAAAATTTTATGAACCAATTATCTTACCATACTTAACCAACCTGTCACCAATTTAGACTCAATCTTAACTTCGACTACAGTTAATTGGCATGAAACTCGAGGCAAGGTCTTGCACCAAATTCATTCTCATTTGACTCAATAATTGGCCTATCTAGAATATTTTTGCGCCTGGCATGCACCACAACTCACACCGTCGCGCGCTAATGAAAACACTAACGATCCAAACATATTCCTATATTAATTAATTATTGTATTTTATTTCTCGGTCCTCCACGAAAATTGTTTTCCAGACTCGTGTACCTGTATTTCGTCCGCTTGCCCCTTGTTCGACACATTTTTCAGGTGAACCCTACTCGTAAATTGACGACATCGTCTTGTTACACAGGCACAAGTATAAATAGGTAATACACGTTGTTACACAGACATAATATATTTTTGGGTCATTACAAATGTCGACTTAAAAAACTCTAAAAAACCACAAAATCGACACCAAAAGAGATAAGGAATGCACCTATGACGTCGAATCGATGAGTTTCGCTCAGATTTCGTCGAATTTAGATTGGTGGTGAGAGTGTGATTGGAGAAAGAGTGATTAGGGTATGTGTGACTGGGGTAATTGGAGTATGCGTGAGTAAAAACCTTTTATATAGAGTGATAGTTAGGTCATTTCATAAGGGTGGGATAAAAGAACCAAAAAAGGGTTCCCAATAGCCACGGCCAAAAAAAAATATGCACTGAATATGGAACTGCGTTTTGCTCCACACTCATTCTAACAAATAGTAATGAAATTTCGTCAAAAGAAAAAAAGTACTAATGAAATGATTGATAACTGATTTAATTGTTAGTGGCGCATATGTACGATTAATTATATAAGTTATAACTCATACTAAGTGGTGGCTCATTAATTTAATATGTGATATTGTAAGGGGTGGGGTTCGAGTCCACGGTAAGAAAAGGTTTTTTTTTACTTCAATATAAATTGAATAATGATCTCTCAAGATTTTATCTTTTTGACAGGTGATGTCTTTACTATCTTATCTGAAAAGCTTTGGCAGTTACAGTAAGAAAAGTTGGTTTTTTTTTTTTATAAAAAAAAGTATAAGTTATAACTCATGTCACGTAATACAAACTAATTGATTTGTACCCCTCCAAAAAAAATACTAATTGATTTGGCAGGGTTTTTTTTTTTTTTTTTTTTTTTTTTTTTTTTGTCAAAGATTGATTTGGCAGGGTTGACTTATTTATCGCCACTTTATTTTGTCAAAATTTATTACAGTCAATGGATTTGGTAATGTTAATGGTTCAAGTAAACAAAACCACCAGCGATCGCAAATATTGTTCCAAAACCGTAGGCGATATATTGTTGTACAATTAATTCGGTACAAAATATATATATATATATATAAAAGTTGGAGGAGAGAGAGTTTCACATGGTCTCTCGTTTCAGCATTTTATTTTTAACATTTTCTCAATTTTTAAAATTTTCAATTTTTCAATTTTTCAGTGTATGAATAGTTGTAAAAAATAACCTCGATCCCACCCAACAATGTAAAGTCATCAAAGTGTACACACGGTCCCAACCAACTCAATTTTTCAAAATTTCAATTTGTAAGTATATGAATGGTTGTAAAAAACAACCTCGGTTCTACTCTATGATGTAAATGCATAAAAGTGTACACACACATTCGCACATACTTCACAACATGGGAAAGTTCAAAGTTTTTGCTTCGTAAAGTGTAAACTTCTAGCTTGGGAAGAGTTTCTGATACCACTAATGCAGGATCGGATTCAAATGAAAATCGATAAATGGGATTGTGATTATAAAGAGAGTGATAAGAGTAATCTATGATGAAGAATTGAAACTGGAGAAAGAGAGTTGAAACGAGAGTTAACAAAATTTTTAGAAGCTTAACTTTCGAATGAATACTTCTTCATTCGAGCTTTTTATTTATAGATAAAACTTTGTACATACAGACAAAACTGACACTATTGGACATTATTGCTGACACTATTCATTATTGACCGATATTATTGTCGACACTATGCATCGACACTATTCATTGACACTATTCACCATGGACTATTATTACACTATTCACCGACACTATTTACTACTATTCACTGACACTATTTACTATTACAACAACTTTTACACGGCTCGTCATAAATGACGACAACCGACAACTGACAACTGTAAAGACACAATAATTTACATAAGAACACAAAATTTGTGACTACTTTTGTCACATCGGCTTTATTAGCTGCATGTTTCTGGCTTGATGATATCTGATCTTGATAAAATTGTCGACTGCAGTATTGGGTTTCTTTGGATGATGTGATGACTTGATTTAAGATGATGCTGATATGATCTTATTGACATGTGTGATTGAATGACGATTTCTTCTGACTAGATAATACTGAATGATGTCGAACTATTCTTGATAAGCTTGAATGAAGCTTGAATGACGATTCTTGATAAGCTTAATTGACTCTTGGCTTGATTGAATTTATTGGCAGGCAAAAGGGCCTGCAGGCATGGGCCTGGATTCTGAATTGGCATGGGCCTAATGTAGGCATAAGCCAGGTGATGGCAGGCATAGCCTGAATAACTTAATTGGCATGGGCTTGAATAAGTTTTATTGGCATGAGCCTGAATTAATATAAATCGATGATATACTCAGGAGCACCTGAGCTTCCTTCATGATCTGAATTATTTCTTGATGAGGCAGACTGCGACTCTTCAATTTTTTGAAGTCTCGCATTAACCTTTATGGATTCTTCTTGCAGTTTCTTCAATTCTTGAAGAATGAGACTTGATGTATCTAATGTGGCTTCTGATAATGATGATACATGAACTGGATTTTCATTCTTGGCTGGTTCTGATTTCTTTTCATTTATTTTTAAAGATGCTTCTTTATAAGTCTTTTGAGTAGAAGGAATTATACCGAAAGATGGAGAAAGTTGATATGCAACTTCTTCTTTTAGAGAACTAACATCAAACTTGTCCCACCATTTAACATAAATTTCTCTAACCAAATGAGTAGTTGTATTTCCTTTAATATCTTTGAGTGATGCGTTATTGTAATTCCATTTTAATATCCAAGGGATTGTATACTTGATACAAACATGAATAAATTTAACCCTTCTTTTTTATAAAGGGCCTTGACTTTAGGAGGAAGAATTGCTTCAATTGGACCGAATCGAGGTAACCATTCGTGGAAAAACCATGTAGGAAAATTTTATACGTAATGTACCATGAATGACCTTCTGCTGGCTTTTTGTAAAACAGTATGACTTTCCAAGCTTCAATATAATCATTGTAGCTTACCGGTATTGTAGTCTGTTCTTCTGAATTTCTGATATTTTTTGAGCAATTGGTTGATGAAAGTGACAAGGCATTGTAACTAACCCATGTTGCTTAGACCATTCAGTACTTGATAAAACTTTATGGATTTTGAATTATGAATAGGCAATTTCTTCTGAATTGGGCTTTTTGAAATGATAAAAAATAACTGAGCCTGTTTGCAAAAGTAAAGCTTCATAAAATTTCATTGTGATATTTGGCCTTCTTGGGATGAAATTATGAGGATTCAGAATTATGACATTGACTTGATTTTCTAGATTCGATATCAAAATAAAAAATACTTAAAATAGCTTGCCATCGAGCAAATATTTGTTTTGAAACTAGATTTTTTATATCTTTCAAAAGTATTTATTTTGCTGACTTACAATCAACTCTTATTAAAAAATTTTGATTCAAAATATCTGCTTGAAATTTCTGAACTGACAAAACAATTGCAAGAATTTCCTTTTTGATCGTAACATAATTCTTTTGGGTGTTATTCCAAAGTCTTGATGTATAACAAACAAGTTGTTCATTTCCTTCAGGGGTTTTTGAAGTAATATCCCTCCATAACCTATGTCTGAGACATCTGTTTGAATTATTTTTGGATAAGTAGAATTGGCTAAATGTAAACATGGTAATGCTTTTACTTTTAACTTAATTTTTTGTATTGCTTCTGTATGTTTAGGGGTCCAAATAAATTTATTATCTTTTTTAAGAAGTTCTAAAAGACATTTTTTATCTATTGCAAAGTTTTTATAGAAATCTGATAAATAATTTAAACAACCTAAAAATCTTTATAACTATTTTTTATCTATTAATTGATCAGGGAATTTATTTGCAAATTCTATAACTATATTGATTGGAGTTATTATTTGATTCTGTATTTGAAATACTAAAAAGTTTATAGTAATTTGAAAAAGTTTTATTTTCCTTTGGGATAATTCTAATCCATTTTTAATTATTATAGATTGAAATGTATGCAAATGTTTCCAATGTACATCAATTGATTTGGAAAATATAAGTATATCGTCTATATATACTAAGATATATTCATAATAAGGATGAAATACTTCATTCATCATTTTTTGAAATTATGATGGGGCATTTTTAAACCGAATGGCATAACATTCCATTGATATTGTCCGAATGGAGTGTTGAATGTTGTTTTATATCTATCTTCCTTTATAATTTGGATATGCCAAAATCTTGACTTTAAATCAAATTTTGAAAAGATAATTGAATTGGTTATTCTCTTCATTAAATCACTCTTATTTGGTAATGGATATCTTATTGTTTTCAAAACATTGTTTAATGGTTTATAATTTATAACAAGTCTAGGGGCTCCTCATTCTAATTCTGTTGCATTTTCTACATAAAAGCTGTACAACTCCATGGAGATTTAGATGGGGTTATTAATTTCTTTTGTAACAAATCTTTTATTTCTTGATCACATAATTTTAATAATCTTTCATTCATTTGTGAGGGATTGGCTTTTGTAGGTATTTTATCTTCATTAAAATCATTAATGTAAGGTAAAGAAACTTGATGAGTTTTTCTATTCCAAAATGTTGATGGGATTTCTGAACAACACTTGATAATTAATTGATCTTGAAACATTTTAATTTTCTGTTGAAAAGATGGAGTATTTATGATTTGTTCTGTTTTTAAAATTTTAATTTCTGATTTTAATTGTCCTATAAAAGTTTGTTTATGTTCAACTAGATTAATTAATTGATTTAGATATCTAGTTTTTGGTTTATTAATAAAATCGAACTTAACTTCTTTATTTTCTATACTTAATTTTATTCCACTTGATGTTACTGAAAATGGTTAGATTTTTTGTAAAAATGGAGTGCTTAATAACATATCATGTTGTAAATTTTTAACTATTATAAAGGATGTTGGTATACAAACATTATTTTTACATATATGAGCAAGAGGAATTTTTAATTTAATTATTGATTTATTTCTTTCCGCTGTTGAAATTCGACTGTTTGTTTTTTCACAGTATTGTAAAGGAATTAAACATTCTCTTATACAATTTAGATCTGCACCTGAATCTATTAAAGCTTGTAATGAGCATTTGAAATCTTTTATTTTTAATGTTATTGGAGTAAACAATCTTTGATGTGTATAAGTCGTAAGCGTTTCTATAAATACATTATTATCATAAACTGAAAAGTTTTCAGAATTCACATTTTCTTCTTCTATTTTAATTATTTTTTCTTTAAGAATTTTTATTTCTTCTTTCAACTGATTTATTTCATGTTGTAATGAATTTATAGTAGGTCCTATAAAAGATTTAGATTTTGTATTTACATCTTTAATTATATCTTTCATAGTATGATAAGTTTTATGTATATCTATTTGATTTTGTAATTTTATTTCATTTTCATTTTCTTTTAGTCTTGGTATTTGAGAAGTGTTTTCTATATCATTTTTATTTAAAATTTCTGTATAATATTTATATTTTAATATTGGGTCTTCTATTTGTTCACCTATTTCTAAGATTAATTGTTCATGTGCTATTGGTACATTTATTTCATCTTTTGATTCTGAGGTAAATGTATCTTTATCTGTATTTTGTATATTTTCAATGCATTTGCAGGTTTCTGAAGAGAAAGAGCTCTTATTTTCTATTATCTCATTGACTTTCTTTTTATAGTTTTTTAAATGACATTTATTTGCATAATGACCTGATTTTCTGCATTTAAAACATTTATTAGTTTTATTTTTAGTAAATTTATAATTTCTCTTTTGGTGCTTAATTTTATTTCTTCTATTATTTTTATAATAAAATTCTTGATTAGTTTTATTATTAAATCTTTGTATTCATTTTCTTCTATAATTTGGTTTATTAATTGGTGTTTGTGCAACTTCATGACCGAATTGATAACAAAAACCCCTAATTCTCTTAATTCTTTCTTTTTTTATCTAATTGCCTTTTCAATTTGAGTCTTTCTTTTCTTTATCTAATTGCCTTTTCAATTTGAGATCATTGGAATGCAAATTACCATTAAGGGTATGGAAGTTGTAAAGGAAGGGATAAAATGAGAGGGGCAAAATGGTCATTCCACATCAAACCGCTTCTCTCTCTCTCGATAAGTCAAAGAAGGAGAAAAAAAAAAAAAAAAAAAAAGTTGGGAAAAACAGAGGCGCCGTGCGCTCTGTTCGTGGAGAAGAAGACCCAACCAGGGTCGGGCCGACCCGCCCGGCCCTAAGCGGGTCGAAAGCCGACCCGGTTGGCCGGTTCGGTTAGGCGAACCGGACCGGGTGAACCGGGTCCGGTTTAGCCCAACTCAAAAAAAAAAAAAAAAAAAAAAAAAAAAAAAAACAGTTTTGAAAGAAAAAGAAAACAGTTTTGGGAAAAAAGAAAAAGAAAAATCTGGAAAATTCATAGGAAATTCAGATAAAATAGGAAAAAATTAGAAAAAAAATATATTTTGTTCAAATAAAGGAATTTTGGGATTTTCTCGGAATGTTGGCGAGATAAAGTCGAGGTTTTTACCTCGAAAAACGTAAATTTGACATAATATGTCAAATTAAAGCTAATTCAATGATAAATAATCTTAGGTACATTTGGGGAGATAATTTGGATTATCGGGTGATTATTGGCGCTAGACGGGGTTTGATTTTCGAGACGAGGAGTGCGATTTGAGGTGTGTAGTATCCCAATTGAACTTCACTTTAAGTATTTACAGTTTGATTTATTTGAATTCAGTTCCATTTATTCTTTACTCCATTTCATTATTGCTTTACGGTGGCTGAGTACTCTCACCTGGTGACTTTACGGTAGTGGAGTGTACTCCTACCTGGTGTCTTTACGGTGTTGAGATCACTCCCCACCTGGTGCTTATTCGTTACGGCCATAGAGTCCACTAAATCATAGCACTTGTCTAGGTATACGCCGGTGAATAGGCTACCCGGGTATGGTAGGCTTGTGTGGGTGCGTCGTGGGTCTACGCCGACCACCTAGAGGGTCCAGGGCCAACCCATTAGTGTGTTTTCATGGGCCGTGCCTGGGGAAAAGCCCGAAGTATGATTTAGTTTGATTTTTATGTGCACGTACTTTGTATCGTCACTATATTTATGCATGCGATGATCTTTCTTTTACAGTTGTCGTATTATTTCTTGTTCCGCATGTTTAAATTATAGTATTTAAAATTCCCAGTACTTTTACTTTCGTAACTACTTGGTGAATTTCCTTGGGATTACTCACTCTGGACTCGTCATCTGTCTTTTTGTGATGGCTGAGTGCAGATCCTAGTACGAGCCGGGGAAAGGGCAAGCTTGAGGATTACATCGATTGACAGCTCTAGCCCTACTCGTACGTATGTTTATATTTACTCGTTTTATATTGGGTTTTGGGCTTGAGAGATAGGTTGTATATTTTGATATTTTGAGGATTCTTAGATGATATGTATATGATATACAGTTGATATGGTTTCCACTTAGGCACCTTGCTCATAATATACATGAAATTCAGGTTAAATATTTATATTGATAGTAAATCTTCCGCTGCGTAATTTGAGTTTAAATAACATTAAAGAAACAAAAGTTAACTCATAACATCAAAGTTAACCGGAAATTGATTAATAATGGATAATTGGGCGTGGGACACAGCTGGCGATGACGTGGACAGTTGTGGGCCCGCGTGGCCTCCCGTGGCGGACCAATATGGAAATTGGGGCCGCCACATTTTGGTATCAGAGCGAGGTCAAACTTTGAGAATTGGATATTGAACAATAGTATAAAATCAATGAATAAATCTTAGATGTGGAAACCACAAGTGAATGATTAAAGGCTTAGTTGGGAAGTGATGTGAGGCGGGTAAATTTAGGAAATTACATATGCGTATGTTTTGATTGTGTACTATATATTATACGCGTATATACTGAGTCTGATCCACTGCACGTTGGTTGTGCAGTTTAGGATGGACGGACAGGCTCTACTACTCCGCCCACTACTCCGCCCAGAGGTTGGAGAGACTAGTGATCATACCACTAGTGACGTGGCTGATTTGCGAGCTATGATTCAGAGGCTGACTGAGCAGCAGTTGATTCAGCAGGAGCAGCAGCTATTGCAGCAGGCTCAGATGGCCGAGTTGATGGAGTACATTCGTAGCTCGAGGACGCCAAGCAGTAGCACCGACTGCTGAGCGTGTTGCACCTGCTACCACTCAGACCGCATTAGCACCATTTGTTGCTACAAAGCGAGTGGATCGAGACCATGATAGAGATAGTTGAGCCTGTTGTTGTGCCAGCCGAGACTACTGTGGTGACCCCCACCACTACAGAGCAGCAGGTAGGGACTTCGACTGTTAGGATTAGGATGTCGGAAGCAGCGAAGATGGTGAAGGATTTTATGAGATTTAATCCTACGTACTTCGGGAGTCGCGATCCCGAGGTTGCGGGACGTTGGGCGATGACTCACCGACGACTACATCGCTTTGTTGGAGGTACTGAGGTAGATCGAGCGCGTATTTCGAGCTATTGTTTGAGAGGTCGGGCCGCAGGTTTGGTGGACCACTTACACTGACATACATTCTACACCATCGACGTGGGCAGAGTTTCGGCAGTTATTTCTCGATGAGTACATTCCTACTGAGGTGCAGTTGAGGCTGAGAGAGCAGTTCTTGGGTTTACGACAGGGTAACATGTCAGTGTCACAGTACATGGATCGATTCAGATATCTCATGATGTATGCCATGGATGTAGCTAACACGGAGAGATTACAGATTTACTACTTCATCAGAGGCCTAGATGAGAGGATTGGTGGGGTGATAGTTGCGACCGGTGCGGAGACGCTACAGAGTGTTTTTGACAGAGCATTGGCTCGCGAGACGTATTTACGACACCGGGGTGAGCTTGGAGACGGGTCTGGACAGAGTTCTCGGTCAGATCAGAGACCGAAGAGACCGAGAGAGCAGTCTGATCGACAGAGACATGATTATCAGGGTCGACGAGATAGACGTTCCGAGCATCAGAGAGGAGACGAGAGGCAGGTGGTGTACGTTACCGTACCTGCACCAGCTGAGCAGCCTCGACACCATGTGCGAGATGGAGGAGGTCGTGGTAGAGGACAGAGAGGTCGGGGTCGTGACAGGGCTCAGGTGCATATAGTGTCACAGTCAGACTGGCGGGATACACGACGATGTTTCAGATGTCATCAGGTCGGGCATATACATAGAGATTGTCCGATGTCAGCTTCATCTTCACGACCACGATTGAGCCGCAGTTAGGGAGAGGGCTCATGCAAATTGCTACACCTACTACCGTACTGTTCGGAGCGTGATGCGACTCGTCGGCTCGTAGAGGGTATGTTATCTATATGCGATGTCTTCATGCATGTATTATTTGATTCCAAAGTACATTGTCATTTATATCGGGACGCAGGGTCGGACAGTTAGGATTACGAGTTGAGACCTTAGATCCACATCTTGTCCTCGATGCATTTGGCTTGGGGATAAGATTTACCCTAACCGGATATGCCGGAATTGTGTAGTAGAGATTGAGGGACACCGAAGCACTGTCGACTTTCGTGTCCTAGAGTATTTAGAGTTTGATGCTTTATTGGGTATGGATTGGCTAGCGACATATCGCGCACACATTGATTGCTTTGGGAAGATGATAGTATTTGATATTGAGGGTATTCCCATATTTACTTTTGTTGGGACGGCGTCAGATTTACCGATTACCAGAGGTCGATTAGCTACGATTCAGGAGATGGAGGCGTTTAGGACGGTAGTTGAGCCAGACCTGAGACCAGAGATTAGATTAGAGGATGTCCCAGTAGTGTGTGAGTTTCCTGAGGTGTTCCCAGACGATTTGCCGGGTTTACCACCTCCTAGGGCGGTTGAGTTCATTATTGAGTTGGTTAGGGGACACAGTGATATATAGCCGACCGTACGGGATGTCGGCGTCGGAGCAGGGAGAGTTGAGATCCCAATTAGAGGAGTTGTTGCAGAAGGGTTTTATTCATTCCAGTATGTCTCCTTGGGGCGCGCCAGTACTATTTGTTAAGAAGAAGGATGGTTCTTTGAGGTTGTGCATAGACTACAGGAAGCTGAATCAAGTGACGATTGGAAATCGTTATCCACTTCCTAGGATTGATGATCTATTCGATCAATTGGCGGGTGCTAAGTTTTTCTCGAAGATTGATTTACGATCCGGTTATCATCATTGAGGATTCGGGAGAGTGATATAGAGAAGACGGCGTTTAGCACGCGTTATGGATTGTTTGAGTTCAGATCATGCCATTTGGGGTGACTAATGCGCTGGCTATCTTTATGGATTTGATGCACCGGGTATTACGGCCATTTTTGGATCGTTATGTGATTGTGTTCATCGATGATATCTTAATATACAGTAAGACTCGTGAGGAGCACGAGAGACACCTCAGAGATGTTTTGATGACGTTGAGGGAGCATAGATTGTACGCTAAGTTTAGCAAGTGTGCTTTTGCTGAGTGAGGTGAAGTTTCTTGGACATGTCATCAGTGGTCAAGGAATATCTGTTGATGGAGACAAGATTCGAGCGATAATTGATTGGAGGACACCTGAGACAGTTGCAGACATTCGAAGTTTCTTGGGGCTTGCGGGCTATTACCGGCGATTTGTGCAGGATTTTTCTTTGATTGCAGCGCCGATGACGAGGTTGACCAAGAAGGATGTCAAGTTTGAATGGTCTGAAGACTGTGAGGCAGCCTTTTTAGAGTTGAAGAGGAAGTTGACTTCAGCGCCAGTGTTGGCTTTACCGAGACCGGGAAAGGATTCTCGGTTTACACAGATGCTTCCGGAACTGGGTTGGGATGTGTGTTGATGCAGGAAGGACACCCAGTTGCATATTTATCGAGGCGATTGAGACCCCACGAGGAGAATTATCCGGTACATGATTTGGAGCTAGCTGCAGTTGTGTTTGCGCTCAAGGCTTGGCGACATTACCTTTACGGGAGCGATTTATGTTATTCACGATCACCGAGTTTGAAGTATCTGTTCACTCGAAGGATTTGAATATGCGGCAAAGACGGTGGCTCGAGTTGTTGAAAGACTACGATTTCGCAATTGAGTATCATCCTGGGAAGGCGAATGTAGTTCTTGATGCATTGAGCCGGAGTGGTGTAGAGAGTCGATCGTGTCTTTGCGGCGAGATGACACATGAGCATGGATTCTTTGGAGGCGCGACGGTGTTGTGTTTGTCGATGCTTTTCTTGATGTTCATATCTGTTGCGGATGCGTGTTCTGTTGTGTCGTTAGAGAGGGTCGTGTTGAGTGGCAAAGGGTCGACGGACATTTTGCTCGCTTTTCCTGTCTCGCTCAGATCCGGGTTGCACAGATTGGTCTAGTGGTTCGGACCAGTGCTTGAGACACAGAGGCAGGTTGTGGATACCTGAGGTGCAGGAACTACGCGATAGTATTCTTGAGGATGCACACCGATCGCGGTATACAGTTCATCCTGGCAGGACTAAGATGTATCATGACTTGCGACGTTTATTTTGGTGGCCTGGGATGAAGGCCGATGTGGGTGCATATGTGAGAGCTTGTCATATTTGTCAACAGGTTAAGGCCGAGCACAGGAGACCAGCTGGATTGTTACAGTCACTACCGATTCCATAGTGGAAATGGGAGCATGTTACGATGGATTTTGTGAGCGGGTTGCCACAGACTACGAGACGTCATGATGCTGTGTGGGTTGTGATTGATAGATTGACGAAGTCTGCACACTTCATTCCTATATCGATGAAGTATTCGTTTCCTCAGTTGAGTATTATTTTTGAGCGAGAGGTTGTTAGACTACATGGAGTGCCGAGATCTATTGTGTCTGACAGAGATCCCAGGTTGACTTCGAAGTTATGGGAGAGCATGCAGGAGCAGTTTGGGACCAGACTTCAGTTTAGTACAGCTTATCATCCTCAGACAGATGGTCAGTTCGAGAGATTGATACAGATATTGGAGGACATGCTCAGAGCATGCATTTTGCAGTTTGGAGGTGCTTGGGAAGAATATTTGCCGTTGTGCGAGTTCGCGTACAACAACTGCTATCAGGCGAGTATTGGTATGCCACCATTTGAGGCTTTGTATGGTAGACCTTGCAGATCACCAGCTTGTTGGGCGGCACCTGAGGATGTGGCAGTGATTGGACCTGAAGTTGTTGTTGATCATACCGAGAAAATTCGGCAAATTAGATTGAGATTGCAAGCAGCTCAAGATAGGCAAAAGAAGTATGCTGATAGGTATCTTCAGGGTTTGAGTTATGATGTGAACGACTTGGTATATTTGAAAGTTTCGCCCTGGAAAGGACATCAGAGGTTTGGAATCAAGGGGAAACTGGCACCGAGATATATTGGACCGTTTAGAGTTATAGCACGTGTTGGGACAAGTAGCATATCGATTGGAGTTGCGACAGAGTTAGCGGCGTTCATCCAGTGTTTCACGTGTCTATGTTGAGGTTAGCTAAGTCAGGACCGAGGCCGATGGTGGATATTAGACAGATTGAGGTTCGTCCTGACGTTTCATATGAAGAGCAACCCGTTGAGATTATGGATCGTAGAGTTCAGACTTTGAGGAACAGGGAGATTCCGAAGGTGTTGGTACGATGGCAGCATCACGGGACTGAGGGACTCACCTGGGAGCTCGAGTCGACTATGAGACAGAGATATCCTCAGTTATTTACTGGTGAGTGTTGATTATAACTTAAATTTCGGACGAAATTTCAAATTTAGTTGGGAAGAATTGTAACGGCCCAATTTGTAATTGCCGTTAATTATGACGTCATTGCGAGACGTGGACGCCAAATGGCGAGGACATACGTGAGTTCCACAAATGAGGCCGGAATGCGTCGGATTAGGTAAATAGTATTTTGTGTGTTGTTTTGTTTGATATTGCGATGTTTATGTTAAAATAGGTTAACGGCATCGCGATGTGTGTAATTGTATTTTAAATTGACGTGGGAGATTGTGTGATGAGTATTCGCATCGATATGCGTGTCGACGCGGTATCTTGGGTAGATTAAACAAGAAATTTTAAGTTAAGGAAAATATTACACACATTAAAATGAATTAAATGTGATAAAAATTGTAAATTGGTGGGTGCCTTGTAAAACGCGGGGTCGTGGTCGACACGCGTGGGTGGTACGTTAGTGTGCACGCCCGAGTACGCTCGTTGGCGCGCACGACGAAATTTTAGGCGCGAAAGTATAGGTGAGTATATATATATTTATATATATATGTGTGTGTATAAGGAATTTAATATATATATATAAATATATTAAAAATCAGAAAATGTAAAATTACCATTAAGGGTATGGAAGTTGTAAAGGAAGGGATAAAATGAGAGGGGCAAAATGGTCATTCCACATCAAACCGCTTCTCTCTCTCTCGATAAGTCAAAGAAGGAGAAAAAAAAAAAAAAGGTTGGGAAAAACAGAGGCGGCGTGCGCCTCTGTTCGTGAGAAGAAGACCCAACCGGGTCGGCCGACCCGCCCGCCCGGTCTGGCGGGTCGGGCCGACCCGGTTGGCCGGTTCGGTTGGCCGAACCGGACCGGTGAACCGGGTCCGGTTTAGCCCAACTCAAAAAAAAAAAAAAAAAAAAAAAAAACAGTTTTGAAAGAAAAAAAAGAAAAGTTTTGGGAAAAAGAAAAAGAAAAATCTGGAAAATTCATAGGAAATTCGGATAAAATAGGAAAAATTAGAAAAAAAATATATTTTGTTCAAATAAAAGAATTTTGGGATTTTCTCGGAATGTTGGCGAGATAAAGTCGAGGTTTTTACCTCGAAAAACGTAAATTTGACATAATATGTCAAATTAAAGCTAATTCAATGATAAATAATCTTAGGTACATTTGGGGAGATAATTTGGATTATCGGGTGATTATTGGCGCTAGACGGGGTTTGATTTTCGAGACGAGGAGTGCGATTTGAGGTGTGTAGTATCCCAATTGAACTTCACTTTAAGTATTTACGAGTTTGATTTATTTGAATTCGGTTCCATTTATTCTTTACTCCATTTCATTATTGCTTTACGATGGTGAGTACTCTCACTGGTGACTTTACGGTAGTGGAGTGTACTCCTACCTGGTGTCTTTACGGTGTTGAGATCACTCCCCACCTGGTGCTTATTCGTTACGGCCATAGAGTCCACTAAATCATAGCACTTGTCTAGGTATACGCCGGTGAATAGGCTACCGGGTATGGTAGGCTTGTGTGGGTGCGTCGTGGGTCTACGCCGACCACCTGAGGTCCAGGGCCAACCCATTAGTGTGTTTTCATGGGCCGTGCACTGGGAAAAGCCCGAAGTATGATTTAGTTTGATTTTTATGTGCACGTACTTTGTATCGTCACTATATTTATGCATGCGATGATCTTTCTTTTACGGTTATCTCGTATTATTTCTTGTTCCGCATGTTTAAATTATAGTATTTAAAATTCAGTACTTTTACTTTCGTAACTATTTGGTGAATTTCCTTGGGATTACTCACTCTGGACTCGTCATCTGTCTTTTTGTGATGGTGAGTGCAGATCATTGGGGCCGCCACAATTACATATTGACATTCCTACTATCTGTATTGTTTGAATAATATCACCATATGTGAATATATTGTAATCTAAATTTCCACCAGCACATTTACTTCTTAATATCTGTGTAACCTTTTCTGCAAAAGAATATGGTAATCCGGATACAAATCTTTCTTTATAGAATCTTGCATTGTCAGATAATGCGTATGCTTTAGTTAGAAATGTATCTTTATACCATCGAAAATCTGATAATATTCTACATCTTAGATTTTGCAATTGATTCCTAATTTTTTCTTCTACATGTCCTAAAGTTCCTATAAAATGCCAAATAATATTGGTTATTAAAGTTCTTACACCATCGAATTGTTCTCTTCCATGGTCATCTAACATAGGGTTATTATTATCGTCTATGGATATAGAATTTAGAACTTCAATTCTTTGTTCAGGAGATAAAGAATTATTCCACCATCCATGTAATTGGCCTGTAAATCCTACGGAAATGACACCTACTATATTAGGTTCTGGATGATTTTTTAATTTACATACTATTGAATAAGTTAACATTTGTTGCATTACTTGCATGATCTTATATTCTGATAATCAGTCTATATTCCATTCATAAATTGAATCACCATCATATTTAATCTTTTTCTCACTTTTTTCTTCTAAAATCATATCTACAAGAGATGGTCTTGAATAATAAGGTTTACTATTCCATTTGTTGTAATCTTTATGTTTTTTAGGATAATGGATTTTATTTATACCTAAATCTGATGATATTTCTATATCAGTTTCAGCTATTTTTAATGGATTTAAGTTTAATGAATTTTCAGACAAACTTTCAATTATTTCTAATATTTATTTCAGGTAATTTTCCCTTATTTTCTAATAACTTTTCTTTTTTATCTTTCTGATTTATTTGTATGGTATTTAATCTAAAAGCTATTGCTTGTAATAATTCTTCTGAATGATTAGGTTTTATTAAAGGTAGATTTTTAAAATCATCTTTTATCATAGGTTTCTTTAATATTTTATCAGCCTCTATATTGGATTTTGTCTTACTTGTAGAAGGAGTATTAGAAGTATTTTTTGCTAAAGAGGATAAATAAATATTTGTATAATTATTTTGTTCTATTAAATGATTTAAATCCTTTCTGGATATAGGTTTTTCTTCTTCAAAAGTAGTTTTTAATGGTACTGCCTTAATGTTTTCATTTATTTTGATAGAAGTTAATGGCGGATGAGTCTGAATGTATTTTTCACCTTTTGTTCCTTCCCCAGACAGTTTTTATCTTATGTATTATTTTTGGACAAGATAGTGTTAAATAATCAAAAAACTAAATGTTTTGTTTATTATTTTTAATATAAGCAAAATATTTTTCTCTAAATATTGCTTGTTGAGATTTTGAACAAATTTTACAGAATATTGACATCAATGGATGTTTAAGAAATTGTTCTTTTAAATTCTGATAATCTATTTCAAAATCTTCTTCATAATCTATTTTAACCATATTAACTTGATAATTATTAAAATCATTTATGGAAACATTATCTTCTGTTGATGTAACAAGATAAGCTATATGTGTTGGTAATTTTGTTGTTGGTGCATAAACAGGTTGGGTTTTATAATAAGTCTCAGTATTCGATGAAGATGGAATTGTAGAACAAGATTTTCTTGATGCAAAATTTATTTCAACTAGTCCGTCATCATGAGCTATTATAGTATGAATTTGATAATTTGTTTTATCTACAAGATTCTCTTCTTTATTTGTATCTTGAATTAACCATGTTTTTGGTATATCTATATCTTTCCAACTTAATTGTTTTCTAGTTATTACTTTATTTGTTAAATTTGTTAAAAATAAAGTTGATGTTCCTTTTTGTAAATTTGTATATGCTACTGCAGGGATTATTGTATGCATTAATTTATAATAGATTCGATAAACTACTGCAACATTTGAACATATTCCTTTCATTTCAAATCCATGTGTGTATAAACTTAATGTTGATGCTTCATGTGCAAATTGATCATGTAAACTAATTGTGAAATTACGAAAATAATTAAAGAAAATAGGTCCTTCTGACAAACTTCCTTCAATTATTCCTAATAATGAATCATTAAACTTTATGTGTCTTTTATCTCTTACGGATGTTAATACAGAAGTATTTAATTCTAAAGCAGTTAATGGTTTTATTGCAACTTGTATTAATCCTATATGCAAATATTTGTATTTTTCTTTATAGGTATTTATTTTTTCTTGAGAGATTAGAAGTATTTCTTGGCCTTCTTCATCTATTGATTTAGTTTTTTCTTCTAATTTTACTATTAAGTCTTGATTTTTGGAGAAAGTTCCATGAGTATATATCTGTTTGGGATCGATGGTTGGTAGATTCCAATTTTGTAGTGATTGTTTTATATCTACATATGATATTTCACTTATATTTCTTAAATCTAATTTTGATTTCATTTTTTCTGACTTTATGATTGATTGATGATCAGATTTTGATGTCGAGGTGGATGATTCAAACTTAGGACTATGTTTTCTTAATGAAAGAGAAGATTTCATTTTCTTCATTAATTCACTCATGTCTCACCTGAGTTCTTAGAGTTCTAGCTTGGTCAACGATTTATTGCTAGACTTACACTCCGTCTGCTAGCCTTACTACGCGACTAGGAAAGCTCCTAACTCCAATGGCAAAGGTTAAACACAAGATAAATTAACAGAAAGAAAATGAAATTTTAACTTTCCAAAGAAATTCCATAGAAATAAGTTTTTCAAATCCTTTTCGAAATCACAATCGAAATCATAATCAAACCTTAAAACCAATTAAATACTTACAGGAGATGATAATGGAGAACTTGATTTACTTGAAGTTGGCACTGAATTTTCAAATGAACTAGGCTCTATATGTACAATAGGCTCTGTAAGTATAATGTATGCATCTATTACTGCTTAATAATAATTGGAATTCCAAATCATGGCTATATATATGAAATGGAATGTTGTCAAAGTTTTATTCCCCCTATAAATATCACCTCACAACCATTCTTCTTGCAATCTATACGAATCCATATTAACTTTGTTTTCTAGGCGCAATTGGTAAGGCGAACCAGCGAACAACCTTGCATCTCCTTCCAATGGGATCGTGAAATATTTTTTCATTGCAGCTATGTCTCAGATTTTGATTTTTGTAATAGAAAAACTATCTACTTAGTGTTCACGTTTCTATGTACTATGTAGAACCTTGCATCTTGCATCTCCTCCTTCAATCCTCTCTGCCACTCAATCAACTCAAGCAAATCCATGTCCTCATCATCTTCAAAGCCTACAATCTCACCCCTTCCTACTTCGACCCTGAGCAAGGCGTAACGCACTTCGGGGCAGTGCACAAGGTGTTTGGCGTCAACAATGTCTCCAAGCTCCTCCTTCGCATACCTCCTCACAAGCGTCTTGATGTCGTAGTTAGCATATACAATGAAGCTTTGGCTTGTATTCACAACCACAACTACGATTGTTTGTCCACATCTTTGCCCTTCAACAACAGATACACATTCATACTTGAAAATTATTAGTACATAGTGTATATATATGTACAGAGTATACATGCATAATTTCATATATTCATTCTTAATTAATAATTCTTGATTTCTGAATTAATATATTTATTTTTAGTTATTTTTTGTCAAGTTTTTTAGTTTGTTGAATTGTGAGGATGGCATAGATTCTCCATCATCTCTTGATTAATTTCGAGCTCTGAAAGTAGAGTATTTTAAAAATATTTGGCTAGACCTTGGGCATAATATTAAAGATCCTATATTCATTCCATTTTTAATTTTTTTTAATTTCATTTTTCAAAATTGTCGGTTCCCCAAAGTTTTTAATGTTTTTAAGAAATCGAAAGGCCTATATTCATCCCTATGTTTTCTATTTTTAGAAAACAAAATGACTCATGATATTAGATTCAATGAATTAAAGTAGTGAAGTGGTTTCCTACCAAAAAAAAAAGTAGTAAAGTGGGTTTTGTTAATTATGTTTATTTTCATAATTAATGAATACATTGAACTTAAAAAAGTACGACCAATTTAACATTAGACCTCTTAGAATTCATGTATGGATACATGCTATGCACCTCTTAATATTAATTAATGCATTAACCCGGACAGGTTACCAAGTTGGTAAGGGCGATCTCGGGGTTGTATGAGTTAAGCGCACGGTCCCAGGTTCGATTCCTCAGATTCATAAGTTCGTTTGAGTCACTGGCCCAACTACCTGGTGGGGGGTCCAGCGCCCCTTAGAGATTAGTTGGGCGAGGTCGGATACCCCAAGGTTATCAAGAAAAAAATAAAATAATAATTAATGCATTTTTAATTTAATAAATAAAATTTTATACTTTTTTCTTAAAAATAATAATAAAAATATAATATAATGTGATGTACATTTGATATGAGTTGTAAATTGTAATTTTAATTATAAAACAATACAGTTTGTTGATGTAAATTAATTTATTAACTTCTTTATAAAAATTAAATAACTCTTGCGTAGATAGCAGAAAATCGACTAGCGAATAAGGTCAGTGTGGTGGTGGGGCTTATAGTGGGAGTTCTAACGTGATGTGCTTAATTTGTCCACCAAGCTAGCAGCCTATTGACGTGGAAGGAATCCAAGGGCGAAAGCTTCCAAAATAATGGGGACCCACAATGCCCAATTGGATTGATTGACTTTGACGTGGCATCCACATAACACCGCGATTACAAGTCCAACATGGCACTTCTTCGCCAATTATGCAAGAAAAGAATTTTCTCCATCAACAAGAGCCTCGGTTTTATTTGGTTCTTTCTGATGTAAATGCGGTGGAAAATGTTTGCAGGAAAATTTTGAATAGAGAATTTAAGGGCATAATTCAGTGTCATTCCTCATGCCCCGCATATTCAATGTGGAGCTACTCATGACTAGTGCCACGCCATATTTGACGTGTGCTGCTTAATTAACTCCAAAATGGTATTTTTTGTCCTTTTAAAAAAATTAACTAAATCTTAAACATTAAAATTAAAACTATAAAAGAAAGGTAGGAGATTCTTCTCTCTCTTTTTTATTTACTTTTTTTTTGTTTACGTAGTGGGAATTGGACCCATGACCTCTTTATGCTTTGCCCTTTTGGTAAGTGACGCATCATCCATCTTACTCGAGATCATTTGAATAAAATAAAATATTTCTTAAAATATACTAGTTTAATTTAAATTTAGTGTGATCAATCAGATAGAGATTTCTAATCAAATAGGAGGAATGGAGATGGGGAGAAAATGAGTCTCCCACGTGGAGATAGGGATATGAATGAGGAAGGGGTATTGCTATTGCTTATATAATAATAAATGTATAGTGTAGATTAGAGATCAAAATCTTTTAGGATATGATAGGCTTGATAGCTATCAACTTGATTAAGCCTCATTGTTTTTGTTAAATAAAATATTAATTAAATAAAAATATGAAAAGAAAAAATAAAATATACAAAAGAGATAAATTATATATAAAAAGGAGGGAGGGAGAGACAGTAAAAATAGGAAATAATAATGGAAAGACAAATCCAAAAAAAAAATATATGTAAAGATTAATGTAACCCAAAAAAATATAAAGGGTAATATTAGAATTTCAAGTAACAAAAGAATCTTTCAACATTGGTGTATATATATACTAGTTCTCTTAGGTGCTATGCACCAGTGAACTTGCTCGGTACGCTCGCGGGAATATAACTATAACAACTAGTTATTATTCAAAAAGTGCAATTGTATTGCATCGTCTAATCTATATAATTAAAGGGGCATCCAAATAAAAGCTCGTAAATTATGTAACTCAAAAATCTAAAAAAAATATAAGGATTAATGGCAAATATATTTACATAAAAACTTTTGAAAGAATAAGTAATTTTTATTGAAATAAGTCAAATGGGGTGGTCAATTTTAATTTAAATAGGATACATTTTTTGCTACAAAATTGGATAGAGTTCGACTAAACGCACCCAATGTTTACTTAGGGCACCCCAACAAAAAGTCAAACTTAAAAAATGTCAATTCTACTGTAAAATGGTCTATATGCCCTCACTGCGATTAGTACACCACCATCATCCCTCCACACACTCTCATCTTGTGATTTTTTGGACATCAACGAGTGGCTCGACCTCACAGGTCCGAATCTCTTGTTGGAGAGTCGGTCAGAGCCCACCGAACCTTTAGTTGGAGAGTTGGTCAAAGCCACTCGAACCTTTGATTAGAGAGTCGGTCAGAACCCACTAAACCTTCAGGTCGGCAGTTGTCAACCAAATTTCACCAAAGAACTTCGGTTGGACAACACCAAACCTACAAGACAAGTCTCGGTCATATGTCGCCGAACCAAAAATAGATGTCTCGACCAAAGTTTTGGAGTTGGGTACTTTGGTTGGGTTAAAGGAGTATTTTGGTAAGAATATGGGGTGTCCTCATAAATTGAAATTTGAATTTGAGGTGCACTTAGAATCGGGGTTTCCTAAGTAAACGTTGGGTGCGTTTAGCCGGACTCGATTGGATATATTTAAGTTTTATAAAATGAAATGATGTTTCACAAAAAAAGAATGTAAATAAGTTTTTTGTTTTTTTAAATAATATAGTTGTTTTAATTAAAATAAAATACATTAATAGGCAAGTGGATTGTTGTCAACACATCGCATATTAAAGTGGGTAAGATCAGCTATTAATTAATAGGTACCGGCTATGGGGTAAAATCGACTATTTAATAGGTATTTGATATGGGGTGAAATCTGCTATTTAGAAAAGAAATGCAAAATTAATTTAGAAGGGCAAATCGATATTTTTCTTTACCACTCATAAATCACATATTCATGCTTTTACATAGTTGATAGATTGATAGATACACACACTTAGACTAGCTTTAATTTTTGGGTTAGTTGTGACTTGATAGGTTATGTGAGTCTAATGTATGACCAGTTAGGTATGTATATTAAATGTGGATAACGTTTAATAAAACAATGCTTAGACTCCTTTTGTCTTTTCATTTTTCTTCGTATGTTTGTGTTGCTTATTCTTCCTTTATTCTCCTTGTTTCTTAAATTTAAAGATATCTTGTTAGATCTATAGCTTTTCAATGAGATAGAGGCAGATGGTGTAGTAATGGTGGAAGAAGGTGAGATCAAGCGAAGATAAAGATGGGAGATTTTGGGATTTTATGTGGTACGCGGACAACGATGATGGTGGGTAGTAGCAAAGCAAATAGAATCTTGCAACGGTGTTGCGGTGGAGGGGTTTCGTCTACGAGGGAATTAACAATATCCTGGCAAAGTATTTCGGGTGGTCTCCTTCTTTATATAATTCTTCTTCTGTTAGGATTTAATGTTTGTTTTGTCCTAGGTTTAGTTTATGTTTAATTTAAGTTTTATCTCCTCAGGCGAATCTTTCGTCAAATTAAGATAGATGTCTCCCTTTTATGGGGGAGTTCTCCCCTTCTGTGGGGGTAGTTCTCCCTATTTTATTAGCGTAGTTCCGGACTTCAGTATGCAATGTAGTATCTATTGCATTTCATTTGTTGAAATGTTGTTATAGGTTGGCATACCCTCTTGGGTTAGGAACAATAAATGTGCCTTTTTAGGCTTCAAAAAAAGTGGATAACGTTAAAATTGTTGCCCATGTGCTCTTTATTTCCATTATTTCTATATTCCATAATTAATTATTGTGTTTGGATATTCGTTTTCAAGAAAGTTTTAAGGTTGTCAAAGCATATAAGGTGAGATGGTAAAGACATCACTTGTCAAAAAGTAAGGTTTCGGGAGGTCGTGGTTCGACTCCCACCAAAGTAAAAAAAGGTAATTTTTATCAAAAAGAAAAAGAAAGTTTTAAGGTAATTAATTAATCAGACAAACAAATTATTCCATTTTGTCCACTTCATGGGAGACGCATTGTAAAGGATATGCTTCAAAAACTTAAAAGATTTAAACATGCAACTTTAAGAATGACCACGCAATAATCAAGAACACCGCTATGTGAACTCCAATTGTTTATGAGGGCATCCCAAAATGCATGTGAATTGGGGTGCCCTCATAAACAATTGGGGTGCATATAGTGCCGCCCATAATCAATTAGTAAGTTTCAACCACTGCTCTAACTAGGCAACGATGTTTTTATAAATAACCAACAACTTATCTTTGAAAAGTGATGCCTCATCCATCGATCTCACTAGAGATGCTTTGACCGGCCTTAGAGAATCTCCAATGAAATGTGGATTGGATGTTAATGTGTGCCACATATGACTAAATAGATATTGGAGTGAAAAATACCTCTCCAATGGAATGTGCATTTTGAATGTTGAACTGATGTGATTAGACATTGTCTATTTTGAATGTCAATTCTAGACATTCAAATTGACATTCATGTTGGATAATCGGTCTTTTTAAAAATATTTACTAATTTATTTAAAATTTTATTTTCACTTTTTAATTAATAAAATTAAAAAAATATCACCTCATCAATTGAGCCACATTTACCATTAGAGACCTATTTTGAAGTTCAATGTCTATTTGAGCCACATGGGATGAACATCCTCACCATATTGAGAATTCACGTCTACAATCCACATTTACCATTGGATATTCTCTTAGGTGCATAATAATGATTGATTAGTGGTGTTTGGTGGTTAGCGCGAAGGAAGAATAGGAGAAACTTTAGGGGTGCACACGGATTGGATCTAGTCCAATTAAAGTCACTCCGCAATCCAATCCAATCAATGCGGATTGAGAAATTACAAGCCAATCCGTCTAAATAATTCATTAATCCATCTCAATCCAATTTGCAAAATGAGGACCAGACTGTATCAAGTTCCACGGATTTATATTTTCCTATCCAAAGATTCATGAAATTAAACTTTAACAAATAAATCTAAAAAATCATACATCTCATGAATGACAATCTTATAACATATAATCCCACATTAGAAATATAATAAGAGTTGGTGTGGTATAAAGTGGTGTAGATTGGATCATAGCACAAGCCAATTGGTTTTGTGCAAAGATGGGCTCTAACCCCGTTTGTATACCCACCATGTGCGTACCCATGAAATTCTATATGGTATCAGAGCGAAACGATCATGGGCTCGTATTTGAAGACCTGATTGCGTTAGCTGTAGAATCTAGACCCGTTTGTGGACCTAGTTACTATAAAAAAGAGGCATAGACATATTTAGAGACCTATAAAGAGTAGGTCTGTGTTTGGCAAGTGAAAACTAGTTCAGGCCTAGTTGCACTTGAGGGGGAGTGTTGGAATATAATCCCATATTGAAAATATAATAAGAGTTGGTATGGTATAAAGTGGTGTAGATTGGATCCTAGCACAAGCCAATTGATTTTGTGCAAAGATGGACTCCAACCCCATTTGTATACCCACTATGTGCGCGTGTGGCCTAACACTCTTCTGGCCCATGGATTTCTATATGGTATCAGAGCTGACGATTCGATCGAGACCAGTCGAGAAAAAAAATCCCTTTGATGGATTTCGGTCCAAAGTGGAGTGTTGAGATGTGTGGACCTAAATAATTGTCCCACATTGGAAAGTAAAACTTATAAATGAAGTATATTAGTAATTGTCTCCCTCTAATAGTACCGAGGCCTTTTGAGATAAAACCTCACACCCAAAGTTGAAAGGTGGTTAAGTTGAGGACAATATCGGTGCTAGCAGAAGAGATCCACGGGTTCGCGCACATATGTGCGGTGCGACCGTGAGAATTTGATAACATACATCCCACAAATCTATGTATAACATATTTCCTAAAAACTTGTCATCACAATAACCTTTAAAATGCAAGTTCCTAAATAATTAAGTATGTCATCTATAAATTTGCACCATACACCCTCACAAAAACACAAAAAAATGTGCATGTTGCCACATACAACCGACAAAAAAGGTCGAAAGCGTAATAAAATAGTTTGGATAAGCAGTCTTTTAGATATTTAGTTTAGAATTGATAGTTTGGGTTGATGCTTTTCGAGATACTATAGTACACATGAGTAGATATGTATATATGTTGATGTGCTAAAAAGATTGGATCGAATTGGATCCACAGCTTTTTAATATAGGGTCCGTAATCCGACCCATTCTAGCCGGATTAGTAAGTTTTCAATCCGGTTCAGTCTAAGGGATCAAAAAATTGATCCAATTAGTGATAATTGGTCTGGATTGGATTGGATTTGTGGATTAGTGCAATTTGTGTGCACCCTAGGAGAAAGTGATGGTGACGTTGGAACCCTCACTGCCTCCCTACAGACTCCTACAATACCATTTGCATTATTCATCAAGTCCCATTGTTTGTAAATAACAATTGAGTTGTATTGACATATTGTCAAAGGAAATGTTAACCGACCTATCCTTCTTTTAATTGGCAACCTTGTTGTGTCTGTCACCCCTGCACGTGCTATAAAACCCACCATCTTTAAGACCAAAATGCCCTTTCCAATTATTTTTGAGTCGCGCTAAGGGCACCCCGCTATTTTTAATTAAAACTTATTTTATGACCAATTAACAAAAATGCCCTCATCCAACCCAACAATTTTCATACCCATTCAAATGCCCTCTTGGGGCACCCCACTTCTGAAAACTCAATTTTTTTACGAAGTCAAGTCAATCCGTCATGGGCCGGACATCACGTTTGTCGATCAAAGAGTGCGCACTAACCCTTGTCAATTATGTTTGTTGATCCGTCGCTACCCAAAGATTCGACGAGTTTTAACTATTTTTAGAGTCTAATGGTTGAAGAAAATGAATGGGAGGAGGATGTCGCACACAACTAGTTAGTTTTTATGGTTTTTGTAAGGTTTTTTTTTCCATTTTTGAAGGTGAACCACGCACACGAATTTATCGGTCACACAAGACCAAGACATGTTGTAGTGTCTCAGTACCCTATAACCGATAACTAACAAAAGGTATCACTTATTGCCAACTGTGTTTAATCCCAAACGTAGCTTTTTATTATACTTCGTTGGAAGTAACTGAGACATATCTTAATATCTCGGTAACAGGCCACCGAAACCAAAACCAGTAGTCTCGGTGATACACAACTACGTGGTCTAAGGGTCCTTCTCACTTAGATGTCAGTTGATATTAACCAACACTTATACAATGGTTTCGATAAAGGACGTCCGAGACCAAAAGATAGATCATGGCCCTGTGTGATCAAACACTACGGGATTGAAGTTAAACACATCGTCCGACCATAAAAACAAAAAATCTACCTTAAACAAGCAAGAAAGTGAGGGGATTTGGTATATTGAGGCCTTGATGTGGTGATAGAAGGGAGAAAAGAAGGGTTTCATTCGATTTAGTAGTGGTTTGCTTGCACATCAAACGAAAGGGCATTTTGGTAAAAGTACCAGGGTGCCTTGATAAATTGTTGTGGTGCCCTAATCAGCGAGATGCCCTTAACGCGACTCTTTTTTTTTCACCACATAAACGAAGGATCTACTTACGACTTTTATTAAATTATTGTTATTATTATTATT
Source organism: Stephania japonica (assembly GCA_039657345.1). Taxonomy (NCBI): domain Eukaryota; kingdom Viridiplantae; phylum Streptophyta; class Magnoliopsida; order Ranunculales; family Menispermaceae; genus Stephania; species Stephania japonica. Next base: position 13,211,336 of record CM077562.1, read on the forward strand.
TTCTTTTTTTTGCGGACAAAGTCGGGGTAGCATTTTATTGAATTGGTAAATCTGAGATTACATGAGATGAAATTACTAGGCAATGGCTAAACGAACTCCACTTCTTACTAAACATACCCCTTTACTTTTTGTACCTCACTTCAAAGTTTACCTTCATGACCGCAACTCTTAAGAATACCCTCACACTTGAAGGTCACCTAAGAGGGAGGTGAATTGGGTTACCGAATAGTTATCACCTTTTTAAAACTTTATGAGTAAATAACAATGACAATGCATATACCAACAATAAATATCTATGCTATGCAAGTGAATGGGGTAGAATAAATGGAAATGAGACAAGCGATATATAGTGGTTCGATCCAACCGATCTACATCCACTACCTAACCTCCCCGGTTAGGATTTTTAACCCCACTTATATTATCAATAAGTGTTACACCCTAAGCCAACTAGTCTAGTGAATGCCTAGCCTCAACTAGGTCTAGTACACGATGTCTTATCGCAATAAGGTCTTATACAACCACCTAGCCGCAACTAGGATTTCCCCACCTAGACCCACCTAGGATTTATGCCTAGCCTCAACTAGGTCTTCCCTCTCGACTTAGATCCCACTAAGTCTTACAATCAAGATTTGAAAAATACAATTAAATATACTTTACAAAGTAAAGTGGCACCAAGTTCAAATACAAGCTAGCCTCCTAGAACCTAACCACTTTAATGCATGCAAGTATGAAAACAATTGAGAAATGCAAATAGATAACTGATTTTATACAAAACTCAAATATGAAACCGTTTCAAATAAGTTGGTAAGAGCAAATTCGGTTTCAAATCCAATGAATAAGAAATTTGATAAAAGTCAAGTTTAAGTGTAAACTTTTGTCCAAATCAGTCCTAGGGTTTAATAAATCAAGTTTAAGTACAAAATCCAAGACAAATGTGTTTAACAACACAACAAGTGATTTCCCAAGTCAATCACACAAGAATATATAATTTAAGCACAAGAAAAGCTAGGAAATGGACTTTCTTACAACCCCAAGAAGATGACTTGAAAATCAGTTTTAGAGAGGTTGTAGTACTCCTTAGAATGCCTCAAGAGTGTTGGTTTTAATGTTGAATCAACAGCTTCAAAGTATGACTTGAAAACTCCAAGCTCCTCCTCTTGAAAAATTTGAGCACTTGTGTTTTTCTTTGTTTTCAAAATCCAATTTTTGTGCTCTTGTGTTTAAGAGTGTTCTATATATTTATAGACCAGTTTATGACCGTTATAGAGGATCCAAGGGCTGAGATTCCATCAAAAATTCAAATTAAAGTGAATTTTTCAACTTTATAAAAAAACTGTTATGAATGCAATTAGCGCGTTAATATCCAGACCTAGCGCGCTAACTCTGAACTTAGCGCTCTAATACATTTATTAGCGCGCTAACTGCAAGGACTTCAAAATAAATATTTTGTTCCTTTGGTTAGCGACCCTTTAACGCGTCCGAGACTCAACCAATCCTCATATAACATATCATACATGTTTGTTATGGGTCATATAGCCTATTTGGGTGGTCCGGATATTTTCACAAATCCCAAAAATGAAAAATCTCGGTTTCATGACTTGCGAGGGACTTTTTGCAAATATGCAGTTTTCTTTTCAAAGACCTTTCAAAAACAAGTTTTTCTTTTTCGAAAACTTCCACAATGATTTTCAAAGTACGATATGAACATACACATATAGTTTAACATTGTTTAAACTTATAAGACCGGAATCTTCAAGTAATCACTTGACATTTGAAAATTCATTTTAAAAACACGATGTGCATGAATTAATGCAATAGGCTTGCGTAAGTGAACTTGAATACCTTACATCAATATTACATCACATAGTTTGATCTTTCGTTTTCATTACCATGTGTATGCCGAATCTTGAACTTGAATGGCTTGATTACTCGAATACTTGCGATGTGATGTTTTGCAACCTTTGACGAAACTGAAATACACTTGATAAACTTATTAGTATATTTTCACCTTGTTTGTTTCCATCAAAATCCTGGTCGGAGTTAGAGTGACTAACCACTTAGTCCAACAACACTCACCCCAACATCTCATAATCTTCTTATTTTTCTTGGTTTTAACCATTATATAGCGAAAATTGAAATGCAAAAAGTGGGGTACAAAAGAGTAATGAGGTTCTCTAAGAAAAAAGTGGGGTCTGTTTAGCCGCTCCCAATAACTATTGGACACGAATCGATACATATATATAGAGAAAAACTTCTTAGAGTATGCTTATTATCTTCCCTTATTAAAGTTTTAATTATTTTTTCTCGTTAAAGTTTTATTTTTCTTCTCTCATATATAGGTTTTTTTTATAAACGGGAAAGACTTTATAAATCTCAGCTCAAAATACATTTTGGGGAATAATAGACATTACACTTGAAGGAGTTGTTTCCCAAGAAGGCTCATGCGTATGACATCATGAAAGTCTTGTCATTTCATGGGTAACCTTGTTAGCTTGTTGGTTGTCGGTGTATGTGGACTATACTCCACGTCAGATGATTGTTAACTATATTCAGGAAATCTCGTAGAATTAACCCCATATTCAACTTGTTCTCATTAGCTTGACGTAACCCTTGTATTGTGTTTAAATCATAAGTCTCAAAGGTCACATGTTCAAGGCCCAAATTAGACTCCCACTTTAATGAATCTCGAAGTGCAACTACTTCAGCCTCAGCTGGAGTGCAATTAGAGTAACATGACTTTGTAATCTCCTTCATAAAACGCTCATTTACATCTCTAATGGTTGCACGCATCCCTATTTGGTTTGCTCCCTTAAAAAATGCGCATCAAGGTTGCATGTAACACGCCCACTGTGACAACTCCAGTTCCCCATAAAAATGGGTCCCGCCCGTCCTAAATCTATGTGGACCCCCGAGCCCTTACTCGCAAAGTCTACACATCTTAAATTCTCATATACGTCATTAGTTTATCATTTATATGTATGAGTTATAGGATTATAAAGTTATCAGAAAATTCACAGCAGAAATCACTATAATCAACTATAACTAATAAATGGAAATCAGGAACAAAAGAGATAACCTATCATGTGGAAACCATGAGAAATGGATAAATACATGCATGTCTGGTGATCAAAGCTAAACAAAACGATCATAAATGATATCCCTAGTCTCTCAATTCTCGATACATGTCTCAGTGTTTAACAAAATATATAATACAGTAATCATAGTCAAAAGAATAAAAACCTACAGTATGTAAAGGAAAAGATCGCTCCGAGAGTCCTTATAGGATATCACCTAGCATCAACTTCTTCCCCTTACTCGTCTCAACTCTATCTACACTACCGTAAAAGACTAGACGGTGAGTGCGTGAAAAATATGAAAATAATGCCAAAAAAAACTAAACAGTAATTCAAGATTTACCAAATAAACCGTCAAAATATCAGGCGGTATTGAAAGACAGAAAATGTAACAAATTGCATGATAAAGAGGCTGACAAGCATAGCAACGAAGTTTGAATGTCCAAAGAGTCAATAGAGGCCCATAAGTAGTCAATTAATAGGCTACTACAGTACCCCAATTTATAGTCACAACAGTGGACAAATAATTCAATACTCAGGGTGTAACCCACTATTAGGGGGGTGGGACAACACTTTTGCAAGCAGTTCTTACGCTTACCCACTAATATGGACCCGAGAGTACCTTCGTAACACACTTATGGCAAGACACTCAACCAAGAAAATAAAAAAAGGATTTCCAACAATAGCTCCATTCAAATAGAAATGGCAATAATGAAAAATGAATTAATGTATATTTTCTAACAGGCTTACAATCATACGTATAACGTACCTCAATCAATCGCAAAACTTTGATCATCACGAATTCTCTAAGTTATCCCACTCAAATTCTCAAAATTTGTAAATCAATTAAAAATTTCTAATTTATTCAAATTTTCCATAATTATTTTATTAGTATAATTGGGTTGATGTCCGGGGTATTGAGTCATATTCGAACCCATTTGGATATTTTAGAGGTCCCCAAAATTTTTCAGATTTTTTAAAGAATCGCCTATGTGAACAGTGTTACATCGCCTTGACACCGTAGAGCTCAACACTCGGCGACGTTCCCACGGCGTGAATTCATGGCTGACTGCTTGAGATACCATGATCGACGCCATGGGAAAATATCTTCACAGCGTCCCTCACGGCATGTCTAGCAGAACACTATATTCGGGGTTTTCCAGCACCCCGGCCCATGTCGTCGCGTCCTGAGTCTATCTTAGACTCTTAGGGACGCCTATGACACCCTTAAACATAACTCGTTTTGCATCGAAACTCCAACAAACAAACCGATTCGTAAATCATATGAAAATTCTTCAAAAATCCCCAAAAATTTCAATCAACTTCAAATACATAAATCAATCCCCAATTCATCAATAAATCATCCAATTGATTTTAAAAACATCATTCCAAATCATTTCCAACATTTTCCTAAAATCGAGTACAAAATCATTGTGACGAAAGCCCACAAAATTGACGCCAAACTGTACACAAACAAGAGAGGGGTAGGGATCCTACCTTTTTACACGTGATTGGTCGATCCCCGGCGTCGCAACGAGCTCGTGAACGTCCGAAACCCACGTTCTCTCCTCATTCTCTCATTTGGAAAAATGATAAAATGGATTGAGGAGAGAGAAAAGTTGATATATATATATATATATCCAACTTCATCTTATCACACGCACGAATCTCGAGGCACATCTTGTATTTCTCCTTCACTCCATCCAACAACTATAACACCAATGAATGACTTCACTAGGTGACTCCAATTTCAAAACTAAACCATTTCCCGTTCATAACTCGTGTTCCCATACCCGTTTCACCTCTCGACTCACACCGCATGCGTTCCCCGAACATAACCTCGCTCCCACATTTTATTTAAATAATTATTATTTTTTGATAATTCACTAATTGCCATTTTTCGGTGTTTAATTATCCGTGTTATATCCTAAAATTTTTGTTTTTCCTAGGCGAATCTCACACAGAAATTCGTGGCGATTAATACAACAATAATCACACACTAGGACATACAATGGTCACATTCGGGTATAAATAATAATACAAACATTACAGAAAAATAAAATATACCTCAGTGTCGACTTTCGAGGCTTGAGTAATATGACAAGTCATGATAGGTAGGTCACGGCCCTAAAAACACGGTACGTGTCACCAATTAAATTTGAGGGTCGTTACAATCTTCCCAACTTATTAGAATTTTGTCCTCAAAATGAATATAATAATTACTCAAAATAACAACTTACCGTAACCAAATAAATGAGGAAAATACTCGCGCATATAGTACTTTAACTCCCAGGTCAACTCCTCGTCTCCGTGATACTGCCACCTAACGAGTACTAAAGGTATCTCCTTATTCCTTAGTATCTTGACCTTCATGTTCACAATCTGAATTCGTTGCTCCTCGTAAGTAATATCATCACACAAATCAATCTGACTCAAATCTACAGTTGGTCACCATCCTTCGCTTGACTTGTCTAGTTAAATCATAGAAATACGGAAAACTGGATGAACTTTGGCGATCTGAGGCGGCAAATCCAACTCAGAAGCAACCTTGTCGACTCTCTTCACAATCCTGAAAGGACCAATAAACCTAGGTGCAAGGTTTCCCTTGATTCTGAACCTCTTGTGATCCTTTAGAGGTGAAACCTTCAAATACACATAGGCTCCCTCATCGTACTGCAACTCATTATGATACTTTTCATAATACTTTTTTTGTCTCTCATGAGCACCCTTCAGTCTATGATGAATCAGTCATAATTTCTCAGTAAGATCAACAAAAATCTCAGGGCCCAACTGTCACTGCGTCCTCAGGCTTCACCCAACAAGATAGTGATCTACAAGGTTTGCCATACAGTTTCTCCAACGGTGCCATGCTAATACTAGCTTGGAAACTTTTGTTGTATGCAAACTCGCACAAATGAAGGTACTCTTCCCAAGATCCTTCGTACTCCAGTACACACATCCTAAGCATATCCTCTAACACCTGAATCAGTCTCTTGGACTGTCCATCTGTTTGTGGATGGTACGTTGTACTCAAATATAGTCTGGTACCAAACTGAGCCTCTATACTCTGCCATAGCAATGACGTGAACTGTAGTCCTCTATTTGACACAATAGACAATGGAACTCTGTGCAATCTGACTATCTCACACTCATAGAGAATACTCAATCTATCAACCGTATGTGTAGTGGATACTGGAATGAAATGTGTAGATTTCGTCAGTCTGTCCACAATTACTCAGATACTGTCATGTCCGCGAGATGATCAAGGCAAACCACTGAAAAAATTCATAGCTATGTGCTCCCACTTCCACTGTGGAATGGGAAGAGGCTACGACAATCCTCCAGGTCGCTTATGCTCAGCTTTCACTCGCTGGCATATCTCACACGCTCGTATAACCTCCGAAACATCGACTTTCACCCCCGGCTACTAGAAAAGACGTCGCATATCAACATACATCTTTGTCCTATCCGGATGAATAGAGAAACACAAACGGTGAGTCTCCTGAAGTATCTTAATGCGTAAATTTGCCACTAATGGAATCCAAAATCGCCTTCGATACCTCAAACAAGCGTCTGTCGACCGACTCTAGTCTGGATAATCTAAACTATTAGCCATCTCATTGAATCTCTGGTATAACTCATCAGTCTGCTGTCCCTCATGAACTACCTGAAGTGAAACAGTCTGTATCCATATCTAACCACAAATTTATGTCCTGGTAGTAGATGGCATATCAACTAAACTCATCATCTCAACTGCTTCGAGTAACGCATACACGTGTGTCATGTGGCACATAACTACCTTACTATCAGATCATCTCTGTTCAAAGCATCTGCAACTATGTTGGCCTTCCCAAGATGATACTCAAGCGAAAAATCATAATCCTTCATAAATTCTAACCAATGTCTCTGTCTTAGATTCAGCTCCTTCTGAGAGAAAAGGAACTTCAAGCTTTTGTGATCAGTGAATAGATCAAACCTTACATCACACAAGTAATGTCTCCAAATTTTCAACGCCAATACCATAACAACTAACTCTAAATCATGCGTCAGATAATTCTTCTCATTAACCTTGAGTTGTTGAGATGCATGCACAATCACCTTGCCCTCCTGCATCAAAACATAACCAAGCCCAACCTTCGATGCATCCGTGTAAACCACCAAGTCCTCCCCATTCTCAAGTAATGCAAGAACTGGCGTAGTCTTTAGTTTCTCTTTCAAAATAGAGAATCTTGTCTCACAACTCTCATCCTAGTTAAACTACACATTCTTCCGAGTTAGTCTAGTCATCGTTGTAGCAATCTTGGAAAAATCATACATAAAACGACGATAATACCCAGCTAATCCCAGAAAACTGCTGATCTTTGTCATCGTAGTCAAAGTATGCCACTCAACTATTGCTCTAATCTTCGCAAAATCCACACAAACACTGCTAGCTCCAACAACATGACCCAAAAATCTAACCTCTGGTAGCCAAAACTCACATTTACTGAACTTTGCATACAACCGGTAGTCCCTCAAAGCCTGCTAAACCAAATGGCATGACCGTGAATTGATAATGGTCGTATCTCGTGCTTAATGCAGTCTTCTCCCTGTCTTCAACTCCAATCCTAAACTAGTGATAACCTGATCTCAGGTCTATCTTCAAAAGCCACTTCGTTCTCGTCAACTGATCAAACAAATCATCTATACGAGGAAACGGATACTTATTCTTTACTGTTACACGATTTAGCTGTTTGTAGTCAATGCACAACCTTAGGCTGTCGTCTTTCTTCTTCACAAACAACACCGGTGCACCCCACGGTGACATGTTTGGATTAATGAATCCCAACTCTAGCAACTCATCCAACTGAGTCTTAAGCTCCACCAACTCTCGAGGTGCCATCCTATACGACGGTATAGAAATGGGTTTAGTCCCAGGTACTAAGTCTATGATGAAATCTATCTCTCTCGGCAGTGGTAGTCCTGGCAGATCCTCAGGAAATACATCAAAAAACTCACACACTACTGGTACATCAACTGTACTGACCTCCAGTGTCTCAGCAGTGCTCATGGCACTTGCAAATGTCTCAATCTCACCACTAGTAGCCTTTTGCCTCTGGTGATCTGTAATAAAACCGTTGTACCCTAAAATCTAACCTCCGTACCATTTACTAATGGAATTGTGATAATCTTCCCATAACAATCAATATGGGAATGATAAGCTCCTAACCAGTTCATGCCTAACAACGAAACAAACTCTAGGAACTCTAGTACCCTCAAATCAGCAAGCAAATCGTGACCCTCTACAGCTAGCAAACAATCAACATACAACAAGTTCGGGTGTATCTTGTGCCCAACCACTGTGCTAAGGATCAAGGGTCTATTAAGCCTAATGGGTCTCAACCCTAATGCATTTACCATGTGTCCAGAAATAAATGAAACTGTAAAACCTGAATCAAACATGGTATGCATCAAAGTACTACAAATTAAAGACAAACCCTCAACGAGCTTACGAGACGCTCCCTGGTCTGGCTTAACAACAACCTGGACTCTCTCCCATTGCTGTTGATGATGTTGTGGCTGAGCTCTCGTCAACAACAAACATTAAAGTTGTAGGTGACCAATCTGACCACTAAAGTTGTACGTGTTTCCCATGATCCAGATGATACCTGCCCCTGCATCAGACCCTGCCCACGTCCCTGTGGAGGTCTCTGAGTCTGTACCTGTCCAGATCTCTGCGTGTTTGTACCTGAGTCTGTGTCTGTCCACCTCCTCTACTAGTATCCTTACTCTCATAATACTTCCTTTGTTGTTGTACTGGTCTAGTAACTTGTGGTGGTCGACTAGTGAAAATCTGTGCAGGTACTGGTGTAACAACTGTAGTCTGTGTGGTCGTGGTGGTAGAGCAATTGAACCACTACTTTGGGCTCTACTATCCCTGAAACCCTGCCTGTTCTTCTTCTTCTTCCTATCCTGTCGGCCCTCTGAACGTGTCTTCTGCCTAACTGGTCTACTCTTCTCCGGATGTGTGTGTAGATAACCCTCCATAGCCAAGCTCCTCTCATAAGCTCACTTTAATGTCTCTGGCTCAGTGGAGACTATGACACCTCCAATCTCATATAACAACCCTCTGTAAGGTAATAGATTATGTCGGTCTTGTTGTCTGTTAAACCCCTAGCATAGGGTAGTAACTACAGATACCGTCCCGTATAGTCCATGACAGACTCATTTTTCAGATGTCTGATGGTGGAGAACTCATTCCTCTTCGCTTTCAAAACTGCAGAAGGAAAGTACTTCAGATTGAACTGGGTTTTGAAGTCAATATCCAGTCCTTAGACACCCATCTAGTAGACACTGTTGTAGTCCACCAGTCATCAGCCTCCCTAAACAATATCAATAATGAAATAGAGGTTCGCATATGCTCCTCAGTCACAATGATGTTGTGAACCTTCTCTTGGCCCTTCAGAAATGTCTCAGCAGCCACCAGATCTGTACCCCTAACGAACTCCTTCGGGTTATGCCTCTTGAATTCCCTCAACTGCCTAGCCTCAGCTGTGGCTCCCATGTCTTTCTCTGTTACTAGTGCAAGCACTGTGTCAGTCTGAACAAGAGATACCGCAGGCACTACCTCAGCATGTATCGATGGTAACACAACAGTCTCCGGTATCACTACAATCATCGTAGGATTAGTAGATAAAGCAACAATCGGTGTATACATCTCCTGAGTAGAAGGAATTCCTGAGGTAGATGGTGGTGATGGTGTAGCAACAACTGGTGTCCTAAAAATCCTCAGGATCTCCTCTAATATCTGAACCTGAGTAGTAACTCTCTGTCTGATCCGTCATTGCGATATGAAATTGAAAGTGAATAATCGAATAAGTCAATAGCTGCCGATATAGTATGGTACATCACAACATATATAACATATAGAATTCAAGTTTTACTTTTTCCCAACTCACCTCACTTCCTAACTAAACCTCAACTTAGGATCATAGGGTTCCACTCTAGGTTCCAACTATTTACTATTTTTATTGGTTTGTATTTTATGTTGGTTGTAAGGTAAATAAAGATTCAGGTACTACAATCTTAGTAAGCTCTAATACCAACTGTGATGGCCTCAATTCCCCATAAAACTGAGTCTCACCCGACCTAGACCTATGTGGACCCCCGAGCCCTTACTCGTGAAGTCTACGCATCCTAGTCAGCCTTAAATTCTCATTAATGTCATTAGTTTATCATTTAGATGTGTGAGTTATAGGATTATAAAGTTATCCAGGAAATTCGCAACGAAAATCGTTATAATCAACTATAACTAATAAATGGAAATCAGGAACAAAATAGATAACCTAACATGCGGAAACACTTAGAAATGGAAAAATACATGCATGTCTGGTGATCAAAACTAAAAAAAGTGATCATACATGATATCCCTAATATCTCAATCTCTGATACATGTCCCAGTTTTTAACAAAACATATAATACAATAATCACAATCAAAAGAACAAAAACCTACAGTGAGTAAAGGAAATGATCGCTCTGAGAGTCCTCAAAGGATATTACCTAGCATCAACTCCTTCCCCTTGCTCGTCTCAGCTCTATGTGCACCACCGTCACAAACAAGACGATAAGTGCGTGAAAAATATGAAAGCAATGCCAAAAGAAACTAAACAGTAATTTAAGATTTACCAAATAAACTCTCCAAATATCATGCGGCATTAAAAGACGGAAAATGTAACAAATTGCATGATGACAAGCACAACAACGAAGTTTGAGTGTCTAAAGAGTCAATAGAGACCCATAAGTGGTCAATTTATAGGCAGTACAACAATACCCCAATTTATAGTCACAACAGTGGCCAAACAATCCAGTACTCAGGGTGTAACCCACTATTAGGGTGGTGGGACAACACTCTTGCAAGCAGGGCTCACACTTACCCACTAATATGGACCTGCGAGTACCTTTATTACACACTTATGCCAAGATACTCAACTAAGGAAATAAAGAACGGATTTCAAACAATAGCTCAATTCAAATAGAAATAACAACAATGCAAAATGAATTAATGTATATTTTCTAACTGGCTTACAATCGTACGTATAACGTACCTGAATTGATCGCAAAACTCCGATCCTCACGAATTCTCTAAGTTATCCCACTCAAATTCTCAAAGTCTGTAAATCAATTAAAAACTTTCTAATTTATTCAAAATTTCCATAATTATTTTATTAGGATAATTGGGTTGATTTTCAAGGTGTTGGGTTGTATTTAAACCCATTTGGATACCCAAGAGATCCCTGAAATTTTTTGAGATTTTTAAAAAATTGCCCATTTGAACAGTGTCACACCACCCAGACGTCGTGGAGTTCAACACTCGGCGGCATCACCACGGCGTGAATTCGTGGTTGATTGCCTGAGACGTCAAATATCCTCACGGCGTATCCAATAAAACACTATATCCGAGGTTTTTCGGCACCCCAACTCATATCGCCTCTTTCCGAGTCTATCGCAAAATCTTAGTGACGTCTATGACACCCTCAAACCCAACTCGCTTTGTGTCAAAACTTTGATAAACACCCCGATTCGTAAATCACACAAAAATTCTTCAAAAATCCCTAAAAATTTCAATCAACTTCAAATACACAAACAAATCACCAATTCATCAATAAATCATCCAATTGATATTAAGAACATCATTCCAAATCATTTCCAACATTTTCCCAAAATCTCGTCCAAAATCGTCGTGACGAAAACCTGTAAAATTGACTTCAAACTGTACACAAACAAGAAAGTAGGGATCCTACCTTCTTACGCATGATTGGTCGATCCCCAGCGTCACAATGAGCTCATGAACATTCGAAACCCACGTTCTCTCGTTTTCTCGTTTGGAAAAATGATAAAATGGATTGAGGAAAGATAAAAGTTGATATATATGTATATCCAACTTCATCTTATCACATGCACGAATCTTGAGGCACATCTTGTGTTCCTCCTTCACTCCATCCAACAAATATAACACCAATGAATGACTTCACTAGGTGACTCCGATTTTAAAACTAAACCATTTCTCGCTTATAACTCGTGTTCCCAGACTCGTTTCACCTCTCGACTCACACCGCGTGTGTTTTCGGACATAACCTGATCCCCATTTTATTTAAATATTTATTATTTTATGATAATTCTCTAATTACCATTTTGTGTTTAATTATCCGTATTATACCCTAAAATTTCTATTTTTCCTAGGCGAATCTCTCACAGAAATTCGTGGCGATTAATACAACAATAACCACACACAGGACATACAATGTTCACATTCGGGTATAAATAATAATACAAACATCACAGAAAAATAAAATATACCACAGTGTTGACTCCCGAGGCTTGAGTAATATGACAAGCCACGACGGGTAGGTCTTACCCAGCGAGCTGTTAGTTGTGGATTGCTATCCAAGGAAGATGGTGTTTCTTGTGGCTTTTTCGCCCCCATCCATAACTTCCACTAGTCGATGCTCGACTGAATCTCCAGCGTTACAGGTTTGGAGTAGTTTCTCTATAAGATATTGTTCCTATTGTTCTATTTGGCCCATAGAGCAACCCATACACGCTACTTCCAAGGGATCTCTTTGATTAATGAGTTATGTGAACCAGTCTTTCAGATTGAAGGATTCTCCTCCTATGTGGTGAAGATTTGCTACTCCATTCGAGCCTACAACTTCTCTGCAGTGAAACAATATATGCTCCATCAACTTGACTTCCTCTCGATAACAAATACATAATGGATTCAGTTGAAGACCCTTCTCAATCAACTAGATTTTGAGTGGGACACATCCCCGTAATGCGCGCCATGCAAAGTGTTTCACTTTGGATGGCACCTTTAGTTTCTAGATCTGAGTCCAGTTCCTTTCCACCTGCTGAGGTAAGCCCTCTGGTTTCATTTTTTGGGCAATGTAATAGCCGGATATATTTCCCTGTCTTTGTATGGTGCCATATTAGTTAAGTTTCTCCTCCCCTGCTCAAGACAATCTTCTTTATCCCTTTAACATCCCTCTCATTGAATAGAGTATCAATGATTTTCGTGTCCCACTCCCTGTTATTCAGAATCATTATTTCCTTAAGTAATACATCTTCCATACCCTAAATTGGAGGGGTTGTAAGAAAGAAATTCTTCCCCATCTTTGAGCCAGGGTGTACCCCAAACTCTCAAGTTGGAGTCGTTACCAATCGTCCACCAAAAGCTCTTCTCCAAGACACTTCTTGCCTTATGAATCCTTCGCCATGTATGGCATGGATTTTGCCCCAACCTTGCATTCATAAAATCATCATTTGGGTAGTACTTGGATTTCAGAATTCTTGTTGCTAGTGTGTGTGGTTGGCTCAATAATCTACAACTTTGTCTTGCTAGTAGCATCATGTTATAGCTTTGTAGTTTTCGAAACCTGATTCCACCATCTTCCTTTTTGGCACACATCCTTTCCCAGCTCATCCAGTGTAACCCCTTTTTCTCATCACATTTTGAACCCCACCAAAATGAGTTCATCCTTTTCTAAAGTGCATCACAGATGGACAATGGTACCATAAAAGTACTCATGCAACACTTTTTCTAAAGTGCTTGAGCTATAGCCTTAAGAAGGACCTCCTTAACTGCTTTAGATAAAATTTTGTGACTCTAGGATAAAAGCCTTTTCCACATCCTATCTTTTTTAAAAAATGAATATCGCATTTTTGTACCTCCCTAATTAGTGATGGCAAGCTTAAGTAGTTAGAGTTTTCGATATCAGCATACACTCCAAGTTGATTCCATATATGTGCTTCTCCCTCTGTAGATACATTAGCTGACACATAGAGATAAGACTTGTTAAGATTAATAGCCTGACAAGAATCCTTTTCATATTGATCTATAAGAGTTTTGACATTAGATGCCTCCTCATTAGTAGCCTTGAAGAATAGGACAGAGTCATCTACAAATAATAGGTGAGTCACCAATGGAACCCCTCTCGCAAACTTACAGCCATGTATTCTTCTCTGGTTCTCAGCATGACTCAATAGAGCAGTTAACCCTTCCCCACACTAAATAAACAAATAGGGTGAGAGTGAACATCCTTGGTGAAGACCTCTTTATGGAATAATTGGGCCTATGAGGTCACCATTGACATTTACATGGAACTTGGTTGATTTCACTAAGAATAGCACTAAATCCACCCAACGAGCAGTGAGTTTGAGCAACACCTTCTCCAAATAGTTCCAGTCGACCTTGTCATAGGCCCTGCTGATGTCTATCTTGAGTGCAACACTTCGAGTAATCCCCTTCATGTTTCATTTCATAGCATGGAGAGTTCCGAAGGCCACTAAAATAATGCCTACAATTTGTCTCCTAGGAACAAATGATAATTGTGTTTCATAGATAATCTCAGGTAAATGTTCCCTAAGCCTGTTAGCCACCACCTTCGTAATATGTTTGTATAGGATATTGCAAAATGAGATCGGCATGTGATCCTTCATATTATAAGGTTTATCTTTCATAGGATTAAGACAATAGTAGTCTCATGTCACGACCCAAATTTCTAATCCTAGATTTTGGTCGTAATCAGGGTCACCGACTCGTGATGTGGGATCATGTTGGAATACATGCACTGACCGAGGCACGTGGTCGAGATAAATTTTATACTTGATGTGGTCAATGCCTAGTGTAATGTATGTGTGTACCTTATACCCAAAATTGTTACGTTTGATAGTTTCGTTGATTCGACACGCGTGGGGAAGCGCCTCGAGTTGCGTGCAAATTGTGGGACCAAGTAAGTAATTCTTATTCTTTTTATATGTTTTATAGTTTTGTCTATTTGACTTGGCCTATTTGGAGGGCCTATCTCATGGACCTATACCGGGTATAATGTGAACTTAAATGGTATAAATAATATATAAATATGATTGAGATTTCCAAGATTTGGAGAATTTATGTATTTATCATAAAATATGGATTTAGGACATTGATTGACGGGTATTAGACACGCAATTGTAGGCGTGAGAGGGTTGTTTTTGACTAGTTGGAGCGCGTTTTGAGGTGTGTAGTAACCCAACTGAAGTTCTCTAAAGTATTTACTTGTTTCTTTATGGATTTATTCCATTTATTAAGTATTCTCATTTTCATATTGTTATAATAACGGTTGGTTGAGTTTACTCGCATCGGGGTTTATTCTGTTGCGTGCTTGTGACACACTAGACCATAGCATATGCTTCAGATGTATGTCAGTGAATAGTCGACCTAACTGTTGTTACTATACATATATCGGTGCGTCGTGGTCTACGCAGGTCACCGAGCAAATTCAGGGATTTCAGTCATATTTGAGTTTACTCACTGGCAGTGCCTAGGGATAATCTGAAGTATAGTTCTAGTTTGAGCATGGTCCTGCATGTACTTTTGACTTCTTACTATTTTATATTCATGCGATGATCCATTTACAGTTTCCTGTTTACTATTTCGCATGTTTATTTAATAGTGTTTATGGATTATTTATTTACTTCCGTAATTACTCATTAAATTTCCTTGGAATTACTCTGTGACGACCCGAATCCCTATACACGGCACCGTCTGGCCTAATCCCGTAATTAAGCCCTAATCTCATCAACGTAGGACTTAACTACGTATTAGTCAGCCTCTTTAACTTATTCTCCTCGATCTTTGCGTTCAGGATAAGTAAATACACGTGTTATTCCATTATTAATTTTAGGGTTAATTAAAACTTTTAACAGTTTACTAAATTATCAGAAGTCTTATCAGTTTATGCAGAAGCAATGTATATTAAATCCTAAGTGTGGAAACCAAGAATATAACGATCATAAAATATATATATACATATATATATAAATGTTAACAAATATAGATAGTGTGAAAGCCTAAGGTCTGGGAGCTATCACTCAACCCAATATACAACATCAAAGACATAATATCAGTAATAATACAAATTATCAAAAATACCTCCAAGTCAGGTCGAGAACACTCTCTAGCTCAGAGGTATTCATCGGTCCTCTCCTTGCCTGACCTGCCACTCGACGGGTCTGCACCCACCGTCATTAAAAGGACGGTAAATATAAAAGTATAATAGTAGACCAAAATAGAAATTTATCCATATTTCCATTTTCAATATAACATCCACTAATCTCAATTAGAGAACATTCGAGCTGAAACCCTAATTAAGCCCCGGTAAACCAGATCGGACCTAATTTTAGCCAACAGTCTTACCACATTTCCTTATAACAACCTGTATATCTTGAGATTTCATAAATAAAATAAAACAAACACAGCGAAAAATTTAAAACTTTTTCAATAAATCATAAGATATACAATACCGGCATGAACATCAGTATTGAGCTCTTATTCCCACCTTGATTCTTACAAAATCATAAGCATTGAAATATATATATATATACAACTCGAGCTCACTGCATCGTAGAGAAGATACTAAACCTCTTATCTTCTCCTTTCTTGAGTTTCAAGTCCTAGCGCACATTCATACCTGGAAATGTTAAGGTAGGTGAGCTCCTACATGCTCAGTAAGTGACTCCCATACAGACTATCAATTATCAATTACTATCAAGAAATAATATATAACAATGTGCAATAAATGCATATTTAAAGAACCATTTGAATCAATATAATCAATACATAAGCAGATGCAAGTTCATTGGTCTATTACAATGTACTCATGATTTGTACTTTCAATTTCAGTATTTGCATTGAGTCGCTCTCTCACATTTTCAAGAACTAATCACTGGGCATCTAACCAGTTCTTATCAATGTGCCGCCAACTCTTAAAACATAGAGTCCCACTCCCTCATCATCACTAAACCAATAACTGCTCATCTGATTGGTTTATGACTGATGAGTCGCCAACTTAAATGGAAAGCATTGTTCGGGATAATTTCCAAGTCACTGGGGGCATGGTGATGGTTAGCAACTCCACCACAGTTCCATAGCCCAATCCGATCCGTCCCGTCAAACCTCTTTTCGAATTCATTTTTCATTTCAAAATAATTTGTGTAAAACAAAACCAAATCATGGTACATTACCCCCATCCCCAGTCCTAAACACCACGTGCTCTAATAATACTAATTTACATTACATAATTAATAAAAAGTACGAGTCTCACTTACTTGTCCTGAGCTTTCAATGTTTTACTAGCTTGTACGACTCCCCGGAGTCCTCAAACCTTTCCACATCGGTCCATTACCTAAAATAGACCAACTGTTATCAATTTAAATCTAATATTCATTTATTTATACTTCTAAACTAGTTCCATTCAAATCCGAAATCTCGAAACCTAATTTTTAACCTATTTTGACCATTTCACGCTTTTTGAAGTAAAAAGTCTCATCAATTTCAAATTTCTCATTTTCCATAGAAATCCCTCAATTTCTATTTGTTTGGTCAAAATACTATTTTTCCATATTTTTCTGGATTTTTTCCAAGATTTATCTCCCTTTTTCTCTTTATTTTACTTTTTCTTTTCATTTGACTTGGGTCTGAACTAGGCGGAACCGGCCCAGTCCAGCACCTTCTTCCTTACGAGAACAAAGTGTCAGCTTTGTTCTTTTTTTTTTTCTTTACTCATCGCTGGGGTTGGCTCCCAACCCCAACCCCAGCTCGAACTGACAAGGGAGACTGCTCCCTTGCCTTCACCATTCTCGGCCATGGTCGAGCTTACTCACCACCCCACATCAACCGAACCCAACAACAAGGACAACCTCAACAACAATGACAACAACAACTAAACACTCACCTCGAGCTCTCCTCGCTCCAGCGACCTCGCCTCCTTCGTTATCTCCTTCTCTTCTCCCTCTCTTCTTCGTTGTTTCGATTTTTTATCGAAGAAGAAGGCAGTTGGGTTTTGGCAAATGTCCAAAATGCCCTTAAACCTATCTCAATTCCTATTTAAACCAATACTCTTTATGGTAATTTTACATTTTTCTGATTTTTATTATATATATTTATATATATATATATATATATTTATATATATATATATATATTTATATTATTTTATATATAAATATATATTTATCAATATCATCGCGCCTACGATTCCGTTGTGCGCGCCAACAAGAACCCTCTGGCATGCACACCACCGTACGTCCTACGTGTGTCACTCGTGACCCCGCGTATCACTTTGCGCCCGCCAATTTACCATTGTTTTATTATTTTCCATTTTTATATATATTTATATATATCCATAATATATATATATATATTTATGCCTATAATTATGCCTATAATTACGTAATTTCCGCCGCCGAGCACACTCAAGCGCCAACGCTATCCCGCGTCACATGTGTGTCCACATGACCCACACCTGGTATTAGGCGTCTCATTATTGGTCTGATTATTCATTTATACATACTACTACACACCAAACAAACATAATACATCACACAATTCCATGCACACGTTAATCGAGACAAATTGGGCTTAACCATGAGCCTAACTCGGATTAATTATTATTCGGATTAACACTAATCATCTGCTTAAAGTAACGAGTCGTTACATTCAAGAACCAGGTATTTAATAGCGTAAAACAAAGAAGGATTATTTGAAATAGAAAGCATGCTGTAAATATCAAAATAACACAAGTAAGACTGACTTAAATATAAAATTACTTGTAATGTACATTGGTACTATCCTTATTGGGTTTGGCCCTCCAACCTAACGACCTCATTTAATAGGTCAGTACACGAGCACTTCGTACTACCTATATTAGCCACACATGGACCTTATGTGGTAGGTCAGTACCCGAACCCTTCGTACTACCCTAATTGGTGGAGGATTTCGTCTAACAACCTCATGTAATAGGTCTGTAACACTAATTGAATAGATCCCGACACCCCAAATCTCATACCCTGTGAGCCGCGTACATCTATTTAAGTATTTAAGGAAAGATACCGACAAATAACAAGTAGTAATTCAAAGGAATGTCATAAACTAAGTACTCCATAAATGAGCAGATCAAATCATTCAACAAACATGGCATTTTGAGTACAACAAATTAAAGCATATGTTCAAATGAAAATTTATAATATAAAAAGTAAATGAAATGAAAAATAGATGTCTAGACTATCTACACACTCTCAAGCATTTTGCTAGTTAACTCCCAGCTTCTCGACATTCAACTCGCGTCCTGTTCCTCGTAAATTCTCCCTAAGAATATATTTATGTTAAACTTTAATTTGTTAGAACAAGGAAAGTTTTGATACATTAACGTGTGAGTTGATTTCAATCACCAAAATGTTTGAATTCAGAATTTTAGTACAAAAGGAAGCTTTTAGGAATATGTCTTATCTTTCTGAAACTATAAGGAACGCAACTCCGATTAAAAATGAGAGAGATGAAATTTCTACGACAATCACTTAAAACTATTTTCAAGTCCGACCAGCAAATTTGTATAATTAATTTCTTCTAACCCATAGCTCCAAAAATCACGATTGTTATACTAAAGACTAAAAACACACCCAAGAATATCATACTTAAATATGAGCTCAATCCAATAAGAAATGATTGAAATCAAAATAGTGAAGTCTAGAAAATTCAGATTGATCACTAAAGTTGTAAGGGGTTTTTGGACAGTAAAATATTGGAATTTCAAAATCTTTCAGTAGGCAAAAGTTGTTCCCCTTTGAGTTAACTTTCTAATGCCACCAGAATCAGTCCATTTTAATTTAAAATAAGAAAGTTATGACCAAAACACAGAGGCTGGTTTGAAATGGTAACATGTAGAATTTCAGTTTTTGTTTCAAGAACACATGCAAACTTTGAAAAAATCATAACTTACTAAAAAATGAACCAAATCAAGAACTTCTTTATATCAAATTGAGTGGAAAAATACAAGGAATCCAAATATGTAAGCCAATTAAAAAATTCCCACATTTACTATTTCGAAACAGCTTAAAACCAAAACGGGATTCAAATCACTTTTTGTCAAGAACTTCCAATTTTCAAACCTCAAGTTTGATGATTCAAATACTCTTTAATTTGGGATTAACCAACCTTAAAAAGACTTAAATCTAAATGATTTACCAAAAGCCCAATGATGCATACTTAGATTTATAAAGAATTGATCAAAGGAAAGCATAGAAATGCATACATAGGGTTCTAGTTGAACCTCATATGTTTGATCTTCAAATTGAACACATGCCCTTCTTGTTTTCTCCCAAACCAAAATTTTCAGCAAGTATTTCACTTTAGCCCCCATTTTCTCTTTGTTTGATTGAATGTGTTGTAGGTAACAAAGGTGTAATGACCCAAATTTATTTAATCAGGATTAGTGTTAATCACGAGAATTAATGGTTGATTCGGGCGTTACGTGGACAGTTGGGTGACTCGGATATGAGTACCCAGGTTATATTGTGTTATTTGTGTAGGTTGGGTGCCTATTATTGCGATGTTGAGTGTATAAATTATTATTATTATTAAGTATATAAACGTCGCATGTATGAACGTTGATATCGGGCAAGGTTACGAGTTGGGTATGTGTCCCGAGATGCGTGTCGGGGACCAGGTACCGAGTACCGGATAGCAGGGGTACGGAACATGAGTTGCCGAGTAGTTGAGAGTTAGTGTGACCTCACATAGGAATTTTTATGAATTATTTGGTGGTCTAGCCTAAGGTTTGTAAGCCAAATTAAATTGATTAATTAAATTCTTAAGGTTGTGGCTAGGAAAATTAGGGTGCATAGGACTATCCTCGAGATGCATAATAGGGTGCATGTAAGGACTATAGTATCATGATAAGGTGTCAAGACTTGAGTGACACAGGGTGATCAGTGACCATTAGATTAGCCTCGAGATGCGTGTTCGTACTAGATTAGAACCAATGGTATAAATATTCTGGATTAGTGATCACATGCAACACCAAGCTTCCTAAACAAATTTTGAGAGATAAGAGAAGAGAATTCTGAGGGTGGGGAGGTGAAATGCGAGGTTTGGAGAGGAGATTGAGGGTTCAATCGCAAGATCTACAGTAATCTATCCCTCCTAAACTTGAATTTTTTATTAAAAAAAACATGGTTTTTGTGGGTTGAGGATAAAACGAATTTTAGGATGAAATCATCACTGTTTTTGTTGAATTTGACGTTCTTGAGGATTAAATTGATGAAATATATTGGTTTTACTCATATTTGTGACTAATTCGAGGATTTCATGTATATGGACATGTATGTTTAGATCCTCTGGTTTGGGTTTAAATTCATGTTAATCAGTGTTTGATGTGTTGGTTTTGATCCAATTAAAGGTTTGGGAGTGTTTATAGCACGTTTGGGTGGTTTGGGAATCAAAAAATCCCAGAATTCTGTTCTGGAATTCTAGGCAGGGACACACCCAGCGCACTGGGTGATGAACACCAGCGCGCTGGGCAAACTGGGGAAGATGATGATGAACAATAATGAAGAATCGCCCAGCGCACTGCGGACCTAAAACTGGGATTTTTTCAGCACATGTTAATGAGATTTTAGGCCTAATTAACATACAAAACCCACCTAATTGACCCTAAATACATTATAAATGACTCCAGGGACTAGAGGACCATAACTCAGACACCGGGGAGCTAGGCGAGTTGAATTGACAGGTCCGAGAAGTCGGAGTGCGGAATTACAGGTGCATAAAACTTGAGAAATTTACACTTTAAATTCATGGCATGTATTTTATTGATTATCTTATCGTATGCGGTGACTGTTAGTGGCCACGCATGGTTTGTCATCTTGGTTATGACTACATGCTTGAGCATGGGCTAGTCTGCGATGGTGACCGTGTTGATGGGAGTATAATGTATCTACAACTGTCGCGAGGGATTAAGGGTACTCTTAGAACTAAAAAGCTTGCAAAGGAGTACGCCCGTTTCTGAGTTGAGGTGTAGTCATTGTAAGCCTGTTATTATGCACTAGTTTGTGCTAAGAACTCCGTTTTCCTATTGTATGACCGGCGGGTCATGGTTTTATCGTGATTAAACAAGTGATGATTTATTTATTTGTTGATTATACGTTCAAGTCCATTTAGTTAATTATTTGTTGTTCTTGGATATTTTGGATGCTTTACATTCTCAGTTGATGTGTGATTGATGTGATATTGTGATGGTTGTTTACTGCCAACCATGGGAATATGATTCCTTTTTTCAGGGTCATATTCACATGTCTCGCAAGTTATCGATGTTTTCATGATTATCATGTAGACTTCTCTTGCGAATTTATTCACTGGGCTCATTGATGTATGTGTTGGGCAGTTGAGCGTAGATCCCGATACGAGCAAAAGCAAGGGAACAAAGGTACGAGGTGACTATCTCTTAGGCCGTTGCTGCTGACCGCTCGTGTTTTGACTACCTAGTATTATCTATACATTATTTTGCTGGGTGTTGGGAACTTTAGAACTCTGACACATGTATATGGATTACTACATATTTCGTCTCAGTAATATACATGGTGTTTATTTCTGGGTTTTCCATTATTTAGGTTTTATAAATTCTCGTAATATACGCATTAAAGGCTTTCGCTATTATTATTATTATTATTAACTAACATGCTAGATGTTTAGGAGAATTAAACAATTTAGTATAGTAGGATTAATTAAACGGGGCATCACTTCACAGAGCTGCAGACGTGGCAATAGTGATGACGTGCCTGGTGACGTGACAAGCGGTGCTGGATTTGCGGGCGGAGGTTGTAGGTCACGGGACGACCTCGAAAATTAGGTCAAAAAGGTTTGTCTTTTATATACTTAGATTAGCAAGTGGATTAATTATGCAAATATTTAACTTAACTAAGTTAATTACTAGGACATGTGTCATCTCTCAATGCCACTTGTTACACAAAGAATGCATGTCTCCACTCACTAGTTACTGTTTAGTCTAGGATTCCTACACATTTTCATCATCACTAGGAAAATCTATGTTCCACAATTTATTTGTCCAAACCATAGGCCTTTTATTTGATTTTGATCGATTGGACAAACTTAGGCAAATTACTTACACATGGTTAGTACTCTAGTCACTTGGTTGTCATATAGGTGGTCCCACTGTCCCTCGACTACCCGGTACCCGGTGCCCCACGTCCTCGATACGCAACTCGAGGCGTGTCCCCGTTCACGTCTCGACGCCCATACACTTATAAAAGTGACTTAACTAGTCTACACAAATACAACACACTAGGAATACGTCACCGCAAATATAATATATTTATCGATCTCTGTGCCGAGTGTTGGTCCGCTTACTCGCTCTCGGGCCATGTCATGGGTCGGTGACCCCGATTATGGCTAAAATCTAGAATTATAAATTTGTGTCGTAACAAATATTCCCAACGAAATGGAAATTTCGTCCCCGAAATTCATCTTGACTTAATCATTATTTCTTTAAGTTTTAGCAATTTCCATTCTCATTAACATTACCCTAGCCAAAATTCCAAATGATACTAGCCCCAAAGCCCGTATTCCTCAATTCCCACAGGTGGGTCCCCCAACCACTTCAACCTGAGTTCGTCTATCAAGGTGGGTGAGTCCACACTTAGCTACCACACACACATCACAACTATATATCGCGTTTTGGTCATAGAACTCAAGAGAAATCTTGTTAGGCGTAACTTCCTAAAGAGGTTCAGGTGTTCTTTATTCATACAACACTACTCCTATTCATTTCATTGCATTTTCACTATTAAGTCATGGACTCAGTCGGTTCTCCCTCGACTGTCCAATCATCACTCTTCCGAAAATCAACAAGTACAAACTACCGTATGCTCAGTGGAAAACGGTGCTCAGGAAATGCAAGAATAAAACTTACCCTCCATACGGTTGCGCACCGCTTCTTGGTCTCGCTCCTTTCTTAGCGCCACTTGGCCTCAATCAATCGTTGAAGTAGCAAATATCGTTGGCATCGTCCTCGACTATGTTTCTAGTGAGTCGTTGCAAGTATCCATAACGATGTTGATATCTCGTCACCGACGTCTCGTCTCTCAGCTTGTCGTTGATTTGTGAACTTTTCCATACTCTACTTTTCAGTCAGAACTGGTGTAGTCAAATGTGCTCACAGCATCACGAAGATCTCAATCACTTGTTGTTCTTGAGCAGTGACCATGTCAGTCCCATGTCGCATGTGACTGCAGTAATGATGTGTTGATTTCGACTGTTGGAACCATCTCCACTCTCTAGTTGATCTCACATCGTACTCCACAAATCGATCACGATCGAGAATCTGCTTCTACGCATATATTGTATACATGATAAAAATATAACATGTACATATACAATATCCCTAACTCACTTTCACTTAATTCCCAACAAAATAGTCTCTAAGCAAGGATTGTCTGGATTCCACATCTGAGGTTTGTGTTTTATTCAAGTTATGTTTTACTTATTGAGAACTTAGGCTCTGATACCAACTGTGAAGTTGGTATCCCAAATTTTTTTACATCTCTACACTTTGTCCCAAAGGTTTTAATACATATTTCTGATACCAATTGTGATGGCCCAAAACCCTAAATACAGCACTGCCCGGCCTAATCCCATAATTAAGCCCTAATCACATCTACGTAAGACTTAACTACGTATTAGTTAGCCTCTTTAACTTATTCTCCTCGACATTCGTGTTCAGGATAAGTAAATACACGTGTTATTCCATTATTAATTTTAGGTTTAATTAAAACTTTTAACAGTTTACTAAATTAGCAGAAGTCTTAACAATTTATGTGGAAGCAACATATATTAAATCCTAAGTGTGGAAACCAGGAATATAACAATCACAATATATATATATATATAACAGATGGCGAATATAGACACTGTGAACGTTGAACGTCAAAGGTTGGGGAACTATAGCTCCAATATACAACCCAACAACATCAAAAGACATAATATCAATAATAATACAAATTATCAAAAATACCTACAAGTCAAGTCGAGAACACGCTCAAGCTCAAAGGTATTCACCGATCTTCTCCTTGCCCGACCTGCCACTTGACAGGTCTACACCCACCATCATAAAAATGATGGTGAGTACAAAAGTATAACAGTAGACCAGAATAGAAATTTATCCACATTTCTAATTTCAAGAACCAAGTATTTAATAGCATAAAACAGAGAAGGATCATTTGAAATAGAAAGCATGCTATAAATACCAAAAAAACACAAGTAAGATTGACTTGGATTTAAAATTACTTGTAGTGTACATCGGTACTACCCTTATTGGTTTTAGCCCTCCATTCTAATGACCTCATGTAATAAGTCAGTACACGAGCACTTTGTACCACCCTTATTGGGCACACATGGACCTCATGTGGTAGGTCAGTTCCCGTGCACTTCGTACTACCCTAATTGGTTGAGGATTTCGTCTAACAACCTCATATAGTAGGTTTGTAACACTAATTGAATAGATCCCGACACCCCAGGTCTCATACCCCGTGAGCTGCGCACATCTATTTAAGTATTCAAAGAAAGATGCCGACAAAGAACAAATAGTAATTCAAAGGAATGTCATAAACTAATTACTCCATAAATGAGCAGATCAAATCATTCAACAAACATGACATTTCGAGTACAACGAATTAACACATATGTTCAAATGAGAATTTAGAATATAAAAAGGAAATGAAATGAAAAATAGATGTTTAGACTGTTTACTCACTCTCAAGCATTTTCCTAGTTAAGTCCCATCTTCCTGGCGTCCAACTTGCGTCCTGTTCCTCGTAAATTCTCCCTAAGAATTTGTTTATGTAAAACTTTAATTTATTAGAACAAGGACAATTTTGATACATTAACTTGTGAGTTTATTTTAGACACCAAAATGTTTGAATTCAGAATTTTAGTACAAGAGGAAGTTTTTAGGAATTGATCAACCAACCTTAAAAAGATTCAAATCTAAATGATTTACCAAAAGCCCAATGATCCATGCTTGGATTTATAAAGAATTGATCAATGGAAAGCATAGAAATGCATACTTAGGATTCTAGTTGAACCTCATATGTTTGATCTTCAAATTGAACACCTAAAACCCTTCTTGTTTTCTCCCAAACCAGAATTTCCAGCAAGTATTTCACTTCAGCCCCATTTTTCTCTTTATTTGATTGAATGTGTTGTATGTAACTAAGGTTTGTCTCTTATATACTTAGATTAGCAAGTGGATTAATTATGAAAATCTTTAATTTAACTAAGTTAATTATTAGGATATGTGTCATCTCTCAATGCCACTTGTCACACATGAAGAATGCATGTCTCCACTCACTAGTTACTATTTAGTCTAGGATTCCTACACATCTTCATCGTCACTAGAAAAATCTATGTTCCACAATTTATTTGTCCAAACCATAGTCCTTTTATTTGATTTTGATCAATTTGATAAACTTAGGCACATTACTTACATATGGTTAGTACTTTAGTCACTTGGTTGTCATGTAGGTGGTCCCACTGGCCTTCGACTAACCGACACGTTGTGTCCCGCGTCCCCAACAAGTAACTCGAGGCGTGTCCCAGCTCGCGTCTCGACGCCCATACACTTATAAAAGTGGCTTAACTAGTCTACCCAAATACAACACACTAGGAATGCATCACCACAAATACAATATATTTCTCGGTATCTGTGCCGATTACGGCTGAAATCTAGAATTAGAAATTTGGGTTGTGACATACTCACTCTGGACTCGTCAACTGTTTTGTTGTGATGGCTTGAGTGTAGATCCTGGTATGAATAGGGCAAGGGAAAGCTTGCATTTTATTTGTGATTTCAGACATCGAGGCCTATAGTGGCCCTAAATCTCGAGGCATGTCACGTGATGCCTCGCAAGCCCAAAGCCATGCCACGTCTCTGCACAGCTGTGTCCCACACGCAACTAACTTAAACTCATTCAAAACTCAAATTAAAAATTTATGATTCAAATTTATGATTGGACTCAATTCATCCTTTAAAATTGTAATTAAACCTCAAATTATTCAGCAGAAGACTTTTAAAACTTGATTAATCAGTAAAGTAAACAAACTCAAGTCATTAGAACATCAACCTCATGTGAAAAACCAATCAAAATGTGTCATATATATAAAGTATTTCAAAAGCCTCAAAATATATCAATATGCATGTCATAGGTGTCTCAAAAAGTATCCTATAACCAAACAGAAAATGAAATAATAAAAAAACGTACGAGATAGGTTGATATCAGTTACAGGTAATCCTCGAACTTCCCCTTGCCTTGACTCATACTAGGGTCTGCACTCAAGCCATCACAACAAAACAGATGACGAGTTCAGAGTGAGTAATCCCAAGAAAATTCAATGAGTAATTACAAAAATAAATAAAGGAATCCATAAAGTTATTAAATAAACACGCGAAATTTAAACAGGCAATTGTGCTCATCGCATGAATATATAATAGACAAGCTCAAAACGTGTGTCCAAAAACCAAGTCTGGCTGTAACGACCCCTCAAACTTAATTCGTGCCACGTGTTACGTTTCAAGATTGTGACCTGGCCGTCGTGACTTATCATACTAATTAAGCTTCGGGAGTCAACATCGATGTATATTTTATTTTTCTGTGACGATTGTACTATTATTTATACCCAAATGTAAATATCCTATGCCCTAGTGCGTAATTTTGTTTTGTTTATCGTACCAAATTTGTGAGTGAGGTTTCGCTTAGGAAAACATAAATTTTTCAGACAAACGGGTGAAATTGGGTATTTTAAACACAAGAAATGATAATTAGTGAATTATTAGGAAATAATAAATGAATTAAATAATAAATAAACATTGTGTATCGTGTCTAGTACGTTGATATGTCTAGGAGCACACGAGGTGCGAGTCGTGGTGCGGTATGAGACCGAAAATGTGAGGGTTTGAGTGGAAATTAATTAAGTAGGGACGCAAGTCACCCAAAGAAGTCATAAGTTGGAGTCCAGGTTGGTAGGATTAAGTGAAAAGAGACCCTTGGATGGCCTAGGGATACGTGCGTGAGAGATGATGAAGAGGGGGGTATATAAGCCACCACCAACAACTTTTATCACTTCTCTCATTCTCATTTTCTCTCTTATCACAACGTGATAATAGATTGAAGCAAGGGTTTCGTAGGTTTCGAGCTCAGAAAGATGTCAAGGATCGACTAACTAAGTGTTTTAAGGTAAGATCTCGACTCCCGACATGAATATCAACGTTTTGACGATATAATTGCACATTTTTGTCGCGATGATTTTGTGAAAATGTTTTGGGGTTTTGATTTTATTGGTGTTTGTTGATGAAATTGTGATCAATGGGTTAATGAAATGGTATGGATATGGTGATTTTGGTGATTTGGGAGTTGATGGTATTTTTTTTTGGAATTTTTGGGATTTTTGGATGTGGATTTGGTATCGGAGGTTGTCAGATTTTTCAACGAGGTTTGAATGGTGTGTTGATTAGTTTTGGACGTCTCTATGAGTTTGGGATAGGCTCAGAACGTGACGACACGAGCCGGGGTTCCTAAAAAAACCCCGGATGTGTGTTAAGGGTTTGACGTTGCGAAGGACGCCATGGAGTATTAAGTCCCACGGCATCAATAACGGCGTCCAAACCAGAGACAAATGGGTTCGACACTTTAAGTGATGTCGTGGGTCATTTCCCTTGGTAGCGTCACTCACGACATTCAATCCAAAGAGGTTGGAATTTAGCGTTTTAAATGACGTCGTGGGGGCCTGAACATGGCAACGTCACCCACGGTGTCCCAACCAGAAAAAATTGATTTTTTCTAAACTTTTTCAAAACTTTTTGAAAACTTTAAGGATTTATCTAGGGACATAAATGGACTCTAATTCAATTAAATTGGGTCTAAATGAATACTCGAGATTTAGGAATCAATTTGGACAAGTTAGAGTCGCGTGAGGATTGGGGTTTTTGCGTTGATTGAGGTAAGTCAGTAAGCCAGTTAGGATATGCATAGTAGATCATTTTCCATTATTGTTGCTTCTATTGACATGAGCTATTTGTTGGAATTTCATTCTTTATATTCCTTGGTTGAGTGTTTACGATCTAAGTGCGTCGAAAATGTACTCCTAAGTTTTTGGATAGTTGGGATAACATGAACATCACCTACGGGGGTGCGGCTACCCAACTAAATGTGATTATTCCCCGGTACTGGATTGTTGTGGATTGTTTTGGTTTATACCGCTTAGTACCTCTTTTGAATCAATAGGCACTTAAATATCGTTGTAAATATTTGGTCAATTTGTTTATCATGCTCCTTGTGTTATTTATCTGTCTTTGAATACCTGCAAGATTACTAGACTACTTTTCAATTATTTATAAATTACTTTTTATATCCTTCTGGCATTACTTTCAAATTTATCCCGTACTCACCATCTAATTTGCGACGGTGGGTGCAGATAGGGCAAAGACGAGCAAGGGAAAAGGGCTAATGATTGATGACTCCTCTGAGGACACTCGGAGCGGTTCTTTTCTTTTCTTCATTTTATGTGTTGTCCTTTCTGACTTGTGATTATTGTATATTATGTTTTTTATAACAATGGGGTACATGTTGGGATTGAGTGACTAGGAATATCATGTAATATCGTTTTCGTTACTGTTGGTCACAAGATATACGTGTTTATCTAATTGTTTCAGGGTTTTCACATTATAGGTTGACCAAACTTCCTATTTATTGAGTTATTTAGGTTGATTATAGTTTATTTCCGTTGCAAATTACCTGAAAATGATATAATTTAATAACTCAACTTTAAAACTGTTCAATTAATGAGGAAAGAAATATTTGAGGCTGACTAGGCATGCGTTGACTTCACGAGTATGGTCTCGAGGTTGTCTAGGTCGGGCAGGGCCCAGTTTTATGGGGAACTAGGGTCGTCATAGTTGGTATCAGAGAACAAGGCTTATCACCTAACTCTTGATTAACTTTACAACAAGTATAAGACACAAATAAACTGATAAGTTAGGAAACAATTGGAATCTAGAGTGGAACCCTATGATCCTGACTTAAAAGCTTAGTTCGGAAGTAAGGAGAGTTGGGGAAAAGTAAAACATGATCCTATATGTTATATCTGTTGTGGTGTATTATATTATATCGGTAGTTATCCACTGATTCAGGGATTCACTTTCTATTGGAGGTTGTGATGATGGATCAGATCGAGCTCAGTGATGATAGTGGGGTTGCGGGTCCTCGAGTTGTTAATGTTGAGGAGTTCCATACCTTGACACAGGGAGTCGCGTCCCAGGATCGGAGGTTAGAAGAGATCCTGAGGATATTGAGGACACCAGTTACGGCTATACCATCACCACCGTCTACATCTGGATTGCCCTCTACTCAGGAGGTGGATACACCAATGATTGCGGCTACTTCTACGGCTCCCACTACTATAGCAGCGATTTCGGAGACTACTATGTTACCACCGATACAGACTAAGGTAGTACTTATTCTACTTCCCATACAGACTGACATAGTACCTGCTACAGCAGCAGAGAAAGGCACTAAGGCCACAGTGGAGGCGAGACAATTATGGGAGTTCAAGGGGCATAACACTACTGAGTTCTATGGTGGTATGGATTTGGTGGCTGTTGAGAAGTTTTTGAAGAACCACGAAAAGGTGAACAATATCATTGCTACCGAAGAGCACATACGAACCTCTATTTCTTATTTGATGCTACTAGGGGAGGCTGATGACTGTTGGACTACGAAGGTAGCTACTAGAGGAGTACCCAAGGATTGGATAGACTTCAAGACAATTCAATTTGAAGTACTTTCCTCCTACCGTAATGAGGGAGAAGAGGAACGAGTTCTCTACTCTACGACAATATGTAGAAGAGTCTGTCATGAATTTCATGCGACAATATTTACAGCTGCTACCCAACGCCAAAGGCTTGGTAGATAAAGATGTTGATCAGGTGTACTACTTCACAAAGGGTTACTACCTAAGATTGGAGGTGTTGTTATCTCCACTGAGCCAGACAGTTGTAGAGGGCTTATGAACAGAGCTTAGCCAGGGAGAGTTATTTGCGTACACATCCTGATGAGGCTAGACCTGTTCGATAGTAGATACGTACACACCGCCGATCTGATAAGAAGAGGAAAAATAGGGAGGGTTTCAGGGACAGTAGAGCCTCGAGTGTTGGGTTAGATGCACCACCACCACGACCTGCACAGACGACTATTGTTCCACCTGTACCTGCACCGACCTTTATTAGTCGACCACCACAGGCTACTTGACCTATACATTAGCCGCAGAGGCATTATACAGAGAGTAGGGACACCGGTAGAGGTGGTGCGCAGACACTGGCACATACGTAAAGGTCCAGATAGGCACAAAAATAGTGGTCTAGTCAGACTCAGACTTAGACTCAGAGACCTCTAGAGGGACGTGCACAGGGTCAGACTTAGAGGATGACTTATGGATCGTGGGAGATGCGTTCTTACTTGAAATGCTATCAGATAGGCCATTTTCAGGTCTAGTGTCTACAGCTGACGAGAACTCAGTCACAGTATCAACAATAGTAGAGGGAGAGAGTTTACGTTGTTGTTGAGCCAAACCAAGGAGCTTCCCGCATTCTTGTTGAGGGACTTTGATTTGCAGTACTTTGATGCATACCATGTTTCATTCAGGTTATATAGTTTCATTTATTTCTAGATGCATGGTGGATGCATTAGGGTTGAGACCCACTAGACTTAGTAAACCCTTGATCCTTAGCACAGCTGTTGTAGACAAGATATACCTGAACTTGTTGTGTGATGACTGTTTGGTAATTATAGAGTATCATGATTTTATTGTTGATTTGAGAGTGCTACAATTTTTTGAGTTCAATGCATTGTTAGGCATGGACTGGTTAGGAGCGTATCATGATCATATTAACTAATATGGGAAGACTATTATGATTTCGTTGTTAGATGGTATGGAGATCAGCTTTTCAGGGGATAGCTGTTTTACTACCGATCACCAGGGGCAGGATAGCCATGAGTAGTGAGATTGAGACGCTTGCGAGTGTCATGAGTACTACTGAGAGACTGGAGATCAATATTGGAGACGGTAGTGTGTGAGTTCACGGACGTATTTTTGGAGGATCTACCACCACCAAGGAAGATTAATTTCATCATCGACTTAGTCCTTAGGAATAAACCCATTTCATTACCGCCATATAGATGGCACCTCGAGAGTTGGAGGAACGAAGGATTCAGTTGGACGAGTTGTTGAGTCAAGATTCATTAATCCTAACATGTCACTATGGGGCGCTCTGGTGTTGTTTGTGAAGAAGAAAGACGACAGCTTAAGGTTATGCATTGATTATAGGCAGCTGAACCGGGTAACCGTAAAGAACAAGTACCGCTTCCTCGTATTGATGATCTTTTATACCAGTTGAAGGAGCATAGTGGTTTTCGAAGATTAACTTGTGGTCAGGTTATCACCAGCTCAGGATTAGAGCTGAGGACAGGGAGAAGACTGCATTCAGTACGAGATATAGCCATTATCAATGTACGGTCATGCCATTTAGTTTGACTAATGCGCCAACTATGTTTATAGATCTCATGCATAGAGTACTGAGGACATACCAGGATAGATATGTGATTGTGTTCATTGATGATATCTTTATATATTATAGGACTCGTGTGGACCACGAGTGACATCTCCGAATAGTTCTACAAACTTTGAGGGACCACCGATTGTACGCCAAGTTCAGTATGTGCGAGTTTTGACTTCTAGATGTTAGATTTTTGGGGCATGTAGTTGGAGCCAGCAGAGTTTCAGTGAATCCCACAAAGATTAGAGCAGTGATTAACTAGCTTACTCCAACTACAATGATAGAGATCCACAGTTTTTTGGGATTGGTTGGATATTATTGCTATTTTATTCAGGATTTTTCCAAGATTACTACACCGATGACTAGACTAACTCAAAAGAATGTGAAGTTTGACCAGGACAAGAGTTGTGAGCGGGAATTCTCTACTCTGAGGGAGAAGATGACAACTGCACCAGTTCTAGCATTGCCTAAGATAAAGTAGGATTTGTTGGTTTATACTAATGTGTCGAATGTTGGTTTAGGTTGTATGCTGATGCAGGAAGGTAAGGTTTTTGCATATGCATCTCGGCAGCTCAAGATTCATTGGAAGAATTATATGACGCGTGATTTAGTATTGGTTGTTGTAATGTTTGCATTGAAGACTTGAAAACCTTACCTGTTTGGTATGAGGTTTGATCTATTCACTGATCACAAAAGCTTAAAGTACCTATTCTCTCAAAAGGAGTAGAATCCGAGATAGAGATGTTGGTTAGAATTCCTGATGGATTATGACTTTTCATTTGAATATCATCTTGGGAAGGCCAACGTGGTTGTTGATGCTTTGAACAGGAGAGGATTTGATGTTGATGTAGTTGTGTGTCACATGACTCAGGAGTATGCATTGCTCAAAGTAGCCGAGATGATGAGTTCAGTTGATGTACCAGCTACTACTAGGACATAGATTTGTGGTTAGATGAGGAGGCAGACTATTTCACAGATTGTTCTTGAGAAACAACAGACTGATGAATTGTACCAGTAGTTTAGTGATATAATTGATAGTTCAGATTATCCAGACTGGAGTTGATCGAGAGACACATGTTTGAGGTATCGAGGGCGATTATGGATTTCATTAGTGGTTGATTTGCACACTGAGATACTATTGGGGAATGTGCCCTAGGTCAATCCATTAACTGTCTTTATGAATACTTTTAGTTAATAAAATAGAGGATTTCATTTGCTGTTTATTATAATTAATTTGCATGTTTACATTATAATAAGATCCATGGGTATTTACAGAAATATCATAAATGTCCCTAGTCGATCATTATACTGGGAACTATAATGAATTAAGACTAGTGTGAGTCTTGATTGATGATCATATGATGATTATACGTATAGGGATACGAAACAAGATCACGAGTACTTGTTAGGGAATAAAGTACTGGACTGACCAACTATGAGAACATCACATGGATTAAGTCAGTTGTTTCTAATGATAGGTATATTTTTCAGTCCTCTGACTTGAGATTACCAAAGACTTCAACATTCGGAACATAGTGATTTGACATTATCAAACGTTGTCTTTAACTGGACGATTATAAAGGTTATGATTAGTTACTATGTGAGCAATGTGATGAAGTTGTGCAATCGAGATAGAATTTTTTCCTCTCATATAAAGAGAGATATCTAGTGGATCCCTCGATGTGTTAGACTGTTAAAAGGCCTAGTCTAAGTGAATTGATATTGATCAATGTCACTTAGATGTTTTCAGTCTACCTAGAGATCGAGACTAGTACGATTGAACATGTTGGATGACAATTCCATGCCTTATGTTTGATCAAAAGGATATCATGTGACAAAAGGATGTTATATACACTATTGATTAGGTTGTATCGATTTGATATTCGTACAACTTGGGTAGTCATAATGTCTTGCTAGAGGCCGCTTATGACTTGTATACCAAAATGTGTTTTGGTACACTGCCAACGTTGTATGAGCCTATTGGGTCGCATACTAAGAATGGTTTTACGAGATTTTAAGATGGTTCAAAAAAATTAAATTTTATATGATAAAATTCATGACAGAAACGTCCTTGTAGTGTATTACACTTATACTTCTTTAAGTAAGGGTATATATGTAATTTACTTAACCGTCTATATACAAAAGTTGTATAAATAGACGCTTTGAGTTAGAATACAAAAACGAAAGATTAAATGGCTGAAACTCTATTTTTCGTTTTAGAAACGACTTAGGGTTTTTGGTATGCTCTGGATCGTTTTGGAGAGAAACAAAAAGGTTTGGTATTCTCTCGAAGCTAGCACTTCCAATCTCGGCCGTCGTTCATGTATGGACTGCTGATAGAGGGCGTTCATCATTGGCAGCGCCTTAGAGATCGATTAACCTTCAGAAAGGTACATTGCAACTGAGGTATGATTAAGTTTTCATAATTTAAACATTTTTAATGGAATTAGATTCGGATTCTGTTGGAGTTTTTGTCAAAATTGTTTTTGTAATCTCCGCTGCGCATGAACCCCAAAACTCAACAGATACTTCAGGAGGCTCATCGTTTGCATTTTTCTATTCATTCGGGTCGAACCAAGATGTATGCTGATATGCGACATTTTTGTTGGTGGTTAGGAATGAAAGTCGATGTTTCAGAGTTTATACGAGCGTGTGAGATATGCCAGCGTGTTAAGGCTTAGCATAGATGACCTAGAGGTTTGCTACAGCCTCTTCCCATTCTACAGTGGAAGTGGGAACGCATTGCAATGAATTTCGTTAGTGGTTTGCCTCGACCTCCTCGTGGACATGATAATATCTGGGTAATTGTGGACAGGTTGATGAAATCTGCACATTTTATACCAGTATCCACTACACACAAAGTTGACAAATAGATCATTCTCTACAAGCGAAAGATAGTCATATTGCACAGAGTTTCGTTGTCAATTGTGTCAGACAAAGGACCGCAGTTCACTTCATTGTTGTAGTTGAGTATGCAAGCTCAATTTGGTACTAGGCTTATTTTGAGTACACGTACCATCCACAGACAGACGAACAGTCTGATAGGCTGATTTAGGTGTTAGAGGGCACATTTAGGATGTATGTACTGGAGTACAGAGGATTTTGGGAAAGTATCGGGATAGCACAGTTTGAGGTGTTGTATGGCAGGCCTAGTGATCACCATCGTGTTGGGTAGAGCCTAAGGATGCAGTGACTGTTGGGCCAGAGATTGCTATTGATCATACTTAGAAGGTATGACAGATTCATCAGCGACTGAAGGGTTCCTAAGAAAGACAGAAGAAGTATTATGAAATGTATCATGATGAGTTACAGTACGACGAGGGAGCCTATGTTTATCTGAAGGTTTCACTTTTGAAGGGGCACAAAAGGTTTGAAATCAAATGAAAGCTTACGCCTACGTTTATTGGTCCGTTAAGGATTGTGAAAAGAGTCGGCAAAGTTGCTTATGAGTTAGAGTTGTCACCTCAACTCGTCGAAGTTCATCCAGTTTTTCATATCTTTATGCTTCAACTAGATAAGCTACGCGAAGGATGGCGACTGACAGAAGACTTGAGTCAAATTAACTTGCGGGATGATATTACTTATGAGGAGCAGCCAATTCAAATTGTGGACATGAATGTCAAAATACTGAGGAACAAGGAGATACCTTCAGTTCTCGTTAGGTGGCAGCACCATGGAAACGAGGAGTTAACCTGGGAGTTAGAGTCCTATATGCGCGAGTATTTTCCTCATTGTTTTGATTCCGGAAAGTCGTTACTTTGAGTTAATTATTAATTTAATTTCGAGGACAAAATTCTAATAAGTTGGGAAAACTATAACGACCCTCAAACTTAATTCGTGCACGTGTTACATTTTAGGACTGTGACCTTACTGTCGTGACTTATCATACTGATTAAGCTTTGGAGTTGACACCGAGGTATATTTTATTTTTATATGATGATTGTACAATTATTTATACTCGAATGTGAATGTCATATGTTCTAGTGCGTGATTTTGTTTTGTTTATCGTACCGGATTTGTGAGTGAGGTTTCACCTATGAAAACTTAAATTTTTCAGACAAACGGGTGAAATTGGGTATTTTAAACACTGGAAATGATAATTAGTGGATTATTGGGAAATAATAAATAAACGGTGTGTAACGTGTCCGATACGTTGTTATATCCGGGAGCACACGAGGTGCGAGTCGTGGTGCAGTACGGCTTCGCAAACGTGAGGTTTTGGGCAAAAATTAATTAAGGACGCAAGACACCCACAGAAGTCACAAGTTGGAGTCAAGGCTGGTGGGCTGGAGTAAAAAAAGACCCTGAGATTGCCCGGGATACATACGTGAGAGATGATGAAGCGGGGGTAAATAAGCCACCACCACCAACTTTTCTCTCTCCTCTCACTCTCATTTTCTCTCTTATCACAACGTGAGAAAAGATTGAAGTGAGGGTTTCGTGGGTTTTGAGCTCGGAGCGACGTCGAGGATCGACCAACTAAGTGATTTAAGGTAAGATCTCAACTCCCACATGAATATCTACATTTTGACTGTAGATTTGCACATTTTCGTCGTGATGATTTCGGACAACGTTTTAGGGTTTCAATTTTATTAGTGTTTGTTGATGAAATTGTGATCAATGGGTTGATGATATGGTTTGGATATGGTGATTTGGGAGTTGTTGATATTCTTGGTGGAATTTTTGGGATTTTGGACTTGGATTTGGTATCGGAGGTTGTTAGATGTTTCAACAAGGTTTGAATGGCGTATTGAGTAGTTTTAGACGTCCGTATGAGTTTGGGATAGGCTCTGAACGTGGCGACAAGAGCAGGGGTTCCAGGAAAAACCATGAATGTGCGTTCAGGGTTTAACGCCGCGAGGGACATTGTGGAGCATTAATTCCCACGGTGTCAATCACGGAATCTAAACCAGAGACAAATGGGTTCAACGCTTTAATTGACGTCGTGGGTCATTTCCCTTGGTCGCGTCACTCATAGCGTCCAGTCCAGAGAAGTTGGGATTCGGCATTTTAAACGACGCCGTGGGGACCTGAACATGGTGGTGTCTCCCACGGCATCCTAAACAGTAAAAAACTTATTTTTTCCAAACTTTTTCAAAACTTTTGAGAAACTTTGGAGATTTATCTAGGGTCATAAATGGACTCTAATTCAATCAAATTGGGTCTAAATGAATATCAGGGATTTAGGAAATCAAATTGGATAAGTTAGAGTTGTGCGAGGATCGGGGTTTTTGCATTGATTGAGGTAAGTCAGTAAGCCAGTTAGGAAATGCATAGTAATTCATTTTCCATTATTGTTGTTTCTATTGACATGAGTTATTTGTTGGAATTCCATTCTTTATATTCCTTGGCTGAGTGTTTACGTTCTAAGTGTGTCGAGAAGGTACTCCTGGGTTTTTGGCTATTTGGTATAACGTGAACATCGCCTACGGGGGTGCGGCTACCCAACCTAACGTGATTCTTCCTCGAGTGTTGGATTGTTGTGGATTGTTGTGGTTTAGACCACTTAGTACCTCTTTTGAATCAATAGACACTCAGATATCGTTGTGAATGTTTGTCAGTCTGTTCATCATGCACCTTGTGTTATTTATCTGTCTTTGAATACTTGCATGATTACTAGACTGTTTTTCAATCATTTATGATTTACTGTTTATATCCTTCTGTCATTACTTTCAAATTTATCACGTACTCACCGTCTAGTTCGTGATGGTGGGTGCAGATAGGGCAGAGACGAGCAAGGGAAAAGGGCCCATGATTAGTGACTTCCTTTGAAGACTCTTGGAGCGGTTCTTTTCTTTTCTTCACTGTATGTGTTGTCCTTTCTGACTTGTAATTATTGTATATTATTATTTTTATAACAATGGGGTACATGTTGGGTTTGAGTGACTAAGGATATCATGTAATATCGTTTTCTTTACTGTTGGTCACTAAATAGACATGTTTATCCAGTTGTTTCAGTGTTTCCACACTATTGGTTGACCTGACTTCCAATTTATTGAGTTATTTAGGTTGATTATAGTTTATTTCCACTTCGAATCACCTGAAAATGATATAATTCAATAACTCAACTTTAAAATTGTTCAATTAATGAGGAAAGAAGGATTTGAGGCTAACTAGGCATGCAATGACTTCGTGAGTATGGTATCAAAGGTCCACGTAGGTCTAGACCGGGTGGGCCCAGTTTTATGGGGAATTGGGGCGTCACAAAGACTAGCACCATACTTTGGACTATCCCCCAAGCACTGCCAGTGAGTAAACTCCAACATGGCTGATTTCCTGATCCTCTCGGTGGCCGACGTGGAACCTACGACGCACCGCCATATACACCGGCTTGGCTACTTGAGTCTACCTATTCACCGAGGTCCCCTGGTACATATTTTAGGGTTTAGAAAGACGCCTACACACAGAGTAGCCTGACGAGAGTAAACTCAACTAGACGTCTATATAACCACAAACGGAATGGAATAACGTAATAAATGGATGGAAGGCAAATAAGAAGCGAGTAAATACTCAAGAGAATTTCAATTGGGTTACTACACACCTCAAACTACGCTCCAACTAATGCTACACAATCCGTTCACGCCTCCAAATTCATGTCCAATCCCCCGTCAATCAATCCCAAATACCTAATTTCCAACAACCCATTTGATTCCTCAAACCTCA
This sequence comes from Stephania japonica, assembly GCA_039657345.1. Lineage (NCBI taxonomy): Eukaryota > Viridiplantae > Streptophyta > Magnoliopsida > Ranunculales > Menispermaceae > Stephania > Stephania japonica. Next base: position 13,250,545 of record CM077562.1, read on the forward strand.
TAAATCCCTATTTTTCCATTTAATTCCTCAACCATCAGAAATCCCCATTTTTTGTTAACATGTCAAATTCTATCATTTTATTTCTCATTATATCCGGTATAACTCCCCAAGAAAATCCCACAATTAAAAAAAGTTGGAAATTTTATTTTAAAATTTTTATTTTTATTTTCTGTTTGGACGCCGTGAGTGGCATCGTTGTGAGCAAATGCTCATGACGCCAAGGCAATGAGGGCACTGCCCTTCACATCGTGACAGACGCCGTCGTAGGTTAGTACCCCACGACATGACTCAAAACCTCCAGGCAGTGAGTTTCCTAGACATCACACCGCAAGTGACGCCATGAAGAAAAGTAGGCCACGGCGTCACATAAAATGTGTAAGGGGGTGACCCACTGTCCAAAAGCCTTAGGTTACGCCGTAAGGTATAAAACCCCACGGTGTCCCTGGCGGGGGTCTCGCCAGAAACTTCAAATTGGGTTTTCATGGCACCTAACTAGTCGTCGCGTTCTGAATCCATTCCAATTTCCTATGGCTCTCCAAATCAACCATAAGAAACCATAAAACCTCGATGAAATTTGTTTGAAATGAAAACCCTGACTATTTTCAGCAAAATGACGATATAACTTCAAAAGTTGTAAATCCAACAACAACAACACAAAAATCCCTAAGAGTTGCTCAAAACCATATTCAAACCATAGCAACTTTATTCAAAACTAGTGAGCTCAACTCATGACCCCGAAACTCGGGGTAAGACCCGAGAAATTATACCCGAAAAGTAGAAAATGACGAGGAGAGCGTGAATCTAACCTTTGATCGTTGATTCCTTTCCATTCACGTCTCCAAATCGCCTCCAAAGCTTACCAAAACTGTAACGACCTGAACTCTACCTGACCCGACTCGAGGGTAATTTAGTAATTTTTAATACTGAATGTGTGCAAGTGTGCTTTGTAAATTGTTTAAGTGTGAAAAGTATAGCTTAGGTTAAATGAATATTGGGCCTAACAAGAGTGAGTGGATGTAAATGATTTGGAGGCCCATAAGGGCATTTTGGTAAAATAAATAAGGTTGTATACAACCGTACTCTAAAACCCTACCTATATAAATCTTTTATGAAGTTTGTAGCCTCTTTTGTGTTGAAACCCTAAACTTGAGAAGGGAGAGAAGTGGAGGAGGGTTGATGATGAGGAAGATGATGATGAAGTGTATTAAGCATTCAAGAAGGTAATCACAGCCTCCCCTAATCCCATCTAAGTTTTTATTTGTTGGTTTTATAAAATAAAAAAAAAAAAAAGATTTTTTTTAATAGGGAAAATGGTCAAGGTGGTGGTGGTGGTGGCATCATCAAGGCAAGGGTGGCGGCCTCACTACCGTCGCCGTCACCGCCGATGCTGTGAGCGGTGGGGCCCCACAAGGGAGCCCCATCCTCGCCGGAGAAGGGGGTGGGAACCCCACTAGGAGGCTCCTCTTTCCCCACCCCATTTGAACCATTGAGAAGGGAGGAAAGGGGTGGTTCGCCACTCTTCCTCCGCCTCGACGGCGGCCGAAGGGGCGGAGGTGCTCATTAGAGGGGAGCTTAGGCTCCCCTCCACGGCTCCAACAAGGGGGAGCATGGGCTTCCCCCTTGTTTGGTCAACTGCCAGTTGACCGATCAACCAAACTAGTTGACTAGGGACTAAAATGTCCCTGGAATAATAAAATGAGGGGCTGGAATGTCCCAGCCCCTCTACGGCTTCATCGGAGGTGTACACACACACTTCGAGGGACTCGACGACGGGTCCCACCCTCGACAAAGCCCTTAAATGGTACAACCGTGGGACCCGCACCATTGGGTCCCCAAATATAAATTAACAAGTAAAATACTCAACTTTAAATTGAGTGAATTTCTTATATAGTGTTGTATGAATTGCTTAGATTTGCGAGGTGGTTCACGTAGGACCCCAAGCGCGCAAGGAGTCGGTGTGGGCATCGCAACGGGTCCAGGTAAGTGGGGAGTTTCGCTCATGCATTAAATATGGCTTGAATATTAGATAATTAGGAATTCATATTTTGAATAGAATGACTCGGGTATTGGTTGCGTCGTGATATTGGTTTGGATCTCTATTATCTATGGAATTATGAATGCATTGTTTTGCCTTTCATGTTATTCGATGCCCCAGAATGTTTGTGGAGTCCACCGCGGGCCAAATTAGTAAGTAGTCTATATTATGGACACCCCAGAATGTTAGTGGTAGTTCACCACCGAGGGTTTTACTTGACTAATAGAATGCATAAGGTGAACCATTCAAGGGTAAGGGTTTGAAGTTCCATCCTTTGCTACTTGATAGTTCTTTGAGACGTGTAGCGGTGACGGCTTGGATGAAACTACTCTTATTTTGGTGTCATTATTTAGAGAGCGCAATGGCCATTGCGTTTCCACTAGTTATTGTACCAACCTAAAAGTAGAGGATTCGGTCACCGGATCCTTACCAATATCTAGTTCGTATTGAATGAAACAACGGACTATATTAGTATATATCTATCGCATTTCATTTAAACATTTTATTTGACTTTCTATGTATGTCATGTGTAGATTTTTATAAATGAAGAGTGGTGAATATTATCATGCATGAAATGAATGAATGTTTATCATATGTGTGATGAAACCTTCATGCTTTTATGTATATTATGGTGGATCAATTACGACTTAAAATATTGATACTTAGACTATATGATGATTAGTTTGGTAATGAAAATTCTATTTATATGTTTCTTCTTAGAAAATGAATCTATATCCATAACTATGATGAACATGTGAGCCTCGTATAATATTTGTATATTGTTATTATTGATCGTTTTGTAAACCTCGTACGTGGGTTGTAACTTAAGACTTAGTTAATGGGTAGTTTTGAACCTTTGTGATGTTATTATGAAATTGTGTAAGACTTTAGGATATTAAAGATGTTAGATCTTATTATGATATACAAGATAATATGATTTTATTATGATTATCTTTCACACTCTTATTATCATATATCTTGTTAGATTGATTATTCCGCAGGTTTATTTAGGCGTACCAAGCCGTTATTTGAGCCTGGTTCAGGTATCGGGTTTAGGTAATGGTTTGGGCCAGGCGACCTAGGTCAGGGGCGGGTAGTCACAAAAACCCTCCACCACACTTCAATTTTCGGATTTGTTGTGAGCAAGAGAGAAAATGTGGTGGAAGTGATGATAATAGACTTTATATAGTCAAAGGTTAAGCTAATGTGTTGGCCAATCCCAATGACCATCTTGTGTTCAATATTGGGTCAAAAATTCCATCTAAATATGACTTAGATGTGTGACTTGCTCCTTGGTTTCATCTTTTGATTGCACGAACAATTAAATCTCGGGCGTTCCGGTACCCGACTCTACATCACGACGCGTACCACTAGCGTGCCATAGCGGTCATAGTCGACTAAACAAAGTTTTATAATAATTATTTAATGCATATTATTCATTTATCATGTGTGTATTGTTTCGCCCATCCTAATGTACAGTACTTCGCCTATCCGATACTCGAGTCTACACGTTAATCAAGTCAAATACCCGTCACACTATCTCGCTCAGTCAATATCAATATAAATATACATATTGTGATGCAAACTAACATAATTGAATATACACATCGCAAATTAAACAAAATAGCACACAAAAATGGACTAATTATCTAGTCAGGTGTGCCCTGGCCTAGTTGCGGGGTCCACGGGAGTTTGAGCTGGCATCCACGTCTAAAAATACATAATAACAATGGTTTAATCAAAATTAGATCGTTACAAAGCCCAACTCGTACATTTATCTTTGATATTTTGTTTTCAGTTGGGTATGGTATACATTGTGAGATACCTTAACTTGTATATTATACCTTTTGAGGATTTACTTTATGATATACATTTGTTACATCTTTTACTAGTTTTCCACATTAGGTTGATACTCATATGAGATGAATTTACCTATTTAATTGATTAATCATGAGTGACAAGTCTTCCACTATATTTAATGATTAAATTATGATTTTAACAAATGAATTGAGTCCATGAGCTAACTTGAAAATGAAATGATATAAATTTGCCATAAACTAAGGTTTTGATTGAGAATAAAAGACGTGTTGCGTGTGGGACACAGTGAGACCCGTAATTAGGCAAGACTGGGCGCATGACGTGGCTGCCTCAGATTTTGGGGCCGTCACATTCTTCATGTTTTAGTTAGCCTTGCATGATCGCACCATATTGATTTTGGGCATGGATCGAATCCATGTACAACCGACCCAATACATGGGCATAGAATCCATTTGAGTCGATCATACAGGGTCGACCCAATACTTAGACATGAGATCCATTTGGGCCGGTCATACATGGTCGAAGATCTTATACTTTTCAGTCATTCATGTTCGAACTATGTATGTTTAGTCGTCATGTGTCACCGACCCGATACTTGGACATGTGATCCATTTTGGTCGGTCATACATGGCCGACCAATTATGTATGGTTCAGTCTTGCGAGACTGATCTATGTGTTCAATCAGCATTGTATGATTGATCCAATACAAGGAAATGGGATCCAAGTGAGAAGAAGACCTCTAACATACGAACAATCACTACTACCTCTCTTTCTTCCAAAATGATGATCAAACTTGAATGTAAGGGTCACCAACAATCAAGGAGTAAGTTTGATCAGTGGAGGTTGCCAATCACAAGGGGTATGAGGGTGTTGGACGAAGGAATCGAGGACCTAGGGCTCGATTTGTTTAAGGTGATGAGGGTGTCGAACGAAGAATCGAAGACCTAGGGCTCTCGGTTTGTTTGGTTTAGGGGATGGGATGCCCTTCTCAACCAAGAAGGGTAATTTGGGGCTTCAACTGTGCCCTTATCAAAACAATACGGGTGCCCAAATTCAATGGCTTGTCCTTACAAAATTGTGGAGTGCACATAGCGGCGCCCTTAAACTAATCATAATAAAACTAAAAAGAAAAAGTTTAATCAGTACTTTATCATAAATAAAATAATTATTGTTTGAGTTTATAAATAACATACTCCTTCCATTAAAAAATGTAAGTCGTTTAAGGTAAGGGCACAAAAATTAAGACAGTCTTAATTACGAGTATAATTTACATCTACGTCCTTTTACATTAAATGAATTGAAGAATTGAATAATCATAAATATTGAATTGTGTAAGGGTAAAATAGGTAAAAAAATAATAAATACACTTTCGAATTCCAAAAACGACTTACAATTTTGAACATAAAGTTTTTGCTAGAACGACTTATATTTTTAAACGGAGGGTGTAATTATTAATGTCATTAATTTGCCAAACCTCAACTGTATGAAATTGTTAATTAATTAATCACCATAAATTATTACTGTCTGATTGTCCCTTATTAATAAATTATATCCAACCATGCAAAAATGTTGATGTCAATTTTGTTTAATTAACTTATCCTTGTTTTCTTCGACTATATAAAAAACACATCCTACCAAAAAAAAAAAACACATCAGAGTATATAATTAGTAATTTATGATGGCTAACTTACAAAAGGTTAGGCTTATATATAATTGAATAAAACTAGCTTTGAAATATATAAATATTCTACCAAATATATATATATATATATATATATATATTATAAACTTTGGATACTCGTCATCGATCACTCTCACCATTATGTAAGACTAGCCCACTTATTATTACATGAAATATTATATACATTTGCATATTAATTACCTACATCAATCAAACAATATATACCTGCATGTGATACATGTGACTTTTTTCCTTTAAATTACTATTTTTCTTCGTAAGCGATACTATAATAAAATAAATACGTTGACAGTGAAAAAGAAATACTAATGCAACATCATATTAAATCTGGAAACGAAAGTTATACATTAATTATTATACACACTATTACACAAATACAATCCATGTAAAAGTGGTTTTTTAATTTACGGCTCCCGCTGTGCCGCGGCTATCAAACCACATTTTAAAACCACTTAATTTTTTTTCACTCTAGATCAAAAAAAAATACCCTCAAATGAAATGACATACTTACTCCTCACAACTCCCACAATCACTCACATGTCCTTCTTCCTTCTCACGCTGTGCACCCCACACAAACGCCTCCTTTGACTCCGACAATTTCCTCCGACCACCAACGACGCGAACTTACAATTTCAGAGCCCACTACTATCGTAAGAGTCAATTTCTTCATGTTTCTTGCTGGAAAGCATGTTTTTCCACTATTTTGTATGCATTTTATATGGTTTGAACAAATTTTGTCTTGCTAGGCATTGTTTGCTTATGTTGTTCGGTGTCTATTTACCATAACAAATGGAGGATTGACATGTTGGAGATACGGATGTGCAAGATAGAGAGGTATTTCTTTAGTTTTCATTCGATTTTTGTATATATTTTTTTCGTGTTCAAACCAAGGATTTGGCCTCGCAGAGCCGAACAAATGGCTTTTACTCAGTCAATTGTATTCGATTGAAAAATGATTGTTTGGTCACCTATGACTAAACAAATACTTGTATCTTTTTTGTTCAAACCAAGGATTCCTCTGGTTCGGCTCGGCATGGCAGACAAAATGGCTTTTGGTCGTTTTCAAATGGCAGATAGAAACATATCTGTTCGGTCACCTATGACTAAACAATTGAGTGTCTCTCAGCATCACTAGACCGAATCACCCATTTTCAGAGTTTTTTTTATAATTTTTTTGAGGTTTTTGATTGAGGGCCAAATTTGATACTAAAAACTATCTTGACTACAGAGAAATTTGTGTTCGACTAACTATCTTGACTACGCTAAAGACTTTAAGCCCTACGTATCTGTGCGACCGATGAACAAAATATTAAATATTATATCAAAACTTGATCAATCCCAAATCAATTCACATACCAAATTCATCAACTCCAAATCATAACTTCATAATAAAACTCATCAAGAAAAAACAAATCCAATTCATAAACAACTAACTCCAAATCCATTTCATAAACAACTAACTCCAAATCCATAACAACTCCAAATTCAAAACAAGCGAATCTAATTCATAGACAACTTCATTGGAATGTCCCGTTGACGTTGTCGTTGACTTGCGATTTGACGAAGCATTTTCTACCACTTTAAGAATCGATCTCCGGATGAATCTACCTTCAACTGTTGGGCATCGGTCTCCTCTCTTCTAACAGTCTTCTTAGTACGAGTCAAGCCTATTAGAATGACACAAATATAAGCCCAACATCAACATTCAATAATTACTTCACAAAAATAGAAACCAGTAACATAATTCTCATGTTATTTATCCACTCGGTTAGGACAGACCGGTTGAGATTGTTGTGTTCGGTTTGAGTCACCAGAGTGAAAGACTTTTCATCGGTTAACTACAATCGAACAGAATAATTTAAATCAGTTGTGTGTGACCGACTGAGACTCAACAACCACTAAACACAAAACGAGCGTAACATTCGATAATAAACAACAACAAACACATATACAACAACCAAAATTGCTAAAAAAAATCATGACAAAATTAAAGAAACGTCAACATTCACGGAAACAACATAAACTAACAAATCGACCAAGTTTGACTGTATCACCATAATATTCGTTGACCATCAAATTAAATTGCACTAGATTAGAATGTGATCTTTAATTGCAATATTTTCAAAAAAAATCAATATTACACCAAAATTTGATTGATCGGTCGTAACAGACCGATTGAACTTCATTTACTCGATTGTTTTCAACTGAACAGAACAAATTCAATCGGTCATGTGTGACCGACCGAGCCTAACCCAACAATACACATAAAACGACCACCCAATTCGATTGTACGCACACAAAACAACCACAATCAATCAATAACAGTGTAGATTTGAACAAATAAACAAAATCTCACCTTGGAATTTAAGTTGATGTGAAGATCTGTTGAACATTTTCAAATTAAATGTTTAGTCCTACATTGGTTAGGAACTTCAAGTTTAAAGAGTATATATGTACTCTTGCACCATAGTGTGTGTAAGATAAAATACAAGTGCTATGCTCGGTGAGCCACACGCGCGCGCGGCGCGACGCATATGGCGCATTTTAGGCGCTTTAATAGGCGCACTTAGCACTTGGCACGAGGCACGTGCGTGTGCGTGCATATGTGTGTTAGCTAACCATGGGTAAAAAATTTTACCATTAATTTTTACCATTTTCGAGATTAAATGGGTAGTTAGTAGAGTGGCTTAGTGGGTGCAGTTGAAACTGCTCTCCATTATGGAATTACTGCTCCACTATTCCATTGCATCAATGCTTGACTGTTCCACTACTCCACTACCCCATTTTCACTCTAACTGGTCATGACCAGTGCTCTATAAAAGGGTAGGTTTGGGGAGGAAGAAATCATCTCGAAATTCACCAGCAATTGCTCTTGTTTTTCATCTTTCACTACTGCAAAGTGAAAGGTGGGTATACTTCATCGTATCCTTTAGGATATTTGCTGACTCTTGCAGTGTAGAGAGCAAAACTTCATTTAGGAAAGTGGCAGTGTTACACGCTTTGAAGTCTTTGCAATTCCACTGGTCTAACAATCTAAAGGAAGCTTTTGCTTGTCGTTGCAATGGCTTCAATCAAAGAACTGTAGGCTAACATTGTGAAGTTGGATCGCTTCGATTGAGGCGATTTCCTGAGGTGGCAGAAGCGAGTACATTTCCTACTGGTGGCTCTTCATCTGGTGTATGTTTTGGATACACCAAATCCTATGGAGTCTGACAATGAAACTGTTGAGCAGATCAGGAAAAGGCAGAAATGGGAGACGGATGACCACACCTGCAGAGGTCACATTCTAAACTCCATGAAGGACTCACTGTTCGACCTCTACCATGATGTCCCCTCTGCCAAGGAGCTGTGGAAAAAATTGGAGGCAACGTACCATAAGGAGGATGCGACAAGTAAGAAATTCCTTATATCAAAGTTTATTAATTTTAAAATGGTTGATGAAAGGTCTGTCATGGAACAGTTCCGTGAAGTTGAGAGGATTAGAAATAATTTCTCTCAACACAATCTTGTCATGGATGAAACAATTGATGTGTCTTCTATTATTGATAAACTGCCCCCATCTTGGAAGGAGTTCAAACGAACTCTTAAGCATAAAAAAGAGGACATATCTCTTGATGAACTTGCTAACCATCTTCGTGTAGAAGAGGACTGTCGCATGCAGGAAAATGAAAAAGAGCAGAATGCTCAGGAAATTTCAAAGGTGCATGTGATGGAAGCGGCTAAGTTCAAAAAGCCCTTACTGAACAGGCCTAACAAGCCTAGTGGTTTCAAAAAGCCTAATGGTTTGAAAAAACCGAACAACCAAAACCAAAATCAAAAGGAAGCAGAAAGTCACTTATTGGTTTTACGGGAAAGATGGCCACCTCAAGTCCGAATGTCATCATTGGAAGAGAAAGCAAGGAAAAAATCATGCTTCCTCTAGCGCTGCCAAAGGTGCAGGTAACGACAATGATGATCTCATTGCTATGATATCTGAAATCAACGTCATTGAAAATGATATGGCTTGGTGGGTTGATTCCAGTGCTACTCGACATGTCTGCAAGAACAAGAGGTTCTTCAAGACCATGGAGGCAGTAGATGAAAATACTGTCCTGTACATGGGAAATGATGCTACTGTCCCTGTTAAAGGCATAAGTAGTGTTGATCTGAAGTTTACTTCTAGCAAAATTGTAACACTCACTAACGTGTATTATGCACCTAAAGTGAGGAAAAATCTTGTGTCGGGTGGTCTTTTGAATAAGTTTGGATTTAGGCTTGTCTTTGAGGCTGACAAGTTTGTACTCTCCAAGGGAGGGGTATATGTAGGGAAGGGGTATGCTTATGAGGGCATGTTTAAGCTCAATGTAATCGATTTATCTAATAAGAATGTTGTTTCTGCGTATCTTGTTGAGTCTTCTTCATTTTTATGGCATCATAGATTAGGACATGTTCATTTCAGAAAATTATATGATATGGTAAATCTGGAATTACTGCCTTATTTTGATAAATATGAAGGAAATTGCAATACATGCATGAAAACAAAAATAACTAGAAATCCATTTCCTAATGTTGAAAGAAATTCAAAGTTGCTAGACTTAATACATTCTGATGTATGCGACATACATATTACACCATCTATAGGAGGCAATAAATATTTTATAACATTTATTGATGATTATAGTAGGTACTGTTATGTTTATTTGTTGCATTCCAAAGATGAGGCAATGGTTAAGTTTGAGCCTATAAGGCAGAAACTGAATTGCAATGTGAGACCTTTATAAAATGTTTAAGGTCTGATAGGGGAGGAGAGTATTATGATCCAAAGTACTTTGAATCCACTGGAATAGTCCATGAGACTACTGCCCCTTATACACCATAACAAAATGGTGTGGCTGAGAGTAAAAATCGTGTTTTAACCGAAATGGTTAATGCTATGCTATCAAACTCTGGTTTGAGTAGCGGATTTTGGGGAGAGGCATTGCTGACTGCAAGCCATATTTTGAACAGAATTCCACGAAAGAGGAATAAAGTCGCCCTATATGAGCTTTGGAATAAGCGAAAACCAAATCTTAATTATTTAAGAGTTTGGGGCTGTAGAACAGTAGTAAAAGTACCTGAACCCAAAAAGAGGAAATTGGGTGAAAGGGGAGTGGAGTGCATATTTATTGGATATGCACAACACAGTAAGGCATATAGGTTCATGGTAATTGAGCCTAATAATTCAATTTCAGTAAACACTGTAATTGAATCAAGGGATGCAATCTTTGATGAGACAAGATTTAAATCTGTTACTAAAAGTATTCCTGAAGAAAACCAAAAAGGGAAGGAAGTCATAGAAATTGAAAATGACAAAGAAATAGTAGAAGTTTCTGAACTTCGAAGGAGCAAACGAGCTCGAAAAATTAAGTCATTTGGTTCTTATTTCTATACATTCCTAGTTGAAGGAAGTAGAAAAACAATCAAATTTAGTATTGTTTTAATACGAAAGCCGATCCTCAAACAGTAGAGAGGCAATGAAAGAAAGAGATGCAGCTTTTTGGAAAGAGGCATTAAATGATGAGATGGATTCAATAATGGAAAATAACACTTGGGAGCTAGTTGATCTACCTCTTGGGTGTGAACCCATTAAATGCAAATTTCTCTTCAAAAGGAAAAGAAAAGTTGATGGATCCATTGAAAAACACAAAGATGAGACTGGTTGCTAAGGGTTTCACCCAAAAGCATGGAATAGACTATTTCGATACCTATTCACCAGTAGCTAGAATTGCTACTATCAGATTGCTTATTGCAATTGCAGCCATAAACAAGCTGATCATCCACCAAGAAGACATTAAAACAGCGTTCCTAAATGGAGAGTTGGATGAGGAAATATACATGGAACAACCTGAAGGGTTTATTATTCTCGGTCATGAGAATAAAGTGTGTAGATTGCAAAAATCATTGTACGGTTTAAAGCAAGCACCAAAACAGTGGCACCAAAAATTTGACCAAGTTGTACTTGTTTTTGGATTCAAAATAAATGAATCTGATAAATGTGTATATAGCAAGTTTGATGGAAAAGGCAATTGTGTCATTATCTGTCTTTACGTAGATGACATGCTAATTTTTGGAACTGACTTGGAACAAGTTCAGTTGACCAAAAGGTTTCTTTCAAGCCAGTTTGAAATGAAAGATATGGGGCAAGCTGATGTCATTCTTGGAATTCAGATTGTAAGAGATGAGGGGAGTATTACTCTAACTCAATCTCATTATATTGAGAAAGTTTTCAATAGATTCAATCATTTGAATTGTGCCCCTGTTTCCACCCCGCTAGATTCAAGTATTGAGTTAGTGAAAAATACAGGCAATCCAGTTTCACAACTAGAGTATTCTAGATTAATTGGATGCTTAATGTATGCAATGACATGCACTAGGCTGGATATTGCCTTGGCAGTAGACAAGTTAAGCAGATTTACAATTAATCCAAGTGAGTTGCATTGGTTTGCAATTCGAAGAATTTTGAAATATCTGAAGAAAATAATTAACTATGGTTTATGCTATAGTGGATATCCTTCGGTATTAGAAGGATATTCAGATGCAAGTTGGATTGTGAAAAATCAAAATCATGCATCCACAAATGGGTGGATTTTCACACTTGCTGGAGGAGCAATCTCGTGGGCTTCAAAGAAACAAACTTTAATGGCTGGTTCTACCATGGAATCAGAGTTTGTTGCGCTGGCCTCGACTTCAAAAGAAGCTGAATGGCTACCTGAATTATTACACGAGATACCATTGTGGCCTAAACCGATAGCTCCAATCTCTATCCATTTTGATAATGAGGCCACATTGGCAAGGGCTTATAGCTAAGTGTACAATGGTAAATCCAGACATATTGGAGTGAGACACAGTTGTGTCAGAGAATTGATAACAAGAGGAGTTGTCACGATTGACTATGTGAAATCTAGTCAAAACTTAGCAGATCCCCTTACTAAAGGATTGCCAAGAGACTTGGTGAATAAAACATCAAGGGGGATGGGTCTCAAGCTCATGAATTATAGGTCACCAATAGTGAAAACTCAACTCGACGCCTAACATTACGTTAAGTCTTGAGTTCAATGCAGTCAAATTCATTATAGGTGTGACTGTGAGCACTAAATTTTAATAACCATCCTAAGGTTGTTAGTGCTCGGTACATGCATGTAAAGAGCGGAGGTTGAGATGATCTCTTAATAGTCTTCTAAAGGTACTTAAATTGCGGGGGTACTAGAATGGATACTACCTATGTGGATGTGAAGTGCGGCCGCTTCAAGGAGTTCAAGGGCTTGGCTCCAAAAACATTCACGAGAACATACAGGACACAAGGCCAATGTTGAATGTGTCAGGATATTTATGGCTATTTGTTGGTGTAAGTTATATACGTGATATGTTTATGCTACATATCAAATAGAATCGTTGGTTCAAAGTGTATCTACTATGTAATTCTGATATGATGTAATGAACTTTTCACAAGTTAGTGGTTCAAATCGCAAGATATCATTAGTTATGCATATAATGTTTGAGATTTCGTGGATTGAATGATGTGAGTATTTTGAAAATGGTGGGGGATTGTTGAACATTTTCAAATTAAATGTTTAGTCCTACATTGGTTAGGAACTTCAAGTTTAAAGAGTATATATGTATTCTTGCACCATAATGTGTGTAAGATAAAATACAAGTGCTATGCTCGGTGAGCCACACGCGCCCGCGCGGCGCTGCGCATATGGCGCATTTTAGGCACTTTTATAGGTGCACTTAGCACTTGGCATGAGGCACGTGCGTGTGCGTGCATATGTGTGTTAGCTAACCATGGGTAAAAAATTTTACCATTAATTTTTACCATTTTCGAGATTAAATGGGTAGTTAGTAGAGTGGCTTAGTGGGTGCAATTGAAACTACTCTCCATTAAGGAATTACTGCTCCACTATTCCATTGCATCAATGCTTGACTGTTCCACTACTCCACTACCCCATTTTCACTCTAACTGGTCATGACTAGTGCTCTATAAAAGGGGAGGTTTAGGGAGGAAGAAATCATCTCGAAATTCACCAGTAATTGCTCTTGTTTTTCATCTTTCATTACTGCAAAGTAAAAGGTGGGTATACTTAACCGTATCCTTTAGGATATTTGTTGACTCTTGCAGTGTAGAGAGCAAAACTTCCTTTAGGAAAGTGGCAGTGTTACACGCTTTGAAGTCTTTACAATTCCCCTGATCTAACAAGACCTAAGGGTCACGTTCGAAACACCAACTCCATGTCCGTCCACCGCTTCGAAGGAAGACCTAGGGTTCGAGTTGATGCGAATATGCACCCACTGTTACATGAAGATCAATCGAACGGAGAAACCTATGCATTGTACGTCCTCATTCTCCTTCTTCTCATCACGTTGAGGTTGAGGTTTTTGGAATTTTTGATTTGGGGGTGCATAAGGGGCACGGAAATTTTAGGATCTAATTACATCATTTGATTTGCTCGTAGTAAAAAGTGGTTTGCACATAGCCGAGCCGCTCCCGCTGCTTTTTTTTTAAATTACGTAACTCCCGCTTGATTATTAGAAACTATTTAAATTAGTTTTATTGATAAGAAAGAAACAACTTGCACCCATTAGGATTTGAACTCATGACCTCTCACTGAGCACTCTCATACCCCATACCAAATCATTGGGTCACTCAATTGGTTAGTAAACTATTAAATTAAAACTATAAAGCACACACGCCCAAAACATTCTTCAAAATTTCTCTTAAACTCATTATTTGAACTCAAAGTATTATTCATGAGTAGGGCCGGTCCTATAGATTTGGGGCTCGAGATGAAGGTTCAATATGGGACCCCTTAACTTTTGTATATATATTATTAAATTAGTATGCGAGTATTAGACTAAGTGGTTAGTCATTATAACTCCGACTGGAATTTTTATGGAAACAAACAAGGTGAAAATATACTAATAAGTTTATCAAGTGTATTTCAGTTTAGTCAAAAGTTGCAAAACATCACATCACAGGTATTCGAGCATTTAAGCCATACAAGTTCAAGATTTGGCAAATATAAGGAAAAGAAGACAAAAGATCAAGACCACGAGATGTAACATTAATGTAAGGTATTCAAGTTCATATTACGCAAGTCTATTGCTTTAGTTCATGAACATCGAGCTTTTCAAATGTATTTTCAAATGTCAAGTGATTACTTGAAGATTCGGTCTTATAAGTTTAAACAATGTTAAACTATATGTGTATGTTCCAATCGCACTTTGAAAATCATTGTGGAAGTTTTCGAAAAAGAAAAACTTGTTTTTGAAAGGTCTTTGAAAAGAAAACTACATATTTGCAGAAAAAAGTCCCTCATAAGTCATGAAATAGAGATTTTTCATTTTCGGGATTTGTGAAAATATCCGGACCACTCAAATAGGCTATATGACCTATAACAAACATGTATGATATGTTATATGAGGGTTGGTTAGGTCTTGGACGAGTTAAATGGTCGCCAACCAAAGGGACGAAATATTTATTTTGAAGTCCCTGCATTTAGCGCGCTAATAAATGTATTAGCGCGCTAATTGCAAAGTTAGCGCGCTAAGTGCAGAGTTAGCGCGCTAGGTCTTAATATTAGTGCGCTAATTGCATTCCTGACAGCTTTTTTATAAAGCTGAAAAATTCACTTTAATTTTAATTTTTGATAGAATCTCAGCCCTTGGATCCTCTAGAACGGTCATAAACTGGTTTATAAATATATAGAACACTCTCAAACACACAAGCACAAAAATTAGGTTTTGAAAAAAAAAAAAAAAAAAAAAAAAAAAAAAAAAGTGATCAAATTTTTCAAGAGGAGCAGCTTGGAGTTTTCAAGTCATACTTTGAAGCTGTTGATTCAACATCAAAACCAGCACTCTTGAGGCATTCTAAGGAGTGCTACAACCTCTCCAAAATTGATTTTTCAAGTCATCTTCTTGGGGTTGTAAGAAAGTCCATTTCCTAGCTTTTTTTGTGCTTCAATTATATATTCTTGTGTGATTGATTTGGGAAATTACTTGTTGTGTTAATGAACACACTTGTCTTGGGTTTTACACTTAATTTATTAAACCCTAGGACTGATTTGGACAAGAGATTGCACTTAAACTTGATTTTTATCAAACTTCTTATTCATTGGATTTGAAACCGGATTTGCTCTTATCAACTTATTGAAATGGTTTCATATTTGAGTTTTGCATAAAATCAGTTATCTATTTACATTTCTCAATTGATTTCATATTTGCATGCATTATAGTGGTTAGGCTCTAGGAGGCTTGCTTGTATTTGAACTTGGTGCCACTTTACTTTGTAAAGTATATTTCATTGTATTCTTCAAATCTTGATTGTAAGACTTAGTGGGATCGAAGTCAATAGGGAAGACCTAGTTGAGGCTAGGCATAAATCCTAGGTGGGTCTAGGTGGGGAAATCCTAGTTGCAGCTAGGTGGTTGTATAAGACCTTATTGCGATAAGGCATCGTGAAAAAGACCTAGTTGAGGCTAGACATTCACTAGGCTAGTTGGCTTAGGATGTAACACTTATTGATAATATAAGTGGGGGTTAAAAATCCTAACCGGGGAGGTTAGGTAATGGATGTAAATCGGTTTAATCGAACCACTATATATCGTGTGTCTTATGTCCATCTCTTCTCATTCACTTGCATAGCATAAATATTTATCATTAATGTATGCATTATCATTGTTATTTACGCATTGAAGGTCACCTAAGAGGGGGGTGAATTGAGTTACCGAGTAGTTATTGCCTTTTTTAAAACTTTATGCTTAACTAACAATGATAATGCATGCACCAACAATAAATATCTACGCTATGCAAGTGAATGTAATAGAACAGATGGAAAGTGACACACGATTTATAGTGGTTCGATCCAATGATCTATATCCACTACCTAACCTCCCCGGATAAGATTTTTAAACCCCCACTTATATTTCAAATAAGTGTTACAACCTAAGCATACAAGCCTAGAATGCCTAATCACAATTAGGACTTCCTACCTAGCCGCAACTAAGGTTTATTCCCAGTCTTAACTAAGTCTTCCCCTTTGACTTAGATTCCACTAAGTCTTACAATCATCCAATTACAACAAGCAGCTAAAAATAATGAAATACACTTTACAAAGTAAGGTGGTATCAAATTCAAACACTAGCAAGCCTCCTAGAGCCTAACAACTCTAATGCATGCAAGTATGAGAATAAATAGAATATGCAAATATGTCACTGATTTTTTGAAAGTCTCAAATATGAAATCGTTTCAAAAATTTAATATATTAGTGCAAAACCGATTTCAAAGCTAAGAACAAGAAGTTTAACAAAAATCAAGTTTAAGTGCAAGACTTTTGTTCAAACCAATCTTAGGGTTTAATAAAATAAGTTTAAGTGCAAAACCCAAGATGAAAGTGTTCAAAGACACAACAAAATAATTTTCAATTCAAACACACAAAACTATGTAGATTAATCACAAGAAAAGAGTTTAGAACAAGGACTTTCTTACAACCAAAAAGGTGACCTAAAAATCAGTTTTGAGGAGATTCTTGTACATCTTTGGAAGCCTCAAAAGTGATGGATTTTGGAGTGAATAGACAGCCTTAAGAATCTTCTTTGTCTTCTTCACACAAATCAATATTCTCTTTTTTGTAAGTTTGAGCTTTTGTGTGTGTTTCTTCCTTATTATCTCAAAACAATGTTCTTGGTGGTTTTATAGTGTTAGACATCCCATCTTAGCAGTTTGTGACCGTTCTAGGGATCCAAGGGCCCAAAATTTATCAAGAATTCAAATTAAAGTTTGTTTTCCAACTTTTTAAAAAAGCTGTCAGGAATGCAATTAGCGCGCTAATATTGGGATATAACGCACTAACTCTGCATATAGCGCGTTAATGACAGTATTAGCGCGCTAACTGCAAGGGCTTCAGAATAATTATTTTTGTCCCTTGTGTTAGTGACCCTTATAAGCGTCCGGGACCCAACCAACCCACATATAACATATTATACATGTTTGTTATGGGTCATTAAGCCTATTTGGGTGGTCCAGATAATTTTACAAATCCCGAAAACGAATAATCACGGTTTCATAACGTACGAGGGGCTTTTCTGCAAATATGCAGTTTTCTTTTCAAAAACCTTTCAAAAAATAAGTTTTCCTTTTTCGAAAACTTACACAATGTTTTTCAAAGTATGATATGAACATAAACACATAGTTTAACATTGTTTAAACTTATAGACCCAGTCATGTGTTAAGTTCCATTAAAAATTCAAAGTAGTCACTTGACTTTTAAAAATTCATTTGAAAAACTCGATGTGTATGAACTAATGCATTTGGCTTGCGTGAATGAACTTGTATACCTTACATCAATATTACAACTTCTAGTTTGATCTTTCTTCTTCATTCCTTCATTAATGCCGAGTCTTGAACTTGTATGGCTTGAATACCCGTGAAGTGATGTTTTGCAACCTTTAACAAAAACTGAAATGTACTTGATATTCATTAGTATATTTTCACCTTATTTGTTTTCATCAAAATCTCGATCAAAGTTAGAGTGACTAACCACTTAGTCCAACATGCATAAAGTTTTAGAAAAGCGATAACTATTCGGTAACCTAATTCACCCCGTCTTAGGTGACCTTCAGCGAGTACAATTTTGAATGAGAAAAAACAACTAATTTAATTTTATAATTTTTCACGATCCTTTCATTTTTTTCCTGGACTTATGATTGATTATAGAGGATTCTTGAATATTATTCGAATTGGAAAGGAATTGGTACCCCATATGAAACTAATGAACAAACAAAATAATGTATGTACAAGTAAAAAATATATTTAAATGAGGATTTCTTCTAGAAAAGTTACACAAATAAATCATATAAAAAAAGCCTTTATCCATCTAAAAAGAATTCTTACCAGAATAAATAACTTTAGATTTAATATGATACAAATCTTCTTCATGTTAATTAATTAGTACTCACAATTCTAATCCTCACATTAAAGAGAAAAAAAATAAAACTTTTGAAGTCACAATATTTTTCCAAATCAACCAACAAAACATATAATTATTCTAAATAAGAAGAAACCAATATTCTTCTATCCAAAACCCTAAAATTCTTTTTTTATTCACTTTTGTGATTTTTACTTTTGAACCACCATTGATCCTATCAACGATCAGCGGTGGTTCCAATCAAATCTCTTTTGCATTTTATTCATTCAATAAACAACAGATCTAATCAGATTTGTAGAGATTGGTACATCCTTGTTGCGGTGCATCTTCATTAACGGTGTTGTGTAGATTTATGCGGCGCGCTAAATTGATTTTTCTTTAGTCTTTACTATATAGTTAGTTTTCTTCCCTAGTTGAAAGTATTTGATTTGCCTTATCCTTGTAGGAAAGTTTTGTAATTCAGTTTGTGGTTCTAGTACTTTTGTGTATTGTCATGAATTTTAACGTTGTAGAGATGAGTCCCTGATTGTCAAATTATTTCAATTTTGCACAAATAGGATTAGTGAATCAATGTACTTGATTCTATGTCTAGTCCTTTATTGAGTCATGAATGATTAATGAAATTTCAATTTCTCTTCAAAAAAAATATATTTTCCCAAATCAATTAAAGAGTGAAGGATATAAAAGAAGTAAAAACAAGTTTTGAGTTTCGACCAAATAGATTTCTATTTTCTTTTATTTTGGGAGCGGCTAAACAGACCCTGCTAATTGCTCTGCATACCCCAATTTTGTAAAATTACCCAACTACCCATCCATATAAAAAGGGTTTTTTACTCAATATACCTAACTAATTACTAAACGTACCCTAGTTTTGTGAAATTACCCAACTACACTTTCATATAAAAGGGTTTTTACTCACCATACCCCACTCACCCCGTACCCCAGTCACCTTTCTCAAATCGTACTCACCAAAAATTCTTCAAATCCGACGAAATCCAAGCAAAACTACATGGATTCGACGACGTGGGTGCATTCATCACCTCTTTTACTGCCGATTTCAAGGTTTTTTTGGGTTTTTTTTTTTTTTTGAGTCGTTTTGTTTGTGAATTTGTTATTGGGTTTAGGGCTTCAATTTGATACTTGAATTTTACATTTTAGGCACAAAATTTTGATGAAATCGAAAATATTAAGTGATTTCGAGCAAAACCCACTATTTTTTTGTCATTTTCATGTATTTTTTTAAAGTTTTGAAGTTTTTTATCGTTTTGATCGTCTGCGGGTTTCAAACTAGCAGATCCAACACCTCTGAAGAGGTGTTGGGCGAACCGAGTTGACACCTCTGAAGAGGTGTCGGACGAACCGAGCTGACACCTCTAAAGAGGTTTCGATTGGATCCCTTCGTCACCCAATGAAACCAAGTTATCTTCGCACTATCGGTTGGAGTCGACCGAAACCTCTTTAGAGGTGTCGACCTGGTTCGTCCGACACCTCTTCAAAAGTGTCAGCTCTGTTCGTTCGACACCCGCATGCAATGATTGGGGTGAGGGTGATGGAGTACATGAAGTAAAAAAGTGGGGTGCAGTAAGCAAGGGTATCTTTGGAATTTTAAGAAAAAAAAAATGGGGTACACTAAGTAAAAAGTGGGGGTACACTAAGTAAAAATTTAAAATTGGGGTATATAGAGCAATTAGCGGGGTTCGTTTAGCCACTCCCTTTATTTTTTGCTAAGTTCCTAATTTTAGGATTTAACTAAACCTTTCTTAAGTTCAAAATATTTAATATGTCCAAAGAAAGTTCCCTAAACTATGCATGTTGTTTCTTAGAAGAGAAATCGAAATTTCATTAATCATTCATAACCCAATACAGGACCAGATATTTAATCAGGTACATTGATTCGCTAATACTATTTGTGCAAACAAACTGCCATTAATTTGGCTTTTTTTTCGAAATTGAAACGGTTCGACAATCAGGGAATGTTTTCTAAACGTTGAAACTCGTGACAATACATAAAAGTACTAGAACCACGAAACGAATAACAAAACTTTCCAACAAGGAGAAGACCTAAAAACTTCCCAACAAAAAGAAGACAAATTAAAGACTTCAAACTAAGGAAGAAAACTAACTATAAAGTTAAAAACTATAGATAAATCAATCTAGCGCACCGCACAAATCCACGCAATTCCGTTGATGAAGATGCACTGCAACAAGGATGGACCAATCTCTACAAATCTGATTAGATATGTTGTTTATTGAATGAACAAAGAGCAAAAGAGATTTGATTGGAACCACCGCCGATCATTGAGAGGATCGGCGGTGGTTCAAGAACAAAAATCACAAAAGTGAAACAAAAAAATAATTTTAGAGTTTTGGAGAGAGGGAGCCTGAAATGTGATGGTTGTTAATGTATAAAGAATAAGGTTTTATTGTATTTTTCCTAAACTATACATGTTAAACATGGAAATTTGTGATTTCAAAAAAAATAAAATAAAAAATGGAAGTTTGTAATTTTATACTTTTTCTTATATATGATGAGTAGAAAATAAGTTCCTTATGCAATATATATAATTAAACTACATACTCA
Organism: Stephania japonica; assembly: GCA_039657345.1. Taxonomy (NCBI): domain Eukaryota; kingdom Viridiplantae; phylum Streptophyta; class Magnoliopsida; order Ranunculales; family Menispermaceae; genus Stephania; species Stephania japonica. The sequence continues at coordinate 13,271,621 of CM077562.1, forward strand.
ATTATTTAAAAAAGATACATTCCCAGTTTATTAACTAAAATAAATATATATATTTATTACCTATAACATATAATATGAGAAACCTGAAAAAATGGGGCCATCGCCCTACGGACCCCTGCTGAGGGTCGACTTTGTTCATGAGTTTTCTTATTAATCTAAAATTATATACCTTAAATATTAAATTTGTAATTTTATAAAAATTAATTTAATTTTTTAAGTATAAGTACTATTAATTTTATTTATAGTTGTCAAATCTGTGTAATTTGTTTCAGACTTATTTGCATTTAGTAAATTGGATCAAGTTGGATCGATCGATAAAATACATGTGTTGGACTAATTAGTTGTAATTTTCTAATTTGTGATAATTGAATTAAATCACATATGACCTTAATTGAACTGATTTCAATTTTGATTGTGACAAAATAAAATAAAAATAAAAATAAAAAAACTAAATTCAATCTGTGTACACTTCTATATATGCATGTGATCAACGCGTTGTGCGGTGGTGCTAGAAAGCCAGGTTTGAGAGCTCATTTTAAACACAAGAAATCCTCATATGACCTATTGTGTAGCAAGGAATCCGAATTAGTTTCTCGCTATAAAATATGTTTTCACTCTCCATCACCTCTGTATTCTATAATATTACTTCTTGATGAAAGTTTTTATAGACGTTAATTATAAGAAAAGATTATCTTGACAATGACAATGTATAAAATACATATAAGTGTAGGTTCAATGTTCCACTAATTAATTAAATATACACTGTAATTAAATTAATCAAAATGAGGGAGGAATTAATTACTCTAAAGGGCAAAACCGGAACAGAAATTAATAGGAATAAAGTAAAAATAAATTTTAAAAAAAATGTGATTCCACGCACAAGACTTTCAAAACTGGTGGGACTTTATGATTGGGCAACTAATCAAGTTGACCAGCAAATGAGATTGAGACCAGCGTGTGTGAATACATCACACTAGCTAGTAGTTTGTTTGTTATCCAACTCCTACATCACTGTATTATATATAAAAATAAACAATACATGAACCCCACTCATATACCATTTTTTTTTTCTTTATCTTTCCATATTCCAAGGCTTTTGTCTTCCTAATTGCTCTCCTTTTGCTTCCTCTAGTACTCCTCACCACCATTCTCATCATTTTTCCTCCTCACCGATCCTCTTCATCTATCCAATATTCATCTCTTCAGCAAACCCTAATTCACTCCTTTTTCTTCTAGTAGTGATAGCTAGTACTATCTCAAGCTGAATTTAATCAATCTGAGAGCTAGGTTATCTCCTTATTGGTGAGTTACTATTATATATATGATCAATTATTTGCAGTACTGTTAGTATATATTTCATCATGAGCTTTTTGTTCTATATATCATATGGATCCATGACTGTAACATATCTAAATCTATGCTGTCTTGTTAATCTACAGGTATATATATATATATATATATATATACAAGCATGATTCATGAGTACTGTTCTTGTGATTGAGATTTTTTTTATGATTATGATTGGATCTCCTTGAAAAAAGAAATCTACTTGCATCTGCAAGCTTAAACAAGTAAGAACTATATATTCTTCATTTCCACATGTATGGGTTTACATATCCTTGAATTTTATTTTTTTTTTTTAGAACAATATATAGTATAGTAGAATACAAGAGATAGAATTGGTCAATTATATATACTAATTAAGGGTTTGTTAATTTGATGCAGTACTACTTGGTGATCATCGACAAAAGTTTTGGATTTGGATATCGATCTGGTTAATTGGAAGAGAAGTAGGTAGCCATCAGAAAGGAAATTATAATTAAGCTGGCAAGCAAGTGGTGGGAGAGAATGAACGTGGTGACGGGGGGCTTGGATCCAAGCCCTAATTCTCGCTACGTCCATCAACTATTCAGACCAGAACTGCACCTCCAAACTCATCATCAACACCACCATGTGTTGGACTCATCATCCAAAGATGACGATCAGTCTCCTAATAATAATAATAAGAAGGAGCTCCAGTTGGATCACTCAGATGGCAACGAGGAGGCCACTACGAGCCCCGGCAGCGGGGCCACGGGAGCCACCAACATGCGGCGCCCCCGCGGCCGTCCTCCGGGCTCCAAGAACAAGCCTAAGCCGCCAATAATCGTTACGAGGGACAGCCCTAATGCGCTCCGGTCGCATGTCCTGGAAGTATCAAATGGCGCAGACATAGTGGAGTCCTTGTCCAACTATGCGAGGACGAGAGGGAGAGGAGTGTGTGTGCTGAGCGGCGGAGGGACAGTGCTGAACGTGACGTTGCGGCAGCCGGGGACTCCTCCGGGGAGTGTGGTGACGCTGCACGGGCGGTTTGAGATACTGTCGTTGACAGGCACGGTGCTTCCGCCGCCAGCGCCGCCGAGTGCAGGAGGCTTGACTATATTCCTGGCTGGAGGACAGGGGCAGGTGGTGGGAGGGAGCGTTGTGGCGCCTTTGATGGCTTCGGGGGCGGTGATGTTGATGGCGGCGTCCTTTGCTAACGCGGTGTTTGATCAGTTGCCGTTGGAGGAAGCGGCGGAGGATCAGTCTCCGGTGCAGGTTCACCCTTCGGCGTCGCAGTCATCGGGTGTTACCGGAAGCGGAAGCGGTGGAGGGGGCGGTGCGGGTGGGGCTGGTCAGCTAGGCGAGGGTGGAGGTGGAGGTGGAGGTGGAGGAAGCAACTCTGGTGTGGGTGGGGGTGCAGGTGGAGTGCCATTTTATAACATGGGGAATTATCAATTTCCAACTGAAGGCTTTGGATGGGGTTCTACTGCTGGAGGTGGTGGTGGTGGTGGTGGTGGTGGTGGTGGTGGTAATGGTGCAAGGCCCCCCTTTTGATATGACGATGAGATGGGATTTGCGTATGTATCTATCTGCAGATTTTAATTTAACTTGTTGAGTATAGTAGATATATCTAGCTAATTTATATATGGAGTAATTGGTAACACTTGCTAGCTACATTGTGTGTTGTTCATAAACTTGGATGAGAAAGTGATCCATGGGTCGATCGATTGATGATGATGGATTTAAATTACAAGCAGGTGGAAGTGCTAGCCAGATAGCTAGCTTCATAAAATTCTCTCCTGTCATGCATGAAGATCTGGGATCGATTTCATGTAAGAGAATCATTCTTATCAATTTCTTGCTTTATTAGTTTGTTGGCCTTTGTTAAAATCTTCTATATATGTAGTACCTTTTGAGTTAAATTACAATCTTCTATATATGTAGCTAGAATCTAGATATATAGGGTTTGTTTTAGTTTTAATTTCATGATCCATTTAATTAGTAGTTCTTCATACATCGATTTTTTTTTTTTTTTTTTGATATAGAAATAAACTTATTAGCCCTCAAACTTGCATGCTAGTCCAAGTCATTGAAGAAGCTTCGTTAATTTTTAGGATAACCTCATTCATAGGTGATATATATATATATATATATATATACACACCAAATAATTGAGCTACTAATTTGATGATATTGGGCATTTGATGAATTGATAAACATGTATGTGCTAACCAAGTGGGTTGCTTATTGGCCAACATATAGGTTAGGGGTACTTCCAGCCCCAACAAGAGCAAGTTAAGTTTTTTTCTAATAAAAAATAAATAAATAAAACTTGATATATAAACATGTATTAAATGTCAAAACTCTTTTATGAATTAAAACATGACCCATCGAATATGTTTCTCACGTAACATTTAATAACACTTATTTTTAATAGAGGTTTTAAAACTTCTATAAAAAATTAAAATTGTTCTAATGTAGCTAGGTAGGCATGAATTTAATTAGGTTGAAATCTTAGGTAGGGTTGATGATGATTCCCAAAAACCAGAAGACTTGATTTGGCGTTCGTGGGGGTTCTGTCTATCGACAGTATGTAATTGCTTTGTGTGTGATTTGCTGCTTATGAATACAGCAGAGAGGAAGAAAGTTAGGTCACAGTGAGAAAACCTTAAAAGCTTTTTCTTTTTAGTAATCGAATATTATATTGATTTTCTTATATAGTGTTGCATACCTGCATCGTAGTTTGTGATGGTTTGGTGTGTGTGTGTGAGAGAGAGAGAGAGAGAGCAGACAAGGAATCTGCAACATATTCCCAACTTCCAATTTCTTGACCAAGCGTTATTTTTTAAGAAAGCAGCGTAGTTTTTTTTTTTTTTTTTTACAGCAGTGTAGCTCTATATTTGTCAGTTTTTTTTTTCCAGCTTTATTTGTCAGTTGCTAAGCACATGAACACCCGTTATAACATTGACTCTAGTGAATGCACTTAATCAGCCCTGCAAGATTCACCACCACTACCTCATTTTTGTGTCATATACATATATCTGTTTGATTTGGTAAAAGATTATCATTATTGGAAACCAAAACAAAAAAGATTATCATTATTAAATTAGGGTTCCACATGCATGCAATGTAATCTGAAATTCATGAGCTGTTACTGATGTAGAATTCTTTTTTTTTTCTTGGGTAGTGGATTGATGTAAACATTTAGTTTAATTCACTCTAATTAATTATGGATATATAATACTACTATGAGAACCAAATATATACTCATGTCATGAGTACACTATTTACAACCATTAAATTATAATTCAATACATTAATCGAAGTATCAAAAATACATAAACACATTTTGAAGGGTTTCAAAGCATCATAAATGCACAAAACATTTAATGTACAACTATATAGATTTCATAAGAGAACTTCAATAATGTAATTAAGAGGAAAACTTTACTAGAGAAATAAAAAGACTAATACTGATTTTTTTTTTTTAAGCTTAAAAAGGCACATTCATCGCTCCTAACCCAATAGGGTAAGCCAACCTATTGCAACTCTATTACAACATTTTAACAAGTAAAATGCAATAAATACTATATTGCATACTGAAGCCAGGAACTACCCTAATAAAAATAGGGAGAACTACCCCACAAAAGGGGAGAACTATCATCATAAAGGGAGACATCTACCTCAATTTGGCGAAACATTCGCATAAGGAGACAAGACCTAAATTAAACATAAACTAAACCTAGAACAATCAAAAATGAAATCCTTACCGAAGAAGAATTATATAAAGAAAAAGACCACCCAAAGTACTTTGTCAGAAAGGATTGTTAATTGCCTCGCAGACGGAACTCTACCTCCGCCATCGTGTGCTTTAAGCTGCTACTCACAATCATCGTTACTCGCACGCACTGCCAAGGGCTATCAACAACCTCTAAACACTTCATAAAATCCAAAAATCTCTCGTCTTTATCATTGTCCGATCTCACCTTCTTCCATCATTACTACATCATCATCTTTATCTCATTGAAAAACCATAGATCTTAGAAGATATTTTTAGATCTAAGAAACAAGGAGAAAAGAGGAAGACTAGACAACACGAACACACAAAGAAAAACGAATAAACAAAAGCAATCGAAGCATTGTTTTATTGAGAGGATGGTCACAAATAGATTTCGTTGCTATCGAGAAAGGTCGGCCAATGGCCATTGTGGCCGCCGGGCTAACAAAAAGTGGGGAATGAAAGAAAACTAGGTTTAGGGTTTTTTAACCGAGACCTTATTAGACTAATACTGACTTGAACATATGTATATTAATTTGGTCAATTAATGTCCTACTAGCTAGCATCCATATGTTTTGTCTAAATAATCTTAACTAATTCTTCCTGAAGGCTCCAGTTTAATTTATTTGGTATTTGCTAATGGCTATATTTCTCTAGACAAATATAGTTGTTGTCTTTTGCAATGTGTCCAAGCGTAAATAATCTATATAAATCATATGCATTTCCCAAACTCCTTCAATATTGTAATTTTCATAAACAGGCTTTGTGATCCCAACTTCAAAAAATAATAATAGTAAAGAAATAATTTAACTCCTCCCAAAAAAAAAATTTAAAACCTCTCTCATCATTAATGTGTTACAAGCTTGTACGTGTATATATATATATCTTTCATTTTTGCATATTATAAAATAAATTATATTCATATATTGCCCTCTACGGAGGCAAATTCAGGAATTTGAGATGGAGTGGGTTTAGGTGTAAACATCTTCTAATGGGGCGGGCTAAGCTTGGTGAATTTTTTCTTTTATTTAGAAAAATTACAAATATATAGGGGGTTTGTAGTAAAATTCCTTGGGTTGTAGCCTAAGACATTTCTTAACTAGCTCCGCTCCTGGCCCTCTAACCAAAAGCAACAGCATTTTGAAAAAAAAAAAAAATGACGCTCCCTGCGTTTCATATTATCTTACATTTTAGACATTTTTTTGTTCCACAATGTGTCACATTAGGAAATCAAGAAAGCATTAAATGCTTCATTTCCAATTCTAACCTCATTTTATTTTTATTTTTTTTGATAAATCATTTTATTTTATTTTTCTGGTACAAATAAAACATTTTATTTAGTTAATGACACTATCCACTTTTTTTATTCAATACAAATAATAAATAAAGTCATTTATGAGGGTAATTTTAGTCTTGTGATAAAAAATCTTAATGGTAATTAATTGTTACCTTATAATTAATTCTTGTGCAAAAGTTAAAATTAACAGTATCACATTCTAATTTCTTTATAAGTATTTAATACTGTACGTATACTTTAAATTTAATTCATTGCTATGTTCAATTGTTCACCTACCGAGAATGTAACGCTGTTGCGCACTCCTTTTAGCCAAGTTAGCTAGGGAAAACAATATTTGTGGCTCTTGGAAGGATGCAATCCCTTTAGGCATATCTTCCAATGTATTGCTAGATCTTCGATGATGAATGAAATTGCCTGTTTGGGCCTAAAAGAAGAAAATTAATTCATTGCTTGACTAAATATCACCTTAACTAAATATCACCTTTGATTTTATTTATTTTTTCCGAATTTTTCACGCCAACTCTCTCTCTTCATATATATATATACCTGTCTTCCATTTTTTCCTCCCACTTCAGTGCCACGTTGTCCAACTACACGTCGCCACGTGGCCACTCCCTACTCCAAATCACGATCGCCCTGGCACAGAATCAGGACTAGGTGGAGACTACACTTTGTGCATGTTTAGTTTACTCATGTTGTTGAATTGAGTCCCCATTCACACAATTTGTACCAAATGAACAATTCTTTCATTTATAGAGCACTAATTAATGGACGTGATAATCGCCACTGTTGAGGGGAGGCAGTTCACAATAGAGGTGGACTTCTTCGACACAGTCATGGAGATGAAGGAGAAGATCAACAAGTACAAGAACATCCCTGTATATAGACAGACCCTCATCTTTGAAGGCCAGATCATGGAGGACCACCGCGACACCGAGTTCTACAAGATCCTTCAAGGGGCTCACATTCAACTCCTCATCGATCCTCCCGTTCCTCGAATGCCAATAATCGTCACAACACCCCCGCCTCAACCAGATACAACGACAACAAACTGCTGCTGCTGCTGCTGCTACTACTAATAATGATCATCATGTTCAGTCTCGCCAAAGCCAAAGCCAAAGCCGCATTGTAGTGCCAAGCATAGAGCGAACACCGCAGAGTGGTAACAAGGCGGTGCCTGCAGTGCGGGCGGAATCGAATAGTGGAGGGAAGAGGTTGCAAGTGAAGGTGGTGTCGGCGTGTGGGACGCATAAGGTGGCGATGGAGGTGAATGGATTGGATAAGGTGGGGGAGTTGAAGGAAGAGCTTCAGAGGTTGAGTCAGAGAGTTCAATTTCCATTGCCGAGCGAAGGGTATTTCTTTATACACAGACAGGAAGTGATGGAAGAAGATCAGTCTTTCTACTGGCATGGCGTCAAGCAAGGCGATGTGATAGAGGTTTTTCCGGGGTTTTTGACAGAATTAGAGCAATAGATTCGTTGATGGATCGATTGGTTTGTTTTTGTTGTTTGTTTATAGCTAGGATTCTTTTGTTGATTGATTTAGCTATACAACAGTTAAATTCAATGCACCATTATTTATTCAAAAATAGGGTTTTTCTTTTTGTTGTGTAGTTTTGAATATTTGGATTTCCTTTGAAAGTAGGATGAACAGTGCTACATTTTTTTCGAATTTCTGTTTCAGCTGCACAGTTTACCCAATTGATAAGATTTTTAAAATTTTAAATTTCTGTTGAGGCAGTTACAGAATTGATCACGTTTTGGTCACTTTTTTTTTATCGACACAGTAAGAGCCATCAAAAAAAAAAAAAAAAACTACAACAAATTTGATGGCCCAATAGTTTGGTATGGTATGGGCAAGGACCAAAAAGTTAGTTTTTTCTTATAAAAAAAAAAAGCCTATTAACATATAAATGACCTTGAATTTGGCTGGTAATATTGAAATAGAGTAACAATAATAGCAGTTCTTTTGAACAAATAAGATTAGCAAGGGAATCAATGTAGTTTTATCCTGGCAATTGATTATACGTATGGTTAGCCCTATATTGAACCATTGATGATTAATGAAATTTCTATTTTACTTTCACAAAAAAAAAAAAAACATATAATGGCATTGATGTCAAAAAAGCTGAAGGAAAAGCAGAAATTATAAATTGATTCAGCATAAAGGATGAGATAGGCAGCACAAAGGTTAGCTTGATTAAACTTAAAATTACAAGACTAAACTAACCTACGTTAATTGTCTGTAACAGAACAGGGGCAGCTAGAGAAGAAATTAACAAGGAACCTTGCATTGCAACCAGGGGTTTCAGTCTGTTGCAGTATTTGTATGAGAAAAAAAGTAGAGATTGTACAACTACCAGACTAACTGGAAACATATTCCGCCCATTTGGATTGCAGCTCGTTATTGCTAGGATTCAATGATTAATGTTTCCAAAAAGTACGGTCTTTCGATGGCATAAATACTTGAGCCTTCTGTGAATCACATCTACCAGATAGTTTCTCCTTCCACTTTGTTGCATTATCTAGTTTGCTTCAGTTCGGCAACGGTAGTAGCAGCAATTTAATTCCTACAAATCTGACTGCTCAAAAGGCACACGAACAAATAATTGCCCATGCAAGGTGACTACAGCCGATGTTTGGTGCGGATCGATCCTAGATGGCAAGCTGATGACCTGAAAAAACTATATGAATTAATGGACACCAAACAATGAAAAAAACAAAACATCATGAAGTGTGTGATTAAGCAAAAACTTGCATATTTTCTCTCACCACCGACAAAGCTACAACTAATAAAATTACATGTAACAAGGCATTGGCATGTCTCTGACCTTAACAGGATAAAACTATTAAGTTTGGAACCTATTGATTAAGCAGGGTATTTATTTCATTATACAGCTCTACTAATATAATTAGCCCTTAAGTCCCCTCATAACTCAATTGAGAGGATCGAGTTGATAAATATAAATGTTGCATATGCATACAGACTCATAAACATGTCCGTGCTGGAAACAACTTGCGACATGCAATGACATTACAGTTATTATGGAACTATTGGGCAAACCATAAACACTAAGCTCGTTGGGATAACAAATGTGCGTACCTTTTTGAAGGGTGTAACACCCCATGGGTTGTCAGGCTGCTCTGGATCTCCAGATATCACAAGACGGCCAGCAGGGTCTGATTGGACGCGAACCTGCATTTCACAAAGAACAAGGTGCACCAAAAAACTTCATTAAGTTAGCATCATGTCTTTGTCCAAACTATCGAGAATGAACTCTCAAACTTAACGTTGAGGGTTCAAAACTCTTCCCAACCTTCAAGCTGGGTGGATAAGATAGTTCATGGCAGTTCAGAACATTTGGAAAAGGCTGAAAAAAATGGGTCATGCTAACCCAAGGTCAAAAGCGTCTCTCCAAAAACGGAAAATAAATATGAAGTTGACACATTTTTTTCTTTCACATGCTAGAAGAAAAACAAGGTAAGCATGACAAACATAAAGACCAACCAATATGCACCGTAAATAAATACGTAAGTTTAAATTGCTCACATAGATGAACAAGATACATGATGAAGATTCTTCAACAGGTAGATTACAACTTCAGGTACTTTGCAATTAGAATAGCATTTCTTAATTCATACAATAAAGCCTATCGCAAATTAGTTGGGGCATTTCTCAATTCGTGAATAACAATATTTTTCTATGAGAAGCACCAGATCATCGATATAATAGAATTAAACCCATTTCGACATAAATATCAAAGCAACTTCACAATTTTTTTTTTTTTTTTAAAAAAAAATAATAAATCCCTAAGCTAAGGTAAACGATTAATACCTCCTCTCGCAGAAGGCCAGGAACTAAAGCATATACCTCAAAGCAATCTTTCTGCAGGAAGAAAAATCAGAAACATAATGAAAGTTTGATTTACATAAAAGATAAGGGCACAAGGCATAATTTAACCCCAAAGTATATGTTGCAAACAAGACTTGCCGTTTTTCGAACATTAATCTTCACCCAATCTGCAGGAGGTCCAACATCAAGTACCATTGTATCCACTCTGTAAAACACGACAGTTTAGCAATATATATTGTAATTTTAAAGTAATTCCATGTGCAGATGCTCATTCATTCAAATTTTCCTATTCTAAGAACAGGAACAAGATTATTATACTGATCTCCAATAGTGCAATAATATCATTAACCACCAACTCTATCATGTAAGAATCAAAGCAACAAAATGTGGAATACTTCATAAACAAAAGAAACAAGTACCACAAGCTCACAAATAAATAAAGACTACAGAGGAGTCATTGCTTTCATGGGAGAGACCTAAAAGGTAATAAAGTTACATACAATGCATAGCACTAGAAAATTAGAAATACAATCATATGCATGAGGATACATTTCTTATTATAAATAACGAAAGAAAAAAATGAATAGGTACATGTATTTCCATGAAGCGACAATGTGTGTGGTCTTTCTGCAGACGCATCCCATTTAACTAATATATGTGATTATTACAATAGCCTAGGAGATTAAAGTCAATATTAATGTGGTTGTTATTGGTGTATGTGATAGAAGTGTGGGGGGTTTGCCCATCACCCGAGTCTACAAAAGGAAGAGATACTTGGCCAAGTCGACTCAGCTTCCAGGACTTTCTACAACCAACGTGGTGGGCCTAGGCAAGTAGATGTGTGTAGTGTGTGTGTGTGTCCAGATGTGTGTCAACACAGTGTGGTAAAGCATGAGCAGTAGTTAGTGTGTCAACCAAAGTGGTACTTAAGGGGTACTGTTCACCCCATGTCATTCATTCTGCATTTTATCTAGTTTAGGAGTTGAGACTGTCTCAGGGGGAAAGAGGGAGTGTCCTCTATCTCTGGTCTAGGGTTCCTGCTCTAGCTTTACCTATCACTGTGGGTGTAACCACTAGTATTGTGGGTGATTTCACCCCCTATCAATAAAATCGTTCATTCTCTTTCCGATTCGAGCTCGCACTCTTTCATTGGTATCAGAGCATTATCGTCATGGCTCCCAAGGTGGATTCGCGGATAGATTCGTTGGAAGTTGAGTTGAGGAAGACAGAGGAATCCATGATGGAGCTACGATCCGTGGTCGATTCGCTGCGATTGTCCATGGACCATCAATTTCAGTCGCTAACGAAGATGGAGACCCTCCTGAAGCAAAAGAAGGCGGCGGGCACAGGATCGCATCAGATCGGGGAAACCAACGGTACCAAGGGCCAGATCCACCAGATCTGGGAATTTTGTGTGACTCGACGACGGAGGAGAGCCCAAATCTGCACGCCTACCCCTACTAATCCGGTCCCGAAGTCCGAAAGATCAAGATGCCGACATGCAACGAAGACGATTTGCTGGTATGGTTGAATCAAGCAAAAAGCTACTTTGCTTTGCACGAGATGACTGAGATCTCAAAACTTCGGGCCGCTTGGATCTGCTCGGGCCGCTCGAATGCCTGATCGGAGCTGCACGGATCTGGTTGCAGACTGAGGAAATAGATCGTCCAATTGCAAGTTGGACAAAGCTCCGAGCACAACTATGTCAACGCTTTACAGATGCTGATCCTCGATCTCTCCACCAACAATTCTTTGGCATGAGGCAAGAGACTACAGTAGCGGAGTACATGAAGAAGTTTTAGCTTCTATCCCTGCATGTCAAGGGCTTGCTAGAGCAGTTCAAAATAGCGACGTTCATCAATGGCTTGAAGGACAGGATTCGATTGGAGATGTTGGTGGACCACCGGCGACACTGCGTGCAGTGGTGCGCGCAGTGGTGGAGAGGGTGTCGCAATTGGAGAAGAAACTTGACGACGGAGATGGGTTGAGGTTGTCCACTGTACCCGGGCCCAAAAGCCCAACACATCACAGCTCTTTGGGCCGATCCGAGGCCCGCACACCCACTTAGGTTTCTCACACTATTACAAACACCAACAAAGGCCCACAACCCATTGCAACGAAGTCCAACTCATCAGATGGTTCAATAGCCAAGCCCAGCCCAACAACATCAACGTCATCTACCTCAAGCCCAGCCACTTCGAGCCCAACGACACCGAACGTCTCACCACCTAAGTTCAAAAGACTCACCGAGTCGGAGGCCCAAACGAGACGCAAACTAGGGCTCTGTTACAGATGCGACAACAAATGGTACGTAGGCTACCGCTGCCGCCCAAAGACACTAAATGTGATGATGGTGGAGGACGAGTCTGGGGGAACAACCAGAGTCGGGGTCGGAGAGCCTGAGAAAGCAGTCAAGGATGATGACACTCGAGTTGTCGGTTCATGCCTTCGAGGGGGCACCAGACCCGCATACAATCAAAGTGAGGGGACGGGTACTGGACCAGGAGGTGGTGGTGTTGATTGATTGTGGAGCATCCCACAACTTCATCTCTCCATCCTTAGTGGCGACCCTTCAGTATCCCCTTTAGTCGACACACGACTGGGGTGTTATGGTTGGAGGCGGCGCTCGACTTTCGGATCCGACGTGTGCAGGGATCTCACTGTGGAGTTCTAAGGGTACCAAGTTCAGGCTGATTTCTATCCGGTTGCAATGTCTGGTTCTGATTTGATTTTGGGGATGGCTTGGCTTAAGTCTCTGGGAGTACTACGACAAATTGGCCCAAACAATCGCTCACTTTCCTTCATAAGGGCGAGTGGATCACAGTCACTGGGGACACGACACTACATCGAGCCTTGGTGTCTTGTAAGGCAATTCAACGTTCCTTGGAGACGGATGCGCGTTGTTTTTTGATCGAGTGCTACAATGTGGAACCAACTCAGGTCAGCTGCCTTGTTGACACTCCGTTAATTCAAAGTGTGCTCGACGATTTCCCCCGTCACGTCCCTGTGATCATGCCATCATACCGAACGAGGGCACAAACCCAGTAAGGGTGAGACCCTACCGTTATCCCCATGTACAGAAAACGGAGATAGAGAAGATGGTGACCGAAATGCTCACAGCAGGTATTATTCAACCAGGCACTAGCCCATTATCTAGCCATGTTATCCTTGTGAAGAAAAAAGATGGGAGTTGGCGATTCTGCGTCGACTATAGGGCTCTAAACAAGGTCACCATCCCCGATCGCTTCCCGATCCCAAATATTGATGAGCTGCTTGACGAACTCCATGGGGCTTGTATTTTCTCCAAGCTAGACCTTCGTTCTGGGTACCACCAAATCTGGGTAAGGGCTTCCAATGTCCACAAAACAGCATTCCAAACCCATAATGGGCACTACGAGTTCTTAGTCATGCCATTTGGGCTCTCCAACGCCCCGCGACATTTCAATCACTAATGAGCTTGATTTTCAAAAGGTTACTCAGGCGTTGCATATTGGTTTTCTTTGATGACATCCTGGTGTATAGTTCTTCCTTGTCCAATCATTGTGATCACTTACGCTAGGTGCTCTCTATACTAGCGTGAATTCTCTTTTTGTTAATTTGAAGAAGTGTTGCTTTGCTAGGTCCAGCCTGGAGTGCTTGGGTCATATCATCACAAGGGAAGGTGTGCAAGCGGACCTCGATAAAGTCCGAGCAATGGACGATTGGCCCATGCCGTCTACAGCCAAGGAGTTGCGGGGATTTTTGGGCCTAACCGTCTATTATAGGCATTTCATCAAGGATTACGAGAAGTTGGCTGCCCCTTTAACACAACTTTTGCAAAAGGACTTTTGAATGGCGTGACGAGGCCACTTGCGCGATAAATATGTTAAAGCAAGTAATGATGGAAGTACCGATACTCGCCTTACCCGACTTTAATGCCCTCTTCGTGATTGAAACTGATGCATCAGGAGTGGGAGTTGGGGCAGTTTTATCTCAAGCAAAGAGACCTATAGCATTCTTTAGCCAAGCCCTTTCTCTTGCACACGAAGTAAGTCTTCTTACGAGAGTGAACTTATGGCCATAGTGTTGGCAATTCAAAAGTAGTGCCATTACTTGCTGGATCGCAAATTTCTGGTGCGCATCGACCAACGTAGCCTCAAATTCTTATTGGAACCGCGGGAGGTCGCTCTAGAATGCTAGCGTTGGCTACTCAAGTTAATGGGTTTTTCTTTCGACATTCAGTATCAACCAAGGGTATCCAATGTCGCGTGATGCACTCTCTCGTTTTCCTTTTGTAGGTGAGCTTTCGCACTCTCTCATTTTCCTTTTGTAGGTGAGCTTTCTGCTATTTCTCTTTCTTCCTTTGTTGATTGGGATGTTATTGAGGCAAAAGTTAATGCTGACCCTTTTCTTATTGCTATTCGCAATGCTTTGCAGACTGGTCGAGACGTCAAACCGAGGTGGGCACTCTTCCATGGGCAGCTACGATACAAGGATAAGATCGTGCTTTCCACTGCTTCATCTCTTAAATCTTCCTTACTAGCAGAGTTCCATTCGAGCCCTGCAGGGGTCATGGAGGTTCTTGAAAACTTGCAAACGAATTGGGGCTGAATTTTATTGGGTGGGAATGCACAAAGATGTTCAATAGTTAGTCGCCGAATGTGAGACGTGCCAAAGGAACAAGTATGAAACTTTTCCCCTGCTGGTCTTTTTCAACTTCTTCCTATCCCGACGACGATTTGGGAAGACATTTCGATGGATTTCATCGACGGCCTACCCTCCTCATAAGACTTTAATTCCATATTTGTGGTGGTCGATCGATTGAGCAAATTTGGTCCCTTTATTCCACTGAAGCACCCCTATATAGCGAAGTCAATGGCTAATGTTTTCTTGCGGGAGGTAGTGCGCCTTCATGGGTTCCCTCATACCATCGTGCTGATCGCGACAAGATCTTTGTGAGTCATTTCTGGTCTAAACCCTTACGCCTTCAACACACTTGGTTACGTCACAGTTTGGCTTACCATCCACAGTCTGACAAACAGAGGTAGTGAATAGGTGTATTGAGGCCTTTCTTCGTTGTTTCATCCAACAACGTCCTCACGAGTGGTCGTCGTGGCTGCACTGGGTTGAGTTCTTTTACAACACCTCTTACCATTCTACTCTTCAGTGCTCTCCATTCATCTATGGCCGCAAGCCCCCACCCTTAGTCCGTTTGGGTGTTGTGCCAAGTTCGAAAGTCTCAAACTTGTATTCATTATTGGCTAAGAGGGATTTAGCCTTACAGGAAGTGCGTGACCAGCTTACTCTTGCCCAGAATTGAATGAGCAATTTGCCGACCCTCACCGTCATGATATTTCTTTTGCTGTTGGGGATTTTGCTTACTTAAAATTGTGCCCTTACTACCTACAATATGTGGCTCGCCGCACCAATTCCAAGCTTAGTCCATTATTTTATGGTCCCTTCGAGGTTATTGAACAGCTCGGCCCTATTGCCTATCATCTACAGCTACCTCCTGACTCCTCTATCCACCCCGTTTTCACGTTTCTCAGCTGCGGAAGTCCTCGACTCCCGTCCTCTCGAGGGTCCTTACCACCGCTTCTTCCTAGAATCCCTTACTGTCGCACTAGAACCAGACTCGGCGTTAGCATATCATCACGTTTCTGCTAGGGTTGAAGTATTAATCAAATGGGTGGCATTACCCGAGTTGGCGGCCTCTTGGGAGTTAGTTCGTCATGTCCGTCATTTCTTTCCTTCTTTCCACCTTGAGGAGGACAAGGTGGATGTCCAAGGCGGGATTCTACATTTTATTTGGTTTAGGAGTTGAGATTGTGTCTCAGGGGATCTATCTTTGGTCTAGGATTCCTGCTCTAGCCTTACCTATCACTGTGGCTGTAACCACTAGTATTGTGGGTGATTTCACCCCTATCAATAAAATCGTCCATTCTCTTTCCGATTCGAGCTCGCACTCTTTTAGTATGCTTTCACCGAAAGCTTTCTTTGGAATACTAAATGTTTCTCGAGTAGTTAATACTTTATCTTTTTGAATAATTTTCAACTTTTGAAAAGAAATGGAATTTATAAACATAACTTTAATCCAAATAAATATTGAAATAAATATTGAAAAGGAAAACAAATATCAAGAATAAATGAAAGCATATAAATAAACAAATCATAAAGTACTTATTTCTTGAGAAACCAAATGAACTAGATTGAAATGAAGTTCCTGTGACATGGGTATCTTTTTGGTTCTTATTGTAGAAGTACCCATCGTATATATGGGGTTTAGGGTTTTTAGTTCCCATGTCATTGTCAATATGCTCCACATATTACCAGTAGGGGGACCTCAAAAAGGGGAAATGGTCATACGCAGATTGCAATATCTATGTGCTTCAAAAATAAAACCCTTAATTGCCTTAAATTTAATTAAAAAAAAAATCTTTGAAGCTCAAAAGAATCCTTACAAGTGTAACTAAATTTCTAACAGGCAAAATAGCTTCTAAAGGAACGATAATCAAATTTACGGAAAAGTAAAATTAAAACCTCATCGTGCCTAAATGCTTCATCATCAACATCATGAGGCATATGCCTCAGTCTAAAACTAGTAGGCTAATATGGTAATACCCAAGGGTCCAAGACTTATCTCAGAAAGAATTGGCATTAGCTTCTTCTCTTGATCTTGATGCATTTGAACACCCAAACACATTGAGTTCTCTCGGGAAAAAATAAAATAAAATAACAATGAGTTTTCCATATTCAGGACAGAGGCCTGAACTTCTGAATTCCAATTCTTTCTATAGAACGAACTCTTTCCATGGTCTTTTGCATTATTATGCATAGTCTCAGTGTTCATTAATGCATTCTACATAGGAACAGTGAGCAAACTAAGAGTTTATTGATTGCTTTTTCTAATAAGCAAGGCCTTGGCAACTACGTAGCAAATTCTTCACCTAATTAGACTAATACTCTGATGTATCAACTTGAAAACACTGATCGGAAAGAAAAAGATCACAGCCAGAAGAACACTAATACCAGTTTTTCACCATATATAAAACTTAGGGCAAAGAAACCACTATACTTTTAAAGGGATCTTAACTGTGGCTTAGCAACTTTTGTTATTGTGCGTGGAGCTTTGACAGGGCGCTCCAAGCTGGTAGGCTTTTTGCGTTTAAGCAAACCTAACACAAGAAATGATTATCTCAGTAACCAGACAGAAAAAAGGTAAAATAAAGGAATCCAAATGCTTTAAAGGAGCCATACCAACACTTTTGAGAGGTTTTTCACGCTTCTGCAAAGAAACAGAGCTCTTATCCTACATCGTACATACATATTTCTATTGAAGCGGACTCTAAGAAGGTATAAGAAATGCGAAGTAAATTAGATGCACAAATTTATAGCTTCGAAGCAACCTTTACAGACCTTAATAATTGGGTCACCGACCTCACCATTTCCTAGAAGACGCTGGGAGTGCCAGCCCTGCATAGCACGAGCAGCAGCATCCCTTCTTGCCCTACCTGACACTGCAGATTGACCACCCAACTGAAAAGAAAGAGATATAACAAGTTAATGATAATCAGACACCATGCGTGTGCATATTTGATGGGCAGAGAGGGAGGTTTCATTATAGCTGATCACAAATGAGATTTCCAACAGAAGACATCAAAAATCTCTAAACCACCACACATTTAAAGGTACATGTTTTTGATGGATCCCCAAATAGAACTGGCTACTTGGAGTTTTAAAAGGGGCATTCATTTCATGTTAGTAATTTCCTAACTGTTTCAGTGAGTTCCAAGTACAAACACATATCAAAATGTATAAATAAAGGTATGTGATCTTAGGAAGGACGTGAAAGTATTTCAAATTAGGGCTCTGCTCTTGTTCAGTAATTTGGGAGTTGCAGGATTGCAGCCTCTTGAATGTTGCTATGCTTTTGTGTTCTTGTTCCTTAGTGAGATTTCATCGCTACCATCAATAATAGTTATATAAATCAGTTTGTTCTTCTGTTATCTGTATTGAATTTGAATGTTGGTGTTTGGGGTTCTCCACAGTTTTTAAAAATGTTGAAAACATAAAAAGTTCCGATCTCGTGAGACAAGCCTGATAATCACATCTAACAATCTATGCTGAACTGGAAGAAAATATAGTGAAGTACCTCTTATTATGAAACAATTCACCACCCTCTATGCTTATTCTTATCCTCTACTTTCACATAAACTCAACCCATAATGTTCAATGAAATGTTGCCTGCCCAGTTTGATCCATATATCAAAGGATATTCTTGACTTTGCAAAAAGTTTTGCCATTGCACTTGTCCCAAAATGAACAAAGCAAAGCATGAGAGGCTACTCTCCTTGTGCTCCAAATATGGAATGATCTACCCTTTTAACTACTTATGGAGTCATCAATCCCCAATGATCCCATTCCAACCTTCAATGATCAGCTATGTGCATCCCATCTCCTTAAGAGTCTCCTCCACCCTCCCCTAGCCACCTAGTGAGCATACAACTGAAATTTATAACCTCACCTGATTCCAATTCATTTTTGCGCATGATACATCACATAGAAGAAAGACATGTATTTGATTCCATTTTCAAGAGTACATATTAAGGTGCTTGGGTTTCTTTTCAAGACAATGAACTAACTAATGTGAAGTTCAGAAAATGGAACTGCATGTATCTTATTTATGAAATCAACAATAAGCACTTCAAGAAATTGATCTTGATGTACAAATTAAATCTTCAAAAGGTAACGCACACAATAAATCAAAGATAAACTGGCAAACTGGTTGATATAAATCATATACCGGAGTTTCAGCACTCATTGGCTCTGTAGGGGAAACTGCAAGTTGAAGCTCACCGCCATGCAATTTATGCCTCTCATAATCAAGAAGTGCCTATAAGAATTGCAAAAAGCTATTATTGAAATTATACAACAAAAAAAAAAAAAAAAAAAAAAAAAAAATGAAACATGGATCTGATGAGAATATAAAGCAGATACTTAATTATTCCAAGAAAGACGTTATTCAAGACTAAGCACTTTCAAGTGAAATTTGAGAGCAGTTCCTGTAAGATAGTGTTTAAACACATGAAATAACCATTGAGGCATTGAATGGCCCTCAAAAAGAAAAAAGGGGCTCAATTTTTTAATCGAAGTACTCATGAATCCATGAATAAAAAAGAGTGAAAGAAGATAGGCCAAAGCTAAATTTATCACAAAGTTCAACATTTTACAGATATAAAAGTTCCAACTTCCGATTGAATTATATGATCTGAGTAGAGCTATTTTTTTTTAATATATGCAACCATATATTAAAAGATATGAGCATCACAAATTGATATTTGGTTGAGAATCATAACAGCAAGTATAATTTTTTAATCGCGCTAAGGGCACCCCGCAATCCTCTTAGGGCACCCCGCTGATCAAGGCACCCCAACAATTTATCAGGGCACTCCGGTACTTTTACCAAAATGCCCTTTCATTTGAAGTGTGAGCACCCCGCCACCAAATCGAATGAAGCCCTTCTTTTCTCCCGTCCATCACGACATCAAGGCCTCAATATACCAAATCTCCTCACTTTCTTGCTTGTTTAAGGTAGATTTGTTGTTTTTTATGGTTGGGCGACGTGTTTAACTCAATCCCGTAACGTTCGATCACACAGGGTCGTGATCTGTCTTTTGGTCTCGGGCGTCCATTGCCGATACCATTGTGTAAGTGTCTGTTAATATCAACCGACTCCTAAGTGAGAAAAACCACGTGACTGTGTATCGCCGAGACTACTGGTTTTGGTCTCGGTGACCTGTTACCAAGACATTAAGCTATGTCTCGGTTGCTTCCAACCGAAGTGTAATAAAAAGCTACATTTGGAATTAAACTCGGTTGGTAATAACCAACACCTTTTGTTAGTTATCGGTTATAGGGTACTGAGACACTTCCTGTGTGACCAATAAATTCGAGTATGTGGTTCACCTTCGAAAATGAAAAAAAAAAAACCCCACAAAAACCATAAAAATTAACTTGTCATGTGCGACGTCCGCCTCCCACTTATTTTCTTCAACCATTAGACTCTAAACACACTTAAAACTCGTCGAATCTTTGGGCGGCGACGGATCGACAAATGCGATTGACAAGAGCTAGTGCGCACTCTTTGATCGACAAACGTGATGCCCGCCCGCGACGGATCAACTTGACTTTGTAAAAAATCGAGTTTTCAAAAGTGGGGTGCCCAGAGAGGGCATTTGAATGGGCATGTGAATTGTTGGGTTGGATGAGGGCATTTTTGTCAATTGGTTATAAAATCAGTTTTTATAAAAAATGGTAGGGTGCCCTGAGAGGATTGCGAGGTGCCCTTAGCGCGACTCTAATTTTTTTAAGCTTGTCCATAATACACTCCCAGTTTTTTTGGTTAATCCCACATAACAGGATTCCAATGGATGGGACCAGGTTCAAATGATGGTAAGTTTTATAAAGATTAAAGAGTATCACCAAGGCCTTACCATCTGCTGCAAGTGAAAGATCCAATTGAGAGTGTATACATTGTATATACTCCCAATTGCACAGATACAAAGCACAAATCAGGACTAAAAAGTTACATGCTTTTAACATAATCAAGTTTAAAAAAAGATAGCACTATGTGACAAGAAGCCTCAGCACCTCAATTGGTCATTCTATGCACACGCCAACAAGGAAAGTTGCTCGGAAATGAGCTTAACCTAAATCAAATTGAAAGGGAAATGTGTATAGACATATTTGACTTAAAATTAGAATTCACAATCCCTTCAATTTTCAATTGAGACAGGTCCACGTTCCTAAGTGATTTCTCTCCTATGTTACCTAGACGCAGGTGTAGGTGCAAGCTACGAGTATATGTTTAGAGGTCAGACTTGGATATTATCTAATTTCAAAGACTCATAGTATCGGCTAAAAGTGTCTAAAACTCAAACATCCGTACTTAGACATGGAATACAAGTGAAAATATCTTGTTATCTTTTATGAATTGGAGAACATGTATATACAATTCCAAAAATCTACTCTAAATGCACAACTCAAAAAAAGGGGCCTAAAAAAAGGCATCATATAAAATACATGCAATCATACAACAAATATCATCATCAACTTATCAAGAAATTCTATAATAGGCTAAAAATGCATCAACTATGTATTAATAAGAAAAAATTAACTATAACTTGAAAGTCTTTTAACAAGAGTGAGATATACCTATATGACCAAATATTTACAATTCTAAGTTCCAACTCTCTTATGTTAATTCCTCTTGAATAAAAAATGAAAATGTCCAAAGTAGTTTTGAAGAGTCCGACACATATCAAGTGTGTGTCGTGTCGTGTCGTGTCGTGTCGTGTCGTGTCTTGTTAGACACGGGTACTTGACCCAAAGTGAGGAGTTTAGGTGTCATAGTTGCTCCCTGCTTTCATTTAGAGAATAGTGGGGTGCAATAGAACAAGTCAAAACAATATAAGGTGGCGGTTGCATCAAGAGCGTGCGTGCAGAAGACAACCCAAGCCGTAAGCTTGAATCTTACTGCAAGGTTCTAGCTAAATTTTATTAAACAAAATTCTAACATTCCTAGGCATAGACCTTTCTCGAAGATGGTATAAAAACTCTCATAACTTCCTCATATTAATCAGATTTTCAAAGCACTAAAATAAGAATTGGATTTAAACAATGCTTTAAAAAAACCCACTAAAGTTGGGGAAGAATGACATTATGCAAATTTTGATGCTAATTTGTAAGAAAATTGATATGCATTTACTACCAATTTTGATGCTATCTTGTAAGAATTGAAACATATTTAGACAATGCAAGAGTAAAACTCAGTCTCACCCATTATGATAATGAAGCGCCTAGAGAGAAAAAAAAATTAAACAAAAAATCCAAACGATCAAAATCAATAAAGTTGAACATTACTTAAACTCAAGGTAGAGAAAGAGAAAAACCATGAAACATAAGAAGCAACATGTTTTTTTACAAGACGTAAACAAAAAATGGGTGGTAATAGCACTAAGACAATACTTCTCTATATTGTCAAAACTTTTTTAATAGACAAAAAAACCCTACACCAAATTAATTCCAAATGTTAAGTAGCCAAAGTCATAGGCGATGTCGAGTTTTTTTTTATCCTTAGTTTTTAGGAAAATAAAAAAAGTACAAAAAGTAGGAAATTGTACAAGCATATTAAATAAACAGAATTATCAACCGTGTTTACTACATCAAGCAAGATAACTAAAAGCTTGTTTATAAGATATAAAAGCTTATAAACCCAAAAAAAAAAGCTTAAGCAATATTTTATACATAACTACATAAGACAAGGCCCATATATATAAAATTAATTTTACTTTATTCACTTAGGCCACATCTAAAAAAGCTTTACAAAACATTGTCAACGTCACTTAGCCTAACAAAGAAATCTAGTGCCTCTAGAACAATAATCTTCAAGCACAATCAATTGATTAAATCTACAATCGGTATGCAAGTTATTTGATCTATTTTCCCTTCAGTTCCGAGAATTATCATTGTAAATTAACTCTAAGCATCATGGAGAAAAGTGCAGAAAAAGCTATAACAAGGTAAGGGGATTCAAAAGATTTCTCCATGGAAAGGAAAAACCTCATCTTTTCAACACATGGAGAAAAAGCTATAACAAGCGCTACATATACAAACCTCATCTTTGTGCGACCATAAATCAAGAAGAACAGGACGAAAGAAAGAGAGCATGCAACGGAGAAGCACTTTACACGTTGAAAATTTGAAATGCAAGAAACCCATTAAAAATACAACTTATCTTGTCAACTAGCTTCAGCAACTAGATTTTCCTAAAAAACACAGGCAAGTAACTTGAACGGAAAAATAAAATATATCTGATACATCATCTCCCACTTTTGCATAGTCCAAATATAGAATGTTGATATGCATAAGGCTCACCTTCTCATAAAAAATGCGGAAAGACCAAGAAACTGTGGTGCAAGTCCTGCAATTGCCATACAATTATTTCATGTGAGAATAAATAAAATTGTAAATTTAAGATTATTTAACAGAAAAACCATCCATACATGACAAAAACCAAATTACAAAGTAAAGTGGGACTTACAAACATGAAACAATGTACAAACTTGTGTTAAATTGACCCGGGAACAAGTGAAAGGTACAATTGTACAAGGCATGTCTAAAGGTCGAAAATATTTACTCTTTACTTTATAGGGTATGGACACTCAGCTAAAAGTGTATAAGCATTTGGGCAAAGGTACTTTGACACAGTATATGTGTGCACTAACATATATAGCCTACCAGCCTAAGTTCTAATCTTTTCCTTTTTTCCCATCTTATTTTCGTTTTCTCTAATTTTATTTCTTGTATCTTCTACTTACTTTTATTTTGTTATATTAGAAAACTCTTGTTCTTTTTTCTTTTCCTCTTCTTCTATATATTTCGTCTCTTTCCTTATAGGAAAAGCTTTGGGTGACATGCTTCTGAACACATGTTTGCCACATAGTCGTTACAGCCGTTACAGGTAATGAACAACCACAGACTTTCCAAAGTTGGTTGGGAAAGGAGCTTCTCTTCTAGAGTGGCAAGCAAGAGCCAAAATGGAAATCCATAGAAAATGTTAAACCCCCCAACGAGTAATGACACTATTTTTATCCACCAAAATAGAAGACAAGCCTTTAATTAAATTTTAGTTAGGAAATATGGTGTGCAGAACCTTCTACATAAATTCCCATTTTAACGCCTATCTACCTCAAATCAAAAATGTCTATTAGTTTTCTTGTCCATTCGATAGAAAAGACTACCTTACACCTAATAATTCACCATAATGGGACTCCACAAGAAACCTAGAACTTCTTGTCTTCCAACAATTCTTTTATCCCCTTATAATTGCAACACTTGAAGCTTTACTTTACCTCTCCCCTAAACTAAATCACACAACTTTCTCATTGGACAACGAATTTTTCTTTCTGAAATTTTCTGGCAACTTCTCTAGCAAATCATTATGTAGGAAATTGGTTGATGGACCTCCATCAATGGTAGTTGCATTTGTTGAAGTAATTTGAAATGCATTTAAACACTCCTATTCATCTCTTTTTCTCCCCATTGTTTTATATAATGTTAAAAGAGTGCTAAAACAACACCTCAGATTTTCTTTACTTGTTCCTCAAAAAGGACCTCAAGACTCAAGAGAGAGTGAAGAAACCACATTCTTCATTCTCAATATGATGATTGAACTGATCATGAATGGGAGAATGCAATAAACATTAAACAGCTTCATCTTATTATTCTCACTATCACAGATAGACGAGTGGAGAAAAATATGGGAAATGAGAAAACTACCAACAACATGATTAGTTTCTGTTAGCATTAAGGGTCGTCCACCCATCAATAAGGTCCACATAAGGAAGAAGCGCATGGGAGACACCGAATCAAGTCCAGTTCTAGAGAGTTTTGCGAGCGTTGCTCTTGGGCCCACCGAGTGACAACCAACTTGTCAAGCGTGCAGAGTGGTTAGAGTGTGTCAAGTGTGTCCAATAATGTGCACGCAAGAAGGATGAGCTTATGAGCTAGTAAGGGTAGTTACGGAGTCAGTATATAAAGTGAGTATTGTTTATCAATAGGGCATCTTGGAATAACTTTTATCTGGGAAGACTAAGGTCTTTGGGGAAAAAAGGGGGTGATCTTTCTTTGGTAGGAGTCCTGAGCTCTAGCTCGACCTCTCTTGTGTTGTAATTTTCCTTTTCTGGTGGCTTCCCCACCCAAATTAATAAAGTCTCCGAGGCATCGTCCTCATTTCCCTTAGGTTCGGCTATCAATCAATTTCCTCTAGAAACACAAGTAGAAGTCATTGTGCACTAGAGTTAATGAGGAATCAGTTCGCCCTTCCATGTGCATATTACAGTTTCATATATGATAGAATAATTACACATTCGTTTAAGTGCATCTTGAGATAAGGGAGTTTTCGTTTATTCTGACATAGGCATCGAGGATCACTATTTCTCATCTCTCAGTGTTGAAACTTGTAGTAACGCATTAATAGAATGGCCAATATAGTTAGTTTTAAATAAAAACCTTCCACTTGTTAGGAAAATACAATTTTTTCAATGAAAATTATAACATTACATGTCCTTTTTCTTTTCTTTTTTTTTAATCTAATCCTTCTTTTCTAGAATTCAAGTTTAATTATTTGGATCCTTTTGGATATATCTTTTCTTCAGCAATTCTTAACTCATTCCTGATACGTGTGATTACATGTTTTTATCATTTATACTATACAATAAATAACAGCATTTTTCAAAAAAAAATAATATGGGTAATGACTAATGATCTTTTTTGTAAAATTTTGTCGTCATCTAATTCTTATCTTAATGATAAAAAGAACATAGTTCAGATAAGTTGGTTGCGCTGGTAAAATAGAAGTTTTGGACATTTTGATACCATGCCCCCCACACAAAATAACACAAACAAGGAAGTTCTTCAAGTGGAACAAATGTTTAACGCCCCGGAGTAAGTTAGGGGCAATGGACAAAAGATTTGCTTCGCCAAAGACATCATCACTTAAAATTCAGAAGTAATTCGAGGTAAAGCAAATTCGATTTGTAACAACAACATAGCCTCAGTCCCAAATAAATTGGGGTCGGCTACAAGGACCAAACTCTTCGTTATGCTTAACTTAGTACAATTGATGGTGAACTTTCCAAACCATGCATATTCGATGTATAAAGTCTTTGTAAAATTGTGACAATTTAAAAAGTATAAATAGCTTTGTCTGAGTACTAGCTAAGTCAAATTAACAAAGCATGTTGTTTATAATTATAATACACATGTTCTTTTTTCTTTTTTTGTTAACTGATGATAGGTTTCTTAATTCAATTTTAATTGTTTTAGTCCTAGATATTATCCTTACTTTGGGCATTTCATAACAATTCATTCCACGTACAAGATATTGATTTCTTGTTTTGCATTGTCCAAAAATCTGTCTAACTTAATGACAATTTTCTCAAAAAAAAAATGTTAAGTTAGAACCATTTAATTTATAAATTTATAAATTATGCAAATCTTTCTTAACTTCAATAGAACCTCTTTAAAAATCAGATCTAATTATTCAACTTGTAACTTGGTGTTAAAATATCTAATTAATATAGGGAAGTACAGAAGAAGTTCGGATAAAAAAAAACCATGCCATGAATTCTTTGATTGATAATAAAACTAGATGTTTCACTCACAAGCATTCAAGTCTCAGTTGATTGCCCCAAATTCAAGTCGTTAGCTTTTTCCTTTCAATTGAAAATCTATGACCATAAATAAATTTTTTAACACTAAGTTGGCTTTAGGTTTCCTAAAAGATGAATGTTAAATCCACTCAGTATGACAGTTCCAAAACAACAATATTCTCCAAGCTATGGCGCCTCAAGCATAGAAAATGAAGATACACTATATCATATTGTCTTCCATTCCTGGTTGTCAAGTGGTTCATGGCTCTAAAATCCAAATCAGAACTCCATTTTCCCAGTTTAGTTTTCATAAACATGTGACACAAGAAAGGAATCTTGGAGCACCCACTCAACACCCTCCTCTCTTTGCAAATTTTGGTTTTCACCCGTGGGAATTGATGCCTCTTAAAAATTTAGCATCAGTAATTCTTGTTTAAAAACCCAAAAAAAAAAATGGATCTAACAAATAGGATGCAGGCTTGCAGCAGCAACAAAGAAGAGAACAAATAAAACTGCAGTGTTTGAACGTTAATTCTTACTTTGGGGGTTTGAATGACTCGCCTACTTGCCTCCACAACTTGCAAGCAGTCACCTAAAAATATCGATAAAGAGCATCAAAGATCTGAAGTAGTTAATCAAATGACTTAAATCTTGCTAAATCCCATAATATCTTCAAAGATATTCTGAAGAAACCATTTCAGAAACCAAAGAGATCCAAAATCTGAATCGCTAAGAGATTTTCCTGAATTCAACCAAGCTGGCAAAACTTCAAAATTACTCACAGTTAGGACCTAATCAAATCCACAATAATTCAATTTCCTAAAACTTGACATCTAAAATGCAGGCTTAGAATTGGAGTTCATAGTGGATGATAAACATAAAACATACCCGATCATAACCGCCCAATCTAGTCACGCCTCTCCATAACCTTTCATTTGAATAACAAGAACACAAGAAGTATAAGTGCAGGGCTAACAAACTAACAAAGTAATGAAAACTCATCAAGACTAATGCGGCCAAGTTCTTACTTAAGACAATTTAATCCCTCTCCATAAAACTTTGGAGGTTTGAATTCCACATTTCTCTCCTTAAAGAAGTTTTCCAGCTCTTTCATAAAAGCAGCTTGATCATCTTCGCTTCCTGATTCGTCACCCTCAGTCACGTCTTGCTCAAAATAAAATGACTGGCTTGGACCATCAGCAAGACCGGGGTATCCTTCCTCGGGCACATCCTGTTTCAACAATGCCTCCTCCTGAACACCATTTTCTTCGTGTTCAGGAATCATCTTCGCCTCCTCGCCATCATCATCATTGTCCTTCAATTCTAAATCCCTCTCTTCTTCTTCCTTTACCCCCGACGGAACGTCCTCACCGGTTGTAGCATCCCCTGGCTGAACCAAAGGCGCCATATCATCAGCATTTTCAGTCATATCTTCATCTCCTCCATCAGCTACGACATCAGCGGCATTCGCTGCACCAGCGCCATTGTCATTGTTGTTAGCCTCCCTAACAGGTTCCGCGGAACCTTCTTCAGTCTTCCCGCTCAACTGAGCAGTACCATCAGATTCAAAACCCTTATCTTCCTCTCCCGCCTCTGCTACGACCAAATCCTCACCATTTTCAACTAGGTTTTCATTTTCCTCCGCCCTAGGCGAGTCTTGCTCATCTTCTTCTTCTTCCTCCACTTCAACTTCCGCTTCGATCAGTCGCTCGTCGTCCGAAGAATCCGAAGACGAGCTCTGATCCACCATCTCCTCATCATCCTTCACCTCGCTCATCTCTACTCACAACCAAACCAACCAAACGAACAAAAAAACACAAAACTCAACAAAACTCACAAACAAAACCCTAAATTTCACCAACTAGGGCTCAAAACAACAAAACAAGCTTACCTCTCACTATGAGACCGAAGCTCGCTCGGTCGCTCGCTGAGCTGAAGAAGCTTCTTCAATGGAGCGAAACGCGGAGCTGAAACCCTAGAAAACCAGAGCAGGCGCAAACAAGGAAGACGAAGAGAAGCGATCGTTGTGTTTGGTGACGTCGTTGTTGTCTTCGCTGTCGTGCTCTACGAGACGCCGAGTGCGCAGTGCGCGCACAGAGGCTATTTATATCGCCGGTGCAGCGTGAGCGTGACAGATGAGAAAGATCCCTCTCGGCGACCACTGGTTGGTTTCTGCGGAGGGGCGTGTGCTCACGCGCGACGGGTGCTGGATTATTAGCGAGTGTCGGGGTGGTGGTTTTGTGCCACGTGTGCGTTGAGGGATGATGTTTGGTGTGGAGTGAGTTGGTGGGAGTGGGAGTGGAGTAGGGGATCGTGGTTTTGGTTGTTTTTGGATTTAATTTGAATTCAAGGATCTGTTTACACGGCGATACGTGTCAATGTAAGAATGTGTGAATCGAGATACATTAGAATGAAAGGATAAGCACATCGAGATACGTGCGAAGGTGGTGTCTGCACCACTTGATATGTGGGGTGAAGTTGGGAGTGTTTTATGAGTGATGTCTCTGATTAGCAAACACAAACTAGCTTATAAGCTAGTTTATAAACTACTTACAAAAATAAGTTGTGTATTAGTAACTAGCTTATTTGAAAAATCATCTATATAATAATCTAAAATTTTAGCGCTACCCTAACTAGTGTTTAATTATAAAAACTTCGAATAACATTTATTTTTCCTCCACTACCCTTTAGAAATACCAATTTTAACTCATGATGGACGAAAAGTTAGGTGCACATGATTATTTCAAGTTTCCTATTGTTTGGACCTTAATACATGTAAGGGTTGCAAGTAGGGGCGGAGAATCTTCATCCTGCGGGGCCCCTCACCGGACGGGGCATAAATTTTTCACATTTTTGCCCCCGCCGGACAGGCAAAGGCAGGGGGCGGGCGATGCGAGGAGAAAGTGCACCCCGCATAACGAGGTGAGGCGAAGGCGGGGATTACCCTTGCCCCGGGATTTTCTTCGTACCCCACCTCACAAGGAATCCTCATCGCCTCACCTCGTACCCTACCCGTGCCTCGCCCCATAGGGAATCTCCTCCCGCCCCCCCCCACCGGAGAATCTCGTCTCCCAACCCGTACCCTGTTCCACGAGGAATCCATTTTAAAAAATTAGTTGAAATTCCACGCTTTGAGCATGGTAAGACTAAGTGTCAAATATATTAATTAAAAAATAATTAACTTAATGAGAAAAAAAAACTAAAAAAATTATCTTACTACATAATCTCGAATAAATTTTAAGTGAAGAATAATATTATTTAATTTTTTTGTAGCAAAATTATAGAATATGTGCCTTGAAAGTTTAAAAGCTTTTTGCATACGCTAATACAAAAATATAATCCTAATAAAACTAATTTGACGAGGAAAAAGAAGTGATAAAAAGTGAAAAAAATACTTATGTAAATATTGGTGAAATCCCAATTTAATACTTTATGAATATAAGCTATATTTAAAAAAAATGATTAATTAAAATTTTGTTGCCACAATAAAGGATATATAGCAAATTGACTTATAGAATAAACTAAAAAAGGGAGGTCATTGATCTAAATAATGCATACAAAGATTGTCAATCAGTATATGTCATTTTTAAAATATTTTTGTTTGCTCTTGAAAAGAAAAATAAAAAAGAGATCGAAATAAAAACTCAAACGTAAAAATCTAAATATAAAAAACACCGAAAACTCTAAATAGCTATCAAAAAATGAAAAGAGAAAAAAAATAGTGTTGATAAAGTAGCCAAGTAACAAGAAAAAGACTAAAGATAAGGATTAAAACATAAGGTGAACGAACGGAATTACATAGGAAACCAATTATATAATCACAATCAATAAGTGAATTGAATCAATTAATTATTAACACATAGTTTTCAATCATATTTTAGAACAAACGTTGATTAATTAATTCTCCTTCTTGAAATACCATTAACATACAATTGATTAAAAAACTTGCTTGACAAATATTCAATTATTAATTAGTATGATTGACTGATTTTAACTAATCATATAAAATTTGGAACTAGTAGTACTTAGGTAGAGATGCGTTATCTGTGCATCAAATAAAGACAAAAAATATCAAAGATTGTAGATCAAAACATAGACTTATATAAAGTCCACGCCCGTGGGGATCCCCGCGCCCAGCGGGTAATCCGACGGGATGAGGCATGGGGCAGCGAAGTTTGTCCCGCAAAAAATTTCGAGGATAAATTTCGAGGAATAAAGGATGATATTTTCAATCTCCGCCTCTGCCATGCCCCACTTGCAACCCTAATCACATGTGCTTTTCTTTTGAGAGCTATCACATATTTATCTTCTTTTTGTTTGAAGTACATGTTTATCTTTTAGATGAACACAATATAGTATATAGATAAAAAACGATAACTATGTGACATTTAACTATGTTACGTAACAATATTATTTATATTGTATCTATATAAATATATTTTGTTTTGAAAACCTTATAAAGGTATTAACAAATACTAAATTAATATCTTATCAAAAATACTAAATCATTATATTATTTAATATTCAATATTTTCTTCAAGAAATATTTAATAGTTTTTTAAAGAATTATTATTTAATGATCATTATTTGAAATTCATATATACGTATTAAATATTAATATGAATGTTATTTTCATGCAAATTCACACAAAGTGATTGGTTTCTAAAAAATATAAAAATTAAGTTATTTTTATGTTATTTGTGATATATAGATAAGATATATAATTTATTTAAATATTTTATAACAATTAATTTTGTTATTACATCCCTTCAAAAGAAATTATATGATTATATGATTATACAATGAATACACTTAATTGTGTTATATGTCCTTTTATATCATTTTGCATTTCTCAGCTACTCAATCAATTTTCTTCCAAACAATTTTTAGTTGATCAGCTAGATTATCAGCTTTCCACTACCAGCTACTAGATTATTAGCTTTCAGCTATCAACTAGATTATCAGCTAGTGTTGCCAAACAGAGCCGTCATCAGATTCACTATTGCGAATAAAACTTGTTCATGAGTCGAGCTCGGGCCGGGCCCAGACTTAAGAACCTTAGCCCAAGTCTAGCCCACCATATATAGGTGTAGCCCATGTAAAAAATACAAAGCTCAAGCCCAAGCCATAATAAGCCCATACATAAATATTTAAATATTAAAAATATAAAAATAAATTTTGTATGGACTTTTTTCAATAACTTTTGTATTTCTATGTATATATTATATATTTTTTTGTTATGCATAGAAAAAAAAATGGCTTAAATAGTAACGATTACCTAATGTGACAATTGTGTCTCAAGATCAAATCTCACATGGCTTGGGCTTTTTAAGGTGGCCCAAGCGCAGCCCACTTGAAAGCGGACCTAATTGGGCTCGGGTTCGAGTTGAGATTTTTTTTAAAATAACTACCAAAGCTCGGTAATTTGTTCATGAGCTTAGGCGGCACGGGTATGTACTCAAGCCCGTGATAGGTCTATTATCAATAGTCATTTCTTTACATTTACACCATTTTCAAAGATTGTGCATAGATTTGTTTTTATATGACTATACTTATCACTAGGTTTGTTTCTTAAGTAGTTAATTATTTTTTCAAGGCTTAGATTGTTTTTCTCGTTGAAAGCTTTGTGTTTACTTCTTTTGTCGAATGTTTTATTTTTCGCTATCATTTGAGTAATGTATTTGTATGTTATCATGTTCCAAACGTTTGACAAGAAAACAATCAATGATTGTTAAACTGTTCTATTGTATTTTCTTAGCTAAAATAAAAAAAATTGAGTGAGAGATTCCTCATTTTCATTAATTCTATGAAAATGACAAGATTCTTCTCCTATTTATTATAAAACCATTCTATCATGACCACCATTTCCAGGGTGGAATAAAAAAAACACCATTTTCATATAATCTAACACACTTTGGGCTTTCGTTAAAAAAAAAAACACTTTAGGCACATACTTTATTTTTTAGTCATTTATGGCTCTTTCTTGCCTTCCTAGGCGTAGGCCTCACATATAACAAAATATCTTAAATGGCTAAAAAATAAAGTGTGCGCTCAAAGTGTGTTAGATTATCATTTTCCTTTTATATATAAAAATATATATAATGGATTAAAGGGTAATTATCTTTAAAATGGTGTAGTATATATGAAAAGAAAATTCATAAAAACAAAAAGGTCAAAAAGAATAGAGTCAATGAAGCTACTAAAATTAAAAATTAATTTTGAGCACATAAAAAATGATATCACGACAACAATTGTTGTCTTAGTGCAATAGTTAAGACTTACTTGTTGTTTACTTTATGCCCGGTAAGGTTTTTTTTTTTTTTTTTTTTTTTTAATAAAAACACTAGTTCTTTTTATTCCAAATCTGTTAACAAAGTAGTAGCAAGAAAAGATGGTACATCACGTTAATCTTTCTGACCAAGTATAGAATAAGCTTCCCTTGCATATCGTCTAACTTTTGAAGCATAACTCTTACATAATGAGACACATCTCTTGTGAAATAATTAGAGATGATTTTAATATTGTGGCAAAAAAGAAGTGAGGCAATTACACTTTTTAGTGCAATCAGATATACCAATGAAATATATATAACACAACTACATTTACACAGTGACCAAAGTTTTTGTTTTTTGATAATTATGGGTGTTCGAAATATTTTTTCAGTTATTCCTTACTTTGGTTCGACTAATCCCACGAGAGTTAGTTAGGAGCCCTGTCAGACCCCTCATCATTAGGGCGTCTGATCGACCTTGATTATCCAAAATCCTCTGATAATCTAGTCAGTTTCTAAAATCCTTATTATACATTGCATTTCAACACAAATTTTTTGTAATCCTCGAGTTATGTGTTTATTCACATAATTAAATTCAAACTTATAATATCTTTAATAAAACCATCAACAATCTTAATAAATTTTTTTTTGGTAGGACAGTTTTAATAATTTAAAATCCTCACTATACTGGACAATCCTCAAGTTATAATTCAGGTCTTAATACCTAAATGTGAAACATTTTAGAAAATCATTTTATTATAGACTTCCATAATTTATAAAAATTTTGATATAGTCTCCCCTAAAAATGGACTTCCGAAAAAAATTAGTACCTAATAAAAATAACAGTGGGAGAATGCCTAAAAGGACTCACATATCTACAACAATTCATAAATAAATATCACATCAAATCCACAAGTTTCAACCTTAAAACTTATTTAACAATAATATCAACTTCACGATCCATATTAATATCATAATGACCCATAAAGTGTCTCAATATCTTTTCAAATTGTCTCATAAAGCTTTTGTAAAAGTTTCATAACCAAACCACAACCTATTCTCAACCCAAGAATCCCAAAACACAATATTTAACAAAACAATATATGACAAGAAAAACAAGTCAAAGAAAATCACCAATAGATTTATATGGTTGTTGTTCTCTTTCTTTTGCACTATACACCTGACATCATAAAAAACAACTCAAAGATGTCAGTCAAGTAAACATCTACACTGATTTATACTCCTACAAATGTTAGTCTGATAACATGGAGACATGTAATTGCATTTTAAGTAAATTAATAAAAATATGCAACAACGTGAATGAGACAACCCTGTTCATGTTTCCTAACTATAGACGAATGTGCACTTCCATCTATAGTACATAAACAATATTATAAGATCATGAATGCCAAGGTACATTTTTAGCCACGCCCTGACTAGTCTTATTGGCACTCGTGCAACAATGACGGGAATCAAATTCCTGTCAGCTCGGAGTGAACAAGTCTACCTTATCCCATGTATGCATGATCAAGAAAATAAAATGCAATGTAGATTTAATACAAATGCAGGTACATATACATTTCAATAAATTGTAAAGATCACCGTAAGGTTTACTTACAACCAACCAACTTTGAGAAACTTTTTGGGGTTCCCAAAATGTCAAATCACCTCGAAAGTAGTTCAAATAGCTTCCCTGCACACCTAATCATATTATGAGAGTCGTCTAAAAATAATTATTTATAACAACTTTCAACTAGTTAACTTGGGTAATGTCACGGCCCAAATTTTGTTAATCTCGATTAATTTCTTAATCAGGATCACCAACCCGTGACGTAGGGCCCGCATGAGATGCGCGCACAGACCGATGCATGTGGCCGAGGTAAATTTTATATTTGTATTGATATATTCCTAGTGTTTGTATGTGTGTAGGCTGAGTAAGCTAGTACGTGCAGCTATCAACGCCGAGGCGTAGTTGGGGACAAGCCTCAAGTCACGCGCGAGTCGAGGTATCGGGTAGAGAGACTTGTGGTAAGTCTAAACTTAGTTAAATGCAATGTAATTAAATTAATGCACATTAAATCATACCCTATGGTCACAAATTAATTAAATTGAATTGGACACATATAATTATATATATAATATAAATATATATATATACATTTAAAAATCAGAAATTTTTTTTGAGAAATGACAAAAAGGGACATTGGCTTATATGGAAAAGGATAGGGTTGGAGGGGTAAAATGGTCATTTGACCCCCCAAAGCACCAACAAAAACCACCACCGCCGCATACAAGGAATAAGAGAAAGAGAGTCATCGGAGAAGGAGATCGAGGGCTTGAGGCGCGGCTCAAGGCGAGGTAAGGTAGTGTTGTTGTTGTTGATGGTGGCGATCGGTGATGGTGGCGTCGGGGGGGGAGCGGACGAACCGCTCTTGCAATTCGCCGAGAAGGAGACGACATGGTCGTCGTCTCCCTTCCCTCCCATCTCGATTCGATAAAAAAAATGTTGAAACAGAGAAATTGCTGTTGCAGAGAAACTACTGTTGCAGCATCTCTGCAACAACGGAATGAAGGGGGAGGGAGACGCACGCACTTGTGTGCGTGCGTGTGTCCCCTGGTGGGACCGGACCGGGTCGGACCCGGTTCGAGGGGTCCCCCCCCCCCCCCCCAATATAAAAATATAAAAATAAAAAAATAATATATACATATATATATATATATATATATGCGTATACATATAAATATATATATACACATACATATGTATGTATATATACATATACACATATATGTATATATATACATAACATATGTCTATGTAATAAAATATAAATAAATAAATGAATATATTTATGTATATATATACATATACACATTTATTTATATGTATATATAAATAAAATATATATAAATATAATCTTTTAGGGTCCTAGGGGTGTCACGGGAGTTTGGGAGAGCTAGTCGGAGTGCGCGAGGCTGGATAGCCATAGCTATCCTGTGACTGTAAGTGAAACTGTGAGAACTCTCTACTTTATTTCATTCATACTAGTTCTTTTTCAGTCAATTTGATGACTTGCTATTAGAAATCTACCATCATGCTTCCCTTACTTTGGTCAAATTGAATGTTGAAATAACATGATGCCTTGTGATAGTTTCATTGACTCCTTTTCTTGATATGTCATATTTTGTTGTAAATTATGTTATAATTGATGTTAGAAATGCATGCACTAGGGTTACTGTAGTAATTGGTTTTGTATGCCATTTCCTTTGGGGCTTCGTAGCCTAACTTATTGTTGATATCGTAGAACATTAGAAATGAAAATCCTTGAAACAAAAGTTGGAGATTATCTAGTGTCCATTGCACGAGAGATGGGTGGATTCACGAGGTCACTGGGCCTCGGGGTTTCTGGCACTCACCACTATTACTTGGGTGGCATCACGTAGCTTGAACTACGGGGTTGTCGACAAGTTCTATATATATATATATATTCAAAATTTACAAAGTATGTTGAGAGTATCTCCATATTATAGTGAAAAAAGGTTGGTTGATATTTCTCACCGCCGACCGGACGTAGATCATCTCGACTTAGCCTGTGTCAGTCTATCTAACTTGGTTAACTGTGATATTTATATGCATTACTTTCTCAGCACATTTTTCTGCTATATTATGCATTTAAATATCTGTCTTTACTTTGGAAATGAAGTATAGAATTCTTCGGTTATCACTTAAATATCACTATATTCACCGTCTAGTTTGTGACGGTGGGCGTAGGTTCGTCGAGCAGTACCAGATCGGGCAAGGAGAAGATTGGCGACTACCTCTAAGCTCGTAGCGCGTAGTTGCCGTACATGTTGGTTATATTTTTGTATTACGCTTATATACGTCTTTTGCTTGGTTTGTGCATTAGGACGAGAGTTAGTTACCTGACTTTTGACTTTCACTTTGTCTATATGTTCGCCGTTTATTGCATATTGATATTGTGATTGTTATTTCCTGGTTTCCACATTTATGATTTATATAAAATGCTTCCGCTAATACGTTAAAGACTTCCGCTAATTTGATAATCCTTATAAAATGATGAATAGTAGTGATAGGAAATTTTCTTATCCCTGAACCCAATCCATGAGATAATAAGTAGTACAGACTGACTAATATGTTATTAGGTCCTACGTGTTGTAATTAAGGCTTAATTACGGGATTAGGCTGGGCCCTAGATTAAAATATGGGTCGTCACAGGTAACTTTTTAACCTTAAAAACCTCAATATTTATCATGCACACCAAAAATGAACTTGTAGTACACATTTCGTACTTTCCAAAGACTCCAAGAACACTCAAATCAGATCATAAATGGAGAAGTTATGAATTTTCTAATACATCCCGTTGATAAGACAAACTTTATTTATATTAAACTAACAAAACTTCTCCAAATCAATATTTTCGCAATTCAATTCTCAAATTTCGACAACAAACACAACAAAATCATTTGTTACCAACTTTCAAATATTTCCACAACTCATAGAGTCAATTTAGATCAAAACCAATATTCAATTCATTCAAAATCCAAATGTAAATCAATATCAACTATAAAAACAAAAAATAGTTATTAACTTAATCGCATTGACTCAATTCATAAAAACCCTAACCTACATCGATAGAATTTATTCCAAATTGGCACAAACTAACCCAATACATCAATTCATAACATTTCCTACCAATTTCCATCATTTTCAACTTTATTATTTATTTATTATTTTTATTATTATTATTATTATTATTAATAATATTTTATTGACTTAAATGCCTACCATCTAGTTTCAAGAAGAGTAATCTTTTCCGTGACCAGTAGATGCTTACAGTCTCATTAATTTTGTGCCTATAAACCAAGACTAATTTGTATGAAAAGCAATCTCGGCCCCATTGATCTTTTGTAAATACTAGTACCGAGATCCTAAAACATATGAGTTCACATTATATGTTTCCAAATTTATGCCTTTCACACACAAATTAATATGGGAACTAATGAATTGAGCTCTCCAAGCACGGCTCTTAATGTCCACCGCACACATCAAGCTTCTCTCGTTCCATGTCGCCGCTACCTCATTCCACTCCATCGCTGTACTAGAGAGGTTATTACATTCTCCCATGTCCACCTTTTGGACAAGATGAGCCAAAGAAC
Source organism: Stephania japonica (assembly GCA_039657345.1). Classification (NCBI taxonomy): domain Eukaryota; kingdom Viridiplantae; phylum Streptophyta; class Magnoliopsida; order Ranunculales; family Menispermaceae; genus Stephania; species Stephania japonica. Next base: position 13,309,492 of record CM077562.1, read on the forward strand.
GGTGTCTCTCCATGACTTAGAAACAGAGAAATTTGCTCTATTAAGTTTTTATTTTTAGCATGCTACTAAACCACCTTAATCAACCGACACATAATTGTAAAGATTTTGATTTTTTTTTTATAAAACATAAAGCTAATATACATTATGCCCTGACCTTTGCCAATAATTCCAATTAAGATTTGGCTTTGTCAAAGTTACTAAATTACCACTCAACAATTTCTTCCAACCATAAGGAATAAAAGGGTAATATTGGAATTTGATTTATTAATTTACTAACTATAGGTTACATTAATATAATTAAACAAACTATATATATATATATACTAGTTAACAAACGTGCTTTGCATGAACGAACCTGCTCGCTGCACTCGCGGGAATTAATTCAAGTATGAGAATATACTTTTATTATTAAAAAAAAATTATGAATTTTTAAAGGAATATAAGACGATTAAGTTCTAATATAAGATTTATCAAAAAAAGTTATAATATAAGAAACAAAAAATATATAAATAAGAAGAATGAAAGTGGCATATCAATCTAACAAAATATTTTTTTACCAACAATTGTGATAAAAAAGATTAAAAAGAAAAAAGTTCTTGAATATGACAAAATATAAAGAAGTGATGGGAGATTTTTTTGGATATATGAAAGTTGATAGCTAGACTTTGATATCTATAAATAGAAATGTATATCACTTGAAAATTTGAAAATGTTAACAAAAAAAAAGGAAATCTACCAAATGTATCATTATCTATGAAATTGATTTAAAAAGTGTAAAATTGCCAAATTGAGTGAAAGATGAAAAAAAGATCGATTTGTAACTTGTAAGAGATCGATTTTTAAAAAGGGTAAAATTGTAAAATTAAGTGACGGATAAAAAAACCAACATTCCTGCTTATTATATTATTATTACATATACATCACAAAATTAAAAAAAGGGTAAGAGAGTAATTTTGCTTACCACTCAAGAATTGGTTGAGTTGGTTATTGACTCTTTTATATAGTTGATAGATATAATAATGTAACCACAATCAATACCGACTCACACGTGAAAGCACTTAGGTTGGCACTTTAACACTACTATTACTTATTTTCGGTCCCACTTGACTAAAACACTCCGTGTATACAAATAATACACACACTAGGCATTCATCAATAAAAAATAACATTTACCTAGTGATTTTCCTTTTTCACCGATACTAGTCTTAATCTACAACACGTGTCATGATTAAAATTCACTAATCTTGTAATTAAGTCCTAATATTGCTTTATTAAAACTAGGGATGTCACAAACTCTAACCCATAACTTGGGAGAAACCAATGAAATATAATGTTGTTGCTAAAAATCAAACTCGGAGTGTCAAAGTTAAAAGTGTTTTTTCTTTACCACTACACTACACCCCTTGGGAGCTTAAATTTTTTTTTTTTGAAAATAATTTTCTAATATGCTTTTGGTATGTGAAAATATGAAAATGTATTGACTAAGGGTTGACCAATGAAGGTTAGGGAATTTCATTTGGTCAAATGGAAGGCTTTTAAAAATATAAAACTATAATTTAAATTAAGGAAAACAAGTAAATCCATTGAACACGTGAGAACTAAATCTGCGAGAAAAACTACATCAAAACATTTATTGTTAAGATTCAACTTATAAATACCAACTAATTGGGTGGCCTAATGGTAAGGTATGATGTTTGAGAATAAAAAGTCATTACAAACCTTGGGAGAAGTAAATATTTCTTTCTTATATAAAAAAATTCGACTTATAAATCATTGATTACAAATATATGTTCAACTTCAACTTCTTAATAAATTATATGCTGCAATTTTAATTAGCTCTAGAAACATAGTTCTTTCTATTCTCGATGAATTAAATGAGCTCATTAAATATAATTTTATTAATCTTGCGAGTTGTGACTGATCAAGTTTCTAAGAGTTAGAAGTTACAGCTAACTAGTAAGTTAGGGGTGAAAAATACTAAGGGCACACCAATTTTTTAGTTAATTTTTCCTCCAAATTTGGTTATGAAGGACATGACACAATTACCCCCTCATATAATCAATCCATACAACCACCAACATACACTCTCACCAATACTTGGGCACCCTACCTCTATCCTCTCATCTCCAACCGAACTCACTAGTTCTGTCGATGGCCAGATATCAATTTCTTTGCTTTAAACACCAAGGAAGAATGTGGTAAGACTCAATTTCATCCATTTTAAGGTTGAATCGGCTATTTTGGCATAGAAAATAGTGGTTTAATGTTATGGTTTTCATTGTAGGGTTTCTAGATTCGCCCATTTTTACGTTGTTCAACGCGTGAAATGGATGAAGATAATGCAATGGTGCATGACAAGTTGCGGGAAAGGTATTAGTTGATATTTTTTTTGTAAAAGCTTTTCACATTTATAGTGTAGATCACGAACACGATTATGTCGGTCATACAGGATTGAGACTGTAACGGCCCGTTATAATTTTATCCCGTTAATTTAATCAATTTCAGAATAGGACGCCAGCTCAGACGTCATGTGGACGCCGCGGATAGGCGAGGCATACCTCGAACTTAGGATACTGACTGTATACTGTTGTGAGTTCTTAAATTCGGTGATGCATTAATATTTCTTTATCATTATTAGTATGATATATTAGTCATCTCAGGTGTGCATTTAAAATATACTTGTCGGGCGAGTTGGGAGCCGGGTTTTAGTTCGGCGAACACGCCAACGCAAGGGTTGTAGTTGTGAGGCCGGGTGTTGGGGTTAGACTAAATTCAATCAATATTATATTAGTATGGTTGAGGATTTAAATGCAAAGAAATTCATATGTGACTATAGGCTAAATGAATGAAAAATTGGTACACTAGGTGTGGGACCGCCTTGGGAAGCGTGCCGGACGCAAGGCACGGGGAGCCGGGTAGTCGGGAACGTAGTGGGATCCTACCTAGCATTTTATAAAATTTATTGGTGGCTTGGGTGGATTGTATAAGTTAAAACAAATGAGATTCATGTAAGTCCTATAGTTTAAAACTGGAAAATCAGCACACATTGGATTATCCTCGAGATTGACAACAGATAAAAAATTAGGAAATATGTGTCATGATAAGGTGGCTAGGAGTTGAGTGACACGGGCTGGACAATGACCGTCTGATCAACCTCAAGATATGTGTGCACTTTAGATTATATTATCACTATATAAATACCACCGATCAAGCTAACATGCAAACAAAAAACCCATTCTCAACCAAAATTCGGATTTTTGAGGGAGAAATCAGTGATTTGGGAGCTCAGCTAGGGAGTTTGAAGCTGGATTTGATCATTAAACTAAGAACTTAAGGTAATCTACTCACCCATTTCATGGATTTTGGTGTGAAGTGTTGTATGCTGTGGTATATGTTGATGTCAACGAATTTTTGTGCATTTGCCACTAATTTTACTAGATTTGTGGACTTTGAGGTTAGTTTTGATGATCTATGTTTATTGGAATCGAATTGGTGGCAACAAGATGAGTGTTTGATGAATTCATTTTCTAACATGCATGTTTCGATTTGAGATTATAGTGGAATTTCTGGTTTAAAATGGTGTTTTGAAGTATAAATCGATGATATTGAAGTATATTGGATGTTACATGAGGGTTTTGGAGTGTTGAATCAAGTCGGGGAAGAGTTCTAATTTTTGAAAAATCTGGGCAGAAAGTAATTAGCGCGCTAATGATGAACAGTAGCGCGCTAATCCTCTGGGGAAGATGAAGATCTTCGTGCATGAACAGTGCACGAAGATCAATTAGCGCGCTAATACCTAACCTAGCGCGCTAATGACCCCCTGAACTTTAATTAAATCATAAAAATCGAGAATAATTGATATTAAACCAAGTTTAATTGATCAATGAACCCCGGGATTAAACCTCAGGAGTCACGGGACAATAGTTGGAGTCGGGGACTAGTCGAGGATCGGACCGGGGTATTTTTGGGATTTTGAGCGCGGTGTGAGGTACGTAAAACCCAATTGAACACCACTACTGTATTTACTTATTATTTCCATTGAGCTTTATTTCCTTGAAAATCTGTGAGTCAAATGTCTATTGGGACGGTTATGGTTTCGTCTATGTATCCACAGGTAGTTGAGGTTGCTGGCTAGTTGTGTAGCGCGTGATCTAGGACTCGGTAGATTGTATTCCGAGTTGGACTCCATTTCACGCGTTCGATTGGCCCACTAGGGCTAATGCCGCTGGGATACAGTCGTAGGGTTGGAGGCATGACCCACGACCAGGGCTCCTGGTCCTAGTACACACTTAGTAGCTGTGTTCACACCCTTTTGTCTATCAATGTGTTTATATACATCCGATGAGCTTTGGGCAGTTGATTGCATATTTTCCTTCTTTCTGCATGTTTATTTAACACCACTTATTGTATCTGCTAATTATTTTCATTATTTATTTATGCACGGTGGTTTTCCTTGGGATTTTACTTACTGGCTCGTCATCTACCTTTTGTGGTGGCTGAGCGCAAATCCTAGTTGTCATGACCCAATTTTGCTAATCTTGATTAACTACTTAATCAAGATTACCGACCCGTGACGTGGGGCCCGGATGAGATGCGCACACAGACCGAGGCATGTGGCCGAGGTAAATTTTATATTTGTCTTGATGTATTCCTAGTGTTTGTATGTGTGTAGGCTGACTAAGCCAGTACGTACAGCTATTGACGCCAAGACGCAGTTGGGGACACGCCTCTGTTGGACTAAGTGGTTAGTCACTCTAACTCCGACCGGGATTTTGATGGAAACAAACAAGGTGAAAATGTACTAATTAATATCAAGTGTATTTCAGTTTTTGTTAAAGGATGCAAGACAACACATCACAGGTATTCAAGCCATACAAGTTCAAGACTCGGCATTCATGAAGGAATGAAGATGAAAGATCATATAGCAATTTGTAATTTCGATGTAAGGTATTCAAATTCTTTCACGCAAGCCAAATGCATTAGTTCATGCATATCAAGTTTTCTTAAAACCAATTTTTCAAAAGTCATGAAGTAACTTGGAGTTTCAAAATGAAATTTAACACATGACTAGGTCCATGAGTTCAAACAATGTGAGATTATGTGTTAATGATCATTTGCATTTTGGAGATCATTGTTGAAGTTTTCAAAACTGAAAAACTTGTTTTTACAAGGTTCTTGAAAAGAAAAACTGCAAATTTGCAGAAAAGTCCCTCGCAAGTTATGAAATCGTGATTTTCCGTTTTCGGGGTTTGTAAAAATATCCGGACTATCCAATTAGGCTTAATGACCCATAATAAACGTGTATAACATGTTGTATTAGGGTTGGTTAGGTCTCGGACGTGTTTAAGGGTCGCTAACACAAAGGGATAAAATAATTATTTTGAGCTCCCTACAGTTAGCGCGCTAATACTGCCATTAGCGCGCTAAGTGCAGAGTTAGCGCGCTAGGTCTCAGTATTAGCGCGCTAATTGCCCACCTGACAGCTTTTTTAAAAAGCTGGAAAATGAACTTTAATTTGAATTCTTGATGAATTCTGGACCCTTGGATCCCTAGAACGGTCATAAACTGTCACAATGGGATATCTAACACTATAAAAGCACCAAAAACATGGTTTTCTCACAACAAGGAACAAACACACTCAAAAGCTTAAAAGATTAAAAAAGGAGTACTTTGATTTTTGTGAAGGAGACAAAGGAGATTCTTGAGGCTGTCCACTAGCACTATAATCCAGCACTTTGAAGCATTCAAAGGAGTACAAGAATCTCTTCAAAACTGATCTCTTTTGTCATCTTCTTGGTTGTAAGCAAGTCCTTGTTCTAGATTCTTTTTATTGAGCTCAATCTACATAGTTTTGTGTGTTTTGATTGAAAATCAGTTTGTTGTGTGTTTAAACATCATCATCTTGGGTTTTGCACTAAAACTTATTTTATCAAACCCTAAGAGTGTTTTGAACAAGAGTCTTATACTTGAACTTGGTTTTTGACATACTATTGTTCTTTGCTTTGAAATCGGTTTTGCAAAAATACATTGGATTTTAAAACGATTTCATATTTGGAATTTGCAACAAAATCAGTGACACACTTTGCATTTTCTATTCATTCTCATACTTGCATGCATTAGAGTTGTTAGGCTCTAGGAGGCTTGCTAGTGTTTGAATTTGATACCACTTTATATTGTAAAGTGTATCTCATTTCTTTTCAGCAAATTGTTGTAAGTGTGTGATTGTAAGACTTAGTGGAATCTAAGTCAAAGGGAAAGACCTAGTTGAGGCTAGGCACAATTTCTAGTTGCGGCTAGATAGGAAGTCCTAATTGTAATTAGGCATTCTAGGCTTGTATGCTTAGGTTGTAACACTTATTTGGAATATAAGTGAGGGTTTAAAAATCCTAACCGGGGAGGTTAGGTAGTGGACGTAGATCATTTGATCGAACCACTATAAATCGTGTGTCGCTTTCCATCTCTTCTACCCCATTCACTTGCATAGCAAAGACATTTGTTGTTTCTTGTGCATAAAAAGATTAAAAAGGCAATAACCTCTCGGCACACCCAATTCACCCCCCTCTTGGGTGTGGTTTCAGCCTCAAGTCACGCGCAAGTCGAGATACCGAGTAGAGACTTGTGGTAAGTCTAAACTTAATTAAATACAATGTACTTAAATTAATGCACATTAAATTGTAGCCTATGCTCACAAATTAATTAAATTGAATTAGACACATTTATAATTATATATAATATATATTTAAAAATAAATAAATAAATAAATAAATGGTAAAATGACCAAAAGGGGCATTGGCTTATAAGGAAAAAGATAGGGTTGCAGGGGTAAAATGGTCATTTGACCCCAAAATACTAATAAAAAACACCACTGCCGCACCAAACAAAAAAAAATGAGAGAGGAAGAAGAAGAAGAAGAAGAAGGAGGAGAAGAAGAAGAGGAACGAGAGAGAGCTCAACGGAGGAGGAGATCGAGGGCTCACGACAGTGGCTCAAGGCGAGGTAAGGTAGTGTTGTTACTGTTGTTGATGGTGGCGGTCGATGATGGTGGCGTCGGGAGGGGGAGACGACATGGTCGTAATCTCCCCTTCCTCCCATCTCGACTTCAATCCATAGTGGCGTCGGGAGGGAGAAACGACATGCTCGTCGTCTCCCCTCCCTCTCATCCCGATTTCAAAGAAAAAAAAGAGGAAGCAGATGAAGAAGACCCGGTTGGACCTGGTCAAGCCCGGTTGGACTGGGTCAGACCCGGTCCAACCCAAAAAAAAATTTATAAAAAAAAAAAAAAAAATAATAACAATAATAATAAATAATATATATATGTAATATATATATATACATACATGTATATATTATATGTACATACATGTATATATGTATATGTATACATATAATATATACATGTATGTATATTTATATATACACATACACATGTACATATACAAAAAAAGAAATAAAATAAAATAATAAAATAAATAATAACAATAATAATAAATAAATAAATATATATGTGTATACATACATATACATATATATACAAATACACATATGTATATATATATATATACATATACGCATATATGTATATATACATAAAATATATCTATGTAACAAAATGTAAATAAATAAGTAAATAAATGATATGAAATAATCTTTCAGTGACCTAGGGGTGTTACGGGAGTTCGGGAGCGTTAGTCGGAGTGTCGTGAGGCCGGATAGCCATAGCTATCCTGTGACTTGTAAGTGAAACTGTGGGAACCCTCTACTTTATTTCATTCATATTAATTCCTTTTTCAGTCAATTTGATGACTTACTATTAGTAATCTACCATCATTTTTTCTTTGCTCTATTCAAGTTGAATGTTGTAATAGCATGATGCCTTGTGATGATTTCATTGACTCATTTCCTAATGTGCCATATTTGGTTGTGAATTATGTTATAATTGATGTTACAAATGCATGCACTGGGGTTACTGTGGTAATTGGTTTGTATTCCATTTCCTTTGGGGCTTATAGCCTAACTTATTGTTGATATCGTAGAACCTTAGTAATGAAAATCCTTGAAATAAAAGTTGGAGATTATCTAGTGTCCATTGCACGAGAGATGGGTGGATTCACGAGGTCACTGGGCCTCGGGTTTCTGGCACTCACCACTATTACTTGGGTGGCATTACGTAGCTTGAACTACGGGGTTGTCGGCAAGTTCTATATATATATATATTCAAAATTTACAAAGTATGTTGAGATTATCTCCATATGATAGTGGAAAAGGCTGGTTGATATTTCTCACCACCGACCGGACGTAGTTCATCTCGACTTAGCCTGTGTCAGTCTATCTAACTTGGTTAACTGTGATATTTATATGCATTACTTTCTCAGCACATTTTTCTGCTATATTATGCATTTAAATATCTGTCTTTACTTTGGAAATGAAGTATAGAATTCTCCGGTTATCACTTAAATATCACTATATTCACCGTCTAGTTTGTGACGGTGGGCGTAGGTTCATCGAGCAGGACCAGATCGGGCAAGGAGAAGATCGACAACTACCTTTGAGCTCGTAGCACGTAGCTGCCGTACACATAGGTCATATTTTTTGTATTATGCTTATATACGTCTTTTGCTTGGGTTATTTTGTTGGGACGAAAGTTAATTCACCCGACTTTTGGACTTTCACTTTGTCTATATGATCGCCGTTTATTTCATATTGATACTGTGATTGTTATTCTCTGGTTTCCACATTTAGGATTTATATAAAATGCTTCCGCTAATACGTTAAAGACTTCCGCTAATTTGATAATTCTATAAAATAATAGGGAATTTTCTTATCCTTGAACCCAATTCACGAGATAATAGGTAGTACAGGTTGACTAATACGTAATTAGGTCCTACGTGTTGAAATTAGGGCTTAATTATGGGATTAGGCCGGGCGGTGCCCTAAATGAAAATAGGTGCCGTTACACTAATACTAGCAGTGGCAAGGGGATTATCGGCGATTACATCTGACTTGCCTACGCCGATGCCTACTGGTATGTGTGTAGATATTTACATGTTTTGATATTTTGTATTATCTTATAGGTTGGGAGACTGGATACACATTTATACTTGTATACATACTGTTATAGTTGATCGCCTGTATGCACAGTACAGCCGGGTTTTCCATATAGGTTTGATCAGTAAAACTTATATATATATATATATATATATATATATATATGCATTTTGGTAAACTTTAATATTTCCGCTGTTAATTTCCTTTAAAATGATAAATTAAGTGACTTTAACGAATTACATGATAACTACCTAAAGTACGAAGGCAGAGAGACATGTAGCAGAGACTTCAGGTGATGAGGCAGAGAAGTGGCTGACCACGGGGTGGCCGAGGATTTTGGGGCCGCCGCGGAGACCTATGAACAAGTCTCGGTTTTTGGTGACTTATTATAGTGTCCCCTAACCCAATTAGGGCAATACTTGGCTTGACTTAATTAAACCCCCGATAAACTAGATGGACCAAATTAGAGCCAACAACCTTCACCTGTTCCCGATAAACAACCTGTATATCTCGATATCAAATAAACAATTAAAACAAAATGTAGTGGAAATTAAAACTTTTTCGATAAATGCAAGTTATACAAAATCAATATAAACCTCAGTAGTAAACTCATATTCAATACAAAATCAATATTATTACAAAATCATAAATTCAATATATATATATATTAATAGGAAATCATTACATGCAGGGAAAATATTAGACTCATAATCTTCTCATTACCTGCATCTTAACGCACGCCCTATTACCTAAAAATGTTAAGGTGGTGAGCTCTTACATGCTTAGTAAGTGACTCTCATATTATCCATCAATTATCAATTAATATCAAGAAATTATGTATAACAATATGAAACCAATGCATATTTAAGGGAACATTTGAAGTAATATAAATAATACATAAACGAATGCAAGTTCATTGGTTAATTGCAACTGTACTCATGTTTTCCAATTTCGATTTGGATTTTGGACGAGTGATTCTGTGATGTATCCAGGCCTGACGTAGCGATCCGCTTAAATGGGCAAGCATCAATTAGAATAATTTAGGTCACTGTGGGCGCAGGTATTGGTTGATGCCCTTCAACACAGAATCCATCCTAGACCGATACGTCCCGTTGAACCTCTTCTCGGATTCATTTTTAGTCTAAAAACATTTGGTAAAAATATTCAAATCACGATACATTGCCCCATTCCTAGTCCATAACTCTACATGCTCTAATAATACTATTTTACATTGCATAATTAATAAAAGATACGAGTCTCACTTACCTATTATGAACTTTCCTAAGTTTTTCCCTAGGTTTCTCAAGTTTTCTAGGGTTCCATCTCGTTTTCGAATGCTCGAACACCTATGTCATACCCATTTATATCAATTTGGGTCCAATGTATACTAGTTTAAACTCCTAAACCAGATCCAAAGCTTACACCAAACCACTCAACTTAAAACAATTTATTCACTATTCATATTGTCAACGCACTAGGGCCTGTGCCGCGCAGTGCACTGCCCAGTTGCTCTAGTCCTTATCATGCCCAGATCGGTCAGCACGCTAGTCGACTGCACGACTGCAACTAATCAATTTGACCCAAACGATATCCAAACATCCTAGAACCTCAGAGAGGGCCTCATACGAGGACTTACAACATCCATGCATGATCACAACACTAATCAATCCTCACATCAACCCCAACCGAATCCAAACAACTCCAACAACAACAACAGAACAACAACAATCAACTAACAACTCACCTCGATCAACACTGTAATGACCCAATTTTTAATTGACATTGATGTCCGAGGATTTTCAAACATGAACGCCAATTCGGGTTCATGGGAGCGCCACGTAGGCAATAAATATTATATTTGGCTGATTATTTGTGTAAATGAGATGGTAAATATTGTCATGTGACTTATTACATCGCATGTGTGATTTTTGTCATTGTATTTGGGCAAGTTAGTGTGATAGGTAGTCGCCTCGAAAAGTGTGCTATCGCAGGACACGGGTGGGTGAATTACACATACACTATAGGTCGGGGTCGGGGTCACATAGTTAAATATAATTGGACATGCTCATTAATCGATATAGGTACGTGGCGTAGGCCAGTTGTATCGTCGAAGTTCAATTTGGCGGGTCGAGTTGCCGAGTGCCGGGTACAAGACACTTGAGGATCAAGTGATTGTTTGGGTTGAGAGAATAAGACCAAGGACCAAGTGCCAGCTAAGTCACCTAAGATGGACTTATTGACCTAATTAAGGCTTCAAGATGGTCCTTGGGATGGACACCACACAACATATGAGAAATTGATTATAAATATCAAGATTTTTTCTCATCCACCACATTTTCTCTCTCTTGGCTACACCAAATCCAAAAATGAACAAGTATGGGAGGTTTTGTGAACTTTAGAGGCGATTTGGAGACGTTATTGGCAAGCAAATGATGATAAAGGTTAGATCCTCGCTCTCCTCGCTATTCTTTACATTTCGACGGTAATTTCTCAGGTTTTGACATGACTTTCGGGGTATAAGCTTAGCTCATTGGTTTTAGGGATGGAGTTGTGTTTAAATGATGATTTTGAGCTCAAATGATGGATTTGTAGAAGTTGTTGTCATTGTTTACGAAAAAATGGTATTTATCGACATATTGGCGAAATCGTCGGGTGTATCAATTTTGTCAAGATTTAACGAGGTTTGGTCGTATACTATGGTTGTTGTGGAGAACCATTGGGGTTTGGAACAAGTTCGGGTCGCGACAATGGGTCGAGGAAGTCAGAAAAATTGACCCAACTCGGGATAGGGGAGATGCCGCAAGCGGCCTTGTGGAGTGCAATTCTCCACGACGCCACACGCCCTGAATAGAAAAATAAAAATAAATGATTAAATGTTTAAATGTTCAAATTTTGAGGATGTTAATGATTCATTAGAACATCAAGGACTTGGGATACCATAGTTAGGTATAGGGCACACATCCCGAAGAGAGTACGGATTTGATTAGGAATAGTTTTTGGTATTAAGCGTGTATTGAGGTGCGTAAAACCATGGAGAATGATTCATTTTATTTCATGGCATGTTTTAATCGATAATCGTATCGTTTGTGTGTGTCTGTTGGTGGGCACACATGGGTTTCATTCTTTAGGCTTCAGTGTGTATACATATTGGTAGTGGCTAAATTTTTGGCTTTAGTCGTCTTGGGACAGGGCTCATGTCAATGGTGGTAGGATATACTTTTGAGTAATGGTAGGGATTAGGGTGGTCTCGACGAGTGACACCGTCGGAGGGATCGCGCCATTTACTGAAGTTGGGATTCAGTCATTAGATTCTTGAATAGTATATATACGTGGTTCCATTTTTGTTTTTATCATTATCCGGCTGAGGTATGTGTGACGACCCCAGTTCCACAACTAAAACTGGACCCCCACCTAGACTTACGTAGACCCCCGAGCCAGTCTCACCAATCACGCAAGCCTAGTCAACCTTAATTACTATTTACCATTTATTCATAAATTAATAGTTTAGTTAAGCGGAAGCATTAAAATTCCAACTAAATGATCTACTCAAAGATACATAGTCAGGACAACTTAGAGTGTGGAAACCCCACATATGTATATCATTATCAATAAACCAATAAGAGAAGAGTTACATCATGATATCATGTCCTAAGATTTCTTAACCCATATAAAATCCAATATTTCAAAAACATATATAAACAATAATACAAAATAAACAAAACCTACGTCAGGTAAGAGAGAGAACTGCATTAGTATCCTCAAATCAAATCACCTAGCTGAGGAGCCTTCCCTTTACTAGATTACGGATCTGCACTAAGTCAAACACAAGAATGATGTTTCCAAGGAAGTAATGCCAAACAGGACATATATACAGCATTTTGAAATAATAAACCAGTATATATTCATGCCGATAGAAAAAAGGTACATGGAATGCATGAATAAATAAGACTTTAAATAAACAAATGAGTAATCGAATATGAGTGTCCCGGAAATCAAAATAGATAGGCACAAGTTGTCCGACTAAACGGTCATTGAGTCGAGGGAAAACCCTACCAAACTCAGATTCCAGGATGTGGTCAACACCCAATAAGGCCTAAATCCAACAAGCAAATGAAACTTCCTGGTGATCCGGCTAAAAACTCATTCCCCACAAAAATTAATAACCAATAGAGTGCATCCCGAGGTCGTGACTCTGGCATGTTACCTCAGATAACCACCCTTCCAAGGACCTCAGTTGACAAACTTGCCCTCGGACAACTCAAATAGAATAGAATGTCAAAAGGGGCTCAGAGCAATAATAAAACAAATTAAACCTCAAGAAATAATTTTAAAATTTCTCACTAGTTTACTTACATGTATTCAAAGCTAAACACACACTCACACGTCCCGACTCGCCTCCTACGAATCCATGTATGTCGTGAAAATGATTAAAACCCCTGATAGTCATTTAATTGCAATTTCCCGTTAATTATCCTCAAGTTATCCAATTTTCCATAAATTGATTCATTTACATAATTGGGTCAATTTCTTGGGTATTGGATCATATTCATACCCATTTGGATACCCGAAATATTCTCAAAGTTTTGAAAATTTCTCAAAAATAAGTTTGTGAACAGTGTCACACCATGAGTGGCGTCGTGGGGGCTAAAGCTTTGTATGGCATCACTTAAAGCGTTACTTCCTAGGGCTCTCTGCCCTGGACGGCGCTATGATCGACACCATGGAGCTTTAGGCTCCATAGTGTCCCTACGGCGTCCCAAATAGAACATAAATCCGGGGTTTTTTGAAACCCCTATTCGTGTCACCGCGTTCCAAGCCTATCCTAAACTCATAGGGACGTTATTATAAACCCAGAACCATCGACAAACCTTATCGAAAAGTCTAAAAACCTCCGATTTGACAATTCGTCCAAAATCCAAATAGTCTAACAAAATGCTAAAAAATTCCATACAACAACAATCATAGCAACAACATAATCAACACTCCATGAGCATCAAGACCTAAGAAAACATCTTCAAGAAAATCTAAAAAATCGTGACTCAACTCGGTGTTTGACAATCACGACAAAAACGCGTAAAACCTACGCCAAAATTTTGAGAATTGAGATATGAGTCGAGATTTCACCTTGTCACGCGATGTTGGTCACTCCCTTAACTCGATCATGCTCGAAATCCCGAAACCCTAGTCACCTTTTCGATTTCTCGTTGTGAGAGGAGAGAAGAGAGAGATAAGTTGTTGGAAAAACCCACTAACACTTCTATTTACACTTACCTCTCTATCCATAACGGTTCTCATTCACATCAGCCAACAACTCCTATGACTCTATTAGGTGACACCCATGACTTTGGTCTTTTGACCTTATCCTAAGCTTGCACATCACAAGTCTTTCTTAGGCGTTCCTGTACCAGAACCGCACCATGATTCACACCGTCGTGTGTTCGCGGATGTACCGATACTTCTGACACGTTACAACACTATTCATTATTAATTTAAATTGCATTTTTGTTAGTGTTTTAATTCAATTATTCCCCTGGATAGCTAATTACCTGTCAACCGTTTTCACTCGAAGCCCATAACACACGTCTTTCCGAGCCAAACTCATTTCTCAACACCAACACTCGCACACAGATGTCCTCGACACATTTGAAACATTGGAATTCACATTCAGGAAATAAAATATATAATACAAACATCAAAAATAAATAACATATCTCAGTGTCGACGATCGAGAATCAAACATTTGTATCATGATAAATGAGCCCACGTTCGACCTAAAATGACATGTGGTACAAGTTAGATTTTAGGGTCGTTACAGTAGGTAGGGAGATTTATTATGGCTACATAGTTAACGATTTATTTATTTACTACTTACATTCGAGCATGTTTATTTAATTATTTTCTTTTACTGTATTTTGTGATGTTTTATATTTCTTGCGGATATTTTGGTATGATGTATGCTGCCAACAGCTATGGGAATGTGATTGTCAGTTGCCAAAGGTCATATTCACATGTCTCGTAGATTTATTAGTTTTATTTCATGAACTTGTGGACTTATCTTGGGAATTTACTCACTGGACTCATCACTGTATTTGTTGGGTGACTGAGTGCAGATCCTTCGTCGATCAAGAGCAAGGGCAAGGAAGTACTAGGCGACTATTTTTGAGTCTGTTGCTATTTCGACTTGAGTTTTTAAGGTACAATATGTATTTATATATTACTTTTGTTGGGTTTTAGGAATTGTAAAACATTGAATACATGTATATTAACTTTTATTTATCTTCGCCTCATATATATACATTATATTTTACTAGGTTTTCCACATTAGGTTAATGCTTTAAATAACATAAATTTTTCATTTATTTAATGTTATTAAGTCATCCACTTATTACTGTAAATTGAATTTAAAACTCAGATAAACGAGGAATAAGAAAGCTTATGGTACGTGTGAGACACAGTCAGGAGGTGATGTGGCAAGGCTGTGGGTCCATGGTGCATGATGCGATGGGCCTCAGGTTTTGAGGCCGTTACAAACACCATTTCAATGCCTTTAGCTCTCCATTACACGATCTCCCCTTCTCTACTTCTCCTCCCTCTCCTCTTGGTTCTCTAATCCCTCTATCTTGCATTTTAATGAGAGATAAGGCAGTTGCAATAATTATTTAAATAATTAACTGCCTCGAGATAAACATCACGTCATCTCGAGGATCCTTAGTATTTATCCATTCAACCCCACTGGCCATCGCACTGCCTAATTACCCAACTACACTTATCCATTTTGGTTCATAATTTATATTTATATATATATATATATATTATATATATATATATATATATCAATATATATAACCCTTACTATGCCACTATTTCTTAATCCTCGTGCACGCCACCGAGTCCACTCGGTGTGCACCATATTCACGATTTCTGCGGGTCCACTCGTGATTTATTCACGATGTCTAATGTCCCACCATTTATTAATTATTTCTATTTCCATATATATTTATATACTCCACAATATATATACACGCCTATAATTATGCCTACAATCATGTCATACACGCCAACGAACATACTTGGACGTAAACGCTATCTCGCGTCTAATGTGTGCATTGTGACCTATACATGATATTAGACATCCCATCATTTCTCTAATAATTTGTTTATTAACCACATTAACTGCATTTTTCCATCAATACATAGTAATACAATCCAATCAAACACAATATCACACACAAATCCACGCACACTCTAATCATAACTAATTATGCTTAATCACGAGCCTAATTCAGGTTAATTAAGATTCAGATTAACACTAATCACTTGTTTCAAGTAACGGGTCATTACACTGACACTATTGAAAAGATCTCGGCTAGAAGGGACACCTTATGTGTCGATTTGGTGCCCACGAGAGACTCTTGCTAGAGTTTCGATAGGATGTAACTAATACCAAGTGCATAGTCTCGGTGGTACTCCCCATCAGCTTTATGTGTCGTTGCTTCCAACTAACACCTAGACATATATCTCAACTAAGGTTAATTGAGAGTACACAACTATTCTTGGACTTGAATGGTTGAATATCACGGGTTTCCAAAAATGAAAACCTGTGAACGAACAACTAGATAAAATGAAACAAATAAACAACTAAAAGGACACAAATCTAGCCAAAATCAACTCTATACATACTTTTAATGGTTCAAATCAACAAAACCTAAGACTCAAATCCTCCGCGAGCTCTAAGTAACCTTCACCGAAGTCGAAATCACTCAGAAATCTAACCAAATGAACACAAAACTTGCCAAATCCAAGCCCAAAACAGAGAGAAAATGGGAAATTCCCATGGTTCCTTGCAAGAGAGATATAAAGGTACAAGGGAATGATAGGGGTTTTGATTTTTTTTAGGAATTGGTGGTGGGGTGCGTTAGTTTGAAAAAGGGGCAATTTGATGGATTCACCCCAATATTTGGAGTGCTCTCAGTAAAACAGTTGGTGCCCTAACAATGGTGTGCCTTTAGTATTAGGTGGGGTGCTATAATGCGACTCAAAAGTTTCTTACACTCGATAGTTATTGAAAAAAATAAAACTATGAATGAAATTGTTACTCACATAAAAAAGAAAGTGTTTACTATTAGTCCTTGTTTAGTAAAGGAATTAGTGAATCCTTTAAAGTTGTGAAAATGGAGTTCGCTCGTAAAACGTACAGGATCATCTAGTCAATATTGAATTAAAAAATGTGTCACTAGAGGCTGGGGATATGAACATTATTTCGGATGCTCTACGTCCCTGGGTGAAGTTTTCTCCTAACCCGCATAACAAGTTAGAGAAACAAATGGAGAACGCGGTGGTGATGAAACTGATGGGAAGATCGTAGGCTATAATATGTTATGCAATATAATCATAGCAATGTGGCACCCTGAAGGGGACTACAGAGTTATGGATCTCTCTAATGATTTTTATTTGATTCAATTTATGTGTGCAGGAAAGGGACTCCAGAGTTATAGATCTCTCTAATGATTTTTATTTGGTTCAATTTATGTGTGCAGGAGATATATATAGAGCTTTACTCGAGGGCCATATGAAATCCTCGGCCATGTCCTTTATGTGCAAAAATGGGGGTCATCTTTTCGAGTGGCAACTACATCAATATTTGAAAACAACAATTTGGATTCATTTTCCAAACCCCCCCTTCGAGTATTTCCATGATTATATCATTTGGGGACTTGGATATGTAGTGAGACGATCACTAAGGGTGGATTCAAGTACTACTACAGCTAACAGAGGGGGGTTTGCTCGAGTGGTGGTGAAATTGGACTTCTCAAAACCTCTTATGTCAAAATTTAGAGAGGAAGACTTTTGGCTGAGGGGTGGAGTATGAAGGGCTTCCCCACATATGTTTTTGTTGTAGGAAGGTGGGGCACAGTAACACTGCATGCCCTTAATGCTCCTAAGGAACCACAAGGGTCTGTAGTCACGAAAAAGACGAGTTCAAATGATTCGGAAGGTGGTGTGCCACCTCCGCAAGCTGACGGTGATTCTAATTTTAGGCTGTGGATGATTGCTCGAGAGGAGCCTTGTCGGAATGGAGAAATTGCCAAAAAAAGGGGAAGAGATAATCTGGCATGAGAATTAAGGGAGGAAAGCATAAATATAAGGATTTGAATGGAAAGAAACATCAAGGTGTCAAACAAGGAAACTAAAAAAATTAGTTTGAATTATTGGTCAATTCAAGTGAATTAAATGATTTGGAAGTTAAGAATCCTAAAGATAACGATACAAGTCAAACCATAATTTTCTTCACAAAAAGGAAACCCTAACTAATCAAGGTCAGGCTTCAAAATAGTCAATGAAGGGAAAAAAAAGAAGAAGAATCCTAAAAGTGTGACATAGACCCAAAAATATGTTCAAAAATGAATGGGCCCAAAGCGATGAGCCAAAAGAAGATGGGCCTTCCAAGAATGAATCTCTTAAAACAAACTAAGGGCTGTCAGGGCCCACATCCACCTTAAAGGCATGTGGGGCTAATATGGAGAATCTTCATCTAAATTCTCAATCCAAGAAAATGCATGGAAGATCTCTCCTTTCAGGACCTCATAAACGAAGAATGGATGCGAAGGAGAGTAGAAACCTCTATACCATTCTAATGTATCTCAACAGATGAATTAGCAACTGATATAGGTAAAAAAACGCAGTCAAACGTGAATGATGCTAAGTGTTGTCAACAATAGTTACAAAATCTTGACAGAGGCTAGTGTAAAATGGGAGTCTCAGAGACAGGACATGAAAATAAGAGAAAGACGCATCTGAGCATATTGTAACGGCCCCAGCTCCACAACCTTAAACTGGACCCCGCCTGGCCTATATTTACGTAGACCCTGAGTCAACCCTCGTGCAGTCAACGTAAGCCTAGTTATGTAGCGGTCCCAAAATTCAAAGCCTGCCACGAGATGCGCCATGGACCTACAACCTTACATAACACTGGCCTAGCTGTGTCCCACGTGCATCAACACATTAATAAATCACATTACCACTAACTATTCCTCCAATTAATTATATCAATTAGCATATGGACTTCAAATCATCTATTTATACCTTAACATATTTAGCGGAAGACTTAAATAAAACAACAAATCATTATAAAAATGAACTACAAATCATATGAAGAGCGTTATTTCTAATATGGAAAACCCATCAAAATAATCATCATCAGATATATCTGTCATGTCTAGTCAAAACATTAAAAGAGGACCTCAACAAGTCATATACATATCCAAATGTCTCTCAAGTCCCTAAACCCAACAAAAAACAAATAAAGTAAAGAAACATACGAGTATGGAGTAGCTGATAAATCACAAGAGATCGTCAAGCTTGCCTTTCCCTCTGCTCGTATCGAGGTCTGCACTCAGCTATCACAACAAAACAGATGATGAATTCAGAGTGAGTAATCCCAAGGAAATTCATATAGTAAATAATATAAATAAATGCTAGAATAAAAAAACTATTAAATAAAAATGCGGAAGAAAAAAATTAGGCAACTAGGAAAGACCCTCGCATGTATATCTAATAACAGTGAATAATCAAAGTGCGTGCACGATCTAGGTCATACTAACACCATACTTCAGATTATCATCTAGGCACCGTCGATAAGTAAACTCAAATTGGTGAAATCCCTATTGTCCACTCGGTAGTCGGGGTAGACCATGACGCACCGACATGTGAATAGGAAAAATTAGCAGTCGGGTCGACAATCCACTGACATACCCCTATAACATATGCTATGGCATAGTGTGCCACAATGCCAACGTAATGGAATAAACTAGGCGGAGTAAACTCAACCGACCGTAAATAAATACTGGAAATCAGATTAAATGAAACAATTGGACAAGAATTCAAATAATCCAAGCAATAAATACTCAAATGAATTTCAATTAGGTTACTACACACCTCCAATCACACTCCATTAATGTTAATACCAATGCACGCCTTATTCACATGTCAATTACTTGTTAATTCAGCCTAAAACTTGAATTCTCGATAAATCAAATCATTTTCCTAAACCTCGAAAATCATTATTAAATTCCAAAACCTCGATAAAAACACTCATTAAACCATTTAAATAGGTTATATAAACCCCTAGGTACACCCTAAAATTTCCAAATTTTATTTAAAATTTATTGTCTGGCACTGTTTTGGATGCCGCCAGAAGTGGCATACAAAGCCTCAACTCCGTGCCTCACAACGTCTAGGACTTCGTGACCAGACGTCATCACACCCAAACCCCCACAACACCATATAAAATGTGAGTTGGGGATTTGCCTCTATTTTGGATGTCGCAAGTGGCGTCATGGCCTCCAATGCCCACGGCGTGACTGGCGACGTCTAAGCCAAGGGAAATTTTCTAGGTTCTCGAACCCCGGCTCGTCGCGGTGATCCGCGCTTGTCCAAACCGCTGATAAAATATCCAAAGTACTTTAATTTATCAAAACCCTCGACCAAAATCGTCCGAGACATAAACCTTGGGTGTTCTCAACAAAACTGTAAAATCCATTTGAAAATCCATAACAACATTAACATCAAAACACAACCCCTTGTTGCTTCAAAACCACCATTTGAAATCATAGCAACACCATAGTGGCTGGTGTGTTCAACACATACCCCCAAAAACTCGTCAAAACCCAAGAAATTAGGCTCGAAATATAAAGAAAGAGATGGGGATCTAAGATCTAACCTTTTTAATCAAACCACACTTGATCCAACACCTCCAATGAGTTTTAAATCTCACCAACCCCTAGCTTCCTTCTTCAATTTTCGTCCAAGACAACAAAAGAGAGAAGAAAAGGTAGTAGGAGTGAATTTTTCAAGATATTTATACACTACTTTTCATCCAATGTGTAGTTCCAATCCCTAGGCACATTTTAATGGCCAAGATGTGGTCAGTTGGTCTCCTATAAGTGACTTATATATGTGACTTGTGCTCACATTCTCATCCTTGCTCATAACAACCAAGCCAATTCTCGGGTGTTCCGACAACCCGGTCCCGAACCGTTTCACATGTCCATCGCGTACATTCGCGTAACTCAAGTATATTCGTCATTTTAGACTAATGATTTAGTGTATTTTATCATTTATTGTATGTATATTAAACCTCGGCCTAGTGTACTAACCATTTGACTCCCGAATCCCACGTCACATGATACCCGAGGCAAACTCCCGTCACACTGTCTTGCATGGAAATAAAAACATCCATACACACATTGTGACATATATAAAAAAATTAAATACATACACCGCAAAACAAACAACAATAACTAGCAAAACGGATTGTATACCTATATTGGCGTGCTATGACCTAACAATGGGTTTATGCGTGTCTAAGCTGGCGTTCACGTCTGCAACCACGTGTCAAATAACGACAAATCAGATTTGGGCTGGCAAATCAGATTTGGGTGTTACATCAGCCTTCCTTACCATTATCCATTAATTTAAGCATTTTAATGTGAGTTATTTAAGTTAGTGAGTTATCAAAGTACAATGGAAGCAAATTAAACTCAAACTAAACTGAATAACCTAAGACACATGTTAGGACAACCTAGAGTGTGTAAACCTTGCATATGTACACATCTATCAAGTATTACAAGTCAAAGAGAATTAACATACTGTATACATGGCCCAAAATCTCTTACAAATCCCATAAACCCAATGTGTTCAAAAACAAATATATAAGTATCTACTCAGTTGGCAAGAGGAGGTCGCCTTGCTGTCTTCAATGTCAATCACCTATTTACGATCCTTTCTGTAGTATGACGAGGTTGCACCCACCTTCATAAAAATGACGGTGAGTACATAAAGTATAATAGTAATAACTTAGTGGAGTTTCAATATAATTTCAAATGCCAAATAAACGACTAAACGAGTATCATGAAGGAATATTACCAAGATAATAAAAGACAACATGATAATTCAATCACTGAGATATCAACATTATGAATGTTGAGAACATAAAGCAAAAAAACATATAAGTGTTCTAGGTCCATCAGGTTGCCACACAGAGTTCACAACTTGACTTCCCAGATAGATTCTGGACCTAAACAAACCATCGGATAGTTTACGATGAGTCACCCTATCGTAGCACACATACAGTTCAACTCTCGATCAGATTACCAACCCTAAACCGCAGGTTTAAGTATGTTCAAAATCTGTATAGTCACGGTGGTGAAAGAGATTACTAAGCAGTCTCACCGCACCCGTAACCACCATATCGTCTTCTTAGACCCAAAAGACCACTCATTAAGGAATCCAAGGTAAGCAAAGCCGATAATCAACTAATGATAAATATCACAAGCGGAATTCAAGAAATCATATATCATCAAGAAATACTTTTCAACAAGGATAACAACCAAGTAATTGCACAAATGGAATAATATTAAAGCTCTAACTTGTTTTACTTACAAATCACCAAGCAAAACTCCACGCTCGCGCCTTTCACACGTTACTAAAACGACCTCATACGCTCGTCACCAGTCCATTATTAGTTTGGATATAATTTGGTTGCGTTATATCTTATTTTGCATTTAATTGTAATTTCTCGTTAATTTTTCCATTTTCCAAATATTACCTATTTCCACTAATTTTGGGTCAATTTCCCCAAGTATTAGGTCACATTTGAACCCATTGGAATACATGAGAGAAGTCCTGAAGTTTCCAAAAATTTAGGCCTATGAACAGTGTCACACGCCGTAGGGTGGCGCCGTAGGGTGTAACCCCCACGATGACGCCCAAACCAGTGTTACTGCCCTGGACATCGTGATTGATGCCGTCACGTATTACACCTCTTGGAGCCACTAGCGGCGCCCTGTGCAGAATGTGAAATCTCGCGTCGCCGTGTTCCAAGCCTATCCTAACTTCGTAGAGACCTCAATACCCACTTAAAACCACCCTTAAACAATAAAAAACGTCCGACTACCTGTCCAAAACTCGACATAAATACACAAAACTGCGCCAAAATGACGAGAATTGAACGGGAGTCAAGATCTTACCTCCGTTTGCATCGTTGCGCGATTCCTTAGCATCAATCCTAGATGAAAAACCACAAATCCCCCTTATCACCATTTTCTCACGTTCAAGAGAGGAAATAAAATTAAATGAGAGAGAAAAGAAAGAGTTGATCAAACCTTTATATAGGTTGATCTACATCATGGCCCACACACGTATCTCGAGGCACATTTTATGACCTATGCTCACACCAGCCCAACCACTTTGGTGACACCAATGGGTGACTTTCCCCCTTGTTCTTATCCTTTTTGACCAATAATTGGGTTATTTAGGCATTTTTGGGCCCGGCATGCACCATGACTCGCACCATTGCGCGCGAATGGAAATACTAATGACCCGAACATATTTCCTATTAATTAATTATCGTATTTATTTTTTGGTCGTCCACAAAATTCATTTCCCGGACTCGTGTACTTGTATTTCATTTACCCAATACTCATTCGACACGTTTTCCTAGGCGAACCCTACTCGTAACTCGAAGTCACCGTCCTGTCATACATACATGAGTATAAATAGGTAATACACGTCGTCAAACATACATAACAAAATTTTTCAGGTCATTACAATTTTCCTACTAATAAGAATTTCATCCTCGAAATTAAATTTAACTTGAGCGAAATCTTAATAAAAGGCACACAACAGAGAAGTACTGTCTAAGTAATCCCTCCACCCTCACTCATATGGACCTGTTCAAACGTGAGTAGGTGGGATTAAACCCATTAACTATTGGAACATAGCTAACTTAACCAGTCTATTGTCATTCCGTAAATTACAAACTCATACAGTGCCTTTTTAGGGTAGATATTGGATCCACAGAGAATACGTGCACATAGCTCGATATCTTACCTAAATTTACGGACCCACCTAAAGTGATAAGGTAGATACCGGATCCACGTAGAATCACGCATATAGCTCGATATCTCACCTTGGTTTCCTAATTCACACAAAGTTCTTTAGTAGGTATCGGATCCATAAAGAATCATGCGCACACACTCAGTACCTTCCAATATCGCACCCACAAAGAATTGCGCATAAAGTTTGATATCCCCTAATCGATATCAAACTTGCATAAAGTCGCGCACACAACTTGATATCATTCTTCAAAGTAGGGACCCACATAGAGTCATAAGGTAAATATCGGATCCACATAGAATCACGCATACAACTCGACATCTCACTTTGGTTTTCTAACTCACATAGAGTTCTTTGGTAGATTCGGATCAATAGAGAATTGCACACATATCTCGGTACCTTCCATTGATATTAGACCTACAAAGAGTTGCTCACAAAGCTCGATATCGAACTCACACAGAGTCGCGCACACAACTCAATATTATTCTTCAAAGTATGAACCCACATAGAGTCAATCGCACATAGCTTGATTCACTACTTCGAAGTATAGACTCACCTAGAGTCATTGCACACATAGCTCTACACAGGCTCACATAAAATGTATGCACACAACTTATTCAGATTTACACATAGTCCTTGTACACAACCTCATTTCTTTAGATTCACACAGAGTCAACATACATAACTAGATATATTTTCAAAGGATGGACTCACATAGAGTCAGAATCACATCACACAACTTGGATTATCCCTTTGAAAGTTGACTAACAAAGAGTTGCCTCATACTACTAAATATCTATCATACTTCGAATGGTGGTTTCACACAAAATCGCTCACCACTACTCACACAGAGTTCTCTTAACAACTGATTCACAAAGAGTTTATTCTAATCCTTAACTCATACATAGTCACTTTTAATACCTAATTCACTTAGAGTCAATTCTAACCCCAAACTTAGCTAGAGTCTCCTCAAGTCAGATCTAAACTACGAACCTACAATATAAAATCACGCAAAAATGCAAAAATTGACTCTTACCCGCCATAGGGTCTCGCATCGACTCTGGATCTGGATTATTAATCCCATGTGCTCTCTCCTACACGTGCAACTGAGAGTTGTTCAGGGGCATACTCTCGCCAACTAAGGACAATGGATAGCGATATGTCCCGATTTTCCTATAACGATAACACCATTTCTGCCCTATGATTGATTGGACTTCAGGCTGATCGATCGTCACTATCAGCAACGAAGGCGTATTCTCTATAGTTTATAGCTATCAATAATAATAATAATAATAATATATCACATGTCAAATAGCTTATATAGTCCAATTCTTATTATCCCCAACTCTCCTCACTTTCTAACTAAGACTTAAATCAGGATCATAGGTTTCCACTCTAAGTTCAACCATTATCCTAACTAATGATTAGTTTGTGTTTACCACCACTTAGAGCAATTGAGTTCATCATCGAGCTGATACTAGGGACACAACCAATCTATAGTTTACCATACAGGATATCGGCATCCGAGCATGAGGAGTTGAGGACCCAATTAGAGGAGTTGCTACATAAGGGTTTCATTCACCCCAATATGTCTCATTGGAGCACTCTAGTCCATTTTGTTAAGAAGAAGATGGTACTATGCGGATATGCGTGGACTACAAGAATCTAAATCAGGTGACGATTCATAATCGTTACCCACTTCCTAGGATCGATGATTTGTTCGATCAAATGGAAGAAACCAAATTCTTTTCGAAGATTGATTTATGCTTAGGGTGTCATTAGCTGAGGATTCGAGAGAGTGACATCGAGAAGACGACCTTTAGCATGAGATACAACTTGTTTGAGTTTACAGTCATGCCGTTTGGGCGGACTAATGCACCAACGATCTTTATGGACTTGATGCATAAAGTCCTGAGGCCATTCCTAGATTGATATGTGATAGTATTCATCAATGACATCCTGATATACAACAAGACTCATGTGGAGCATGAGAGGCATCTCAGAGAGGTTTTGTTGATGCTGAGAGAGCACAGGTTGTATGTCAAGTTCAACAAGTGTGATTTTTGGCTGAGTGAGGTAAAGTTTCTTGGACACATCATTAGTAGTCAAGGTATATCTGTTGATGGTGACAAGATTCGAGCGATCATTAACTGGAGGACACATGAGTTTATTTTTGCCATTCGTAATTTCTTGGGACTCGTAGGCTACTATCGACGATTTATGCAGGATTTTTCTTCGATTGCAGCACCGATGACGAGGTTGACCAAGAAAGATGTCAGGTTTGATTTTTTGAGGAGTGTAATGATGTATTTTGGAAGCTAAAGAGGAGCTAATTTCCGCGCCAGTTCTAGCATCACCTGAGGTAGGGAGAGACTTTTCAGTCTATACTGATGCTTTTGGCACTAAGTTATCATGTTGATACAAGATGAACACCCATTTACGTACCTATCTAGGCGATTGACACCCCACAGGGGAATTATCCAGTGCATGACTTGGAGCTTGCGGTAGTAGTGTTTGCATTTAAGGCCTTGAGACATTATCTCTACGGAGAATGGTTCGTATTATTCACGGATCATTAGAGTTTGAGATATCTATTCACTCACAGGGATTTGAACATACTAGAGGAGATGGCTCAAATATCATGACATGGGTTCTTATTGTGTCTCTAGAGCGGGTTGCTGTCTGGCTCATCATCGAGTTCCACAGATTGGTTTGGTTCATCGATGGGTGTTTGAGACATAGGGGTAAGTTATGGATACCTGGGGCATAGGAGCTACGAGATAACATTATGGAGGACGAACATTGTTTACGGTACACGCTCATCCTGGCAGGACCAAAATGTATCATGACTTGCAACATGTTTTGGTGGCCAGGGATGAAGACTAAAGTGGGCTCGTACGTTAGGGGTTGTTATATTTGCTAACAGGTAAAAGCTGACCACAATAGACAACCATATTACTCCAACCTCTGCCCATTCCATAGTGGAAAGGAGCTCATTACTATAGATTTTATAGTTGGATACCGCAGACTGCGAGGCGTTATGATACAGTTTGGGTAGTGACTGACATATTAACAAAGTCGACACACTTAATTCCTATTTCTATGAAGTACTCTTTTCCCCAACTAAGTATTATCTTCAAGCAAAAGACTTTTAGGCTTCACGGTGTGTCAATATTGATTGTATCTAATGGGGATCCCAAGTTGACATCGAAACTCTGGGAAAGTATGCAGGAGCAGATTGGCACAAGACTTCAGTTCAACACAACATATCATCCTTAAACAGACGGTCAATTAGAAATATTGATTTAGATTTTGGAAAATATGCTCAGGGCTTGTATCTTACAGTTTGGGATATAACAACCCTCAAATTTTAACCCGACTTGTATGACACTTATTTGGACCGTAACCGGTTATGTGATACTGGACTGTATTTCAAACCTTGGGAGTCGACACCAAGGTAATTTTATGATTCTTTGATGTGTATAATAGTATTTTAGTTTAATGAGTGTCACGGGCCATTTGAGCAATTTTTAATATGAGTGAGGTTCTGCCTAGGTAAACGGGGAGAAAATATAATAAAATATAATTAAAAGAATTATTGAATAATTTAATTATTTATTTGTATGGGACAAAATGAAAGTATGCGCGTAACAGAGAAATACGGACTGAGGAGGCAAGTCGGATCAGGGAAAATTTTTGGAAAGCGCGGGTGTTGGATAAATACACAACAAATGGACCATGGGTGTAGGATTGTTAAAGTGACACAGTCCAATAATGGAGATGGATGGACATAATTGAGATAACACCCCACCTAACATACTATTCACCACTATTCACACCATACCCATTTGATTTTAAAAACACACCCACCCCCACCCTCTCCACCACTCTCACTCACGGTCCCTCATCTCTCTTATTCTCACTCACGGTCCTTCCTCTCTCTCTCTCTCACTCTCACTCACTATTTCTCTTCCTCTCCCTCATCTCACCATTGTCCCTTTTCCTCTCTCTCGTCGGATGACTGGACTAGAGACATCGGAGGTTGCTGTTGACTGGAGGTAAACGTCCCTCTTCTTTCTCTCTCTCTCGGTTTTTCTCTCTCTAAAGTTCCCTCTCCCTCTCTCTCGGCCCACTCCTCCTCTCAGCTTGGTTGTGTACACCGTGGGTCGTCGGACGTCCAGTGGTGGTGGGGTAGCTTGCCGAAGGTTTGTCTCTCTCCCTCCCTCTCTCGTACAAACTAGATCTCTCTATCTCTCTCTGTATCTCTCTCTTATCTCTCTCTCTCTCCATGCTCACTGCACCTCTACTCCTACCTGAACTGGTGGTGGTCGGAGGTCACACCCTCACCAGATCTCTCTCTCTCTCTCTCTCCTCTCTTTTTCTCTCGTTCTCTCACTATTTTTTTTCATTGTTTATTATATGTGTTTTGTTGTATGGCTCGCCGGAAACCATCTCTATTAGCGGTGCCACCACCGAACCACCGTGAATGGGACGCTATTGGGGACCCACCAAACTCCTGTTTGATTCCCACAACCTTTCGGAGTGGTCGAACTAGTGTTGACAGTGCAAGATATCGTCATTTCATATGTTATGTTTGTTTAAGTCTCGTCGAAAATTGCCACATTTTCGCGACGCTATTTGTCAGACCGCCTTTCGTGGGGGGTTACGGGGACCATAACAAGCTATGGTTGGTGTCTCACAACCTCTGAAGTGCTCGAAAAAACGTTGTTAATGTGTATTGTTGTGATTTCATGTGGTGTCGACGTCTAGTCCTTATTTGCGTGTGTTGACGTAACTCTGAGCGGTGGAGCATGCCTCTTCGGTTTTTCCATGCCATGGTAGTGCCTTCCCAATGTCGACAACACCAGCGAGAATCCATGCTCGCTGGTACATAGTTGTTTTGTGTTCTTAATGACTTGTGGTTATGGTTTTGTGTCTATGTTGTTTATACGTCAATGTTAAAAGATTGTGACGTCGTGGTCACACCGCCAGTCCTCGAGGTTATAGCGCGACCCATATATGACTGGGCCGAGCCTATGATTTGCAATGAGGTTTATACATGTTGTGATTTCAAAACTCAAGAGAGTCGTTGTGTTTTCATTGGATTTCTGATCGATTTGCCGATTGATTTATCGAGCTGTCGAGTCGTTAAAGCATTGGGAAAATACTAAGGATTCAACCTAGGTTTAGTTAACAACTTGACCCATTAATACGAGTTTCCGACCTTGTCAGGTAGCGAGAAACTCGGGGACACACGTTAGGATTCATGGGAGTGTTGTTACGTAGGTCGCGATAGTTTAGGTAAGTACACTTGTCTTAAAGCTTGTGTACGTTAGTAAGCCAGTTAAGAAAATACCATGTGATTCATTTTCATTTCGTTGTATTTGCTATTATCTACTTGTTGGCATTACATTCCATATTTCTTGTACGTGTGTTCTTGGCATAAGTGTGTGTCTCGAAGGTACATGTGGCCTGCACTAGAAGGGATAAAACGCGGGCACTTGTGCGCACGAGTGTTTGACCACCCCTAGTGATTATGTGATACCATGTACTGGATTGTTATGGATTTCGATGTTGCGACATCACTGTTGTGGATTTGTTGTGGATTTTAGACCACTTATGGCCTCTCTTGACTCGTAAAACATGCATGTTTCGATTGCTATTATTTTCAGTCTGTCTATCATGCATCTTGCCTATTTAAATTCCTGTCTTTCAATTCCCACATGATATTTAGACTGCCATGTTTGATAATTCATGAATTACTGTTATATTCTTTTGCATTACTTTCGATTTCTCTCAGTTGCTCACCATCTAATTTGTGACGGTGGGTGCAGATAGGGCGGAGTGAAGTAGAGGCAAGGGACCTTGCCTAGGAGACTTTTTTTGAGCGGTTGGACTTGAGGAACCTGAGAGTAGGTTTATGTTTATTTCTGTTTGTATGATGCTTTATATATATGGTAGTAGTTTTTTTTGAATTGGGGATCATTTTTGAGATGGATACCATGAATTTGTTATGCTAACTTGGACATGAACATATTGGGGATTTTCCATATTTATATAGATTCTTGATTTCCGTTTGATTGAGTTATTTCCTAATAATTGATTAGTATTAAATTTCCTTCTGTTGTGTTATACTTGTAATAACTCTTTCATAAAACTTGAAATTTTGATGATTTGAGGCTAACTAGGCTCGTCAGGCTCGCTGAGCATCGACTCAGGACCTGCACATGTTTAGGCTGGGCGTACCCAAATGCATTGGAAATTTAGGGTCGTCACAGTTGGTATCAGAGCCCAAGGTTCTAAAAACTTGACTCTTGATTTAATTTCATAAAACACAAGCCATTTAAACTAGCGAAAATTAGGAATGATTGAACTTAGAAGTGGAAACCCTATGATCCGGTAGAAACTTAGCTGAGGGAGTAATGGGCAGAGTCGGATAAATTTTTTATATATGTTACGATTGTTATGTGTATAAATATGATATGCGGTAGCTATAAACTGATCTGAGGAGTGCTCTCTTGGTCAAATGAAGATAACGGATCAGCTAGGTCCAAACGATGATATTGTTGTGATTTTGATGCGATGTCTAGAGAAGATACATGTGTTAACGTAGAGGACCATCGCACAGGAGCAGAGTATTGAGGACTTGGTACGATTATTGGGAACACCAGTTACTGCGACACCATTTACTTCGAGTACACCATTGCCGCCTACAACTATTCGTGGAACAGAGACTCCGATTGTTGCTGTATCTATGGCTCCAATTTCGTTAGTGGCGATACCTAAGGGAGTTGTTGTTGCACCAGTTGCACAGACTGAGGCCAAGACACTACCAATAGCACAAGCAGATGACACGCCTACTACATTAGCTACACCTGTAGCCATTGCTGAGACTACTTTAGTTACGACTCCAGCGAAGATTTCGGGAGCCACTACTGAGGCTAGGCAGTGGAGAGAGTTCAAGAGGCATGACCCGTTAAAGTTCTATGGTGGTACCGATATTAGAGCAGCGGAGCTATTTTTGAAGAATCATGAGAAGATTCACACCATCATTGCCACTGAGGAGCACATGAAGGCGCCGATCTCTTCGTAGATGTTGATAGGGGAGGCAGATGATTGGTGGACGACCATCGTTGCTACCTGAGGTATCCCGAGAGATTGGATCAATTTCAAGACCCATATACATGGGTAGGTTCATATCACTATTACCGTATGCTGGAGGATCCGCAAATTCTAAGACTGACTGAGTGTATTACTTCACGGAGGGATTACGACTAGATGTCGAAGGTTTTGTTACCTCTACCGAGCCTGAGACTTTGCAAAGGGCGTATAAGAGGAGTTTGGCGAGGGAGAGTTATCTGTCTACTCATTTGCCAGAAATCGGACCAGTCAGGTCAGAGGTTAGTCCTAAGGATCGACATCAGGACAAGAAACAGAGGAGGAGTAGGTTTTGTCATCGTAATTTTAGAGCACAGAGCGTGGGTTCGGTTGCACCCCAGACTGCTGAACTGACACAGACTATTCCACCGGTGCCTACCTTTGAAAATTACCTTCCACAGCCTACGAGGCCCGCGCAGCAGTCACAGGGCTAGTCTACTGGTAGAGGTGATAGACTGAGACAGGGTCAGAGGCCTGGGCCGATTCAGACTATACAGTGGAGGCCAGGGTAAGACATATGATACTCAGGATACTAGTACTTGCTTCAGGTGCGGACAGGTGGGTCATATTCAGAAGAAATGCACTCAACCAGCCAGAGCTCAGCCACAACACCATCAGTACCAGAGGGAACGCATTTAGGTTGCTGTTGAGCTAGACAAGGGCGCATCTAGAGACTTTGTTGAGGGTATGACTTCCATTTGCAGTATTTTCATGCGTACCATGTTTGATTCAGATTATGTTGTTCCATTTGTTGTTGTGCGCTTGGTAGACGAGTTAGATCTGATTCCCATTAGACTTAGCAGACCCCAATCCTTAGCACAGTTGTTGGGATTAGATATACCCGAATTTGCGTAGTCGTGATATTTCGGTAAAGATAAGGAGTTAAGAGTTACTAGTAGGCATGAGAGTACTGGAGTTTTAGAGTTCGATGTTCTTGTTAAGGCACGAACTGGTTAAAAACAGTCCATGCTTGGATTGTTTGGTACGAGAAGGCAAATTGGAGTTCTTTGCAAGTATTATGTGTACTAATGTAGGAAGGCCACGTGATTGTTTATGCATCCAAATTGCTGAAAGTTCGCGAGAAGAACTAATCGACTGTCGACCTAGAGGATTACTGTAGTCCCTACCCATTCCTCGGTGGAAGTGGTAACATATTGCTATGAATTTTTGTTAGTGTTTTGCCTGATCTCCTCCTAGTCACGATAGCATTTGAATAAATGTATACAGAGTTCGCGAAGTCTGCAATACCTTCATTTTGCGAAAGGTTGCGCACAACAACAGTCGTCAGGCGAG
Organism: Stephania japonica; assembly: GCA_039657345.1. Classification (NCBI taxonomy): domain Eukaryota; kingdom Viridiplantae; phylum Streptophyta; class Magnoliopsida; order Ranunculales; family Menispermaceae; genus Stephania; species Stephania japonica. The sequence continues at coordinate 13,341,883 of CM077562.1, forward strand.
TAATGATATGACAACCGTTCGAGGCACTTTGTGACAGACCTCATATATTTCCCTTCCTACTAGACTGAGCCAAAGGATGTTGTGACAGTTAGACCTGGAACTGTTGAGGATCATGTTGAGATGGTACGATAGATTCGCTAGACTTAAGAGTGCCCAAGAATGGCAGAAGAGATATTTGACGAGTATCACAATAAGTTTCAGTGTGATTCAGAGAGACTATGTACACCTAAAGGTCTCTCCACTGAAAGGTCACGAACGGTTCAGAGTCAAGGAATGACTAGCTCTGAGGATTATTGGTGTATTCAGGATTTGTAAAGAGGAATGGTAAGATCGTTAGTTTATTTTACTTATTAGTAAATTTCGAGGACGAAATTCTAATAAGTGGGGGAGACTGTAACAACCCTCAAATTTTAACCCCACTTGTATGACACTTGTTAGGACCGTGACCCAGTTACGTGATACTGGACTATATTTCGAACCTTGGGAGTCGACACCGAGGTAATTTTATGATTATTTGATGTGAGTAATAGTATTTTAGTTTAATGAGTGTCACAGGCTGTTTGAGCAATTTTTAATACGAGTAAGGTTTTGTTTAGGTAAACAGGGGAGAAAAATACAATAAAAATATAATTAAAAGAATTATTGAATAATTTAATTATTTATTTGTACGGGACAAAGCGAAAGTATGCGTGTGACAGAGAAATACAAACTGAGGAGGCAAGTCGGATCGGGGAAAATTGTTGGAAAGCACAGGTGTTGGATAAATGCACAACAAATGGACCATGGTGTAAGATTGTTAAAGTGACATAGTTCAATAATGCAGAACCCTTGGATCAGCCTCGGGACGTGTGGTTAGGTTGAGATGGGTGGACACAATTGAGGAAACACCCCACCTAACATACTATTCACCACTGTTCACACCATACCCATTTGATTTTAAAAACACACCCACCCCCACTCTTTCCACCACTCTCACTCACGGTCCCTCCTCTCTCTCACTCTCACTCACACTCACGGTTTCTCTTCCTCTCCCTCATCTCACCACCGTCCCTTCTCCTCTCCCTCGGCGGTGACTGGACCAGAGACGCCGGAGGTTGCTGTTGATTGGAGGTAACCGTCCCCTCTCTCCCTCTCGATTTTTCTCTCTCTCGAGCTCCCTCTCCCTCTCTCTCTCTCGGTCCACTCCTCCTCTCAGCTTGGTCGTGCACACCGCCGGTCGTCGGAGGTCCAATGGTGGCTGGGTAGCTCGCTGGAGGTTTGTCTCTCTCCTTCCCTTTCTCGTACTCTCTAGATCTCTCTACCTCTCTCGGTATCTCTCTCTCATCTTGGTCTATCTCTCTCCACGCTCACTGCACTGCCACTCCTACCTGAACTGGTGGTGGTCAGAGGTCACACCCTCACTAGATCTCTCTTTCTCTCTCTCCCTCTCTCTCCTTCTATCGTTTTCTCACTGTTTTTTTTTCAATTGTTTATTGTATGTGTTTTGTTGTATAGCTCGCCGGAAGCCGCCTCTGTTGGCGGCGCCACCGTCAAACCACCGTGACTGGGACTGTCACGGCCTAATTTTCTAATCTTGATTTACTTACTTAATCAGGATTACCGACCAGTGACGTGGGGCCCGCATGAGATGCGCACACTGGCCGAGGCACGTGGCCGAGGTAAATGTTATATTTGTACTGGTGTATGCCTAGTGTTATGTATGTGTGTAGACTAATTAAGTCAGTTTGTTTGCAAATCATAGACACCGAGTTGACGCAAGTGGGGACACACCTTGGAGTGCGTGCAAGTACGGGTACCTAATGGAATTATTCGGGGTAGCGAGACTAGGCTAAGAAATAGTAATTAATTTCAAATGTACCTTAGCATAAATTATATCATTAAGTTGGAAAATACAACGTTCGACGCACGTGGGAAGTGTCTCGAGTTGCATGCGAGCCGGGGTACGGGGCATTGGCTGCCGGGTAGTTGAGAGTTAGTAGGACATAAAATGAATTAATTAAAAAGATTTATATACTAACTATGGGTATTAGTGTGATTAATGTATAGTTAAATTAAATTGATAAATCTAAGTCCTATAGTTGAAGGAAAAACAAAAAGAGCCTTAAGATAAACATAGAGATGGGTGTGTGAGATCTCAAGATAAATGGTGTCATGAAGTTGTGTCAACAATGCAGCTGGACTTAGTGAACAGAGACTCTTAGATCGTCCTCAAGATGTGCGTGTTGAAAGAGATTTGGACAAGGGTTATATATGTGGGTGTTCTGTTGAGAATTCACACATGCAAAGCTTGGGTTGTAAGGGAGAGGAAAAAAAATAATAAAAAAAATGATAAGACGATTTCGTCTCTGGAAAACGAGAGACGAAATCGTCTCTGAGAAGAGGACGCATACGCGCGTGTGCGACCCTGGGCCGAACCGGACTGGCTGGACCGGACCGGCCGTTCCGGTCCAACCACCTGAACCGGACCAGGTGGGGCCCACTTCAAAAAATACGTATATATATATATATATTTAAAGTATATATATATATATTAAATAAAAAATATTTTTATATATTTTTAAAATTTAAAATTCTAAATTAAAATTTAAAATTATATTAATAAAATTAAATAAAAAATATATTTTTTATATATTAATTTAATTTCTGGAAAATAAGGAAAATAGTTGGAAAATTCCTGAAAAATTGGAAAAAAATTATAAAAAATACAAAAAATTGAGAAAAAGGTAGAAAAAGTAGTTTCAGGACTTTTCGAGTATTTTTGGTACCCCGATATAACTCAAAAAAATGTACCACAATTAAAGATTGATATAAAATTCTAATTTTTGGTTAAATATCCTGAATCCACTTATTGTGGCTTTAAACCAATTAAAATGATATAAAAATGAACCTCAGGAATTAAAGGGAATTCTTGGGAGATAGGGTGCACGAGTTGGGGTGTCGGGAGGCCGGATAGCTAGGACTACTGCGTTAACTTGTAAGTAAAACTGTGAGAACTCTTTACTTTATTTCATTCCAGTCATTTATCATTTTTCAGTCTATTTGTAGACTAGCTGATTTATTTTCCACATCATGCTTTCCTTGTTTCTATTCATTATGAATATTGATATAGCATGATGCCTTGTTTGATATATCATTGACTCCATGTTTCCTTATATGCTCCATGTTTGTCTTGAAATATGGCTAATGGATATTTTGAAGATGCATGCTATAGGGTTATCTGTTATGTTGGACTTGTATTTTATTCCTTTGGGGCTTTGTAGCCTAACTTATTGTTGATATTGTAGAACTTAGAAATGAAAAATCCTTGAAATCTAAAGTAGGGATTATCTAGTGTCCATTGCACACGAGATGCGCGAATTCACGGGGATTATGATCTTTCGGGGTCTCCGGCACTCGCCACTACACTTGGGCGGCACACGTGGCATGGGCCACGGGGTAATGAATGATTTATACGCGCAGAGCACAGCTCCGCCGCTTGAGGTTAAAAAAAATAGAGATTATTATTATATGTTGAGCATAGCTCCATACAGTAGTGTAGTAGGCTAGGTGATAGTTCTCACTGCAGACAGGACGTAGATCATCTCGACTAGCCTGTGTCAGTTTATGTGTATCAGTTAACGTTGGTATTTACTTGCATTATTATTTAGCATTTCTTCAGTTACATATACTTTTAAATACCTTTTGTTTAAATTGGAAATGTAGTATTAGATTTACCCAGTTATCACTTAAATATCTCTATACTCACCATCTAGTTTGTGATGGTGGGTGTAGGTCCGTCGAGCAGCACCAGGCAGAGCAAGGAGAAGATCGACGACTACCTCTGAGCTCCGAGTGTGTAGCTGCCCGTACATGTAGGGTACTTTTTGTATTATATTTACTTACGTCTTTATCTTTTTGGGATGTTATTGAGATGAGTGTTAGATTACCCGACTTTTGGCTTTCACTTTGTTTATATATGTTCGTCGTTTACTTGCATATATATAGTGATCGTTATTTCCTGGATTCTACACCTAGGATTAAAAAAAAGAAAAAAAATTTCCTCTAAAATATTTAAGACTTTCGCTATAAATTGTAAAGACTTATGCTAACTAAATTAATTGTTTAAAATTGAGAACATAGGTACTAAAGGCTGACTAATACGTAATTGGGTCCTACGTGTCGTGATTAGGGCTTGATTACGGGATTAGGCCGGGCGGTGCCCTAGATTAGTAGTGGGGCTGTCACAGTTGGTATCAGAGCATAAGCTTTAGAACCTTAGAGACAAAGTATAGTGTTGACTAAGGATTTTGATACCAATTTCCCGATTGGTATCAAAGATCATGTTATCAAGGAGTAAAGCATAAATTTGAATAAAATACACACCCTAGAAGTGGAAACCAGATGAACCTTGACTAGGAATTATTTTGTTGGGAATTGAGAAAAAGTGAGTTGGGGATTAGTATATATATGCTATCTTTTTCGGTACGTATATGTATATACATGGTAGACTTCGTAGTAGCTGATATGAAATCCTTATCCACATGCAGACGATGATAACGGACGCACACGAGACAGGCGACGTGGGTGCTAGCAGTAGTCAGCCTCCTACTACATTAGACAACGATTATCAGAGGTTGGCGAATCGAGTAGCGGTACAGGGATAGCAGATGGCTGATTTCATGACCTTCATAACATCACAGATCACCGCACTTACTCGTGCTGTCACCACTACTCCTGCGATTACTACACTTCTGATAACCGAACCTACTACTGTACCATCCACCATTCTAGCGACTGTGCCCATACTAGACACTCCTATTATTCAGGGTACGGTAGCGACGCCGACTCTTCCGGTAATGACCGTTTCGATGGCAGAGGTAGCAGTGATGACTCCAACTCCCACATCCACACCTTCGGGGTTATCAGTAGGGATTCAACTGGTGAAGGATTTTCTCCGCCTTCAGCCAGTGTACTTCGATGGGGAAAGAAACTTCAAGAAGATTGAGGGATGGATACTATCACAGGAAAAGCTACATAGAATTTTGGGGATCGAGGATAGATTACGCCCAGATTTGTCTTCTTATACATTGCAGAGAGACGCCGACGTCTGGTGGTGTACCACCATAGCTATCGATGAAGATTTTGAGTCATGGACGACCTTTAAGGCCAAGTTCTATCAGTAGTACTTCCCACCGGCAGTCATGATGATGGTGAGGAGAGAGTTTATGAGTTTGAGGCAGAAAGCAAATGAGTCGGTTATGGAGTACCGGGACAAATACGGGTGTCTGAGGCAGGTTTTGGGGGATTTGGTCCGAGATGAGTTAGGAGATGTGTATTACTTTGGGGCATGTCTGAGAGCAGACATTGGCTACCACGTAGTCTACACGGGCGCTAGGACACTCACTGAGATATACGAGGTGCACTTTCCCACGAGACCTACTACTTTGGTGTAATAGTTGACAGGGCAGCCTTGGGGTAGAGATTGACATTAGAGCAGGCCGTAGATTTCGAGGGGAGGCGGCGGAGTGGCAAGGCATCCAAGACATGGGATAGAGGCTCCCAGGGATCGGGGGTGACTTCATGTTTCACATCGGTGGTACCTCAGGTGTCTTATGTCGCGTCAGTATAGAGCTCAGGGAGAGGACGTTCCTTAACACCACCACCGATTAGGCCAACATTACTGGCGCCAGAGAGACTAGCTTTTTCGGCACCATTAGCACCACAACAGCATCAACAGTAGGGTGGTAGAGGCCGAGGTAGGGGTAGAGGCCGAGAGGAACCCCGTTAGGGACAGAGATAGACTCCAGTTCAGGGACAGCCACAGTTCGGTCAGCGCAGACATGTTTCATGTTACAGGTGCAGACATGTGGGACATTTGGTGAGGGAGTGTCTATAGCCAGCAGCAGTGTATCCACCACATAGTCGAGAAGCAGCTCATATGGTAGCACAGCCAGATATTAACGCCACACGGAGTCTCGTCGAGCGTTCGATTTCTATTGCTGGTAGAGAGTCTTATGCTTTATTTGATTTAGGTTCCACAATTTCTTTCATTTTTGAACACATGATAGGCATACTAGGACTGACACTGATTAGGCTTGAGTACATTTGATGCTGAGTACCGCTGCCGGAGATAGGGTTTACCCTAATAGTCTAGTTGAGAGAGTTCCAGTAGAGATTAGTGGGATAGAGTTACCCGCCGACTTTAGAGTCCTTGAGATGTTAGAGTTCTACGCTTTTTTCGGGATGGACTGGTTATCAGCATACCACGCTTACATAGATTGTTTCAGTAAGTCTGTCGTATTTGATCTGTCCGATGTTCGTACACCGAGGTAGCACACCAAGAGCTATTACCACGAGAGGTCAATTGGCGACTAGTGAGGAGATGGAAACTTTAGTAGCCTTGTATACTATAGCAGAGAGTCAGGGACCCCGACTTGAGGACATATCAATCGTTAGAGAGTTTTTCGACTTTTTTCCCGAGGAGCTGCCAGGACTATCGCAGTCGCGAGAGGTAGACTTCATCATCGAGTTAGTACTAGGCACCAGACCAATCGCAATACCACCTTACCGCATGGCCCCGAAGGAGTCAGAGGAGTTGAGGGCCCAGCTTAAGGACATGGGGGAGAAGGGATTCATCACACTTTATATGTCACCGTGGGGAGCGCCAATACTTTTTGTGAAGAAGAAAGATGGTAGTCTACGACTATGCATCGACTACAGACAACTGAATAGGGTTACAGTCAAGAACAAGTACCCGCTACCGAGGATTGATGATTTTTTTGAGCAGTTGAGAGGAGCACAGTTCTTCTCCAAGATAGACCTGAGATCAGGGTATCATCAGCTTAGGATCAGGGACGAGGACCGGTCCGAGACAGCGGTCCGCACCAGATATGGACACTACTAGTTTTCGATCATGCCGTTCGGACTGACCAACGCTCCCGCCATGTTTATGGACCTTATGCACCGAGTATTCAGGCCATTTCTTGACGGTTCGTAGTAGTCTTCATCGACGACATTCTGATCTATTCGAGGACATGGGAGGATCACGAGCAGCACCTCAGGGAGACATTGCAGACGTTGAAGAAACATTGTTAATATGCCAAATTCAGCAAGTGTGAATTTTGGCTTTCAGAAGTCAAGTTTTTGGGTCACATTGTTGGAGCGATAGGGATTGCCGTAGATCCAGCCAAGATTCAGACGATTATGGACTGGCCAGCACCGACGTCAGGGATAGAGATCAGGAGTTTTCTAGGGTTAGAAGGCTACTACTGTAGGTTCGTGAAGGATTTTTCTAAGATCTCTTTGCCGATGACTAGACTGACATAGAAGGATGTCGTGTATGATTGAAATGAGGAATGCGAGAACGCATTTGAGCAGTTGAAGAGGTTGTTGACGACCGCACCAGTATTGACACTGCTTGAGGTTGGATAGGGATTCTTAGTATACACTGATGCTTCACACACGGGACTTGGATGCGTGTTGATGCAAGGTAGCGGAGTTGTGGCTTATGCTTCGAGACAACTGAAGATACATGAGAAAAACTACCTGACGCATGATCTTAAGTTAGCAACAGTCGTATTTGCGCTGAAGGTGTGGAGACACCCCTTGTATGGAGAGAGATTCACACTCTTCACTCACCACAAGAGTTTGCAGTATCTCTTCATACAGAAGGAACTGAATATGAGACAACGCAGGTGGTTAGAATTCTTGAAGGACTATGACTTTTCCTTGGAGTATCACCTAGGAAAAACGAACGTAGTATGGACTAAGTAATTAGTCACTTAACTCCGTATAGGATTTTGATGGAAACAAACAAGGTGAAAACGTACTAATGAATATCGAGTGCATTTTAGTTTTTGTCAAAGGTTGCAAAACATCACATTACGAGTATTGGAACATTCAAGCCATACAAGTTCAAGATTCGACATACAAAAGGAAATGAAGACGAAAGATCAAATTATTGTTGTAACATTGATATAAGGTATACAAGTTCATTTACGCAAGCCTAATGCATTAGTTCATGCACATCGAGCTTTTCAAATTGATTTTCAAATGTCAAGTGACTACTTGAAGTTTTAAGTGAAACTTAAAACTTGACTTGGTCTATAAGTCTAAATGATGTTAAACTATGTGTTTAAGCTTACATCGCTTTTTGAAAATCAATGTAGAAGTTTTCGAAAAAGAAAAACTGGTTTTTGAAAAGAAAACTGCACATTTGCAGAAAAGCCCATCGCATGTCATGAAACCGAGATTTTCCGTTTTCGGGATTTGTAAAAATATTCAGACCACCCAAATAGGCTATATGACCCATAACAAACATGTGTTATAGGTTATATGAGGTTTAGTTAGGTCTCGAACGCGATAAAGGGTCACTAACCAAAGGGATGAAAATATTTATTTTCAGGTCCCTGTAGTTAGCGCACTATGTCTCAACATTAGCGTGGTAATTGCATTCCTGACAACTTTTTAAAAAGCTGAAAAACACACTTTAATTTGAAATCTTGATGAATTCTAGGCCCTTGGATCCCTAGAACAGTCACAAAATGATAAAATGAGATGTGTAACACTATAAAACCACTAAGAACATTGTTTTGTTAAAAAACAATAAAGAAAAAAACACAAAAGCTCAAAACTTACAAAAAGGAGAATATTGATTTTTGTGAAGAAGACAAAGAAGATTCTTGAGGCTGTCCATTCATTCTAAAATCCAGCACTTTTGAGGTTACCAAAGGTGTACAACAACCTCTTCAACACAGATTTTCAAGTCACTTTCTTGGGGTTGTAAGAAAGTTTTTTGTTTTAGCTTTTTCTTGTGCTTAAATTACATAGTTTTGTGTGTTTGAATTGGAAAATCATTTGCATTTTTGAACACATTCATCTTGGGTTTTGCACTTAAACATATTTTATTAAACCTTAGGATTGGTTTAGACAAAAGTTTGCACTTAAACTTGATTTTTATTAAACTCCTTGTTCTTGGATTTGAAATTGGTTTTGCACTAATACATTAGCCTTTGAAATGATTTCATATTTGAGACTTGCACATATCAGTGACATATTTGCATATCTCATTTATTCTTATACTTGCATGCATTAGAGTGGTTAGGCTCTAGGAGGCTTGCTAGTATTTGAACTTGGTGCTACTTTACTTTGTAAGGTGTATTTGATTATTTTTCAGTTATTGGTTGTAATTGAATGATTGTAAGACTTAGTGGAATCTAAATAAAAGGGAATACCTAGTTGAGGCTAGGCAAAAACCCTAGTTGCAGCTAGGTAGGAAAACATAATTTGGATTAGGCATTCTAGGCTTGTAAGCTTAGGTTGTAACACTTATTTACAATATAAGTGGGGTTTAAAAATTCTAACCGGGGAGGTTAGGTAGTGGATGTAGATCCTTGGATCGAACCACTATAAATCGTGTCACTTTCCATCTCTTTTATCCCATTCACTTGCATAGCATTCATATTCACATTTTAATGAGCATATAGCATCTTGATTATTGAACTAAATTAAAAAAGGCGATAACTTCTCAATACACCCAATTCACCCCCTCTTGGGTGTAGTTTCACGTAGTCGCCGACGCACTGAGTAGGAGACTGACCAGAGACGCCGAGGTTGTCATATGTCATATAATGCACGAGTATGGGTTACTTGAGGCAACGATGGCAGTAGGTCAGTCAGACGTTCCTATTGATACCCGAATTGAGATCTGCGCACAGACGAGAGTACATACCGTGTCTACACAGAGTGTGTCAGAGGGTCAGAGGACTGACAGGTTGTACCAGCGAGTTAGTACGGAGTTCAGATTGTGTTGATTGGACAGATACACCTGATCAGTGTCTGAGATTCAAGGGCAGATTGTGGATACCAGAGATACCAAAGCTGAGAGAGGAAATTCTTCAGGATTCACACCATTCTTGATTTATTGTTCATCCAAGCAGGACTAAGATGTATCACGACATGAAAAGACATTTCTGGTGGACTGGGATGAAAGCAGATGTGTCAGAGTTTATCAAGAATTATGGGATTTGCCAGCAGGTGAAGGCAGAGCATCGTAGACTTGGAGGACTATTACAGCCACTGCCCATTCCGAGATGGAAATGAGAAGACATCTCCATGGACTTCGTCAGAGGATTGCCGAGGATAGCTAATAAACATGATTCAATTTGGGTGATAGTTGACAGACTTACTAAGTCAGCTCATTTTCTGCCAGTTGCAGCGCACTACACTTTTGATCAACTGAGTATACTTTTCGAGAGGGAGATCATTAGGCTGCATGGGGTACCGCTGACCATCACATTAGATAGAAATGCTACGTATACTTCCAGGATGTGGAAGAGTATGCAAGAGCAGTACGGTATGCGCCTATAGTTTAGCACAGCTTTCCATCCTCAGACTGACGGACAGAGAGAGAGACTGAATCAAGTTCTAGAGAACATGTTGCAGGCTTGTGTATTAGAGTTCGACAGATCTTGGGAGGAGTACCTACCATTGTGTGAGTTTGCGTACAACACTTATTAGGCTAGCATTGAGATGGCACCATTTGAGGCTTTATATGGTAGACCGTGTCGCTCGTCATCATGTTAGGCTGAGACAGATGAAAGAGTGTCAGTAGGGCCTGAGATTATTGTTGATCACACTGAAAAGGTACGAAAAATTTGACTGAAACTCAAGGCAGCCCAAGAGAGACATAAGAAGTATGCAGACAAGTACCACAGTGATCTCACTTATTTTGAGGGAGCCTACGTCTATCTTAAGGTTTCCCCTCGGAAGGGTCTGCAGAGATTTGGTGTAAAAGGCAAGCTTGCACCGCGTTTCATTGGGCCATTCAGAGTTAGGAAAAGAGTTAGAGCTTCCTCCGCAGATGTCAGGTGTTCATTCGGTTTTTCATATTTCGATGCTTCGACTGGCTGAGTCAAAGGCCGGCGCACGACCAACAGTTAACTTGAGTCAGATCGACCTGAGTGAGGATTTCTCATATGAGGAGCAGCCATCCAGATCCTAGACCAAAAGGTATAACAGTTAAGGAACAAGTCTATTCCGAAGGTGCTCGTCAAGTGGTAGTTCCACAGTGACTCGGAACTCACTTGGGAGCGGGAGGACTATATGCGAGATCGTTTCTCGTACCTTTTCAAGTCAGGTATAATCCTAACTTGAATTTAATTTCAAGGACGAAATTTCCATTTTGTTGAGAATATTTTTCACGGCCTAATTTCCTAATCTTGATTTACTTGCTTAATCAGGATCATCGACCCATGACGTGGGGCCCACATGAGATGCGCACACTGACCGAGGCACATGACCGAGGTAAATGTTATATTTGTACTGGTGTATGCCTAGAGTTGTGTATGTGTGTACACTAATTAAGTCAGTTTGTTTGCAAATCATAGACGCCGAGTTGATGTAATTGGGGACACACCTTGGAGTGCGTGCAAGTACGGGTACCTAGTGGAATTACCCGGGGTAGCGAGACTAGGCTAAGAAATAGTAATTAATTTCAAATGTACCTTAGCATAAATTAAATTATATCATTAAGTTGGAAAATACAACGTTCGACGCACGTGGAAAGTGTCTCGAGTTGCATGCGAGCCAGGGTACGGGGCATTGGCTATCGGGTAGTTGAGAGTTAGTAGGACATAAAATGAATTAATTAAAAAGGTCTATATACTAACTATGGGTATTAATGTGATTAATGTATAGTTGAATTAAATTGATAAATCTAAGTCCTATAGTTGAAGGAAAAACAAAAAGAGCCATAAGATAAACATAGAGATGGGTGTGTGAAATCTCAAGATAAATGGTGTCATGAAGTTGTGTCAACAAGGCAGCTGGACTTAGTGAGCAGAGACCCTTAGATCATCCTCAAGATGCACGCTTTGAAAGAGATTAGGACTAGGGGTATATATATGGGTGTTCTGTTGAGAATTCACACATGCAAAGCTTGGGTTGTAAGGTAGAGGAAAAAAAACAAAACAAAAAAAATTTGTTGAGACGTTTCGTCTCTAGGAAAAGAACGTACACGCGCGACCTCGACCCTGGACCGGCCGGTCTAGTTTAGGTGGGGCCCACTTCAATTTTTTTAAATATATATTTATATATATATATATTAAATAAAATATATTTTTAAAATTTAAAATTAAATTAATAAAAATTAAATAAAAAATATATTTTTTATATATTAATTTATTTTTTTGGAAAATAAGAAAATAGTTGTAAAATTCCTAGAAAATTGGAAAAAAAATTATAGAAAATACAAGAAATTGAGAAAAAGGTAGAGAAAGTGGTTTCGGGACTTTTCGAAAATTTTTGGTACCCCGATATAACTCAAAAAAATGTACCACAATTAAATATTGATATAAAATTCTAATTTTTGGTTAAATATCATGAATCCACTTATTGTGGCTTTAAACCAATTAAAATGATATAAAAATGAACCTCAGGAACTAAAGGGAATTCTTGGGAGTTTGGGTGCACGAGTCGGGGTGTCGGGAGGCCGGATAGCTAGGACTACTGCGTTAACTTGTAAGTGAAACTATGAGAACTCTTTACTTTATTTCATTCCAGTCATTTATCATTTTTCAGTCTATTCGTAGACTAGCTGATTTATTTCCCACATCATGTTTTCTTTGTTTCTATTCATTATGAATATTAATATAGCATGATGTCTTATTCGATATATCATTGACTCCATGTTTCCTTATATGCTCAATGTTTGTCTTGAAATATTGCTAATGGATATTTAGAAGATGCATGCTATAGGGTTATCTGTTATGTTGGACTTGTATTTTATTCCCTTGGCGCTTTGTAGCCTAACTTATTGTTGATATCGTAGAACTTAGAAATGAAAAATCCTTGAAATCTAAAGTAGGGATTATCTAGTGTCCATTGCACACGAGATGCGCGGATTCATGGGGATTTCGGTCTTTCGAGGTCTCCGACACTCGCCACTACACTTGGGCGACACACGTGGCATGGGCCACGTGGTTGTCGGCAAGTATAAATGATTTATACGCGCAGAGCACAGCTCCACCACTTGAGTTTAAAAAAAACAGAGATTATTATTATATATTGAGCATAGCTCCATACAGTAGTGTAGTAGGCTAGGTGATAGTTCTCACCACCGACCGGACGTAGATCATCTCGACTTAGCCTCTGTCAGTTTATGTGTATCAGTTAACGTTGGTATTTACTTGCATTATTATTAAACATTTCTTCAGCTACATATACTTTTAAATACCTTTTGTTTAAATTGGAAATGTAGTATTAGATTTCCCCAGTTATCACTTAAATATCACTATACTCACCATCTAGTTTGTGACAATAGGTGTAGGTCCGTCGAGCAGCACCAGGCCGAGCAAGGAGAAGTTCGGCGACTACCTCTGAGCTCCGAGTGCGTAGCTGCCCGTACATGTAGGGTACTTTTTGTATTATATTTACTTACGTCTTTATCTTTTTGGGATGTTATAGGGATGAGTGTTAGATTACCTGACTTTTGGCTTTTACTTTTTTTTATATATGTTCGTCGTTTACTTGCATATATATGGTGACCATTATTTCCTAGATTCCACACCTAGGATTAAAAAAAATTCCGCTAAAATATTTAAGACTTCCGCTATAAATTGTAAAGACTTCCACTAACTAAATTAATTGCTTAAAATTGAGAACATAGGTACTAAAGGCTGACTAATACGTAATTAGGTCTTACGTGTCGTGATTAGGGCTTGATTTCGGGATTAAGCTGGGCGGTGCCCTAGATTAGTAGCGGGGCCATCACAGGGATGCTGTTAGGGACCCCACCAAACTCCTGCTTGAGTCCCACAGCCCTCCGGAGTGGTCGAACTAGTGTTGACAGTGCAAGATATCGTCATTTCATGTGTTATGTTTGTTTAAGTCTCGTCGAAAATTGCCGCATTTTCGCGGTGCTATTTGCCAGACCACCTCTCGTGGGGGGTTACCGGGGACCATACCAAGCTATGGTTGGTGTCTCATAACCTCTGAAGTGCTCAAAACAACGTTGTTAATGTGTATTGTTGTGATTTCATGTGGTGTCGACGTCTAGTCCTTATTTGCATGTGTTGACGTAACTCCAAGCGGTGAAGCGTGCCTTCGATTTTCCCATGCCGCGGTGGTGCCTTCCCAATGTCGGACAACACCAGCGAGAATCCATGCTCGTTGGTACATAGTTGGTTTGTGTTTGTAAGGACTTGTGGTTATGGTTTTGTGTCTATGTTGTTTATACGTCAACGTTAAAAGGTTGTGACGTCGTGGTCACACCGCCAGTCCTTGAGGCTATGGCGCGAGCCATATACGATTGAGCCAAGCCTATAATTCGCGATGAGGCTTATACATGTTGTGATTTCAAAACTCAAGAGAGTCGTGTTTTCATTGGATTTCTGATCGATTTGCCGATTGATTTATCGAGCTGTCGAGTCGTTATAACATTAGGAAAATACTAGGGATTCAACCTAGGTTTAGTTAACGACTTAACTCATTAATACGAGTTTCCAACCTTGTCAGGTAGCAGGAAACTCGGAGACATGCATTAGGATTCGCGGGAGTGTTGTTACGCGGGTCGCGATAGTTCAGGTAAGTACACTTGTCTTAAAGCTTATGTACGTTAGTAAGCCAATTAAGAAAATACCATGTAATTCATTTTCATTCCGTTGTGTTTGCTATTATCTACTTGTTGACATTTCATTCCATATTCCTTATATGTGTGTTCTTGGCATAAGTGTGTGTCTCGAAGGTACATGTGGCCTACACTAGAAGGGATAAAACGCGAGCACTCGTACGCACGAGTGTTTGACCACCCCTAGTGATTGTGTGATACCATGTACTGGATTATTGTGGATATTGTTGTGGATTTTGATGTTACGACATCGTTGTTGTGGATTTTAGACCACTTATGGCCTCTCTTGACTCGTAGAGCACGCATGTTTCGATTGCTATTATTTCCAGTCTGTCTATCATGCATCTTGCCTATTTAAATTCTTGTCTTTCAATTCCCGCATGATATTTATACTGCCATATTTGATAATTCATGAATTACTATTATATTCTTCTAGCATTACTTTCGATTTCTCTCAGTTGCTCACCGTCTAGTTTGTGACGGAGGGTGCAGATAGGGCAGAGTGAAGTAGAGGCAAAGGACCTTGCCTAAGAGACTTTTTGTAAGCGGCTGGACTTAAGGAACCTGAGAGTAGGTTTATGTTTATTTCTGTTTGTATGATGTTATATATATATATGGTAGTAGTTTTTTTTGAATTGGGGATCATTTTTGAGATGGATACAATGAGTTTGTTATGCTGACTTGGACATAAACATATCGGGGTTTTCCACATTTATATAGATTCTTGATTTTCGTTTGATTGAGTTATTTTCCAATAATTGATTAGTATTAAATTTCCTTCCGCTGTGTTATACTTGTAATAACTCTTTCATAAAAATTGAAATTTTGATGATTTGAGGCTGACTAGGCTCATCAGGCTTGCTGAGCATCGGCTCGAGACCTGCACGGGTCTAGGTGATAAGTCAGTATTTATAGGATTTAATAGTATATTTTAATATAATTTACTGTGGAAGTTTATAAAATATATATCTAATTAAATTTACTTTTGGTTTTCAGGTGAAACGGAGTGCACGGTTGAATCCGGGGCGGAAAAATACTCAAAATAGAGTATTTACTTACAGTATTCGGATACCGGGAGAGTTTGTCTCGAAATATACACCGATAGTGGGGTAATTGGGGCAGCATTACCATGTGTCATTATATTACTGGCAAGAGTGCCACGTGTCAAAAGCGGATTCGTCGAGACGCGTCACATACAACCGATTCCGCCAATGAGAGCAAGCCACGTAGGCCGTCCAGCACCGTCAGCACCATTCATGTCCAGGCACGTGGACAAGATAGCAGTCTCCTCTTTCCAGCTCGTCGATCTGCCTCGGGATGCGTGCAGGTGCTGTCTCCCAGAACTTCGGTGATACTCGCGCAACTTCTTCCCGCCACTCTGCACGCCACGTGTCGCTCCGCGACTGGTCCAGAAGGCGCCGACTTCCAGCTCCAACCTATCACAGATCGACACATGTCGCCAGCGCCCTTCACAGCACGTCACCGCCTCCACTCTCTTCCAATCACGTTCCGCCACGTCAGCCGCGTCATCACCTCAGCGCCAATCACCTTCTGACACGTCAGCAACGCAGAAAACTAGCCAATAAGCTCCTGCCACGTGTCAAGACCGAAAATACACCCAAAAACAATTTTCTCTCTCTTCCATACACCAATTTTAGTAGTTTTACACATTAGGACTTTAGGTATAAATAGAACATCTATTATTCATTAAGGCACTCTCTCAACTCTCTCTCTCTGCATTATTTTGTTAGTAGCCATGTCTGGCTAATCAAGTCATTGCCTAGGTCGGAGGTGAAGCAATTCAAGATTATGGATTCATGGCATAACTTGTGAGATCTTTTATTTTATTATTTAATTTAATTTAATTTCTTCTATTTCATTGTTGTTGATTTTAACGAATATGATTCAAATCTAGGGTATGTATGTGGCCAGTACATGCTTTTAGGTGGATAATCTATAGTTAATTGACTCATTAGTATCCGTAATTGTACTTTTGAGACAATATAAGTAACAAACATTCACCCGATTGCCGTCAAAACCTTTCGGTTCTTGAATGTGCAACAATTGAATCTAGGTTAAATCGGGAGCGGACGCGATCCGGTTATCTAGGATTAGTATTCCCATACAACTTTATTACTGCGGTTAATGTGTTAAATCTTATGGCGGATGTCTAGGGTTATACATTAATTAGGGAAGTAGTTAGTGGCGGATGTCCTAGCTATCGAGATTAGGGGAATTAAGAATTTCTGGCGGATGTCGATTTTCCATAGCTAATCTAGGGGAACTTGAATTAATAATTGTTTTGGGAAAGATTGACGACCATGATATGCCATTGAATCTTGATCTTGTCTTGTGGAACCATAGACTTAGGTATTTAAATTAATTGTTCGTAGTCTTAGATATTTATTTTACTTATTTAATTTATTAGTAATTAGATTAATTAATTAAGTTATTTTCTCTAAACCCCAGTTTTTCTTTATTTTAGAACTTTAGAAAGATTACCAATCACTGTGGGATCGACCCTTTGCCACTACCTGCAAATAGTTGGTTTAAGGAAATATTTTATTGACGTGTTCGGCAAGCGTCATTAGGCCGGGCGTACCCAAATACATTGGGAATTTGGTGCCGTCACATGGGAGTTCGTAGGAGGAGTATTTACTATTGTATGAGTTTACATACAACAACAACTATTAATCGAGCATTTGCATGCCACTGTTCAAGGCTTTCTATGTTAGGCCCTGTGGATCACCTGTTTATTAGGCGGCACTAGAGGATACGACGGTTATTGGGCCTGAGGTTGTTCTTAACCACATAGAGAAGGTGTAACGGCCTAATTCTTTATTGTCGTTATTTATGACATCATTACAGACGTGATAACAGCTCGAAGCTCGTGGACCCCACTGTGGCTAGGTCGGAGCATGCCCATATTAGGTATACAGTCCATTTTGTGTGCTATATGATTTGTTTTGCGATGTATATGTTCAATATAGTTAAATTCTATCGCAATATGTGTGTTTATATTGTTATTACCGAGCGAGATAGTGTGACAAGTATTCACCTTGAGTAGTGTGTAGACACGGGTATGGAATGAAGATTTCTAAGGTTTAGGGATTGATTAGGTTTATTAAAAATCAGATTTTTAGGTTAATTTGATGGGTAGTTGACACGCGGTTGGTGGGGTGCATTGGCATTAGTGAACTAGTGGAGCGTGGTTTGAGGTGTGTAATATCCTAACTGAAATTTATTTTAAGTATTTACTGCTTGTTTATTGAATTCATGTCTTGTTGTTCAATTAAAGTCATTTCCATTATTTCTTTACGGTCGGTTGAGTTTACTCCCCTTAGTTTATTATATTGCATTGGCATTGTGGCACACTAGGCAATAGCATGTGTTTTAAGGGCATGTTAGTGGATTTTGGACTTGACTGTTGATTTTTTCTATACACATGTCGATGTGTCGTGTTCTACGTTGGCTACCGAGCAAACTCAGGGATTTCAGTCAGTTCAAGTTTACTCTCTAGCGGTGCCTAGGTGATAGTTCGAAGTATGGTGCTAGTCTGACCTAGATCATACACGCACTTTGATTCACTATTGTTGAATATTCATGAGGGTCCTTCCTAGTTACCTAAATCTTTTCTTGCGCATGTTTATTTAATAGTACTTTGATTCTAGCATTTATTTATATTATTTACTCGGTGAAGTTCCTTGAGATTACTCGCCCTGAACTCGTCATCTGTTTTGTTGTGATGGTTGAGTGCAGACCTAGTACGAGGAGAGGGAAGGGCAAGTTAAAGGACTTCCTATGATTTGATTGCGTATTCCTTACTTTTATGTTTGCTTACTTATTCTCGTTTTATGTGGGATTGGGACTTGAGAGTATTTGGACATGTATATGACCTTTTGAGGTCCATTTTGTTATTTTGATGGAACATGGATAATGATATGTATATTGATGATACTTTGGATAGGTTTTCCACATTAAGAAAAATGCTTTTGTGACATGTTTTATATTTACATTTTAATGATTTACTTATTTAAGTATTTTGTTGAATATTATGAGGATTAACAGATGATTTGAAGTCCTAGCTAACTAATTTAATATATTTGAGGAAACTTAGCAGTAATTGAGGTGGAAATTGTGATATGGTGCGCGTGGGACACAATTGGGCCAGGTTTAGGCAGGGTGTGGTCCCGTGTCGCATGACGTGGCGAGCCTCATATTTTGGGACCGCTACATTTGGAATCAAAGCCTAAGTTTATGGAACACAAGGCTTGGATTGGAGTTAAACAAGAACATAAACTTTAATAAACTTTAGATGTGGAAACCCAAAGAGATAACTAGAATCCTAGTTAGAAAGTGATGTGAGGTGGGTAGTTTCAGGACTATTATATACGTATTATATTTTGACTGTATAATACATCCGATGCACGTTTTGCGATGTAGATTGAGATGGATGGACAGTTTCTGACTACTACTCCGTCGACAACTCAGTTGGGGGTCGATGAGACGAGTAGCCCCACTCGAAAGGCGTTGACTCTGCAGTCATTATCGAAGAAGGTGTAACGACCTAAATTTATTTAATCAGAATTAGTGTTAATCACGGGGATTAACATGTTAATTCGAGCGTTACGTGTAGATAGCTGGGTGGACTCGGATATGAGTACCCAGGTTATATTATGTTATTTGTGCATATTGTATGTCTATTATTGTGATGTGGGAATTTATTATTATTTATATAAACATCACATGTGTGTACATTTATATCGAGCAAGGCTACGAGTCGGGTATATGTCCCCAAAGTGCGTGTTGGGGACCGGGTACGGGATAGCCGGGGTACAGGGCATGGGTTGTTGGGTAGCTAAGATCTAGTGTGACCTCACATATAATTTTTATAAATTATTTGGTGGTCAAGTCTAAGGTGTGTGAGTTAAATCAAATTTATTAATTGAATTCCTAAGGTTGTAGCTAGGAAAATTAGCGTGCATAGGATTATCCTCAAGATGCACAACAGGGTGATCCAAGGCAATGGGTGTTATGATAAGGTGTCCAAAAGTAGGTGACACAGGTTGTTCATGAGCCTTTAGATCAACCTCGAGATGCGTGTACACGTTAGATTAAAACCAACACCTATAAATACCTTTGATCGATGGACAACATGCAAACCAAAACACTTTCTCAACATAAATCTAAGAATCAGAGGGTAGAAACTGGAGATTATGAGAAGGAATTTGAGGTGTGGGGAGTGATTTCGGGCATCCAACAACGAAAAATTTAAGGTAATTACTCACCAAATCCTTTATTTTTATTTTAATTCGATGTTGTTGGGTATTTGAGATTCAATACTAATTTTTATGAATTCATCATAGTTTTTGCTGGAATTTAATGTTCATGAGGTTGGTTTTGCGGGATTTTGTTGATTTGGATCAAATCTGTGAAAAATTGAGGTGAATTTGGTAAATTGTTGGGTTTATTTACATGCATGTTGATCTGAAAATTTAATGTTGTTCTTGTGGATTTAGGGTGAAATTTTGGGGCCTTGAGGGTCTTTAATAGGTTGAGAGAGAAGATGAATGGAGAAGAGAAGACGAAGTTCGTCTAGGAAAAAAAATTTGAAGAGATGAACTCGTCTGGTGCGTGCGTCGTCTCTGGAGGAAGGGACGCATGCCGCGTGCGTGTGTCCCCGACACGAGCTAGACGAACCGGTCCAGGTGCCCCCACATTTAAAAATAATTTTAAATTAAATAATATATATTATTTTAGATATTATTTTCTGAAAAATAGGGAAAATAGTTGGAAAATATCAGAAAAATTGGAGAAAATTCTAGAAAAACATAGAAAATTTAGAAAAATGTAGAAAAGTAGTTTCGGGACTTTTTGGGTAATTTTGGAACCTCGACATAGTCCGAGAGAGGTACCACAACTTAAATTTAAAAATATGATATAATATCATAAAATTAAATAATGTGTTTTATTAATAATATAAAACACTATAAATGGACTTCAGGGACTGGTGAATCATAGCACTAGCATCGGGGAGCTAGACGGGTCGAATTGGCGGGTCCGAAAGTCGAAGAGCGTGTTTCAGGCGCGTAAAATCCTTGAGAAAGTTACACTTTAATTTATGGCATGCATTTTATCGATTATCTTATTGTATGCGGTGACTGCTGGTGGTCACGCATGGTTTTTCATCTTAGTTATGGCTACACACTTGAGCACGGGCTAGTCTGCGACGGCGACCGTATAGATGAGAGTAGAATGTATCTACAACTGTCTCGAGGGATTAAGGGTACTCTTAAAACTAAAAAGCTTGGAAAGGAGTACGCCCGTGTACTGAGTTGAGATGTAGCCATTGTAAACATGTTATTAAGCACTGGTTTGTGCTAAAAACTCTATTTTGCTATCGTATGACCGACGGGTCATGGTTTTGTTGTTATTAAACGAGTGATGATTTATTTACCTGTTGATTTTTTTACATTCAAGCTGTCACGGCCCAATTTTGCTAATCTTGATTAACTGCTTAATCAGAATCGCCAATCCGTGACGTGGGGCCCGCATGAGATGAGCACACAGACCAAGGCATGTGGCCGAGGTAAATTTTATATTTGTATTGATGTATTCCTAGTGTTTTGTATGTGTGTAGGCTGATTAAGTCAGTACTTGCAGCTATCGACGCCGAGACGTAGTCAGGGACATGCCTCGAGTTGTGTGCAAGCCAGGGTACCGAATAGCGAGACTTGCGGTAAGTCTAAATTTAGTAAAATACAATGTATTAAATTAATGCACATTAAATCATGACCTATGGTTATAAATTTATTAAATTGAGTTGGAAATATATATATATATATTTATATTATATAAATATATAATATAAATATATATACATTAAAAAAAATCAGAAAAGAATTGTGAAATGACAAAAAGGGGCTTTGGCTTATTAAGGAAAAGATAGGGTTGCAGGGGCAAAATGGTCATTTGACTCCAAAACACTAATAAATATCACCACCGCCGCACAAACAAGGAAGAAAGGGGAGAGGAAGAAGAAGAAGAAGAAGAAGAAGGAGAAGAAGAAGAGGAAATCCGAGAGAACGAGGGGTCATCGGAGGAGATCGAGACGACGGCGAGGTGAGTTTATTCTTGTTTTTGTTGTTGTTGTTGCTGTTAATGGTGGTGGTCAGAGATGGTGGTGTTGGGAGGGGGAGACGACATGGTCGTCATCTCCCCTTCCTCCCATCTCGATCTATAGTGGCGTTGGGAGGGAGAGACATGGTCGTCGTCTCCCCCTCCCTCTCATCCCAAATTCAAAAAAAAAAAAATCAGACCCGGTCCAGCCCCAAAAATAATTAAAAATAATAATAAAATAAAATAATAATAATAAAATAAATAAATAAAAATAAAAGTAATAGTAATAAATAATATATGTATGTAATATATATACATACATGTATATATGTATATGTATACATAAAATATACATGTATGTATATTTATATATACACATGCACATGTATATCTACAAAAAATAAAATAAAATAATAAAATAAATAATAATATGTATATATATATGTATACATACATATACATTTATATATATACAAATACACATATATGTATATATCTACATATACACATATATGAATATATACATAAAATATATTTATGTAACAAAATATAAGTAAATAAGTAAATGAATGATATGAAATAATCTTTCAGGGACTTAGGGGTGTTACGGGAGTTCGAGAGCGTTAGTCGGAGTGTCGCGAGGCCGGATAGCCATAGCTATCCTGTGACTTGTAAGTGAAACTGTGGGAACCCTCTACTTTATTTCATTCATATTAATTCCTTTTCAGTCAATTTGATGACTTACTGTTAGTAATCTACCATCATGTTTTCTTTGCTCTATTCAAGTTGAATGTTGTCATAGCATGATGCCTTATGATGGTTCATTGACTCCTTTCCTGATATGCTATATTTTGTTGTGAATTATGTTATAATTGATGTTAGAAATGCATGCATTAGGGTTATTGTGGAGGTTGGTTTCTATTCCATTTTCTTTGGGGCTTTGCAGCCTAACTTATTGTTGATATTATAGAACCTTAGAAAAGAAAATCCTTGAAACAAAAGTTGGAGATTATCTAGTGTCCATTGCACGAGAGATGGGTGGATTTACGGGGTCATTAGACCTCGGGGTTTCCGGCACTCATCACTATTACTTGGGTGGCATCACGTAGCTTGAACTACGGGGTTGTCGGCAAGTTCTATATATATATTCAAAATTTACAAAGTATGTTGAGAGTATCTCCATGCGATAGTGGAAAAATGCTGGTTGATATTTCTCACCGCCGACCGGACGTAGATTATCTCGACTTAGCCTGTGTCAATCTATCTAATTTGGAACTGTGATATTTATATGCATTACTTTCTCAACACCTTTTTTCTGCTTTATTATGCATTTAAATATCAGTCTTTACTTTGGAAATGTAGTATAGAATTCCCCGGTTATCACTTAAATGTCACTATACTCACCATCTAGTTTGTGACGGTGGGTGTAGGTCTGTCAAACAGCACCAGACCGGGCAAGGAGAAGATTGACGACTACCTCTGAGCTCGTATCGCGTAGCTGCTGTACATGTGGGTCACATTTTTTGTATTATGTTTATATATGTCTTTTGCTTGGGTTGTTTTTGGGACGCGAGTTAGTTTACCCGACTTTTGACTTTCATTTTATCTATATGCTCGTCGTTTATTGCATATTTAGATTGTGATTGTTATTTCCTTGTTTCCACATTTAGGATTTATATAAAATGCTTCCGCTAATACGTTAAAGACTTCCGCTAATTTGATAATTCTTATAAAATGATGAATAGTACTGATAGGGATTTTCTTATCCCTGAACGCAATTTACGAGATAATAGGTAGTACGGGCTGACTAATACATAATTAGGTCCTACGTGGTGTAATTAGGGCTTAATTATGGGATTAGGCCGGGTGGTGCCCTAGACGAAAATAGGGGCTGTTACAGTTGGTATTAGAACCAGGTTTCAGAGCCTTAGGGGTAAATAAGGAAAAACACGAACTTGCGTAAAACATAAATCTTAGAAGTGGAAACCAGATGAACATCGCCTAGGAATTATTTTGTTGGGAATCGAGTGAAGGTGAGCTAGGATTTTTAAAGTATATTTGTTAATTTCATTGTGTATATATATATATATATATACGCGATACACTTCATAGTGACTGATGCGGAGTCGCTACCAACATGCAGACGACGATGACGGACGCATGCGATACAGGTAACTCGGATGCTAGCGGCAGTCAGCCTCCTACCACATCTGATGATGACCAGCAGAGGCTGTCTGACCGGGTGGCTGCTCAGGGGCAGCAGTTGGTGGACGTCATGGCATACGTCATCGCACGTATCATCGCACTCACACGAGCGATCGACAAGACACGTACCGTTATTACGCCTCCGACGACAGAGCCCACTATACCACAGGGCACCACTCCAGTGACTACGACCGCCACCACTCCGTTTGCCGTACCAGCCTCCATTCCTGCGGCCACACCCGTAATCGAGACACCCATCGTTCGGCTACGATCGCGATTCTGTGGCACGGGTTCTCCCGGCCGCCACGGCCCGACGACAGATATAGTAGTGGCGACGACCACTCGCACCTCCACATCATCGGACTCAGCAGTGGGGATCAAGCTGATTAAGGACTTCATCAGGCTTCAGCCAGAGTATTTTGACGGGACTCGAGACTTTCAAATGATCGAGAAGTGGGTGCTATCTCAGGAGAAGCTTCATAGGATATTGGGCATTGAGGATAGGCTACGCCCCGAGTTATCGTCGTATACATTGTAGAAGGATGCTGATGTTTGGTGGCGTACGACGATAGCGACGGATGGGGACTTCACATCATGGAAGATGTTTAAGGACAAGTTTTATCAGCAGTACTTTCCGCCAGCAGTTAGGATGAGACGAGGCGAGACTTCATGAGTTTGAGACAGGGACCGGATGAGACAGTTATGCAGAGTATCGAGACAGATACGGCTACTTGCGACAGTTTGTTGGGGATTTGGTCAGAGAGGAGCTAGAGGATGTGCACTACTTTGGGGTTGGCTTAAGAGCTGATATTGGAGAGCATGTGGTCGGCACGGGAGCCCGGACTCTTGGTGACATTTATGAGCGCGCCCTTGCCCATGAGACTTACCATCTGAGTAGAGTAGCTGATAGGGCAGCTCCAGGTCAGACTTGGTCGTCTGAGCAGATAGCAGAGTATGAGAGGAGGCGACGAGAGGGTAAGGCACCTGGGGGTGGTACCGAGGGCATCGGGATCGGGGACGACCTCACATCACTCGGTCATGCCCCAGGCATCATATGCTACCTCCGCGCAGAGTTCAACAACACGGACCTTGCCCCCACCGTAGTCCAGACCCGCACTACCGGCACCGGAGAGATTGGCACTTTCGGCACCACCAGAGATACGCCACCATCAGCAGCAAGGTGGCAGAGGCCGAGGCCGAGGCAGAGGCAGAGGTCGATAGGGACCTCGTCAGGAATAGAGACAGACTCAGGGTCAGAGTTATCGGCGACAGCTCGGTCAGCCTAGACATGTTACATGGTTCAGATGTGGGCAGACAGGACATGTAGTCAAGGAGTGCTCGCAGCCAGCCGCAATACATCCACCACAGGCCCGGGAGGCAGTACATATAGTCGCGCAGCCAGCTCAGCCAGACGCCAGCGCCACACGGAGTCTCATTGAGGGTACGATTTCTATCGCTGGTAGAGACTCTTATGTTTTATTTGATTCTGGCTCTACCATATCTTTTATTTCGGGTCGCATGATAGACTTCTTAGGATTAACTCCGATGAAGCTTAGTGTACATTTTATGTTGAGTACCGTAGCTGGGGATAAGGTTTATCCTAACAGTCTAGTTGAGAGAGTCCCAGTAGAGATTAGCGGGGTTGAGTTACCTGCCGATTTTAGAGTCCACGAGACATTAGAGTTCGACGCACTTTTTGGGATGGACTAATAGCACCACGAGAGGTCGATTAGCGTCTAGTGAGGAGATGGAGACTCTAGTAGCTTTGTATGCCGTAACGGAGAGTCAGGGACCCCGACTTGAGGACATACCAGTGGTCCAAGATTTTCCTGATGTTTTTCCGGAGGACTTACCTGGACTACCACCACCTCGAGAGATAGACTTTGTCATTGATCTTATGCCAGGCACCAGACCAATCTCGATACCACCCTATCGCATGGCACCGAAAGAGTTGGAAGAGTTGAGGGATCAACTTCAGGATTTGGGAAATAAAGGATTCATTACACCATCAATGTCGCCATGAGGAGCACCAGTTCCGTTTGTAAAGAAGAAAGATGGTAGTCTACAACTATGTATCGACTACAGACAATTGAATAAAGCCACCGTCAGGAACCAGTACCCGTTGCCGAGGATTAACACCTTATTTGCGCAGCTGATGGGAGCACAGTTTTTCTCTAAGATAGACCTGAGATCGGGGTACCATAAACTTAGGATCAGGGACGAGGATAGGTCTAAGACAGCATTTCGCACCAGATATGGACATTATCAGTTCACGGTCATGCCTTTCGGGCTGACTAATGCCCCTGCTGTGTTTATGGATCTTATGCATCGAGTTTTGAGACCATATCTTGACCGCTTTGTGATAGTCTTCATCGATGACATTCTCATTTATTCGAGGACACGAGAGGACCACGAGCAACACTTCAAGGAGACGTTGCATACTTTGAGGGAGCATAGGTTATTCGCCAAGTTCAGCAAATGTGAGTTCTGGCTTGCAGAGGTCAAGTTCTTAGGTCATGTGGTTGGGGCAGCAGGGATTGCAGTAGATCCGGCTAAGATTCAGGCAGTCATGGATTGGCCGACACCAAAGTCCGTGACGGAGATTAGGAGTTTTCTAGGGTTGGCAGGCTATTACTGAAGATTTGTGAAGGATTTTTCCAAAATTGCTTCACCAATGACTAGGCTGACATAGAAAGACGTCATATTTAATTAGACTACAGAGTGTGAGAACGCATTTGCTCAGCTGAAGAGATTATTGACTACCGCCCCCGTATTGGTGTTACCAGAAGCTGGTCAGGGATTCTTAGTGTACACTGATGCTTCATACACAGGACTTGGATGTGTATTAATGCAGGGTAGTGGAGTTGTGGCATATGCTTCGAGACAGCTGAAGATACATGAGAAGAACTACCATACACATGATTTGGAGTTAGCAGCGGTAGTATTTGCTCTGAAGATTTAAAGACATCATCTGTATGGGGAGAGATTCACACTCTATACTGATCACAAGAGTTTGAAATATCTCTTCACGCAGAAAGAGTTGAACATGAGGCAACGCAGATGGTTAGAGTTTTTAAAGGACTATGATTTTTCTCTAGAGTATCACCCAGGAAAAGCTAACGTAGTTGCAGACGCGCTGAGTAGGAGACCAGTTGGAGATGTGGAGACGACCAATTGTCAGATGACACGTGAGTATGAGATGTTCGATGTAGCGGCGACATCAAGTCAGATAGATATTCCTACGGATGTTAGAGTTGAGATTTGTGCGCAGTTGAGAGTATAGACCGTGTCCACAGAGAGAGTGGCAGAGGCTCAAAGGACCGACGAGTCGTATACGAGATTCAGTGAGTTAGCGCAGAGTTCAGATTGTGTTGACTGGGCAGAGACATCAGATCAATGTCTGAGGTTTAGGGGCAGACTGTGGATACCCGAAGTACCCGAGTTAAGAGACGAAATCCTTCAGGAGTCGCATCGTTCCCGATTTACCATTCATCCAGGCAGGACTAAGATGTACCATGATATGAAGAGACATTTCTGGTGGCCTGGGATGAAGGCGGACGTGTCAGAGTTTATCAGGAACTGTGGAATATGCCAGCAAGTGAAAGCAGAGCATCGTAGGCCCGGGGGACTTTTACAACCACTTCCCATTCCGAAATGGAAATGGGAAGACAGCCATGGACTTTATTAGAGGTTTACCAAAGACCGCCAGGCGACAAGACTCGATATGGGTTATAGTCGACAGATTAACTAAGTCTGCTCATTTCCTACCAGTGGCATCACATTACACATTTGATCAGTTGAGCGTGTTGTTTGAGAGAGAGATCATCAGGCTGCATGGGGTACCGTTGACTATTGTATCAGACAGAGATGCTAACTTTACATCCAGGATGTGGCAGAGTATGCAGGAGCAGTACGGTACACGCCTACATTTCAGCACGGCCTTTCACCCTCAGACTGACGGACAGACTGAAAGACTCAATCAGGTCCTAGAGGATATGTTACGAGCTTGTGTGCTAGAGTTTGGCAGATCATGGGCGGAATACCTACCGTTGTGTGAGTTTGCATACAACAACAGTTATCAGGCTAGCATCGAGATGGCGCCTTTTTAAGCTTTATATGGCAGACCTTGTCGCTCGCCATCGTGTTGGGCTGAACCAGAGGACAGATTATCTGTAGAACCTGAGATTGTTGTTGATCATACAGAGAAGGTACGACAGATTCAACTGAAGCTTAAGGGAGCCCAAGAAAGACAAAAGAAGTATGCAGACAAGTATCACAGTGATCTCACTTATCCTGAGGGAGCCTGTGTCTACCTTAAGGTTTCTCCTCGGAGAGGACTGCAGAGATTTGGTGTAAAAGGCAAGCTTGCACCGCGTTTCATCGGGCCATTCAGAGTTAGGAAACGGGTTGGAAAGGTTGCGTACGAGTTAGAGCTTCCTCCGCAGATGTCAGGTGTTCATTCGGTCTTTCATATATCGATGCTTCGACTGGCTGAGTCGAAGGCAGGTGCACGACCGACTGTTGACTTGAGTCAGATCGACCTGAGCGAGGATTTTTCATATGAGGAGCAACCTATCCAAATCCTAGACCGAAAGGTACAACAGTTAAGGAACAGGTCCATCCCGAAGGTACTCGTCAAGTGGCAGTTCCACAATGAGTCGGAACTCACTTGGGAACGGGAAGATTATATGCGAGACCGTTTTTCGTACCTTTTTGAGTCAGGTATACCCTAACCTTAATTAATTTCGAGGACGAAATTTCCATTTTGTTGGGAATATTTATCACGACCCAATTTTGCTAATCTTGATTAACTGCTTAATCAGGATCGCCAATCCGTGACGTGGGGCCCGCATGAGATGCGCACACAGACCAAGGCATGTGGCCGAGGTAAATTTTATATTTGTATTGATGTATTCCTAGTGTTTTGTATGTGTGTAGGCTGATTAAGTCAGTACTTGCAGTTATCGACACCGAGACGTAGTCAGGGACACGCCTCGAGTTGTGTGCAAGCTGGGGTACTGAATAGCGAGACTTGCGGTAAGTCTAAATTTAGTAAAATATAATGTATTAAATTAATGCACATTAAATCATGGCCTATGGTTATAAATTTATTAAATTCAATTGGAAATATATATATATATTATATAAATATATAATATAAATATATATACATTAAAAAAATCAGAAAAATCAGAAAAGAATTGTGAAATGACAAAAAGGGGCTTTGGCTTATTAAGGAAAAGATAGGGTTGCAGGGGCAAAATGGTCATTTAACCCCAAAACACTAATAAATATCACCACCGCTGCACAAACAAGGAAGAAAGGGGAGAGGAAGAAGAAGAAGAAGAAGAAGAAGAAGAAGAAGGAGAAGAAGAAGAAGAGGAAATCCGAGAGAACGAGGGGTCATCGGAGGAGATCGAGACGACGGCGAGGTGAGTTTATTCTTGTTTTTGTTGTTGTTGTTGTTGTTGCTGTTAATGGTGGCGGTCGGTGATGGTGGTGTTGGGAGGGGGAGACGACATGGTCGTCATCTCCCCTTCCTCCCATCTCGATCTATAGTAGCGTCGGGAGGGAGAGATATGGTCGTCGTCTCCCCCTCCCTCTCATCCCAAATTCAAAAAAAAAAAAAAAAAAAAAAAAAAAGAGCGAGAGACGCGCGCAAAAAAAGATCTCTCTATTTGAAGGAGATGAGGGGGACCCGGTTGGACCGGGTCAGACCTGGCCAGACACGGTCCAGCCCCAAAAATAATTAAAAATAATAATAATAATAATAAAATAAATAAATAAAAATAAAAGTAATAGTAATAAATAATATATATATGTAATATATATACATACATGTATATATGTATATGTATACATAAAATATACATGTATGTATATTTATATATACACATGCACATGTATATCTACAAAAAATAAAATAAAATAATAAAAGAAATAATAATATGTATATATATATGTATACATACATATACATTTATATATATTACACATATATGTATATATCTACATATACACATATATGAATATATACATAAAATATATTTATGTAACAAAATATAAGTAAATAAGTAAATGAATGATATGAAATAATTTTTCAGGGACTTAGGGGTGTTACGGGAGTTCGAGAGCGTTAGTCGGAGTGTCGCGAGGCCGGATAGCCATAGCTATCCTGTGACTTGTAAGCGAAACTGTGGGAACCCTCTACTTTATTTCATTCATATTAATTCCTTTTCAGTCAATTTGATGACTTATTGTTAGTAATCTACCATCATGCTTTCTTTGCTCTATTCAAGTTGAATGTTGTCATAGCATGATGCCTTATGATGGTTCATTGATTCCTTTCCTGATATGCTATATTTTGTTGTGAATTGATGTTAGAAATGCATGCGTTAGGGTTATTGTGGAAGTTGGTTTGTATTCCATTTTCTTTGGGGCTTTGCAGCCTAACTTATTGTTGATATCGTAGAACCTTAGAAAAGAAAATCCTTGAAACAAAAGTTGGAGATTATCTAGTGTCCATTGCACGAGAGATGGGTGGATTCACGGGGTCATTAGACCTCGGGGTTTCCGGCACTCACCACTATTACTTGGGTGGCATCACGTAGCTTGAACTACGGGGTTGTCGGCAAGTTCTATATATATATTCAAAATTTACAAAGTATGTTGAGGGTATCTCCATACGATAGTGGAAAAATGTTGGTTGATATTTCTCACCGCCGACCGGACGTAGATCATCTCGACTTAGCCTGTGTTAATCTATCTAATTCGGAACTGTGATATTTATATGCATTACTTTCTCAACACCTTTTTTCTGCTTTATTATGCATTTAAATATCAGTCTTTACTTTGGAAATGTAGTATAGAATTCCCCGGTTATCACTTAAATATCACTATACTCACCGTCTAGTTTGTGACGGTGGGTGTAGGTCCGTCAAACAAACACCAATCGGGCAAGAGAAGATTGGCGACTACCTCTCGAGCCGTAGCGCGTAGCATTCTTTGTACATGTAGGTCACATTTTTTGTATTATGCTTATATATGTCTTTTGCTTGGGTTGTTTTTGGAACGCGAGTTAGTTTACCCGACTTTTGACTTTCATTTTATCTATATGCTCGTCGTTTATTGCATATTTAGATTGTGATTGTTATTTCCTGGTTTCCACATTTAGGATTTATATAAAATGCTTCCGCTAATACGTTAAAGGCTTCCGCTAATTTGATAATTCTTATAAAATGATGAATAGTACTGATAGGGATTTTCTTTTCCCTGAACCAAATTTACGAGATAATAGGTAGTACAGGCTAACTAATACATAATTAGGTCCTACGTGGTGTAATTAGGGCTTAATTATGGGATTAAGTCGGGCGGTGCCCTAGACGAAAATAGGGGCCGTTACACAAGCCCATTTAGTTAATTATTTGTTGAATTTTGGATGTTTTACATTTCCAATTGATGTGTGATTGATGTGATGTTGTGATGGTTGTTTATTGCCAGTCATGGGGATATGATTCTTGTTGTAAGGGTCATATTCACATGTCTCGCAAGTTATCGATGTTTTCATGATTATCGTGTAGATTTCTCTTGGGAATTTACTCATTGGGCTCGTTCCTGTAAGTGTTGGGCAACTGAGCGCAGATCCTGGTACGAGCAAGAACAATGGAAAAGAGGTATTAGGCGACTATCTCTGAGGTCGTTGTTGCTGACAGCTCGTGTTTTTACTACCGAGTATGTATTTATATATTATTTTGCTGGGTTTTGGGAACTTTAGAACTTTATCACATGTATATGGATTACTGTTTACTTCATTTCAGTTATATACATGGTGTTTATTTTTGGGTTTTCCACTACTTAAGTTAAATAAATTCTCATAAAATACGAGTTAAATGCTTACGCTATTGTTATTGTAATTAGTTAACCTACTAGATGTTTAGATAAATTAAACAACTTAATATAGTAGGATTAGTTAAACGAGCGTCACTTTACAAAGCTGTGGACGTGGCGTAGATGACGTGTCCGATGACATGACAGGCGCTGCTAAGCTTGAGGGTGGAGAGCGTGGGTCACGGGACGACCTCAAAAATTGGGGCCGTTACAAAGGTCACGAAGCACTAGGTTTTACATCAAGCACTGATTGGAGATTCTTAAGTATATAGGGCCAGAGAGTGGTGATAACAGCACCAACGATAGTTTTAGTTATGCCTACTACTTAGGCTGGATTAGCCCCGATGGTGACTACACATGCACATGTTTAGGCAGCAGGGTTTGAGACATTGGTCGAGAGGACCGCTCTAATGGTTGTACTTGCTGATATGACGGTGATTACACCTGCTATGATCAAGCAACCGCAAGTGTTTCAACATTGGGCAGTGCGATATCGGTGGCGGTGCAAAGAAAGTTATGGATTTTATGAGGTTTAACCCTGGATATTTCTACGGATTTAGCGACCTTGAGCTTGCTGGGCGCTGGTTATTGATTCATCGGTGACTTCACAAGCTATTGAAGTCAAGGAAGTTAACCAGGCACGACTCTCCAGTTCTTGTCTGAGAGGAGAAGCGACTGTCTGGTGGACTACATACACTGACACTAATCCGGAGTCGTCGACGTGGACTGAATTTAGACAATTCTTTCTTAACGAGTACATCCAGATGGAAGTCTAATTGAGGCTCAAATAGGAGTTTATGACCTTGAGACAGGGCATCATGTCAATACTTCATTATATGGAGAGGTTTAAATACCTGATTCAGTATGCTATTGATGTGGTAGGTACAAAGAAACTCTAGAACTATTATTTCGTGTGAGGTTTGGATGAGAGGATTGTATGTTATTGTGTCGAGTGGAGCCATACCCTGTAGGAGATATATGACCGAGCATTAGTGCACGAGGCCTATCTATTGCAGAGGTCTAGTCGATCTGAGACTTCAGTGTATTTAGATCAGCCTACTAGAGTTCTCGGCTGAGTAGAGGCCGAAGAGGAAAGTGGGATCAGCAGGGTTGACAGGGACAAGATCACCGTAGTCGACGGGGTGATTGGAAGTTTGATCAGGGTTATCGAGGTACTAGGGATATACGTGATGGTCAGTAGAGAAAAGATGATAGACATGTGGTTTATGTTGTTATACCTACCCGTACCGAGCAACCTCAACAACAGTTCCAACAGGCTAAGGACTAGGGATGCTGTGATAGGGGATAGAGGAGTCAGGGTCAGGATTAGGGTCGAGAGCATGGTCGGGTACAGGTAGTGGCTAGATAGGTTGGCAGGAGATATGATGTTGATTTAGATGCCATCAAAGTGGACATATAAAGGTCGATTGCCGACAACATCACCACCACCACAACTGAGCAAGCCTAAGATAGGGTCCACGCGGTTGCGTGCGTATGTTGTTGCTTCGGACGAGAGACGATTCGACAGTTAGTTAATGGTATGTTATTTATTTATGGTGTTTTAATGCATGTCATGTTTGATTTTGGTAGTACCTTGTCATTTATTTCGGGACGCATGGAAGGACAGTTAGGGTTACGGACACAAATATTAAACACACACCTTATCCTTAGTACGATTGCTGGAGATAAGATATACCTTAACCGGATATGTCGGGATTGCATGGTAGAGGTCGCAGGACACCAATTACCCGCCGATCTACGAGTGTTAGAGTACCTAAAGTTTGATGCCTTATTAGGCATAAATTGGTTGTCAACATATCGTGCATAGATTGATTCTTCAGTAAGACCGTGACTTTTGACATCGAGGGTATTCTAGTATTTATGTTTGCTAAGTCGCGATAGATCTACCGATTACAAGAGGTCATTTTGCGATAAATAAGGAAATGGAGACATTCATGACGACAATTGAGCTAGAGCCGAGGATAGTGATATGTGTCGAGGATGTCCTAGTTATTTGTGAGCTTCCTGAGGTTTTCCCCGATGATTTGCCAAGTTTACCATCACTTCAAGCAGTTGAGTTCATCATCGAGCTGATAGCGGGGACACATTCGATTTATAGTCGACCATAGAGGATATCAACATCCGAGCATGAGGAGTTGAGGACCCAGTTAGAGGAGTTATTGCAGAAGGGTTTCATTTCAAGTATGTCTCATTGGGGCGCTCAAGTCCTTTTTTTTAAGAAGAAGGATAGTACTATGCGGATGTGCATGAATTACAAGAAGCTGAACTAGGTGACGAATCGGAATCATTACCATCTTCCCAGGATCAATGATTTGTTTGATCAATTGGCAAGAGCCAATTTCTTCTCGAAGATTGATTTACGTTCATGCTATCATCAGCTAAGATTCGAGGAAGTGACATAGAGAAGACGTTATTTAGCACGCGTTACGACTTATTTGAGTTTACAATCATGTCGTTTGGGCTGATTAATGCGTCAATGATTTTCATGGACTTGATGCATAGAGTCTTGAGGCCATTCGTGGATCGATATGTGATAGTATTCATCGATGACATCCTGATATATAACAAGACTCGTGTAGAGCACGAGAGACATCTCAAAAAGGTTTTGTTGACGTTGAGATATCACAGGTTGTATGCCAAGTTAAGCAAGTGTGATTTTTGGTTGAGAGAGGTGAAATTTCTTGGACACGACATCAATAGTCAAGGTATATCTGTTGATGGTGACAAGATTGGGCAATCATTGATTGGAGGACACCTGAGTTTATTTCTGACATTCGGAGTTTCTTGGGACTTGGGGGTACTATTGGTGGTTTGTATGCATGATTTATTTTCGATTGCAGCACCGATGATGAGGTTGACCAAGAAATATGTTAGGATTGATTGGTTCGAGGAGTGTGATGACGCATTTTGGGAGCTAAAGAGGAAGTTGACTTCCGTGCTAGTTCTAGCATTACCTGAGGAGGGAGAGGCTTCTCAGTCTATACTGATGCTTCCAACATTAAGTTGGGATGTGTGTTGATATAGGATGGACGCCCAATTGCGTATTTATCTAAGCGATTGAGTAACCATGAAGAAAATTATCGGTGCATGATTTAGAGCTTGCGATAGTCGTGTTTCCACTAAAGGCCTAGTGACACTATCTCTACGAAGAGTGGATTTCTACTGTTCACGGATCACTAGAGTTTGAGATATTTATTTACTCATAGGGATTTAAACATGCGACAAAGGATATGGCTAGAGTTACTAAAGGACTATGACTTCGCTATTGAGTTACTAAAGGACTATGAATTCGCTATTGAGTTACTAAAGGACTATGACTTCGTTGAGTCAGAGCGGCATTGAAAGTCAGACCGTGCTATGGTGAATGACACAAGAGCATGGATTGCTAAAAGCAACGTCGGTGATGTGTTTAACTAAGGATATTGTCGAGCTTCAGATTTGTTGTCAGACATTGGTTCCAACTATGTCTCTAGAGTGAGTTGTTAAGTGTCAAAGGCCGATGAACATTTTGATCACTTCATCTATCTCGCTCAGGATCCGAGTTGCACATATTAGTCTGGTTCATCAGATGGGTGCTTGACATAGGGGCAGGTTGTGGATACCTAGGGTACAGGAACTACGGGACATTATTCTGGAGATGACACACATCATTCGCAGTATACAGTTTATCCCAACAGGACCAAGATGTACCATGACTTGTGGCGTTTGTTTTGGTAGCCAGGTGTAACGACCCCAAATTTCACAATATAAAATTGGGCACTGTCCGGCCAAGATAGACCCCCAAGCCAACCTCGCAAAGTCGACACAAGCCTAGTCATCCTTCCTTACCATTTACCATTTATTTAGCAATTTAAAAGTGGATTTAATCAATTTAGTAAATTATCAAAGTACAGCGGAAACAAATTCTACTCTAACTAAATTGAATAACCCTAAGACACTAGTCAGGACAACCTATAGTGTGGAAGCCCCGCATATATATACATCCAAATAGTATAACAAGTCAAAGGAGAGTCAAATATTGTATACATGTCCCAAAATCTCACACAAACTCATATCCCAGTGTGTTAAAAACATAAAAATCATAGTACTGTAGGCAAAAGGAGGTCAATGGTAGCCTTCAACTTCAGTCGCCTAATTCGATCTTTTTCCCTTGTTAACCCTGCAGTATGACTGAGCTGCAACCACCGTCATAAAAAGGACAGTAAGTACAGAAGATAATAGTAATAACCAAATGGAGTTTCAATATAATTTCAAAAGACAAATAAATGGCTAAACTAGTATCATGCATAGATATCAAAAAGATAATACAAGACCACATGATAGTAAATCATTGAGAAATCAACGATAATTGAATGTCTAGGAAAACAACGAAAATTGCAAGTAGTACCGACCAAAAGGTCGTTGAGTCGCGACAAAAGCCTAGCAGACTCGAGTTCAGGACGAGACCCAGCCTACTAGCTCTAACCCTTGCGACTATGAGATATCCATAGAAACGGATAAGTGCCCCTAACGTACACTCAATTGGGAAATATCAACAATATCCAGATAAGAGTTCATATTGTAGATAAATAGTATCCATGACACCCTTACAATGGACTACTCAATCGAAATTCAAGAAAACAAAACCAATAATCCACAAAGGAATAGATATCACAAATAGAATTCAAGGAATCATATTTCACCAAGGAATACTGCTCAAGAAATATAACAACCCAATTTAAATGCACAATTGAAAAAATATAAATACTCCCACTGGTTTTACTCACAGTCACCACGCAAACTCCTTGTTTGTTGCTCTCACACGTCGCCAAACTGATCCCATACGCTCGCCACCGATCCATTAAGCACTTGGTATTAGTTTGAATTCAATTAGGTCGTGTTAGAATTTTTTTTTCGTTTGATTATAATTTCCCATTAATTTTCTCCAATTTCCAAATATTACCTATTTCCACTATTTTGGGCCAATTCCCTAGGTATTAGATCGTATTTGGACATATTTGGATTACCTGAGATAAATCACGAAGTTTTCAAAAATTTGTTCGGGTGAACAGTGTCACACTGTGCATCAAAATCCTGGTAGAACCATCTAAAAGGTCGAATTCCCAACCCTCTCTAGTTTGGACGCCATGAATGACGACGTGAGCATTTAGGCCCCATGGCGTCTCTCGCAACGTCACTTCCAAAATGTGAATACCAAGGTTTTTCGTAACCCCAACCCATGTCATTTTGTTCCGAGCCAATCTCAACCTCTTAGGGACTTTGATACCCATCTAAAACCACTATCAAAACATAAAACTCGACCTACCACGGATCCGACAATCGAAAAAAACCCAAGAAACACCGCCAAAATGAAGATAACTGAACGGGGAGTCGAGATATTACCTCTATTTGGGCCGAGGCATGATCCCTTGACGTCGATCCACATCGAAACCACTAAAACCCTCTCTGTTTCAACTTGTTCTCACGTGAATAGGGAGAGAAAAGAGAAGGAAGAGAGAGAGAGAAAGAGAGAGAGTTGACTCACCCTTATATAGGGTAGTCCTCATCTACGTGTGATTACGTATCTCGAGGTACATCTTATGGCCTCCAAACATACCAGCCACAACCACTATTTGACACACTTTGGAACTTTCCCCTTGTCCTTTTCTCCTTTGCACAAATAATTAGCCTTTTCTCAAGTGTTTTTGCATCCAATATGCACCACGACTCGCACCGTTACACGCAAATAAAATTTCTAACGACCCGAATACATTCCCATATTATTTGATTATTGTATTTTATTTTCCGGTTGTCCACGAAAATCATTTCCCGAACCCATGTACCTGTACTTCATCCACCGATACCCGTTCTTCACATTTTCCTAGGCGAACCCTATTCGTAACTCAATGTCATTGTCCTGTCACATAGACACGAGTATAAATAGGTACTACATATCATATTTTTCAGGTCGTTACTACATATCGTATCGAGTGTTTTCGAAGTCGTTACAGAAACCAACCGGATTACTCCAGCCGTTGCCCATTCCACAATGTAAGTGGGAGCACATTACTATGGATTTCATTAGTGGACTATCGCAGACTGCAAGGCGTCATGATGCAGTTTGGGTATTGATTAACAAATTGACGAAATTGGCACACTTCATTCCTATCTCTATTAAGTACTCCTTTCCACTACTGAGCATTATCTACGACGAGAGATCGTCAGGCTTCAAGAGTGCCGGTATCGATTTTTTTTACAGGGATCCGAGGTTGACATCGAAACTCTGGGAGAATATGTAGGAGCAGTTTAGCACTAGGCTTTAGTTCAGTACGACTTATCATCCTTAGATAGACAGTCAGTTGGAGAGGTTGATTTAGATCTAAAGATATGTTCGGTATGATCTTATAGTTTGGGGGTTCATGAGAAAAGTATTTATCGTTGTGCGAGTTTGCTTACAACAACAACTATCAGGTGAGGATTGGCATGCCATCGTTTGAGGCTTTATATGGTAGGCCCTGCAGATCACCTACTTGTTGGGCAATACCAGATAATGTGGTGGTTATTGGGCTTGAGGTTGTTGTTGACCACACAGAGAATGTGTAACGGCCCAATTCTTAATTGTCATTATTTATGATGTCACTACAGACGTGGACGATAGCTCGAACGCTCGTGGACCACGCACCTACGTTAGAGCACTCCTGAATTAGGTATACAGTCCATTTTATGTGCTATATGATTTGTCTTGTGATGTATATGTTCAATTTAGTTAAATTGCATCGTAATATGTATGTTTATATTATTATTACCTAGTGAGACATAGTGTGATAGGTATTCGTCTCGAGTAGCGTGTAGACGCGGGTATCAAGTGGGCGAATGATTAGTACACTAGGTCGGGGGTTTATACACACATAATAAATGATAAAATGCGATAACTAATTAATAATAAAATGTCGTATATACGTTAGTAATGCGAGTGTATGCGTTTGACACACGACACAGTCCAGGACTGGGTATCGAACGCCCGATGATTAGCTTGTTTGTTGAGAACAAGGATAAGTATGAGAACCAAGTTCACATTCAACTCATAAATGGGCTGAATTGTTGACCTCATCTTGATCACACAACAAGCTTTGAGATTCACATGTAACAAAAGATGAAAATTTTAGTATAAATATCACATTTCTCTAACATCCATCACCTTTTCTCTATCCTTTATTGACAAAATCTAAAAATTGGAATAGAAGGCTAGGGTTTGTAGAGTTTGGAAGCTTGTTTGGAGCACAAGGAAGCTTGGAAATCGAATAAAAATGTTAGATCCGAACTCTCCTTTGTGTTCTATATCTATTGGAGTATTTTCTCGAGTTTTAACGGGGGTTTCAAAATTGGGAATTGAGCACACCAGTTTGTAGGGCGTTACCATGGTTTAAAGGGTTGTGTTGAAGCAACAAAGGATGGTTTGTGGTGTTGTTGTTGTTGCTTTGGTTTTGAATGGATTTTAGGATTTTGGCCGAGAAATCTCAAGGTTTTCGTCTCAGAAAAGTTTTGACAAGGGTTTTTAGTTGGTTATGGTGGTTTGGATGTTTAATGAGTGTTTGGGACAATGGTGGACCGCGATGACGAGCCTAGGGGGTTCGAGAACCCCAAAGAGACGTATCTAGTTCAAACGCCACCAGGGGCGCCATGAAGGTTAAAGCTCACGACGTTATCCACGACGTTCAGACCATAGGCCCCCTCCACCCATGCTTTAAATTGCGTCGTGGGGGTGGAAGCGAGACTACGTTAGTCACGGTGCCGCCTCTTGCAGTATCCCAAACAGTAATTCAAAAATAAATTTTAAAATAAAAATCGCCTATTGGGGGTTTACCTTGGGGTTTATATAACCCATATAGAAGGTTTAATGGGTATTTTGACGATGATTGGTATGGAATGTGGATTTCTGAGGTTTGGGGATTGATTAGGTTTATCAAAAATCAATTTTTTAGATTGATTTGACGGGTAGTTGACACATGGGTCGTGGCGTGCATTGGCGTTAGTGAACTAGTGGAGTGCGATTTGAGGTGTGTAGTATCCCAATTGAAATTCACTTTGAGTATTTACTGCTTGTTTATTGAATTCATGGCATGTTCTTTAATTAAACTCATTTCCAGTATTTATTTACGGTCGGTTGAGTTTACTCTCGCCGAGATTATTCTATTACGTTGGCATTGTGGCACACTAGGCCATAACATGTGTTTTAGGGGTATGTCGGTGGATTGTCGACTCAATTGCTGACTTTTCCTATACACATGTCGGTGCGCCGTGGTCTACGTTGGCTACCGAGCGGACTCAGGGATTTCAATCAGTTCGAGTTTACTCACTAGTGGTGCTTGGGTGATAGTCTGAATTATGGTGCTAGTCTGACCTAGATCATAAACACACTTTGATTCACTACTTTTGAATATTCATGCGATGGTCTTTCCTAGTTAGTCTGAATCTTTTCTTCCACATGTTTATTTAATAGTATTTTGATTCCAACATTTATTTATATTATTTACTCGGTGAAGTTCCTTAGGATTACTCACTCTGGACTCGTCATCTGTTTTGTTGTGATGGCTGAGTGCAAACCCTAGTACGAGCAGAGGGAAGGGCAAGCTAGAGGACTTCTTGTGATTTGATGGCTTATTCCTTACTCATATACGTTTGTTTACTTATTCTCATTTTATGTTGGGATTGGGACTTGAGAGTATTTGGACATGTATATGACCTTTTGAGGTCCATTTTGTTATTTTGATGGAACATGGATGATGATATATATATATATATTGATGACACTTTGGATAGGTTTTCCACATTAGGAAAAATGCTTTTGTGACGTATTTTATCTTTATATTTTAATGATTTACTTATTTAAGTTTCCGCTGAATATTTTGAGGATTAACAGATGAATTGAAGTCCTAGCTAACTAATTTAATAAATTTGAGGAAAGTTAGCAGTAATGGATGTGAAAATTGTGATATGGTGCGTGTGAGACATAGCTGGGTCGGGTTTAGGCAAGGTTATGGGTTTATGGCTCATGACGCGGCGGGCCTCGAATTTTGGGGCCGCTACAGAGGTTAGACAGATTCGACTGAGACATAGGCAACTCAAGATATACAAAAGAAGTATGTGAACAAGGGGAAACTAGCACCAAGGTTCATTGGATCGTTCAAGGTCGAGGCATACGTCGGCACTATGGCGTACAGATTGGAGTTGCCACCACAGTTAGTAGGGGTTCATCCAGTATTTCATGTATCTATGTTAAGGCTAACTAGGTCGGGATCGAAACCAATGGTTGATGTGAGACAGATTGAGGTTTGGCCTGATGTGACATACAAGGAGCAGCCAATGGAGATTATGGATCTCAAGATACAGACTCCAAGAATAGGCAAATCCCGAAGGTATTAGTATGATGGCACAGCATCATGGGACTGAGGGACTTACTTGGGAGCTCGAATCTACTATGTGGAGTCGTTACCCTCAGCTATTAACCAGTAAGAATTTCGTTTTGATTTAAATTTCAAGATGAAATTTCAACTAGTTGAGAAGAACTATAATGACCCAAATTCTAATTTGTCATTATTTATGACGTCATTATAGACGAGGACGACAGCTCGGATGCTCGTGGACCCCGCAGTTAGGTCAGAGCACGCCCGGATTAGGTATACAATCTATTTTGTGTGCTATTGGTTGTGTTTTGCGATGTATATGATCAATTTAGTTAAATTGCATCGCAATATTGTGTTTATATTAATAATTACTGAGTGAGACAGTGTGACGGGTATTTGCCTCGAGTAGCGTGTATACACGAGTACCGGGTGGGCGAATAATTAGTACACTAGGCAGGGGTTTATACACATATAATAAATGATAAAATACGTTAAATAATTAATATAAAATGTCGTATATACGTTAACGACACGAATGTATGCGTTTAGTGCGAAATAGTTCGGGACCGGGTATCGAAACACCCAGAGGATTAGTTTGTTTGTTGAGAACAAGATAAGAACCAAGGGACCAAGTCCACATTTAAGTCACATTTGGATGACTTGTTGACCCCACAAGAGCCCTTGGATCAAGCCTCGAGATATGGTTATGCATAAGATGACAATTTTCATATAAATAGCTCACTTTTTCACACCCTCACCTTTTCTCTCTCCTCTCAAGAGTTGGGCAAAAACTTGGTGTTAAGGCTAGGGTTTGTTGAGCTTTGTAAGGCTATTTAGAGCACAAGAGCTTGGAAATCAATTAAAAGGTTATATCCGAACTCTTATCTCCGTTCTCTATTTATCGGACATATTTTCTCAGGTTTTGACTAGGGTTACGGTGTTGTGATATGAGCACACCGATTTGTACGATGTTGCTATGGGTTCAAGTTTTTGTATTGAAGCAACAAAGGATGTTTTGTTGTTGTTGTTGTTGTTGCTTTGGTTTTAAATTGAATTTTTTGGGTTTTGGCCAAGAAAACTCAGAGTTTCGTCTTCAAAAAGTTTTGACATGGGTATTTGGTTTCTCGTGGATGGTTTGGTATTTAATGAGTGTTTGGGACAAATGCGTAGATCGCGACGATGAGCCAAGATGGTCCGAGAACCCTAGGATGGTCTCTGGTTCAGACGTCGTTAGGGCGTCGTAGGGGTTAAAGCCCACGACATCACCCTACGGTGTCCAGACCAAAGGCCCCCTCCACCCACACTTTATATCACATTGTGGGGGTGGAAGCGTGACGGCGTGAGTCATGACGCTAGGATCAGGGCTCACTATCCTGGGTGTTATGAGCATTTGCTCACGGCGGCATCACTCACGACATCCAGAAAAGTGACTGAAAAATAAATTTTAAAAATGAAATGGTCTATTGGGGGTTTACCTACTGGTTTATATAACCTATATGGAAGGATTAAGGGCTCTAGTTAACGATGATTTGGTATGGAATGGGGTTTTTCAAGATAAAAAATTGAATAGGTTTGCCAAAAATCAGGTTTTAGGTTCGATTGACGGGTAGTTGACACGTGGTTGGTGGCATGTATTGGCATTAGCAAACAAGTGAGCTTGGTTTAAGGTGTGTAGTATCCCAACTGAAATTCATTTTGAGTATTTACTGCTTGATTATTTGAATTCATGTCATGTCGTTCATTTAATTTCATTTCTAGTATTTATTTACGAACGGTTGAGTTTACTGACCATAAGAGTTTGAAATATCTATTTACACATAAGGACTTGAATATGAGACAGGCATTGGCTTGAGTTCCTCAAGGATTATGATTTTTCTCTGGAGTATCACTCAGGGAAAGCTAATGTTATTGTTGTTGCATTGAGCCGTAGAGAGGTAGACTCAGAGACTATTACTTGCCATATGACACACTAGTATGGGTTACTCGAGGTGGTCGAGATGATATATTCTGTTGATACTCCGATCGATACCATGTTGTTGATTTATGGGCAGATGAGGACTCAAACTATCTCTATTCAGTGTGTACTTGATGATCAGCAGAGAGAATGAATAGTATGGAAGATTTTTGGAGTTTGTTGAGAGTTCAAATCATCCAGATTGGAGTCAAT
The DNA here is from genome assembly GCA_039657345.1 of Stephania japonica. NCBI lineage: Eukaryota > Viridiplantae > Streptophyta > Magnoliopsida > Ranunculales > Menispermaceae > Stephania > Stephania japonica. Next base: position 13,385,270 of record CM077562.1, read on the forward strand.
CGACATACTCATGCTTGAGATTCAGCGAGCGATTGTGGATTCTTTTAGTGGTTAATCTACGCGATGAGATACTTTATGAGGCACACCGCTCACATTTTATGGTTCATCTAGGCAGAACTAAGATGTATGCAGATGTGCGTCGTCTCTTTTGGTGGCCTGGGATGAAGAGCGGTGTTTCTAATTATGTTAGAGGATGTGACATTTGTCAGCGAGATAAGGTTGAGCATCGAAGACCCGATAGGTTACTATAGCCACTTCCCGTTCCTAGGTGGAAATGGGAGCACATTGCTATGGATTTGGTCAGTTGTTTACCTCGATCTCAATGCGAACATGATACCATCTGGGTGATTGTGAATAGGTTGACAAAATCTGCGCACTTCATACCTATTTCGACCACACATCGAGTGGATAGGATGGCAATTATGTATGAGAAAGAGATTGTACGACTACATGGTGTTCCATTATCAATTGTGTCTGATAGAGGGCCACAATTTACTTCTTATATCTGGCAGAGCATGCAGGCACAGTTTTGTACGCGATTGGATATCAGTACCTTTTATCATTCATAAATTGATGGACAGTTAGAGAGACTAATCCAAATTCTTAAAGATATGTTGAGGATATATGTGTTAGAGTATGGTGGATCATGAGAGGAGTATCTTCAATTATGTGAGTTTGCTTATAATAATAGTTACCAGGCTAATATTTGTATGGCACCATTTGAGGCATTATACGAGAGGTCGTGCAAATTTCCATATTCTTGGGTGAACCAGAGGATGTGGCACTAATTGGGCCTAAGATTATAGTAGATCACACAAAGAAGATACGCCTGATCAAATTGAGATTAAAAGGTGTGCAGGACAGGTAAAAGAAGTATTATGATTTGTATCATGGGGAGTTAGAATATCGAGTCGGAGATTATGTATATTTGAAGGTGTCTCCGATAAAGTCAGAAGAGCTTTGAGAGGAAAGAGAAGCTTACGCCTAGATTTATTGGTCAATTTCGAGTTAGAAAGCGGATAGGTAGAGTTGCTTATGAGTTGGATTTGTCACCTCGGTTATCAGAGATCTACCCAATATTTCATGTGTCAATGCTTCTACTAGATAAGTCGAAGGGAGGCAGACGACCGATGGTGGACTTGAGCAGATTGATTTGAGGGAGAACATCACTTATGACAAGCAACCTATTCAGATCTTAGACCGGAAGATGAAGGTTTTAAGGAATAAATAAGTTCCATCAGTTCTTGTCAAATGGTAGCACCACGGAGACGAGGAACTAACATGGGAACTTGAGTCATATATGCGCGAGTATTTTCCCTACCTCTTTTAAGTTTGGTAAATCTTTCCCTTAATTCCATTTTAATTTTGAGGACGAGATTCTTGTAAGTTGGGAAGACTGTAATGATCCTAAAATCTAACTCGTGCCACGTGTCATTTTAGGTCATACGTGAACATCTTGTCATAATACATGTGAACAATTCTCAGTCGTTCGACACCGAGGTATGTTATTTTTGTTTAGTGTTTATATTATTATTCTATTTACCTAAATTTAGATTATAATGTTACAAACATGTGAGGGCATTTAAATGAAAGCATTGATGCAAATATATGGTTTCGGCTCGAAGAAATGCGATTTTTGGGAGTCAGGGCAAACTGTGGTCGGGTAATTAGTTTTTCGGGGGACAAATTGAATAGAAACACTGACAAAATATAATAATTAAATGTGGTACGACAAGTTTGGTTAAGAGGTAAAAAATTGATCTATGAGAGGTTGGTATATCATGGACAAAGTTAAGACATATAGGGTTTTTGTGTGACAAAAACTAGTGTTATGGGTATTTTTTGAAGATGGACTATTTTGCTCAGAGTTTGGCTCAATTTGGTGGAAAATCGGATTCAAAACGAGCATTGGAAGTTAAAAATAGTCAAATTAGGGTTTTATGAGAATTAGCAAATGAAAAGAAATTAAGCTGCTTGTGTTTATATATATATATATATGAAAAAAAAAGTTGATCGATTCGTTGTTTTCAACAGAAGCAAGTATGTTTCGATGTTTCTAAAACCCTCGACTTCTTCTTTGCACGTGGAGCTTCGTACGTTCGATTTTCATTCAATTTTTATCTACAAAACAGTAGAGCATCGCGAAATGGTGTGTTTGAGCTAAGGTATCGTGGTGAAAACGAGGGATTCAACCCTAAATCTGGTAAAATGTCAATTTATGGTGTTTTTCCTCAAGTCAATTAGAAATCTCGTGATTTTTCGATTTCTTTCATGAGATTTTCGTTGGAATTGGTATCAATTATTTTGAATTGATGTATTGAGTTTATTTGCATCAATTTGAGATAAATTCACCGAGTGTGAGATAGGGTTTTTGTGATTTGAATTGATGCAACTTGGTTGATAACAATTTTGAAAATTTTTTGCAGTTGATATTGATTTATATTGGGATTTTGGATGAATTGAATGTTGGTTTTTATTTAAATTGACTTCACGGGTTGTGGAAATAATTGAAATTTGGTATTGAATGGTTTCGTGGTGTTTGTTGGCATGATTTGAGTATTTCACTGTGAAAATATTGATTTGGAGAATTTTGTTAGTTCAAAACAAATAAAGTTGCATTGTCAATAGACCATATGGGAAAATTCATAACTTATTTGTTTTTTATCCGATTTGAGTGTTCTTTGAGTCTATGGAAAGAACGAAATGTATACTACAAGTTTTATTTTGGTCAATATGACAAATATTGAAGTTTTCATGGTTAAAAAGTTACCTCAATTTAGCTAGTTGAAGTTAATTGAAGTTATAAATAATTTTTTTGGAACTAACTCTTGAGCATATTTTGGTCATGGTTTTCATGATGTTTCGTTATTTGGTTTCACTTAGAACTTGATTATTATATAATTAGGTATGCAAGGTAGTTATTGGAAACATGTAAGTGCATGTTAGCGTTGGACATGGGTAAGTAAACTAGTGGAGGAATTTACAATTATTTCTTTGAGCTTTAATTTCTTATTGTTATTGGTTTATCTTGTTTTGGAATTATATTCTGATTGAGTGGTCCAAGAGCAAGTGAGTCAACACGATCCTTAAGAGTTGCGGGTTAAGCTAATGATGTAAACCAAAGGCCATGCACTTTGGATGCACGATATGGTTTGTGGTTCTATATAGAATGGGAATTACTTCACTAGATTGTTGAGGAGTTCCTATTCTCATGGATTTTGGGATGGTGTGAGTTGGCCACGTCCTAAACTCCGAGCTTATAAGGGGTGGCTTATTCCTCGGCTCAAACAACTGTTTCACTAAGTCGGGACTACATGCGCCTTTCCTTTTGATTCCTGGACACTCATTATCGATTGCTTTCAGATTTATTTTTAGTCTTTATTTATACATGCATTCCCTGTCCTTTTCTTTCTATCAGCATGAATATTGACTGTTATTTATTGTGAAATACTATAAACATCCTACTTGAAGTTACTTACCTGGAACTCGTAATTTTTATGTTTGACTGAGTGTAGATCCACAGTTGAGTAAAGGGAAAGCTCCTTAGCTTGGTGATTTACTTTAAGGATGGCAGAGTTGTTCTATTTTGGACTCGACATAGGTTTGATTTTTGTATTACTATAATTATATGTTTTGAAACCGGGCTTTAGGAAATGAGAGATCCCGGGCATGGATATGATGATATTATCTCCTGTGATAGGACTTTTGGTAATGATGTATATATTTATTGGGTTTCCACATTTTTAGGTTATCCTAACTTATATTTTGAGGTTGTTATATTAGTTGGAGATGTTAAATGTTTTCACTTATCTTTGAATAACTCATTAATATTAATAACTCTCACTTAAATTATTTAGTAAATAGGAAAAGTTAAGGTTGATAAGATTTGCATTAACTGTGCACAATAGGTACTCAGGGTCTATATACGTCTAGGCGTGGCGGGGTCTAGTTTTAGGTTTGTGGAACTGGAGTCGTCACAATTGGTATCAGAGCCTAAGTTTGTAAAACTTAACTTTTGATTAAATCATAATCCATTAAGACATAATCAGCGGAAGTTAGGTAATGGTTGAACTTAGAGTGGAACCCTATGATGCTAACTTAAGTCTTAGTTGGGAAGTGAGGAGAGTTGGGGAATTTAAAATTGAATTATGAGCTATTTGATGTATTATATATACTATTATCGATAGCTATGTCCTGATCATGAAATCAGTTTTCATTGCGGATTGTGATTGCCGACTAGCCCGTAACCCACGAGGAGGTTTGGGAGATGTTCAGGTAAAGCGGATACTTGGTGGCGTAGCATGGTGGCTACGAAAGGTAAGCCCAAAAACTGGGCAAAATTTAAGAAAAATGTTTAATCAGAAGTAATTCCCACCTACAGTTATGAACATGAAGAAGCCTAAACAGTGGTAATAGGAGAAGGAAGAGATCGAGACCGTGGTGTGGAGGAAGTCGAGCACAGAGTGTAGGATCTGTTGCATCTTCACCTTTTACTAGTTATGCCAGTTCACCACAACAACCAACATCATTAGGTCCTCAAAGACAACAATATCAGATGATTGATGGTAGAGGTGGTAGTCAGGGACAGAGACCTAGATAGAGTTTTAGATATGACCGGGACAGAGTTCTAGATCAGTCACTAGAGACAGGGACAGACTGTTCCATCTGGTTCAGGTTCTCGGGGAGCTTGTTTTGAGTATGGTAGACCGGTCATTTCATTGGTTCTTATCCACGATTGGACAAAGGACAATCGTAACAGAGTCGGGAGCCGGTTCACACTATTGTAGCGTGCCATATCAGACTACTACACGTAACCTTGTTGAAGGTACGGTTTATATTTATGGTCGTTTTATGCATACCATGTTTGATTTTGGTTCTACGATGTCATTTATTTCGGGTTGCATGGTTAATATATTGGATTTGAAACCTATTAGACTAGAGAGACCCTTGATCCTTAGCATGACAGTTAGGGACAAGATTTATCCGAATTTAGTATGTGCAGGTTGTTCGGTAGAGATAGGGGGTCATGTCTTACCTGCATATCTGAGAGTGTTGGAGTTCTTAGGGTTTGATGCATTATTGGGAATGGATTGGTTGGCTGCATATCATGCACAGATCCATTGCTTCAGCAAGAGAGTCGTTTTCAGATTCTCGAGTATCCAGAGTTTAGTTTTTAGGGGACTTCGACTATACTACCACTTACTAGAGGCAGGGTAGTTTCTAGTAGTGAGTTGGAGACCTTTGCTAGTATTTTTAGTACGATAGGGAAGAGTGAGACTAGGATGGATGAGTTACCTATAGTACGTGATTTCCTGAGGTATTTCCATCTGAGCTACCAGGTTTACCACCACCTAAGGAGATTGATTTCATTATCGATTTGGTTTCGGGTACCAACCGATATCCATTCCACCATATCGTATGGCTCCAAAAAAGCTGGAGGAGCTGAGATCATAGCTTGATGAGTTGTTGGAGTTGGGTTTTATTTACCATAATATGTCACCATGGGGAACACTAATCTTATTTGTTAAGAAGAAATACGGTAGCCTTCAATTGTGTATTGATTATAGACAGTTGAATCGGGTGACAGAGAAGAACAAGTATCCACTTTCTCGTATTGATGACTTATTTAATCAGCTGATAGAAGCACAATGGTTCTCAAAGATAGATTTGAGATCTGGGTACCATCAGCTGAGAATTCGAGAGGAGGATAGGGAGAAGACTGCTTTTTGCACTCGATATGGGTATTATCAATTTACAGTAATGCCATTTTGACTGACTAATGCGCCAGCAATGTTATGGATTTGATGCATTGAGTGTTGAAACAATAGTTGGATAGATTCATCATAGTGTTTATTGATGATGTCATGATCTATTCTAAGATTCGTAAGGATCACGGGGAACACCTAATAATGATTTTATAGCTACTAAGGGAGCATAGATTGTTTGCCAAGCTTAGCAATTGCGAATTTTGGCTTGCACAGGTCGGATTTCTTGGATACATCGTGGGGGTTAGTGGAGTGTCAATGGACACTGCTGTAATGACCCGAAAACTCATATTATTTTTGTATGATGACGTGTACTATCAATGTATACTCGAGTCTGTGTGACAGAGGACGATGACGTCGAGTTGCGAGTGGAATTCGCCTCGAAGAACGTAACCAACGGATATCGACGAATGAAATGAGGGTACAAGAGTTCGGGAAACTATTTTTGTTGACGAACAGAAAATAAAATATAATAAATAAATTAATTTGAAAATATGTTTGGGTCGTTAGAAATTCTATTCACATGCGACGGTACGAGTTGTGGTGCATGCCCAGCGCAGAAACGCCTAAGGATTGTTCAATTTTAGTTTGATTGGATAAGGATAAGGAGAAAGTCTCAATGTGTGCCCCATGGTGGTTGGTGGTTGGTGTGATTATAGACCTTCAGATGTGCCTCGAGATGTGGGAGTGGGCCAAGATGGGGACTCACCTATAAATAGGTGAGTCAACCCTCTCTCTCCTCTCATTTTTCTCTCATTTGTTTCTCTCTTCTCTCTCTACGTGAAGAACGAAAAGAAGGAGGAGGGTTTTGGCTTTCCGAGCCCGGATCGACGATGGGGATAGACCAACTACGCGATTTGAGGTGAGATTCCGACTCCCTACGTGTTACTCTACATTTTGACACATATTTCGTAGGTTTTGTCATGATGTTTTCGCACCCCGAGTTGGAATTTCGGTTTTTATCGAGTTTTCGACTTGGTTTTGACGAGCTTGCGATAGCTGGGAATGGTTTTTACGACGTGGAGATGTTGGTTTAGAAGTGTTGTAATTTTCGAGTATTTTTGGGAATTTTGAATGATTTTCTGCAAATCGATGGTTTGGTCGAGTTTTGACGTGAGTCGAAGGTGGCTTGGCATTGTATTGGAGGTTTAATTGAAGTCGAGATAGGTTGGAAGCACGACGATGCGAGACGGGGTTGTCAAAAACCCCGTTATAGAGGCGTTCTGGGTAGGACGCCATGGCGATGCCGTGAGCATTCCAGCTCACGGCGCCACTCACGATGTTTTGGGCAAGGGCCTTAAGGTCCCACGTCGTGAGGAGCCGCCAAGACCAGTTGGGTCACAGCGTCACCCACGACGTATTGGTCAGTGAGCCACATTTGTCACACGTCGTGGAGACACCGCCAAGCTAGTGGATGCCACGGCGTCCTAGTGACGTGATAATGTTCACATGGGCAAAATTTTTATAAAATTTTCAAAAACTTTCAAGGTCCAAATGGGTTCAAATACGACCCAATACCCGGGAAATCGACCCAAATGGGTAAACGAATAAAATTATGAAAAATTGGGTAAAATGGGGAAATTAATAGGGAATTGCAATTAAATAGAAATAAAACTCTAACACGACCAAATTGGAATGACAATGATCACCGAGTGCTTGGTGAGCGGGTGACGAGTGTGTGGAGTCATTTAGGGGGCGTGTGAAAGTCGCAAACGTGAAGCGTGCATGGAGGTTGCGTAGTACTGTGAGTAAAAATAGTGGGAGTATTTATATTATTTCATTTGTGCATTTAAATTAGGTTGTTATATTTCTTGGTGAAATATGTTTTCTTGAAATCCATTTGTGATCTATATCCCATAGTGGATTATTTAGTGTTGTTTCTTACGGATTTCCGAATGAGTGGTCCAAAAGTAAGCAAGTCATGGTTACTATTTATCTGCGATATGAGCTCTTATCTAGACGTTGTTGATATCTCTCAATTGAGTCGCATGGAGTAGGGCTTTGGGGTTCTGTAGATATCTAATAGGGCTTGTGGAGTAGGGTTTTGTTGGGTGTTGGGTCTCCGAGTCTGGTAGGGTATCCCTCAACTCAACGACCTTTTGGTCGGGACTACTTGCGTTTCTATGGTTTTCTTGGACACTCAATTATCATGGATTTCTCAGTGATTTATTATCATGCGGTTTAGTATTATCTTTGTGATATTTTGCATGATATTAGTTTAGCCATTTATTTGACATTTGAAATTATATTTAAACTCCACTTGGTTGTTAATGTTATTTTCTGTACTCATCGTCCTTTTATGAAGGTGGGTATAGCCACGTCATACTGCAAGAGTCGATATGAGAAAAGAACCGGAAATAGGCATTAAAGTTGAGGGACTGCTAGGTGACCTCCTCTTGCCTACAGTATAAGTTTCTTTGTATTATATGTTTATGTTTTTGATACATTAGGATATGGGTTTTGTGAGATCTTGGGACATGTATACTATATTTGATTCTCCTCTAACCGGTATACTTATGGAGGTATACGTATGCCGGGTTTTTACACTCTAGGTTATTCTAACTTGTGTCTTACAGTTGTTTGGGTTAGTTTGAGATTTTAATGCGTCCGCTATAACTTGAAACTCACTAACTGGAATAACTCACTTAATTACATTTAAAATGGCTTAATTAATGGTAAAAGTTAGGGAAGGTTGACTAGGCTTGCGTCGACTAAGCAAGGTTGGATCGGGGGTCTACGTAAGTGTAGGTCGGGCAGTGCCTAATTTTAGATTGTGAAATGTAGTGTCATCATAGTTAAGGTCAAAGTTGTTATTAATTGGCCTACACCAAGATAGTGTCAAATATCCGTAGTTTTCTTGGATTCGCAGGATATTATCGGCATTTTGTGAAAGACTTCTTGAAGATTGCGACTCCTATGATGCAATGACAAAGAAGACGTGCATTTTTAGTAGAACAATGATTATGAGCAGCGTTCTTAACTTTGAATGAACGTTTGACTACTACACCAGTATTAGTGTTACCTAAGTCAAGGAAAGGCTTTGAGGTGAACACCGATGCTTCTAAAGTTGGTTTGGGACGTGTATTGATGCAGGACGGTAGAGTGATTGCCTATTCGTCCAGACAGCTGAAAGTTTACGAAAAGAATTACCCTACACATGACTTGGAGTTGGCGGCACTTGGAGTTGGCGGCAGTGGTGTTTGCACTGAAGATTTGGCAACATTATCTCTATGGGGAGAGATTTATGTTGTTTACTAACCATAAGAGTTTAAAATATCTATTTACACAGAAGGATCTGAATATGGGACAGGCGTTGGCTTTAGTTCCTCAAGGATTATGATTTTTCTCTAGAGTATCACTTGGGGAAAGCTAATGTTATTACCGATGCATTGAGCCGTAGAGGGTGGACTCAAAGACTATTACTTACCATATGACACACGAGTATGAGTTACTCGAGGCGATCAATATGATATATTCTATTGATATTTCGATCGATACTAGGGTGTTGATTTGTGGGCAGATGAGGACTCAAACTATCTTTATTTAGCGTGTACTTGATGGTCAGCAGATGGATGAACAGTATGGAAGATTTTTGGAGTTTGTTGAGAGTCCAGATCATTTAGATTGGAGTCAATCAACAGACTCATGCCTGAGATTTAGCGGGCTACTATGGATTCCATTAGTAGTTAATTTACGTAATGAGATACTTTATAAGGCTCACTGCGGTCACGTTTTACAGTTCATCTAGGCGGAACCAAGATGTATGCAGATGTGCGTCATCTCTTTTGGTGGCCTATGATGAAGTCCGGTGTTTCTAATTAAGTTAGAGGGTGTGACATTTGTCAACGAGATAAGGTTGAGCATCGCAGACCCGGTGGGTTACTATAGCCATTTCCTTTCCTAGGTGGAAATGGGAGTACATTGATATGGATTTTGTCAATTGTTTACCTCGATCTCAACGCGAACATGATAGTATTTGGGTAATTATGGATAGGTTGACAAAATCTGCGCATTTTATACCTATTTCGATCACACACCGAGTGGATAGGCTGGCAATTTTATAAGAAAGAGATTGTACGACTGCATGATGTTCCATTATCGATTGTGTCCGATAGAGGGCTACATTTTACATCTTATATCTAGCAGAGCATGCAAGCACAGTTCGGTATGCGGTTGGATATCAGTACCGCCTATCATCCACAGACTGATGGACAGTTAGATAGACTAATCCAAATTCTTGAGGATATGTTGAGGATGTGTGTGTTAGAAAATGGTGCATCTTGGGAGGAGTATCTTCAATTGTGTGAGTTTGATTATAATAATAGTTACCATGCTAGTATTGGTATGGCACCATTAGAGGGATTGTACGGGAGGCCATGTAGATTTACATCTTGTTGGAGCGGAACTAGAGGATATGGCACTGATTGGGCTTAAGATTGTAATGGATCACACAGAGAAGATACGTCTGATCAGATTGAGATTAAAAGGTGTGTAAGACAAACAAAAGAAGTATTATGATCTATATCATGGGGAATTAGAATATCGAGTCGGGGATTATGTATATTTAAAGGTGTCTCCGATAAAAGGTCAGAAGAGGTTTGAGATGAAAGGGAAGGTTGTGCCTAGATTTATTGGTCCATTTTGAGTTGAGAAGCGGATAGGTAGAGTTGCTTATGAGTTGGAGTTGTCACCTCAGTTATCAAAGATCCACCCAGTATTTCATGTGTCAATGCTTCGACTAGATAAGTCGAAGGGAGGCAAACGACCGATGGTGGACTCGAGCAAATAGATTTGAGGGAGGACATCAATTATGATGAGCTACCTATTAAGATCTTGGACCGGAAGGTGAAGGTTTTAAGGAATAAAGAAGTTCCGTTAGTTCTTGTCAAATGGCAGCACCACGAAGACGATATGCGCGAGTATTTTCCCTACCTCTTTTGAGTTTGGTAAGTCTTTCCCTTAATTCCATTTTAATTTTGTGGACCTTTTATCATGATACATGTCAACAATTCTCAATCGTCGACACTGAAGTATGTTATTTTTGTTCGATGTTTGTATTATTATTCTATTTACCCGAATTTAGATTACAATGTTCCAAACATATGAAGGTATTTGAGTGAGAGCATTGACACAGATAAATGGGTTCGACTCAAAGAAATGCAATTTTTGAGAGTCGGCAAACTATGGTTGGGTAATTAGTTGTCCGATGGACAAATTGAATAGAAACACTGACAAAATATAATAATTAAATGTGGTATGACAAGTTTGGTTAAGTATGGTAAGAAAATTGGTACATGAGAGATTGGTATGTCATAGACAAAGTTAAGACATAGGGTTTTGGTATGACAAAAGACCAGTGTTATGGGTGTTTTATGAAGATAAACTGTTTTGCAGATGAGAGTTTGGCTCAATTTGGTGGAAAATCGGATTCAAAACGGGCACCAAAAGTTAAAAATCATCAAAATAGGAATTTATGAGAATTAATAAATAAAAAGAAATTAAGCTACTGACAAGCAAAGCTGAGGGTTTATATATATATATATATATGGAAAAAAAAGTTCATCGATTCGCTATTTTCAATAGAAGCAAATATGTTTCGATGTTTTTAAAACCCTTAATTTCTTTTCTTAGCACGTAAAGCTTCATACGTTCGATTTTCATCCGGTTTCTCTCCGCAAAACATTAGAGCATCGCGAGACGGTCAGTTTATGCTAAGTTATCGCGATGGAAATGAGGGATTCAACCCCGTAATTTGGTAAAATCTCAATTCATGGTGTTTTTCCTCAAGTCAATTAGAAATCTCGTGATTTTTTTGATTTTTTTCATGGGGTTTTCGTAGGAATTAGTATCAATTATTGTGAATTGATGTATTGAGTTGATTTATGTCAATTTGGGATAAATTTCACCAACATGAGATAGGGTTTTTGTGATTTGAAGTGATGCAACTTAGTTGATAATAATTTTGAAGATGTTTTTGCAGTTGATATTGATTTATATTGAGATTTTGGATAAATTGAATATTGGTTATGATTTAAATTGATTCTACGGGTTGTGAAAATAATTGAAAGTTGGTATTGAATGGTTTCGTGGTGTTTATTAGCATGATTTGAGGATTTCATTGCAAAAACATTGATTTGGAGAAGTTTTTTAGTTTAAAACAAATAAAGTTGCATTTCAAAAGGCCATATGGGAAAATTCATAACTCCTTTGTTTTTTATCCGATTTGAGTATTCTTGGAGACTATGGAAAATAAGAAATATGTACTACAAGTTTCATTTTGGTCAGTATGACAAATATTGAGGTTTTCAAGGTTAAAAAGTTACCCAAGTTAGCTAGTTGTAGTTAGTTGAAGTTATAAATAATTATTTTTGGAACTAGTTCTTGAGCGTACTTTAGTCACGGTTTTCACGATGTTTTGTGATTTGGTTTCACTTAGAGCTTGACCATAACATATTGGGTATGCAAGGTAGTTATTGGAAGTGTGTGAGTACGTTTAGTGTTGGACATGGGTAAGTAAATCAGTAGGGGAATTTATAGTTATTTTTTTGAGTTTTAATTTCTTATTGTTATTGCTCTAAGTTGTTTTCGAATTATATTCTGATTGAGTGGTTCAAGGGCAAATGAGTCAACGTGATCCTTGAGAGTTACGGGTTAAATGGTGTTATAAACCAGAGGCCACGCACTTTGGATGCACGATATGGTATGTGGTTCTATACGGAGTGGGAATTACTTTACTAGATTGCTGAGGAGTTCCTATTCGCGTGGATTTTGGGATGGTGTGAGTTGGCCACGTCCTAAACTCCGAGCTTAGAAGGGGTAGCTTATTCCTCGGCTCAATGACTATTTCACTAAGTCGGGACTATTTGCGCCTTTCCTTTTAATTCCTGGACACTCATTATCGACTGTTTTCAGATTTATTTTTAGTCTTTATTTATTAATGTATTCCCTGTCCTTTTCTTTCTATCAGAATGGATATTGACTATTATTTATTGTAAAATACTGTAAACATCCTACTTGGCGTTACTTACCTGAGACTTGTCATTCTTGTGTTTGACTGAGAATAGATCCACAGTCGAGCAAAGGCAAAGCTCCTCAGCTTGGTGATTTACTTTGAGGATAGCGGAGTTGTTCCATTTTTGGACTCGACATAGGTTTGATTTTTGTATTACTATAATTATATGTTTTGAAATCGGGTTTTGAGAAATGAGAGATCATGGGCATGGATATGATGATATTATCTCTGTGATAGGATTTTTGGTAATGATGTATATATTTGTTGGGTTTCCACATTTCTAGGTTATCCTAACTTATGTCTTGAGGTTGTTATATTAGTTGGAGATGTTAAATGCTTCCGCTTATCTCTAAATAACTCACTAATATTAATAACTCTCACTTAAATTATTTAGTAAATGGTAAAGTAAGGCTGACTAGATTTGCATTGACTGCGCGATAGGGACTTGGGGTCTACATTAGGGTTGCAAGTAGGGCAGTGCTAGGTGATGATTGAAGATATTGTCTCCGCATCCGTATGGTACGGGGCGGGTATTTATCCTCCAAAATTTTTCGCGGGGCAAACTCTACCGCCCCATGCCCCGCCTCACCGAATTCCCTGCGGGGTGTGGACTTTATATAAGTCCGTGTTTTGATCCGTAATCTTTGGTCTTTTATGTCTTTATTTGATGCACATACAACACGTCTCTACCTAAGTACTACTAGTTTCAAATTTATACGATTAATTAGAATAAGTCAATCATACTAATTAACAATTGAATATCTATCAAATAAATTTTTTAATCAATTGTATACTAATGGTATTTCAATGGGGAGACTTAATTAATCAACGTTTGTTCTAGAACATTATTGAAAACTATGTACTGAGGATTAATTGATTTAATTTACTTATTGATTGTGATTATATAATTGGTTTCTTATGTAATTTTGTTTGTGCACTTTATGTCTTGATCCTTATCTTTATTCTTCTTTTTCACTTGGCTACTTTATCAACTATTTTTTTTGTTGCTCTTTTCGAATTTTGATAGCTATTTGGTTTTCGGTGTTTTTTATATTCTGATTTTTACATTTGAGTTTTTATTCCGATCTCTTTTTTATTTTTCTTTTCAAGAGCAAACAAAAATATTTTAGAAATAGTATATACTGATCGGCAATTTCTGTATGCATTGTTTAGATCAACGACCTCCATTTTTTAAGTTTATTCTACAAGATGTCAATTTGTTATATATCCTTTACAGTGGCAACAAAATTTTAATTAATCATTTTTCAAAAAAAAATATATAGCTTCTATTCATAAAGTATTAAATTGGGATTTCACCAATATTTACATAAGTTTTTTTTTTCTCTTTTAATCACTTCCTTTTCTCGTCAAATTATTTTTTAACTAATATATTAACATTAAGTTAATTATTTTTTAACTAATATATTTTTTTCAATTTTTTTCTCATGGGGCGGGGTACGGGGCGAGCTACGAGGATTCCCCGTGGGGCGGAGTACGGGAAAACTCGCGGGGTAAAGGTAATCCCCACCTCGCCCCAGCGGGGGGCAAAAATGCGAGGAATCCCTACCCCGCCGGTGCGAGGCCAAGCGGGGGACGGGGATTCCCCACCCCACTTGCACCCTAATCTACGTACGTTTAGGCCGGGCGGGGTTCAATTTTAGGTTTGTGGAATTGGGGTCGTCACAATTTACTTATTTAAGTCTTCCGCTAAATATTTCGATGATTAATAGATGATTTGAAGTTTAGCTAACTAATTTAATTAATTTGAGGAAAGTTAGTGGTAATTGAGGTAGAAATTGTGATATGGTGTGCGTGGGACACAATTGGGCCAATTTTAGGCAGGGTTGTGGGCTCGTGACGCATGATATGGCGACCTCAGACCATGGGGCCGCTACATAATCCGATTGGACGAAGTACGTGTCTAACTTCGTTACGAGTTCGAGGACTTAGAACTTTACCAAATTACATTGGTATTTGTCATTTGAGGTATGTGAAAAGATCAGAGTTATCCCAGTTCCTAATCAACAGAGGGGACCAGACCGGATCAGTTGGATATATGATAAGAAGGGTGTTTTTATAGTGGCAAAAGCATATGCCTTAGTTACGGAGACGCACTACCAATTACCATCGATACATTGGAATTTCATCTAGAAGTGGAATGGCCCTCAGCAGATTCGTACCTTCCTATGGTTTGCTCTACACAATCAACTGCCTACGAATGTCTTGTGTTGTAAGAAGAATGTAAGAGAGAATGAGATTTATTATCGATGTCGTGAAGATGACGAATCCACCTTACTGTTTAAAGGGATTGTCAACTAGCTCGCCAAGTTTAGAAATCTCTACCCCAAATAATATCATCTTCACTCTTCTATACATTAACATTGATGGATTGGCTAGTGTCGAATCTCAGACAAAATGACTATCACAAGAAGTTAATGTTTGGTGTCTCCTGTTGGAAGGTGTGGTCCTGGATAAATAACACTATGATTGGGAATCAATCTGATACAGGATATGAAGTCAAACGATCAATTATTTTACAGAACAGATAAAATCTTTCGTTCAGAAGATTTATGGTCAACCTCGAGCCAAGCTCTAGCAAGAAGAAAGCATTGACATTGGGTAGCACCGGAGGAGGGTGATTAAAAATAAATTGTGATAGGGTAGTACGAAGGGAAGATGGGGAAAACCACGGCGGCAGGAGTGATACGCGGGATGAAAAGCGATTTTTGAGTAGCCTTTCAAGCAAAGTTGGGTCGGTGTTCACTTATTTGTGTCGAACTATGAGGAGTTAAACATGGCTTGCAATTGGCGTGGGATAAAGGATGTAGGAAACTCGTTGTGGAGCTAGACTCGCAGGAAGCAATTGATCTTCTTCTAGATTCATCGCAAAACCAATCTCGAGATCCACTTATTCATGATATTCTAAAGGAAAACAGACAGGGAGTGAAGTGTAGTTTTTAACCACACATTTAGAGAGAATAATACATGTGTAGAGCACATGGCCAATGAAGCTTTTAAATGCGATGTTGCTTTTAAGATTTGAAAACATATTCCAATCAAATTTTCATATTGATAGAATAAGATATTATGCGTTACAAATGTAACCTAGATCGGATTGGTATTTGCTAATAAAAAAAAAAATAAAAAATAAAAAAATAAAACTATAAACTATAAACTCTTATTAGAAAAAACTATAATCTATGTTTTTCAAAAAAAATATATAAACTATTATTTTGACCAAGGTATAAGGGAAACTCGTTCTTAATCTCGCTTCGGACGATTGAGATCCGCCCGATCCGAATCTATCCATCGCACCGCGAGGAGCCATTCAAAATCAACGGTGATTATAAGACGTTGATTTCGCTACAGTGTCGTTTTCGGATATAGAATCGTTGCTCCTCATCCCTCTCTCTCTCTCTCTCTCTCATCTGCACCTCCTCGTCGATTTCCCAAAACGAAACCCTAGAATCAATCCTTCCAATCGATGTCCGAGCAAATCGTCGAATTCCTCCAATTTTCGATTTCCATCTCAAATTCTCCATCGTCAGAGCTTCAAAAGAACCTCCTTTTCGCAATTCCAACCTCGCAGAAACCCTAGAAGTCTCTATTTGCTGAAGAACTAGTGGAGGTCATGTGCTAAGATTTGTTCTTGGTGGTTTCGGTGGATTAATGGTCAGTTCTTATCTTTTTGACTTGAATTTCATGTTATGGATTAGGTTTAGTGTTTGAATTCAAGAATTTAGAGTTGGTTTGAACGGTGTGATCATGGAGTTTGAGCCATTGAACATTGAAAATGCTGTGATTGAATTCGATATGGGGTTGGGAGATGACGGAGTGGATATCGAGCATCCGGTTGAGGACGACGACGATGATATGATTGATAGTAGTTCTATTAGTAGGGAATTCTACATTCCAGAGGGAGAGACCAATCTAGAGCCATTTGAGGGGATGGAATTCGAATCCGAAGAGGCTGCCAAGGCGTTTTACAATTCCTATGCTCGGCGTGTTGGGTTTAGTACTCGAGTGAGCAAGTCTCGGCATTCTAGAAAGGATGGGGCGATTATACAGAGGTCATTTGTGTGTGCGAAGGAGGGGTTTCGGGTGGAGAGAGATAGGGCTGGAAATGAAGGGAAGGTTAAACGACCACGTGCGGTGACCAGGGTAGGTTGTAAGGCAATGTTGGCTGTGAAGATGCAAGATTCGGGGAAATGGGTGGTGTCTGGATTTGTTAAAGAGCATAATCATGAATTGGTTCCGCCTGATAAGGTGCATTGCCTTCGTTCGCATAGGCATGTGTCGGGGAGTGCAAAGTCATTTATTGATACTTTGCAAAGAGCAGGGATTGGGCCGAGCGGGATCATGTCTGCTTTGATTAAGGAATATGGTGGTATTAGTAATGTTGGGTTTACTGAAAGAGACTGTCGGAATTATATGAGAAGTAGTAGGCAGAAGACACTCGGAGGGGATATTCAGACATTTTTGGACTATTTGAAGCAAATGCATGACGAGAACCCTGCGTTCTTCTATGCAGTGCAAGGTGGTGAGGATCAGTCTATGAGCAATATTTTCTGGGCCGACCCAAAGGCTAGGATGAATTACTCTTTCTTTGGTGACACTGTTACTTTTGACACCATTTACCGATCAAATCGTTATAGATTACCTTTTGCTCCCTTCACAGGCGTTAACCATCATGGGCATCCAGTTTTGTTTGGATGTGCCTTGCTTTTTAATGAATCCGAAGAATCATTTATTTGGCTATTTAGGACATGGCTTACTGCAATGTCAGGTCACCATCCTGTTTCAATTACCACTGATTTTGATCGTGTTATCAGGTCAGCCATTTCGGAGGTATTTCCACACACACGTCATCGTTTCTGCAAGTGGCACATCTTTAAAGAGGCACAAGAGAAATTATCACATATTTATCTTGAGCATCCGAATTTTGAGGCAGAGTTCCATAAGTGTGTAAACTTAACAGAGTCAACTGAGGAGTTTGAATCTTGTTGGCCATCTCTCATTGACAATTATGGTCTGAGGGATGATGAATGGCTTCAAACTATATATGCCGTTCGCTGGCAGTGGGTCCCTGTTTATCTGAGAGACACATTCTTTGCTGAGATGTCTATAACACAACGGAGTGATAGTATGAACTCATATTTTGATGGGTATGTGAATGCTGCTACTACCCTACAACTCTTCGTTAAGCAATATGAGAAAGCTCTAGAGAGTAGGTACGAGAAAGAAGTGAAAGCAGATTATGAAACTATCAACAGCACCCCAGCTTTGAAGACCCCATCTCCTATGGAGAAACAAGCAGCAGATCTTTACACTAGAAAGTTATTTTTGAAATTTCAAGAGGAGTTAGTAGATACACTCACTTATATGGCATCTAAGACAAAGGATGATGGGCCAATAACCATATATCGTGTGGCTAAATTTGGGGAAGATATTAAGTCCTACAGTGTTATGATCAACATGCTTGAAATGAAAGCTAGTTGTACTTGCAAAATGTTTGAGTTCTCAGGCCTTCTTTGTAGACATGTATTGACTGCATTTAGAGTGACTAATGTTCTTACTCTCCCTTCACATTATGTTTTGAAACGGTGGACCAGAAATGCCAAAAGTGGGGTTGTGTTAGAAGAACGTCCTAGCGATCTGTTGAATAGCTGTCGAGAGTCTCATAATGTTCGGTATAATACCTTGCGCCATGAGGCCCTAAAATATGTAGAAGAAGGGGCAAAAACTGTGGATATTTACAATGTGGCGATTGATGCTCTACAAGAGGCTGCAAAAAGAGTTTCTTTGGCAAAGAAGAATGGTGGTAGACTTCCTTTACTCAATGGAAGTGCATTGGAAGGCAGTATTACTGGTGGAAGTCATGAGTGGGGATCGGGTCAACCTCTGTCTGTGGTTAGTCCTTTTCATATTTCATTTTTAAAAATGACCTCTTCTCCATGTGCAATATGTGTTAGCCTGTGCTATGCTAGTTCCTCTTCCAACTTCCACTTGTTATGTGCTCAGGCAACTTTTTGCATTGCCAATCTATCTTTGTGCATGCAATATTGTGCATGAATCTATTTTTGTGTTTTTATGTGTATACGTGGGAGCACATGTGCAAATGTCTAATCATGCTATACTACTTCTTACATCCTCTTTTTGTTGGACAATCACATAAATCTAGTGAGTGAAGCTAATGAAGGAAGGTCCTATTTTGATCCGTGTTACTGAATTTTGTGATTGCTACTTCTTGCAGGATGAAAAGGACAAGAAAATAGAGGAAATGTCCCGTGAACTTTGCAGAGCTAATCGTAAGAGTGAAGTGTATCGGGCCAATTTACTTACAGTCTTGAAGGACATTGAGGAACAGAAACTACAATTGTCAGTTAAGGTTCAAAATATAAAGCTCGGAATGAAGGATTAGATGGGGAACATTGCTCAATCATGTTCTGTTCGGGTAATCTGGATAATCTGTTGCTATTTCTTCAATTTCACTTTCAATAGCTATATATTGTGGGTGGGAGATATAGTTCTGCTGCATTCTGTGCACAGATGTGGTTATTAACCTATGTTCCATTTAGTTTGTAGTGATGTTTTCAATCTAGCCTTTCTTGGGAGGGGTTAGCTGTAATTTGCGAAAAGAAGCATCATTTCTAAGTTGACCATTGTTTCCAATTCTTGGTATGTGAATAGCAGAGGCCTATACATATCTCATTTGCATTGGCCGTCCAATCCATTGATTCTTATTTTCTTTAGCAAATTTTTTTATTTGTAAATAGAGGGTATTTTGTCTCCATTTTTGAAGTTTCCTGCATTTCTTAAAATTTTGTTCCCTGTCCTTGACTTTGCTCTTGAGTTGCTGACTAAGTTTTCTAATTTAAGTTATATCATTAGCGGGGTGTAAATTTAAGACTCTTAATTTAATTTTGTAACCACCCAGGCCATTAAGTAAGCTGGTGTTAGGCAGGTGTTGGTTCATCAACTAATTAGTTTAAGTCTTTGTTGAGTGGCTTGCAAATAGAACAGCCACAATGTAGTTAAAGTTATTTGCGGTCGGCTACATGATCAAACTCTTCCACTCCGTGAATAGAAAACTCTTAAATATAAAAGGTAAACTTACTGAAAACCTAGGTTTGAAAACATCCGGCCGGTTCTCCTCTTACCACCCATCACCCCAGGGAAGGATTCCTTTAGTTTATTACTCTAATTGTAATGGATATTCATCATTCTTAATTTGTTTTGTATGTAATTTTTGTGTAGAGGAAAGCGTGTGTTAAAATGCAAATGTATTAGTATGTAACTTTTTATCGAAAGATCCCTAAATAAATTACATAATTTTAAGGGATAAATATTTTTTTATACACTTGGGTATTGAACAGGTGGTTACTAGGCCCCACCTCACCTACCTAGCCAGCCTTGGACTGTCTCACTGCCTTGGCACTGACAGCATTGGGTTTATATTAGAAACTGATGAGGGCTGTCTCTGATCTGAATTTGGTATGCTACAATTACTCTTATATTGACAATCTAAATTTAATTATTTATTTCTATGCAGTTGATCATATGAGTGTTAGCTTTTTCTATTACTATTTGGTATGAACTAGTTGAGCTGATTTTCTGGTTTTCCTGTACTGAATTGAATCTACCTGGTCCATTGAATTTGTTTATCTGATTTGGTTGATTTATAGCTTCCTTGGTTTCTCTGTCCTTAACAATGTGCTGTAGTATCAGAGAATGAGGGAATTGAAGGGATAATAGAAGCCATTAGGAAATATATTGATGAAAACCCCATTAAAGATCAACAAAAATAGTTTATTAACATTTGTTAATTGCAATTTTTGCTGTCATCAATTGCAATTAAATCAAGAGTTTGATCCATGTAGCCGACTCTGACTAACTTGATACTAAGGTTTTGTTGTTGTTGGCTTTGGCGCAAATCTTGCATCTGTTATGGACGCGGCGGAGACCATGGTGGAAGCAATTTTAGGACATCCTGTGTGACTACTGATTTTTTGTTTTTCAGTCTCTGGAGTAGGAATAACTAGAACTCTGAGTTTGAATGTGATTGTTGCATCTACTGTTGTATTAACATCATAGTAATGAATGCCATTCTGTTTCAGCTTATACACATACCAAGATTCTAAAAGTGCATTCTTTTAATGGCACATTACAACAGCTGATCTAATCAATTCCTAGGTTGACTAATCAATTGAAGAACATATACTTTGTGCAACAAATTCTCTTTTTTTCTTTTTGACAAAATGCACCTAGCAACTTCTCGGACAAACTCAAGTAATTTTGTGTGAAGATTAATTTGAAATGTTGGTGTTGCACTCATGGTCATAAGCCATATTAGCATATTATAATTTCCTAGGATTTCAACCATTCCCAATATATTAGCATATTATAAACACTACAATTAATCTTAATCTACAGGATCAGAATGTGGTGGAAATTTTGCTAAAATCAAAGAATTCTCAATTGCACATCAGCAGCATCAACTCTTGCTTTATGCCTTTCGAAGAGCTCTTTCAGTGCTTGAACGTATTGGCTGTGAACTTCATTGACCTGCAGAAAAATTAGAGTCCAGTAAATATTGCGCTGATCGTCGTCCATTTCTTCACCCGATAAGGAAAAATGAAGAACAATGCCTAATAAGCTCACAAGTGAGACTTTCCGTTTTACAAGACTTGATTTATAAGGTATTGAATGTGATGAAAATGAAACTAGAAATAAATAATTCAACAAAGTGAACAATTTGGAAGCACACGTACCTCTTCCATTGTAGGTTGTGGATTTCTTTTGAATTCAATTGGTTTGCCCACCACCACGTGCATGGGACGCCGGAAAGGTAAAGGTGATCTACAAATGAAAAGGAAGTGTTAGATGAAATGGCGCTACAAAATTTCAGCTTGAGATTGCAAAACCAAATCCTGTATTTTACATCTGCATTGTTTTTATCAGAACACATTCACTTGCATTGGGTCCCGCGGGATGATTCCTTTATACATCATATCAACTTTGTGCATGGTAGGGATTTAACATGACAAATGAAAACAAAGATAGATGAAAAAGTGAACTACATGGCAACCTTACTGTAAAGTAAAAGTCTTATCTCCTGTTTGAAGAAATAAATGACTAATATGATAAAAGATGTGGATTTCCGCCAATACCGATATTGTCCCTAACTTAACCGCCTTCGACTCACAGATTTGAAGTGAAAGTAGGAAAATGTATAGCTTCAAGCGTTAAGCTCATAGGACATGCCATGCATATACGATATACCAAAGAAGGTATATGTCCAAAGAAAATTATCCTACCATTTATGTGGAACAAGCAAAACAAAAGAGCAGCAGAATGTATAAATTGAAGAGGCTTAGTTGCATTACCCGAACATTCCCCAAAAAACAATTGGAGTAAATTTAATTGCCCTGGAAAAGCGAAGGTACAGTTCACCACTGGGTTTCCACCACTGATAAATGTTACTCTGCATTTCAGAAAAGAGGCAAAAGCAACAAAGAGAGTTAGGTGTAACCTTTCAAGATACAAAATATGGATCAAGATTAAACAGTTCGGTATGAAAAGCTACATCCAATCACTAGAAATCTCGCTTCAGCGCTATAATCAATAACAATCATTAGGAAAGAAAGTATAACTAGACTAACAGAAAAGTAATTGCATCAATGATAGATCATCATCATATTTTTTACAGGTTCTCTTTTCAGTTTCAGTTTTCTTCGCTTGCTTGTCATTGATCTATTTCCGGCCAAAAGAATGTTACTCCAAAAAAACCAAATGCATTTAGAAACCCTACTGGTCCTATATGAACAATTAAATTTATTCATATTGCAACAGCAACACCTAAGGTAGAGAGGGCTGATAGTATAGCCAGGACTGTGTACAAATACACATGCCTGAGAAAGCATATAACCAACTTCGAATACTATACCTGACCAAAGCAAAAGACTGGAACCAAAGGCCGGCCCATCTCCATTGCGATGCGAACGAAGCCTTTTCTTTGCTTGATAAAAGCAACCTACAAAATAAGGCAAGGAAAGCAGAAAATTAAGCAGGTGTCATAGAAAACATCTTGGACAAGCAAACACTCTTTGCTCTATATGCTATGATGGCAATAAATAAGAAAAATGAATTTGAAAAGAAAAGCCAAAGCAGATGCACAAATTATTTGGTTTATGAAAGGTCAAACGTAAAAATAAAAAATCATTTAAGTGTAGGAACCATTGGAACACCAAATATCCTTGATCATGTGGTGCAACAAAAATATTGAGCAAGATTATATCCATTACCAAATGGGAAGTAAATTCATTCCACTAACTTCATTAAATTCTTCCCTAGCTACTCTAAATCTTTCCTCAAGAAAAGGTAAACCAATTTACTGAGTTTTTACAAAGCTCTCTCCATCCCTCTCACATGTGGGTGAGTGTGGGTTGGCCGATTTGGTGATTAATGTGTGGGTGGGGTGAAGGATATGAAGAAATTGTCGACG
The DNA here is from genome assembly GCA_039657345.1 of Stephania japonica. Lineage (NCBI taxonomy): Eukaryota > Viridiplantae > Streptophyta > Magnoliopsida > Ranunculales > Menispermaceae > Stephania > Stephania japonica. Next base: position 13,408,551 of record CM077562.1, read on the forward strand.
ATCAGTAGATGGATACTAAAGCATGATTCGTAACAATAAGAGACGCTTTACACTTACAGCAGCAGAAGTATGCGAGTCAAAATAAAAATTAGTATCAAACATTAGATGTTGATATTGCATGTAGCCTTGAAAAAATGCACCAAAATCTGCAATGATAAAGAAAATTCAAGAGATAAACATACCTCAGATCCTTGCTCCATGTAAAATGCCTCCTGTACCCCTCCCGGAACTATAATGCAACTATATCCAGCAGCCAAGAGAGAAGTAAAGTTTTTTCTGGTCGCAGGTGTAAGCCCCAACCATGTCCATATTTGCCTTAGAAATGGTGTATAGAAAACCTGATGGATGCTTCTTAAAAAGTAAGGTCAATGGGTACATGGGAATACACATAGCATTTAGAAGCACAGTAGAAGAGCAACTTACAGCACTACTTGCAAGGACCTTGATCTTAGGCAAAGGCATGAAACCAGTAAGGTCAGCAAGAGCAACAACGCCTATCGGTAAAACAGAATGTGGCTCATAGCCCAAAACTGCATGAAGAAAATCAAGATGTCTAACCGTGCAACAGAAGCTAAATAATATTAACAAAACTTTCAGTGAAATTAATATATAAAAGATGCAGGACAGATCCAATTACAGTCGGTACTATTGTAAACAGAATAGCTAGTTATAAGACTCTGGTTCAAGGTCATTAAAGAAACAAGGTGCACTTGAAGGAGAGTGGCCCATAAGGCCTGAGGCATAAGGTGAGGAGCGTCATAGGCATTGTGTTTAAGGTGGAGATAATTAATAATTAATATCCTCACTGAGTGATCATATGCTTTCAAACTTAAAAAGGAAAAGAATCTCTTACCAATGCCTCAATCCCAAAATTAGTTAGGTTCGGTTACATAGACCAAACTCTTTCATTGTGCTTGATTAGTGTAAATGATGGCGTGCTTACCAAATCATTTAAATCCCTCATAATTATTGCATTCCACGTTAGCTTTGGGCTACCTTACCCCATCGAATTTCTTCAATTTCTGTTGAGTCGAGTTTTTTAGTGTCCAATCCACCACAACTGTCATTCCCTAATCTTTGTGTTAATTGGTGATACTCTTATATTTTTTCGAATTTTTATATTTCTTATTCTAACTTTACGAGTTTTGCCACACATCCACCTAAGCAACCTCATTTTCGCTACATTCATTTTACTTGTTGTTTCTTCATCGACTTTAAATTGGTTATCGCTCCTCTTTGCATTTCTTTCATTTGTTTTCCCTCCCAAAAGGCTCAACACTTATTGTAATATCTTGAGTGCATTAGCACATACCATGGTCAACTGACTAAAAGATTTTCGACCAACGTAAAATCTATTACTACCCAAATTTTCTCATATACCCCAAAAAAAAAATTTAAAAAAATCTCAACCACACAACAATACATATATTCCTTACTTACACTAATGTTCTAGGGCTTAACAGTCAACACTCCTTAAAAGAAATTAGATAACTCAAAATAAGTGTTAGAAAGTGCCCCCATTGGAATTGATGCAGAGGCAAATTCACAAAGATGTTTTTTTTTTTTTTAAACATGGGTATCCACACCCTTCGGGTACGACTAATCCCATGGGGTTAAGTCGATGGCACCACACCCATTAGCCGAGAGAAACAGACAAATAATGGCTTCAATGTGAGAGCCAGGATTCGAACATGAGATGCCAAGGCTGAGAACATACCCTTATACGACCCCAACACCACTCCACCACACCCGCCTGGTGCCACAAAGACGTGTTTGATGACCTATAGGTCGTAGAATATTGCGTCATCCAACTCCAAATCCAAATATGTTAGTTTCTCCAAAATCATGTGGTTGGGGTGCCCAACTAATTCTCATGAGAATAGTTGAGCCTAAATAGAGGGGCTCCAAAATTCGGACGAGTTGGCCTAGTGGCAAGGGCAAAGGCAAGACTTAGGCACACGGTCTCGAGTTCGATTCCTCGCAACACTGGTGTTCTATTTTTGCAATCCCAAGGGGACTAGTCAGAAAAGTGTTTGGATATCTATGGTTAATCAATAAAAAAATAAAAATAAAAAATTAGTGTGGCCCCTAAAAAGATCCCGACATCCACAATTACCACAAAAATATATGTTACAGAAATCTATCACCATATGGACCCTTAGACACCCATGCCTTGTCTATTTCCTATAGCCAAATTAGGAAACTTTGAATCAAGATTCTATGCCCCTTCCAAGGTAATGTGTACTTTCATATTCTATGAAACCCAACAATTCAAGTAGATGGTACCCAATGTAAACTGCGATATTGCCACCGACAAATGTCTGTGGTTGTCGGCCCACACGATTAATTTGGTAAACCAACTCCTCACCAACCATAGGGCACCACCCACCACCACCACTATGGATTAAACAAATTATAAACCACAAACACGCGATTCAGATATGATCATCACGCCCTACCCAATCACATTATTCGGCTTCCGGGATCGCCTAATCAACAATCCAAATAAAAAAAAAAATACAATAAATAAAGTTCTGTAAAGTCCGGGTCGGGTCGGGTCCGGCGACTTACCATATGCCTGGTTAGGGTCGAATGCATCGACGTCCTCCACGTGGAGACTGACGGGAAAGTACCCACATGCGTGCTTGCAAATGTACCTGCATGTTCCACATATTTACAACACAGCCATTACCAATCAATATTTAGTAGATCACACTCAACGAGCATCTCGAGGCGATCGATCGGTGAAGAGTGCAATTTGTATAGCTTAAAATAACATTTGGGACAAACCTTGCCAATTTTCGGCCTGCTTTGCTGTGGTCGTCAACGGGAATGATCATATATAGGATGAGCACACCCAAAACCCTGAAATGAATCCAAAACCATCAAATCCTCAACAACACAACAGAAAGATAAGCTCAAAAATATTAACGAGGGGCACGGAGCCACATACAAAGCTGCCTTAGCGGACAACTTGCATATGACCTCTTTATGCAGAAGAATTATAGAAAATGCTATGCCCACCCCTCTAACGCAAAGATTAAGGGAGCTTAAAATCTTGGCTTCAACCAAACTTATATCGAATCATGAATTGATTGTTGAGAATGGTATGGACTCACGCGAAGGCCAGGGGGGAAGGGAGAACAAAGCAAGCGAGCAAGACCAAGAAGACGTTGAAATGAATCCCTCCCAGCCATATGAAAAGAGCCACGATCGTATGGAGCGCCGACGACGACTCCTTCCCTCTGAACACCGTCGGATCCTTATCCTTCGCAAACACCTCCACCGCTCCACCGTTGGATCGAGCACAAGATTCTTGATTATGATCCATCACAATCACAAAAACACTAAATCACAAGGGGATTTATTGGGGGTGATTTTGGGGGAGGGGGAAGACACCAGTTTCGAGGGGGGAGGGTATGTGTGAAAGTGTGGCCAGTTTTTAAGGGTCGATGTCTGATGGGACTGCCACGTGGAATGATCTTACGGCATCAGACGCACGTGTCTGCATTAACAGACGTCGATGGAGCAGCTCACGAGATTGTAACGCTCTAGCATCTAGTAGAGCCGACAGGGTGTAACATTACTCTCCATATGCTATGAATTATGATATGATGCGAAGGGTTTTGCCAAGCCTATTTCTCGGAGTCTTCGAGAACTTACACCATTTATTCTACTTATAAAAATAGTTCGACATTTTTTTAGAATAATGTAGCGTGTACCAGCTAAGATTATTATTATTTTTATTTGTCTAATGGCGGAGATTATTACTATAATAAAATGAGTAAAAATTAATATGTGTGGTAATAACTTTTGTAAGTCTAGTAAGAAACATGGATGATGAGACGGAGGATGCGTCACTTGCTCAGATAAGATTAATATTTAAGGATTGGGAGTTTCACTTGTATTATAATAAATTAAAAAAAAAATCCTTTTAAGAGTTTGTTATTGTAACTCAACACCGACCAGCAAGAACGACAATTACACTTGCTTTCATCTTTAAGATACAAATCGAGATGCATGTAGGCATTACAATGTGAAAATTGTTCCAATGCGATTACAAAAGTTTTTTCTTAACTTTATTTTGAATTTGTTTCATTGTAAGTACAACAACATGTCAACAACAAACATTTTATCTTGAATTAATTGAGGTCTGACTATATAAATCAATCATTTTAATACTTTTTTCTAAATTAGGAAGAGGTATAGTTGCTTAATTACACAAAACAAAGCCTACAAATGCGGCTCCAATTACATCGTTTGTAAGAATTGGTGATGAACCTGTTGGAACTTGAAAAATGCTTCAAGTGAGTTTGAATAGAAAAACTCTTTAGTCCAATATTGTTCACTTCAAATAGTACAAACTCTTTATATATAAACATCTACTCTAAAGATTTGCTTTAGAGAAACCCAATGGATAGAGCTCAAAATTGGCACCCATTGGGTAATATGTGTATGTATGTATGTATGTATGTATGTATATATGTATATATATATAATTATATTTAAAATCAAAGAAAGGGTTGGGCCTTTGGGCTTAGATTTGTTAGCCTTGTAAAATCAAATAATTTTTTATTTTTTATTTCAAAATTAATTTTTGACAAGTTAAGTTCGTTATTTTGTGAACAGGTGACTACTGTGAACAGGTGCGACTGTTGAATATATTGTTTTCGAACTTGAACAGTCACTTTGATTTGAACCAATGCCTCATGTTCTATTTAAGTGAAACTAAAACACTAGAAATTTACTAGATTTCTAATTTCGTTTTTTCTGAGAGAGAAGGAAGATCACAGTTTGGCAGACTTTTGAACTTGGTGATTTTTGGTTCGAAAGGACATCCGGTTGTATCCTGGAGGCAAATCTTTGAAGAAAATTATATCACCGAATTCAAGGAAATTTTTGTCTTAGGACATTGCTTTTGTGCAAGCCTCCGGTTAGAAATTTTATTTTGTTGATTGATTCTGTTATTAATTATTTGTAAAACTTGTTTATTCATATATATTAGTATCATTATTTATTGTTTCGAACAACAATTTAAGACAGAAAATTTTCAAAATTTTTGAGATTTTGTGTTGTTTTGTGAATTTCAGAAATTCTGAAAATGGTGGGACAATCGAGTTTGAACAACTCTAAGAAATCAGAAGACAAGTCTAAGAAATTTAAGGGAGTGGATTTCAATAGGCATTAAGAAAAGCCTAAAAAATTCACATGAGTGGATTTTAAACGGTGGCAACAAAAATTGATGTTCTACTTGACAACCCTCAATCTTGCACATATTGTAAGAGAGGATGAACTAAAGATAGATGAGGATCCTCTATCGAAGGAGACTATTATGTCCATTGAGAACTGGAGAAGTTCTGACTTTCTTTGTCGCAATTACATCCTTAGTTGTTTGGATGATAACTTATATGACATATATTCGTCATATGACACAGCAAAGGAAATATGGAATAATCTTGAGAAGAAATACAAAATTGAAGATGTCGGTGCGAAGAAATTCGTAATCGGTAAATTTCTGAAGTATCTCATGGTGGACTCCAAAACTGTCATTAAGCAAGTAGAGGAAATCTAAGTCATGATTCATGAATTGCATGCAGAAGGATGTTCTATCAATGAACACTTTCAAGTTGGTGCAATTATTGAGAAGTTACCTCCTTCGTGGAAAGATTTTAAGATATATTTAAAGCACAAAAGGAGGGAGATGACTATAGAGGACTTGATTCTGAGGCTTCTAGTTGAAGAAGATTATCGCAAGGGAGACAAAGTTGAAGTAACTACCTTGGCTGCGAAAGCAAATGTGGTTGAAGGAGAGGTTTCAAAATCCAGATTTCAGAAGAACAAAGCAAATAAGTTTTCTGTGAAAAACTCCAACAATTTTGCACCTAAAGGCAAGCCATTTAAGAAAGTTAAGGGTAATTGTTGGGTGTGTGGAAAACTTGACCATAAGGCTCAAGAATGTCGTCACCGGAAAGATCAACCTGCTGGAAATTCTTCTCAAAAGAATCAGGTCAATGTCACAACTACTGAAGAATACTTGGTTGTTGTTATTTCTGAAGTCAATATGATTGATAATGTTAAAGGTTGGTGAATTGACACAGGAGCCACTAGGCATATTTGTGACGACAAGGCACTGTTTTCAACCTTTAAAGATATTATTAATGATGAAAAACTCTACATGCGGAATTCATCTACTTCAAGTGTCAAAGGAAACGAAAAAGTGTTGCTGAAATTTGCTTCTAGGAAAAACTCTTACTTTGATTGATGTACTTTATGTTCCTGAAATAAGAAAGAACCTAGTCTCTGGGCTCTTCTTACTAAAAAGGGATTCAAACTAGTGTTTGAATTTGATAAGTTTGTGTTATGTAAGGCTACGGATTATATAGGACGAAGATACTTAGTAGATGGTATGTTCAAACTGAATGTAATGGTTACTAATGCTATGAATAAAGTGAATGCTTCTATTTATATCGTGGATTCTTATGATATTTGGCATGCTAGATTAGGCCATGTAAACAATAGGTCTATCAATAAAGTGGTTAATCTCAATTTATTACCTAAATTTAATTTTGATGTGAATCACAAATGCCAAACTTGCACCGAATCTAAGTTTGTTCGGAAATCTTCTAAAATAGTCCTAGGAAGGTCAAATGAATTGTTAGGATTAATACATAGTGACCTTTGCGACTTTAAATCAACCCCTACAAGAGGAGAAAAAAATTACTACATCACTTTTATAGATGATTGTAGTAAATATTGCTATGTCTATTTGATTAAAACTAAAGATGAAACTTTTGATATGTTTAAAACATATAGAGTTGAAGTTGAAAATCTATTAGATAAAAGGATTAAAGCAATAAGAACACATAGAGGTGAAGAATTTGAATCCTCTGAATTTGCTGAATTTTGCAGTAGTCATGGAATTATATATCAAACTAGGGCACCATATACACCTCAACAGAATGGTGTCGCGGAGAGGAAAAACAGAACTTTTAAAGACATGATAAATTCTATGCTAAATAGTTCTGGACTTCCACACAACATGTGGGGTGAGGCACTACTTACAGCAAATTATATCCTAAATAGAATCCCAATTAAGAAGACAAATAAGTCTCCTTATGAATTGTGGAAATGAAGAATTCTTACTTTTAAAATTTTAAAGTGTGGGGTTGTTTAGCAAAGGTACAAGTTCCTATCGCCAAGAGAATAAAATTGGGGCCTAAAACTATAGATTGTGTATTTATTGGGTTTGCTACCAACAGTGCTGCATACAGATTTTTGGTAATAAATTATGAGATTAGTGATATCCATGTTAATAATTATAGAATTTGTGGATGTGCAATTCTTTGAAGGAACTTTTCCTTATAAAGAACAGAAATCAAGTTCATCAAACAAGAGAGTTCGAGATGAACCATCCACTTCTAATGTTCCAACATTAGATGAAGAACCAAGAAGGGGAAAAGATCTAGAGTTCAAAAGAGTTTTAACCACAAACATATAAAGAAGCTATGACTTCTACTGATGCTATTTTATGGAAAGAAGCCATAAATAGTGAAATAGAATCCATTTTAATTAACCACACATGGGAATTGGTTGATTTACCTCCCAGGATTAAACCGATAGGTTATAAATGAATTTTTAAATGGAAATTGAAAGTCGATGGATCAATTGATAAATACAAAAGCTCATTTAGTGGCTAAAGGATTTCGACAAAAAGAAGGGTTGGATTATTTTGATACATATTCTCCAGTTTCAAGAATTACATATATTCGGATGTTAATTTCAATTGTTGCAATTTATAATATAGATATACATCAAATGGATGTAAAAACAGCATTTTTAAATGGAGAATTAGATGAAGAGATATATATATATATATATGGAACAACCCGAAGGATTTGTGGTCCAAGGTCAAGAAAATAAAGTCTGCAAACTGGTTAGGTCTCTATATGGACTTAAACAAGCACCAAAATAATGGCATGAGAAGTTTGACCATATTATGATTGCAAATGGATTTAAAATTAATGAATGTGATAGATGTGTCTATATCAAAAAAATGAAAAGATCATGTGTCATAGTATGTCTCTATGTTGATGATATGTTGATAATTGGGACTAATAAGGATATAATCATTTCAACTAAGAAGATGTTGAATACTAATTTTGACATGAAAAACTTAGGTCAACAGATGTCATTTTGGGTATTCAAATCAAACGAAATGATAATGGATATATCCTTACTCAATCACATTATGTCGACAAAATATTGAAGAGGTTTAATCAATTTAATTGTAAACCTGTTCCTACCCCATTTGAGCCAAATTGCAAACTTAAGAAAAATACTGAAAGTGCAATTTCTCAATTGGAGTACTCCCAAATAATTGGAAGTTTGATGTATTTGATGAACTCTACAAGACTAGACATTGCTTATGCAGTGAACAGACTTAGTAGATATACAAGCAATCCAAATAATGATCATTGGGAAGCATTGATACGAATACTAAGGTATTTAAAACATACTTTAGAATATGGATTGCATTATACAAAATATCTACCAGTACTTGAAGGGTATAGTGATGCCAATTGGATTTCTGATAATACTGAAACTAAATCAACCAGTGGATATATTTTTACATTGGGAGGAGCTGTGATTTCCTGAAAATCAACTAAGCAGACGTGTATAGCACGTTCGACAATGGAATCGGAATTTGTAGCCTTAGATAAAGCTGCTGAGGAAGCAGAATGGCTACGAAACTTTCTAGAAGATATTTCATTCTGGCCAAAACCAGTGCCAGCAATATGTATACATTGTGATTGTACGACATCACAAGTTAATGCTAAGAATAATGTATACAATGGTAAGTCACGACATATAAGGCGCCGACATAATACTATAAGACAATTACTTTCAAGTGGAGTAATTAGTATAGATTATATAAAGTCAAAGGAGAATATTGTAGATCCTATGACAAAGGGCTTACTAAGAAATCAAATTGTATTGTTATCGAGGGGAATGGGTTTAAAGCCTATAAATGAGTTAAGTCTGGTGGAAACTTAACCTACGTAATTGGAGATCCCATGTACTAGGTTCAATAGGCAAACTGGTTAGATGAAACTCATGAGAAGAACACATTCGTTCATTCCTAAGATAAAAATTGTGTTCAGAAGAAGTTCAAGGATATGTTAAACATTTAATGATAAATAAAATTGTCACCTATATGATAGTAAATGTGGGTCGCATTTATGAGAACGAGACAGGCTAAATTCTCTAAATCTATCATGAAACCAGGATATGTCCAGGACCAAAATGGACAAAAACGTATAAACTAAATTTTGATAATCGTGTCATGTGTAACACATATTATCTTGGTTTACTACGAAACGTGAACAATTCAAGATCCTCCATATCCACTGCGTCAATCCAATATGTTTTACTATGGTGAGTTCAAGTCTTTCAGATACTTTTCCTGACAACATGACATGAGACTTCTCTCTCTTTCGTGTATTATAATTTTCTTTTATAATTTTTTAAAAAAAAAACCAAATTTGAACAGAAATGTGGGTGATATTTTCTATTCAAATGTGAGGTATTGTTGGAACTTGAAAAATGCTTCAAGTAAGTTTGAATAGAAAAACTCTTTAGTCCCACATTGCTCACTTCAAAGAGTACAAACTTTTTATATACAAACATCTACTCTAAAGATTTGCTTTAGAGAAACCCAATGGATAGAGCCAAAAATTGGCACCCATTGGGTAATAAGTGTACATATATATATAATTATTATATATAAAATCAAAGATAGGGGCTTGGGCCTTTGGGGGCGTTGGGCTTTGGGCATAGATTTGTTAGCCTTGTAAAATCAAATAAATTTTTATTTTTTATTTCGAAATTAATTTTTGACAAGTTAAGTTTGTTATATTGTGAACAGGTGCAACTGTTGTGAATAGGTGCGACTGTTGAATATATTGTTTTCGAACTTGAACAGTCACGCTGGTTTGAACCAGTGCCTCAAGTTCTATTTAAGTGAAACTAAAACTGTAACGACCCTAAAAATGTAACTCGTGCCACGTGTCAATACAGGTGATATGTGGGCTCACGCCGTGGTACAGTAATCAATTCTTGGACGTCGACGCCGAGGTATGTTAGTTTTGTATGATGGTTGTATTATATTATATTTCATTTGTGCAATTTTAAGTTTTTAAAACGGGTAAAGGCGTGTACGAGCGTTGGTAGTTCGGGGAATAAATTTAATTAGAAACACTGACAAAAATATTAAATAAATAATAATTAAAAGGTTTTAAAGTCCGTTTGTTACGTCGGTACGTCTGTGGTGACGCGACGAACAAAGTTAGTATTATGAGTCGGGTGCGAGAATACCCGAGGGAAAACTTTGAGTGTTGTGTGAAATGGAGGAGATCAAAAGACCAAAAGTCAACTAAGTCACCCAAGTGAGTTATCAAAGTTGGTAGGTAAAATTGTGAAAAGACCAAAAAGGGCAATAAAGTTGTAAATGGTATATATAAGGGTGAGGGGTATTTTGGTCATTTGACCAAAATACCCCCAATTTCATCACACCACCGTCACCACAACCACACTTTCGATCAAAAAATTGGGAGAAATAGAGGAATCGACCGAGAGAAGGGAGATCAAGGAGAGGAGAGCGGCGATTCGCGGAGGGCGTGGACGCGACGTCGAGGCGAAATCGAGGTAAGAAGTTATAGATTTCGTTGTGGTGTGTCGTTGTGGTGGTTTTAGAAATTTGTTGTCGAGGTTGTTGTTGAAGAGATTGTGGATTCAAATAGTGAAAATGGTGGTGATGATGGTGGTTAGGTGTGTGTGATTGTTATTGTGTTGTTGTGGTGTTGTTGCAAAAAAAAAAAAAAAAAAAAAAAAAAAATGCTTGCTGTTGCTTGCTTATTTGGAACATTTTCCAAGCAAGCAACAACAACGAAGAAGATGAGAGAACCGGCGGGTCAAGGTGACCCGACCCGGTTCCGGTCGACGGGTCGACCGGTTTGACCGGGTCAGACCGGGTTTGACCCAAGTGGACCGGTCAAACCGGTCAAACCCGGTTTGACCGGTCAGACCCGACCCGCGACCCACACATTATTTTATTAATAAAAAAATTATTTATTTCAATTAAATATATTAAAATTGATTTTAATTGAAATAAATTCTAGAAAAAAATAGGAAAAATTCAGGAAAAATTCTAGAAAATTCTAGAAAATTATATTTTTCATCAAATAAAGAGAAATTTGGGAATTTCTAAGAAAAGTGAAATATTCAGAATTTTTGCGAGACGTTTTGTCGGGGTTTTCGCCTTGGAAAACGTGAAATTTGGCAAAAATAGCTAAAATTTTGGAAAAATCATAGGAAATTAAGGAAATTGATATAAATTGCAAATCCAGGATTATTGTACACACGGGGATCGTAAAGGGCGTTTCAGAGTCCGTGTTAGCGCGAATTAGCTTGGATCGAGGTAAGTAAACCAGTGAGGAACACCACAGTATTTCTTGAGCTTTTAAATTATTTATTGATATTGTTCAATGCTTTCTTGTTATTCCATTCATATGAGTTGTCCTAAGGCAAGTGTGTCAAGCGTGATCCTTGCAGAATTTCGGGCTCGCGGTGTATTATACCGGGGTTTACGGCTGGGGATACGTAATTGGTTGTAATGACATATACGGGGTGAGAGTTCTCCACCCTATTGCTGGGGACTCTGCACTCGCGTAGGGGTCTTAGAGGAGATTCGTCCTCGACCTAGCCTTTGAGGAGATTTTGTCCTCGGCTTAACGACGTTATTTGATCGGGACCACTTGTGCCTTTCCCTTGTACTCCGGGACACTCAATTTCGATTGTTTATTTATTTATTTACAGTTTATATATTCATGCACTCCCCGTCCTTTTCTTTCTATCGGCATGAATTGACTGTCCATTTATTTAATTCGAAATACCGTATTTTATTGTTGTTCCTGCTTGGCGTTACTTACCTGGGCTCGTCATTCTTGTGTTTGACCGAGTGCAGATCCGCAGTCTAGCAAAGGAAAGGCCGTGCAGTTAGGTGATATACTTTGAGCGGTCCTCCTCTGCTGGTATAGGTGACATTTTTTTTGTATTAGCTACTTATATTGTTTTTGTACATGGGGTAATGGGTTGAGAGATCTTTTTGGATATTATGACTTAGATGATTCTCTCCTTGCTTTACATGATATATATGATATACGGAGTTCCCACACCCTAGGTTTTTGTCCTAACTTAGAGATTTCGAAGTTGATTTATTAGTTGAGATTAATTGCTTCCGCTTATTACTTTGATAACTCGCTAATTAATTGACTTCACTTTTAAATTATTAACAAATGATTGAATGGTAAGGATAGGCTCACTGGCCCCGCGCGGCTCGTCGGGATTGGCTCGGGGGTTCGCGCGGGTCCAGGCCGGGCGGCGCTCGATTCTAGGGTTGTGGAATTCGGGGCCGTCACAAAAACACTAGAACCTTACTGGATTTCTAATTTCGTTTTTTGAGAGAAGGAAAAGCACAGTTTGACAGACTTTTGAACTTGGTGATTTTTGGTTCAAAAGGGTATCCGATTGTATCCTGGGGGCAAATATTTGAAGAAAATTCTATCACTGAATTCAAGAAAATTTCTGTCTTAGGACATTGCTTCTATGCAAGCCTCCAGTTAAAAATTTATTTTGTTGATTGATTCTGTTATTAATTATTTGTAAGACTTGTTTATTCATATATATTAGTATCATTATTTATTGTTCCGGACAACAGAACCAGGAGGACATTGAGGAAGTTCATGTGACCCAATGGAATGTTGAGATGCAAAACTCGCCAGCCAGCTAGTTGCCCTATTAATTGCTTCCACGATGAGTGTGGATCCCAATTCTGTATGATCCTTCTAATCCTCTATCTCATGTTAGTTGGAGGCGCCTTCAGCACCCTCCACAGTTAAAATTCAAAGACTGAATAAGTATCAATGTTGAGTGCAAAGCCCCCATCCAGACACCATCTAAGTTTTTGATTAGTCACCCAACACTGCAGGGCCAACCCACAACAGGGGCGAGTGGGGCGACTGCTCCGGGCCTCTGTTCCTGTTGGGGCCCCATTTTTTTAAAAAATAATTATATACAAATAAAAGTTTTATTTTAAAAATTATTGTTGATTATGCAATGAAACTTATAAAGATTTTTGTATACTTTTGTTTTTTATAAAAAAGAAACCAACTTATCCTACCCCAGCCTTTTAGAACTTGAACCTCTAACCTCTTACATCAATACCACATAGCAAATCATTGAGCCACCTACTTGATTGGTAAGTTGTTTATGTCTGGTCCTCTATTGAGTCAATCATTTCACTTCAAAAAAGTTAGCTCTTTTAACTTATTTTCTCATCTTAGACACTTAAAGATTTGTCCTCTTTTTTTTTTTTGGTCTAAATAACTCGGTATCTAGACCATTCGACCACTTCGAGTTTGTCTCGAGTCGCGCACCATATAGGTGGAGACCGGAGAGCTCTCAATGTTAGTGTTTATATCTACATGACTCAAACTTAAGTAACTAGTTTTTTTATAGTGTTTAACTAGTGACTCGAACTCAAGTCAATAATTAAGAGACAACAACCCACTTCCAGTTGTGCCAAACAACCATTGATCGATTTGTCCTCTTCTTTATATTTTGTGAGTGTCGCTACACTTTACTATTCTTTTTAAGTATTGTTAAGTTTACTTGATTTGAAGTAATTTTACGTAAGTGAAGTACACATTTATTTATTAAATATTTAATTATAATTAAGACGCCTCAAATTATAATATCACCCCCGAGTTTTTAAATACTTAGGATTGGCCTGCAACACTGCCAACCTGCGAATCTCTCTGTAATGCCTCGTCTGTATTAACCGTGACCCAATTTAATACTTTAATGATTGCTTTTTAAATTCTTTAAAACCTTTTTAAAAAAAGTAAATCATGTTATTTTAGATCTATTTTATATTGTCAGATTTTTTGCATACTGCCTTCAGTTTCTCGGTAAGTATTTCTTTTCAATTTTTTTTTTTCTTTCATTTTATTTTGAAGCTAACGAGGAATAAGCATAGTAGTTCTCGAACAAAAAATAAAGATAAAAGTTAATCCTAGTAATTTCAGTCACTTAGGTCATGTAATCCACGAGACTACTCAATGACGCGGCGCACATGGCTTTAATTTTCGTCAAACTGTTATCCAATGACTCTAATTATTATTGACCAATATGATTGATAGGCGCATCTGACGGCACTACACACGTGCGTATTTGGCCCCCAGCTATTTTTTTCTATTAAATCAATGACTGTATTTGACGTCAAAGGCATTCTTTATGAAAAATGGTAATCTAACCGATTGAGGTGCCTACTTTATTTTTTTTGTTGTTTATGACTTTTTTATCTCTCCATTGAGCCTCACATCTAACAAAAAAAAAATATTAATAATTAAAAAATAAAGTGTGCATCCCTAGAGTATACTTAAACTGTGTTAAATTATTATTTTTTAAATGATAAATATGGTATTCAAACCGTCTCAACTCCTTTCAATTTAAGCTCAACTAATCCTATAAAATTAGGAGGGTGTCTCTACCACTAATTTAAAGATCAAAAAGATTGTATAACAGTCGCAAATTGAATCCATCATCTCTACCTTAGTGAAAGCATTAAAGTCTTATTCATAGCTAAAACAGTCCACGGCACCCCTTGAAGACTTTCACAAAAAGTTATTAATTGTAATTTGTATTTGACATCCAATGATAGATATTGTATTTGACAAAAAAAAAATGACATACATTTTTTTTTTTTTGATTAAACGGAAACCAACTTTTTTTTTTTTTGGTAATTGAAACCAACTTATTTTGCCTTTATTGGAAGTCTTGATTTTGTCTTTCCTTGTTAGAAGTCCAAAGTTTTTTTTTCCTTTGTTGGAAGTTTTGTTTTTCGTTATGTAATTATAATGGTGTTTGTGTACTGTGATGCATTCCAAATGTTTGCAGAGAGTAGTCCCTAAATGTCACACTATTTCAATATTACAGTTGCATTCACAACCAAATTCATGACAATTCTTGTGAATAAATAGGATTAGCGAGTCATGTACTTTTATTAGAGCAATTAATTCTATGTCTTGTCTTGTATCGAGCCATTGATGATTAATGAATTTTCTATTTTACTTAAAAAAAAAAACTTATTTTGCCTTGATTGGGAACCAAACCCTCATCTTAACCACATGTCAATCATTAAGTCACCCAATTGGTTATATGGCATAGATTGTATGATGGAACCAATGACAATAGTTTCGGCCCACTCAACAGTCAACATAGATTGTGTGATGCAAAAAAGGTGTAAATACTTTGTTAAATGAGGGGTAGAATATGTTTAATAGGTATAAATGTTCTCTTGAATTCATTAAAAAACTTATATTTTGTTTTTTTTTGAAGAGAAATCGAAATTTCATTAATCATTCATGGCTCAATACAGGACCGGGCATAGAATCAAATACATTGATTTGTTAATCCTATTTGTGCAAACAAACTACCATTAATTTGGCTTTTTTTTTCAAAATTGAAAAATTTTAACAATCAAAGATTGCTCTTTACAACGTTGAAACTCATGACAATACACAAAAGTACTAGAACCACAAAACGAATAACAAAATTTTCCAATAAGGAGAAGAAAAATCAAAGACTTCCAACTAGGAAAGAAAACTAACTATAAAGTAAAAACTAAAGATAAATCAATCCAGAGTGTCACAAAAATTCATACAACACTGTTGATGAAGATGCATCGCAACAAGAATGGATCAATCCATACAAATCTGATTAAATCTGTTGTTTATTGAATAAACAAAGAGCAAAAGGGATTTAATTGGAACCACCATCGATCGTTGAGAGGATCGGCGGTGGTTCAAGAACAAAGATCACATCGACTTATATTTTGTTGAAATGGAACATTAGCTAAATAGACTTATATTTTTGGAAGGAGGGAGTAAACTACCAAGCTTAAATTATTTCTTTTTAAAACACTATACCTCCTTTAATTTATAAGTACATGTACAACTATGAATATAAATCTAAGTAGATGGAGGAGACCAGAGAGAAATAAGGTTAAGTGCAACTCAGATTCGACGGTATTTATTGATAGGGAAGTATCATCATATGGGGCGGTCCTGAAGGACAAGAGGGGTGGTTTCGTAATAGCCATGGGGGAATATGGAAGGTGTGGTCGAGCCGCGGGTGGCAGAAACAATAGGGGTTCAAGAAGCACTGAGTTGAATGAAGAGGAGAGGGGTTATGAGTGCAGACATTAAGGTGGATGTTATGTTGGTTGTCCAAGCTATTGATAGCAAGACCAAGGATAACTTATATTTTGGTTCTGTTATAGACGACTGTATTGATATTTTAATGGATATGAAGTCCTATTTTGTTTCTTTTGTGCGAAGATCAGTGAACTTAGCAACTCACACTGTTACGAGGGAGGCTAGTTCTTTGTCTGATCGGAGCGAATGGTGTGTTGCACCATCATTCGTAGTTGATGTACTAGCAAATGATATGAAATAAAATTAGCTATGGAATTTCAAAAAAATTAGAGAAGCTTTTAATGGTGTCACGTTCTCCATTTAGTTGCAATTATATCATCCAATCGAAATTCTAATCACTTACCATTAAAAACATTAAGACCTTGTAATGGTTTTCCTTAATGTGTTCTATTGGAGGATTTGGCTTGGCATGTGCTAATTAAATCTCTTTACAATGGTTAAAGTGTTTTTCTCCTCAAAAAAAAGTAAATGAGGTTGTTGGCAAATGATTTGGTATGTTGTATTGTTGCAAGAGGGTGGGGTTATAGTCTTGTATGGGACAAGAAAAGTTGGTTTCTTATTAAAAAAACAAGTTTGTTAGGGCAGTGTAAGCACTATTTAGGTTTTGCTTTATGGTAATTGTTACCACCTCAATAGCTGGATCGGAGTATGCTGGGCTGGGCAGCAGGGTAACTCAGCAAATAACTGAGTCTAGGTGGACTCAGAAGCCTTCGGGGCACTCAGGTGACAGATTGAGGTTCGGTGCATGGCGCGTACCTAAGCGGGCACGGTGTTTACCTTAGTGGGCACGGTGTGGCACAATGCTTACCTTAGTAGGCACGATGTGGCACGGCATGTACCTTAGCGGGCACGATGTGGCATGGTGCATACCTTAATTGGCACGGAGTGGCACGACACGTGCCTTAGCTGGCACGGTACAGACCTTAACGGGCATGACGCACGTACCTAAGCAGGCACGGCACATGTACCTAAATGAGCACGTACGCAGGCAAGGCGTTCTCCCTGGTGCGAGCACAGCGGTGACTTGGTGCGAGCCTTAGCGAAAGCTTGGCACATACCTTGGCACGAGCAAGGTCACGCCTTGGCATGGACAAGGCAAGACCTTGGCAGGAGCACAGTTGACTTTCCTTGACTCTGACGTTGACCAGGCCAAAGTATGATTGGTCTCATTTTTGGATGTTCCCTATTGGAGGGCCAGGAACGGCTTAACATCTACTATAGGAGGGGGACCTTTCCTAGGGGTGGTATGGGCAGGAAGGCAAGGGTAACCCTAGAGAAGGCCTTGGGCGTACATGTCAAGGCCTTGCCCAAAGACCATCATACAACCACCTCCGCGCCGGTAGGACCCGGACTTAGCCAGGCTCTGGCATGCACCCAAGGGTGCTCAGCTAGGCACAACCAAGCACGATCCTAAAATCAAGGAGCGTTTCTAGGCTTGGATGGACCAAGTCAAGCATGGCACTTCCTAGGCGGTTAGGCAACTACCTTGGTCATGGCTCAGAGCATGACCAAGGCACGTCCAAGCAAGTCCCTAACACATTGAAGATGTGTCTATTGACCTGATGGTCATGGCAGTTACGAGGTCCGGTGGCAACAGATGAGGCAAGCAGTAAGGCAACTACTTGACTACATGGGAAGTGTGGTGTGTTTACTTAGTCTTTGATGCTTGTAAATTAGGACATGTGTCCATTCGGTTATGTTACCACTTCAGGCTGTTTTCTATAAAGCCAACCCCTTATGCTTGGGGAAGCATAAGGCGGTAAAGTGTTAACCCATCAATCAAAGATCTGTAAAGCTCCCCTTTGTGCCTATTGTTGCTTGTTAGAGTGAAATTTATTGGTGTGCTGAACTAAGGTGGTCCTTAAGCACCACGGAGTGACATTGAGTGAAAAAATTTCCTTAGAGTAAACCCTTTCATTAGTGACCACGTGACAATTGGTATCAGAGCCAGGTTTGGCGACGATGGCGACCAAAGTAGTTGTGGATCTAAGTGAGAGGGTGTCTCACTTGGAACAGCTCGTGACAACACTCAGTGTGCTAATGGAAGAGGCTCAGAGCTCATCCTTGGTGAAGCGAGTTGGAGGCTTGGAAACACTCATTACTTCGCTAGTAGCTAGAGAGGAATCTCATATGGGGATGATCTTCAGTTGGGACGCTCGTTTTGATGAGCTAGTTGTTGATGTTCGTGTGATTAGCGAACTTACCACTGACACAGCAGAGACGATTGATGTGGAGGTGAATCTTCTCAAGAAGGTTGTCGATGGAACCTCAGATGTTGCAGAAGCGGCAAAGCTACCTAAACCCAAAGTTTCTGAACCAAAGAAATTCTTTGGTAAGCGAAGTGCCAAAGAACTAAAGAACTTTCTTTGGGACATGGAGCAGTACTTTGCCACGGTGCGGACTCCGGATGATCAGAAGGTCATCCTAACTTCAATGTACTTGGAGGGAGATGCAAAACTTTGGTAGAGAACCAGAGTTGACGATGATGTTGCTGCTGGGAAGCTGAAGATCATCGAGTGGGATGTATTGAAATGGGAATTGAAGGATCAATTCCTTCCTACTAATGCAGTTTGGCAAGCTAGGGAGGCTTTGCGTAAGCTGAAGCAGATAGGATTTGTTCGGGAGTACGTGAAGGAGTTTTCTTCTTTGCTGCTGGACATTAAAAACATATCAGAAGAGGATAAACTCTTTAACTTTACAACTGGCTTGCAGACATGGGCACAAGTCGAGTTAAGGAGGCAAGGTGCGAAGGACTTACCTGGAGCGATAGCAGCTGCTGATAGTCTTGTTGATTTCAAAACTAGTTCTTCACCTTCGGAATGGAAGAACAAGGAGAAAAAGCCCCATAAGTACTCAAAGAAAGGCAAAAAAAAGTCATTTTCTTTGAAGAAGCTAAACTCAAAGCTGACACCCAAAGCAGATGCTCAACCCTCATCATCCTCAAAGGGTTATTTCATTTGCAATGGGCCTCATCGAGCACGGGAATGTTTAAAGAAGGAGAAGATTTCTACCCTGATTGCAGAAAATACTGTTGATACTCGGATGAACCCATTACAGTTGTTGAATGACATTTAACAAGCAAGGCCAAGCAAATCAGAGGGATTGATCTATGTGGAGGTGATGGTGAACCAACATAAGGTCTTTGCAATGGTAGATTCAAGGGCGACACACTCATTCGTAGCAGATCATATGGTGAGTAAGCTAAAGCTTACACTTGCTGAAAATTTCAGTCGCATGAAGGCTGTGAATTCCGAGGCCAAGCAAATCCAAGGTATGGCCTCTAATGTTGACATCAAGGTTAGATCTTGGGAAGGAAAGATCAACCTAATGGCAGTTCCTCTAGATGATTTCGACATCATTCTAGGGAACGATTTTCTCTATTCGGGGAGTATTGTCTTAATGCCTTTTCTTAGGGGATTGTTCATTATGAACAAGTCACATCCTTGCTTTATAACTGCTGTTGGTGATGCTATAGGGAAGGAAGGTGACAAATAGACCCATTTATCGACGATTCAACTCAAATATGGTCTGAGAAACAAGCAAACAACCTACTTGGCAACATTAGTGGAGATGAAGCCAGGAGTTGTGGTGGAGGTCCCGATATGGTGGCTGGTTTACTGGAGGAATTCGAAGATGTCATGCCACCAGAGTTGCCAAAGCATCTACCACCACAGAGAACCATTGATCATGCTATTGAGCTTGTACCAGGCTCAAAACCGCCAGCCCAGGCCCTTTATCGAATGACTCCTAAGGAGTTGGAGGAGCTGAGAAAACAGTTGGAGGAGTTGTTGGATGCGAGGTTCATTCAGCCATCCAAGGCACCATTCGGAGCCCTAGTCCTATTTCAGAATAAGCATGATGGGTCCCTTTGAATGTGCGTCAACTATAGGGCTTTGAACAAGCTTACAGTGAATAACACGTACCCGATTCCCTTTGTGGCAGATTTGTTCGATCGCTTGTCCGGTGCCTCATACTTTACAAAGTTGGACTTGCGATCAGGGTACTACTAAGTTCGTATTGCTGCTGAAGATTAACCTAAAATGACCATGGTGACAAGGTATGGTTCGTTTGAGTATCTTGTTATGCATTTTGGTCTCACGACCCACATTTTTTCATTTGATGAATGATGTATTAAGGGAATTTATTGATCGATTTGTAGTCGTTTATCTAGATGATATTTGTATATAGTTAGAACCTCCAAGATCATATTGATCACTTGAGGAAAGTTCTGACTACTTTGTGAACTAACCAACTGTTTGTAAAGAAGGAAAAGTGTGAGTTTGCAAGGCAAACCATCACCTTCCTTAGTCATATTGTAAGTCAAGGGAAGTTGTTGATGGATCCAGAGAAGATTCGTGCAATTTTGGAGTGGCTCAACCCCACAAAAGTCCCTGAACTTCGATCATTTCTTGGCTTGGCGAATTATTATCGACGGTTCTGGAAGGCTACTCGAGGAAAATGGCACCACAGATAGATCTTTTGAAGAAAGATTGTGCATGGTCGTGGACAGAGAAGTGTGACCAGGCGATGGAGAGATTGAGGCAGGTCATTACCTCTGAACCAGTGCTGAATTTACAAACTTTGAACTCCCTTTCGAAGTCCATACCGATACGTCAGATAGGACTTTGGGGGCAGTGCTTGTCTAGGAGGGACACTCCCATTGCCTTTGAGAGCAGGAAGCTGAAAGATGTTAAACATCGATATCCAGCCCACGAGAAGGAAATGTTTTTTGTGGTGCATGCCCTCATAATCTGGAGGCACTATTTACTTGGGACGAGTTTTATTGTGCACATAGATAATGCGGCAATCACCTACTTTATGACCCATAAGAGAGTCTCCCAAAAGCAAGTAAGGTGGCTAGACTTCTTGGCGAAATATGATGTCCAGTTCGAATACAAACCTGGAAGGCTTAACTCAATCCCTGATGCTCTTAGTCAGAAGATGGTAGCTGAGATGGTCTCGACAATTGTGGTGTTGGAAAGCCAATTCTTGCCTCGAATCAAGGAGGAGACGGGCAAAGATCCTGTTTGTGTGAAACTGGTAAAGCTAATAGCTGAAGGTGTTACTCGGAGATTCTGGTGTAAAGATAGAGTCATTTATGCTAAAGGAGGATGTCCATATATTCCTAGTACAGGCGGATTGAGGCAAGAACTCTTGAAGGAGACTCATGATGCTACGTGGCTTGGACATCCAGGCATGGAGCGTACCTTTGCCCTCCTGTCCCGTTCGTTCTTTTGGCCAAAGATAGAGGAGGACGTGGGTCTGTATGTACGAACTTGTCTAATGTGCCAACAAGATAAGACAGAGAGGAGGAAGGCAGCAGGCTTATTGGAGCCTCTACCAGTACCAGACAGACCTTTCAGAAGCATTTTCATGGATTCCATTACTGGTCTTCCCAAGACGCAAGGGATGACTAGCGTTATGGTGGTGGTGGATCGATTCTCGAAGTATGCTACATTCATTGCTGCTCCGAAGAATTGTGATACAGACATGGCTGCAGAGTTGTTTCTGAAACATGTGGCAAAATATTGGGAGATTCCGGAGGACATCATAAGTGATCGGGATACAAGGTTCACAGGGCGGTTTTGGACTGCCCTCTTAAACTTGTTAGGCTTGCAGTTGAAGGTCTCAACAGCCAATCATCCTTAAACGGATGGGCAGACGGAGAGGATCAATGCATTATTGGAGGACTACCTCGGACACTATGTAAATGCAAGCCAGTTCAACTGGGTGAACCTGCTTGATTCAGCCCAATTTTGCTACAATCTCCATAGAAGTTGTACTACCGAGATGAGTCATTTCAAGGTGGCGACGGGACAACAACCAGCTACCCCACACGAGGTAGCAAAATCAAAGTCGATGGGATCATGCCCAGTGACTTATCACTTTACGAGGAGCAAGCAGGAGTTGCGGGAGGCAGCTCAAGACAGCTTGGCTAAAGTTGTTCGGCGGATGAAGAAGTATGCTAACCAGAACATGAGGCCCTTGAAGTAACAAGAAGGAGACTTAGTCTTGTTGAAGCTCACTCTTTAAATTCCGAAGAAGTTCAACAAAAAGGAGACACACAAGGGCCTAGTTCAGCGATATAAGGGACCATTTGAGGTGATCAAGCGAGTTGGAAAGGTACCTTACAGGCTCAAGCTACTAGAGAGGTTGAAGGTACACCCTACATTTCATGTCAATTACCTCAAACTTTTCCATTCAGATCAGGCGAATCCGAGGCAGAGTGCAGCCAGACAAGCTCCACCCATGATACGAAAGGAATTTGCAGGGGAGACCGAGCAGATTCTAAACCACGAGGTGTGTGGTCAGAGTAAGAAAAATAGGCGAATTTTCTACTTGATCAAGTGGGTTGATGTGGAGGAACCTACTTGGGAGCGAGACACTACCCTATGGCAGTTTGAGAAGAAGATAACAGACTACCAAAAGTGGCAGGAACCAAGAAGTTCGATGAGGGCATCGAACATTTCGATCGGGGGAGGTTTGTTACCACCCCAATAGCTGGACCGGAGTATGCTGGGTTGGGCAGCACGGTAACTCAGCAAATGACCAAGTCTCGGTGGACTCGGAAGGCTTCGAGGGACTCAGGTGACGAATTGAGTTTGAGTGCATGGCGCATACCTAAGAGGGCACGGTGTTTACCTAAGTGGGCACGGTGTTTACCTTAGTGGGCACGGTGTGGCACATCATGTACATTAGTGAGCACGGCGTGGCACGGCGCATACCTTAGCGGACACGGTGTGGCACGGCTCATACCTTAGCAGGCACGGTACAGACTTTAGCAGGCACGGCACGCGTACCTAAGTAAGCACGGCGCATGTACCTAAGTGAGCAAGTGCACGGGCAAGACACTCTCCCTGGTGCTAGTACAGCGGTGACTTGGTGCGAGCACAGCGACGACTTGGAGCGTACCTTAGCGAAAGCTTGGCAAATACCTTGGCACAAGCAAGGTCACGCCTTGGCACGGGCAAGGCAAGACCTTAGCAGGAGCACAGTTGACTTTCCTTGACTCTGACGTTGACCAAGTCAAAGTATGATTGGTCTCACTTTTGGATGTTTCCTATTGGAAGGCCAGGAACGGCTTAACATCTACTATAAAAGGGGAACCTCTCCTGGGGGTGGTATGGGTAGGAAGGCAAGGGTAACCCTAGAGAAGGCCTTGGACGTACATGCCAAGGCCTTGCCCAAAGTCCATCATGCAACCACCTCCGCGCCGGTAGAACCCGGACTTAGCCAGGCTCCGGCACGCACCCAAGGGTGCCTAGGCTCAGCTAGGCACGACCAAGCACAACCCTAAAATCAAGGAGCGTTCCTAGGCTTAGATGGACCAAATCAAGCATGGCAGTTCCTAGGCGGTTAGGCAACTACCTTGGTCATGGCTCAGAGCATGACCAAGGCACGTCCAAGCAAGTCCCTAGCACATTGAAGATGTGCCTATTGACCAGGTGGTCATGATAGTTACAAGGCCAAGTGGCAACAGAGGAGGCAAGCAATTAGGCAACTACTTGACTATATGGGAGTATGGTGTGATTTACTTAGTCTTTGATGCTTGTAAACTAGGCATGTCTCCATTCGGTTATGTAACCACTTCAGGCTATTTTCTATAAATCCAACCCCTTATGCTTGGGGAAGCATAAGGTGGTAGAGTTGTAACTCATCAATCAAATATTAGTAAAGCTCTCCTTTGTGCCTATTGTTGCTTGTTAGAGTGAAGTTTATTGGTGTGTTGAACTAAGATGGTCCTTAGGCACCATTGAGTAAAAAAAAAATTTCTTAGGGTAAACCCTCTCACTAGTGACTCCGTGACAGTAATCCAGTACCTAAATTTTTTTTTCAAGAATTTCAGTGTGCATATCTTTCCTTTGACAAAAAGGAAAAACAACAATACGTATCATTAGAAAAACACAAGCTAACTTTCTTGATGAGCTAAGCTCCTTCACTCCAAAACCCTAAAATTATTTTTTGATTCGCTTTTGTGATTTTTGTTCTTAAACCACCATCGATCCTCTCAACTATTGACAGCTATTGACGGTGGTTCCAATCAAATCTCTTTTGTTCTTTGTTTATTCAATAAACAACAGATCTAATCAGATTTGTAGAGATTGGTCACATCTTTGTTATAGTCCATCTTCATCAATGATGTTGTGTAGATTTGTGCAACTTCGCTGGATTGATTTATCTTTAGTTTTTACTTTATAGTTAGTTTTCTTCCTTAGTTGGAAATCTTTTATTTGTCTTCTCCTTGTTGAGAAGTTTTGTTATTCGTTTTGTGGTTCTAGTACTTTTATGTATTGTCATGAGTTTCAACATTGTAGAGAACAGTCCCTGATTGTCAAACTGTTTTAATTTTGAAAAAAAAATCAAATTAATTACAGTTTGTTTGCACAAATAGGATTAGTGAATTAATGTAGTTGATTCTATGTCTGGTCATGTATTGAGCCATAAATAATTAATGAAATTTTGATTTCTCTTCATAAAAAAAGACAGTAACTTTCGGTACACTTGCAAATTTACAATTAAAGTATCTTTTGCCTCATTATCACGTTAAACAAAGGAAAGCGATTGGATGACATTTTCATTTTTTTATGGGCACAAGTTATATGATTGATTTTTTTATCTTTGATTTTTGATTTGTGATTTTTTTTTTTTTTTTTATTTTGTTGTCAAAGTGATTGCATTGATGTATTCTCTCACCTAAATTCCATTAACGTGCACACACTAGTGCGCCCTCAACCCTAAGAAGAGGACAACCACTCCAACAATGGAGACAACTACCCTAACAATGGGGACAACGAACCGAACATAGGCGAAGCAAGACCTAACTAAGCAAAAACTCTAAACAAGAAACCAAATAAACAAAATACTGTCTGATCTCTCGGCGAAAGCGATATTCACACAAAAGAGAGGACAAAAACACGCCACCACCTCCGAGTCGATGACCGCGTCATGCCTTGATCAAATCCGACAAACCACCAACACTCCACTGCATTTTCCTTGGAAGGTGGTCGAGATTCGCATAGAAAAAAAAAATCCAAAACTGAAGCGCTAGCAAAATCCAACAAAAGTACTACCAGTGTCGAATAGGCAAGAACACATTGCAGATCTGGACTCCTAAAGCAAAAGCATCCTCTCAGTTCCTTATCCAGCCTCAATCGCAGCTTCCACCATCCATAAAAATGGAGATCGGGGAGCATAGGGGCTACCAGGAACAACTGCAGCCACGCAAAGTGGGACACTGCATCGTTGAAGGCCCTCACACAATAAATCTAGGAAACGAAACAATGAGGTTTAGAAACCTAAACTATCGCACGTAGGGAGAAGCGTTCTATTGAAGCAAATGGAGCAAATGGGAGCGTTTTTTTACAATGATTGATTTGTTACCAACTCTTAAGTCACGAGCAGCAATCTATTACATCGAATAAACATTACATGACATTTTTGCACTCAAAACCAATAATTCCATACCATCAATCAAGCCGACTTGACATCTCTTCACTGTTACTAGCTGTTACTATTCGTGCACCAAAATCTCCTTGGCTACACCACCCCTCAAAAACTCGTTTGCTCTACCACTAGGCACTACCATATGCGATAACCTATAGGCCTAGGAACACCTGCGAGTTGCGACTAAACTAGACATCTCAAAAACCACCTAGAATTGCCCCCCAAAAAACACCCTTACAACATGTGTGTGCAACCCCTCCACTAGGCTATAAGCAGTTTTTGAAGTGCGCGCACATATCGATGAACGATGGGAAAATTATCAATGCGCAAGCAGATGCAAGATCAAACAACTTCCATCAAGAGTTAAGCAATTGAATGTATGCATAACATGTTCATCTATCTGTAATTTTTCTATGATGCTTGAACTAAAGCACCAAAGTTATTGTTAGCACCACAACCATACTTGCTGATATACCTCAAATTTTTCTTTTGAATGAGAAACTAAATTCCTAGTACTTTCACTACCCAAAAAAAAAATTCCTAGTACTTTGTACAAGAATGCACACGCCTGAACTTTCCCCAACACCTGAACTGACATAATTGTAATTTTCTCTGCTCACTTACATTCTCCCTCTCATCTAAGGCCAAGTAACTGGACTAGTATTCACCAACAAAGGCAAAGGTCGATGTAGGGCGCGCCTATAAATACGACATCTATGATACATTATGCAATGTAGAAGGGGCAAATTAATTAGGGAATATGGCACATTCTGCAACTATCAGGCCTATAAGATTCAAGGAATCCTAAGGAGGTTGGTTCTACTGCAAGGTTTTTTATATATGCTTAGATACTGAAATCAATGGATGTTTACTCTTTCAAGCTAACCCTCACGCTTTGCGCTTTGATTGAGAGCTTTAGCTTCTGCTCCTCCATATCTTTTAGAAGTGAAAAAAGCTTTGCTCGATACACTTCACATCGCTGATTTGCAATTTGTACTTCATTCAACAGTTCAAGGATTTTCTTATCTTTCTCACCCTGCACAAAAGGCAAACAAAGGAGGGTTTATCACATTGCAATCATCAATGAAATCAATATAAAGTGAAAGACTAGATTTGAACTCCCATACATAAATCACCTAATAGGTTAACTAAACTGCATCAAAAGAAATTCACACAATGCAGTTTTTTATTTTAATTTTATTTTTTTCAAGAAGACAACACAGCAAAATAAATTGGAGAAAAAAAAAAGCAAAATTTGCCCACGCGCAGAAGACAAAAGTGGAGGACAATTTTTTTATTACAGGCGGCTAATTCATAATTCTCTAGAATTCACATCTTTGAGCACCACAATTCAACAATATTTTCTGATGAGCACACAACTTCCCCAACACCAGATTCTTTTTGCCATTTTATGGTACAGGAAAAACCTATAAGTTAAATCAACATTTCCAACTATTTGGTCAATATATTGCTTTACGTATGAATGGACTTGCTCTACGTCAAAAAAAAAAAGAAAAAAGAAAAAAGAAAAAAGAAAAAACTATCTGCATTTTCCATTTCCATTCTATTCCTTTTCTCCGAAGATGGAGACAGAAAGGAAGGAAAGGGGAGTGGGAGAGAGATGAGAAGTGGACCAGTCTTCCTGAATTCGCATCAAATGTTAACCAAATTAGACTAAGTATGGAAAAAGCTGTATAGAGGGGACTTATGGACTTGATCAAAGCCAAAAATTACTGTTGAATCAGACCAAACCTTTTACTATTCTATTCTCCCATTTTCAGAGTCGATCTTTCAAAATTCTCATTTAACAAGAACAGTTGCTACACCGAACTACCTGGCAGAAGCAGCAAATGAAAGGCCAAATTTTGCTTATGCTGCCCTGACCAGCAAAATCAACAACCACTACAGTAATAATTCACATGGCATAATATGTATAAGGTGTTTCTACAATGGATACTAAAAATAGTATCCATGGCATGAGAATTACAATGGTAGCCGTTGGATCTGATCAATGGTTCGAAAAAACTTTTGTTGTATGCTTTGTTAGAGAATGGTAACATGCTGTTTAAGTAACCACATAATTAGTGGACCCTTCACCCAATATACAATGCTTTACGCCAACCAAGAAAGCAAATGCAGTATTAATTAGACTAGCTTCACATAAGCTGATGTGGGACCTACCTTCCTCTTCTTCTCTTATTTTCCCAAAATGAAAACACAGAACCGCAATTTTCTTTTGGTAGACTTCTTTTTTTTTCTCTTCCAATGAAGAAAACAAAACGGTCAGAGCCTTCTCTTTTTTTCTCTTCCAATGAAGAAAACAAAACGATCAGAGCCTCTCTAGTGAAGTGGTAAAGACATTACTTGCCAAAAAGGCACGACCTCGGGAGATCGTGGTTCGATTCCCACTGAAGTTAAGAAAAAAATGAAGAAAACAAAACAAGAAAAAAAAAAACTCCAGAGATTTATTTAGATGATGAGTGCAAGTATGGCATTTTCGAGGGGATCTAACCTGTGGATATATGGTATGTTGGAAAAGGGCTTCCCTTTTTCACACACTTCAATCAAAGTCCAATAATCCTCTCAAGAAAAATTGAGTCTGTTGGTTTTCAACAATTGGCTCAAAAAGAGATTGTGGGAAAAAAAATAGAAAAGCAAGCATCAAATTGTCGAGATAAGGAAATATATGACAAAGTTGACCACATAGCTCGTGCATGCAAATTACAACATGCGAAACTTTCAATTCTCAAAGGAGATGTTGAACAAGAAGTCAGCTGAAGTTGAAGAAGGGTCAAAGCATGAGAGTGAAGTTGTGGTTGTCGATTGAAAAAGATTAAAGAAGATGTTAGTAGAGCCTTATTTATAGTTGCCTACTCGAACACTCTCTACATGGAACCTATCAAAAACGTAACAGATATTTTTGGTCTTTTCTTTCACTTATACATATTGGCAACTCCTTAACAGGTGGATAAAAAGTGACAATTATACAGAGTCAAAAACAAACATAAAGTCCTACTCCAACAACTTAAAGGTGAATTTAAATCTAAAGCGACAAAAGAAAGGTGTACAGACAAGAAATCTAGCACTTTTCGACTCCAAATAGAAATGAAATGGCAAAATAAAGTTAAAAATCACGCAACTCAGTCAAGTGCTGGAAATAAGGTTATACTGTTCTTGCTCCATGCTAGAGAAGCTGCTGACAAAAATTACTTAATATCATATTCAGCTTCTTAAACAACTCTAAAATAGCAAAGATCGAAGAGTTGACAAACTTTCTCGGATATATTGATAGATAGGTGGTTAAGTTTCTCACCCCGCTTCCTAGTGCAATCTGCCGTGACAATCATGAATAGACTGAATTGAGGTTATAAATTTGAAATCAACTTAACTACCAATGTAACCTTTTTCTCACTAGTCACTAACGATTTTCAGGGGTAAGAGAGAATCTACAGCTCATGTGACTGCTGACTTCACCGTATCCTCCCTTTTTAGGGTCTCTCAACCATGCTAGAGCTTCAAATGACAACACATATATTCAGCAATTGCCTTGGCCATATGCAATGTTAACTTTCTTATTTGTTAAAAGATATCAAAACAATGTTCTACTGGGTGAATAAAGAAAGAGGCTTCTTTGAACACCACGCATAGCTCAATGTTTTGATATCAACAACAACATGCGTGGTGTTCAAAACATTGTTTTGATATCAACACCACGCATAGCTCAATGTTTTGATATCAACACCACGCATAGCTCAATGTTGTTGTTGTTGATATCAAAACATTGAGCTATGCGTGGTGTTCAAAGAAGCCTCTTTCTTTACTCACTCGGTAAAACATTGGTCATCACATACCTTCAATTTTTCAATAAGCATAATGACATTTTATACTTGAGTATTTCTTTTTGAAAATCTACTTACGAATTTCAATGAAATACAACAACAACATAGCCTCAATCCCAAAACTAGTTGGGGTCGGCTACATGGATCAAACTCTTCCATTGCGCTCAACTTAGTGCAATTGATGGCGTGCTTTCCAAATCATTAAGATCCATCCTAGTTAATGCGTCCCAAATTTGCTTGGGTCTACCTCTATTTTGTCAAATTTCTTCGATTTCTACTTAGTCAAGTTTTCTAGTGGGGGCATTTGTAGGTCTGTCTTTAAAGATGTCCAAAACCCCCGCAACCGCCCTCCCCTAATCTTCGTATCAAATGAAATACAACATATCAAATTCTTTTATTTATTTTTTAAAGATATTTAGGATTTAGGATTAAGGGTTTGATCCATGTAACCGACCACAATTAATGTGAGACTGAGGGGCTATGTTATTGTATTTTTTAAAGATATTTGAGTCATCGATGCATCAATGAATTTTGGGGAAAAAAAAGCCAAAAGGAAATTGACTAAACGATTTACATTAGTCAATCTGCAAAATCACAATTTACTTCCTCGTGAACTTGTAAATTTAACTTGTCTACTTCAAAAGTGTTAACAAGGCTATTTTAATATATTACATTTCTGCTTGACTGCTTGGCGCATTTGGATTGTGTTCATCAAGTAATTTGAAGATATATTGTAGGACGTGGAACCTCTCAACTTCGGGGGTATTCCATACGTTATAAGACAATGACTGCAACGGGAAAACTCTCAACTTATGATGTTTGATATAATATAACCTTAGGATTGTAAATCACGTCGCCACATTTAGTAAAGGCAATGCGATTTTCTTGACCATTGAAAATAGTTTTTTTGTCTATAAGAATAGCCATCATAAATAGATTTTCACTATAACTAAAATACCAGAAGAATGTAATCCAATTCGATCAATAATAGGTGACATTTCTTTTATGGAAAATCAATAAAATAAAGCAAGGGTAGCTAACTATCCATGGGCAAGAGATGACAAATGTTCCAAGCTTCCTAACATTAAAAAATAAAAAAAATAAACTAATAACCATCTTTTTTGGCCTTGTCCAGTTTCACAAAGGCAACTAGGCTATGTTGGAAACATAATTAATATCCTTCAACTGAAAGTATAGGTTGGTCCAAGGGGATCTGTTGACTGTTAAATCTAAATAGTGAAATCCTTTCTTACTTCTAAAAAGGAGGAGAAATAAACTTAAATAGTGATTTGATATGTCACATTTACCAAAGAATAGAGGAGGCATAATACAAAAAAGAAAAAAAAATCATGAATTCTCAAATTGTCAAGGACTCAAAATGGCAATCATGCAGCAGCTTCAACATTCTAAGTGTGTATAAAGAAAGATTTAATGTGTTGACTGGTAATATTACTGAGGCACTCAGAATGATGGCAGTAGAAAATAGGAACAAATAATTTCAAAAGACGGCAATAAAAGAAAACAGAAACAAATAAAATAACTTACTTCAGAACTCAATTGGTCGCTTTCACTGGACTGAACATCTGAAGCCCTTCCATTTGCCATATCTCCAACCCGCGTAATTACAGGGCCTTTAGTTTTTGCAGCAGCAACTTTCTTCCCGGCCTCCCTTAAAGCATCCATTGCAACATTGTACAAATGAACAGATCTTGAACCATCCTCCACAAATTTAATGGCTTCCTGGCGAAGATTATTAAAACGGACAGCTGAAGAATCTCCAGAGTTTCCAGGCAAATCAATTGATCGTTCGTCCACCAAAATCCCACTCTTAGCATTTCTTGTCCACCGTTTTAAGACATAATGTGATGGAAGTGTAAGTACATTTGTCACTCTAAATACTGCTAATATGTGTCTACAGATAATGCCCGAGAACTCAAACATTTGGCAACTACAGCTTGCTATTGTTTCAAAAATATGAAATGAGACAGTGTAAGATTTGTGGTCTTCACCGAATTCTACCACCCTGTAAGTGGAAACCGTCCCGGTATCATCAAGCTTAGTTGCAGTTATTGCTAGAGTCTCAACTAATTCCTCCTGGAACTTCATAAAAATTTTCCTTGTAAAAAGGCTTGCTGCCTGTTTTTCCATAGGTGACGGCGTCTTCAAAACAGGTGTTGTATTCATTGTATCGTAATCAGCTTTCACTTCCTTTTCATGCCTACTTGCTACAGCTTTCTCATATTGTTTTATAAGAACCTGCATAGCAGTGGATGCATTCACATATCCATCAAAGAATGAGTTTATAGTATCACTCCCTTGAGTCACAGTCATCTCTCCAAAGAATGTGTCCCTTAAATACAATGGAACCCACTGCTGGCGTACACTATACATAGACTGAAGCCATTCATTACCTACAAGATCGTATCTCTTTAAAAGTGATTCCCAAGAGTAATCAAACTCACTTGCTGTCTCACTCATGTTGACGCACTTGCGAAAGTCTGCTTCAAAAGTTGGGTGTGACTGATAGACATGAGCTAACTTCTCTTCAGCTTCTCTGAATATGCTCCACTTGCAAAAACGATGACGAACCTTGGGGAGTGCATGAGCCACAGCTGCTCTTATTATCCTATCCTGGTCAGTTGTCATTGAAACAGGATGCTTTCCAGACATGGCAGCGAGCCAAGTCTGAAACAGCCAAATATAGGATGCTTCTGACTCATTAAGAATCAAAGCACATCCAAACAACACAGGTTGCCCATGGTGGTTCAACCCAGTGAAAGGAGCAAATGGAACCCTAAATCTGTTACTCCTATATGTCGTGTCAATTGTGACTGTATCTCCAAAACAGTTGTAATTCATCCTAGAATCTGCATCAGCCCAAAAAACATTTCTTTTCGAGTTCTCATTTTCCCCTTCAACTGCATAAAAGAAAGAAGAATTCTCCGCCTGCATACGTTTCAATTCATCCACAACTTGCTGAACTCCACTCACGCGAGTCCTCTGTCGACTGCCACTCATATAATTCCGACAATCCACCGTTGTAAAACCAACATTGTTAATCCCCCCAGATTCCCTTATCAACACAGACATTACACCACTAGGTCCAATACCCGCCGCTTTCAGAGTATCAATCAGGCTCCTCGCCGGACCCGATACATGCCTATGCGACCGGAGACTATGAACCTTATCGGGCGGAACCAATTCATGATTATGTTCCTTAATCAGCCTCGAAACCACCCATCTCCCAGAATCTTGTTTCTTCACCATGATCATCGCCTTACAACCTACCCTAGTGTCAGCCCTTTGCCTCTTATTACTTATACACCTCTCCCTATCCCTCGCCTGCCGAAACCCTTGCCGCGAACACACAACCTGACGGCAAATTATCGCGCCGTCGCGCCTAGACCTATGGTAAACACTTACACGGGTACTAAACCCTACTCTTCTAGCATAAGAATTGTAAAAAATCCGAGCCGCCTCTTCGGACTCGAATTCCATACCCTCACAGGGTTCATGATTCTGATCCAACCCAGAGAGCAAAAGGTCCCTCCTTTCCCCCGAATCGTAACCGAACTCTTCGTCGTCGTTGTAATCTTCGCTTTCCATAGCAGCTCCGGCGGCGGCCTCTTCTTCCTCGTCGCCGGAGCCGACATCGAAATCAATTCCCTCGTTTTCTACACTTAGAGGCGCTAATTCCATCACAGTTCCCAATTCTAGGGCTCAGAACACCCAAAATTTTAGGTATAATTGTGAAATGAAATTGTCCATACAGTGAAGTGATGAAGAAATCATAGAACGTATGAATGAATGATTACATTAAAGAAGAAGAAGAAGAAGAGAAACTGACCAGTGAAAATTGAGTGAGTGTTGAGGCAGAAGAGCTGTTAGTTGATCTTCAGTTCTGGGTCTAGGGTTTTGGAGGAGATTTTGAGGGAGAGAAATTAAGTTATAAGGGCGAGCAGACAGAAAGAGACGGAGAGAGAGAGAGAGAGAGAGAGAGAGAGAGACATTTGGTGATTTGTATGTTTTGGTTGTTGGAGGGATTATAATTGGTTGATATGTTTTTTTTTTACACAAATAATTGGTTGATATGTTAGAGATGTTAGAAAAGAAAAATTATTTGATGGCCAGTTTTGGGATACCGATTGTTGGTGTCCATTAATTTTGTGCATCCGTGCACAAATATGATATATGGATGTGTATTAAAGGGACTTAAAAAAAATACTATGGCTTTTAAGGTAGTTCTAATGAGATCTAAAACTTGCCTTTACATTTTCAAGAGTTAACAATCACTCACAAACTAATGAGTATTTTTTTTTTTTGAATTGAGTATTGACAGTAAAAAATAAATAACTAAATTGAGTCTAGTGTTTCATAAAAAATTGAACGGGTATCAAATGACACGCATTTGTTAATGTCTAAATTTGCTGAGTTTAGCTATTTTGATCCACTTTGGCACGTCAATTTCATACCCACTTATTGAAAGTTTCAGGGATG
The DNA here is from genome assembly GCA_039657345.1 of Stephania japonica. Taxonomy (NCBI): domain Eukaryota; kingdom Viridiplantae; phylum Streptophyta; class Magnoliopsida; order Ranunculales; family Menispermaceae; genus Stephania; species Stephania japonica. The sequence goes on from CM077562.1 coordinate 13,442,665, forward strand.
CACATCGAGTTTTGTGAGCATACACACATGTGCACATTAAAGGAAGATCAACAGTTACAATCAAGTACGAGCCAAGTTGACTTGCCAACTAAGGGCACATCGCAATCCTATCAGGGTACCTCGCTGATTAGGACACCTTAACAATTTATCATGGCACTTTAGTACTTTTACCAAAATGTCATTTCGTTTGATGTGCGAGCACCCTACCATCAAATCGAATTAAACCCTTTTTTCTCCCTTCCATCACCACATCAAGGCCTCAATATATCAAATCCCCTCACTTTCTTGCTTATTTAAAGTAAATTTATTGTTTTTATGGTTGGACGATGTGTTTAACTTCAATCTCATAGTATTCAGTTACACAGGGCCATGATCTGTCTTTTGGTCTCGAACGTCTATTGTCGAAACTATTGTGTAAGTGTCAGTTCATATCAACCAACACCTAAGTGAGAGGACCCTTAGATCACGTGGTTATGTATCACCGAGACTACTGGTTTTGATCTCGGTGACCTGTTACCAAGACATTAAGCTATGTCTCAGTTACTTCCAACCGAAGTGTAATAAAAAGCTACGCTTGGGATTAAACTCAGTTGGTAATAACCGACACCTTTTGTTAGGTATCGGTTATAGGGTACCAAGACACTGCAACATGTCTCGGTCTTGTGTGACCAATAAATTCGTATCCGTGGTTCACCTTCAAAAATAAAAATAAAATATATAAAAAAAAACCTCACAAAAACCATAAAAACTAACTTGTTGTGTGCGATGTCCGCCTCCTACTCATTTTCTTCAACCATTAGACTCTAAAAACACTTAAAACTAGTCGAATCTTCGGGCAGCGACGGATCGACAAACGCAATTGACAAGGTTTAGTGCGCACTTTTTGATTGACAAACGCTATGTCCAGCCCGCGACAGATCGACTTGACTTCATAAAAAAAATTGAGTTTTCAAAAGTGGGGTGCCCTGAGAGAGCATTTGAATGTGTATGTAAATTGTTGGGTTGGATGAGGACATTTTTGTCAATTGGTCATAAAATCAGTTTAATTAAAAATGGCAGGGTGCAGGGGTGCCCTTATCACAACTCTTATCTAATTTGTGCATCTAAGGAATTACCGGCAAGTGTGTGTCTATTTAGCGTGTTTAAGAGTGGGTAACCCTAGCACTTTACAGTTCAGAGGTGGAGGAAGAAGATTATGGGTGTGGCATCATGGCATGGATAGGGGAGAGGTGGTTCAGTTGACCCGTTTCTCTTGTAGTGATCTCTTGAAACTATAAAATTATTTTTTAATCACCTACTGAAAAGTACGAAGAACGTGTTAACAATTTCTCGTTCGCCTTGACATTGGTACACACTTTTTGAAGAATTTGGAACTGAAGTCTCTACCACTTTACACAATTTTACCAAACAAATGCTACTAATGGCAACAACAACAATAGTCAACAATAGCACAATACCAAAACAAAATCCCTTCAACTGAATAATAATCTCCTAAGTTACCACGTACCCTTAGACCAAGAGCTCATTCGTGGTAAGTGTGTGTGTCTGTTTTTTTTTTTAAATGTTTTTTTTTTTTCTTAAAAAAAGAACGCATTACAACAACAACGCCACCACCCCAAATTAATTTGTGCTTAGTTATCTAAATTAAAATTTTTTATTCATCTCAATTTAATACACTTCAATTCTTGATTATGTGTCAAATTCTCTCGACCGCGCCGCACACGCAAGCGTGAGCTCGTGGATCTCCTCCTCAACTTAACCACCTTTCAACTTTAGGATGTGAGGTTTTATCTCAAAAGACATCAATACTAGTTGGGAAGAGTTAATCACTTATATACTTCATTTCAAAGTTTCATTTAATTGATGTGGGACTAATTTTTGGTCCACGCGTCTTCAACATTATGTGTTTTTAGAATCTTCTAAATCCTTCTTAATTAATGCATCTCTTATTTTAGGTGTACCTTTATATTGTTGAATTTCATCAATGCCCGCCATTAAATCTATTTATAAGCTTGGGGCCCACCAGGCCCAAGCTCGCATTATGAACATGATTATCTATTGGGTTTAGTTTTCTAACTAGAGCATTTGTAGGTTGTCTTATGATGCGTTCAAATCACTGCATCCTTAATTTTTGCATTGATTGGTGTTATTCCTTTTTCATCTCTATATATATTTTTTTTAATTTTATGATTTGACCATATATCCATCTAAGCGTCATCATTTTCACTAAACACATTATATGACGTGTTTTTTTTTATTACCTTTACCTAACGTTAACTCTCATAAAATCATAGATGACTTAATTAGAGACCTATAAAATTACAAAGCGGCTAAATGGACTCCATTTGTTGCTCAACCCTAATGCAAATTTCCATTTTTTGGCCCTAATGTGAAATGACATTTTTGCTCCTCCATAATAAAGGGTTTTTGCTCCTGCATACCACGCTCAGCCTGCTCACATATACCCCAGTCACTCAACTGATCCTCCTCTCATGAATTGCCCCTCACCTCTAGCCAAACTCTGACGAAATTCAAGCGAAACCACATATATTTGATGTCGTGAGTACATTCCACACTTCTTTTCATGTCGATTTCTAGATTGTTTGGGTTTTCTTTTTGTTTTTGAGTCATTTTTTGTGATGTTGTTATTGGGTTTAGAGCTTTGAAATGAGGATTGAATCTCGCATTTTGGTCATAAAAATATCGATGAAATCAAGAATATCTAGTGATTCTTTTTTAGTCATTTTCATGTATTCTTTTAGGATTTTCGAAATTATTTTGTTTGTTTTTGCCGCCCGTGGGTTTCGAACACACAGGGCCAAGACCTTTAAAGAAGTCTCGACTGACTCCCATTGAGATTTCTAAAGAGGTCTCAACTGACACCTACTAAGAGCTCTTTGAAGGTCTCGATTGGCTCCTTCCATCATCCACCGAAGCCGAGACCTCTTCACAATCTCAGTGAGAGGCAACCGAGACCTCTTCAAGGGTCTCGGTGGGAGTCGATCGAGACTTCGGAGGGAGTCGGTCGAGACCTCGGTGGGATTCAGTTGAAACCTCTAAAGAGGTCTCGATCATATGCGTTCAAAACCCGTGGGTGAAACTTCCTTACTTCTAGGACAAAGCGGAACCAAATCTGACCTTGTTTGGTGAAAAAACTCTCCTACGACACTTTTCACATAGCACAAGTGCTCTACAATGGCTAAAATCGAGAAATGGAGAGGATTGAGGGATGTTGAGGTGAGAGTGATAAGGTGAGCAAGGGTAATTTAGAGATTTTCATTTTTTTTATTTTTTTTATTTTTATTTTTAAAAAACGTGGGGTTCATACTTGAGTAATAGGGCTCCGTTAAGCAACAAGTGAAATCCATTTAGCCACTTCCTAAAATTATGCCTACAGTTGAGATGCTACACGCATATAGATCAATTTTTTTTTTTTCAGTTGATCAATCAATTTTATCTCTACTTTTCTTCAAGTCTCTCTACATTTTTTTATAGGTATGTAAAAGGAAAATGATAGGGTGCCTCGAACACAATCGTCGTCGTCCGCCCTTCAATACCCCTTGGGCGCACCGAGAAAGAACGAAAACGTGTTCAACCTGCGCTTCGTAGGAAACCGAAGCATTTTCTTATGTGAAAACAGAGTTCTAAATCCATTTAAACAACACCACCAACTCAATCACTGCTTACACACAATTTAATTTCAATTTCAGTTATCAAGTGGTGTGGAGTGCTCCCTCTATCACATAGGTGGATGTTTGTACCAAAAACTGTAATTTTTTTTTGAGCCAGAACCAGATGGGTTTACATGCCTAGAAGAAATCCTTCTCATTAGATTGCAAATAACAAGAAATTTTGTAGATTGATTAACTTCTTAGATATCAATGAAATGGAACAGATTACACGACCTACCAGAGAACAAAAATTTAGTATCTCGTTTCTAAACCCCACCCAACTTGAAGTAATCAAAAATTCCACTGCACAACAGAAGCGAACGCTTGGTTAATACTCGAAATAAAATGTCAAAATTCTTACTGCAATATGCATTCTTTTCATCCAATAGCTGCAACAAGTGACTAACAGAGTTAATGGCCAAGTAAAACTCTGTTTAAACTCTTCACTTCCGGAAATTCATTATTATTTCTGTTCAAGCAGAAAGGTAATTACAAAATCCTCTACAAGTCTCAAGCCTGAAGTAGATAACAAAAAATTTGTTACGAAGACAACAATAAACCACTCAAAAACTAGTTTGCTAAACAGGGCATCCACATAAGATTCAGATAACTTAAGCGGTAGGCGCAGCAAATGAGACTCATAAGCTTTGGCTTCATGTACCAGGTTCAGCAATTCCGGAAAAAAATCTCCAATAAAAGATGCCAAGTTATTACATCGGCGTTGAGCCGCTGGGAGAGGTCATGAGCGTGAGTACGTCGGTGACAGAAGCCATGGAACTCAATGCTGCCTTCAGAACATCTTGGGAGCATCCTGGTTTCACTATGCTCCTCACCTGCAAAAGTTTAAACAACAATATCAAATAGAACCCTATATTTCAAGTGGCATTATATGCTTTTCTGCAAATTGTTATGGGTGTAGCGCTACAAGTTCTTTTTTCCATTTTATTTTCATCTATATCTCCAAAAATTGGGGTTCTGTAAACCGTAATAGACAATGCTAAAGATCAAATATATAACTAAAAAAAATGCAGTCAAATATTTGTGATCTATGCCTGTTCTATTTGGACACTTTGTTTTTGGACAAAGTGCCCATGCTGACATGATCTTTCATCGTAAGGACATAATAACATTGTAAAGATGCATGCACATAATGTTAATGAAATCTTACTTTTTCACATTAGACAAATGAGCAAGAACGAGCATATCTCCAACATCCGTTACATGAGCCACATGCCCTTTATTAGAGAGGGTACTAATCGCCAGAGCCGCACAAGATGCGTGGAGTTTTTTTAAAGAGGTAACAAATATATGGTAATAGTCTCAATAGATTAAAAATGTACCGGCGAGGTAAATACCTTTGTTAACAAATTTAGACCAGCAAAATCATGTTCATGGAACCACGTAAGTTCAATGGGTGATTATAAATTCACAACCTCATAACCAAAAAAAAAAAAACTAGGGGAGAATATAGTAGATGAAATCACCTTTTCAAGGTATTCCTGCAGCTTCTTGATCCGGCCCATGTAATCTTGGTCTTCAACACTTAAAGTCACGGCCTTGGTATCAGCCCCAGGACCATCAAATTGGAGGGGACCCGGGTTTCTGTAAATATCATCCATCAAAAACTTCGAAGCATTCTTGTTAAGCAACCTGCAAACAGAAGGACCTTCTATTTCAGTGGGACAAAACAAGCACAAAGACCAAACAATTTTTAGAAACATGAGTAAGAGTTTAAAACTGTACCTCAAACATAGATTTTTCTGCACTTCCTCGGTAAAGGAAGTCAGTATATGAAAGCTCATAATAATACTATCGATATATTTTTTCAAGACCATATGTCAAAATTAAAGAGGAACATTTGGAAATTAAGGATAAGGAATGCAGTGGAAGATTATAAGAGGCAAACTATAGAGCAGTTAGCACTACACAATAAGAAAGGACAAATGGACAAAGCATATTGGGGTTGAACTTTTGGTTTAAGGGTTAGCAGAATGTAGGTAAGTATTAAGGTACATACTACGAAGAAACTATTACGCAAATATACAAAAACAACAACATAGCCTCAGTCCTAAATTAATTGGAGTCGGCTATATGGATCAAACTCTTTCATTGTGCTCTATTTAACATAATTGATGGTGAGCTTTCCAAACCATTCAAATCTCTCCTAATTAATGCATCCAAAGTTAACTTCGGTCTACCCCTACCTCGTCGAATTTCTTCAGTTCCTATTAAGTCAAGTTTTCTAGTGGGGGCATCTGTAGGCCGTCTTTGCATGTGACCAAACCACCGCAACCGCCCTTTCCTAATATTTGAGTTAATTGGTGCTACTCCTACTTGTCTTTGGATTTACGTATTTCTTATCCTATCTTTACGAGTTTTACCACACATCCACCTAAGGATCCTAATTTCTGTTACGTTCATTTTATGTAATTGTTATTGCTTTACCGCCCAACACTCACTTCCATAGAGCATAGCTAGCCAAATAGCGGTCCTATAAAATTTTTCTTTTAAGGCATATTTTTATCACAGATCACACCAGTTGCACTCCTCCATTTCTTCCATCCAGCTTGAATTCTATGTGTGATATCATTATCAATATTGTCATCATTTTGTATGATTGATCCTAGATATCTAAAGTGTTTCACCTTAGGAACTTCTAATCCCTTAATTTTACCTCTTCATCATTTCGATGTCTCGTATTTCTAACAGTGCATATATTCAGTTTTCGTCCAACTCAACTTAAAGCCTTTAGATTCTAATGTTATCATTTGCAAATAACATATATCATGGTATATCCTCTTGAATATGATTAGTTAGTTCATTCATAACTAGCGTAAAGAGATATGGGCTTAAAGCCGATCCTTGATGTAGTCCTATCGTAATGGAAAATTATTTTGTAGTTCCTCCGAATGTTATTATACTAGTTACTACTCCCTCATACATATCCTTAATCGTGTTTATGTATAGCATGCACCCTTTTTCTTCCTCGAACCCACCAAAGAACATCTTTAGGAACCCTATCGTACGTTTTTTCTAAATCTACAAATACCATATGAAGATTTTTTTCCTTTCTCTATATTTTTCCATCAATCTTCTTACAAGGAAAATTGTCTTCATAGTTGACATTCTAGGCATGATGTCAAATTGATTCTTTAATATTGTTGTTTCTCTTCTTAGCCTATTGTCATTTGTTACAAACGTGTTTCTTCTCCAATCCATTGACATCCGCTTTGATTTTAAAATTTTGTTGAAAAGTTTTATTAGCCAAGTCAATCCAATTTCTCCTAAGCATTTCCAAACCTCTATGGGTATTTCATCTGGGCCACATGCTTTCCCTATTTTCATCTTTTTCAACGCCTCTTTTACTTCCAGAATTCTAATATTGCGTGTATAGTTTACATTTTTTACTTGGTGTAGGTTTTCATCTCCTATGATATCAACTTGGCCATCATTAAATAAACTATCGTAGTAGCTTCTCCCTCTCTCCTTAATATCATCTTTACGCGTTAAAACATTTTAATTTTCATCCTTAATACATCTTACATGGCTTAGGTCTTGTTTCTTTTTATCTCTGAATTTGGCTAGCCCACAAATATATTTTTCGCCATCTCTATTACCTAACTTTGTATATAGATCTTCCATGAAGTTTGTTTTAGCTTGACTAACTACTTTTTTAGCTTGTTTTCTAGCTTCTCTATATTGATTGTACGCATCTTCATCTTGACACCTAGGTATCTTCCTATACATCTCTCTTTTAGTCTTAATTTTTTTTTCCGACATCCTAGTTCCTTCTTTGGTGGTCTCAAGCCTTTAGATATACCTAACACGTTTGATACTACTCTCCTTATACAACTACTCATTTCTAACCACATTGTATTAGCATCTAAATCAAGATTCCAAATGTTTTCTTTTAGTAGCGTTTCTATAAATTCTACTTATTTACTATTTTTTAGGTTCCACCACTTTATTCTAGAGTTCTTGTCTCTTTTATTCCTATTAAGTCGATGTTTTAGCTTAACATCAAGTATTGCTAACTAATGTTGGGTAGTAAGCACTTGACTGAGTATTACTTTACAGTCTCTACATATTTTTCTATCTATTTTTCTTGTTAGAATAAAATCTATTTGACTTTTATTATGACCACTACTAAAAGTAATTATGAGCAACTAACTTTTCCTAAAACTAATATTTGCTAAGAAAATGGCCCCGTTTGGTTCAGCTTATGCTTTTAACTTATGCTTTGATGAAGTGGATAAGTACTTATGAAAAGCAAAACGTTTGTAAGGTTCTACTTTTGAGAATCACACTTATTGCGGTAGTTTTTGTTGCTAGGTCAGTGCCATATCAGCCAATCGCAAAAAACATAAAATGTAACCAAACTGTACAAAAGCTGTTTATTAAGTGTCACATCAACAATAAGCAATAGCATAAGCTGAACCAAATGGAGCCAAGGTCATGCGCTGAAGCAAATTCTAAGATAGATTCTCCTTCATTTCTAGTACCATAACCAAAACCTCCATGAACTCTCTCGAACCCATCATTACTGACATGCCAATTTAAATCTCCTCCAATAAAAACCTTTTCATCTAATGATATACCTTGCATAAATCCATCCATATCGTCCCAAAATTTGTGTTTGATGCTCTCGTTCAATCCTACTTGTGGTGCATAGGAGCTAACTATGTTAATTTTTTCGTCTCCAACAATTAATTTAACAAGGATCGATCTATCACTCATTCTCTTAACCTCTACGACCTTATCCTTATAATCATTATCCAAAATAATTCCTACTCCATTACATTTTCTATCTATACCAGTGTACCACAACTTAAACTCTGTGTTTCCTATTTCTTCACTCTTTTCTCCTACCCATTTTATCTCTTGAAGGCAAACAATATTGACTCTCCTTCTAATCATAGTATCAACTAATTCCATTGACTTCCCTGTAATTGTTCCTATATTCCTTGTCCCTAAATGAATTTTTTCTTCTTTTTGTGTTTGTTTGCCTTTTATATTTCTATTTTGTCTAAGCGATCTAGTTTCATTATCTATGATTTTGTTTTTGTTTTCGTGTTCGTTTTGAACTAGCTTCTTTACCCACACCCATCCTCTGTGTAGGAACTCTTGCTCATTTTTCTTCACATCCGGACGACGATGTTTCTTTACCCACACACGTCCTACGTGTGGGAACCCTTTGCTTATTTATCTCCACACCCACGCAGTGATGTGAAACACACCCTTACTCATTTATCACTACACTCGGGCTCCAATGCAGCACATCGCTAGGTGGGAACGCCCCAACGTTTACATTTGTTTGATCCATTTCATGAAGAGTGACAAGTTTTACACTAGATGTCAACTTATCGCAACCTATCCAAGAATGGAAAATGAATTTGGGGCCTCCCTCCCCCAATTTTTGGATATGAAAAATTGGGTTTGGGACCTCCCTTACCCATTAAGCATCGGAGTCCTCCTTTATTCGGACTTGGGACCGGCTATGCGGCGCATAAATATCAATAGAAAACTACAAAAGGTTGGAGCATTTCAAAGAGATAAATGTGATAATTATATATAAAGGTTGTGATAGTTTCTTATATGATATACGATCAAAATATCCCTATCAAATCAAACTAAAAGAAAAATTACATAGAACTACAATTAGGCAAATTAGCTTTATGGACATGAATGTTAGGCGGTAAAGAATTAAGGAAACAACTACAAAAAAAGAATGTGGCAGAAATGAGGATGTTTAGGTGAATGTGTAGTAAAGCTTGTAATAAAGATAAAATAAGAAATATAAAGAAAAGTAAGAATAGCACCAATTCACGCAAAGATTAGGGAAGGGCAGTAATAGTGGTTTGGACACCTCTACAAAGGCCTACAAATGCCCCCATTAGAAACTCAACTCAATAGAAATTTAAGGAACTCGACGATGTAGGGGTAGACCAAAACTAACTTAGGACGCATTGATTAGGAGGGACTTAAAGGATTTGAAATGACACCATCAAAGGCACTAAATCAAGTGCAATAGAAGAGTTTGATCCATGTAGCCTACATTCAATACCTAATAATTACATTTCTTTCCTAAATGTGTGCCACTACCTTACATATTATACAATTTTCCTAAGCAAGGGATATCTCCAAACATGGAAAATACAATTCCACAAATAACTACTTTACATATTTAGCGGTGCTTGCATATCGACTGGATATGCTCAACATGAATACTCTCCTACTAACCCCTAGGGGATGCAAGCAAAAATACTAATCTTAACACATCAAGAAACTCCAAAGAGACTGAAGCCTCGGGACAAGCTGAAAATCACACTCCTACTAGGTGGATTATACATGACCATTATTCCCATTCCTCAGTAACAATGCATTGGTGATTGTGTTGCGTCATAGTAACATGTATGGCTACAGTTGAACTTTTACAGTTACAGTTTTTTTCTTAAAAAAAAGAAAAACATATAATTTTACAGCTTCAGATAGTATTTCAATATTAAAATTGAGGCTTTGTTGCTTTAGTTGTAGATGGTATTTCAAGATTTAATATTTTCTTAATCCGATAAATCACGTATACTATCTGAGAATCACACATTGTATAAAATTTCATTTGGTATCTTACAAATTCCACTTATTAAAGGGCCTGGTAAGCAAAATACTGTAAAACCAAGTATATAGTGACTTACTCATATGCTTTGCCTTTCAAATCAATAGTAGCTGGATGGATGGCAGGTTTCCCAATTGAGGAAGCACCAGGCCCATGAGAAAATCTTTTAACAGTCATCATTGCCTGAGATAAGCAAATAGACCAATTATATGGTAAATCTACCACTAAATGTACAATGAAAAAGACAGACTAAAGTAAAACAAAGTTTCACCGAGGCCAACCATACAAAACAGGAGAAAAACATTTTCATTCATACAAACTAATAAAACATAAAAATCCTATTATCAACCAAGAAATATATAAATGCCAACTAAACTTGTCCTCCAACAATCGATTTCTAATAGAAGAAACCAACCATTTCATGGCTACTAGAAAAAAGGATGAAAAAAAAAAAAACACACACACACACACACAGATATATACCGTGATAGGAGCTGCACCACAACGCCACTTGTTTACAGGATTCTTTAGGTTTGTTACGGTTGCCATGTAACCATTCAACCCAGCTGCTAGAATGTGATAGCAAATGTGCCCAAGCACCTATAATCACGGTATTTGTTATTAATGGATACATATCACAGAAATAACAATAAATGTGAAATAGCAAAAAAGAAAAAATATATAACTTACATAGGCATAGTCACAATCAAACTTTGAAGGTAAAGATCCTCGTGCCTGATAACCAAAGAAGTGGCAGATGGCATTGAATTTCTTACCCTTATATGTGCCAGCTTTCTGTCAAAAGACAAAAGAAGTAAATAAGTACACTGTATACGGCCAAAGATTCAAGTACCATAGACATTTATATAATTAGAACAAACTCTATAAGCATCTGGCCTTGTTCTGTTCTTCTATAATCCATTAAAGTAAAATAGACACGTGAGACAAAAGATTGGTAGAAGAAAGAAAGATATAAATGTAAATAGGGTACAGCTGAACAAAAAACAATAGTCCATGTTCTGCAAGCAATTATATTCTCTCTAAAAGGGTATTATTTCACTTTCACATCAGACCTATCTAAAGGAAAGGAGACAAAGAAGAGAAGGTGAACACATCATTGAAGATGATGTTCCATGTAAAATTCCAGTTGGCTATCCAGAATAAACAGATTAACAGCTAACTCATTTCCTCCAAGATAGAATCAAGAATGCCAACATTGAAGGATAAAAGGAAAAATAAGATTAAAGTTGGGTGTGTCAGAAAGGTTAAAGCATAAAGTATATAACAAGTTGAGAATCCCGAGATAACTAAGATGCATGTAAGAAATTAACAATAACATTGAAGGCATTACTAAATCATATGAATATGTTTCTGCAGATACCCTAAACCCTTGACGCATATAACTTCTCAAAAGATAACATAATGCAAAATACATTAAACGCACAATAAATGCTATATAGTTGGACTCCGTTGTAGAAGCATCTATATATATATATATATATATATATGGGTACTTCTACCATGGGAACCAAATATAGCCATGCCATGGGTATACTATTTAGAACCATTGGATTTAAATCCAACACATTAATCGAGGCGACATAAATGCACAAAGCATTTATGCACAACACATTTTGAGGGGTTCCCATGACATGAGTATATATTTGGTCTCCATTGTAGAATTTCCCTATATATATATATATATATATATATATATCTGTGCGTAGTTCTACTATGGTGATTGGGGAAAAGCACCATAAATGGTGATTTTTCATTTATAAATATAATATAAATTTAAAAACATATGGAGGTGTGTAAGCATATCTAGAAGGACAACATATATTTTGCAGATGTGATAAATGATAACACTATATAACTCACTGCAACTTAAGAGTCAAATACTTCATGAATATATGACACAAACAGCTATAATAAAAGGGACAAGGCAACAGAAAAAACACAATAAGAAACTTACCAATCGCTTGTTCATCTCTGCCTCCACTAAATGAGCCAAAAGTTTTTCAGTCTCAATCTGGAGAAGAAAGAACAATGATGTCATGCAACAGGATCGAGCTTCTTTTCCAACACGAAAAAAAAAAGAGGAAAAAAAATCAGAATTACATACCTGGGACAACTGGGCAGAGTTATCTGACTCCGGACGAAGAAGCAACTGCATCATATGATACCACCCATGCCTCAGATTAGCTTTGTTGTGGAACAACCTTTAAGGCAAGTTAAATCTTTTAACCGATTAAATCAAAAAATCAAAATCTGCACCTGTGTTTTGATAAAAGGAGGCAAAAATTCAAATAAGGCTGACGCCCAGGGTGAAAGTTGTGATGAGATGTTGTCACCAGAAACTCCTTCCCTGTACAAACCATGGATTTCCTGGAGGACATAATTACATCACCACAACATTAGTATATGAATTACTGCTCAAAAGGAATGAAAGAGAACTCCTTGAAAACTGTTGTCAACTATTATCAAAGAATTTACAAACGAAAGTTAAAACTATTCAGCATATTTCATAACCACATAGACTACCTGTAACAGAGCATATACTTCAGGAATGCTTTCAATGAGCCCCTCAGGAAGAAGGACCACCCCATGGTACTTGTCTGTTAAACAAAATAGAGCAACAATTAGGATAGTGATTGTGAGACACAAAATATCACTTATACACTGTTGATGTTATAATAAAACATATTACATGTACCCCCAAAAAAAAATGCTACAAATCATCACATAATACTCACATTTTATGTACCCAAAAAAATTACTCACATGTCTTATAAGTGAACAACTGTTTTCAAAAAAAGGAGCAACTATCTCCTTTTAGTGTCCATTGGAATATTTATTATTTCTTCATACGAACCAACAACTTGACTCCAACACGAGTTGAACCCACAAACTCCCCCAACCTCCCCCAACCTTGCCTTTGGCAAATGATGCCTCATCCATCTCACTAGAGATGCTTTGGCATGGAATACTCACTATTAATCTAGTGACAGTTCATTATTTTCAATTTAACTTTCTTTTACTTCATTTACCTTGTCTTGATTCTATTTCTTTGACCACCTCTTGCATCAGATTTTACTTAACAAGTCATTGGTTAAAGAGTTAAAGTGCATCAAACTTATGACTTATTAAAATATAATTATTTTATTAGTTCGTACTTATTGTTTCAATTCGAAGTCCAATACACAAACTTTATGTTTTGTTTCAGAATTTGTAATTTGGTTTATAAACTAAAAGGAAGTTTTACAAGATTGTGGGAGTGAAGGTAGTGAAGAAACGACTAATATATTAAATGAGTGTAGCAGAGACAATGATGCTTAGCTAGTTGTGGGTAAAACTGCTAAAGATAGAATAAGAAATATTGAGATTCCAAGAAAAACATAGCAGCACCAATAGATGGCAAAATAGAGAAGGGTGGTTTCCATGGTTCAGACACACCCAAAATGTCCTAAAATGCCTCAGTTAGAAAACTTGACAAAACAGATGTAGAAGGCGTTCAACTATATAAAGATGGACCTAAAACTAGCTTGACAAACAAAAAAAGATAAACCTAAGATAATTTGGGATCTATTAATTAGGAATGATTTAAAGGATTATGTTTAAGTACAAGATCAACTGCTTCAAATTGAGCTGAGTGGAGGCATTTGATCCATGTAGTCGACCCCAACAAATTCAAAACCGAGGCTTGCTTGTTATGGTTGTTCTATTATGCATTCAAGGCGTTCAATTGTAATTGTTTTTCAAATTTTATATTTAGGAAACATAGGTCACTAGAGACGAAATCATTTTTACTTAAACACAGCATTCAGACTTAAGAAAATTTATGAAGTAGAACTTATTGACAATGACATGCAATAAGCATTGTATTGATCTTTGTAGAATGACCTGGATGCTTATTATACATTAGTAATTATATCAAATAAACCCAAAAAACAGGGGAAGCTATTCTGGGGACGCTTACAACCCATACAAATTTTGTTATTTGTCTTGGAACACCTGGGTGATTGTAACGTTGTCATGTCATATTAATGCTATTCTGCATTGTGCCTTGCGATAAAAAAAGGCCAAAAACAACAACAATGTCTCAGTCCAAAATTAGTTTGGGTTGGCTACATAAATCAAACCCTTCAACTTCACTCGATATAATCCTAACTGGAAGCATTAAAGGTTTAGTCTCTGCAAGCACTAAGTCATCAAAAGTAGCAAATGACTTAATAGTCTAATATTATGTTGACTCGGATCAATGTGTGAAAGCTACAAATATTTCATGCTTTCGTTGATATAATATTTGTTAATTATAACTAGAAAAAGATATTGTCAGCAAAAAATTGGTGTAATCTGCATTCTGATTCCAAGGAAACAACAACAACCATTAAGTTCCATACCTTGTTCTGCCCTAGCTTGAACCGCATCACAAATTTGTTTTGTTATATCAAAAAGAGTAAGTTTTGATGCCGCCACCTCTTCACCAAGGATAACCTTCAAGATACCAAGAGAACAAAAAATGTGGCACGAAAAAACTCAAACTAATGGTTTACCCAAATAACAATATCACGTACGCAATAGCATCTGAGGACGAGGTCTAACCATATTTGGATGTGACTGGAGCGTACATTCTAATGCAACATGTGATGCTTTTCGGCCCATGAGTCGGATAAAATAATAGTACTGAATAATGAAGGAAAACTCTTGGTGTGAAAGATCCACATGAATGAACTCAAAAGAGAAAATGCAAATCAACATATCAAATAGGCAGTAACAAATTTAAGCACAAATTCAATATTAAGATAGGTACAGATTGAAAAAAAACAAGTTGCTAGCAAATTTGCAATATTAAAAGGGCCGCCCAACAGGAAGGAAACCCAATATAAAAAAAAAAAAAAAAAAGAACAATGAAAATTGACCCACTAAATGAAAATGAGGCCATACACTAATTTAAAAACCACACATTGCACGTTGGATTATGCACATAAACAACTTGCAATATATTGCATGGTTACCAAACTAGTGTGTGAACTTAATGTGTGATAAGGGTGTGTCGAGATATAATGTATGTGGGAGAGTTAATTTAACTACCTTTAACTTTAACATCACTCCAAGTTTCACAAACATTTTCTTCTTTCTTAGGTGAGAGACAAATCAAATTATCCAATAGTATGGAAATCTCATTATCTATTCTATAATAAAAAATTTGGGGGCACTTTCCACGGTGAAGCTATTTTGCCACCTATCTTTCCAAAAGTGCCCCCGAAAATCTTTTTTTGATTGGTTCAAGCAACTTATACAAAGGGTAACGGTAGGAAAATCACAATTTTCTCCGTTTTAAAGAAACGGAAATTTGAGGAACGGAAATCACTTTTTTTTGGATTGTTTCCTACAAATAAGCAAAAGTTGAGGAGTTACAACCGTTTTGTATTGTAAACATAAACAATTTGAAAGGATTTAAAACTCTCATCTCTGTTTTTGCATTCAAAATGGGCTCAAAATCCCTCTATTATGCTTACTCTACCTCATCTCCTACATTCTCTCCACGCACTTCTCTAATGGTGTGAATCCATCTATATCATCGCCAACATCCTCTCCACGCTCTTAATCGATCTGCCATGGAATAGAAAAATGGTACCGATACATTCTTTTTCTATAACACAACATCAGTTCTGCTGTTGCTTGGCACCTTTTTTACTCAAGTTTGGTGTTGCTGAATTCATAGCAAGATGTTTTGGGGCAAGATGAGATGCGGTGTTTGCATACCCCTTCATCACACTAGGAGTTCTTGACAGTGTTTATTGGAAAGATGATGAAAGGCAAGGATGGGTTTTTCTTTGTAGCAATGGGGTTTTATTTAGGGGCAATGTGCAGGAATTTTTTGGACATTTTTCTGTTGGTGTGGCACATTACAATTTTTGTATTTCCTAATTTATGTACATAGTTATATAGATTTATAAAGCAATACAAGGAGTATCGCCTCCATTCCAAGGAACGAAAAATCGATAAAATTAGCCGAATTTTAGGCGAAGTTTATCGAGGTTGAAGGGATCGAAACGAAGTTCATAGGTAGTTTAAAAATTACAAAACTTCTCCGAAGTTTATGTTAAAAATCGACAACTTCGAATCGAGTTGATATGGATCGCTAAAAGAAAGGAGAAATTGAAAACTTTTCAGTCAAAAAATCAAATAAGCGTATAGGGCAACGAAGGTTTATACTTACCTCACATTAGAGAGAAGAATCAAGTTAGATTATCAGAATCCTACATTTATTATCTTATCTCAGACTTCTACATCTATTCACTTTTGCACAATCTCTACACTGATCATGTGATCCCTTGATTTTGCATCGAGATTCACTCTACTACACTCAGTAGTATTTTATTGATGTTTAATGTCCAAAAATGGTTATTTTCTTTTGCTTTAAACATAAACCCATATATTTTTCAGAAAAAAAAAAAAAAAAAAAAAAAAAAAAAAAAAAAAAAAACATAGACCAATATAAAAAAAATATATGTTTCATAATTTTAATCTTACTTATGTGAATGTGAAATTGATAACATGGCTAGAGAATCAAATTAATTGTATTTATTATCACTAAAAAGTGATCTACCATATACAAATATGCATGACTAGTTTCAATAAAACTGACTTAAAACCATTAAATTGTGAATTTTTAAGGTATAAATGCATAATTGTGCTTGTTTTGACATCCCATAAAATAAATGTTAGTTTTTTTTTTTTTTTTTGAAAACAAGTTTTAGTTTATTAACCATTTAAATAACAAATTCTTAAACTTCTCTAAGTTAGCAAATTTTTACCAAAATTCTCCACGTCGAATTAAACTTCTCCGAATTAATTCTAATTATCAAGAGGGTGAAATATAAGGTGAAGTCGAAGTTTCAATCCTTGCTCCATTCATAAAAAAAAAATTTGTAAATCACCTCTCTTTTGGGTTATATATCTCATGTTCACCCATTTGGTCTCTTTCTTTCTTTTTTTTTACAGTCTCATTCCTTTTGTTTTAACATCATCAACAAACTGACCATTGAGGGTGTAATCCTTGAGTCACAAAAGCAGTCTCCTAAGCCGTTTAATGGTTCAAATGAATTTTCTCCAAAAGAAGAAGAAAGAAACGAAGACATCAAGCATATATAATAGAGGCTAGAGCGCACGGTTGCAAATGAATTTAGGTGAAGATGACATATTCAAGTCATTGGATCCGTTATTTTGGAGCCCGACTTTCTTTTTCTTTTTTTTGACTTCAGTGGGAATCAAACCACGATCTCCCAAGGTCTTGCCTTTTTGGCAAGTGATGTCTTTACCATCTCACCTGAGAGGCTTTGACCCCCTGATTTTCTTTTTATTTTTACTTTAATGTGATACAAATACAATTTGGCTATTATTTTGAAGTCCCCAGTTTTTTTTTTTTTTTTTTCTTTCATGGGACAAATACAATTTTTTATCTCTTTCGGTGTTGTTTGTGTATCTTGGAGAGCGAGACTTTGGACCACACCTTACACTGCCCTTTTTCTCGCAGTGTGTCGGAGGCGATGATGGTAAACTAGGAATGCCTTCACTCTTTGGGTCTCCTATCGCGAACTCTAAAGTGTTGGTTTGAGCAAGATGTTAATTAGGTGGAAATAAAAAGGGTGTGTTGAGGGAAGGTAAAATCCATGAGAGGATGTGTGAGAGTCAGGGAAGAGGGGAGTGAAAAATATCGATCACTTTGGGCCACAAAAAATTTAACATTTAACAGTGGTCGTGGAGTGATCTAGTGAGGAGATATCGCAACTCGAGTATTTTCAGTTTAGTCTGCGTTCCAGGTGTTTGGTGAAAACAACAATGTTACTAATTTCCTTATTTTCAGTTAACTAAGGGGTAGGATTTGGGTCGGTAATTGGGGCGTGTGGTCTTCAAAGTATGAGGTAGGCATAATGAAGTGTATGGCTTTCTGGTCAGGGTAAGGCGAGTAGTGAAACAAGTGAGTGTATTTTGGTCTTTGGTCTTTACTGGGCTACCGAAGGTGGTTCTTTTTTGTATAGTATGTACATAGCATTTTTGTCTCCCATTTTTGTATATGTTCACTTTTTGATTGATATATGTTCACTCTCTCAATATACAAGAAAAACTCTCGTGAAAATATATTAATACTAACGTTGACACATGTTTCTTGAAACAGTTATTGTTTACGCTTCACGCTCAGAGTGCATGCCCATTGACTAGTATAAATAAGGCAATTACCTTCTCCGCAGAGAGAGCATCTGTGCAAACATTGCTGATGAGCTGAGAATTGACCTGAAGACAAGATTTAGAAAGCAAGATTAGGCATCATTAACAAAAGAATCATTTTAACCAAGAAAAAAAAATAGTATCGAAGTCCGTCAACAAATTTGCTCACATGCAGCAAAAAGAGTACAGCAAAAACCCAAAACAGCAATTATCAGGAAGATTGAGAAGATTGAGAAGATTCCAAATTAAAGGATTCCATAATGTTTAAGAAACAGTGCAAGCAACATCAGATTTCAACTTTCTACCAACAATAGATTCAAAATGAGGTTCAGAAACAAAGTGCAATCAGAATTGGTCAGGATTTACATTGGTGAATCTTACGCTTCACAATAGTAATGTAAATCAAATACATAGTTCAAAAGTGATTGGATCGTCTCCAAGTATTCAAACCACTTCACATGCAATCAAGAAGAGAGACTATAGATATAAGATAAAACCACGAATCTAATGGCATGTGAATTTAAAATTTCCCACTTGAATGTTTTAATTAGCTTTCTATCTTTTTACTTAATTATAGAGGTTAAATAGTTAAGAATTTTTAACACCACAAACTCTCTAGAAGTGAAACAAAGTATAAGAAAACTGCTTCCCAAAAAATAAAGCATAAGAAAATGAATGAAAAAAATATCTATTTCAGACTTAAAATTGGATCTTGCTCAATATAAGCCTGTTGACAACACTCAGAACCTTTGGGCACTATAGACCACAACCATTCCAACATTTGTTACTTGATTGAGTATTAAATTTATAAAAGCAAATTCAGTTATCAAAAACCAAAGTTGGCCCAACATAACTTCCAATCAGTTTCATCAATAAGATTGCCAACATAAGTAAACACTGTTGATTATGATGCATAAGCAACACAACAAATTTCTACGTTTTGGTATGACACATATTCAAAGGATTGGAACAAACTTAACTTTGTGAGGTGGAACAGTGATTTTAGATGTCATATCAAATAATTTAAAAGGGGGAAATGAAGATATTACAAGTGACGCATGAAAAGGAAAATTAGGAAGGTCTAATCTAACAAGCATCAGCGCTGAAATGTCTCAATTCAAAACAAGGACGACAAATAAGTAACATGGAGAACTTGTAAAAATATATGCACAGACATTAAGAAGAAAAATCCAGGCTGTTTAAAAAAAGTAAAGTGGGATTCGAACTGATAAGGAAAGAGGGTTGACAGGATCAAATAGACCAAGAAAGAAGATATATTAGAACTGATAAAAAAACATATACTTAATAGACTAAGAAAGAAGATATAAAGAAAAGCATGGATCATATTAGATGCTTCAAAACCTATCAAACAATGAGAATATAAAAGAATTATGGAGGAACAGCTTTCAGAATATATTAAGGAATGCAAGGAGATTAATAGGATCAAATAGACCAAGGGCATAGACAACAATTGATAGATGCATATCCTATAAGGATTAAGGAATAAGCATAGTAGCGTTAAACAACTAAAAAGTGGAAGCATATGCCAGATAAAATGATAAATTAGTTTACCCTAGTCAACCAGAATGTTAAGTAAAATAATTAAAATTAGAAATGGCGATGATTTTTGAAAAACCAAGAGGCTTACTCTCATATATACCCAGCTCGGAAAAAGATAATGAGGAAAGATTTCCCACAAAAAATTAGCATTATTGATATTAATGTTATAAACTAAAATGGAGAACTAAGGCTATGGAAAACATAAACTTGGAACAATACAAGAGAGGAGAGAAAGGGAGAGAATCTCTATTCATTGGTACAAGATTTCTATTGCACTACACCTCCTTATATAGGCCTTTGGTCATAATGGAGGTGTAGGTTACATATTATCATATAATTATAATAATGAATACAATAACAGCTATTAATAAAATAAGGTTACAAGGATGCAATGAGTCGTCAATCACATTTACAACACTCCCCCTGAATGACAACTTGATGAGAGAATATGTCTTGTTAAGAACCGCTACTAGAAAAAAACCCCAAGGGAAAAAATTCAGCAAATGAAAAAGAGAACGTCATTCTTGTCAATCTATATATACATATAATATTGTCAGAATTGCCTCATTAAAAATCTTAGCTATGATTTTATCCCACTAGGTTTTCCTCATAAGGTTTTTAACGAGGCAATCCTAACAATATTATATTTCATATTTAGATTGAAAAGAGCGACGTACTTTTTTTCCCATATGGTTTTCTAGTAGAGACTTTTAACAAGGCATATTCTCTCAACAAATTGTCATTCAAGAGAGAGATGAAAATGTGATTAACAACTCATTGCATCCTTGTCTCATATTTATTACCTAGCCGTTATTGTATTCATTATTGTAATTATACGATAATAACCTGCACCTTCATTATGGCCAAAGGCCTATATAAGGAGGTATAGTGCAATAGATGTCGTATACCAATGAATAGAGATTCTCTCCCTTTCTCTCCCTTGTATTGTTCAATTTTATAATCAATGAAAAGAAGAAGTGAAAACCACTGTTTAGCCCGTGATCATTGGCCAGTGTGTGAATAATGTAATTTAATGGTACAAATCATTGTATAGCAAATGATGGTTGGTACAGTGGGTTTTTAAAGAAAAAAAAATGGTTGATGCAGAAACCAAAAAATCATCTTGTAACGTATAACTAATACAATACCTTGACTTTTAATGAAAAAGAACTTATGTGAATAAAGATCAATTGCCCTTTTTCCAAAGGAAACTTAAATGAGATGTATCCATATGTATATATGAATGATGTTTATATTTAGAAAATACACCATTCATATAGTAAAATGGAAATGATGAATTGAAGTAAATCAAGTTCATAACTTTATACCTTTGGAGCTTTGCCACCAAGACCATAGCCTCCTTATTGTAAAGCTCCGTGTTGATAATGTGTTATAAACTAAAATGGAGAACTAAGGCTATGGAAAACATAAACTTCGAGAAAGGAAGGGAATCTTTATTCATTGGTACAAGATGTCTATTGAACAACACCTTATATAGACCTTTGGCCATAATGGAGGTATAGGTTACATATTATCATATAATTACAATAATGAATAAAATAACGGCTAGGTAATAAATATGAATGTTACAAGGGTGCAACAAGTTGTCAATCACATTTACAACAATTAAAAGTTTTGTGGAGTTTGATCATGAGAACAACAGGCACTAGCTACACTACTAAGATTCAAAAGAAAGTTTTACAAAATGCCCACATCCGCAAAACAAAACACATTTAATATGACCTTTAGCATATTTGTTTTTAAGATAATAAATAGGTTAGTAATAAATAAATGTAATAAAGACGAATATGTTAAGGTGAGCTTACAAACAAAATTAAAGGGAAAACCTCATTTAAAAGAGCAAGGTAGTAGCAAGTAACAAAATGAGGTTGTTTAACTAATATGGTTAGAAGTTCGACAACAAAAACAACAACAACAACAACATAGCCTCTATCCCAAATTAATATGTCTAGAACAATGTGAAAAAAAATAAAATAAAATAAAGAAAGCTACTAGTTAAAAATATATAGAGATCAAAAGATGAAGTCGACCTAGGTTACAATCACGAGGAATTTATGGCATCCAGAAAGCTTAAGCTAAACGGAAAATATAAAAAGAGAATAAAGACATTTGATGGATATCAAGTGTATAATTAGAATGATAATACCTTGCAGATAGTGTCAAAACCAACATTAGTTTCAACAAACTGGTTTTTGAGATCTCCATTCAATGTAACAGGAACTCCAACCACCTGGGAAAAACAAGATTTTAGTCTATACGAGTAGAAGACAAAATTAATTAATGGAACAAAACTAATACAATTGGTATAGTGCATACTTTAAGGTACAAGAACTCCTAAAAAGAAGGCCTAGTTTTGTTCATACTCAATTCTAGAAAATAGGCATGTTTCTGATACCTTTGTCTGGCACTTTGCTTCAGCAAACGTCTCCGCAAGTTGAGCAGCATCAGTGTTTGATGTAACACCTTCAAATAAATAAATAAATAAATAAATAAATAAAGTCAGAGTCAAGCAACAAGAATTATGATATATCCATATCCGTAAGAAAAATAGTAGATATACCTCCAATAATGACAAGACCGTCCAACTTAAGGGCTTTGCATGTGTTTAATGCAGCATTAACTTGCTCGGTTGATCTTATTTGATCTTTTGTTCGGCCCAATAGATCATACCCACCTTCACAAGTAAATATCAGAATTATGCATACTTGTCATATGCAGCATTATTAAAGGACATCACTAAAATAATTTAAAACTCTATCAACCCAAGTACAACACGAGACAGAGACAGAGCACTTCACTTGACATTAATACTAATAGCAGAAGAATAAAGAAGGAAAAAGAAAAGATGATGCCAAATAAGTAAAGCAAAAATTATCATTCAGATGAACGTTACTAAAGCTTTTACTGAAATATGATGGCTACCTTGATTTTTGTAGGTAGAAAGAATATCATCTGTAATTTCCAGAGTCTTTTGTGCGAAAAGACCATCAGTTCCACCTGCCACCCAGAATAGAAAAAGAAAAAAAGATAATTAGTTTCAATAAACTAGCTCGCAGATCGAAATTGCTAACATTGCTAGACATTGCTAGCTGATAAATTAGTTCAGGATCACGTCTTGAAACTACTAGTAATTGCTGTACAAGTTTGTACAAAGGTAAGGTTCTCATTAAAGTTTAATGAGATTGATTCTCAATGTGAAACTTGCAGCAGCTTACTAATTTCAAAACGACAGGATCATTAAATGCATGATCTAGCCTAGCTTATAGGTCACCAAACCATCCAAAGGAACCACATGCACATGGGAGTGTGTGCGTTCATGCATGTCTGCGTTTAATTTTGCATTTGAGCACTAACCTCATCAAGAACAGAAAGATAAAGATAAAAAGAAATTTTTTGATAAGAAATAAAGATAAAAGAATTGAACGATGAAATAACAATGGCAATGCTTTCATAACATGAAAGATAGAAATAATTAAAAAGCTAAGAGACAAAGTTCAAATTATAAGTGGACTCCTGCATAATATTAAAATAGACACCTAAAATGGGGCAAGGATGGTAAAGCATGCATTGGTGCAATTGCAAAAATGAAATCAAATGTGGCATTGTCATGTATAAGCATGCATAATGCATCCTTACCTAAATACTAAAGAGCATATCACCAAGTAATTTAACAAAACACTTTGAATGAAATGGCTCCTGATTAACACATCAAATTCTAGAACCAGAGAGTCGGACACTATATGAGCGGGCAATTGCTTGAATAGCCAACTAAGTAGATTTGGGGCACATAGAAAAATTAACAGCAAGAAACAGAGAATGAGAGATTAACAACAAGAGATTATTTATATAATTCATAAATAAGGGAACGCCGCAACTATAGGAATGTTAGTGATGCAAGTACCTGGAAAATAATTCAAAGAAATAGTATTATATAACATAAAGTAATACATATGAAATGCAATGAGGCAAAAAAAAAAAAATACTCATCTTTAAAAACCACAAACACCTAAAAAGAAGAGAAAACAAAAGAAAAAAAAAACCCTAATTCCCAAACATTGCAAACTATAAAATAAGTTTGCTACAGGCTAAACATTAGAAACAAAATCTGAAGCAGGCAATGTGTGACATACCAAGAAATCCAAGCAAGACGTTGTCAGGGTTGTGAATTTTAAGAGCATTGTACAGTCCCCAAATGACATTATGCCCACCTGGTGATTGTCTCCCACAAAAGACCACTCCAACCCTGCCATAAAACACAAACAATCAAGTCTTCCATCACTACCTGAGAAAGATAATATGCAGTTATTTCCATAGAACCAGATGTGAGAATTCTTGAAATATATGCATATTTTTGCAAACAAACATATACAAACAAAAACTATATAAGGTTGCCTACTACCTCAACATACTTCTAAAGTACTTTTAAAAGTTGAGTTGTTATTGATATGACATTTAGAGAAGGACAAAAAAAAATAACAGTCGTTGCAAAACAAACATAACTGTTTTATTTTTTATTATCCAAAAAAAAAATTTTAAAAAAAATTATAGAGCTTGTTTACGTATTGATACAAAGTCCTGACCCCAACCTTGCACGCACAAAAAGATAACAAAATCTTTACATTTCCTTTTTTCCCAATTGTGAAACATAAACAAGAAAAAGAGTCAAAGACAAGCATATTTAGAAGGATAGTAATATGTGACTCACTTTTGATGCATAGATTTGCAACACATTTGTTAGAGTCCTATGAACAAACATTGAGATGCAAACCCAAGTATTTGATGCACAATCAAAAGGCGACTGCCAACTATGCAGCAAATTACTTATCAAAAGTTTGTCAACCAAAATTTTTCTAATTAAAAACCCACAAAATAATGAACAAAGCATAAAAAAATAATAAAAGGAAGACTAGTTAACAAGCAGTTGGTGTCACGGAACTTGTCTGGTAAAAGGTCAGTCAAAAGTATTTATTCATTCTAAAAGATTAGCCAGAAAAGTGCATGAATGCAACAAAATAACCAAACCTGATGACTGGGTGTTCTGTTATTATCTGAGCATCGGCGACCCTAGCCGTGGCCCTGAGGAAGTGGGCTAAAGGTTGGCCATACGTATGAGGAAAGGAACGGCTAATTGTGTGAGCCCCAAGAGGGTCTGCAGCAGCAGTTCCATCACCAAGTTCAACCCTGACAGTTGTTCCCTGTCATGTCGGAAATATGCTGTTAAACTCAATAAAGAAACTAAAACTTGCAACGCCATAACTCTCATGTAACTTAAGGAAGCAGGAACTGGGAACATAGCACCGGCAATTTGTCAACTTTTTTTTGTGCTTGTCTGCCATCACCTGGCCTTTCTAACTCAAATCCGCCGGTGAATTCCAACAAACACAACTTCCGTCTCACGGATATAACTGAATAGAGGATCAAACTTATTCCATGCGAACAAAGCCTATCGAATATCAATACTAATTGCACTGCTAAAATTACAATTATTGTAAAAAGGCGAATCACATCCATAGATTTCAAATGGAAAAAGATTGAAAGATGGAGACCATAACAAAAGTCTTAACAGAACTAAATCTTTTCCAAGTCGATTCCTCAAGAGAACAAAGACAACAAATGCTCGTGATCAGAGATGAAACAATGAAGGAAATCACACATTTTTTTCGAAAGTAAAAAAGAAAAGTAAAACATATCCACTCTATTCAATCTTAAAAATAAGATTATAAGCCAATTCCATTAGATCAAATGATAGAACTTCCGAACAGCGAAATCACCTTAGGTCCAAATGTCGCTGCATTTTGACAAAAAATGCATCATTTCAATAGTCGCAATGAACTCAACCAAACAACACTGCGAAAATGAGTAACAAAAGTATAATCGCCAAAACCTCTCTTGAACCATAAAGTAACAATTAAGCAGTAAAGCTAGGTTAAATGAGTTTGATCATCTCCACAGATCAACACCATTGGAACACCAACTACCAAAACCGCAGAACACTCTCTAGAAACTTCCATCACGCGAAACAGATCCACAACCACAAAACCTACACCGATCGGTTCATCAACAAACAACGAAGAAATGCAACTCAATTCGCGCACTCGACAACACATTTCGAAGCGATCCGAATCGTCCGATCGCGATTCCGGGAAGAGTCACACGAGTCCACTGACAGTCAGCGAGACCGCACAGCAGAAGATCCAAACAACGAAGAACAATCGAACAACAAACAAACAGACATCGAAGCACAGTCAGTCACAGAGAGAGAGAGAGAGAGAAAGAGAGTACTTGGAGACAGGGAGGGAGCTCTGGTTGGTAGTTGGCGCGGAGTTTCTGCAGATCTGAGAGTTCTCTGGGGACGCCGAAATCGGAATCCATTTCTGAGTTTCGTTGGGCTTTTGCTTTGGAGGCGTCGGAGGGTTATTATATGTAGGTAGGTGAATGAACAAGTGGCGAGTGGCGATACCACCAAACCAAACACATAAGCCGCACCGGTGGGCCGGTTGTGTTGGTTGATTTGTATTTTTTGTTTGTTTGGCCCTGTGTTTTTGAGATATTACGGAACGGCCACGGGGGTCTATAGGAATCAATCAAGTTACCAAAACTGGTTGGTTAGAAACATAAGAATATGCGATGGTATATGCCACCAATAATGAAGAAAGGGTCTGTCTATGTGCACCCTACAAAATATTAAGAGTAAATCACATATAGTGTTTTGTTCTAACTAATTTGAAATTTATTGGCTTGTCCTTAGTATTTTGTGAGATGTATATAGTCGAAACCATGAAGAAAAAGGAAGAAGATTTTACGGTCATTTTTGGTCGAAAACAAAATATTTTTATAGTAGAAAGACTATTTTTTTAAGAAGTTTTTTTTTGAATAAATATTCATGAGAGAACTTTCTTACGTTTATGAGGACAATGATTGTCACACTGTTCTGATATTAAAATTGTGGTTCTAAGCCAAATCATGGAAGTTATATGCTCTTTTGAACTGAATCCATGTATTTCTATTTGAGCAATTGAGAATATGTTTAATTACGTTATATTGAATGTACTAAGCATTGATAATTTACAAATTTTTTATTTTCTTCAAAATAAAAAATTAATGCAAAGGTGCAGCGGAAAGACATTCTTCCCGCGTATGTGAGATTAGGTGTGTTGGTCGTGTTGGAGTATGTAAAATACCACATCAAATATATAATAAGAGTTGATGTAGTGTATACGTGGTGTAGATTGGATCCTAGGCCTAACACAAGTCAATTGATTTTATGCAAAATGACCTTCAACCCTATTAGTGTACCCACGTGTGGCCCAACACTTTAGGGTGATTGCATCTTAAAAAAGAAGAATAGAAAAAAGTAAATCACTAAGTTTTCGTAACAAAACAAGACATTTTGGCATAACATAGCTAAGGTGTTATTTCAAGAGAGGAGGCATGGAGTTACTGTGAAGGGAGATGCTAGAGGTACCTACTTGTCACACATGACAAACAGTCGTCGTTGATACACCTCAAAATACGCATTCGAGGTGTATTGGATGGTGCACAATCGCTAGGTGTGCCAAGTAGGTGCGACAAGTTGTACACTTAGCATTTTCCTATTGTGAATTGTGAACTGGAGTTGCATATATTCTACAGCAGTTTTGGGGGTGTATGTAGGAAGGGTTTTACATGTAGTTCATGGGTGGAAAGCGATGTACTTTTCTTTTCCCACTTTTGTATATCCCAGGTCACAGGAACACGGGTTTAACCTAGTTATTTCGGTGTGAATGTGGCACCACGATGATATGATGTTTCATTAACGACTCGTATTCGGAGTGGGGGAGTTGAGGTTTAGAAAGGATCGACGTGTTTTTCCCCTACTACACTGGTAGGGGTTTTTTCAATTTTGTTTATGGGAAACACATTGTTTCTCACTATTGTATATACCATAATTCGATGTGATTAGGCTATAATAAAAAAAAGAGGAGGCATGGAAAGGAAAAACATGCTCAAGGGTGAAAATCCAAAACATGTACATTTCAGAGAGGGTCTTTGGACTTGAAGCTAACAAAGCTGAACGGACCAAATTTGGTTTAACTCATCTTGACTCTTGATTTGTGTTGCTCAAATTTCGACATGCCGATCATCAGTCCGCAACAAAAGTATGTCACTCATAAGGAAGGAGTGGTGTTACCCAAATTTGGTTTAGCTCATCTTGATTCTTGATTTGTGTTACCAAAATTATGTTTAGGTCATCAAGTCTGTTGAGTGAGACTGGATTTGGAGATGAGAATTCGGAATTTAGGACTTGAGTGAGAGTTTAGAGAGGTGATAGGAGCGAGGCCATGTAAATTGGGACTTGAAATAAATGGAGTTTTTTGTTAGAGTTAAAGAGAAAATATGCAATTTCGGCAAATTTGTATTACTAGCAAATCTTAAGCCAATCACACTAACTTTTAGAATAGCAGTTCTTTAAATTCAATTTTATGACATAATTAGATATTCTTTTAAACAATTATAATTAATGAATTAATGTATGTTTACCAAGGTTATTTGTCTAGTCATGTTCTATTGATTTTACTGAACCACAATTGATAAATGAAATTATTATCTTACGCTTAAAAAAACCAATCAAACCTGCATTCCCCTACTATAAACATATAATTGATTTAGTATTATTATTTTGAATAACCCTGGTGTCATGAGATCAAGATTGTAATAATAGGAACACAGCATGGGCTTGGACGTCAAATTGGAAACAACGGGCCGAGTTCCTTCAACCCCCCCGTTGCCTTGTTCTAGAAAGGGTAGTTTTGGAATTTATTGGCCCACAGGTTCATCAAACGTGTATAATCAACCGCACCAAACGGAACTCCCCAATAAATTCCTAAAAAAACATGTATAGCCAATGTATGGCTTTTGCTAATTCCACGTCAGGATTCAGGTGGATAATCATATATTCAAGTTTACATTTGTTCAATTTTATTTTATTTTTTGAAAAAATAGAAATTTCATTAATCATCAATGGCTCTCAATACATTAAATAGAACAGGATAAGACATATAATCAATCACCGTAACAAATTGACTCGTTAATCTTAATTGTTCAAAAAATATTCAATCGCCGTAAGGTCGATTTTCAAGAACTGCAACTGTAACAATGAAAAAGTTTAGTAATTAGTAACTATTCTCTTGCCAAAAGTCTGAAGCACAGCAGAACACATACATCACTCGAACCATAACGAAAAATAAAACTTCTAATAAGGGAAGTAAACACAAAACTTCTAACGGGGAAAACAATCTAAGTCTTCCAACAAGGGAAGAAAATAAATACCTATAAAATAAAACCTAATAATGACAAATACCAACCCCATAAACACAAACTCATGCACAATCTTCCAAAATGATGCAGACATAGAGAAGTGGTGTTACCAATATATAGTGAATCTCATAGCCGCAACAAAGATGAAACTAATCATCACAACATATCTGAATATATCTGAGTTTATTTGATTAATAAGAGGCAGATAAATAGTTTATTTTGATCTGCGGTGGTTTAAGAGGAATAATCATAAAGGAAATGAGAGAAGAAAAATTATGGTTTCAAGCCGCCAACAACGCCTTCAACTAGGATGCAAATGGGTAGGGTAGGAGATGGGGACCTCATTCTCATACATGTATCCACAAAATTTTTTATCATCCATATTCATACCCATACCCATACCCATACCCATCAAATCTTCGTGGGTATGGGGAATCCCCTTGGGAAAAATGTTTTACCCATTTAATTTCCCATTGGAGATCTCTGTGGAGATTTTCATAGGGATTTTTGTGGGGATGGGGAATCCTCATGGAGAATTTTTTTTTCCCATTCCATTTTCAATTGGGGATCCCTGCGGGAATTCTCAAAAAATAATTGTAACATATAAGGTGTCAAATATACATACATAACAACACAATGGTTGAAATTCCCAAAAAAAAAATCAACATGTCATATTAAGTGCTAACACTTATAATTAAGTTTCTACAAAAACATTGACATATGCAAAACGAAAAATCAACACACTTGATATTTATTATTAATTTTTTTTGTTGGTTTTCAAAAAAAAAAATTATTAAAGGTTTTTTTTGTAAAATTTATCATTAAAGTTTGTTAGATGTAATATTAAATATACATATTGTTGGGTTTTGGAGTTCATGCGCAGCGGAGATTACAAAACAATTTTGAGAAAAACCCCAACAGGATCCGAATCTGATTCCATTAAAACATGTTTAAACTATGAAAACTTAATCATACCTCTCTGAAGGTTAATCGATCTCTAAGGCGCTGCCAATGACGAACGCCCTCTACTAGTCGTCCACAAACGAAAGCGTAGAGATTCAAAGTGCTAGCTTCGAGAAAATACCAAACCTTTTGTTTCTCTCCAAAACGATCCAGAGGATACCAAAAACTCTAAATCGTTTCTTAAAACGAAAATAGAGTTTCAGCCCTTTTTAAAATCTTTCGTACTTGTATTCTAACTCAAAGCGTCTATTTATACAACCCTTGTATATAGACGGTTAAGTAAATTACACATATACCCCTACTTAAAGAAGTATAAGTGTAATACACTACAAGGACGTTTCTATCATGAATTTTATCATATAAAATTCATTTTTCTGAACCATCTTAAAATCTCGCAAAACTATTCTCAGTGTGCGACCCAATAGGCTCATACAACGTTGGCAGTGTACCAAAACACATTTTGGTATACAAGTCATAAGCGGCCTCTAGCAAGACATTATGACTACCCAAGTTGTACGAATATCAAATCGATATAACCTAATCAATAGTATATATAATATCCTTTTGTCACACGATATCCTTTTGATCAAACATAAGGCATGAAATTGTCATCCAACATGTTCAATCGTACTAGTCTTGATTTTTAGGTAGACTGAAAACATCTAAGTGACATTGATCAATATCAATTTACTTAGACTAGGCCTTTTAACAATCTAAAATATCGAGGGATCCACTGGATATCTCTCTTTATATGAGAGGGACAAATTCTATCTCGATTACACAACTTCACCACATTATTCACACAGTAACCAATCACAACCTTTATAATGTTGAAGTCTCTGGTAATCTCAAGTCAGAGAACTGAAAAATATACCTATCATGAGAAACAACTATGACTTAATCCATGTGATGTTCTCATAGCGGGTCGGTCCAGTACTTTGTTCCCTAACAAGTACTCATGATCTTGATTCGTATTCCTATACGTATGATCATCGTATGATCATCAATCAAGACTCACACTAGTCTTAATTCATTATAGTTCCCAAGTATAATAATCGACTAGGGACATTTATGATATTTCTGTAAATACCCATGGATCTTATTATAATATAAACATGCAAATCAATTATAATAAACAGCAAACGAAATCCTCTATTTTATTAACTAAAATATATTCATAAAGACTGTTAATGGATTGACCTAGGGCACATTTCTCAACACATATGTGTATGTGTATTGGTGTTTTTAAATGGTATTTATAAACATAATATACATAGGTCTATTGCCGATTGATATAGGCATATTGTAATATGATATATAATTATATATATATATATAGTATTAAGTTATAAAGTTATAATATAACTAAATATTGAAAAATATTATATTATAAAGAGTTTGATCCATATAGTTGATACACGTAATTTGAGAATTGAGAATTTGAGATTAAGGGTTTGAAGTTTTTTTTTTTCAAAAAGGGTTAAAGTTTTGTTGTGATTGATGATCAACGTATATTTTTTTCCTCTCGCAACACTTAAGAGTTAATAAACAATAATGTCGTGATACAAAAAAGAAACAATAATATCAATAAGTTACTAATTCATAACATTTATATATATAAATATAAACTATATATAAAGTTAATAGCATCAAGGAGCCCCACAAAAATTAGGAGGATTCTATAACATAAGGTTTTGCGATTTTTCTCATTTGATCTTTTTTTTTCAGTATTTTTATCCTAAAATTTTAAATTATAAATATAGTTGCAAACAATTCAAAACAAAACATATAGTTATTAATTAACCAAATAAATTAAAATTATAAATTTCATGATGAGGTTTTTTGTTATATGTATTAGTGTTTGGAGTGGAAACTATGTAATATTCATATATAAATATTATATGATACATATATATATATGAATAATAAATATCATATGGTGTATAAATTGATATATGAGGGATCCCATGGGTAGATGAGTATCTCCGTGGGGATCCCCGTGCAAATTACAGGGGGGTATTACGCGTGGGGTCCTCGTGAGTATATTTTATTATTCATACCCGTACCTGTACCTATACCCATACCCGTGTAAGTATGAAATTTTGCACCCATCCCCATCCCTATTTAAAATTCTCATACCCATACCTGTTAGGGTAAATACCCATCACCTATGGGTATTACCCTACCTATTTGCATCCCTACCTTCAACCTACATTTGTTTAACTTGTTAGTCGATCATTTTTTTGTAGTACAAGGCCATTTTGGGTCATTAGTCTATCATTATTATTTTATTTTATTTTTCAAAAAGTTGATAATTATTTCGTTCCTACTAATTCGCTTTATGCAATTTTTTTCATGAGAAACCAACTTATTAAGCAAAAAATTTCACTTGGCAATAGATTCGAATCCTCAACCTTTAGCACATATAAAATCCATGAGCTTCCAAACTTCCCCAAGGACTTATCATACTTGATCATCCTTGAGCTACCATGTTTGGTTGACACTGTTAGGTTTTGGGAAAAGTACTGAATTGATTTGATTTTAATAGGGACCAATTAGGTCAAGATATAGTTACACATAAATAGGCTCAGTGGGTTAAACCTTAAATAACCACATATATATACCTTAAAAGACGCATTTTTGAGATATCATAACTTCAAACTATAAAGTTTTTGAACCAAGTCTCTTTATGAGGGATGCTTCCTTTGGACTAGACCTGTTTATGGGCCGAGTTTGAGTTGGACCTAAGAACCTTAGCCCAAACTATGACGGCCCAAATTCCCAATGCATTTGGGTACGCTCGGCCTAGTCCCGTGCAGGTCCCGAGTCGGTACTCGACGAGCCTGACGAGCCTAGTCAGCCTCCAATTAATCAATTTAATAGTTTATGAAAGAGTTATTGCAATTATACGTAGCGGAAAAACTAAACAGTTATTGGGAAATAACTCAATCAAACGAAAATCAGGAAATCTATATAAATGTGGAAACCCCGAATATTCATGTACGTCAAACGAAAACCAACTAAAGTTGTACATGATATTTTATACCTATGATCCCAAAATCAATCAAACGAATTGTATATGTATAAATCAACTTACGGTCAGTAATCCACCATAACCTAGGCTAAGGTGCTCTAATCCAGCCGCAGGTCTTCACAAAACCTTCTAACAGAGTTTCTTTACCCTTCAAATACTCTAACGAATCTGCACCCACCGTCACAAACTAGACGGTGAACAACTGAGAGAAAAATGAAAGTAATGCCAGAAGAGAATAACAGTAATTCATGAACATCGAATGAAGCAATCTAAAATTCATGCAAAAATTTAAAGACAGACAATATAACAAGATAAAGGTGCATGTTAAACATATTATCAGATATCAATCGAAAACATATGTGTTCTAAGAAAACAAGCGAGGCAGTGAGTGGTCACATCACAGCATACGAAAAGAGGACGCTGGCTCTTTTCGGGCAATGTCGCAACACTCACGCAGCATCAGAGGGACACAGGCCTCCGAGCGTACGGAAAGAGGATGCTGGCTCTTCCCGGGCAATGTTACGGCACTAGCACAGCTTGATACAAGAGGGACACAGGCCTCAAGTATCACATCGACCCACACACGCCGAGAACACACATACCAAGGAAACAACAAGATAGGAACATCAGCAATGGCAATCAACAAATATCAATGATCGAAAATGAATTACATGCAATGTTCTTACTGGATTACTTTCGTACACTAGCTTTGGGGCAAGTGTACTTACCTGAACTATCGCGACCGTGTGACAACTCCGAGATCCTAACGCGTCTCCCGTAATTTCCCCATTACCTGATAATGGTTTAAATCTTGAATATTAGTGTAAGGTTTAGCATTACATCTCAAGTTGATTTGTACGGATTTGTATCATTTGTTAGACTCTAGTTGGACTCAAATATGTAAGCCTATTTTATATTGGTTATGTTGGACCCTTTTTGGACCCTAACACAAGCTCATTTACATCACTTTATTTTGTTCATAAAGTGTCCATACTTCTCCTTTATTTTTATTTCATTTTTATTTACACACCTACACATAATGTGACAACCACACAATTAAGTGCACCCATATCCATTCACCTACTCACACATGGTACACCCACACCCAGTAGTGGGGTGCATAGCACCATTACGCACCCCAACCGTGGGGTGCACATATCCCAAATCGTGGGGTGTACATGCATATACATGTACATACCCATGCATACACATGCACACACATGCATGGACATACACACCTTGTTCAATACACCACGCACACCCCATCTGTGGGGTGTACACACATACACTGTCCAATGCCACACACCACACCAATAGTCCAATCCCACACCCCACTGTCAAACTGTCCACACTATCGTGAGCACAAGAAGATCGGGGTAACCACTGACGACATCCATATCAATACGTTCCCACTTCCAGCGAGGAATGGGTAGGTGGTGTAGCAATCCTTCAGGTTATCGATCGCCTAGCCTCTACGCGCAGGCATAACACACACTCGAACAACTACGACACCTCGAAAATCATCATGGACCTCAATGGAAAACCCCAGTCACTCGCAGGACCTCTAGCATGAGTCTGTCGACCGACTCGTCTGGAAAATATGAACTATCCGCCATTTCGTTGCACCACCTATATGACGCATCATCTTGATGTTCCTCGCGCATAACATCGAATAAAATGATCTGTAACATCATCTAGTCACGTATCTATGTCATAATAATTGTCAACACGTCCACTGAATTCATCAATTCCGTCGCTACACGTAAACCACACAAATGGTTCTCTGATACACGGTTACCTCGACATCAGATCTTTTGCAGCTCAAAGTATCAGCAACAACGCTTGTCTTCCTCGGATGCTACGCAAAACGAAAAGTCGTAATCTTTCACAAACTTAGGCCAACACTTTTGTGTCAGGTTCAGCTCCCTTTAAATGAATAGGTGTTTCAAGCTCTCATGATCATTACGTAACTCGAACGAGCATCGTACCGGTGACGTTCTCATATCCTCGGCGCGAACACAATCGCAGTTCACTCCAGGTCGTGGGTTGATCAGTTATTCTCGCAAACTTTCAAATACTCGAATGCACAAACGATCGCACGACTTAAATCTTCTTGAAATCAACTGCATCATCGTTCGCTCTAAACACGCATCCTAAAATCTAACCTTGGGTAACAAATACTCGTACGCAATTCAATACCTTAGCAGCGTCGACATCTCGTTTCACTCTACCACATGTGCTACCCACAAGGGTCTCAATTTCATTTCTCGTATCACAATTCGAGTATGAAATACACTAAACCAGATCGTACCAAATAAAACATTGAACCCTAAACTCCAGTATTCTCATGATTACTGACAACTAGTAACTCCCTATTTATAACAAACTATTAATACACATTGCGTTCAAGTACATATTATCCCATACAACGTGTCCAGGACTTTAGTATTTGCCAAGTCTAATGGTTTTTCAATCATAACATGTCTACCATGCGTACAATAATCAAGAATCAACATAACTTGAATTGAACATGGTATACATGAAGGTACTTTAAACGAAACTCATACACTCAGTAACGTATTTGGACGCCTTCAAGTTCGTCTCAACAATAGCCTGTACGCGTTCGTATCGGTGTTGGTGGTGTTATGGTTAGACTTGATCTGACTGAGTACAATTCTTCTGGATGTGACCTCTCTGTCCGCATCGATAACAAGTACGAGTCTCTCGTGTCTGTCTCTGTGTATGCACCTGTGTCTGCCGCACTGGCCTAGTAGACTGGGTAGGATGGCTCATAACGGTAGATACCGGCAGAATCGTTTCGTCCGGTCTGGTGACCTGCTGTAAAGTTGATCCAATACTCAGTGTCTCAGAGTCTCGCTGATGGAATCGGTTCATCCTCCGTCTCTTGTCCCGATGCTGGTCCTCTGATCGTATTTCTGATCTAGTCGGTCTAGCCTCCTCCTCAGAATGAGTGAGCAAATAGCTTTCCTCACTGGGATCGCGCTCATATGCTCTCTCGTAAGCTCTCCGGCTCAGTCGCAACAACAAATCCTCTGACTATGGGTAACAAACCCTCGATAAAGTAATAGACTCGATCAGTCTCGGTATTTGCAGATCCTCCAGCATAAGGCAACAATGATATAAATCTACCCATGTACTCCATCACGGACTCGCTTTGTTTCTGCCTCAACGTCATGAACTCGTTCCTTTTCGCTCGAAGAACAGTCGGCGGAAAGTACTTTTGACTAAATTGAGTCTTGAAGTCAACCCAATCACTCGGGATGCCTCGGGTAGCAACAATTGTCGTCCACCAATCATCCGCCTCCCCTTGCAACATTGACGATGAGATCATCGCCTTCATGCGTTCCTCAGTAGCGATGATGGTGTGAATCTTCTCGTGATTTTTCAAGAATAGCTCTGCCGCCCTAACATCGGTACCACCATAGAACTTCAATGGGTCGTGCCTCTTGAACTCTCTCCACTGCCTAGCCTCGGCAGTGGTTCCCGGGCTCTTCTCTGGTGTCATAACCGAAGTAGTTTCGACAGTGACCACAGGTGTAGGTAGTGTAGTTTGGGTCCCCTTTGCATGTGCTATCGGCGTTGTCTCAGCTTCAGTCAGCGCAACCGGCGCAACAACAGCTCCCTCAGGCATTGCTACTAACGGAATTGGATTCGTAGCTACAACAACAATCGGAGTCTCTGTTCCTCGAGTAGTCGTAGGTAGCAATGGTGTAGTCAGGGTCGATGGTGTCGTAGTAGTAGCCGGCGCGAGCGTCCTAAGTAATCGCAACATCTCCTGCAATCGTAGGTCCTGCATCGCAACTTGCTGTGTCCAAGCATAAAACTCCTCCGCGGTAATGGCATGAGTATTCGATGTCCCACTGTCATCGCTCGGACCTAACTGATCCGTCATCTTCATCTGATTAAGAGAGCGAACTTCTCGGATCAGTTGATAGCTACCGCATATCATATTTATACACAACAATCATAACATGTATAAAATATTCGACTCTACCCGTTACTCCCCAAGTTAAGTTTCTAAAGGGTCATAGGGTTTCCACTTCTAAGTTCAACCTTTCCTAACTTCCGCTGGCTTAAATGGCTTGTGTTTTATGAATTTTCATCAAGAGTCAAAGCCTTTGAAAACCTTGAGCTCTGATACCAACTGTGACGGCCCCAAATTCCCAATGCATTTGGGTACGCTCGGCCTAGTTCCGTGCAGGTCTCGAGTCGGTACTCGGCGAGCCTAACGAGCCTAGTCAACCTCCAATTAATCAATTTAATAGTTTATGAAAGAGTTATTGCAATTATACGCAGCGGAAAAACTAAACAGTTATTAGGAAATAACTCGATCAAACGAAAATTAGGAAATCTATATAAATGTGGAAACCCCGAATATTCATGTACGTCAAACAAAAACCAACTAAAGTTGTACATGATATTTTATACCTATGATCCCAAAATCAATCAAACGAATTGTATATGTATAAATAAACTTACGGTCAGTAATCCACCATAACCTAGGCTAAGGTGCTCTAATTCAGCCGCAGGTCTTCACAAAACCTTCTAACAGAGTTTCTTTACCCTTCAAATACTCTAACGAATCTGCACCCACCGTCACAAACTAGACGGTGAACAATTGAGAGAAAAATGAAAGTAATGCCAGAAGAGAATAACAGTAATTCATGAACATCGAATGAAGCAATCTAAAATTCATGCGAAAATTTAAAGACAGACAATATAACAAGATAAAGGTGCATGTTAAACATACTATCAGATATCAATCGAAAACATATGTGTTCTAAGAAAACAAGCGAGGCAGTGAGTGGTCACATCACAACATACGAAAAGAGGACGCTGGCTCTTTCCGGGCAATGTCGCAACACTCACGCAAAGATCGAGAGGACACGGAGCCTCCGAGCGTACGGAAAGAGGACGACGGCGGCTTCTTCCGGCAATGTTACGGCACTAGCACAGCTTGACAAGAGGGACACAGCCTCAAGTATCACATCGACCCACACACGCCGAGAACACACATACCAAGGAAACAACAAGATAGGAACATCAGCAATGGCAATCAACAAATATCAATGATCGAAAATGAATTACATGCAATGTTCTTACTGGATTACTTTCGTACACTAGCTTTGGGGCAAGTGTACTTACCTGAACTATCGCGACCCGTGTGACAACTCCGAGATCCTAACGCGTCTCCCGTGATTTCCCCATTACCTGATAATGGTTTAAATCTTGAATATTAGTGTAAGGTTTAGCATTACATCTCAAGTTGATTTGTACGGATTTGTATCATTTGTTAGACTCTAGTTGGACTCAAATATGTAAGCCTATTTTATATTGGTTATGTTGGGCCCTTTTGGACCCTAACACAAGCCCATTTACATCACTTTATTTTGTTCATAAAGTGTCCATACTTCTCCTTTATTTTTATTTCATTTTTATTTACATACCTACACATAATGTGACAACCACACAATTAAGTGCACCCATATCCATTCACCTACTCATACATGGTACACCCCACACCCAGTAGTGGGGTGCATAGCACCATTACACACCCCAACCGTGGGGTGCACATATCCCAAATCGTGGGGTGTACATGCATATACATGTACATACCCATGCATACACATGCACACGCATGCATGGACATACACACCTTGTTCAATACACCACGCACACCCCATCTGTGGGGTGTACACACATACACTGTCCAATGCCACACACCACACCAACAGTCCAATCCCACACCCCACTGTCAAACTGTCCACGCTACACACACGTACCCTACCAGCCACACCCATACCATCACACACACGGTTACACACACACTCACACACCAAAAACAGTCACACACAAGGTCTCTCCCGGCCAGCAGTGTCGCTGGAGTATGGCCTCCGGTCAGCACTGTTCAACCTCCGTGTCGGACGTACCATGCCGCGGCCACCACAACGCCAAAACTGTTTCACAGTGAGACCGAGAAAAGGAAGAGAGAGACAGCTGAGTGAGGGAGGGAGATGGAGAGATTTCTGGTGAGAGAGGTGGCCTCGACCACCACCATCTCCGGTGAGATAGGTGGTGGTGTGGGAGAGCGAGAAGAAGAGAGAACCCGAGATGAGAGGAAGAGAAAACCGAGAGTGAGAGAGACCGAGAGGGTGGGCACGAGAGTGTACAAGAGAGAGAGAGATAAACCCACCTCCGGCGAGCTTCCAAGCCTCCACTGGAGCTCCGACGACCGGAAAGAACACCCCAACTGAGAGGTGAGTGGATCGAGAGAGAACGAGAGAGAGTCCGAGAAAGGAGAGGAGGAGAGAGTTCGAGAAAGCGAGAAAGACAGTCGAGAGAGGGATAGGAGAGAGAACATACCTCCGGTGAGCTCCGACTGCCCGGGCTGGTGGTCGACGGTGAAGCAGCAGGGAGGAGGGGGAGGAGATGGCGATGAGAGTGTAGAGACGGTGATAAGGTGAGAATGAGAGAGATGAATGTGGGTTATATTGATTTTTTTTTTATTATTTTTTTTTTGTTGTCTTTACACTAATGATGGGTGAATAGTAAGTTAGGTGGGGTGTTGTCACATGCATGGCCCTTCATCTTCACGTATACACGCATTTCGAGGCAAATTCAAGGGTGTTCCATTTTTGAATTGTGTCACTTTAACAATTCTACACATTTGTCTATTTGTTGTGTATTTAACCAACGCTCGTATTT
This sequence comes from Stephania japonica, assembly GCA_039657345.1. NCBI lineage: Eukaryota > Viridiplantae > Streptophyta > Magnoliopsida > Ranunculales > Menispermaceae > Stephania > Stephania japonica. The sequence continues at coordinate 13,482,785 of CM077562.1, forward strand.
CTCAACAATTTTCCCCGACTTGTGACATGCATATTTTTGTCTGTCCCTTACAAATAAATATTTAAATTATTAAATAATTCCTTTATTTAAGTTTTTCATTGTATTTTTTCCCCCAGTTACCTAGGCGAGACCTCACTCACATTGACAATTGTCTGAATGGCCCGCGACACACATTAAAGTAAAATACTATTACACACATCAAAGAATCATAAAATTACCTCGGTGTCGACTCCCGAGGTTCAAAATACTGTCTAGTATCACGTAGTCGGTTCACGGTCCTAACACGTGCGACACAAGTCAAGTTAAAATTTGAGGGTTGTTACACAAACCCAGCACGATATATATATGCGAGCCTATACATAGGCCCAAGCCCCGCCTATATAAAAAATACAAATATCAAACGGGGCCATGAAACCCATGAATAAATATTTTATTATTAAAAAATAAAAAATTATTTATTTATTTAATAATTTTTTATAGACTTTTTTAACAACATATGTGTTTCCATATGTATATAATATATTTATATATTGTGCAAAAATGAGGAGTAGCTCAAATGGTAAGCATAACTTAATGTGTGCGTTAGGTCATAAGTTCAAACATTTCCTACAACACTTATTATTTTAAAATATATTAATTATAAACTTATATTCGGTCTGGGCTTGAGTTTTTTAAGGTGGCCCAAACTCAATCCATTTAAAAACGGGCTTAACTAGACTTGGGCTCGGGTCGAGCTTTTCTTAAAAAGGGTTGTCCAAGCCCGATTATTTGCTCACGGGCTTAGACGGGACGGGGTGGGCGAGTACCCGAGCCTATGATCAGGTCTACTGTGGACTATGAACTAGTCCTATGGTTTAATGAATAAAGTAAACTTTATTTTAATGAAAAAAGAGTTTTTATCTTTTTATTATTATTATTATTATTATTTTTAACAAAAGTAAATTTCACTCCTGTTTTCTTTTACCAAAATAAAACGTTAAAACTACTTTTCTCCCATTCCCCACTTCATATTTAGATGACAACCACAATAGCCGTCAACCGACCTTTCTCAACAATAGTGGTGTCTATGTGCAACAAATCTTCTTAATACGACAATGCTTTAGTTGTTTTTTTTTTCTTCGTATGTTTGTATTGCCCTATTATTCTTCTATTCTCCTTATTTTTTAAATCTAAATATGTCTTCTTGAATCTAGAGCTTTTCAAAGAGATAGAAGTAGATGGTATAGATCAAGTGAAAAAAGGTGAGATCGGGCAATGACAAATATTAAATATTTTAGGGGATTTTAAGAGGTTTTAGGGGTTGTTGATGACCCTTGGCAGTACGTGGGCAAAATGAGTGCGGGTAGCAGCAAAGCAGATGGAGTCTTGACAACGCCATTGTGGAAGCAAGATTTTATTTGGGAGGCAATCAACAATCTATTTTGGCGAAGTGTTTAAAATTGTATTTTTCTTTATATAATTATTTCTTTCATATGATTTAATTTTTATGTTATTCTAGATTTAATTTACGTTTATTTTTTTTAAGTTTTTATGTTTAAATTAAGTTTTATTTCTTTAGGCGGATGTTTTGCAAAATTGAAGCAGTTGAAATATTACAATAAGTTAGCTTACTTCTCACAATTTCTCTTTGAGAAAATGGAAGTCAAAAGAAAAGGTTCGGAGAGGCAAATCCTTTACAAAAGTGAGAGAGTCGTAACACGTGACACGGACACCGACTTCACAACGAGATAGTGGTCGTAGACTCATAGGCCATAACAATCTCGGAACGAGGGTATTAACGTAATTACAATTACTTAACCCAAATTGTACTCGAACTCTCCAATCGCGTAGAAAACAAAGTCCAAACAAACCCACATATATCCATCCCCAAAACTCGTCTTTATCCGCTCATCAATCCCTCTCAAACATCAATCAATCATGGCTTCTTTCGCGATCTCAAATCTCCCATTCTCCACAACACCTCGAGATCCTAAAACCCTAACACCACCTTCACTATCATCGTCATCGAGATCGAACCAGTTGCGGATCTCGAGGCCGTGCGCGGCGGCCAGGGCGATGAGAGGAGGTGTGGCAAAGTTCAAGGGGACGCAGATGAGGGAGAGGCTGCTGAGGGAGATGATCGAGAAGAAGGTTCTAGAAGCCACGGAGGTCTGCGAGAGGAACAAAGGCTCCGACGAGTGCAAGGTCGCGTGGGACGAGGTCGAGGAGGTCAGCCAGGCCATGGCCGATCTCCGCCGTCGGATGGAGAACCAGGACCCGCTCGAGTCCTTCTGCAGCGAGAATCCCGAGACCGACGAGTGCCGCATCTACGAGGACTGATCGATCATTGGTATTATTGTCTTTGCTTTATTAATTATGTAAATTTGAACTGATGTTATTAAGTAAAACAATAAATCTACTTGGACTCATGAGTCTGGACTCATAGAGAGGTTTTTAAATTTTTTTGTTCATATTTAAGGGGTATAATAAGAATTTTACAAGTGATTATGATTGTTTCATTAATTGTTCGAGGGTGTATTTGAAATTAAAAAAAGTTTTGAGTCTGGACTCACGAGTCCAAATAGTTCAAATAGCACTACCCTTACGGATAAGATCACATGGACTTTGTTTTGGGATGTCTCGAAAAAATGATTGGGAGACCCATTTTGGGCATCCAATTAGGCTCACTGACCTAGGCGCATCCTTTGATACACCTCAAATATATCCTAACAAGTGGGACACTCATGTCCTAACCGGGTGTTCAAAGTGGGTTCGTTTAGCAGTTTCCTTTAAAAATGTTTTTGTACTATGGTTTAGGGGTGCAAATGGAGTGGGAGGCCCATATACATTTCTATGCTGGTAGATTGATTTGAGGTTGGATTAGGTACCATTCTTTGTAAAGTTTGTGAAGTTATATATACACGCAACGCAAAAATTGATACAATCTTTTGAAATACATGGAACCAAAGTCTAAGACATTGGACAATTTCAGCTAGCAACATTACAATGCAACTAATGGCGAAAACGCAACCTAACATTTACTTTTACTCTAAAAAATTCTCTAGTAAAAAAACACTAACATGCGTTATGTATAGGCTGTAATATTTTTATTTTTTTTTGTCAAAGGGTAAAGTTATATATTGCCAATAGAATCAAACAAATTCAGTGGGGGCGGATCCCAAGTACAATTAACATGGTCACATAGAGCCTTACGTGCTAGCAAATGCGTTATATTATTCAGGTCCCTAGAGATGTGCTTGAAATCAGGTGGATCCCAATCCTTAACAATAGTTTTAATGTCAAAAACTATAGGCTTTAAATCACTACATACAAGTGAAGGATTAGCCAAGGCTTCAACTACTACAGCTGAATCAAAAGTGATAGACGAAATCGAGCTTTCTAAACACCATTGGACAACACTTAGAATCGCTAGTGCTTTCGCTACCTTGATTGATACTGATGTACCTATTGCAAAAGAGCCTGTCTCAATGACTATATCTGATTTAGTGCTCAGGATCCAACCAACTCCCGTATCTTCGAATTGTGGGCACAGAGCTGCATATGTAAATAACAAAAAACCCTCCCTGGATGAGCTAAGTGGAGCTCTAGTGTCTTTCCTCTTATTATGGCCTTTAAAATCGCCATGATAAGAATCAATTTGTTCAAAGGTGTGGCGCATCAGTGACACTGGGTCCTCATTAGCTCCACATACCAAAAGCACATACCTGTAGGAACTACTCCATCAGTCCTCCGGGCCCTTGATCGGTCAGGAGAGTCTCCTAACACTTCATGAGGTTCTCAGATCTTTCAAAAACTACTTGTTTATCACCCAGAACTGTGTACTAGAAGGCTTGGGCAAAAACACACTTACAAAGAAGATGAAATGGTGTCTCAGTCTCCTTGACCACAAAGAGGACACAAGGGATCTGACGTTAGCATCTTCCTCCATAAAGCTTGCTTAGTAGGTAATACATCATGAAGATCACGCCACAAAAAGAAAATTATCTTCCTTGGGGCTTGGATATGCCAAAATTTGGACTAGAAGGGGTATAGGTTGATGGTAGAATTGGATTCTCCTCTGCAAGCCCACCCCAAGCTCCCTCATTGTGTATTTGCAGGGCAAGGTGATAAGCAGACTTAGCAGAAAATTCTCCCGATTTCTCGAAGTGCTAGATTTGTCGATCATCACATCCTTCGTGACTCAGGGGAGTGTCGAGAATAGTCTTTGCTTGTACCTCATTGAAAACTGCCTTTACCGAAGTAAAGTCTCAGGTGCGTGTTACAGGGGAGATAAGATCTGAGACCATTTGAAGGCCATTTGCTATAGGTGCCAATAACTTCCACCTCTGTTTGCCAGCAACCTAGTGATCTTCCCATATACACGTACTCCTACCATTTCCCACTCGCCACCACAACCTCTAGCAATAACATCTCGTCCTCTGATGATACTACGCCAAGCCCAAGATGGTCTTCGCCCTAGGTCGGCCTCCATGAATGGTTTACTCAGAAAGTATTTACTCCTTAGGAAGGTGAAGACTAAATGGTTGTCTGACTTCATGATCCTCCATGCCTGCTTAGCAAGGAAGGCATCAATAAACACCTCCAAATCCCTAAACCCCAAACCGCCATAGAATTTAGATTTAACCATTTTCTTCCAAGTGCACCAATGAACCGTGTTACCACTATCATTTTGGAAGCCTGAAATTAAATTGGTTCACCACCTACCTTTCACAATTGCATGAAAATAAGCCGTATTGTGGTCACCATTTCTTAGAATAATCCCCTTCTAGCTTAACCGCCCTTTTAACTCTGCCTCTAGAACACGGATCTTCGAAATATCAGTGTTCCCGTTATCGTGGAGAACTCTCAGATGACCCTGGATTTCCTCAATGAGTTTCTTCGAATTTGCACTTGGGGTACGTTTCCTCCATGCTAAAATTCCCACTTTCAACTGCTTTAGTTTTGTACCGAGTCTAGATCTTCTATTAATGGTGCCCTCCTTCCAGACCTTATCAATAATTTTTGAGCATTCCTCACTCAAAAGCCACCTATTATCGAATCTGAATAGAGTCCTGTGTCGCCTCCTTCTATTATTCGTTTCAAGAAGTAAAGCTTACATGGTCAGATCCTGCAATAGCGAAGTGCAACATTCTGGCCCTAGGAAACTTTTCGATCCATTCCTGGTTGGCTACCCCTTGGTCCAACCTTGCATGGATACTTTGATCACCTCCTCTACAATTAGACCATGTGAATTGGGTCCCTTGTAACCCAAATCTGTGCCTTGTATATCATTGATGAAGTCTACAAACGGAATACTCTCCTCCGGATCCCACGGTAATCCTCCACATTTCTCCTCCTACGATGTAATAGAGTTTAAGTCCCCCATTACTACACATGGTTCCTTACACACCAAGACCCTACCTCCCAACTTCCTCAACTGACCCTTCCTTTTCCTGCCCATTAGTGCTAAGATAAACTCCTAGAAGGCGCCATGGTTGCACATTCTTGTTACCTACAAACTGAATTTCAATGAGGAAGCTACCATACTTAGCAATCTGAATGCCAGTGTTTGCATTCCAAAACGCCACCATACCCCCAACAGAACCCTTAGGATTAACAACCAACATGAACTCAAACTTTAATTTTCTTCTTACACTTTCCAAAACCCTTTCCTGATTTTTGGTTTCACTCAAAATTAATAGATCCAAAGGATGAACTCTCAACGAGTTCTTTAAAGCCTCAACTGTCGAGCTATCTCCGATTCCTCAACAGTTCCACACCATAATCTTCGTCATTAATGATAATCCGGGGCCCCGTTTTGGCGGGCTGTCTCTGCCTCCAGTGGTATGTGATTGAACTTCTACTTCTTTAGCTCTGGGCCCATCCCAATAATTTCCTTTCCAATTTCCTTCTTCCTCCTCTCAAGCAACTGAGATGATGATGAATGAGTGTTTAGTTGATGTGGTGAGTGTAACGACCTGAATCTTCTTAGTGATATAGTAGAATATCCTACACCTCGAGATGCACATTTTATGCGGTTTGAAGAGATATCGAATATATGCCCGTTCTTATTAAGGAAACTCACAAGAAAATAAAGATTTGAAAAACGTTTCTTAAACCAAATTTAATAGATCCTATTAATTAAGGAAAGATTTGTGGAAACGTTATTGGTCAAAATGTTCATTAAGATAAATTAATGAAAACGGCCTGAAATATATTAAATAGGGAGTTAGACTTAAAGTAGGAGGGCATTTTAGTCTTTAATACAAAAGGATGTATGTAACCTAACCTAATCTTAGCCTATAAAATGAAAAGTTAAGTAAACCTAGCCACGACTTGTTGTTCTACACTATTTGGAAAAAGATAGGAGATTAAGGGAAGACAGTTTGGAATGGTGAGAATGAGTTTTGAGAAGTCAAAGAGATCAAAGAAGTTCGGATTGAACATTCAAATCGAGCCATAATGCGAAAGGATCAATACTAGGATTCGCGACGAGTTTAAGGTAAGTGGAGAGCTTCGCTCATCTATCAAATGTGGCTTGCTATTAGTATACTTAGACTCACAATTTTAACTAAAGGACTTGGGATGGGGTTGTTGCCTACCTTGTTTGACTTTATGTAAGGCCTCTTGGGGAGTCATAGACATATGATGGAACCAAGTCACCTTACATACTTAAGGGCCTCTTGGGGAGCCGTAATTAACGGTGGAACCAAGTCACCCATCGCAAGGGCCTCTTGGGAAGTTGTGGATGCACAATGGAACCAAGTCACCCGGGCCTCTTGAGGAGCCGTGGACACACGGTGGAATCAAGTCACCCACGCATATTTATTATATTTTGGTTTTTGGTCAACAAGGGGAGGCAATGACAAATGAAACCATGGACTTGCATTTATATTCTATTACTTCATATGTATCTCTCTTGAAATCCCTTTGCATTGGCTAAACTTGATTATTTATGCTTTACAATACTTGAATCATCTATCAGTGTTTGAAATACTTTATGGAACATGAAATGCTTACTCTTTATGGAATTGCTACTCTTCTATCAATGGTTAATATTTGATTTAATTTTAAAGACATGCTAGTATTATTTTGTTTTATAGGTATTACTTGCACATTTGATATTTGAGTGTAGTTCTTCTCTTATTGGGCTCTGATGGTTCTTTTAGCTCACCCCACTTACAATACAGGTCCATCATCGAGTACGGTAGACCGGGGAAAAGGGAAAGTTCTAGTTTGAAGACCTTTGCTGTGTGAGCCTGACGTGTTATTAATATTAATTTGTTTTGAGAATTATTTATAGGGGTTGTATTTCAGGCAAGACTATTGGGTAGATAAACCTTCTTTAATTAATTTTATTCATTTATGAGCGTTTGAGGGATTTGAAGATTTTATATTCTGTCGATTTAACCAAGTGCTTTAGAGATATGCAATACTTTGGTTTATGGTGACATATGATATTTATTAATTTTGAATTTCGTATATTACTACCATATTGTCTATATATCATTCCGCAGGTTGTTTAGGCGTACTAGACTGTAATTTGGGCCTAGTTAAGGTATTGGGCTTAAACTACGGTCTGGGCCGGACGACCCGACCTTAGGTCGAGGTTGGGTCATTTCAGTTGGTATCAGAGCCTAGGGATTAGAACCTAGGGAAACGCTAGGTTTGGGAAACGTAAGATGTAGAGCCTTTAAGTTTAAAGGTCAAGTTAAGTCGAACAAATCAGTGGTATGGGACATTGGTTCAAAGTCGACTTAACACACAATAATGATAAATCCTATGATGGGATGGGACAAAAGAAACTTGAAAAAGATTTAATGTGATGATTATTTGCTACTTTGTATATATAAATATATCGTTAGATATATAAGTAAATGTCTTTCCTTAAGATGTGAAACCTTGGTTCCACGAGTTGGGAATGACAATTAACGACACAAGAAAGTTGAAGGGAAGTCTGCCGAAGGTTTCACATGCGTTGTAAGGAAGTCTACAACGCTTTGCTGCAAGAATGGTTCTGATAGAACGACTAAACTTAGAGTGGGAATTGTATGGCGAGATGTGCCTATACTTAACGATAGAGTGGCAAATAAAGATTTAAGCAAGAATTGATAGACTTGAAAGGACAATGAGACGCTATGCTAAATACGCAAGATGGAATTATGACGTGGTCACATTTCAGAGAAGTAACTCTGACGCCAAAAACTCTATTAGGATAATTAAAATTAACGATATCTTGTTGAAAATAGAAGTTAACGATCCTAATAAGGATGCAAATGAATCTTTAGTTTCAAACAATGATAATTAAGTTAGTCTGCCTAGGAGGCTGAACTTGGAAAAACTTAATTTAAGATATAGAGGACACGTGTACTCTTAAAACCTCTAACGTTCGATTAAGGATATGAATCATTGGCCTATAAATTCGATTTGAAGGTTATTACTATAGATCGAATTTTGTTATTTCAGGTGATCTATTTTTATCGAAAAATGATTTTTCGACTATATTGGACCATGATTTTTGTATTGTTTTCGAGTTAATGTTTGCTGCATTTTATTGAAGTTTTCATGGAAGGATTTAACGTGTCTTTACAAAATTTTGAAAAGGCAAACAAGTACAAAAAAAAAAAACATTTTCCTTGGTGTTCAAAAGATAAAGCGAATAGACTCATACATATTTCGAGAATTTGACGTTGTAATTTTAATCCTTACATAAAGAGGTTTACTGAATTTCAGTGTTTTGACTTGATGAAAATGCAACGTATTGTTTGGATTTATGTCATCATTGTGTGTTTGGAACACAAAATCTACTTACAATTATAGTTTACTTTTGAATTGCATCGATTAAAACGATTTGAAAAAGGTTTTACAAATTGCTTGAAAATACGAGAAGAATTTAAGATGATTTCTATAAACTAAGCCCAGTTCAGTTTGAAAAATGGTTTTGATGAAAATTTGACAGTATAAAAAAAAAAGTTTTGATTCGGATTTGACTTCTTAATTGGTTGAATTACAACATTCAAGTTTCGATCGAACTTGTGTAAAAGAAAAATAAAGCTAAACTAGTTATCGATAGGTTGAATACTAAATATGAGGACCCAAATTGAGAGTTAGCTCGAAGCGTAAATGCACAATGTACGAGATGGCGAATGAGAAATTAAAGAATACATTAAAAACTACTCAATGAGAAAATTCAGTGAATACAAAATGTCAGATTAGTACACTCAAAGATGGATGAGTTACTAAAAATTAAGGATACAAAGTCAAAGACTATTTTGGTGAAATAGCCATATGTGAAGATCGTGTTGCCAAGTAAAAAATTTGTAGATATTGTAAAGACTCAAGATCTGAGGTTAAAATGAGATAAATCAAAGGTAACCACTGTAACAAAGAATTATTATAACATAATTAGAAGAGAGTTGATTCATAAAGTTGGGGATACCAGGAATTGATAAATTGTGTTCGAAATGAATGGAGAGTACGGAATAGCAGTACCATGACTGAATAATTAAAGGAAGCCCCAAACTAAATGGTATGTATGAGTCATATTAATAAGTTTTAAAGAGCGTATGACTTGATTAATGATATTATAATGAACTCGATGATAAGTGAATCATTAAAATCGGGGGTACACCAATGAAAAGAATATTTCTGATATGATTAAACGTGTGGATTCATAACTTTTGAGTCAAAATGAAACTTAACCAGATTGGTAGGGAATAGTTGAATGAAAAATGAAGCCGAAGAGTAATCGAGGCAAATGATTATTACATAACCTTAGTCAATAATGACTTGGATCTTAAAATTGGGGATCCTAGAATAGGATCAACCCATGAAAAAACGAATGAGTAATTTGGTGATGAGAAGAATTGCGAACTCGAGACAATATGTATTGCAATAGTACCATATTCAAGAACAAAATTTGTAATCGAAATGGTGACGTCACGAAGAATCATGTAGATCACTTGTGGGAAGTAACTTGTGATTTTTTTGGATAAAAGTCAAAGATTTCATTAAACATATAAACTACCAAACTAAATGGTTGAAAAGAAAGATGAAAGATCTGATCAGTGATAGGTCGACTATTAAAAGTGAGGATCCTAGGTTAGGATCGAACCCCAATAAGATTTATATTGTACAATATGTATGAAACAATTAAGGATGGAGAGGAAATACTCTAAACTAGCAATGAAACATGAATATATGAGTAAAGTTCAAATTTCTTAAATTTCATACCGTTAATAATTGTTGAACAAAATGTGTAGTTTATACTTGAAAACCTGAGGACTTAGTGTAAGTTTAAAAGTGAAAGCCCTAATTTGATGGCATAAGAGAATTTGAGGTTGCAACCCAGATGGGTAAGCAATAAATTTGCAAATGATTAAGTGTCGAGGATATCAACACATGGAAATAATGTACGAATAATCAAGGTCGACACCGTAACAAGTGATAAAAGCATAAGCAAATTATGTGCCATAAAGGTTTGCCTAAGCATGGAGTACGTATGAAATTTGTATAAAGGAGTCATGATTAGGTTGCTTAAACGCTAAGTGCAAAGGAACGAATGTTTGTTGTAGGATACTTGATGAATCAGGAGTATGAGCATGGAAATTAAATTATTCGATAAAGGATATTGACTATGTGAAAATCTAAGACCAAAATCATTGATGATTGGGAAATAAAACTCAAGAGTTATACTAATAGAAGTGAGTTTGTAGAATGAACCTCACATATGAGCTCATTTTGAATTATTTCCTTAAGAAATCAGGATAATATCGTTACATTCAAGAATCATTGAATTTAGAGAAGAGAAGAACATTATGAATGACTTCGTGTTGGATGTGAAGCGAGGAAACCATAAGCTAAACATTGCAGATAACACTCGAAGCATGTATAAAAGTGAGTTTAGGTACCCTTGAATTGAACCATAGTTTTAAACTGAATGATATGCAATAATGTTTGCCTAAGTACTAAGTACCCATCGTGTACTTTACTTATAGAGTACTCGACAGACAAATAAACGTGCGACAATATTAACGCATACGAGTAATAAATTGAGTGATAGAGGGTGAATAATAAATTTGAAATGAATGAGTCGTATTGAGATATGAGTTCTTAATGACCATACCGGTGATATGAGTTGAATACTCTCAGAAAACGACGTGGAAGTTAAATTTAAAGCATGAAAGCTAAATCAACCTTGGTTCTCAGTGAAAGAAATTCTAACCAAGTAATGAGAGCTAAGAGGTAGCTCAAAAGAATGACAAGAGACATTAGTGAACTAAATGTGAACCTGACTAGGCCAAGAGAAATTTAAAATGCTCACCCATGATCATGAGAGTTAATCGATACGAGGACACAATGCGAAAAGTTTTCGAAAATTTGAGTTATTGCAATAAAAGACCTTGCTGTGAAATAAAGATGACAAAGTAATAAGTGCATACAAATGAGTACCGAAATTCGCTTAGGGATAACGAGGATAATGAATACTTCACAAAATTATAAAGGTGGAAACTTACTACATAAGTTAACAATCAAAGGTGACAGAGAGGAGTTACGAGGTGGACCGTTAGTCAAGAGTTGACTTAAATTCATAACCTACAATAATGAATGTCAATAAATGTATGATGACAATAATATTAAGGTATTATTCCGTAAAGGAATACGTGTAATCGCCTAATTGTAACCTTCACGAGATAAGTCGCAAGGATATGATGAGTCATTCTTTGATAAATATAACCAAGATGTTGACAGAGATGGTGTACTAGTGTTCATATTATAGCAGATAGCTATCCATGTTCCTACCACCAGGTGGTGGTATGGTTTTATTGCAAGATGGGTAGAGATATACCTTTTTTCAACACAGATAGACATCATATCACATCTTAATATTGTTCTTTTGTTTGGACGACTCGAGTGAACCTTGCGACTTCGGTGGAGATCACAAGGGAATACCCGTAAATGCGTAACTATATGAGAAATTGGCATGTAGCTAAGTATGATAGCTCTATTGATGACCTATACGAGGTAGCCTTTATGAATTTTAGTTTGTAAAACGAAAATAAAAATAATGAGATATATTAAAGTCATGAGTAAAACTTTATTTCGTGTCGGGCACAGTTTGAATACGCAGCAAAAATGCACCAACTAAAGGATGGGTGGTAAAATAAATCATTACGGACGGACACACCAAACTGCTAATGTAAATATTCTTACTTTCGAGGACGAAAGTTCTTAAAATTGGGGATGTTGTAACGACCTGAATCTTCCCCGATCCGATTTAGGGGCAATTTAGTAATTTAAATACTAAATGTGTGTTGGATTTCTTGTGTTGAATTTCTTTGGATTGAATTATTAGTGATATAGTAGAATATCCTACACCTCGAGATGCACATTTTATGCGGTTTGAAAAGATATCAGAATATATGCCCGTTCTTATTAAGGAAACTCACAAGAAAATAAAGATTTGAAAAACGTTTCTTAAACCAAATTTAATAGATCCTATTAATTAAGGAAAGATTTGTGGAAACGTTATTGGTCAAAATGCTCATTAAGATAAATTAATGAAAACGACCTGAAATATATTAAATAGGGAGTTAGACTTAAAGTAGGAGGGCATTTTAGTCTTTAATACAAAAGGATGTATATAACCTAACCTAATCCTAGCCTATAAAAGGAGAAGTTAAGTAAACCTAGCCACGACTTGTTGTTCTACACTATTTGGAAAAAGATAGGAGATTAAGGGAAGACAGTTTGGAATGGTGAGAATGAGTTTTGAGAAGTCAAAGAGATCAAAGAAGTTCGGATTGAACATTCAAATCGAGCCATAATGCGAAAGGATCAATACTAGGATTCGCGGCGAGTTTAAGGTAAGTGGGGAGCTTCGCTCATCTATCAAATGTGGCTTGCTATTAGTATACTTAGACTCACAATTTTAACTAAAGGACTTGGGATGGGGTTGTTGCCTACCTTGTTTGACTTTATGTAAGGCCTCTTGGGAGTCATAGACATATGATGGAACCAAGTCACCTTACATACTTAAGGGCCTCTTGGGGAGCCGTAATTAACGGTGGAACCAAGTCACCCATCGCAAGGGCCTCTTGGGGAGTTGTGGATGCACAATGGAACCAAGTCACCCGGGCCTCTTGAGGAGCCGTGGACACACGGTGGAATCAAGTCACCCACGCATATTTATTATATTTTGGTTTTTGGTCGACAAGGGAAGGCAATGACAAATGAAACCATGGACTTGCATTTATATTCTATTACTTCATATGTATCTCTCTTGAAATCCCTTTGCATTGGCTAAACTTGATTATTTATGCTTTACAATACTTGAATCATCTATCAGTGTTTGAAATACTTTATGGAACATGAAATGCTTACTCTTTATGGAATTGCTACTCTTCTATCAATGGTTAATATTTAATTTAATTTTAAAGACATGCTAGTATTATTTTGTTTTATAGGTATTACTTGCACATTTGATATTTGAGTGTAGTTCTTCTCTTATTGGGCTCTGATGTTTCTTTTAACTCACCCACTTACAATACAGGTCCATCATCGAGTACGGTAGACCGGGGAAAAGGGAAAGTTCTCGTTTGAAGACCTTTGCTGTGTGAGCCTGACGTGTTATTAATATTAATTTGTTTTGAGAATTATTTATAGGGGTTGTATTTCAGGCAAGACTATTGGGTAGATAAACCTTCCTTAATTAGTTTTATTCATTTATGAGCGTTTGAGGGATTTGGAGATTTTATATTCTGTCGATTTAACCAAGTGCTTTAGAGATATGCAATACTTTGGTTTATGGTGACATATGGTATTTATTAATTTTGAATTTCGTATATTACTACCATATTGTCTATATATCATTCCGCAGGTTGTTTAGGCGTACCAGACTGTAATTTGGGCCTAGTTAAGGTATTGGGCTTAAACTACGGTCTGGGCCGGACGACCCGACCTTAGGTCGAGGTTGGGTCGTTTCAGTGAGAGCACGATCTTCTTCACTTGCCTTGCTTTCACCTTCAGTAATTTCCTCCCTGGGGGGGGAGGGACATCTCTAGGAGTGTCCTCTTTTCCTCTGAGAGATCGGAAGCCTGGACACAAACTGAGGAAGGAGGAAGGTTTATGTGCTCAGGCTCTCCATGGCTCTCCATTTAGGACATAAATGACTGAGTTCTCAGGCTTAATGAACCAATTGGGGGGTCGTTTGATATCGTGTATGATGATTGGTTTGAGGTTTTGGGGACAAGGTGTGGGGGTTAGGGATTTTGTATTTATGTGTTGGACGGTTAATGGCTTGTTGGGTGGAGGGGGGACTTGATGTTAGGTAAGGGTCATTTATAGAAGAAAGAAGAGCAAGGGATGAATTTAGAAAACCCTCCTTTTAGCACTCCAAAAACTAAAGAAAGGATATTATTAGGCTACAAAAAAAACCAAATGAAGAACAAAATAGTATGTCATTTAAGGGATGAATTTAGAAATGGATGGATGGAATGTGTGTTGGGGCATGTGCCGTAGGTCAATCTATAAACATTGTTTATCTTACAGTTTTAGTTAATAAAATAGAGGTTTTTCATTTGCTGTATTATTATAAGTGATTGTATGTTTATCTTATAATAAGATCCATGTGTATTTGTTGAAATATCCTAAATGTCTCTAGTCAGTCATTATACTGGGAACTATAATGAATTGAGACTAGTGCGAGTCTTGATTGATGGTTACGCGATGATCATGCTTATAGGGATACGAATTGAGATCATGAGTACTTGTTAAGGAACAAGGTACTGAACCAACCTGTTATGAGAACGCCACATGGATTAAGTCATATGTGTTACTCTTGATAGGTATATCATTTAGTCCTTTGACTTAAGATTACCATTGACTTCAATATTAGGAGCATGATAATTTGACACAATCAAACGATGTCTTTCCCCGGATGATTATAAAGATTGTGATTGGTTATCATGTGAGCAACATGTGAAGGTGTGTAATCAAGAAAAAATTTGTCGCTCTCGTAAAGAGAAAAATATCTGTGGATCCCTCAATGTGTTAAATTGTTAAATGGCCAAGTCCAAGTGAATTGATATGATCAATGTCACTTGGATGTTTACAATCTATCTAAAGATCGAGACTAGTACGATTGAACATTAAGGGTGACTTTCCATACCTTATATTTAATCAAAGGATATCGCACGACAAAAAGATATGATGTATGTTATTCATTAGGTTGTATTGATTTTGATATTCATGCTACTTGGTAGTTATAATGCCTTGCTAGAGACCGCTTATGACTTGTGTACCAAAACGGTTTTTGGTTCACTACCAAGGTGAGGCAACTGAATTATTGCTTTATTGATTCATGTTTCTCTGTTCTGTAACTGTATCTATTTTTTACTTCCCTATCTACCCCTGTCTCTATCCCCTTCATTCGCTTTGACAAATATCGTTATCTTTTATTTCACTCTTCTTAACCTAATAGTTTATCTTGTGTTTTGGAGAATTAAACTGGATTTTTAATATTCTTGAGGTTATATTCTCCACTTGATTATTTTTCCTCCTTTCTCATCTCACTTTCTTTCTTAGCATAAAGCTTCTACTTTTTCCTGTAAAGCAATTCTGATATTGGAGACACTCTGTGGAAACAAGTGGTTTACCATCTACTCCATAAATACATAATTATAGTTACCCTAAAAAAAGTGGGGAAACAGTGCTTAGTACAAAAGCAGAATTTCACAAGTTGATACCAAACACGAGGATGGAACCTAATCATGATCATGATGACCAAAGGACTTGAGCAAGCCATAAGTGATTCCCATGGAAATCCACCCTCCCAACAAAACCCTCACTGCAGATACCTTGACTCTTGACCCACCAAGATGAGCACCAACTCCACCAAACCCAGCCAGGGCTACTGTTGTCACCACAACCATCACATAGATCCTCATTTTGTTGTTCTTGACAGCCATACCAGACAACAATGGAACAAATGACCCGCATAAGAATGCTACAGCCGAAGCCAATGCTGCTCGAAATGGACAGGGAAGCACTCGTAAATCTCTATCAATATCTCCACCTCTAGGTGTTCCTTCTGATATCACTCTCATCGCAGGTGATCTTGCAGGTGAAATCACAGTACTGTTGTCAACACAAAGTGATGATGATAATGATAATCTTGTTGGAGTGCTATTATTGATCTGGGCTTTTGTTTCTTCAAATTTTGTCTCTTGGTCTATATTCTCATGAGAATTTTTTGTCATGAGACTAATCTTTTCAATGTCTCTTTGAGTTGAAACAGAAACAAACTCTCCTACAGCCATGCTACATGCACCTGCGATGGCACCTGCGAGGCCGGATAGGATCATGGACCATCGATCCTCCCTTGCGGCGCCTACGCCAATCATTAGTGCTGTGGTGGAGAGCAATCCATCATTAGCTCCAAGTATTGCTGCTCTGAGCCACTGAGCTCGCTGGGCAAGCTCATGAGCCTTGTCATGATCATAAACAATGTTCTTATGGTCGCCTTTCATGACCACGGAGAGCTCAAGCTCTCCATGGTGAGGCGTGTGGTCTTCCATATTGAGGCACACGTTCATGAAGAGGTGTAGATATAAAGTATAGATATGATTAGTGTTTGAGAGGATTTCGGAGGATCTTCGACAAGTGATAATAAAATGAAGTAGCATAGATTGTAACGTGGAAGCAGATAAATATTTAATGTGGGACGTTGAAGCCTATGAGAGAGCTTGTAATTGAGTGCTAGGACAGCATCACAAATACGCATATGGGAGTTTATCTTTCCAAAAACTTTGAACCTCCACTGCACCTTTGATTTGGGCCAAGTATAAATTCTTTTTTATTTTAAGCATGGTTAGTACGGACTCTATGCATATTTTTGTAGATTCTGCTTAGATAAACCAAAAACACATCTAAGGCCTTGTTTGGTTTAGAGGAAGTTTTAACTCATCTTGTTTGATAAAATTTTTTCTGAAAGTTTAACTCCTAACTTAGTTCACATAAGGGGAAGGTAACTCACTTAGGGAGAGGAGAGGAGAGGAGAGGAGAGGGAAGGGAAGGGAAGGGAAGGGAGGGGAGGGGAGGGGGGGGAGTTATCTTTCTAAGAGAATGAACAATTTTACTTTCATTTAACACTCTCCTTCTACTTTTATTTCTTACATTCTCTCAAAGATAATGTAAAAATATTTATGTTAATTATATTATTTTATTATTTTTAAAATGTGAAACTTCTCAAGAAGTTGAAAGTTGAACTAAACGTAAAAAATGTAACTTTCAAGAAAATTAAACTTCTCTGAAAATTAGTAAAATAAACTAAACGAGATGTAACGACCCAAATATTCTCCGACCCATTTTAAAGATATTTTATTGATTTTATATTAAAGTATGTGAACAAATGAAAATAGTTTGAATGGGCTTAACGAGGAAATTGGGCCCATAGGGGTATTTACGTCATTTGGGTTGAATTTGTGAACAACCCTACTTTAAAACTCTACCTATATAAACCTTTTATAAGTTTGTAGCCTCTTTTGTGTTGAAACCCTAAACTTGGAGAGAGAGGAGAAGAAGAGGAGGCTTGAACTACCAAGGGGGAGGTAATCTTTTGGTTTTTTTTTTTTTTTTTTTTTTTTTTTTTTTTTTTGGAGAAGAGGAAAGAGGGTTTTTTTTTTTTTTTTTCCCTTTGGTTTGGTTTGTTTTTGGAGAAGAGGAAAGAGGGGTGGCGGCTCCCCGTCATTATGGGGGGGGGGTTGCTATAGCCACCCCATAACAGTGAGGAAGAAGGGGGTGGCAATAGCCACCCCACCGCCACCATCACCGCCACCACCACCACCACCACCGCCACCGCGGCTGGTGAGCCGCGGTGGAGGGGTCCCCAGTGCCGGCGAGCACTGGGGACTACCCTGGACATAGATCCGAGGGTTGGTGGGGTGGGGGAAACCCCATAGCAATGGAGGCCGACGCCAGGGGCGTCTGCCCCTGGTTTGGTTCCAGGGGTAGACTGGCCCCTGGAAAGGTCCAGGGGCCAGTCGGCCCTGGGGGGGGGGGTGGATGTTGACCAGGGGAAGTTTGGGACACTAAACAGTGGGACCAATTTGGTCCTGTAACTAAACAGGGACCAATTTGGTCCCTGGCAAAATAAATTAAAATTTTTTTTAATAAAATAAAATAAAAATAGGATAAACCTACGAGGGACGTCGACACCCTCGACAAAGCCCTTAAACGGCACAACACGTGGGACCCACACCATTTGGGTCCCCAAATATGAATTAAAAATTAAAATACTCAACTTTAAATGAGTAAAATGTTTATGTAGTCTTATATAAAATTGTATAAATTGCGTAGATTCGCGAGGCGGTTCACGTGGGATCCCAAACGTACGAGGAGTCGCTATAGGCGTCGTGACGGGTCCAAGTAAGTGGGGAGCTTTGCTCATGCATTAAATATGACTTGATTATTAGATAACTAGGAATGCATGTTTTGAATGTAACGACTTGGGAATGGGTTGCGTCGTGATATTGGTTTGGATCTCTATTATCTATGGAATGGTGAATACATTGTTTTGCCTTTTATGTTATTCGGTGCCCCAGAATGTGTGGAGTTCCACCGCGGGCCAAATTAGCAAGTAGTCTATATCTTGGACGCCCCAGAATATTGTGGTAGTTAACCACCGAGGGTTTACTTGACTAATTGAATGCATAAGGTGAATTATTCGAGGGTAAGGGTTTAGAGTTCCATCCTTTGCTACTTGATGATTCTTTGAGACGTGTAGCGGTGACGGCTTGGATGAATCTATATTTATTTTAGTGCAATTATTTAGAGGGCGTAACGGCCATTGCCTTTCCACTAGTTATTGTACTAATTTGAAAATAGATGATTCGGTCATCGGATCCTTACCAATATCTAGTTCGCATTGAATGGAACAACAACTTATATTAATATTTATATCTATCGCATTTCATTTAAATATTTCATTTGACTTTATATGTATGTCATGTGTAGATTTTATAAATGAATGATGATGAATATTATTAGGCATGAAATAAATGAATGATTATCTAATGCGTTATAAAATTGTTATGCTTTTATAGTGAATGGAATATGATTTGAAATATTGACATGAAGATTATTGGATATCTAATTTGGAAATGGAAAGACTATTTATTCATTCTTTTTAGAATATGAATTTATTTTCATAACGATGATGAGCATGAATAATGCCTTTACTTGTATCAAATTATGTGTTCATTTATATGCTTATATTAGGTTATAATTTACATTTATTCGGTTATTACAAATTGTGTTATGCGTATGGATTTGATGTCATGTAGAATTTGCATGAGTACTAGGTAGTACTTGCATATTTAATGTTTGAGCGAGTCTTTCCTCTTATTGAGCATCGTTGGTTCTATAGCTCACCCCACTCTACCCCACAGGTCCCTCTATCAGCGCGATAGACAAGAAAGGCAAGGGAAAAGATTTATCTTGAAGTGCCTTCATATGTGAGACTCGTATAATACTAGTTTATTATTAATATTAATCGTTTTTGTAAACCTCGTACGTGGGTTATAGCTTGAGAATTAGTTAATGGTAGTTTTGAACTTTATAATATTATTATGAAATTGTATGAGACATTTAAATATTACAGATGATAGATCTTATTATGATATACAGGATTATATGGTTTTGATGTGATTATTTTTCACACACTTATTATTATATATATTGTTTAGAATGATTATTCCGCAGGTTTACTTAGGCGTGCCAAGCCGTTACTTGGGCCTGGTTCAGGTATTGGGTTTAGGTAACGGTTTGGGCCGAGCGACTTGACCCTAGGTCAGGGAAGGGTCGTCACACGAGACCTAAGAGCTTGCAAATTCAATTCTTCAGGATGGGACAGACCATAACATTAACAAAAACATAGCCTCAAACTCTAAATTAGTTGAAGTCGGCTACATAGATTAAATTCTTTCATTTGTCATAAATCGTATAAAATTAAGGACTTCGCTAAAATGGCACACCTACAAGTTGCATTATAATGCACACCCTCTGTCCAACTGCTTATGTCTACCTTAATATGCGAGCTTATACATCTTAAGATTTAAAACATGATTGGATTGTACATTATGGTGTGACTTTAGGGACGTGTGTTCTAAAATTTTTCTAAAATTAAAGTGATTCGAACGCTAATAAAAAAAAAAAAAGTGCTTCGAACAAATAGAATATCTTTAGCGGATCTAAAGCAGGTTGCAAGGCTTTAAATAGAAAATTAATGAGTGTCTCAAGCAAATACATACAAGGGTGCGTGTTTTTTTTTTTTTAATAAAATTTAAGGCCTTAAATAGAGTGTTTTAAGAACCATTGGTCAGACTCTCATTATGTACGATTAAACACCAAGATATATAAGTAGAATAATTACTAGAAAATAACAAGCTAATGAAGAAGTCACTAACTGATTTTTTTAAAAAAATACAAATACAAATACAAATACAAATTGGTATTGGTAAGGAACTCTAAAAGAATGAAGCTAAATAATGTATTTTTCTCATTCAAAATGACACTTCTTTTTTTCACCAAAAAAAAAATGACAATTCTTTTACCATCCAAAGATTCAATAATGTAATTCTTCTCCTAGCATTTCCTTTTAGCAATGATAGACGAAAATTAGTTTAAGATGCTTTAGTTATGATAAATTTAAATAATTTGAAAAGCACACTATCAATTGCACATTTGTACTAAATCAAGGACTGTAAAAAGTTTAATCCATGTAGCCCATTCACACTAATTTTAAATTGAAGCTATTTTTTTATTTTTATTTTTATAATGTTATTATTATTTTGTTAGAGTTGTTGCATTGAATTTTCTACGATTCAATAGTGTAACAATTTATTTTAAGTACGAAGATAAAAAAAAAAATAATAATCTAACACATTCTCACACGCACTTTACTTTAGATGCACTCTTCTCTTGTTTTTTAATGTTTTGTCAGAAAATATGAGTGAGTCATTTTATCTTTTTTCGGATAAAAATACTCAGTACTCTAAAACCAACCCCATTATGGCGACTCAAAATGACAAATATTTAGGTTAAAGTTGGACCCTAATTAAATTTTCTTGCTTTTGTGTCTTTGAGATAACTGGACCAATTAGTTGAACTTTAAAACCCTAGCTGCACTTTGCAAGAGGATTGAGTCTACATTGCTTTCGTTGTATTCTCATTCTTCTTCACACTCACCGCGGCTGAATCTTAAGAAAGCCTTAAGTACCATTCTCAATGCGTAGACCCAAAACCCAAAACCCAAAAACCAAAAAACCAGACAAAAGAAAGAAAGAAAGAAAGAAAGAAAGCAAGAATAATGAAGAAGCACAATCAAGCGTTCAGAATGAGTAGGAGGATTGTTTTCCGATCATGAAATAAATCGGTCTTTCAAGTTTCATCATCACCGCGCTTGATCGCTCTTCGATTCAATCAAAAACAAGAACAAGAACGAAAAACTGAATCAACGCATACATGACATAATATAAACCATCAGAAAGATTGGATCTTGGCTTCGACCTCGACACGGATCGTGTCTCCGATGACCGTCGTGAGATTTCAGAATCCAATTTCATCACCTGGTTTCGCACAATCGCGCGATTAACACACAAATGTTGACACAACGAATTGAAAACCCTAATTACATCTCTACGATCGATGTTGTGTTTCAAACCTAACCAATTTAGGGTTCCTTCAACGACCCATCATCGATGTCTATATTTCTTGCCTGAAAAATTCACTTATCAAGCGCTTTTATAGCGTGTCATATAAGTCTCGCTGTAATTTTCCTCTGCTCGGACGATCATACCCTTAGGGTTTTTGCACAAAGGTTGGGCCTGATGAGGCCCGTTAGATGGATCTTTGGGCTCCTATGTCAAGTTAAGCCCAAATAATGAGCGCTGAGACTAAACTAGAACATGGTGACTGGTGAGGCCTTGTTTGGTTTTTTTTTTTTTTTTTGAGAATGCTAAGGTGACTCAATACCAACACTTATATACTTTAATTTTTTTTTTTAACAATTTTGTGGTTGTACTTGGTATATGTAGTAGGTAACCTTAGCCTTATCCTAAACTACAAGATTATAAAAAAAAGTAAAAAGAAAAAATCAAGATGCGTGTTCGTAGTGTGTTTATAATGGGTCATCTTAGCATTTTATTAATTTTTTTTTTTGGTGCAACAGTGGGAAACCTTGTTTGTGTTTATAAACACATGAACATATTGTATGACCAAAAAAAAAAAAAACGAAACACATGTGCAGCATGTACATATTATTTTTTGGGGAAGACATGTACATATTTTTGCACGAGCCCTGATCTTTTTTTTTTCAATAGATACTAAATGTCTCTACCATCTCACGGGCGCAACTTACAAAACCAATGAGTATTTAGGTTTAAAAAAAAAGTACATATCGATCCGTACTCGCCGTACGTTGCATCTATTTTTTTTTTTATTTTATTTTTAGGCCGACATTGCATTTTATTTGCAACAATGGAATGTATTCAAAATTTTACTTTAATACTATCATTAACTTTAGTTCTGTCTATAAGACAAAGAAATGCAGTGAACATTGTTTTCCTCTTCATTTTCTTCTTTCTTCTTCTTCTTCTTCTTCGGGGGAGATGAAGGATTAGTTCAATTGAGCAAAAGTAACTGGTCAAGAAGATTCAAATTTCAAAACAAAAGTTCGAAACCTCAATTAAAGGAAAATAAAAAGATCTGACCTAAAAAAGGGTAAAGTTGGGTAAGTGTGAGTTAAGCGCACGTCCTCCGTTTCGATTCCTCGCTTCGTCAAACTTTGACAGGCCACTGGTCAAACTACTAGGGGTGGGCAGTGGTTTTCAAAAAATCGCCCAAACCGCTCAAACCGACCAAACCGCACGGTTTGGTTTGGTTTTTGAAGCTCGCAGTTTGGTCGCGGTTTTCATTTTGAGAAAACCGCGGTTTAACCAAACCGAGGGCATTTTGGTAAATACAAACCAAAAACCCTAAAAATTAAAAAAAAACCACAAATCTCTTCTTCTCCAAACAACCCCCCACCGCCGCCTCTTCTCTCTCGATCCCATCTCACTCTCTACTCCCTCTCGATCTCTCCACTCCCATCTCACGATCTCTCCTCTCTCTCTCGGCCCTCATCTCGCTCTCTCTAATCTCACGGACTCTCTCACTCTCGTTGTTCTCTCTCATCTCCCTCTCTCTCGTGCATTCGTTCTCCTCCTCCCCGAACCGGCAGACCACCACCTCCCTCCCGACACCTTTGGGACCTCGACCATCCATAGGAGACACCTAGGTGAGCTTCTCTTCTCTCTCTCTCTCTCTCTCTCTCTCTCTCTCTCTCTCTCTCTCTTTCGTTCTCACTGGTTTCTTCTCCTCGTTGGGCTGCTGTTCGCCTTTGGCTTGCTGTTTTTTTTTTTTGCTTGCTGGTTTTTTTTTCCTGAAAATAAATTGCATGAAAATCGCAAAACCAAACCGACCAAACCGCGCAAACCGCGGTTCGGTTTGGTGCGGTTTTGGTGATCTGCGGTTTGGTTGCGGTTTGGAAAATCACCAAACCGCAGTTTGCCAACCCCTACAAACTACCATAGGTGAAGACAACAACGCTCCCTTGGGAGGAAAAGCGGCAACTAACGTTTGGAGCATTGGTTGCCTTTTTTGTGATTCTTTAGTTAGAACCACCGCTGATCTTCTCTTTTGATCGGCGATTGTTCCAATAACAATATTTATTTTTGTTTATTCAATAAAATTCGAATCTATTTAGATCTGAGAAATTCAGTTTTCATTCGGTCTGCAGTAATTGTCATATTCATCATTGGCATCACTTGCCTCTTCTTCACACCTGTATCTGCTATCAATCAATTTTGTCTCCACTTCAATATGCTCGTGTATGGATCTGCACTAGTTGTTGGTTTGATGTTTTCACTAAGTTTTCTTTTTCAATAAACTGTTATCTTCCCTTGTTAGAAGTCTGTGTTTGTCTTCCCTTGTTGGAAGTTTTTGTTCGTCGTCTTTCCTTGTTGGAAGTTTTATTTTCTGTTATGGTTCTATTGTTGTAGATACAAAAGACAAGTGTATAAGTTGCACATAAGTTTACAAACTTTCGCAACATCGAATTGATCTTATTAAGGAGTGGGAAAAGACTAAATATTGATGTAATTTCATTGTTAAATAAGATGTAATAGCAGTTTTTATGAATGAAAATATCTTTTCGTCAAAAAAAAGATCTGACAAAAAAAGGAAAATAAAAGTTCACGTACCAACTTTTAACAAAAAAAAGTTTATAGATATATTTTTTTGAAGTAGATTAGTTCAAGACTTAATTAAGAATTCTGGATGAGTTCAAGGGCCATTTAGGTTATTTCGCCTTTAGACATCTAACTTCTCAAGAAATATAATTTGGGTTGCGCTATAGTCACCCTAGTGTTTATGTACGACAAGCTAGTTTTAGGGTACCCTTAAAATTTTTTAGTGCACCCATATTTTTTGATTGAATGCCTCAAATTGCCCTTTATATGAACTGAGGCACACCTACTTATTGAAACAACAAAACGGTCTTATCTCCCATTCACGCCCTCCCTGTTTTCATTCACACATCAACTAAGATCCGGACCACCACAAATTCATTGTTTTATGCTCTTTTAATTTTCTTCTTTTTGAGATTTTCGTGATAGTCGACCACACAGGGCAGAGAGTGATGTGAGAGTATCGATGGTTGGGCACCGAGATAACTCACTTCACTTTCGGTATCCTAGCCTCAATTAGACATGACCGAGTCATGTTTGCATGCAAAAAATAACAAGGTCGGTCTCCCCTAACCGAGACCCCATTTAACGACTCGGTGGACATCGAACGAGACATACACTAGGGGCTCGATCCTGTGAGGCATACTCGTAAATGGAGTGTTCACAACTTTCACTCATATGCAAGAAAAAAATCACAAAAATGATGAAAAGCTACCTCTTCGTGTTTACAAAAAAAAAAAAAAAAAAAAAAACCTACCTCTTCGTGTTGCACATCTACTCCTAATGAATGTTCTTGTGCCATTTCAACCTAAAACACACTAAAAATAATTGAATAAATAATTGAATAGGCGAAACTGGGGTGCACGGTTGCAAGATACACCGACAAGGGAGGATGGGGCGACTGATGAGGGAGGGTAGCGATATTGTTGTTTGCCAAAGGTGGGGGTGCATGGTTGCAAGATACTTCCTAGCAAGTATAATAGGAAATGACTCCATTTTCTTTATTGGCTTGCCCTACATAAAACGTAGGGGCCTTTACCGCGACCCTATAATTTTGATTCATAAGAACAACTTTCTTCAAAGCATATTTTTTAAGGAGTAACTTTTAAAAAAATACGTTTCTTGAAAATTTGACTACATGAACCAATTAAGGCTTAACATTTAATGTATCTTCCAAACGGACATCATTTTATACAACTTAACATTTAACGTATGTTTCGAGCAACACTACCACAGAAAACGTTAAAGGAATCAATGAAAAATAGGGCCCATACCCATAGAAGAGACTACATAGCATAAATTAAACTCACAGTTACCTCTTATTTATTTTGATAGAAAGATCGAAACTATAATAAGTTACATTACGTCTATACTTTCTCAAATTGCATTCTATACACTACATCAACCCTAATAATTTGCACTTAAGAATGGTTTCGTCAAGCAATCTCTCACCAGCCCATGATCAGGTGCACCCAATCAGTACTTTAGAGATCTCAGCCACTACACTTAAACCAATATGATTGGGAAAACATATTCAATTTCCATACATGCGTTGACATGTGAAATGAAGATGAACCACCATATATTATCACCCATACGAGAAGCAAAACATAGTTATGACTTTGGAAGCTCTGCTGGATTTAAGCAGATATTTGTGTGTTCTGAAAGCAAAGCAACCCCACTAAGAAGGCCCAATCTTCACGTTTTATATTCCTTTTTGTCACATTTCACAACTTTTGCATCAACTAATGAGCACAGCAACTTCATGGGCTGAGTCCAATCACTGATCTGATTCAACAAATTCCGTCCTTACATACAATTACTCATTTTTGTCTTGCTTGTTGGCCAGGCCAAAAAATGTTTATCTTTGTCTTTCTAGAGCTTCATGCGCTTATTCAACTGTTGGTCCTACTACAATATGCGCATCTCCAATCTAGCGCTTTTAG
Organism: Stephania japonica; assembly: GCA_039657345.1. Lineage (NCBI taxonomy): Eukaryota > Viridiplantae > Streptophyta > Magnoliopsida > Ranunculales > Menispermaceae > Stephania > Stephania japonica. The sequence continues at coordinate 13,508,994 of CM077562.1, forward strand.
AGTCCCGCTAAGTGCACCTCATTTTTTACTAAGAGCACCTCATTTTGCGTGGGACACTAAATTCAAATTTCAATTTCTAAATGCACCCCACATTTTTATCAAAATACCCTTTCATCCAAACCTTCATCCGAACCGAAACACCCAAATCTAAAACCTTAGTCGAGACATCTATTTTAGGTTCGGCGACATGTAGCCAAGACTTATCCACTAAGCTCGATGTTGTCCAATGTAACCTTTTTGGTAAGATTTAGTTGATAACTGCCAACCTAAAAGTTTGATGGGTTCAGACCGACTCTTCAACTAAAGGTTCGATAAGCTGTGATCGATTCTCCAACTAGAGGCTCGGTGGGCTCCGATCGACTCTCCAATAAGAGATTCAGTTATCGAGGCCAAACTCCTCGATGATGACTACAAATCACAAAGAAGAATGTGTAGGGTGCACGTAGTCGGACTCCGCTTTTATATAGGGCTCAATTTCAAGTCTTGTGAATGAGTAAAGTTAGATTAGGTGGGCTACCCGGTATAGAGCTTGACAGTGCCTAAATGTGGATTAGTTGGTGCAGTAGACGCTGGATACCACGTGATGCCCCAAAAATCAAAATGATGACATTATCATTTATCAAGACTGAAATATCAAAGTCGAGTGAGTTCACTGGGTGATTCAAATCGGCTCAGTGAGTCAGTTCCACATGTGAACCTGATCTGAAGAATCATGTGAACAGGCTTGCCTGCTTTTCTTATTTAAACTGTCGCTTTGGACATCTATCTATATTTCTATCTCACTTACTCACACATCATACATGCTCTCTGTCTCCCTCTCTTCTGTTCTCAACTCAGTTAGTCATGTCAGAGATGACTACTTTAAGTTTCATGAACATGTTGTCTCTGATACTGCTTTGGGCATTTGCGTCAGAGATGAGATTTTGTGTGTCTTCAAAGGTGGAACAGCTTTTCTCAACACCATCTATGATTCTGTAAGAATTCTAATGAAAATTATGAATGTGGCAGGTGTATGTTGTTTACATGGGCAGCACAAGCAATGAAGACCCAGAACAGATTCAGAAACAGCATCACCAAATGCTTCAAGTCATTCATGGAGGATGGTCAGTAACAGAGAATACATCCATTATAACAGTAACCTTAATGTATGGTTGTCCTAGTTTTTGTTTTCTCATGTATTGTGAACTGGGTCTTTGTTTTTTTTTTTTTTTTTTTTACAGCATTGAAGATGCACAAGCATCCCATGTTTATAGTTACAAACATGGTTTCAAGGGATTTGCAGCAAAGTTGACAGCAGAGCAAGCTGAGGAGATGACTAGTAGGCTTGTTCTCTAATGGGATGTTTAGTTGTTTGTTGATGAGTTTTTGAACTACCTAATAAGCAACAGCATTCAATGTTGCAGGGATGCCAGGGGTGGTTTCAGTGTTTCCGAATTCGAAAAGAATGCTGCATACCACTCGTTCTTGGGACTTCATGGGTTTTTCGGCGAACGAAGCAACGCCGATTCCAGGGTACTCAGCAAAGAACCTAGAAAATGTCATAGTCGGAGTAATTGACACAGGTATGTAGCTTCTTCAGCAGAGATGAGATTTCTAAGGAAACTGAGAGACTTAACAGAGTTAGATTCAATACTAGGAGAAGAAGGTGATCATGAGACATACTTTTGACACATACATTTGTTATACAGATCCCTTTCAATTCACAATAATGTGCGTAGACACATCTCAATGCACAATCCTACGTAATCCAACAACGCCGTAGCAAATATATGTATCAAAAGTATGCTACTGGATCTTTTTCCTATGGAGAAAGCTATGTTATGCCCTCCCTCATTAGTTAATTGTTGGAAGGACAAAATGGTTTCTTCTGATGATGACTACATCTACATGTAGGTCCATAAAAAAAACAAGGTTACGCAACTTCAGCTTTCTCATATGAAAGAAACATAGCAACTGAAGCTTACATGTTCCAAGTATTTCTTAAAAGAAGCCAATAACACACATACAACAGTAACAACACACAAGACACAACACAGACGAGTCGAGCCAATCCACGGAACCCACAGCGACCCATTAGGCACAACCTCAAAACTGGGTCCAACAGTTTGGGGGGTTTCACAGATTTATGATCACTTAAGACACCAGTTTATGAGACTTTACATGTTTAAATAATTTTGGTCAACCGGTTTATTATAGTCTTTAAGGATTTATACTAGTAGCAAAGCAGACTTGTTACACAGATATACTTTATTTTGTTTTAGAAGTCAACATCTAGATAACAAGAATATAAAAAAAAATCATTTTCCTATAAAAAGGAAAACCGCACTTCTTATTGAAGAGGTCCTCAGCTCCTTAATTGACATGTAAATAAAATCTAGCCACTGAGAAGTCTCACATATTTATTTAACACTCAATGTGAACATCCAGGAATATGGCCAGAGTGCCCAAGTTTCAGAGACCATGGCATGTCTCCAGTACCCTCTACATGGAAAGGAAAATGTGAAGTTGGAGAAGCATTCAATATCTCAACATGCAACAGGTTTTAGTCTTCCCTCACATTTGTGAAGAAACACCACTAACTTGACAAGCATTTAACAATTCAGGTGCCTATATTGTTCTCTTATTTTTCAGGAAGTTGATCGGAGCTCGGTATTACCTAGGAGGCTATGAAGCCGAAGGACATTCTACGAGAAACCCGAAGCAATACAGATCAGCAAGAGACAAACTTGGCCATGGCAGCCACACAGCTTCCACAGCCGCAGGCCGCTTCGTGCCAAACGTCAGTTTCAAGAAATTAGGGAGCGGAAATGCGAGGGGAGGTGCAGCTCTGGCTAGGATAGCAGTATATAAGACATGTTGGGAGAGTGGTTGCTTTGATGTGGATTTGTTAGCAGCATTTGATGATGCAATCAGAGATGGTGTTCATGTCATATCAGTATCACTAGGACCTGAAGCTCCTCAGGCAGATTACTTCAAGGATGCTGTATCTATAGGGTCATTCCATGCTGTTAAACATGGAATTACAGTGGTCTCTTCTGCAGGAAATGAAGGGTTTCTAGGTTCAGGTTATGCCACAAACCTTGCACCATGGATTATCACTGTCGGCGCTAGTACCACAGATAGGGATTTCATTTCCGATGTTGTACTAGGAGATGGCACTAAGTTAACGGTAACTCGCTTTGTCTATTTGATAGTTAATAGGTGGACTAGGAAACACCTAGCTAGTATCCTGAGAAGTTTGCAATCTATTTGACAGGGTGAAAGCCTAGTAACCTTCGGGATGAACGCTTCTGCAGGGATCATATCAGCTGCAGACGCCAATGCTGGATACTTCACTCCCTACCAATCCAGGTAAAAATAAGACGGTCTTTGACAAGAGTACATGGTGCAAACATTTGACAGAGACTAACTGTTTTGTTTTCTTATTTTCATCCCTACAGTTATTGCCTTGAAAGCTCATTGAATAAGACCAAAACTAGAGGTAAAATTCTAGTTTGCCGGCACACTGGGGACCCTAACGAGTCAAAGCTTGAAAAGAGCAACGCAGTGAAAAAGGTTGGAGGAATAGGTATGGTCCTTATAGATGAAGCAGACGAGAGTTTGGCAGTACCCTTTGTAATCCCAGCTGCTATTGTTGGAAACCAGAAAGGAGAAAGAATCCTCACCTACATCAATCACACAGGGTAAGTTTTCAATAGAACAAGGCTAGCTTAAATCTTGTGACCACCACTTCTGATACCAGTTGTTTTTTGCACAAAAAATCCAGGAAACCAACTGCACAGATTATGCCTGCTACAACTGTACTAGGACATGAACATTCTCCAAGAGTGGCAGCATTTTCATCGCGAGGCCCCAATTCTCTAAACCCAGAAATTTTGAAGGTAATGATCATCATCTCTTCCCAGTTTCATAATCAAATCTAGCTATCTAAATTAATCTGTTTCTACAGCCTGATGTTACAGCACCTGGGTTGAATATAATCGCAGCATGGTCTCCAGCGGCTGCTCAAAAATTCAAGTTCAACATTATCTCAGGAACATCCATGGCTTGTCCTCATGTTACAGGAATGGTAGCATTAATCAAAGCACTGTATCCCTCATGGTCACCTGCCGCAATCAAATCCGCCATCATGACAACAGGTAAGATTACCTAGTCCGCAACAGTGACTTGGATATGGAATTTGCAGCTTCAAAATTTTGTTAGTCCTATCTTTCAGCTCAGTACCCAAACAGAATTGAGTTACTATGACTAATCTAGTTTAAGTAGTCATTAAATCTCTATACTCCATTTTTACCAAACTCTTCCCTTCTTGACCTTTTGAGAATGACGATCAATGTGATTAATTAAGACATCTAGAACATCACTTATAGTTGTTTCTTCTTCCTCTTTTCCTTTTCTTCCCCTTTTTTCTTCTGGAGGAAACTGAACAATTTTATAGATAATCCGTAAAAAAAATACAATCAATATAGATATTCCATGATCAAACATGTATTCCTGAAGTAGAGCTGCAGTATTCCCACTTAATTGCCTCCTCCCCAAACCCATCCTATGCTACCTATTACTTAATGTCTTCCCAACTTTTCATGAAATCTGCTATGGAGTAACCTGCCTCCTATTACATAAGACCACAAATAATTGTTTCTTTCATATCAAGATCCAAGAATACAGTGCCATCAAGGTTTTTAACTTCTTAGTCATAGATGGGATTTCATTTGAACTTGACCAATTAAGGTGTGCATTATTTTCTCTTTGTCAGGATATTTGCATTATACGCAGTTCATTAGGATTTTAGATTGATTTAGAACAAGTTAACATTGATTAGTATGCGTAAGTTTTGAATGCCTTTTTATCTCCTTTTCAAGTCTGAAAATGAAAAGTAAAATCGTGCAGCCACAACCTTCAATAAGAAAGGGAAACCAATCACAGTTGATCCTGATGGAAGAATAGGGAATCCATTTGACTATGGCTCAGGTTTTGTGAACCCCTCAAAAGCAGTTACTCCTGGGCTGATATATGATGCAAAACCTGTTGACTACAGAACTTTTCTATGTTCAATTGGCTACGACGAAGAATTACTTCATCTCGTCACAGGGGACAACAGTACATGCAACAAGGTTTTCTCTACAGCATCAGATTTGAATTATCCATCAATTTCAGTACCCAATCTTAGAGACAGCCATTCAGTCGTTCGAACTGTAACAAATGTTGGGGAACCAAACAGTACTTATAGAGCAGTTGTGTCATCTCCTAGAGGAATTAATATCACAGTCACACCAATGCTTCTAAACTTCAACAGCAAAAGGAAAAAGATCAATTTCACAGTGAACTTTAAGTTAACTGCTCCATCAACAGGCTATCTATTTGGTTCCTTGACATGGAGAACAGACAAGATCTGCGTAACCAGTCCATTGGTTGTCAGAGTTGGATCTTCTAACTCTGGATTATTGAGATGAATAAGCCTGAACATATAGAGCTCTCGATGGAGACAATTTCTAAGAGCTTTACACTCTTCATAGAGCAAGCAAAAGTACCTTGGAGGGGCCAACAGCCAAGGATAGATCAAAGTCATGTCAAGAGTTTCAAGACTAACATAGACTATGCAATCTTGATGATCTTGAGGACATCTTTTCCTCAGCTTAGAATGTATTAACTCTAATTATTTTTCATATACAGTGACAGAAAAATTCAGATTAGATCAAATTCAAAAGGTGCTTTGTGTAAAGTAGTTTTTAACTTAGTTTTACAATGATAGTCATGGAAGGGAATTCACATGCGGTCCACATTGCGACTTTCAGCACTACTAAGCATGGACTCAAAGAACATTTATAAAACATCATATTTCATATACTTAGTACAACTATTATGGTTGATGTTCCCACAATAAAGTTTGGTACATTTGTGGAACAAACGTTTCCTGTCGATCATCCCACAGTAGTAGTGGTGGAAAATTTTCCAGTCTAATATAGTAAAATTTTAAAATTTACTCACCAAAATTTTATCTATCTCTTAAAGTTCAAGTTCATGGTGCTTCTAATGGGACAAAATCAACCAACCTCATTACCCCTCCTAGATTATTTTCACATTTGGTGAAAATGATCAAGAAATTATGGATACAAAATTTGAAGATATGATGCATATAAAATTTGATGCAACTAATATTTTGCATGAGACAATATCTCCAAGTCTAAGCTTATGTACATTACAATTCTGTGTCCGAGGTCTCTTATTAAAAAAAAAAAAATTTCTGTGTCCAGTGTCTTAGAATCTCGACCCATGATTGTAATGCAACACCTTAAAGAAATAAAAGGAGTTAACATATTTTAGTGTTGGTGGAATAATCTAGGTTTAGGGTTTTCAACAAAAATACGAAAGGGGTGTTTTGTGTACATAAATACTTTGTTTCGGCATCAATTCATGGTCCTTTAGTGTTCCCTAGAGTTCCTAAGATGCTCAACATGTATAAAACATGAATTTAGAAAAAAAAAAAGAAGAATAAAGAAGGAAGTCTTTAAATGAGGAAGAAAAGAAGAGGCTGAACTTACGAAAGAAAAACTTCAAGATTGTTGAGCGGGATGACTCAATGTTTGATCTACTATTCAAATTGTGTTCAATTCTTCTCTAGAATTTCAGAACTTTACGAGTGTAGGGTGATTTCGAGAGAAGGGACATTGAATATATAAGCAGGAGAGGGAAGATTAGATTTTTATTAATTGTAAAGAGATAGATTAGGAGTTGAATAAGTGAGACAAAATAGGATAAGACTATTTATCTTTAAGAACGATTTCATCTAACAACATAACTTGCCATGCAAGAAGGATCTGTTGGCTTTTATAAAAAAAAAAAAAATTGGGATTTAGTTATTAATTTTCATTATTATAATCTCCTACAAAAGTGGAGCATCTTCTTTAGAGTTTTTTTTTTAAACATTAAGTTTTGACCTAATTCTAACCTAAAGCCCAATAGAGATATTTGCAAGTTGTTACAATGATATAAATAACCCACATACTGATTTTTGAGCAATTGAAATCATACCAACAGAATTATGTGAACAAAACAAGTGAAAGCAACACCCCAAAATGCCGAAATAAAAGAAATCTTAACGATCTTAACACAAGACACAGGGTTTAAAAGTTTTAAGCAGCCCAAACATCCAAGAATTCGATCACTATTCGAGATGCCAGAAAATTAATTAAGTAGTGAACACTGAAATAATGTTCCAAAGAACTTGGAGCAATGATTTATAAGGATAAATGTGAACTTAATCTACAAAGCAGTATGGTTTAATTGAGACTTACAGAAACTTGCTAGTTCAACAAAAAACAACTCATGGTCGCTGTAGTTGAAGCTCTGAAGGATCAACTAGACCTTCTAACACTACAAGCTCATCCAGAAGTGCAAGTTTCTCGTTTTCCAAGACCTTAACATTGTCTTCTATCCCTTCTAGCACCCTCCCAACTGCGCAGTTTTCTTCCTCCAATAATAAGTATTTACGCCTTAAGACCCTGTAGTCATTTCCATAGGTTGCAGAATCTGGTAAAGAATCTGAGGTTGATCTTTCTGGCTGTTGGAAAGATGGAGAAACTTCTTGCTTCAGGTTTCTTTTCTTTTTTTTGAGTCTTCTTAAACGATGAAGGCACTGAATCCGGCAGCCCTTTGATATTTTCTCCCTGTAAGTGAAAAATAGGTGCAGCTTTTGTAGCCTTCTTTTTACTACGTGGTTTAGGAATTGTTACTTCATCATAACGCAGTGTCCTTGGATCTTGCATTTTGTGATGATTCAGAAATAACCCTGCATTAACAATGAAAAGCATTTTGAGCTTAAAATGAACCAGAGATGCACATGAAACTTACAAGTAAACTACAAGATGCTTCTTCAGAAAAAAAAAAAAAAGAAAAAGATACTACTAAAAATGTGAAAAGGTATCTCAAAATAACACATGCAACTTCTAAGGTTTGGATATGCTCCTCTTCGTTTTTAACTACAAGTCTATTTCATATTTAATATGTATGCTATCAACGGTCATTTTGTCAATCTTCCTAACATGTGTATCATCGTCTTCCTCTTTCTTTATAACTCTATTTTCAAATTGGGATACCACATATTCATACCATTTTCTTGAATGCTTGCATTTTAAAGTTTATAACTTCACAATGTTGGTGTTGACTTTCACATGTTACACTAACATAGTTACATTATATGTCATAAACAATAGTTTCTCTCAAATCCCACATCATGCATTGACCACATAATATTTTAAAAGCACTACACCACAGAACCTAACATGTTTATTTCTCTAATTTTCAACAAATCATAATTCTATGTCTTTAAGAGAATACAACGACTAATTCCCAAAGTTTTCATTCCTTCACTACCTATCTCCAGTTATACTTATGTACTTGTCAAAATTAGAATAATCAATATTCATGAAAGAATTAAAATCAGTTAGGTTCAGCAGCAGAATGTCTTCCCATTAGAAATAGAAGTTTATTCAACTGTTCAAATGTTAACCATCGATTTAATATGTAACCACATTATGAAGATAATAGTCAATAGCAATCAAGGAACGTTCGGTTTTAGAACTGTAGAAGCTCTCTTGCCGAGGAGGCATGGATTTTAGACCGAAAACCCACACCATGAACGAAGTCTCATGTGGTTTCCAACTATATCTTAGGCTTCGTTTGGTTCATTTTACTAACTTCCAGGGAGTTATCTTCCCCTATGTGGGGGACGTTGGGGGTCAAGCTTCTAGGGAAGTTTTTTGAAAATATCCAACCAAACAAGGTGAGTTGGAACTTCCCTGAAAGTTATCTCACTTCCTTCAACTTCCCCCCGAACCAAACAAGGCCTTAGTGTGAAACCATTTTCCATTATTGCTCACAATAAAAAGGAAACCACCTAATAGGATAGCTATTGCAGCGAGCACACTTCACGATCCGACAATTGCTATAACAAAGATTAAACGCGAATCCAATCTCCCATACGCTCCGGGATTAAAACAACATAAAGGGTCTGATAACAATGGAGAAAATAAAAGATTTTGATATGCATATTGGCACAATCCAGAAATTTTCTATCCACCTTCGAAATCTAACTTCCTATCCTTCATCAACAAAACTCAAGCAAAAGTAGAGCGAAACCCCGACCGGTGCGTCGCCCGACAAACTATAGGTCAAATAATCCACCAAACACACAATATAAGATTCTGATACGTAGTAATCAAACAAAGCTCGATCACGGGAACAAGTTCATCTCTTTTAGCAATAAAAACAGCAAAATTGATAAACTAGGGCACAGAATCACACAAATTGAAGAGTAAACAAGAGATTTGAGGGTTTATTTACCGAGAGAGTAGGGTTAGCGTAGGCGACAAGGAAAGAATTCTTCAGAGCTTCCGCGGTTGATTACTCGTTCGCTCGATCGATCGGATTTCGGACAGAGAGAACGGAAATAGGGTTTGAGTGAGATTGGGGAAAAAAACGAAGGATAAGTCGGCGCACGGCTTGCCAAACCGGATTCCCTTTCAGTTTCAAATTTGGTTTTTGGAAAAGCATGGTGCTATATTGACAACCATAGGGACACCCTCTTTAGTCAAACACACGCCACTTATCCAACGGTCGGTATTCACCTCGTGATGCTAGCTTACAAATATTGGGATTCAAATATGGTAAGATGGAGGTGCACCTTTTAGACGTGTGAGTTCTAGCATTTTCCTTTCGAAAAATAATTGGGTCACCATTTTGGTTTCAACTATATCAACAAGAGGAAAATATTTTTTTGACCCACTTTAGACACCTAGTGGGCCCAAATGGATATCATTCTATCTGATACACCTCGAGGAGTGTGCACACATCTTGTGGTGATCCCAAATCCTAAGGCGCACTGGCCACCGCCCTGCCGCCGAACACGCGTCACTAAGCCCTGCCATGTCATGGCCTGCTTACCCATCATGGCCCGACCTGTCTAATTAATGCGCCATTCACAATTGTTTTATTAAGTTAAAACATTAAATTGAATAGTTATTTAACAACAGAAGTCTTCGAATGAGTAATTTATGCATAATTTAACAATCCTAAGTAATGAAAAACCCGATGACATACCATGCATATAACTGAGGCAAATAATAATAAAAATTCATATACTTGTATTCGGTGTTCTATAGTTCCTAGAACCCAACAAAAGCATAAATACATACATACTGTAGTCAAAACATGAGCTGAAGCAACAACAAACTCCAAGGTAGTCACCCAATACCTCTTACCCTTGCTCTTGCTCGTTAAAGGATCTGCACTCAGTCACCCAACAAATACAGTAATGACTCCAATGAGTAAATTCCTAAGAGGAGTCTACACCACATTCATGAATAAAACTGATAAATCCACGAGACATGAGAATATGACCTCGAGCAACAGATAATCATATTTTCATAGCTGTAGGCAACATACATCACACAAAACAGCCACAAGAAATATAAAACATCACAAAATACTTCAAAAACAATAATTAAACAAACAGGCTTGAATGGAAAATAGTTAAATAAATAAACATTTCCAGTTACACGAATAAACCTCGACCTAACCCAGTCATTACGATAAAACAAGTACAAGAATCTTGCGCGTTCCGCACAAATTGAATTCAGGCTTACAATGACTAAATCTCAACTTCTAGTAACCGACCGAACCTCTCTAGATGATATTTCAAGTCAAGGAAACCCCTAATTCCTCTTGATAGTCGTAGATATATTATACTATCATCTATACGGGCGATATCACAAGCTAACCCATTCAAGAGATCTAGCCATAACCAAGAGTGAAAACCTACACATGACCATCAACAATCATACATGAAATCAATTCGATATTCGATGAAAACAACGCCATGAATAAAGTGAAGCATTCTCAAGGGTTTTACACACCTCAAATACTCTCTCTGACTTCCTCAGACTCCCAAATCCGAACCGCCTAGCTCCATAATACCCGAGCTACGGTCTCTCAGTCCCTGAAGTCCATTTTATGTATTTTAGATTAGTGTATTTTAAGTCCCAAAATCAAATTAGACCTAAATCCCAAGAATTATTAAATTCTAATTATTTATTAATTCTAATTATTTATTAACTCAGCTAAACCCCTCAGTTAATTGGTGTGTCAAATGTAAGTTTTTTATTGTACATATATTATATACAAGTATATTGAAGATGATCTGACATGTGCTAATTGATTAAGATGGACGAACGATCAGATAATGACAAACGATGGATGACTTACGTAATGCGGTACACTATGCTGAAGTAGAATTGTGTGGAGCTATGCGACAAGTTTCTTCAAGAAGACTTTGACAAACAAGAATAACTTTGGCGTATGCAACAATAGACATCTACTCACAACAGAACGATGCCAACCGAGAGGAGTAAGAGGCTGATAGAAGACCAGGTGATGGACCGGTTGGTGCGCCTACTGGAGGGATCATGGGGAATTCAAAGTATAATTTAGTATTTGACCATGAATGATTCGCACGCACCTACCATTGTCGAATGGATAATCCGGGCAAGCTTTAGGCCAAAAAGACAGAGAGAGCGATACAATAAAGAGGACAGACAGTACAACCGAGGCCATAGGGATGGGGATTGAACGGCCCCAAACCCCTGAAGCCTGTCACGAGTGCCATATGGCTGGCCATGTAGCCTCCATTTGTGTCCCATGACCCACAAATTCACCATATATCATTTAAAACCTTAGATTATAATCATTATTGCTATTTATATTCATTATTGGAATCCAATCATCTGTTACATCAACAATAATCAGCGAAAGACTTAAAGACATGATAAATTAAGGTAAAACATCAATACTATGTTAATAGAGCATTTAGCTAATGTGGAAAACCCGTAAACTATGCATTATAAGTATATCAATATCAAAAGCCTAAAAATATCAAGTATATGTCATGGGTCTCTTACAATATCCCAAAACCCAACATAAACGATAACAAAATGTATACATATATATACAAACGTGCAAGTTCGGCCTGTAGTCTAAAACTCAAATATAGTTGGCTAGCTTGCCCTTGCCGCGACTCGTACTAGGATCTAAACTCAAGCCATCACAAAAGGCAGATGATGAGTCAATAGTGAGTATTCCCAAGGAAATTCAGTGAGTAATTATGGAAATAAATGCAGGAATTTAACAAGCTATTAAATATACATGCGGGAAAATAAATAGACAACTAAGCTCATCGCATGAATAAATAATATAATTGACAAAATGTGTGTCTAAGCCTAAGTCAAACTAGCACCATACTTTGGACTATACCGCGAGCAATGCCAGCAAGTAGCACTCTAGCATGGCCAACCTCTGGGTCCTCTTGATGGCGGTGTAGACCATGCGCACAAACACGTGCCCCATCATGATACTCAGGTCGAACTATCCACTAAGTCCCTAACAACTATGCACTAGTGGACATACACATAAGGAATAGCACGACGAGGGCGCACCCTACCTGCCGTCTATATAGCCACAACAAGAAAAGAATAATTGAACAATTGAATAGAATTCAAATATAAAAGCAGGTAATTATGCAAGGATTTTAATTGGGATATTACATACCTCAAATTGTGCTCAAACTAATCCAATATCGCTAATGCACGCCTCCAAACGTGTGTCCAATTACCCGTTAATCAATCCAAACACATGGTATCCGATAATTAATCAATTTTCCAAACCTCATAATTTCCCTCAATTCCCATTTACATATTAATTTGATCATTTTAATCCATATTATATCGAATAATGATCCCCAAGTTAGGCCCTCATTAGGCCAAATTAGAAAATTTTATTTTTAAAAGTTTTATTCATTTTTCTCGTGGACGTCGTGGGAGGCACCGCCGTGAGCAAGTTCTCACGACGTGCATCACGACGTTTAGAGCAGTGGGTCAGTGCCCTTGGCGTCGTGACTTACACCACCATGGGTCGGTACCGTGGCGTAACCCAAAACGTGGGGTGGGGTGTCTCATTGGTTTAGACGCCATGGAGATTTACTCTCCATGGCTTCCCTGGTGGCATCCAAGCCAAAAACACTCTATTGGGTTTTTCGGACACCCCGACTTGTCGCCGTGCTCCAAACTCGTCTCAACCCCTCATAAAACTCCATACTAGCCATAAGAACCCATAAAACCTCGACAAAACGGGCCCGAGATGAAAACCTTGATATTTTCATAAAAAACAACAATAACTTCAACCAAAATGGATACAACAACAACACCAACTAAATCTCAATTGTTGCTCAAAATCACAATTCAAAACCATAACAAATTGCTCAAATCCAGTGAGCTCAACTGACAATTCTGAAAACTCACGTAAAAACTCGAGAAAATGGACCCGATACCTAGAAATGATGAGGAGAGCAAGAATCTCACCTTTGATCATCGATTGCTCATCATTTAGGTCTCCAAATCGCATCTATAAATCCACAAACTCTTCCACACTTCCAATTTTTGGACTTGAGGGAGATGAGAGAGAAAATGTGGTGGGTTGGTGAGAAATGAGGCCTTTTATAGTTGATTTGTCATCTTGTGTGGTGTACTTATCACTAGGCCACTTGATGGCCAAGATTAAGGTAAAGAAATCATCAAAATGGTGACTTGGAAGTGTAACATGCTCTCTTAGCCTTTTCCTTCCTTAACACAATCAATCAATCCTCAGGGTTCCGATACTTGGTCTCGCGCCGTAACTCGTGTCTCTCGCGTACAAAAACGGTCCTAATTGACTAAACGTCATTTGATATTTATTATTTAATGCATTTAACTCATTTTTATGTGTATGTTAATTTCTCAACCTAGTGTTATATCATTAGCCTATCTGGTACCTACGTTGACACTCATTTCGAGGCAAATACCCATCATACCATCTCGCACAATCAATAATAATATAAATACATATATTGCGATGCAATCTAACATAATTGTATGTGAACATTGCAAATAATGCAAAAAAAAACAAAACGGTCTATTTACCTAATCGGGCATGCCCTGGCCTAACTTCGGGGTCTATTGGGTGCTGAGCTGGCATCCACGTCTGCAAACACGTCATAATAATGACTTAATTAAAATTGGGTCATTACACGGCCAGAGTTATACACTAACTTTGTTCATGATGTTGTTTTCATAAAATATTGTTTCGGTTTCATGCATGACTATTGGTGGTCACGCATGGGGTTTTCACTTTTTGTTGTGGCTAGACCACTTGAGTGGGTTAGCTTGAGATAACACCCATGTCGATGGAAGTAGAATATATCTACGACAGTCGGGAGGGATTAGGGCTCCCTTGACTTGAAATAACGTCTAAAAGGGTTCGTCCGGTAATTGAAGTTGGGATTTAGTCACTATAAGCCTGTATTCATTTACACGGGATAGTGCAAGATTACTGTACTTATTTTATCGTAATGATCGGGTTAGGCCATGATTTATATGTGTGACTTAAAATGTTTATTTATTTAACTGCTTTTCGTCCGAGCCTGTTTGTTTAATTACTATTTTTGAAGTATTTTGTGATATTTTATATTTCTTGCGGTTGTTTTTATGTGATGTAAGATGTCTACAGCCATGAGAATATGATTGTCTGTTGCCAGAGGTCATATTCACATGTCTCATAGATTTATCAGCTTTATTTATGAATGTGGTGTGGACTTCTCTTGGGAAATTTACTCACTAGACTCGTCACTAAATTTGTTGGGTATTCGATAAGCAAGAGCAAGGGAAATGAGGTATTGGACAACTATCTTTGAGTTCGTTGCTACTTCAACTTGTGTTTTGAACTACAATATATATATATATATATTTATGTTGGGTTTTGGGGACTATAGAACACTGAATACATGTATATGAATTTTTGTTATTATTCGCCTCGGTTATATGCACGATATTTTGCCAGGTTTTTTCTACTTAGGGTTGTTGAATATTGCATAATTCACTCATTTAAGACTTCCGCTGTTAATTAACAAATAAACCAAATGTTTAACTAACTAAAAAGACTGTGAATGTAACGGTCCGAATTTAATTCGCCGTTATTTGTGACGTATTGCAGACGTGACGGACAACTCAGACATCTGTGGGACCCGCAGCTAGGCTAGAGCGCGCCTGGAGTTAGGTAAATAGTTATTTCGTGTATTGTTTTGTTTAATTTGCGATGTTTATGTTAAAATAAGTTAAACGACATCGCGATGTGTGTAATTATATTTTAATTGACGTGTGAGATTGTGTGTTAAGTATTCACCTCGATATGCGTGTCGACGCGGGTACCGAATAGACAAAAAGATGAAATATTAGGCCGGGAAAAATATTACACACATTAAATGAAGTAAATGTGATAAAATAATAAATTGGTGGGCGCCTAGGGACACGCGGGGTCGTGGTCGACACGCGTGGGTGGTACGGTAGTGTGCACGCCCGAGTACGCTCGTTGGCGCGCACGGCGGAATTTTATAGGCGAAAATATAGGTGAATGTGTATATTTATATATATATATATATATATATATATATATAGGTGAATTGATATATATTAAAAAAATCAGGAAAGTAAGAAAATAAATGTGAAATTACCAAAAAGGGTATTGAAGGAAAGAAGGAAAGAGATAGAGATGAAGGGTATTTTGGTCATTTTCCTGATTTAACCGCCCTGCCTTCGTTTTCTTTCGATAAAGAGAAAAAAAAAAAACAGAGAAGAAGAAGAGAATCGAGAAGCCGAGAGGAGGAGAACTCGGAAGCTTGAGGAGTCGAGGAGATCAAGGTGAGATGTGTTTTGTTGTTGTTGTGGCGTTGTGTTGTGTGTTGTGAGGTGGCCGCCATGGCCGAGAATTTGAAAACACTAGGGAGGGAGACAACGTGTGGTCTCCACCCTCTCGATTCCATTAATGGAGGGAAAAGAAGAAGAAGAAAGCAACGAAGAAAAAAAAAAAAAAAAACAGAGCGAGCTCTGTTTTGCGAAATGAGGAAGAAGAAAGGGTGAACCGGGCCGGTTCGGTTCAACCGGTTCGGCCCGGTTCACACTTAAAAGAAAAAAAAAGAGAGAGAAAATAAAGAAAAATGGAAAAGAAAATCCAGAAAAATAGGGAAAAATATGAAAAAATTGTATTTTGACCAAATAAATAGAAATTGAGGAATTTGTATGGAAAATGGAAAATTCAAAATTCGGAGGAGATTTTATACCGGGGTTTTTACCTCGAAAAACGTAAAATTGACATAATATGTCAAATTGAAGCTAATTCAATGATAAATAATATTAGGTACATTTGGGGTGATAATTTGGAATTATCGGGTGATTATTGAAGCTAGACGGGGTTGGATTTCGGGACGTGGAGTGCGGATTGAGGTGTGTAGTATCCCAACTGAAATTACTTGAGTATTTACTTCTTTTGGCATTTGAATTCAATTTCTTTCATTTCAATACTCTACTCTGGTTATGGTTATATTGGCGGACGTTGAGCGGGGCTCCCTCCGTACCATTCTTGTGTGTATGTCCACTACATTATAGCACGTACTACCAGATCGATCTCGGTGAATAGTACGACCCGAGTATCACGTCGTGGCGTGTCGGTGCGCCGTAGGTGTAACGCCGGCCATCGAGCGGATCCAGATGCTTGCCCTGCTTGAGTTGGACTCGCCGACAGTATTCTGTGGAAGAGTCCGAATTATGGTGTAGTCTGACCCTAGGGGCTAGGAACACACTTTGAGTTTTTTTTCTATTATTTATTCATGCGATGAGCACAGTTGTCTGTATTTATTTCCGCATGTTTATTTAATAGCTTTATTTAAATTCCAGTATTTACTTTTAGAAATGCTCACATAATTTCCTTGGGAATACTCACTCTAGACTCGTCATCTGCTTTTTGTGATGGCTTGAGTGCAGATCCTAGTACGAGTAGGGGCAAGGGCAAGCTGCTAGAGTACTGTTGAACAGAGATAGCCTGACTCGTACGTTTGTATTATACTTATTTTGTTTTATTATGGGTTTGGGGTTTTGGAGAAACTTTATATATATTGAACTTTTTGGTGATTTCAGAGGTACTTATGATTGTACATGGGTTTTCCACATTAGGTTTATGGTTTAGGTTGCACATTTATAGTGTCACTACCCGAGTAATGCATTAGAAAGGCTTCCGCTTTGTGAATTTAAGGATTTTATAATGCTCTAACATATAATTTGACTTCGATACAACTTAATCAATAAATGGATAATTAATAAGGTTTAAAAAGATAAAATGGAGGATGTAATCCAATGTAGAGCACAACTGTCGCTGATAAGACAGACTGTGGGTCCGCATTGGCCCTTGTGGCGGTCTATTTGGAAAATAGGCCGTTACAGTGAATGGTGCGGTTTGCTAGACAGGTCCGACCGTCATCAACGTGATTTGGTTACGTGTCCGGTGACGTGGCGGTGGTCGGTGCACCTCAAAATTTGGGGCCGCCACAGTTGGACTTTAACAGACAAGAATAACTTTGGCATATGCAACGACGGACATCCACTTTTTTATACCTTGTTGTTTAATTTTTGATGAAATCCTCTTGAAGAAACTTGCTGCGTTGCTCCACAAAATTCTACTCCGACGTAGTGTACCACATTACGTAAGTTGTCCAATCATTTGTCATAATCTGATCGTCTGTCCATCTTGATCAACTAGCACGTGTTAGATCATTTCAATATGCATTTATATAATATATGTACAATCAAAACATAACACGTATACAAGCCCTATCACTACCTGACTCAAGTCTGCTTCCCTACTACGATTATAAGTAAGGATCTTAGGGTTTCTTGGGCACTGGATTAGGTTAAGCTGCAAGTTGCGGAGGTGTTGGAGGAAGTGGTTGTTTTGATCACATGAGCGGCATGCGTCTGTATCTCACTGTGACAATATGTCCCCTGTGATGGGTACGTGAGTAGTTGGGAGCGTCCAAGGGGCGGTAGAGAAGTTCAGTGTTGGCAGTGGTACTATCGATGTGTGAGGTGTTCACATAAGGATCGATTCTGCAAACCAAAACTTCTTGAGATCTAAATTTTGAGGAAGAAATCTTCCCTAGTTAGGGAGAATTATAATGACTCAAATTAATTAAACTAGGATTAACGTTAATTTTGAGGATTAACGGGCACAATTTGGGCATTACGTAGACAACTCGATTGACTCGAGCTTGAGAATCGAGGGTATATATTATGTATGAGTGATGTTTGCCTATTTTGTGATGTTTAAAATCATTATTTACTGTATCACATCGCATGCGTGCAAGTTTGGTATCAGAGCGAGGTAGATAGGGCATACGAAAAGAAATTTAAAGGAAAGAGAATAAATCTTAAACAAACAAACCTTAGTTGTGAAAACTCGAAGATCCTGACGTAGAATCCTAGTTGGGAAATGCACTTATGTCGGGTAGTGATAGATCTTATATACGTGTTATGCTTTGATTGTACATGTATTGTATACACGTATATTGAAGATGATCCGACATGTGCTAGTTCATCAAGATGGATGGACAATCAGATTACAACAGACGATTAGACAACTAACCTAATGCGGTACATTATGCCGAAGTAACTTTGGCATATGTAAAGACAAACATCCACTCTTAAAAGAACGATGCCAACTGAGAGGAGTTAGAGGTTGATAAAATACTAGGTGATGGACCAGAGGGATCCTGGGGAATATGAAGGATAGCTTAGTGATTGACCCAGGATGATTCATACGCATCTACAATTGCCGAAGGATAGTTCGAGCAAAGCTGTAGGCTGAAGAGACAGAGAGAGTGATACGATAAAGATGACAGATAATACGATCGAGGTCGTAGGGACGGGGACTAGCAGCTAGAGTCGCACGATACCATCACTTCCAATGCACAACAAAAATAGACTAAAGGCCAGAGAGGTTGAGGACAAGGGTTAAGACCAAGAACAAAGGTAAGGTAATGGTCAGGTTGGATCAAGACGTAGGGTTAGGTGTTTTCGATAAGGTTTGGAGGAATTGTTAGGCAAGATCAATGACATATGTGGTAGCGACATCGGTGCACTCGAGAGCCGATGTACATTGTAAGTGAGTTAGGCCGGGTAAAGCCTAACAACACGTTTAGGGTACGTAGTTCAATTCATGCATGCATGATTGGTCATAGTAGGTCAGTAAGTGATGATAGATTCAAGTAGAAGATGTTATGGCCAGATAGGCCATGGTCGGTTATAGTATATAAGAATTATCATGTTGTGATACATGATAGAGAAGGTATAGTGTCGTATGGCAAAATAAGCCATGGTTTGTAGAAGTATATTAGGTCTATCATGTTGTGACACATGATAAGAGAAAGAGGTAGGGTTACCTTATGATAGGTAACTGGATTAGGCCTATCATCTACGTCAGTTAGATGATGTTATGGCAGGTGCATTCAGGCTTGCGGGCGAGGAGCAACAGGCCACGGGACGACCTCGGGATTTGGGGCTGCCACACATCTCGAGGTGTTAAGCGCACACCTCGAGCACCTCAAGATGTATCGCACAACAAGACATCCACTTAGGTCCATAAGATGCCTAAAGTGAGTGTTAAAAGTGGGTTGCTCTAGCATCTTCCTTATCAAAAATAACCTAAACTTTTTTGTCATTTTTGTAGAAGTAACATCAACTTGTTCTTTCTCTCTCTAAAAAAATTAACTTATTCATATCTATAGATTTGTACATCGATGTTTTCTTATGCACACAAGTCGATATGTATTTAAAGAACACCAATAATTGAATGTCCATTTCATTATCCAAAGTGGGCACTTAGTGCTACTTAAAATTTTTTTTTGATAAAAGCGCTACTTTACTTTTGATAAGCTTAATTAAAGTGATTTTTCACACAATAAAAAGAAGTAACTAATATATTTTTCACACTAAATTAAAGATAATTTTCTTAAGGAATATTAAGGTACATAGTTTTGATACATACATTTGCTAGACAATCAAAATTTTGCATGGGCTTTCAAGGCAAAACTGGGTCAAATATTAATTAATCTGACTCAATTTTAAATTTAGACAAGACTAACTTATTAATGATGTCACTGATCCGTGACCCAAATTTCTAACCCTAGATTTTGGCCGTAAACAGGGTCACCAACCCGTGACATGAGACCCACGTTGGGACACGTGCATTGATCGAAACACGTGGCCGAGGTATATTTTACATTTGTGGTGATGTATTCTTAGTGTGTTATATATATATATGTAGATTAGTTAAGTCACTTCTACTTAGGTATAAACGTCGAGAAGCGAGCGCAGATGCTCCTTGAATTGCGTGCGAGCTATGAGACCGGGTAGATAGTGCTATGATAAGTCATATTTGATTTTAATATGATTTAATGATAATTTACATAGCCCATGGTTATTATTTAAAGTGAATCAATTTAGAAAGTGTATGGTTTCAAGTAAAAATCAACTACACATGGATGTGCCTCAGGATGCATGCAAGCACACACTCCCATGAAACCTTAAGTCACATTTTGTGTTACTTGGCTCATTTTAGTGGGATGTAGGAGTGAGAGAGGATCATTAGATTGGCTTAGGGATATGCTAAATCACACTTGATGACCACTTGACACCACTACTTCATCTTCTTTCCTCATTTTGCATGCTCTATGAGAAGAAAATTCAGAGCTGTCATAATGCGTTTATGTAAGGGAAAAAAAAATTTCAAGTCTTAATTCATCAACTAGAGAAGAACTTGGAGTTAGAGTCAAAGCCCTAACACTAGGTATCAATTCTACACTCCTATACTTATAAATTTCATGAGTTGTATGCATGAGTCATTTGCATCTAATTAGTTTCAAAATGTTTGTTATGCCATGTTTGATCAAATGAAAGCTTTGGTTTGGGTTGGAATCACCATTTTCAAGTTTTTCAAGTTTTGCTCAAAATTAGGTTTCTTTGAAATGAGTTTGAGAATGCATGTTAAGTATTTTTACCTAACCTTTGTAAATTGAGCATAACTCTCTCATACGAACTGCAAATGCGACGAATCATATGTCTTAGAAAGCTAACTCAAAGATCTAAAACTTTTGTCTTAGGAGAAATGTTGAAACTCAAACTCATTTTAACTAAAAAATGCTCTGCAATTAAGCAGTTGAAATGCTATTATGGGATTTTTAAAATGAATTTTGATAAGGCATAACTTTATCAATTTTGACTGGATTAAACTCATCTTTTAGTATGTTGTTGTTGGGTATGTTATCTACTTTGTGACAAGAAATCATGATTTTTGGAGCAATAAATTTGGAGAAATGTTTCTTACAAACTTGCTGATTTGATTTTGATTCTAATTTGAGTTGTCTTTGTAAATATTTGATATCTCCTTCGTTTCATATCAAAACCTTGTACATCATACCATTCCAAAAAGCTAAGACCTAGAACTAAAACTCTCTTATTAAGTGTCTTTGATGATTTAGAGTTTATGATAGTTTAATTCGTATGCAACACTGAGTATCAAATTGAAGTTTTACAAGAACTTAAGGGTTAAGGTTCCTAAACCCATTTGACCTAATCGAAACCAAATTTTCTTGGATCAATTTACTAACCCAGGAGCCTAGGTCAGTGTTTCGGGAGTTCGAGCGCTCGAATTTGGGGAGACGGGAGGCCGGTAAACTAGGAATTTTGGTGTGACTTGTGAGTATACCCAATGATACTTTATATTGCATTTCATTTCCAATATTGTTGTTGTTTCATAGTCTATTTGACTGTATAGCCCTTTATATTTTGATATCATGTGCTTGATTAGTTGTTTGCTCACTTGTTGAGTTGGAAATTCATGATATCTATTTTTGTGTTGTTTCATTGACTCCATTCAAATGACTTGTCGATTTCATGTTAATTTAATTATTGATTGGGATATAAATAACATGTTATTAGTGTAGAGACAATTGTAATTATATTAAGGGAATTGTATTTACTTTGTGTAGGCCTTTAGTTGTCCCTATGCCTTGGTCATTCCATAACCAAGTCATTCTTGAAATATATAAAGTAGTCTTAGTATTTAGGTTCCTTACTCGATCGAGGTGTGCACAACTCACGGGGTTAGAGTCCTTGGGGATGTTGGCACATGTTACTTGGTTGTGTGCGATACTCAAGGTTAAAGTCCCTGAGGAAATCAACACACCAGGGTTAGAGCCCCTGGTGACACTTGGGTTTGAGTCCTTTGTGATAAAATAGGTTGGCGGGATGCGACTTACGATCGACCGAACCTAGATCACTACTACTTAGCCTAGTATCAATCTTAGTTGCTTAACTCTAGTATTTTTTAGCATATTATTAGTTTTACAATATTTCTTATTTATATGGTTTTAAATACCATTTAGAATATTTGGAAATGTGAAATAAACGTGTCATTGGGGATTACTGTTATTTTCTTGTATTCATCGTTCATTTTATGATGGTGGGTGTAGAGCCGTCGACCAATAGGTCGAGCAAGGAGAAGATTGACGACTACCTCTGAGCCAATGGTGCGATCATGCTTTCGACTTTGTAGGTCCTTTTGTTGTTTGTGTATTATACTGTTTATGTCTTTAGATACTCTTTGGGTTGTATATATTAGGTCGAGCACTTGTTCCCCTATCTGACTTAGATCCTCACACTACTCACTACATTTTGAGGTTTATATGCATGTGATACCTTTTCTTGATTTTCCACACTTAGGATTTAATTTAATTGCTTCCGCATAAACTATTAAGACTTCCTCTTGATTAATTAATTTAATAAAAGTTTTAATTTAACCCTAAATTCAATAATGGTATAACACATGTATTACTTATTCTGAATGCGAAGAACGAGGAGAATAAGATGTAAACGTCGACTAATATGTAGTTAAGTCCTATGTGGCTGAGATTAAGGCTTAGCTAAAGGATTAAGCCGGGTGGTGCCGCGTTTAAGGAAAAAGGACCGTCGCAATGTGGAACTACAAGAGAGCGTTATAGCGGAATTTAAGGTAAGTAATACCAGTAAGAGCGGCAACATGATTTCTTTTCAATTCCTTGATGCAAAATTCTTGAAATGCATGTTGTATTTGTATTCTCTTCTTGTTCAAGTGACTTAGGGACTAGATGGTCTACCAGGGGAGGGAAGTCTTGCAAATTTAGCAGTTGACATTCGCTGTGGCTACTCATTGAGCAGTATTGAAGAATTTAGCATCTGACAATGGCTGTGGCTATTTTTGGTAGTTTAATAGAGATTTAGCTTCTGACAATGGCTGTGGCTATTCCTTGAACAAAATTTGGGGCAGTAGGAAGTGGCCTTTGGGACCGGTGTGTTGACTTTAAGCTGTGTTGGTCTTACAATTTGCAATGTGGAATGGATTTCCTATTCACCTATCTATTTCTTTCTGTGTCACTTGATTATCGTTGCAAATACTTGATTAGTCTTTTTATCATGCAACTTGCAGTGTATTTCAAATTTTCTTGAATGCCCGCATGATTTAGAGACTATTGCTTATTGATGTTCAGAAATATTAATATATCTCTTATGGTTATTACTTTATACATTACTGTACTCAACGTCTAGTTTGTGATAGTGGGTACAGATCCGCAGATGAGTAGGGGTAAGGCGCCTATACTTGGTGATATCTTCTGAACTACTCTCAGAACTGGACTCATCGCCCTTACTCAGTAGGATCTTTTGTTGTTTTGTTGTGTATTGACTATGTATTCATATGTTTTGATACTTTTGAATTCTTGGGGAGTTGAGATACATTTGAGGATACATGTATATATACTTTTATGGTTTATTTTCAACATATATATACATGAGATGAGATGTTGGTATAAGATTTTCACATCTAGGTTGTCCCAAGTTTAATTTATGTAATGAAGTTGTATACATTGTTTAAATTGCTTTCGCTGCACATGACAATGATAAGGCTAAATGAATTAACTTGATAACTTACTAAGCAACTTTAATGAACAATTTGGTAAAAAAAGGCTGACTAGACATCGTTAACTCTATGAAGAGTGTCTGGGGGTCCACGTGAGTTTAGGTTGGGGAGGCCTAGTTTATGGTTGTTGGGGCCATCACAATTCTTCACAAGATTTGTGGCATAGGATGTTTGCTTACATGAATGAGAAAGGGTTGCAGATGTCGTTAAAGAAGTCACTAATCCTTTTTGCCAAAGGAAAAATTCTAAGCCCTTGTGATGATTGCTTATTTGGCAAGCAACATAGACTTTTTTTTCTTCATATTCTGAGAGAAAAAAATTTACTTGAGTTAGTATCATTTTATGTTTGTCGTCCCATTAATGTTGAAACTATGGAAGGTGGTAAATATTTTGTTACTTTTATTGATAATGCTTTACGAAAGGTTTGAGTGTTTGTTTTAAGAACAAAATGTCAGGTTCTTAAGTACTTCAAGAAGTCTCATACCATGGTGGAAAGAGAAAAAATAATATCTTTGAAGTACCTTTGTAGTGATAACGAGGTACAATAAACTTCAAAGGAGTTCGAGAATTATTGCTCAGAAAATAGAATCAGATATGAAAAGACAGTTCTGGGTACCATTCAGCATAATGGTGTTGTTCAAAGAAAAAAAAAGAACCATCCTAGATAAAATCAGATGCATGTAAAAAATGGCTTAAATGCCGAAGTCATTTTGGGGTAAAGCTCTCAGTACTACTTGCTACCTAATGAATACTTTCCCTTAACACGTTTAAGAGTTTGATATTTCAAAGAGAGTGTGGTCTGAAAAGGATTTTACTTACTCTCACTTGAAGGCGTTTGGATGGAAGACATTTATTGTAATGCCCCAAATTCTTAAAATTATAATTTAACCCTAGTATCGGGGGTATTTGGTTAAGTATATATGACATTGGTGTATTGGTGTGATCATCATATTTATTATATATTATCTAGTTGACTTATGAGGACAATTATGCCTAAGTTAATAGAAAAGAAGTTAAATAACATGCCAAGCAATAATAAACAAGGAATGATGAAAAGTTTGTAAATAGTACACACAATGGCAATTATGTAAAATACAAGGAGAGATGGATTTAATATGGACCCATGGATTGTCCTAGAACTTAAATGCATCTAGATGAGATGTAGGACTTGAATTTGGTCAACCAAACCCTAGTTTTTACAACAACTATATAAAGAACATTTAGTGCTTCTAGCCACTTATTTTGAATAAGTTACTGGAGGATTTGAGGAGGGAACCATTGGAAACTTTGTTGATGGATTTGGTGGAGGAGAGGGAACTCAAATCAAGTTCTCACAAAGTTTTGGTAAATCACTCACTTTTTTTTTCTTTTTCTCCACTATTTTGATCTATAAATTGGTTTTAAAGAAATCTTGGTTTATGAGATTTATGGTAGTAGATGAATCGTTATAGTTTGGTCGTTGATTTGGTTTATCTCTACCTTGTTATCTTTGATTTTTAAATTAATTTTTGGATTGGAATATCGTATCTATATTTTGATTCAAAATGGTTTATGCAAATATGTGTTTTAATGGTAGTGTAACGACCCTCATTATTAACCCGTGTCATGTATCACATTTCAGGACTGTGACCTGGACTCGTCGTGACATGACGCATTTGGTTAAGCCTTGGAAGTCGACATCGAGGTATATTTTATTTTCCTGTGGTGTTTGTACTATTTATTTATACCCCAATGCAAAATGCAATTATCCTGATGTTTTATTTCATTTTTTTATCTGTTGAATTTATGGGAAATATTCACCTAGGAAAAATGTGTTGATACGGGTACTGGGCGGGCGAAATGCGGATACAATATGTTTAGGAAGTGATTTTTATAAAAGACCGAGATAAATGTGACAAGGTATTAATGATAAAACTAGGGGTGGCAAGAAAACGGGTATGGAAAACGGGTATGGACACCCTCCACTAATAACAATTGAAAATAGTGTCCGGACCCATACTCATTTTTAAAATGGACAATCTTTTTTCTCCATTCCCATATTTTTTATAAAACATATGAAACCTGTTTTTCGGGCCCATTTTAAAATATATTGATTGATTTTTTTCAATTATTCTTCTAGAATCAAATGCAATCAATTACTAGAAAAAACACCATTATCATACATAAAACAATAAAACATTATCTTGACAAAAGAAGCCTATGACTAGATGAAATATTCCATATCTTATTTTATGTGCCTCAATGTATTGAGGTTCTATTAGCAAATACGATGCCTTGAATAAGCTCTAATATACATTTGTTCTAGTTCTTCAATTTGAGCATTTATCCTTTTCCCAAATTTTTTTTATCATTTATCAAAAGAAAACATTCGAAAATGAAAGGGAGAGGGCGAGATGACATGTGAGATTAGAGGGAGAGGCAAGAGGTGAGAAGAACTAAAGAGGGGTGGGTGCATGTGGTGATACGCCGAGGCAGGAAGCGACAAACACAAATAGAGTTTAGGTGAAATTATTAAAGGTATTTTAATAATTTCACCTATATCATTTATATATAAGTATTTTAATAATTTCACCTATATCATTTATATATATAGGTGAAATTAATTGCCAAACGGGTACCCTTTTTACAAATTCTGTCCGTACTGTACCCATTGTTGAAATGGACAAAATTTTGTTTCTAGACTTGTATTATTTTAAAAAAATCATGTTCAGACCTGTTTAAAAATGGAATCAGACAAATGCGAACAAATAGTTCGGACACCCTTTGCCACCCCTAGATAAAACCATAGTTTAGGCCATTTGATCGAAAGAATAGACTATGAAGCACTTTAGATTTGAAGACATCAAAGAAAATCATATTTGATGATGACGATGTTTCACTTGCTAAACTAGTTTCTCTTTACATTAGTGATGTCACACATGAGACATATTTAGTTGAAAAACATTAGACTAATGATAAGCATGCACATGATGACATGCAAGTGCCTGTTGTTGATGATGTTCAAGAATTAGATGACGATTCTGAGTAGGTTGAGCAACCTCTTCCACTTGGGCCTATAACAGAACCTTCACCGAGAAGGATAGAAAGAGGCAAGTTCCTTTTATGAGATACCCCATGTGATGACCTCAATTTCCACAACCGAGGCTGCCCGACCTAAACCATAGCCAAACGCCCTGAGATAACCCAGTGAGTCAGGCTATGATCTAGTAAACCTAAACCATAGCCAAACTCTCCATGTCCTTCGTATTAGCATCTAGTAATATGTTCATGTAAACCACTACAAACACGATGAATAATGATCAAGTAGATCATGTTGCTCGCAACGACGGATCATGTTTCCATGTCCTTGCATGCAAACGTAGATTATAACAAGAAATCATGTCAATAGCATATGGCATCCCATCCCAAGTCTCTGACTTATGTGAGAACTAAGTTATACTAATAGCATGACATGATTGAAAATAAAGAGCATCCCCCACTTACCTCAAACACTGCTTTCCTATCCAAACTCCTAAGTCTTGAGATGCCCGATGTGTTCTCCTTGAAAGTCTAAATTGTTCATAATTGACATCATTCATTAAAATTTATTTAATTAGGATAATTTATTCTTATCCTTTTTAAGCCCATTAACCTTGTTATAATTGGGTGTCATTAAAAGATCACGAAATCGAGAAAACCTCAGTTAAATCTCAAAAGTTTGAATGCGAGACTACTTTTGGTCTCTTGTCATTTAAAACCAATTTTGAATTAGCAAATCACTTGCAAACCAAGTCTGGTTGATCTAATCTTCTAAAGCTTTCTTTTAGCTTTCCAACGGTATAAAGAACGTTGAAAGCATAGTTAAAATGAAAAATTTTCGCCACTTTTACGTAAACTGTCTAAATGATAACACTTTAAAAGCGACATTGTGCGACATTGTAAACCCACGGTGTCATGACGTCAACCTCATTTTGATGCTCTGATGGTGCTGTGGGTTTACCCACACGACACCATGACGACGTCACCACCACTGTGAGCATGATGTCATTGTCTCGTTCGTGCCATGTGTGTCATTTGTGTACACGGCGCCAAGATGGCATCAACGTCTAAGAAACCCATAATTTTTTGGTTTCCCTCTTCCCGATTTTCTAACCAATTTCCAACCCATTTGGGACTTCAAATACTTAAAAAGTCAAATATGAAGTGTTCCATCAACCAAAAACCATTCACAACCATTTCAAACGAGATTTGTACCAAAACAAGTCAAGAACCCTAGTTTTGCTAAAATTTTACCAAATCCGAAATGGGAAGTGCTACAATAGCAATGAGAAGTCACACCACATCACACATTAGCCCATAAGAGCCATTCATGCCTATCTTGAGATGTGGGTATATACAGATCCCAATGCGTAATACATGAGTCAAGGCTGCATAGAGGGCTCATGTAGACCATTGTGTGTTGGGGTGTGACTCACCCATTATCATTCTAGAATTTTTCATCCAAAATTTATACCAATATCCCAAACAATTGACTCAAACACGTGATTTCTACTCTAAAATCAGTGAAAAGGTCGAGTGGTGTGATCTTAAAATGAAAATGCAACCAAGGATTGTCACATCATTTCCAAAACCATCGATCGTTCATGATTTCAAATCATTTTTTCAACTTAAACAAATTTGGGTTAAAGGGTTACCTAGCTCGAGCAATTCCCAAAATTGTGTAGCCTTGTACGCTCCTTTTATAGCCTCCCAAGCTTCCTCTCCTTCACTCCAACCATTAACCTTAGCTTTCTCTCTTGGTGAAGTTTAGAAAATGAGTTACTACTAGTTATAACTAGTTTATTTAGTGTGGAATTACTTGGATTAGGGTTTTGGTTGACCAATTTCAAACCCTGCATCCATTCTTGATCACTTAGCTCTAGGACAAATCCTTTGGTCCTTATTAAGGGAGTAATTAAAAAAGTAAGGTTGTTTTACTTTAAAATTCATTAAATAAGTAAATTTCTTTAAAATTTCAAAAATAATGTATTTTGCCTTTACTAAAGCCGTAATTAAGCGAATGACGCCTTTTGTAAAGGCGCCATTCGTGACGTGGAGTGTGACATGGCGGGGAATCACGAATAGCGCCTTTATAAAAGACGCTATTCGTGATGTGGGGCGTCGGATTGGCGACGGGCTTCCCGTCGCCAATCTATATTTTTTTATATATATAATAGATTGGCGACAGGGGAGCCCGTCGCCAATCTATTTTATATATAATATATATTTTATATATAATATATATTTTATATTTTATATTTAGGATTTTATAATATATATTATAAAACAATATATATAATATATATTTTATATATGATATATATATATAAAATAGACAGGAATATATCTATAAAATATAATATATATAATATATATTATATATATAATATATATTCCTCGGTATCCACGTGGAACGAATAGCGCCTTTTCTAAAGGCGCTATTCGTTCCACATGGCTTTTTCACGTCACGTTGTACAAGAATAATGCGTTTTCTAAAGGCGTTATTCTTGTACAACGTGGCAGCCACCTCATACACAAATACCCAGACTTAATTACGCCTTTACTAAAGGCGTAATACATTATTTTCATAAAAAAAACACAACTCTACTTTACGTATTTAAAAGAAAATATACTGTACGGTTGTAATTTTTCCCTTATTAAGTCCATCATTTTATGTGTTTCCACTTATTTACAATATTGCCATTGAACAAGCTTATTGTCCATTTAATCAACAAACACCATTAAGTATTCCTTAATCCATACTTATTATCTTTTTTTTTTGAATTTATCTTTCCTTCTTTTTAGGTTATTCTACCACCCAAGTCTTTAATATCATGTAATACAACCAATGTAACAAACCATACACACATATTATATGAATTTGGGTCGTTACACCCTAATTCTATGTATGTTACTGTGATGACCCAATTTTAATTATTGTCATTGTTCATGTATTTTCTGGATTGGGCGCTAGCTTAGGTTCACAGGGATGCCATGGGTAGACGATGGTTAGCCTGGATTGGGCAGAAAATTATTTTTGACTAATTGATTGTGTAACTGTGATGAAAATGATTATTTCATAACTTATTACATTGCATGTGTGTATTATATTGATAGACCAAGTAAGATAGTATGATAGGAATTCATCCCAAAAAGCGTGTCAATGCGGGTGTCGGACGGGTGAATTATAGGAACACTAGGCCAGGGAATGAGTTTACATAATTAAATACAATTAAATGTGACAAATAATTGATATAGGAATGTGGAGTAGGCAAATTGTGTCATCATAGTTGAGTTCAGAAGTTCGAGATGTTGGGTGCTGGGTATTAGTACACCAGAGAAATAAATTATTGATGAATTGCAAGGATAAGACCAAAGGACCAAGTTGCTAATTGTAGTCACTAGGATGGAATTATTGACCACATCAAGGCCATTTTGGGATGGCCACAACACACTTGATGACTTAGAGACTATATAGTTGATATATTTCTCATTCTCATTACCTTTTATCTCTCCTCTCATGAGATTTGAAAATGTAGTGGAAGCTTGAGTTTTGGGTGAGTTTTACTTGTGATTCGAGGATCAATTGACGAGGAACCAAGCGTTCGAGGTAAGATCTACACTCCTTTCGTCGCTCTTTATCTTTAGGACCTACTTTTGTGGGTTTTGGTGAAGGTTTCCAAAGGTGAGCTGAACTCACTAATTTTTGGTGTTAGTTGTATGGTTTTGGGTGTTATTTTGATATTAAGTTATGTATTTATTAAGGTTGTTGTAGTCAAAGAAAAAGGGATTTATCAGCGTATTGACGAGAAACCGTTGGATTTGTCGATTCGGTCGTGGTTTATCGAGGTTTGAAGTCGCTCTATGGTTGGTTTGGATAATTATAGGAAGTTGGAATAGGTTTGGACCATGGCGATGGGGCCGGGGGTTCGAAAAAAATCCATGGCGTCTTAGGAATAGACTTGCCTTGTCGATGTCATGGGGGATTTCCTACGGCGGCGTCCGTGCGCGTTAGGGCAGAAAAAAATGTTTGGATTTTCGAATTGTGAGGATTCAAATGACTCATTCAGAATACCAAGGACTTGGAAGAACATAGTAGGGTATTGAACGCGCATTTCGAGGTGAGAACATGATTGGATCGGGGATTAGTTTAGGGGTATTGGAGCGTGATTAGAGGTGCGTAAATCCCAACAAAAATATAGCTAGAGTATTTAATAGTTTTAATTCTTGCATTTACGATTCTTGTTGTATATTCCCATGTTATTTCATTTGTGGGTCTGTTTATATGTTGATTGGTTTTCATCGTCGGGGTTCATTCAGGACAGTTGTGGTATAGGATTGAGCAGACTTGATTGTAGCACGCGTCTGGTGGGTTGCGATTTATTCCGGTCACCGTTAGTGGTTCGAAAGTGACCCAGGCTTGATGTGCGCAGTTGGGGCATCCGGATTGACGAAATATGATCTAGTTTGTTAGTTTGCGTTACATATCCGTCCAGTTTTATCGGTATTGTTGATGCATATGTATTCGTTACATTGCAGTTATTTGTGATCGTCTTGTATTGGATGTTAACTATGCACTGTATCGGCTCCAAATCTCGAGGCCCACCATGTAATGCCCTGCGGGTTCACAACATTGCCACATCATGACACAGTTGTGTCCCACGCGTAACTAACTTACACAAAATCACTTAAACCTCAAAATTCAACCACTTATGATTTATATTAATCATTTGACTCAAATCATATGTTAAAATTTGTAATTAAACCTCAAAATTCAATGGAAGACTTAACAGACTTGATTAAACAGTTAAATAATCGAATTCAAGTCATATGAATGTAAACCTAATGTGACATCAAAATGTGTCATATAGATAAAGTGATAAAAAACCTCAAAATGTGTAGCAGCCCCAAAATTTGAGACCTACCACGTCACACACTGTGGGCCCACAACTCTGCCTAAAACTAGCCCAGTTGTGTCCTACACGCACCATAACACAATTTCTACCTCAATTATCTCTAACTTTCCTCAAATTAATTAAATTAGTTAGCTAGGACTCCAACTCATCTGTTTCTCCTCAAATTTATTCAGCGGAAGACTTAAATAAGTAACTCATTCAGATGTAAAGTGTAAATCAAATAGAAGATCATTTCCCCTAGTGTGGAAACTCATCCAAAGTATCATCGATATATACAATCATCCATGTTCCATCAAAATATCAAAATAGACCTCAAAAGGTTATATACATGTCCAGTGTCACTCATGTCCCAAAACCCAACATAAAACAAGGAAATGTAAACAAACATACGAGTCAGGCTTGCAAGTCGATCAAAGGAAGTCCTCAAGCTTTCCTTTCCCCCTGCTCGTACTCGAGTCTGCACTCAACTATCACAACAAAGCACAGATGATGAGTCCAGAGTGAGTAATCTTAAGGAATTTCATCGAGTAAATAAAATACTATTAAATAAACAAGTGGAAGAAAAGAATAAGGCAACTGAGAATGACCCTCGCATGTATATCTAACGGTAGTGAATCAAAGTGCATGCACGATCTAGGTTAGACTAGCACTATACTTTGGACTATCATCCAGACGCCGCCAGTGAATAAACTCGAATTGACTGAAATCCCTGAGTCCGCTCGATAGTCGACGTAGGCCACGATGCATCGACATGTGTATAGAAAAAATTAGCAGTCGGGTTGACAATTCACCGACATACCCCTAAAACACATGCTATGGCCTAGTGTGTCATAATGCCAATACAATATAATAAACTCGACGGGAGTAAACTCAACTTACCATAAATAAATATTGAAAATAAGAATAATTTAACAATATGACATGAATTCAAATATCCAAATAGTAAATATTCAAAATGAATTTCATTTGGGATACTACACACCTCAAACCGCGCTCCACTAGCTCACTAATGCAATGCCAATACACGCCACCAACCGCTTGTCAAGTACCCATCAAATCAACCTAAAAAACCTGAGTTTTGATAAATTTAATCAATCCCCAAACCTTGAAAATCCTCATTCTATACCAAATCATCGCCCAAAAATGCACATTTAACCTTCCATATGGGTTATATAAACCCTTAGATAGACCCCAATAGGCCAAATTTATTTAAAAATTTATTTTTTTTGTCTCTGTTTGGGATGCCGCCAGAGGCATCGTCATGAACCAAGGCTCAAGGCATGCCTCACGGCGTCCTGTGCGCCGTGACGAAGCGGTGTGGGGTGAAAAATGGCCTCTGGTCTGGACGCCGCAGGCTTTAACCCCTACGACGCCCCTGGCGACATTTGAACCAGAGATGCCTCCTGGGGTTCTCGGGCTCCCTCAGCTCCTCACCACGGTCCATACTCATCCAAAACATTCGTTAAACACTCAACTAACCATAAACAACCAAAACCCCCGTCAAAACATGTTCGAGACGAAAACTCCAAGATCTCTCCGCCAAAACCCTAAAATCCATTCAAATTCAAAGCAACGACAAAAACAACACCAAAATCATCCCTTGTTGCTTCAACTCAATAACTTGAAACCATAGCAACATAAAACCAATTGGTGTGCTCAACTCATGGCTCCGAAACCTTCGTTAAAACTCGAGAAATCACACTCAATACGTAAGAAACGACGAGGAAAATGAGGATCTAACCTTATTATTCGATTTCCAAGCTCCTTATGCTCCAAATGAGCTCCAAAACTCGACAAAGCTTTCCTTATGAATTTTCGTCCAAATGAAAAGAGAGAGAGAAAAAGTAGTGGGAGTGAGATTTTTCTCACTTTTATACCAAAAATTTTCATCTAATGTAAGCCCCCATCTCAAGGCTTGATCTTGTGGTTCCTGTGGGGTTAAATAGTATACTATAAGAGACTTATTTGTCGACTTTGTTCTCACATCCTCATCCTTACTCACAACAAACCAACTAATCCTCGGGCGTTCCAATACTCGGTCCCGAAATGTTTCACGTGCCAAATGCGTACATTCGCTTCACTAACGTATATACGACATTTTATATTAATTATATATCGCATCTTATAATTTATTATGTGTATATAAACCCCCGGCCTAGTATACTTATCGCTCGAGGCGAATTTTCGTTACACTGTTTCGCTCGACAATTACAATGTAAACACATATTGTAATGCAATAAAACTAAATTGAACATATACATCGCAAAACAAATCAAATAGCACACAAAATAGAATGTATACCTAATCTGGGCATGCTCTAACCTAGCTGCGGGGTCCACGAGCGTCCGAGCTGTCATCTACTATAATGACATCAAAAATAGCGGCAATTAAAAATCAAGCCGTTACAAAATGTATTACATACATGCCATAGGTGTTTCACAGATGTATCTCATAACCTAACCAAAAATGAGAAAAATAATAAACAAACATGCGAGATAGGCTGATATCAGTCACAAGTAATCCTCCAGCTTTCCTTTTCCTCGACTTGTACTAGGGTCTGTACTCAACCACCACAAGAGAATAGATGACGAGTCCAGAGTGAGTAATCATAAGGAAATTCAATGAGTAACTATAGAAGTAAATAAAGGAATTCATAAAGCTATTAAATAAACACGCGGAATTTAAAGAGTCAACTGTGCTCATCACATGAATATATAATAGATAAGCTCAAAATGTGTGTCTAAAACAAACTTCTAGTACCATACTTCTGACTATCCCCTGACCACTGCCAGTGAGTAAACTCCAACATGGCCAGTCTCCTGATTCTCTCGGTGGCCGGTGTGGAACCTACGATGCACCAAAATATGCACCGACATGGCTACTCAGGTCGAACTATCCACCGAGGCACCTCGTATATATGATATGGTCTAGAAAGAAGAATACATACAAAATAGCCCAACGGGAGTAAACTCAACCAGACGTCTATATAACCACACATGGATTGGAATATTGAATAAATGTAATGGAAAGCAAATATGAAACATGTAAACACTCAAGAGAATTTTAATTGGGTTACTACACACCTTAAACCGCGCTCCAACTATCTCAATTCAATCAGCTTACGCTTTCATATGCGTGTCCAACCCCCCATCAATAATGTCCTAATTTGAAAAATATCAATTAATACCTTAAACTCGAAAACCCTTATTCAAATTCATATCACCAAATCCTCATTTTCAAATCATTGGATACCCAGTATTAATCCCCGAGTTAGGTCCCCAATAGGCCAATCCAATTAAATAAGGTTATGAATTTTTTTATTCATGTCCCTTGGCCGTGCCATGGGTTAAACTCCACGACGTCGCCCACGGTGTGGCACCAGGTGCTACCTACGTCTTAGTTTGGTGCCGTGGGAGGCGCCACCATGGGTAAACCATTATGGCGTCGCCTACGATGCCAGACCCAAGACTCCCTAGGGTGTCTCGAATGGGGCTTCTCGACTGATTCGGCTTGTTGCTGCGACCTAATTCTATTCTATTCGTCCCCCTATATTTTCTCCAAAACCACCATAGGGACCCATTGATCCTCAATAAATCTCGACAAAAACCAATAAACCTCAAAACATCAAAATCATCAACAACAACAACCAAAATCATAAGAGTTTCTTACATCCACCTTTAAAACATAACAACTCTTACCAAACCAGTAAGCTTGATTCACATCCCCGAAACTCGTGTTAAAACTCATAAAATTATACCAGAGCGTAAAGAAGGACAAGGAGAGTGTGAATCTAACCTTTGATTGTCAATTCCTCGCCAATAGTGTCTCCAAATCACCTCCAAAGCTCACTAAAACCCTCCACTACACTTCAATTTTGGATTTCTTCTTTGAAGAGAGAGAAAAGGTGGCAAACTTGAGTCATACACCACTTATATAGTCCCAACTTCATCATTCGTGATGTGTGTATCCGTAGGACCCCTCCTATGGTCTTGATGTAGTCAATAAGTCCACTAAAATGACTCTAATAGTTAACTTGGTCAATGGGTTTTATGCTTTGCAATCACAATTGATTGGCATCTCTGGCGTTCTGGTATCGAACGCCGCACGAGAACTCATGCCATTTGCTTACAATAACGATCTTAACTGACTAATTGACATTTTAAATTAATTATTTATTACATTTTATTCATTTATCATGTGTATTATTTCTCAACCTAGTGTATTGTAATTCACCTATCCGGTAGCCGCGTCTATATGCTAATTGAGGCGAATACCCATCACACAATCTCACTTGTCAATGACAATATAGATACACATTGCGATGCAAACAAACAAAATTGAATATACACGCCGCAAATTAGACAAAATAACATAAAAACGGACTAATTATCTAATACGGGCGTGCCCTGGCCTAGTTGCATGGTCCACAGGAGTTTGAGTTGGCATCTACGTATGAAAATATATAATAATAATGACTTAATTAAAATTGGGCCGTTACACGCATGCATGGTTTTATGGTTGCCCGTACTCACTGCGTGTTTATTTAACCTTATTTATTAGCTTATACTATTATCTATTTGATGGTTTTCTTTGGAGTTTACTCACTGGACTCGTCACTGCATTTGTTGGGTGACTGAGTGTAGATCCGGGTACAAGCAGAGCGTAGACACTGTGTGACTACCTTTGACGGCTTACAACCCATAACCTACTTGTACGTGTACATTTTGATATTTGTTTTATGTTGGGTTATTGGAGACTTTTAAGACACATGTACATGTATATATTTACTTTTGTCGCCTTATATGCAATGTACAATCTTGGATTTTTCACATATGATTGATGCTCTAATATTTGATCTAATGAAATTATAAATTATTATGTTATTAAGTCTTTAGCTGAATTGTTATATATAAATGATAAAACTCTGATGTTGAAGGTTGAATGAGGTTAAGTTAGTTGTGCGTGGGACACAACTGTGTCGTGACATGGTAGGTTTGTGGGCCCGCGGGGCATCACGTGGCGAGCCTCGGGAGATTGTGGCCGCTATAGTTACGATTACTAAAGAGGGGGAGCTAAAGAGATTCCAAGAAGTTTAGATTCTCATTGAGAATAATTCAGTAGATTTTTTCACCAAGGTGGTGACTCGAGACAAGCATCAGTCCTGCACCAAGTTGGTGGAACTAAGTTGCAGTTGAGCAACAAAGATATTTGGACATCTCCTCATGGGTTGGAAGGGGAGGTTTTGGTTGTCTGGGCCACACACAAGTCCAACCCATGTGTCTAAACTTTCTAATTGTTAAATAGAAATTTGTGATTGGAGGCATGGTTAATGGAAAGAAATTAATGTTACCGAATTGCATTGGAGAGAAAAAAATAGCAATGAGAGAATTGAGAATTGCAAGGTGTGCGATTATGTGACCCCGAGAGAAAATAGGAATGTCTATTTCTAAGGGAGACCGAATTGGAAGAGAGAGATATATAAAAGTCGATTATATGTTTGATTTGGAAAGGCTAAAAGGGAAGTCGACAGGAGTTCGACTATGAGATTGAGAAAAAGAGAAGTCGATTAAGGGAGTTTGACTTGGAGACCACGATAATTGGCGCAGCTATTCTCGTGTGCGGCGTTTCGTGTGTGAGCATGCAATCTCTCTAGTTTTCTCTTCACATTGAAGAAACAACAAGATTTTGAATTCAAAACTCACAAAAAAGTGCTTTGGTGATTTCTTGGTATTTTTCATTTTAGTGTGATCATCTAAGTTCTTAGAAGAGGTATTCTTGTATTTACTCCATTGAACTTTATTCACATATTGGATTGTTTGGAGTTTGACTCGTGGTTTTCACCTCTAATTTGGAAGGTGTTCCACATTAAATCTTTTGTGCTTTGTGGTGTATTTAGTTTTGTACATTGATCATGATTTAGTGGAATTCAGTATTCAAGCTGTTTCATTGTTCGAAGTGGTTGAGTAACCCCAACACAACTAACTCATCACACTATAGTTTTTCTTCTTGTTCTTCTTCATCCAATCTATTCACAATATTCACACCAATCTATTCGATAACATAAAAGCTTTGTCAACTCAGACGGGTTGGCCTAGGGGTAAGGGCGTATTTGAGATTGAGTGGTAGACGCACGGTCTCGAGTTCGATTCCTCGTTTGTGCCAAGCTACGTTCGGGCTACTGGAGTTTTAACGGGTCGGAACTTTGGGGATTAGTCGGGGAAAAGGTATTGCCACCACTAGGGGTGAAAAAAAAAACATGAAAACTTTGTTTGGACTATGGACCCCTTTTTATTTTGGTCCGAACAAGACCGACAACTCCCCTGGACAAGGTAACACCTAAAAGTAGGGGTGGCAAAAAAGAGCCCGACACTCGTTTATAAAATGGACATATTTTTTTGTCCGGTCCCATATTTTTAAAAAACTTACCGAACCCAGTTTTTGTCCGGAGCCATATTGAACTGCCACAAAAAAAAATTAATGCACCCACTCAACCTTGTTTGGAAATGAAGATCAATGACACATAAAAAGAGATCAGAACAAATGTTCAAAAAAAAAAAGAGATGAGTAGTGACAGACACAAGTGACACCGATCAAGATATCAAGATATCAAGAAAACATAACAAAAGCATAGGAAAAGTCATCAAGTGACACCAATCAGGATATAAAGAATAACAGAAGCAGAAGCAGAGATTAAAATATCTCCTTTATACTTCACACTATGGTCTATCCCAACTAAATAACTAAACTCATAAAGCTCAGTAGAAAAATTGAGCTACAGTGAGGGTAAGCACATATCCAAGAGTTTGGGATTTCTCATTTATATAATATATGTAAAATTACTAAAATGCCCCTAAGAATTAATTGCTAAACAGGTACCCACTTTTTAAAAATTTTGTCCAGATCTATACCCCTTTTTAAAATGGACATAACTTTGGGTCCGTGCCCATATTGTTTAAAGAAAAATTAAGTCCGGATTTGTTTAAAATGGGAGCGGACAAATGAAGATACACCGGTGTAGACACTTTTTGCTACCCCTAGCCACCACCAATAGGTTTTCCATCTAGGATAAATATATAAACAAAGCTTACTACGTGTTGATAACAAAGCTGGAATAGCTCAGTTGGTTAGAGCGTGTGGCTGTTAACCACAAGGTCGGAGGTTCAAGCCCTCCTTCTAGCGATTTTTTTTTATTAAATTCTTTTATTTTTCTTTTCTCTTTTTATTTAATTTTCTAATCTTAAATATTACAAAACGTTTTTATTTTTGAAACAATATTACAAAAAAATTATAATAAACAAAATATACATGTGTTTAATACACAATGAAATTTACAGTTCTTCCTTTAAATTACAATTTATAATTAATCCATAAATATTGTAAATTTTTCTCAATCGGTGCACCTAATTAATTGGCTCATACATTTTTGCCACATGTTCAACTTTAGTTTCTAAAAATATACAGAAAGAAATCACCATGAAAAAAATATACTTAAAAAAGAATCTCAACATTTTAATAATTTATATTTGACAAAAACAATAATTAACCGTAGTTTTTTTGGAATCCGATCTAATCACATGTCATGTAGTTTGTGTAAGGTATGGGATTTGAACCCACATCCAAATTGATGAAGTTATGCATCTAATTGACTCATATATTTTTGCAAGATGTTAAACTTTAGTTCTATATACAGTAAGAAATCACCACAAAAAAATATACAGCAAGAAGAAATATCAAAATTCTAATAATTCACAAATCTTGTCATTTGTGGAAGGTATGCCTTTTTTTTTTCTTGGTGGTCTGTACGGGCATGTTGTTCCAACAAGGGGTCTTCGTCAAGGTTATCCCCTATTTCAATATTTATTCCTATTATGTGCCGAGGTCTTCTCCGCCCTACCATGTCAAGCAGATGAGAATAATGCCCTCCATAGTCTCACCGCATGAGAAGTATCTAGGCTTATCTTCTATCATAGGGAGATCAAAAAGTAGTGCCTTTGCATCCACCAGAGATCGGGTTTGGAAGAGGCTCTAATGGTGGGAACACAATCTATATTCGGCAGGTAGGATAGAAGTGCTCATCAAGGCGGTGTTAGAAGCTATTCCTTCGTATGCTATGGGAGTGTTCAGAATTCCTGAAAATCTATGTAATGCAATCAAGTCAAGTATTCAAGAGTTTTGGTGGGGTTCCTCAGTTTCTCATCGCAAGCTAGCCTGGGTGAGTTGGGATGTATTGTGTAAGCCTAAAGCTATGGGGGATGGGATTTAAAGACCTACTCGGTTTTAACAAAGCCATGTTGGCCAAGCATGTGACGGCCCATTTTCCTTAAACACGACACTGCTTGACCTATTCTCGTAATTAAGCCATAATCACAACCATATATGACTCAATTACGTATTAGTCATCCTTTACATCCTATTCACCTCGTCAATCATGTTCAAGATAAGTAATACACTAGTCGTATCAATAATTGAAATTTAGAGTTACTTAAAACTTTTTAACAGTTTACAAAATTAGTTAATTAGCGGAAGTCTTTCAATTTGTGCGGAAGCGATTTAGTATTTTATGTGGAAGCAATTAAAGTAATCATAAGTGTGGAAACCAGGAAAAGACATCACATTTATATACACATCAAAATGTAGTAAATAGTGTGATGATCTAAGTCAGGTTGGGGAACTAACACTCAACCCAATATATACAACCCAAAGAGTATCTGAAAGACATAAAAATAATACAACAAAATACCAAAAGACCTACAATGTAGTAAGCAGGATCGCGTCGCTGGCTTAGTGGTAGTCGCCGATCTTCTCCTTACCCGACCTGTTGGTTAATGGCTCCGCACCCACCATCATTTTACAAGAAAATAACAGTAATCCCCGATGATATGTTTATCTCGCATTTCCAAATATTCTAATGGTATTTTAAAACATATAAATATGAAAAACTGAAAGATTAACCATATGCTGGTAAATACCAGAGTTAAACAAGGGATACTGACATGAGGCTAAATAGTAGTGATCTAGGTCTAGTCGGTAATGAACCACATCACACCAACTCAATAATCATAACATCACAAGGGACTCTAATCCAAGTGTCAACAGGAACTCTAACTCCTATGTGTTAATTATCTCAGGGACTCTAATCTTGAGTATCGCACACAACCAAGTAACATGTATCGATATCCCCATGGACTCTAACCCCGTGAGTCGCACACACCTCGATCGAGTAGGGGACCTAGATGCTAAGACTACTTTATATGTGTTCAATAAATGACTCGGGTATGGAATATCAAGGCACAAGGACAAGCTATTAGACTAATCAAAAAAGTACAAAGTCCATACTCTCATTCATAAATCCTCTAATCCTAATAGCATGCTATTTAAAACTCATTTACCATTGAAAAAACAAATAAATACATAGGGCACACGAACATAATCAATGAAAACATCAACAAGACAATATTATGATAAGCAAGTTCAAGGAGTGAAGAATATCAACAAACATCATGATATTAGAGTATAAGGGCCCCATATAGTCACAAAGGTGTCAATCAGTAGTAAAAAAAAGAAATGAAATACAATATAAAGTTTCATCGGGTTTACTAACAAGGATAAACAATTTCCTAGCTTTATCGGCTTTCGAAACCCCAATTCGTGCACTTAGACTCCTGAAAACCTTCCCTAAGTTCCTGGTATGATTAAGTATGTCTTATAGTGTATTTAGACTGTTTAGTGTGAGTTTAGGTCGAGTTAAGGTGTTATACTTAAGTGGGTCTAAGTTAGGTTATGTGTTTTAAAGTGAAACTGCAAATAGAATTGCAAAATTCTGCAGGAAAAATTCTATAGTGAAACTGCAATTAAAATATCATAATTCTCCAATTCTGCAAGCAAGAATTTTGTAAATTTTGCAAATTCTGCAAAACATAAGCAGTTTTTGGGATTAATTTTGGACCTCTAAATTCTTAGATTACTAACTCTGATTTCTTAACTTTAGATTAATCCTCAAGCCGAATTCTGGGATTTTGCAAGCAAAAATTCTGCAGGTATGCAGATCAAAACTCTACAATTCTGCAGGCCAGAATTCCACATGACAAAACTTTGCAAATTAACTTTCATTTTTTTTTCAAAACCGAAGTTGTCCGGGGTTGTCACAGCCTAAATATCTAACCCTCATTTTAATCCTTAATCACGATCACCGACTTGTGACGTGAGACCCACACCGTGATACACACACCGACCGAAGCACATGGCCGAGGTATATTTTATTTTTGTAATGATGCATTCTTAGTGTGTTGTATTTGTGTAAATTTATTAAGTCAGTTTTTGCAGTTGTAGGCGTCGAGATGAGAGCGGGGATACGCCTCGAGTTACGTGCGACTCGGGGGATCGGGTAGCTAGTCCATGGTAAGTATTATTTATTTTAATATGAGTTAATAATTAAATACATAGTATATGGTTGTATCTATCCTAGGCAAATCAAATTAGTAGTTTATAGTTTCAATAAAAAACCAACAATCATAAGATATGCCTCGAGATCCATGCTAGCACACACTCCCATGAAGACTTATGTCTAAATTAGAGTAATGAGGTGAAATGAGTGGATTAGTAGGAGTGCTTATGGTCCCTTAGATTTCATGGAGATGGGTTGTACACTTTGATCAAAAGCAAAAGTGATAAATATGAACACTTAGCTTCTTTTTTCTCATTCCCATGCATTACAACTAAAAAATCAGAGCTGTGGGTACTCAAATTTGTTGGAAATTGGAGTTTCTAGGAGTCTAATTCATCATCCAAGAGTGGTGGCGCTAGGAACAAGCATCAACCTAGGTAAGCTTCTTTTCATCACTTGCATGAATTCAATTTCATGGAGTTTGGGTCTATTTCATAGGGCTTTTGTATACAAATGATTTGAAGTCTTTTATGGGTTATATATGAAGCAAATTTCAGCCCCAAATGAGTTTTAAATTTTGATTTTCGGATTTTGCAAGTTTCGCCCAAAATTGGGGGTTTTCCACATGAAACAAAATTTTTGATTTTCGACTTATGAAACGAGTTTATTTTTGAAATCCAATGCTATATTTGGATTCCATGCGAAATTCTGATAAACCTAGTATCAAAGAACCTTCAAAATCAGTTTTCAAATAAAAAAAATGGAGATTTGTAGCTTTCATGGTGTTCTCCAAGTGTTTGATGAAATGCATGACTATATTGAATGGTTAGATGGTGAACTGATTATAGGGTTCAATTCTGGTATGGTTGGGCGTGATTAGGGAATTATTAGAACCTATGAATGAAGTGGAAATGGACAACAATTACTGTCAATTCGTTGTCCTAAGCTGTTGTTGTTGGCAACCAAAGATGAAGAGTTGATTTATGTCGCATGTCTATACCAGATCACGTAACTTTTTATATAAAATTCTGAATGGGCTGATATTCGAATATGTTGTTGATGGATATGATAGGTAGCTTTCCACCAAAAATCACTATTTTTTGGTGTCTATTTTGAGAGTTATGAATTTTTTAAGTTGCTATCCTAGTTTGTTGTAAATTGAATCTGGTTTGGTGTTGTGTATAACTCCTTCATCTTAAATTGAAACTGAGCACACCTTACTTTTTTGGAAAGCTAAGAAGTTATTCAATTTTTTTGTGCGTTATCCAAATTTTGAGGTTTAGAGGCTAAAAAATAGCCTGCAACAGTTCAGTTGAACTAAACACCTTTTACTTAGAAAAATTAGTGAAAAAAAGGAGTTCGAGTAGCGGGACTTGGGCTTGCATTCTAGGATGATAATAAGACTAGCCTGAAATTATAATTGATCAAGATTACTTAATATCCTAATGTAGATTCGCCCGAAAGCGCTTTAAGAGTCTCAGGAGTCCGGGTGCACGAATTGGGGTGTCGAGAAGCCAGTAAAGCTAGTAATTCTTGTGTGACTTGTGAGTAGACCTGATGATAGCTTATGTTGCATTTCATTTCCATTGAAATTTATTTCATATTCCCTTTTGACTATATGCTATTTGTGATATGATGTCATGAATCCATGTTTGCTGTCTACTCATTTCTTGAGTACCTTGTCATGATATCTTGCCTTGTCATTGTTCATTGATTCTATCCTTATGCCATGCTTATCCCTTGCTGTTTAAAAGGTAATTGAGTTGGTTAATAACATCCTACCAGTGTAGATACACATACGAATGGATTAAT
Source organism: Stephania japonica (assembly GCA_039657345.1). Lineage (NCBI taxonomy): Eukaryota > Viridiplantae > Streptophyta > Magnoliopsida > Ranunculales > Menispermaceae > Stephania > Stephania japonica. The sequence continues at coordinate 13,553,043 of CM077562.1, forward strand.
GGATTTTATACTCCTTTTGCTTAGGCATTTAGTTTACCGTTAAGTCTTGATACTCTACACCGAGTCATTCTTTGAATATAAAAAATAGTTTAAGCATCTAGGTCCATTACTCGATAGAGGTGTCCGCGACTCATGGGGTTAGAGTTCCTAGGGATATCGACACATGCCACCTGACATTGTATGACACTCGGGGTTAGAGTCCCTGAGGTAGTCTACACACTAGGGGTAGAGTCCTTGGCGACACTTGGGTTAGAGTCCCTTATTCTATATGATTATTAAGTTGGTGTGACACGGCTTACTACCGACCAGACCTAGATCACCACTACTTAGTCTAGTATCAGTATCGCTTATTTAACTCTGGTATTTACTCGCATATTGTTAATTCTTCACTATTTCCTATTTATATGCTTTTAAATACCATTAAATGTTGGAAATATGAAATAAGCTTGTCATCGGGGATTACTATTATTTTCTTGTACTCACCATCTTTTTTATAACGGTGGGGGTGCAGAGTCATCGACGAACAAGCCGGGCAAGGAGAAGATCGTCGATTAGCTTTGAGCCAGCGGTGCGACACTGCTACTGACATCGTAGGTGTTTTGTTATTTTGTTGTATTCGTTTCTTTGTCTTTTGATACACTTTGGGGTTATATATTGGGTTAAGTGATAGTTCCTCGACTTTATTATGACTTTCAAACTTTATATTTACCACTTCATGATATATCTATGTGATCATTATTTTCTTTGTTTCCTCACTTATGATCACTTTAACTGATTTTGCTAAATTACTAAATAGCTTTCGCACAAATTGAAAGACTTTCACTAAATAACTATGTTAATAACAGTTTTAATTAACTATAAATTTCAATAACGGTATAACTTGTGTATTACTTATCCTAAACACGAGTAATGAGGCATATAGGTTGTAAAGGCTGATTAATACGTAGTTAAGTCCTACAGTAATGAGATTGGTGCTTAATTATAGGATTAAGTCGGACAGTGCCCTAGATTAGGATAGGGGCCGTCATAGTTGGTATCAGAGCCAGGTTCTCGATAAGTAAAACACAAACTTAAATAAAACACAAACCTTAGAAGTGGAATCCAGATGATCCTTACTTATTAACTATTTTGTTGGTAATTGAGTGAAAATGAGCCGTATACATGTTAATTCCTATATGTATATAAATACGAGTTACGTCTCGTAGTAGACACCGGAGCTAGCGGCAGTCACCCTCCTACTACATCAACTGACGACTATCAGAGGCTGTTTGACCGAGTAGCGACTTAAGGACAGTAGCTCGTTGACTTCATCGTCTTCATGACTACATGGATGACGACACTTATCCCGACCGCCCCTACCACGACAGCTACTACTACTGCAACACCCTTAACCTCACTCACTCTTATTGCACCGGCCACTATGGCTACCGAGCCTCAGGCACTAGTACCACCAGTAAAGCCAGTTGCACCATATCCACCAGAGCTACCAATCATCACGATACCGACAACGGAGATAGTATTAGACATTCCCACTCCCACACCTACTACATCTGAGACCACTGGCTTATCGAGGGATGCCAAGCTAGTGATAGAGTTCATCAGACTTAGGCCAGCATATTTTGCAGGAGATAAGGATTACGAAAAGATCGAGAAGTGGATCCTATATCAGGAGAAGTTGCATCTACTGTTAGACATTGAGGACATACTACAACTGGTATTATCTTATTACACCCTGTAGAAGGGTGTGGATGTTTAGTGGAGGCCTACAGTTGCGAGCCGGGGCAGATTTCAAGATAGAGTTCTATAAGCAGTACTTCCCGACATCCATGCTTCAGAGGATGAAGAGGAAGTTCATGAGTTTGAGACAGGTGAGGGAGAGTCAATGATGCTATACCGCGACAGATACGATTATCTGAGGCCGTTCGCAGGTGATTTGGTTAAGAATGATGTAAATGATGCCTTCTACATTGGGGATGGACCAAGATCTGACATTGCCAAGCACGTGGTTGGCACTGGAGCATGCTCTCTACAACAGATAAATGGGAGAGCAATTACACATGAGACGTATGAGTTGGGATGAGAGGAGGAAAAACACTAGAGGGTTCAGGCCAGGGCTTAGATTACGATAGGAAACGAAGGGCAAGGGACAAAAGAGATGGGACAGGGTCCTCCGAGGGACGGGGAACCTTTTGCCCCTATTTTAGCAGTGCCCTACGCACCTCACCCTGTACCCACACTACTACAGTTGGCAAAGCTCCATTGCCACCTACCACCAGACAGGCATTACAAGCTCCACCGGCATCACGACAGCAGCAGACAGCATCAGGGTGGTCGAGACATAGGGAGAAGCCGGGATGGACCACGATAGGGTCAGTGGTAATTCATGGATAGGCAGGGCAACACCGTGTGATTACTTGTTGGAAATGTGGTAAGGGGGGACAATGTCCATAGAGTGCAAATAGTAAGCGACACTATCACCTACAACAAGGCAGAGAGGGAGTCCACATGGTCGCACAACTAGATGTCGGGGCTACACGAAGTCCCATTGAAGGTACGGTTTCCATTTCTGGTAAAAATTCTTATGTATTGTTCGATTCAAGGTCTACTATTTCTTTCACATTCGAGTTGCATAATAGGCATCTTAGGACTGGCACCAGGTTAGACTTAGTTTGCATTTGATTTTGAGTACCGCAGTTAGGGATATGGTTTACCCTGGCAGTCTAGTTGAGAGATGTCCAATAGTGATAAGCGGGATAGAGTTACCTGCGTAGACTTTAGAGTCCTAAAGATGTTAGAGTTTGACGCATTATTGGGATGAATTGGTTATCAGCCTACCACACACACATCGAGTGTTTCGGTAAGTCTATGATATTCGAGATCCCGAGATGTTCGATATTCATTCACCGAGGTAGTACACCGAGACCCAGTACCACGAGAGGTCGACTAGTGTCTAGTGGGGAGATGGAAACTCTGGTAGCATTGTATATAGTGCCAGAGAGTTAGGGACCCAGACTTGAAGAGATACTAGTCGTTCGAAAGTTCCCATATGTTTTTCGGAGGATTCGCTTGGACTACCACCGTCGCGAGAGGTAGACTTCATCATCAACTTAGTATCGGGTACTAGATCGATCTCGATACCGCCGTATCGCATGGCTCGACAGAGTTAGAGGAGATGAGGAGTCAACTTCACGGTTTGGGGCAGAAGGGATTCATCACACATTCGATGTCATCGTGGGGAGTGCCAGTTCTTTTTGTGAAGAAAATGATGACAGTTTGAGATTATGCATCGACTACAAATAGTTGAACAGAGTGACATATATAAATAAGTACCCATTTCCACGGATAGATGATTTGTTTGATCAACTGAGAGGAGCACAATTTTTCTCCAAGATAGAACTGAGATTAGGGTATCATCAGCTTAGGATCAGGGATGAGGATAGGTCAAAGACAACATTTAACACCAGATACGAACACTACCGATTCACATTCATGCCATTTGGGCTGACCAATGCTCCTACCGTGTTCATGGATTGATACACCGAGTACTCAGTCCTTTCCTTGACCATTTTGTGATAGTTTTCATCGACAACATCCTGATGTACTCAAGGACACGAGAGGATCACGAGGAGCACCTCAGAGAGGACATTGCAAACCTTAAGGGAGCACCAACTTTTCACCAAGTTCAGTAAGTGTGAATTATATCTTGCAGAGGTCAAGTTCTTGGGGCATGTTGTTGGAGCAATAAAGATTGTAGTAGATCCGACCAAAATTTAGGCGATTATGGATTGGCTTGCACCGACGTAGTATCGGATATCAGAAGTTTTCTAAGGTTATCAGGGTATTACCGCATATTTGTAAGAATTTCTCGAAGCTCGCTTCACCTATTACGAGGCTAACACAGAAGGACGTCGCTTATGAGTGGACTAAGAAATGCGAGGCTGCATTTGCTTAATTAAAGAGGTCATTAATTATCGCGCTAGTGTTTGTACTGCCAAAGGTTGGACAAGGATTCCTAGTGTACACATATGCTTCTCATACGGGTTTAAGCTACATGTTGATGCAAGGCATATGTGTTGTGGCTTACGCTTCGAGACATATGAAGATACATGAGAAAAACTATCCCACACATGATTTGGAGTTGGTAGCGGTTGTATTTGCGTTGAAGATTTGGAGACACCTTATGCATGGAGAGAGATTCACACTCTTCATTGATCACAAGAGTCATAAATATCTTTTCACACAGGAGGAGCTGAATATGAGACAACGCAGATGGTTGTAGTTCGAATTTTTTTTGGATTATCACCCAAGAAAAGCGAACGTAGTCGCAGATGAGCTGAGTAGGAGATCGACCATAGATGTTGAGGTTGTTAGATGTCACATGACGCATGAGTATGGGCTATTTAAAGCAGCGACAACAATGCGTCAGTCAGATGTTCCAATAAATATAGGGGTTATGATTTGCGCTCAGGTGAGGCTACAAACCGTATCTAAACATAGATAATGTTAGGGGTTAGAGGATCGACCGGTTGTACTCGAGATTCAGTGAATTGACTAGAGTACAGAGTGTATAGATTAGGCAGAGACGTCACATTAGTGTCTGAGATATCGTGGCAGGTTATGGATACCGGAGGTGTCAAAGTTGAGAGATGAGATCTACAAGAGTCACACCGTTCCATATTCACTGTTCATCAGGCAGGACTAAGATGTACTCACAGCATGAGGAGACATTTCTGGTGGCCAAGGATAAAGGCAGACGTGTCAGGGTTCATCAGGAATTGTGGGATTTGTCAGCAGGTGAAGGGCGAGCATCGCATACCCGAGGGATTGTTACAACCCCTTCCCATTCCTCGATGGAAGTGGGAAAACATCTCTATGGATTTTGTTAGAGGACTGCCGAGGACCGCCAGGAGACATGACTCGATCTGGTTGATAGTTGACAGATTGACTAGTCTGGTTGATAGTTGACAGATTGACTAAGTCTGCTCATTTCCTACCGGTTGCGTCGCATTATACATTTGATCAGCTGAACGTGTTGTTTGAGAGAGAAATTATCAGACTACATGAGGTACCATTGACGATCACGTTAGACAGAGATGCTACGTATATGTCTAGAATATGGTGGAGTATGCGAGGAGTAGTATGGTGCACGCCTACAGTTCAGCACAACTTTTCATCATTGACCGACGAACAAACTAAAAGGTTGATATATGTTCTCGAGGACATGTTGCGGGCATGTGTGTTAGAGTTTGATGAATCTTGGGAGGAGTACCTACCGTTGTGTGAGTTCACTTACAACATAAGTTATTAGGCTAGCATTGAGATGGCGCCATTTGAGGCTTTGTATGGCAGACCGTGTCGCTCGCTATTGTATTAGGCTAAGCTAAAGAATCGGGAGATTGTGAGGCCTGAGATTGATGTTGACCACATGGAGAAGGTCAAGTTGATCCTTCAGAGAATCAAAAGTGCACAAAAGAGACAAAAGAAGTACGCCGATAAGTATCGCAGTGATCTTACGTACTTTGAATAATCCTTTGTCTACTTAAAGGTTTCCCCTCGGAAAGGTCTTCAGAGATTTGGGGGGAAAGACAAGCTTGCATCGAAATTCATCGAGCCTTTCATGATTAAAAAAGGGGTAAGGAAACTTGCATACGAGCTTGAACTGCCTCCACAGATGTCGGGGTCCATCCACTTTTCCATATTTCGATGTTTCGACTAGTTGAGTCAAAGGCAGGCGTACGACCGACAGTTGACATGAGTCAGATTGACCTGAGTGTGGACATATCTTACAAGGAGCAACCCATTCAGATCCTAGATCGAAAAGCACAACAGTTGAGGGGCAAGTTCATCCCGGAAGTACTCGTCAAGTGATAGTTCCACGACGACATGAAACTCATTTGGAGAGCGGGAGGACTACATGCGAGATAGTTTCTCATACCTCTTCGAGTCAGGTATAACCCTAACTTAAACTTAATTTCGACAACAAAATTTCTATTTTGTTGAGAATATTTGTTACGGCCAAAATCTCTAATCCCGTTTTAATCCTTAATCAGGATCATTGATCCGTGACGTGGGACCCACACCGTGATGCGCACACCGACATAGGTACATGCCGAGGTATATTTTATTTTTGTAATGATGCATTCCTAGTGTGTTGTATTTGTGTAGACTTATTAAGTCAGTTCTTGCAGTTGTAAGCGTCGAGACAATAGCGGGGACGCGGCTCGAGTTGCGTGTGAGCCGGGGGATCGGGTAGCTAGAATATGGTAAGTATTATTTATTTTAATATGAGTTATTAATTAAATACATAGCCTATGGTTTTATCTATCCTAAACAAATCAAATTAATAGCCTATAGTTTCAATAAAAAACCAACAACCAACAACTATAAGACTTGCCTCGGGATCCGTGCTAGCACACACTTCTCATGAAGACTTGTGTCTAAATTAGAGTCATCGAGCTGAAATGATTGGATTAATAGAAGTGCTTATGGTCCCTTAGATTTCATGGAGATGGGTTGTAAACTTTGATAACAAACAAAAGTGCATAAATATGAACACTTAGCTTATTTTTCTCATTTGCATGCATTACAACTGAAAAATCAGAGCTGTGGGAACTCAAATTTGCTTAAAATTGGAGTTTCTAGGAGTTTAATTAATCATCCAAGAGAGTTGCATGTGCTAGGAGCAAGCATCAATCTAGGTATGTTTTTTTTCATCACTTGCATGAATTCAATCTCATATAGTTTTAGTCTATTTTATAAGGTTTTCGTACACAAATGACTTGAAGTCTTTTATGGGTTATATATGAAGCAAATTTCAGCTCCAAATGAGTTTTAAACTTTGATTTTTGGATTTTGCAAGTTTGCCCAAAATTGGGAGTTTTCCACATAATTTTCGATTTTCAACTTTCGACTTATGAAACGAGTTTATTTTTCAAATCTAATGCTAAATTTGAATTCCTTGCAAAATTTTAATAAACCTAGTGTCAAAGAACCTTCAAAATTAGTTTTCAAATGAAAAATTGAGATTTGTAGTTTTGATGGCGTTCTCCAAGTGTTTGATGAAATGCATGACTATATTGAATGACTATATTGAATGGTCAGATGGTGAACTGATTATAAGGTTTAGTTCTGGTATGGTTGGGAGTGATTATGAGATTATTAGAACCTACAAATGAGGTGGAAGTGGACAACAATTACTGTCAAGTCATTGTCATAAGCTATTGTTGTTGTTGGCAACCAAAAGGCGAGGAGTTGATTTATGTCACAACTCTATACCAAATCGCATTACTTTTTATATACATATCCAAATGAGTTTATTTCCAGATATGTTGTTGATGGATATGTTAAATAGCTTCCAGGTGTCTATTTTGGGAGTTATGAATTTTTTTAAGTTGTCCTAGTTTACTGTCAATTGAGACTGGTTTAGTGTTTTGTGTATAACTTTTTCGTTTTAAATCAAAACTGAGCCCACCTTACTTTTTTGGAAAGCTAAGAAGAAGACCTTCAATTTTTCTGCACGTTGTGTTCTCCAAAATTTGAGGTTTAGAGGTTCAAAAATAGCCTGCAACAGTTCAGTTGAACTAAATACCTTTTACTAAAAAAAAATTAGTGAAAAAAGGGAGTTCGAGTCACAGGACTTGGACTAGCATTCTAGGATGATATTAGAACTAAACTGAAATTATAATTGATCAAGATTACGTAATGTCCTAATGTAGATTAGCCCAGAAGCACTTTAGGAGTCTCGGGAGTCTGGGTGCACGAATTGGGGTGAGTGTCGGGAAGCCGGTAAAGCTAGAAATTCTTGCGTGACTTGTGAGTATACCTGATGATAACTTATGTTGCATGTCATTTCCATTGCTCACTGTTATTTCATAGTCTCTTTTGACTATATGCTATTTGTGATATGATGTCATGAACCCACGTTTGTTGTCTACTCATTTCTTGAGTACCTTGTCATGATATCTTGCCTTGCTGTTGTTCATTCATTCTATCCTTATGCCATGTTTATCCCTTGTTGTTTAAAAGGTAATTGAGTTGGTTAGTAGCATGCTACTAGTGTAGATACTGACACAAATGAATTGATGGATTTTGTACTCCTTTTGCTTAGGCTTTTAGTTTACCTTTAAGCCTTGATACTCAACACCTAGTCATTCTTTGAATATAAAAAGTAGTTTTAGCATTTGGGTCCATTACTCGATCGAGGTGTGCGTAACTCAAAGGTTAAAGTCTCTGGGGATGCCGAGACATGTTACCTGACATTATATGACACTCGGGGTAGAGTCCTTCAGGTAGTCTACACACCAGGGTTAGAGTCCTTGGTGACATTTGAGTTAGAGCCCCTTGTGCTATATGATTATTGAGTTGGTGTGACGCAGCTTGCTACCGATCGGACCTAGATCACCAGTACTTAGCCTAATGTCAGTATCACTTGTTTAACTCAGATATTTACTCGCATATGGTTAATTCTTCATTATTTCCTATTTATATGCTTTTAAATACCATTAGATGTTGGAAATGTGAAACAAACTTGTCAGCGGGGATTACTGTCATTTTCCTGTACTCATTGTCATTTTTATGACAGTGGGTGCAGAGCCGTCGACCAGCGGGCCGGGCAAGAAGAAGATCGACAATTACCTTTGAGCCAATAGCGCAACACTCCTATCGACATCGTAGGTGTTTTGGTATTTTGTTATATTAGTTACTTTATGTCTTTTGATACACTTTGAGGTTGTATATTGGGTTGAGCGATAGTTCCCCGACTTTACTATGACTTTCACACTGTATATTTACCACTACATGATATATCTATATGATCGTTATTTTCCTGTTTTCTACACTTAGGATAACTTTAACTGCTTCCGCATAAATTACTAAATCGCTTTCGCACAAATTGAAAGGCTTATGCTAAATAACTAAGCTAATAACAGTTTTAATTAACTCTAAATTTCAATAACTGCATAACTTGTGTATTACTTATCCTGAACACCAGGAACGAGACGTATAGGTTGTAAAGGCCGACTAATACGTAGTTAAGTTCTACGGGATTGAAATTAGAGCTTAATTACGAGATTAAGTCGGGCGGTGCTCTAGATTAGGAGAGGGGTCGTCATAGCGGTTCTCGCCATTGACTCGGGATCCTTGCTCACCTTCGCCAAGAGTCCTGATAACCCCCGAAACATCAAAAACGTCAAGAACACTTCGATATATAAAATCAAAATCCATTAAACCATTTATTAAAGATTAACTCATGCATTTTATCAAACACTTAGAGAACATCATAAGATTGAAAAATTCATAACTTATGAAATCAAAACTGATTTTTAAAACTCTTAATGCTATCCCAAACGATTTTCCACAAGGAGTTCAAAAACAAAAATAGATTTTGAAAACAAACATGTATTAAAGCCCAAATTTCATAATTTCAGAATCATGCAAAAACCTCAATTTTCAGCAAAATGTATAAATCTAAAAATGAGACTATAAACTTCAAATCAATGCTTGAAATTGATTATAAACATCTTTAATGCATTGAAATCGATTTTATAGAAAAGTCCCATCATTCATGCCCCAAAAACCCTGTAAATCAAATACTCATGTAGCCTAACGAAAGGGTCTTTACCTAGGTTGTTGTTTGTGTGTGCTAGACCTTGGATCCCCTCCTTGGTGATGAAGTAATTCTCCTCCTTAGCCTTCACTTGAGAAATTTCAGCAACCAAATTCAACTCTAGTTCTGAATTTTTTTGTTTCATGATGCATGCAAAATGAAGAAGAAAGCACTAAGTGGTGCTTTTCTACTAAGTGTTTTTATCTAGATGCATCTCCCATCCACATGAAATCTTAAGGTTCAAAAGCACTCCTTACTTCCACTAATTTTCTACCAAGTAACACCAACTTAAACACAAGTCACACGGGAGTGTGTGCTAGTACAAATCTTGATGCATATCTATGTAGTATTAATTTTTATTAGAACTATATGACTTTCCATTTTGATTTGCACTTAACTACAACCATATGCCATGTAATTAACCTATTAAATCATTTTTAAATAAATAAAACTTACCATAGAACTAGCTACTTGGTCCTACGGCTCGCACGCTTTCTTGAGGCGCTTCCCTGCAGCGACAAATTGACGAAACTATCAAACTTAATAATTTCGGGTATAAGGTACATGCATACAATATACTAGGTATTCACCACATCAAATATAAATATACCTTGGTGCCTCGGTCAGTGCACGTGTCCCAACACAGGTCCCATGTTATAGGTCAGTGATCCTGATTAGGACCAAAATCTAAAATTAGAAATATCGGCTGTGACAAAGCAAGCCTGCCTCAAAACTCCTCACTTACCCAGATTGTCTAGCTAGACGTGCCCTTAAGGGGGAAGTACTTTTGGGATGGAGGTTTCCTTGTAGCCAAAGCAAAGGCAAGCGCCTCCAACGTGTGCAAGAGAATCCCGCGGGGGCGAGAACTACTATCGGAGGGTCTAACTTGGGAGAGTTTGAGATGGTACCTCAATCAATGTCTACTCTAATCCATGGCATCCCAGATGTGAGTACTTCAAGCCCCTCTCACCGGCTAATCCATCTGTGGCATCTGTTGCTGATCTAATCATGCCGTCTCGGAATTGGGATTATACAATGCTGCGACAAATTTTCGTCTATAGGACATTATACAGTGAAGAGTGGCTATAAGATTGCTATGTTACGAAAAGTTCGACATGGAGAATTGAATTCGGAGGACTTACGGGCATGGTGGAACTCTCTCTAGACCTTAAAACTGCAACGAAACTACGAATCTTCCTGTGACGCCTCTGTAACAATTATATCCCCACAAATGCAAATTTCTTTCGAAGGAAAGCTCACTCGATAGAAACCACCTGAACTTGGGTTTTACAAAGTGCACGTCGATGATTCAGTGAAACAAGGGGCTTCCTTCTTCGGGGTAGAAAGAGTTATCCGTGATCACCAAGGCTGTGTGTTTGGGGCTTTTGCTAGACGGTTTGATGGTTGTCCCCTGAGGCCGCCGAGTGCTATGTTGTAAGGGAAGGGGTTTGCTTTTGCCAACTCCGCCCGTATTAGTAGGGGTGGGCAAACCGCGGTTTGGTTTGGAAAACCATCAAACCGCGACCAAACCGAGGGTCTACGGTTTGGTGATTTTCCAAACCGCAACCAAACCGCAGATCACCAAAACCGCACCAAACCGAACCGCGGTTTGCGCGGTTTGGTCGGTTTGGTTTCGCGGTTTTCATGCAATTTATTTTCAGGAAAAAAAAAGCAAGCAAAAATGAAAAAACAGCAAGCCAAAATGAAAAAACAGCAAGCAAAATGCCCTCGGTTTGGTTTGTATTTACCAAGATGTGAGATTTGTGGTTTTTTTTTTTAATTTTTATGGTTTTTGGTTTGTATTTACCAAAATGCCCTCGGTTTGGTTAAACCGCGGTTTTCTCAAAATGAAAACCGCGACCAAAAATCGAATCATGATTTGGTCGTTTTCCAAACCGCGACCAAACCGCGAGCTTCAAAAACCAAACCAAACCGTGCGGTTTGGTCGGTTTGGGCGGTTTTTTGCAAACCGCTGCCCACCCCTACGTATTAGGCCTCGTATTAGCGAGACCTATTCAAAAGAATTTGGTGACCCTTTTTTTTTTTTTTTGTTTGATTAACACCTTTGAGAATATTATTTACCAATCTAACACACCTGCTAAAATATATAACAAACTAACATATTTGATGCCACATCACACCAGATCACTCCTACACATGGAAGTCAAGCTCCACGCTTACGACTTCCATATTTTTAATTTTTATTTATCAAACAAATTAAATAAACTTAATAAAATTTATTTATTTATTTTTATTTAATATGGAAGTCGTGACTTGCGCACACGACTTTCATAATTTTAAAAAATAATTATTTAATTTTATTTGTCAAATAAGAGTAAATTCTTAAAAAAATAATAAAATATGGAAGTCGTGCCTTGCAATCACGACTTCCATATTTTTGTTTTTGTTTTATTTATTTTTATTTATCAAATATATTTTTAGAAAAATTTAGTAAAGTATGAAAGTCGTGGCTTGCAATCATGACTTCCATATTTTTGTTTTTGTTTTATTTATTAAATAAATTTTTTAAAAAATAATAAAATATGGAAGTCGTGTAAGCAACACATGACTTCCATATTTTTATTTTCGTTTTTTAAATAATTATTTATTTTTATTTATCAATATTACCTTCATAAGTTTAATAGAATATGGAAGTCGTGGTTTTCTACAATCTTTCCTTCACTCGCCTTGTGCAATAAGCCTAAACTTGCAATTCTTAAGTCTAAAAATACATTGTTTGTTAACAAAAAATATTACATTGTCAATTAAGTTACGAGTTCGCAAAAATATTACATTGTTCGCGTTCACCAGTTCGCATTTACGTTGAGTATTACCATATTAGAAATAACGTAACCAACTACAAAACATCTATAGAAACAAAAAGATGTCTTGTTTCACTTCAAAAAAAAATGTCTTAATCTGACCCCAAAAAAATGACTTCCAGTCCCACAATGTGTTCTCTTTATAATTCGTCGTTCACGATCTAAATCTAATGGCACATTCGACGAACCCACATCAGTACGCAACAAATTTTGAGCATCTTCTTGATGAATTTCATTGATATTATGTCTCTCACCTCCATCACTACTAGTAGTTTCAAATAATTTCATCATTATTGGACTTGCATCAAAATGACGTGACAATGTAGGTATCCTGTCAAAAAGAAAGACTTGTGTAGTCTCGAACTCAGTGTTGGGAGGTGCCAACGGAGTAGATGTAGTATTGGATTCATTGTTAAGAGGTACATATAGAGTATAAGCTGGAGTACCATGTCTCGAACAAATATTTTGCAACGGCCCATTTTTCAATAGACCATCACAGGGGCCAATGTGAGCCCACAGTCTGGCTTATCAGCGCTAGTTGTGCCTCACATTGAATAATATCCACCATTTAATCGTTATTAACCTCATTAAGCCACAATTTACTGTTTAAATTGTTAATATACTCATGTTATTAGTTAAATTATCTCTAAAACTTTAAAATATCAACATAAGTCTTACTAACATATTATTTCAGATAATAGTAATCGAATTATGTGATGTTAACCATAAACCTAGTGTGAAACCCATGAAAACCATCATATATCAATAAATATGCCTCAAAGGTCTCAAAATATCAAAATATACAGGGTATCTCACAAACCCAAACCTCAAAAGGAAAACAAATACCTATAATACAAACATACAAGTCGGGCTCACAGTCTCTGAATCAACGATACTCCAGTAGCTTACCCTTGCTTTGACTTTTACTAGGATTTGCACTAAAACCATCACAAAAGGCAGATAACGAGTCTAGAGTAAGTATTCCCAAAGAAATTAAGTGAACAATACTGAAAGTAAATACTGAAATTTAAATAAAGCTATTAAATAAACATGCATAAATAAATACAAGCAACTGTGATAATCGCATAAATAAATAATAGAGAAAGCTCAAAGTGTGTTCCTAGATCTTAGGACCAGACTAACACCATAATTCGGACTCTTCTACAGAATATTGTCGGCGAGTCCTACTCAAGTAGGGCTAGTATTTGGATCTGCTCGGTGGCTGACATTACACCTACGACGCACTGACACATGCCACGACGTAATCTTCGGGTCGTCCTATTCATCGAGATCGATCTGGCAACACGTGCTATGACCTAGTAAGCATAAACACTGAAATGGTACCGAGGGAGCCTCGCTCAACGTCCGTCCATTAAAACCACAACCAAGAATAGAATATTGAAAAAACAAAAATTGAATTCAAATGTCATAATAAGTAAATACTCAAGTAATTTCAGTTGGGATACTACACACTTCAAATTGCACTCTAACTAATCCCAATTGCCTCCCAAATCACGCCCACAATGCGTGTCAAATCCCGGATCAATCAACCCAAAGCCTGATTATCAAAATTATCCATAAATTTCCCAAATTCCAAATCTGAATTAAATCCGTTTTTATCAATTTAAATCTCCATTAAATTCATTATGTGACGGCCCCAATTTTTCTGTGCAATTGGGTACGCCCGGCCTAGACCCGTACAAGCCCCGAGTCATCACTCGGCAACCTGACGAGCCTATTCAGCCTTCAATTTAATCAATTTAGTAATTTATGAAAGAGTTATTGCAATAGTAAACAGTGGAAGACTAAACAATTAAAACAAAGGGGAAATAACTCAATCAAAGGAAGTAGAGGAATTCTATAAGTGTGGAAAACCCCGGATATTCATGTACAATTCGATAGGTAAATATACATGATACCAGTCTCACAAAAGAAATACCAAGTTCAATGATCCCAACAATGTAAATATAAAACGATATACACATCAGCAAAAGTATAAACACCTATTAAAGAGTCTCTCTCGATGTCGTCGCTAATCCTCACAAGAGATCACCTAGGCGGGGTCCCTTGCCCCTTCGCTCTCCGCCCTATCTGCACCCACCGTCACAAACTAGACGGTGAGCAACTGAATAAAATCGAATGTAATGCCAGAAGAAGATAACAGTAATTCATGATAATACAAGTAAAGTAGAATATCATGCGGTATTAAAATGACAGGAATTTAAATAGACAAGATGCATGATAAACAGACTAATAAATATCAATCGAAAGTCAAGTGTGTTCCAAGGAATCAAAAGAGGCCCATAAGTGGTCTAAATCATAGCATAACGGCGAAGACCTCGTGAGGTTTTCCCAGGCATCGACACAAGCGAAGGCACAGCTATGACAGGAGGGACTCGAACCCACCCACCCAGTACTCGGTGTCACACGGTCACTAAGGGTGGTCACACACTCGTGCGCACGAGTGCCCGCGTTTTATCCCTCTAGTGCAAGTCCTAGTACTTTTGAGACGAAACACTTACGCCGGGAAACACACAACAAGAAATGGAATGGAATACCAATAATAGAGTATAACAAGACTGAATAAATGATAATGAATCACATGGCATTTTCTTACCGGCTTACAAATATACAAATGCTTTTTAAGGCAAGTGTACTTACTTGACTAATGGCAACCCGCGTACAACACTCTCACGTTCCTAACGCGTATTCCCAAGTTTCTCGCTACCTGACAAGGTCGAAAACTCTAATTAGTGGGTCGAGTCATTACTAAACCTAGGTTGAATACCTTAATGGTTTCCCCAATGTTTTGATGATTCGAACGACTCGATGCAAATCGACTGAAAAATCAAACGAAACACAACTCTTTTAGATTTTTGAAAACCACACCATAACTCAAAATAACCATGTATTCGAACACTCAATACACATCTATACCAAACAAATACCCGACCCTTGTATATTCTCACGTATGCATGAATTCGAATCACCAAATCATGTATTCATGCCATGAGTTTTGAAATGAAATAAACTCAACACAAAATAATGAAATCCCGATGACAAAAACACATGAAATAACACATTCACGTTTACTACCGCGAGGAAACCATGCATGAGCACGCAACTCTAACATAAATTCGTTCTCACACACGACGTGCTATTAATTCAAGTGATTTCAATAGAAAATTCAAACTAGATGATAAAACCTTGACTGAAAACTCAACACCGACGTCATCAGCAAACAATGATCGAAACACAAAATCACGCAACATTGATAAGAAATTACGACAAGTCCGATCATTTACTCAAAATTAAATCAATCAACTATACAACATAATCACATGACATGACGACACGAATAAAAATCCTCGATACGGTGAATACATTTCCACTTTCATAGATTATATTTTTTAACATAAACTTTTCTTCTCTTTCTTCTTTTCTCTTCTTTTTTTATATGGTACACCCCACACCCCAGCCATGGGGTGTACTACCCCTTTATGCACCCCAGCAGTGGGGTGCACACACCCCATCACACCCCAACAGTGGGGTGTAAACACCACATAACACACATTCCAACAGTACACCCCATCATGCACCCCACCAGTCACACACAATCACACACACACCCACCTATACCTACACCCCATCACGGTCCTCACCATCATCATGCCACCTTCGGCCAGCCGACCAAGTGAGAAGGAGAGTGGCGGTGATGACGATCCTAGGAAGAGGTGAACGTGATGATGGTGGTGAAGCCGAGAGTGATGGAGAGAGAGATGAGAGATCGCGTGACCGAGAGGGAGGCCAAGAGTGATGGAGAGGAGGGACCGAACGAGAGAACAGCGAGAGTGAGAGAGAGAGAACCCGAGACCGAGAGATCAGTGAGGGATGGAGAGATTGTGAGTGAAGCCGGGAGAGAGATGGAGAGGCCGAGAGTGAGGGAGATGGGAAGCCGAGAGAGAAGAAATGGAGGAGAGGAACGAAATGAGAGAGATGAGGGGGCGGCAGTAGAGGGGTAGGATTAGGGTTTTGTTTTCAACAACCTATATATATATGTAACAATGTGTATTTACCCTTTTGCCCCTTTAAGTTACTTTTTACCTAATTCAAACAATTGCCCTTATGGGTCTTTGACCACATCATCTCATCTTAACATATATACACATCTCAATGCAAATCTCATGGCTCTCCTTATTATGATGTGTCACTTTAACAGTTTCTATTCCATAGCCCGCATGTTGCAAGATTATCCGACTCCCACATTGATCTTACGTTTCCTCGGTCCGTATTTCTCCGTAAATTGGTTCGCCGCGCCATTTTTCTCGTCACATCCCATTAACTAATTAATTAAATTAATAAAAACTCATTTATTTGTACTCTTTACTTATTTTTCTCCCCCGTTTAACTAGTCAAAACCTCACTCAATTAAATATCGTCCGAACGGCTCGAAACCCCTAAAATACTAAATACTAATACACACAATTAAAGAATCATAAAATCACTTCGATGTCGACTCCCGAAGTTCGAAATACTGTCCAGTATTCACGTAGCCGGGTCACAATCCTGACAAGTGTAACACAAGTCAGTTAAAAATTTGGGGTTGTTACACATTATAATCCTCAATAAAATCTAATTAAAAAACCCATTTAAGAAAATTCATTTTTAAATTTTCATTTAATTTTTTGTTTTAGACGCCGCAGGTGGCGCCGCCATGTTCAACATTCTCACGGCATGCCTCATATAGCATGTTGGAAGTCGTGACCTACGTCGCCAAGAACAAAACTCCACGGCGTGAACTAAAGCGTGGGTGATAATTGCGTCTCTAGTTTAAACGTCGTAGGTGACGCCGTGGGAGTTTTCTCCCCACGGCGCCCCTGGTGACGTCTGAACCAATGACGCCTGTTAGGAGTTTTCGAGCCCCCTCGGCTTGTCGCCGCAGTACGAACCCGTCCCAACATCGCATACAAACATATATAAACCATTTACCGCCATAACCCCTCGACGAAAATTTTTCGGAACCAAAACCCCAGCAAATCCGATTAAAAACTTTATTTTCTCCAAAATTCCATAACACCAACCTCAATCTCAACAAAATCTCATAACTTTTACAAAAACCACACTTGAAATCATAGCAACACTGCCCAAGATAGTGTGCTCAAACTCATTCCCAAAACCCCCATCAAAACCTGAACTTTTGTGATTGAAATGTACGAAATGAGATTGAGAGTAAGATTTTAACCTCAGATCGTCAAACCCTTGTTGTATGAACCTCCAAATATGCTCCACAAGCCACAAAACGCTATTCACCATCACCATTTTCATTCTTGTGGAAAGGAAGGGAGAAAATGTGATAAGTTGTAGGAAAACGTGATATTTATTGTTCAAACTTAATCCTCCTCACAAGTACATCCCAAGACACCATCCAAGGGTTCTAAATGATTCAATTAGTCAAAGAAAACGTGACTTAAATGGGTAACACCTTCCCTTGACTTGTTCTTGCTTACACAAAACACCAAATCCTCGGGCGTTCCGATACCCGACTCCCGCATGTACACTCGCGTCTCTCGCATATTCTAGTGCCACGAAAACATATACAACATTATTTATTAATTGTATTTTATCATTTTCCATGTGTATATGACTACCCAACCTTGGTACTATCATTCGCCTTCTCGGTACCTACATCTGCACATTAATCGGAGTGAATACCCGTCACACTGTCTTGCACATCAATAAAACAATAATTTACGCACATCGCAATGTCAATATCCCTAATTACACATAAATATCGCAAATTAAAGCACAACAACACAAAAATTACTATTTACCTAGCTCTAAGCGCACCTTGGCCTATTTGCGGGTGTCACGAACATTTGAGTTGTCAGCCACGTTTGTAACCTCATCATTAAAATACGATGAATTAACTTCGGGCCATTACAAGTCTTCCCAACTAGGTGAAATTTCGTCCCGAAATTTAAATAACTAAACTAACCACTTACCAACAAATAGCTGAGGGTATCGTTGCCTTATCGAAGACTTAAGCTGTGACGGCCCTAAATTTGTAATGCATTTGGGTACGCCCGGCCTAGACCCGTGCAGGTCCCGAGTCAGTTTCTTAGCGAACCTGACGAGCCTAGTCAGCCTCAAATTATCAAAATTTCAAGATTTATGAAAGAGTTATTGCAATTATAACACAGCGGAAGCAAAATCATATTCTAATCAAATATTGGAAAATAACTCAATCAAAGGGAAATTAGGAATTTATATAAATGTGGAAAACCCCAATATGTTCAATTCTAAGTCAACGAAATGGATTGATGGAATCCACTTCAAAATCATATCCCCAGTTCTAAAACAATTATATATATATATATGTAAAACATCGTACAAACAGAAATGAACATAAGCCTACACCTCGATACCTCAAGTCCAGACGCTCATAAAAGGTCTCCTAGGCAAGGTCCCTTGCCCCTACTGCACTCCGCTCTATCTGCACCCACCGTCACAAACTAGACGGTGAGTAACTGAGAAAAATCAAAAGTAATGCCAGAAGAATATAACAGTAATTCATGAATTTTCAAATAAAGCAGTCCAAATATCATGCGGTATATGAAAGACAGAGATTTAAATAAACAAGATGCATAATAGCTAGACTGGAAATGACAACAATCGAAACATGCGTGTTCTACGAGTCAAGAGAGGTAATAAATGGTCTAAATTCCACAACAATACCACAACAATTCCACAACAATCTAGTACATGGTATCACACAATCACTAGGGGTGGTCAAACACTCGTGCGCTCGAGTGGCCGCATTTTATCCCTTCTAGTGCAGGTCGCATGTACCTTCGAGACACACTTATGCCAAGAACACACATACAAGGAATATGGAATGGAATGCCAACAAGTAGATAATAACAAACACAACGGAATGAAAATGAATCACATGGTATTTTCTTAACTGGCTTACTAACGTACATAAGCTTTTAGGGCAAATGTACTTACCTAAACTATCGCAAATCGTATCCACTCTCGCAAATTCTAACACGTATCCCCGAGTTTCCTGCTACCTGACAAGGTCGGAAACTCGTATTAATAGGTCAAGTCGTCAACTAACCTGTAACAACCCCAAATTTTTAACTAACTTGTGTTACACTTGTCAGGACTGTGACCCGGCTACGTGAATACTGGACAGTATTTCGAACTTCTGGAGTCGACACCGAAGTGATTTTATGATTCTTTGATTATGTGTATTAGTATTTTAGTATTTTACGGGGTTTCGAGCCGGTCGGACGATATTTAATTGAGTGAGGTTTTGACTAGTTAAATGGGGGATAAAAACAAGTAAAGAGTACAAATAAATGAATTTTTAATTAATTTAATTAATTTGTTGGGAGACAAGGCGAGACTACGCGCGTTACGGGAGCCGGGGCAAAGCAATATGGGACGAGGAACGTTGTTTGAACACGGGAGTTAGTTAACTACGCAACATGCAGACTACATGATGGAAATTGTTAAAGTGACACAACTCAAATGAGGAGAACCATGAGATTTGCATTGAGATGTGTGGGTGTGTTGAGATGTGATAAAGGGACAAAAGACCCATAAGGGCAACTGTTTTGAGGTGGGTGAGAAGTAAATTGGAGGGCAAAAGAGCCATTTCATACTTGTCTTATATATATATAAACAAACAAAACCTAATCCACTATTCACCCATCTCCTCCACATACACACTCGCACCTCACGTCCTCTCCCACCACCACCGCCGCCTCCCTCGTCAGGCCAGTCACGCCTCTCGCCGGAACCCTCACCGGAGGTCCGTGATCTCTCCCTCTCATCCTCTCAGTCTCTCCCTCATTCTCTCGATCTCTCCCTCGTTCTCATGGTCTTCTCTCTTTCAGCCATCATCTCGGCTCTCCCCTGGTGACCAGATGCCGGAACTCTCACCGGAGTCTCTTATAATAACCCCGAATTTTTAAATGACTTGTGTTACACGTGTCAGGATTGTGACCTGGCTACGTGGATACTGGATAGTATTTCAAACTTCGGTAGTCGACACCGAGGTAATTTTATGATTCTTTGACTTTGTGTATTAGTATTTTAGTATTCTACGGGTCTCAAGCCGTTCGAGCTATATTTTAATTGAGTGAGGTGTCGCTTAGTTAAACGGGGTTTTCAGGAACCGTTTTAGTGGACTTTATTAATAAACAAAGTCAAATGAAATATATGACCTAAGTTGAGGAAATACAATGTTAACAATAAAGTATAACTTAGACATGAGGAAATTTATTTGAATATTAAGTGGGATCGCCTCGAGAAGCGTGTCGGACGCGGGGCACTGTGTACCGAGTAGGCGGGAATTTATGTGACCTTATTTATAATTTAATAAAATTAATCTAATGGGTTAATATGGGATAAGATTGTTAAAGTGACACAATTGGGTGAGGAGAACCATTGGATGGTCATAGAGATGTGTATATGTGTTAGATTAAGAGGATGAGCCAAATGACCTATAAGGGTAGCTGTCTAAGAGATGAACAAGTGTTAGTTTAAGGGCAAAAGTGTCATTTCACGTTGTTGCACATATATAAAAACAAAGGAAACCCTAAAACCCTAATGTACACTATTCATCATCTCCTCCAAGCTACCACCATCACTGTTCACTCCTCCTCCCTCTCGCCACTGCCGCTGCCTCCCACCGGCGACACTGACCCCGATGAGGTGAGCCTCCCTCTCCAATCTCTCTCTCTCTGTCTCTCTCGCCTTCCCACTCACTAACTCTCGGTTTTCTCCTCTCCACGATCACGCTCTCCGTTCCCTCTCACACCAGTCCTCCCAACCTCGGCTGGACAACCACCACCGCCGCCATCGACGAGCTTGACATCCCCACACCCACCGTCGAAGTTGAGGTGAGCTTCTCTTTCCCTCTTTCCCTTCTTTTCTCTCTCGCGGTTTGTACACTCTTTCACTCTCGACCATCTTTCTCTCTCGTTTTCCAGTCACCACCATCATCCTTACGGCACTGGAGACCTCGGCCACCCACCTGAGACACCAAGGTGAGCCATCCTTGATTATCTCCCTCTCTTTCTCGTGCTTCTCTTCTCACTGTTGCATGATTTTATGTTGTTCTTGCAACTATTCTTGGGTTGACGGTGGCCACGGCTTGGACGACCGTCGCCGGGGTTGGATGGTGCTGACCGGAGACCCCCTTCGATGACACTGCTGGCCGGGGGAGACCTCATATGGGACTGTTTTTCTTGGTGTATCGTGTGGACAGTTTTGGGTGTGACTGCTCTATATGTATGTGTGTGTGGCTGTGTATGTGCACACCCCAGTTGGGGTGTGGGGTATCATTTGGGACTGTTTTCATGGGTGATTTGTGTGTAAGTTTCGAATAGCATAACAGTATGTATAGGTGGCTGTTTTGGTGTGGATTGTGTGCAAGGGGTGTACACAACAGTGTGTGTGTGTACACCACAGTGGGGTGTACACAACACTGTGTGTGTATATGCATGGTGAAAATGTGTATATAATATGGTTTTAAGTAATAAAGTGACGTGTTAATGCATGTGAACAGTGGGGTGCACACAACAGCGGGGTGTTGTGTGCACAAAACAGCGGGGTGTGTAAAGTGTGAGGGTGCACACCAGTGGGGTTTACAAAACAGCTGTGTGTGTGACCATAATGTGTATTATTGTATGTTTGAGAATAAGTAAACAAGATTATAAGTATGGACACTTGTTTTAAATGAACATGGACTTATAATAAGGCCCAACAAGGGCCCAATACACTCATTTTAATATAAGTCCATAACAAGTCACAATTGGAGTATATATGGGTTGTGTAAAACCCAATAAGAGTTTAATATAATAGGCACAACTTAAGACCCAAAACAAATACATAAAATGTAATAATGAGCCCATATATCCAGGCCCAATAATTGTCCACATATTAAGCCTACTTAGATGGTTATAGGCTTGACACATGGACCCAACAAGAGTCCAACCAGTGTGTAAAGGGCATCAATTATAGTATGGGTTACGTTAATTAAATGAATTCAAACCAAGTTTATGGGAATCACCCTAAAACTGAACACGAACTCTAAAACGACATTCGGGGTTTGATTCATTGTTAGGTAGTCGAGAAACACGGGAAACGCGTTAAAGTCTCGGAGTGAGTATCGGGTCACGCTAGTTCAGGTAAGTACATGCATGCCTCGTATGTGAGTACGTTAGTAGACCAACAAGAAAATAACATGTGATTTATACATCCTCTATTTATTGCTATTGTTGCATTGATCCTTTGCTTGTTATTCCATTTCGTTTTCCTTGGTTGTATGTTCTTGGCATGAGTGTGTGTCTCGAAGGTATCATGTGGTCCCGCACTAGCTGGGACAAAGAGGGTGCCCTCTGCAGGGGTAACTGACCACCCCTAGTGATGTGTGTACTGGGTACTGGATTCGAGAGGTGTTGCGATACCTCTCGATTTCACGCTGCGCTAGTATTGTGACATTGCCCGGGGAGATCTTGCAAGATCTTTGTCACATTGCTGTGAAATAGACCACTGATGGGCCTCTTTTGAATCTTAGAACATGCAAATATCGATTGTTTATCTATCAGTCTCTTTATCATGCATTTGATTTATTTACTTTCTAGTTATTTCATTTCCGCATGATACTTAGACTGCTTTTCTTGTTATAATCATAAATTACTGTTACATTCTTCTGGTACTACTAGTAATTTTATTTAGTTACTTACCGTCTAATTTGTGACGGTGGGTGCAGATAGGGTGGAGAGCAGCAAGGGCAAGGGGCCCTACCTAGGTGATCTACTGTGAGGATTAACAGCGACATCAGAAAGACTCTCTAATAGGTGTTTATATTTTTGCTGATGTGTATATCGTTTTATACTTATATTGTTGGGATCATTGAACTTGGTATTTCTTTTGTGAGACTGGTATCATGTATATAAGACTATCAAATTGTACATGAATACCTGGGGTTTTCCACATATAGAATTCCTAATTTCTCTTTGATTGAGTTATTTCCCTTTGTTATAATTGTTTCAATCTTCCGTTGTGTATTAACGCAATAACTCTTTTATAAATTACTGAATTGATTAAATCGAAGGCTAACTAGGCTCGTCAGGTTACCGAGTGATGACTCGGGGCCTGCATGGGTTTAGGAAGGGCGTACCCAATTGCACGGGGAAATTGGGGCCGTCACATCTCTCTTTCTCTTTTCTATCTCGGTTTATCTCTCTTTCTCTCCTTCTTTCTCTTTTTCTTTTTTTTTTCTTCTCTCCTCGGATCAAACTATTTTCTTTATTTCTTTCTCTTTCCCATGAACTGGCCGGCTGTCCCGCCGCGCTGTGCCAACCCCGTCGACTGCCACGACATAGGACATGTCGAGGACTCTTCTATGAACATGTGGGTGCCTCCCAATCCCCGGAGCAGTCAGTTAAGGGGCGGCAGTGGTGCTTTCTTGGGTAGGGTATTATTTGAGCTTGTCTTGACTATTCGTCGGAAAACACCTATGTAGGTGGCACTGCTGGCTGGACCACTAAGTGTGGGGGGTTGTTTGGGACCTCTCCATGACCTTGATGACGTTTCGCTGCCCTTGGTGTGTCCGATTCAATCGTGTTTGGAACTGTTTTGATCTCTTAAACCTATGTGGCTGTCTAATGTTCTTCCTCACTGGAAAGCGCCCATTGGGGTGCTCTGCCGCTGACACGATGACTAGGGGGACTGTCGGAGACCTTGCCATGTTCGTCATGGTGTCTCACAGCCCCGGAGTGTCTCAATTCGCGGTAGTAAACGTGAATGTGTCATTTCATGTGTTGTCATTGTTGTATTCCTCATCGGAAACTGTCGTGCATGGCGATGCTGCCGTAGGATTCCATGACCAGGGAAGTGTCAGGGATTTCACTAAACTTTGGTGTGTTTCCCATAATCCCCGGAGCATCCATATCGATGGTGGTTTTAGTTATCGAAGATTTCATGTGTTTTTGTTATCGGGATTTCATTATTTTGTGTTGAATTTATTTCATTTCAAAACTCATGGCATGAATACATGATTTAGTGATTCGAATTCATGCATATATGAGAACATACGAGGGTCGGATATTTGTTTGGTATAGATGTGTATCGAGTGTTCGAATACATGGTTATTTCCAGTTATGATGTGTTATGGTGATGAGTCTATGTCAGATTTATGCATTTCGAATGGTTATGACGTCGTGGTCACGTCGCTGGTCCTCGAGGCCATGGCGTAACCTATTTACGACTGAGCCGAGCCTATGATTGATGAGTAGGCTTACATGCATTATGGTTGTCAATATTGGGATATCGTAGTCATTGTTATGGTCTCTCAAATCCGAGAGAGTATTCATTATTTTATCGATTTGTCGAGTTGATTGAGTCCGTAAAACGTTAGGAAATCACTAGAGAATTAACCTAGGGTTAGTTGATGACTCGACCCATTAATTAGAGTTTTCGACCTTGTTAGGTAGCGGGAAACTCGGGGATACGCATTAGGAATACAAGAGTGTCTACGGGTTACGATTAGTTCAAGAAAGTAAACTTGCCTTAAAAAACATTTGTACGATAGTAAGCCAGTTAAGAAAATATCATGTGATTCATTTTCATTCCGTTGTATTTGTTATTATCTACTTGTTGGCATTCTATTCCATATTCCTTATATGCGTGTTCTTGGCATAAGTGTGTGTCTCGAAGGTATATGCGGCCTGCACTAGAAGGGATAAAACGTGGGCACTCGTGCGCACGAGTGTTTGACCACCCCTAGTGATTGTGTGATACCATGTACTGGATTGTTGTGGATTGTTGTGCTATTGTTACGGATTTTAGACTACTTATGGCCTCTCTTGACTCGTAGAACATGCATGTTTCGATCGTTATTATTTCCAGTCTGCCTATCATGCACCTTATTTATTTAACTTCTTGTCTTTCAATTCCTGCATGATATTTAGACTGCCTTGATTCATAATTCATGAATTACTGTTATATTCTTCTGGCATTACTTTCGATTTCTCTCAGTTGCTCACCGTCAAGTTTGTGACGGTGGGTGCAGATAGAGCGGAGTGCAATAGAGGCAAGGAGCCTTGCCTAGGAGACTTTATGTGAGCGGCTGGACTTGAGGAACCCTAGAGTTGGTTATATGTTTTTGCTCATCTGTATATCGTTTTTATATATGTATGTTTTGGTTTATAGAACTTGGTAATGTTATTAAGATTGGTATCATGTATATTGGTTTATACATGAATATCCGGGGTTTTCCATATTTATAGGATTCCTAAATTCCCTTTGATTGAGTTATTTTTCCCTTTGTTATAATTGTTTAGTCTTCTGTTGTGTATTATTGCAATAACTTTTTCATAAATTGCTAAATTGAGTAAATAGGAGGTTGACTAGGCTCGTCAGGTTGCCGAGTGATAACTTGGGGCTTGTAAGGGTCTAGGCCGGGCGTACCCAATTGCACGGGGAAATTGGGGCCGTCACAGTCGGTATCAGAGCATATGCTTTATAACCTTAGGGACAGAGTTTAGAGTTGTCTAAAAAATTGTGATACCAACATCACAGTTGGTATCAGAACATACCAGGTTTAAGTTCATAAAACACAAGCCATTAAACCAGCGGAAGTTAGGAATGGTTGAACTTAGAAATGGAAAACCTTATGATCCTGTAGAAACTTAGCTGGGGGAGTAATGGGTGGAGTCGAATAAATATTATATATATATATATGTTATGATTGTAATATATTATATGCGATAGCTATCCATTGATCCGAGAAGTTCGTTCTCTTGATTCAGACGACGATGGCGGATCAGACCGGTCTAGGCGACGATAGCGGCACGTCTGGCACACGATATGCTCACGCGAATGATGTGCAAGTTTTGACACAGAGATTTGCGATGTAGGACCAGCAATTACAGGATATGTTACGACTGTTGAGGACTCTCGTATCAGCTACTACTACACCATCGATTCCGACTACACCATTGCCACCTACTGTTACACGTGGAGCAGAGACTCCGATTGCTGCGGCATCTACAACCCCGATTCCGTTAGCGACGATTCTCGAGGGAGCAATTGCTGCGACAGGTACGCAGACTGAGGAAGAGATATTGGGTTTTGGGGTTCAAGCGCAGAGGAGATTTCAAAACAATTTTGAGAAAAACCCCAACAGGATCCGAATCTGATTCTATTAAAACACGTTTAGACTATAAAAACTTAATCATACCTCAGTCCCAATGTACCTTTCTGAAGGTTAATCGATCTCTAAGGCGCTGCCAACAACGAATGCCCTCTATCAGCAGTCTACACACGAACGGCGGCCGAGATTTGAAGTGCTAGCTTCGAGAGAATACCAAACCTTTTTGTTTCTCTCCAAAACGATCCAGAACATACCAAAAAAAATCTTTAAGTCGTTTCTTAAAACGAAAATAGAGTTTCAGCCTTTTTTAAAATCTTTCGTACTTGTATTCTAACTCAAAACGTCTATTTATACAACCCTTGTATATAGACGGTTAAGTAAATTACACATATACCCCTACTTAAAGAAGTATAAGTGTAATACACTACAAGGACGTTTCTGTCATGAATTTTATCATATAAAATTTATTTTTTGAACCATCTTAAAATCTCGCAAAACCATTCTCAGTGTGCGAACCAATAGGCTCATACAACGTTGGCAGTGTACCAAAACACATTTTGGTATACAAGTCATAAGCGGCCTCTAGCAAGACATTATGACTACCCAAGTTATACGAATATCAAATCGATATAACCTAATCAATAGTGTATATAACATCCTTTTGTCACACGATATCCTTTTGATCAAACATAAGGCATGGAATTGTCATCCAACATGTTCAATCGTACTAGTCTCGATTTCTAGGTAGACTGAAAACATCTAAGTGACATTGATCAATATCAATTCACTTAGACTAGGCCTTTTAACAGTCTAACACATCGAGGAATCCACTGGATATCTCTCTTTATATGAGAGGGACAAATTCTATCTCGATTACACAACTTCACCACATTATTCACACAGTAACCAATCACAACCTTTATAATCATCCGGTTAAAGACAACATTTGATTTTGTCAAATCATTGTATTCCTAATGTTGAAGTCTCTGGTAATCTCAAGTTAGAGGACTGAAAAATATACCTATCATGAGAAACAACTATGACTTAATCCATGTGATGTTCTCATAGCGGGTCGGTCCAGTACTTTGTTCCCTAACAAGTACTCATGATCTTGATTCGTATTCCTATACGTATGATCATCGTATGATCATCAATCAAGACTCACACTAGTCTTAATTCATTATAGTTCCCAGTATAATAATCGACCTAGGGACATTTAGGATATTTCGTAAATACCAATGGATCTTATTATAATGTAAACATGCAAATCAATTATAATAAACAGCAAATGAAATTCTCTATTTTATTAACTAAAATGTATTCATAAAGACTGTTAATGGATTGACCTAGGGCACATTTCCCAACATCTCCCACTTGCACTAGAGCCAATCATTCATGCATCTAATGCCTAATGATCTAACATGACCATCATGTTTCGCTTGTGGAAGAGCCTTTGTCAATGGATCCGCAACGTTGTCTTCAGTAGGTACTCTGCAAATCTTTACGTCTCCCCTCTCAATAATTTCTCTGATGAGATGAAAACGCCTGAGTATATGTTTGGATCTGTGGTGTGATCTAGGTTCCTTGGCCTGTACTATTGCCCCGTTATTGTCACAATACAAATAAACAGGGTTAGCAATACTTGGAACCACACCTAGTTCAGAAATGAACTTTTTGATCCAAACTGCCTCCTTTGCTACATCGGACGCTGCAATATACTCGAAACACATTTGTAGAATGCGCCACGATCTCTTGCTTCGAACTTTTCCAGCTTACTGCACCCCCATTCAAAGTAAACACATATCCAGACTGCGATCTAAAATCATCTATATCAGTTTGAAAACTTGCATCTGCGTAACCATTTATAACTAGATCATTTTCAAAACCTCCATAGACCAAGAATACTTCCTTAGTCCTTATTAAGTACTTAAGGATGTTCTTTACTGCTATCCAGTGACTCTTACTTGGATCTGACTGATATCTGCTTGTAGTGATCAAAGCATATGATACATTAGGCCGAGTGCATAGCATGGCGTACATGATAGATCCAATAGCAGATGCATATGGAATCTTATTCATACGGTCTCGCTCATCATTTGTCCTAGGACATTGATTCTTGCTGAGACTTATGCCATGAGACATTGGCAACAATCCTCTTTTAGAGTCTTGCAACCGAACTTATTCCGTTAACCTTGTCTTGTAAGCACCCCGACTTAGACCGATTAGCCTCTTAGATCTATCCCTATAGATCCTTATCCCTAGGATATAATTTGCATCTCCTAAGTCTTTCATTGAGAAACACTTCCCTAACCAAGACTTGACACTCTGCAATGTTGGGATGTCATTTCCAATGAGTAATATATCATCAACATACAGTACCAGAAAAACAACTACACTCCCGCTGACCTTCTTGTATACACAAGGCTCATCTTTGTTCTTAATAAAACCAAAATCCTTGATTGCTTCATCAAAACGAAGTTCCCAACTCCGAGAAACTTGCTTTAATCCATAAATGGATCTTTGAAGCTTGCATACCTTCCTAGAATTCTCAGGATGTACAAAACCTTCGAGGTTGTGTCATATACACGTTCTTAAGCAGCTTTCCATTAAGAAATCTTTGTTTTTACATCCATTTGCCATATCTCATAGTCATAATATGCAAAGAACGGCAATTAAAATTCTTATGGATTTAAGCATGGCTATCACGGCAAAAAAGTTTCATCATAATCAACACCTTGAGTCCGCTGAAACCTTTTGCTACAAGTCTTGCTTTGAAAGTATGCACTTTGCCATCCATGTCGGTTTTCTTCTTGAAAACCCATTTACATCCAATGGTCTTACCACCTTCAGGTAAATCAACCAAGTTCCAAACTTGGTTATCATACATGGATTGCATCTCAGAGTTCATGGCACTTAGCCATTTATTTGAGTCTGGTCCAGACATAGCCTCCTAATAAGTGGTGGGCTCATTTTGATCTATAAGCAACACATCACGACTATCAGTAATGAGAAATCTGAATCTCTCTGGCTCATGTCTTACCCTACCAGATTTACATGGGCCTTGTGTCACTTGCGGAGATTCAACTGGTTCAGAACATTGTTGAACTTCCAATGGCGGTTCAGTGTTTATTTGTGATTCTTGAATTTCTTCAAGATTTATATCTCCCATTAGTGTCTTTTGAAATAAACTGTTTTTCCATAAAGGCACCATACCGAGCAACAAAGACTTTGTTCTCAGCGGGATTATAAAAGTAATATCCTTTTGTTTCCTTAGGATACCCCAAAAATAAACACTTATCAAATTTAGGTGCTAGTTTTTCTGAGACTTGTCGCTTTACGTAAGCCTCACAACCCCAAATCTTAAGAAAAGACAAACTAGGTCTCTTACCGTACCATATTTCATATCGTGTTTTATCAACCGCTTTAGAAGGAACTCGATTTAGAGTGAAAGCTGCAATTTGTAATGCATAACCCCAAAAGGATAATAGAAGATCCGCATGACTCATCATAGATCGAACCATATCTAATAAGGTTCGATTTCTCCTTTCAGAAACTCCATTCCATTGTGGAGTTGCTGGTGGAGTTAATTGTGAGACAATCCCACAATTTCTAAGATGATCATCAAATTCTTGGCTCAAATATTCACCACCTCGATCTGATCGAAGTGCTTTAATAGTTTTACCAAGTTGATTCTGCACTTCATTTTGAAATGTTCGAAACATCTCAAATAATTCAGCTTTATGTTTCATAAGATATACATAACCATATCTGCTGAAATCATCAGTAAATGTAATGAAGTACTGGTAACCTCCTCTAGCCATTGTGTTTATAGGACCGCATACTTCAGTATGTATTAGACCCAATAAATCACTTGCCCTTTCACTGTGTCCAGTAAAGGGAATTTTAGTCATCTTGCCTAGTAAACAAGATACTCACGTTTCATATGATTCCAAATCAAATGAATCTAGAAGTCCATCTTTATGGAGCTTCGTTATACGTTTCTCATTTATGTGGCCAAGACGACAATGCCAAAGATAAGTTTGATTCAAATCATTTGACTTAGATCTCTTTGTATTTATGTTAAAGACTGGAGTATCTGTATACTTTTTTCATTCTTAAAATATAAAGACCATCACACAAATCAACATTTGCATAAAAAATGCCTTTACGAGAAATTGAACATCTATTATTCGCAATAATAAAATCAAAACCATCCATAACCAAACATGAAACAGAAATGATGTTTCGCTCAAGTGAGCACATAATAACAATTATTTAAAGTTAAAATAAGTCCACTAGATAAAACTAAGTCATATGATTTCAAAGCCTAGGCAAAGAACTCTTGCTCCATTCCCTACGCGGAGGATGACTTCTCTTTTCTTCAACTTTCTACTTCTGGTGAGTCCCTGCACATTTATACAAATGTGAGATCCACATCCGGTATCCAATACCCAGGAATCACTAGTAGATAAATTAATTTCAATAACATAAATACCTGAGGTAGTAGTCGCGCTACCCTTTTTCTTCTTTAGATCTTTCAGATAGAGTTTGCAATTTCTGAACCAATGTCCAGGTGCATGGCAGAAATGACAATTTCCGTCCTTTTCCTTTTGGTGCTTTGAAGCAGGAACAGGCTGGGGCTTGACTTGTTCCACAAGCTTTGCGATAGTTGCAGCAACAACCTTGGCAACTTTAGCCTTGCCTTTGCCTTTCTTCTTCATTCCCTTTCCCTTTTGGACCATTAGCACATTACTAAAGGGTTTCTTGATATTTTGTTCAGCAGTTTTGAGCATCAAATGCAACTCTGAAATTGATTTCTCCATACTATTCATATTGTAGTTCATCACAAATTGTGAGTAACTCTCTTGGTAATGAATTTAAGATCAAATCCGTAGCCAACTCTTGGCTTATGGGAAATCCAAGTCTATCAAGTTGGTCAACATAGCCCTTCATCTTCAGAACATGAGGACTAACTGACGCACCCTCAGTTATCTTACAAGAATGCAAGTTCTTGACTGTCTCGAACCTTTCTTGCCTAGCTTGTTGTTGGAACATTTCCTTGGCGTTGCTATACCATGTCGTAGGCTTCCATTAGTTCCATGTCCTTCGAAGTTCAGAACCATAGTTGCCAACATAATGCATGCAACATTAGTAGAATCGTTGACATGCTTATTATGCGCATCCTTCACGACTTTCGTAGCATTGATGGTGGGTCCTCGTGGATCGGAGCATCCAGGACATACAACTTGCGTTCATGCTTGAGAACGATTCTTAAGTTTCGAACCAATCAAGAAAGTTAGTTCCAGATAGCTTATCCTTCTCAAGGATAGATCGCAGATGTGGGGATTATTGTTACTTGAAGAGGCCATTGATCTACAATAAAGATTATGCGAGTTTATTTTAGTATAGAGGAATAGACTCCCACTAAATTAACAACCCTCCTAAAACATACTGTTTATTTAGGGGACTAAATCCATATTTCACCTAATTCTATGACAGCTATGGCATGAAACACAGAACTAGATTATTTAGGTAGGTAACAGTTACCAATTACATCTTATGTAACTTTAGATACTTTTATGAGATACATGACATTTTATGTCTTAGCATGTTTTATCTCATCATATGCCTAAAGTCCAAAACTATTTTAATAGCTTTATTAAGTCGGACCAATTTAAACATTTAGGTAACTCTTACCCAACTTATCTCACCAAGATAACACTATACACCCAACTATGGCTGAAACTATATTAGTGCGATCGAGGCCTTGACAAGTGTTTAAAATTGGATGGCACAAGACTTAAGATTTAAAAGAGGGATTTTATTCAGTTTTAGTGATTTTAATTAAACAATGAAATATCATATATTTTATTGATTTGTAGAACCACTAAACAATTTAAGAAATTTTTATGCTATTCACTAATTGAAGAATTTAAGTGCGCTAGGATTAGTTAGATATGTCCATTGGCCGATCGGAAGGCGGTGGTCCGTTAGCCGTCAATGACGGGACGGAAAATGGGAAAGCCCGCTTTTTTTTTTTTTTTTTTTTTTTAGAAGACAAATCTCAATTCTGAAAATTGAAATTCGCTATAAAAAATCATATTTTTTGCTGATTTTACTATACCAAATTTACCCCTTAGTTTATCCAAAATTAAGTCAATTAAAATGTTTTAATTAACTCGAGCCCACATCTAACTAATCATCTTATCCTAATCCAATTAGGACTTTAGATATTTGAATCCTAACATATCACAAATAGCAAACTTCTCCATATTTATCTCCATCCAATAGGGATAATTAAGTCGATTTTGCATATATCACCTAATCTAATTGTTATCTATCTTTATCAAATAAAAACTTCATAACAGCATAGATATAACAAGATAAATAAATAATTTCAAAAATTAATTATTTGCAATTTCGATCTTCATCCAAATAATCACAAATATGTAGTTGGATCATGAATTACTATCTCAATCGAACCTAATCATATTAGTTTCGAATTAACATTCAGACTTATACAATTTAAGAAACTTAAATTAATGTAACCTAAATATGCATACTGAATTATAGAGATTTCATCTATGCATCAATACACAAAATAAAGATTATACCTAATGGTGTCATAGATCACAGAATACGAAATTCAATTCATTAAAATTATTCGAACCTAACATGGTTACTTGCATGAATGAAACTGATTTCAATTAAATCAAGAATATATGTATCATATACACAAAACATGATAATAAATCTCATAGAAAACTTATGTATATCACATATACATCAACTATTAACATGCTTTCAATCATATATCATAAAAAACATGTAATGAGTTTAATGGAATCAAACTCGAAGGCTCTGATACCACTGTTGGGTTTTGGGGTTCATGCGCAACGGAGATTTCAAAACAATTTTGAGAAAAACCCCAACAGGATCCGAATCTGATTCCATTAAAACACGTTTAGACTATAAAAACTTAATCATACCTCAGTCGCAATGTACCTTTCTGAAGGTTAATCGATCTCTAAGGCGCTGCCAACAACGAATGCCCTCTATCAGCAGTCACACACGAACGGCAGCCGAGATTTGAAGTGCTAGCTTCGAGAGAATACCAAACCTTTTTGTTTCTCTCCAAAACGATCCAGAACATACCAAAAAAAATCTTTAAGTCGTTTCTTAAAACGAAAATAGAGTTTCAGCCTTTTTTAAAATCTTTCGTACTTGTATTCTAACTCAAAGCGTCTATTTATACAACCCTTGTATATCGACGGTTAAGTAAATTACACATATACCCCTACTTAAAGAAGTATAAGTGTAATACACTACAAGGACGTTTCTGTCATGAATTTTATCATATAAAATTTATTTTTCTGAACCATCTTAAAATCTCGCAAAACCATTCTCAGTGTGCAAACCAATAGGCTCATACAACGTTGGCAGTGTACCAAAACACATTTTGGTATACAAGTCATAAGCGGCCTCTAGCAAGACATTATGACTACCCAAGTTGTGCGAATATCAAATCGATATAACCTAATCAATAGTGTATATAATATCCTTTTGTCACACGATATCCTTTTGATCAAACATAAGACATGAAATTGTCATCCAACATGTTCAATCATACTAGTCTCGATTGCTAGGTAGACTGAAAACATCTAAGTGACATTGATCAATATCAATGCACTTAGACTAGGCCTTTTAACAGTCTAACACATCGAGGGATCCACTGGATATCTCTCTTTATATGAGAGGAAAAATTCTATCTCGATTACACAACTTCACCACATTATTCACACCAGTCACCAATCACAACCTTTATAATCATCCGGTTAAAGACAACGTTTGATTGCGTCAAATCATCGTATTCCTAATGTTGAAGTCTCTGGTAATCTCAAGTCGAGGACTAAAAAATATACCTATCATGAGAAACAACTATGACTTAATCCATGTGATGTTCTCATAGCGGGTCGGTCCAAGACTTTGTTCCCTAACAAGTACTCATGATCTTGATTCGTATTCTATACGTATGATCATCGTATGATCATCAATCAAGACTCACACTAGTCTTAATTCATTATAGTTCTCAGTATAATAATCGACTAGGGACATTTAGGATATTTCTGTAAATACCCATGGATCTTATTATAATGTAAACATGCAAATCAATTATAATAAACAACAAATGAAATCCTCTATTTTATTAACTAAAATGTATTTATAAAGACTGTTAATGGATTGACCTAGGGCACATTTCCCAATATGAGACACCTCCATTACAGACAGATATAGTGCGAGCGATGGAGACATCGACTATGCCGGTTGCTGCTGCAGAGACTACTCCGGTCATTACTCTAGAGAAAAGCCCTTGGGCCACTGCTGAGGCGAGGCAGTGGAGAGAATTTAAGAGGCATGATCCAGTTAAGTTTTTTAGACATAGCAGCGACAGAGTTTTTCCTGAAGAATCACGAGAAGATTTATACTATCATCGCGACTGAGGAGCATATGAGAGCAACGATTTCCTCATCCATGCTTCAGGGGGAGGCGAATGATTGGTGGACTACCATTGTCACTACCCGAGGCATTTCGAGAGACTGGATCGACTTCAAGACCCAGTTTAACTAGAAGTATTTCCCGCCGACTGTCCTTCGAACGAAGAGGAACGAGTTCATGGCATTGAGGCAGAGCGCAGACGAGTCAGTGATGGAGTGCATGGGTAGATTTATATCGTTGTTGCCTTATGTTGGAGGATCTACAGATACCGAGACTGATCGAGTCTACTACTTCACTGAGGGTTTGCTACCTACGATTGGAGGTTCTGTAGTTACTACGCAGCCAAAGACTTTGCAGATTACGTATGAGCGGAGTCTAGCATGAGAGAGTTATCTGCTTACTCATCCGGAGGAGGACAGACCGACCAGATCAGAGTTCCAATCAGAGGAACACCATCAGGACAAGGAGAGGAAGAAGAACAGGTGGAATTTTTGTGACCGTAGGACTCAGAGTATAGGGGTCCGTTGCACAACAGAGTACTCGTCCAACACAGACCATTTCGCTAGTACCGAATTTTGCCAGTCATCCACCGCAGCTTAGTCGACAAGGACAGCAGTCGCAAAGGCAGTCTACTAAGAGTAGGGGTACGGATCGAGGAGACAAGTAAAGGACACAGAGGTCTAGTCAGACTCACACTCACACTCAGAGTTTCGCACAGGGACGAGGCCAGAGCCAGACTCAGGGATCGCAGGATACTCGCACATGTTTCAGGTGCGGAAAGGTTGGCCATATTCAGAGGGAGTGCCCTCAGCTAGCGAGAGCACCACCACAGCATCACCAGTACCAGAGGGAGCGTGTTCAGGCTGCTGTTGAGCCAGACCATGGGGCGTCCAGATACATTGATGAGGGTATAATTTTCATTTGCGGTACTTACATGCATATCATGTTCGATTCAAGCTACGTTGAGTCCTTGATTGTTGTGCGCTTGGTAGACATGTTAGGGTTGTAAACTCATTAGACGTAGCAGACCTCAATCCTAGTCACGGTTGTCAGGACGCAATATACTTGAACGTGTATAGTCTTGACATTTCGGTAGTGTTAGGGGCTACGAGTCGCCAGTAGACATGCGAGTACTAGAGTTGTTAGAGTTCGAAGCCTTGGTTGGTGCGAACTAGATATAAAAATTACGTGCATTGATTGGTTGATACGAGAAGATGAATGGGAGATCTTTGTGAGTTTCATACGTGCTGGAGCGAGACAGAGACGTTGGCTTGAGTTCTTGAAGGAGTACGACTTCTTATTTGAACACCATTCCGAGAAGACTAACGTTGTTGCTGATGTGTTGCGCCGCAAAGGATTGGATGCAGAGGTAATCGTGTGTCAAAGAACCTACGAGCGTAGTTTACGTGAGGTAGCAGAGTTGATGAGTTCAGCGGACGTGCTGACGACTACCAGGACCTAGATACGTGGTCAAACGAGGTTGCAGACCGTCTCATTTGGCATTGTGCACGAGGGACAGCAAGACGATACGTCATACCAGCGGTGCAGTAAGATGGTGGATAGTTCAGATTGCCCAGACTAAAGTCAGTCGACAGACTCATGCTAAAGGTATCGCAGGCGACTGAGGTTTCCATTGGTGGCTGATGCATGTGACGAGGTACTTCAGGAGATTCACCATTCCAGTTTTGTTGTATATCCAGGTTGACCTAAGATGTGCGCCGATATGCGACATTCTTTTGGTGGCCAGGGAAGATTTTCGAGGTGTCGAAATTGTTCGAGCATGTGACATGCCAGCGCGTAGAGACTGGGCATCGACGACCTAGAGGACTACTGCAGCCCCACCCATTTCTTGATGGAAGCGGGAACATATTGATATGGATTTCGTTAGTGGTTGCCCCGATCTCCTCGTGGTCACAATAGCATCTGGGTAATTGTGGATAGATTTTCTCAAGACTTAAGAGTGCCCAGGAGTGGCAGAAGAAATACTTGACGAGTATCACGATGAGCTTCAGTACGATTTGGGGAGATTATGGATACCTAAAGGTCTCTCCACTGAAGGGTCACGAACGGTTCGGAGTCAAAAAATAACTCACTCTGAGTTTTATCGGTCTCGTTAGGAGTTGCGAAGAGTCGTTGATTTAATTTACTTATTAGGTAAATTTCGGGGGCGAAATTCTAACAAGTGGGAGAGACTGTAACAACTCCAAATTTTTAACTAACTTGTGTTACACTTGTCAGGATTGTGACTCGGCTACGTGAATACTGGACAGTATTTCGAACTTCGGGAGTCGACACCGAAGTGATTTTATGATTCTTTGATTGTGTGTATTAGTATTTTAGTATTTTACGGGTTTCGAGCCGGTCGGACGATATTTAATTGAGTGAGGTTTTGACTAGCTAAATGGGGGATAAAAACAAGTAAAGAGTACAAATAAATGAATTTTTAATTAATTTAATTAATTTATTGGTGAGACAAGGCGAGACTACGCGCGCTACGGGAGCCAGGGCAAAGCAACACGGGATGAGGAACGTCGTTTGAACGCGAGAGTTAGTTAACTACGCAACATACGGACTACATGATGGAAATTGTTAAAGTGACACAACTCAAATGAGGAGAACCATGAGACTTGCATTGAGATATGTGGGTGTGTTGAGATGTGATAAAGGGACAAAAGACCCATAAGGGCAACTGTTTTGAGGTGGGTGAAAAGTAAATTGGAGGGCAAAAGAGTTATTTCACAATTGTCTTATATATATATAAACAAACAAAACCTAATCCACTATTCACTCATCTCCTCCACACACACACCCGCACCTCACGTCCTCTCCCACCACCACCGCCCCTCTCCCTCGTCAGGCCAGTCACGCCTCTCGTCGGAACCCTCACCGGAGGTCCATGATTTCTCCCTCTCATCCTCTCGGTCTCTCTCTCATTCTCTCGATCTCTCCCTCGTTTTCACGGTCTTCTCTCTTTCGGCCATCATTTCGTCTCTCCCTTGGTGACCAGACGCCGGAACTCTCACCGGAGTCTCTCTTTCTCTTTCTTTATCTCGGTTTATCTCTCTTTCTCTCCTTCTTTCTCTTTTTCTTTTTTTTCTTCTCTCCTCGAATCTCACTATTTTCTTTATTTCTTTCTTTTTCCCATGTACTGGCCAGCTGTCCCGTCGCGTTGTGCCAACCCCATCGACTGCAGGACATAGGGACACGTCGAGGACTCTTCTATGAACATGTGGGTGCCTCCCAATCCCCGGAGCAGTCAGTTAAGGGGCGGCAGTGGTGCTTTCTTGGGTAGGGGTATTATTTGAGCTTGTCTTGACTGTTCGCCAGAAAACACATGTGTAGGTGGCACTGCTGGCTGAACCACCAAGCGTGGGGGGTTGTTTGGGACCTCTCCATGACCTTGATGACGTCTCGCTGCCCTTGGTGTCCGATTAAGTCGTGTTTGGAACTGTTTTGATGTCTTAAACCTATGTGGCTGTCTAATGTTCCTCCTCGCTGGAAAGCGCCCATTGGGGCGGCTCTGCCACCGACACGATGACTAGGGGGACTGCCGGAGACTTTGCCATGTTCTTCATGGTGTCTCACAGCCCCGAAGTGTCTCAATCCGCAGTAGTAAATGTTAATGTGTCATTTCATGTGTTGCCATTATTGTATTCCTCGTCGGAAACTGTCGTGCATGGAGGTGCTGCCATAGGATGCCATAACCAGGGAAGTGTCAGGGATTTCACTAAACTTTTGTGTGTTTCCCATAATCCCCGGAGCATCCATATCGATGGTGGTTTTAGTTATCAAAGATTTCATGTGTTTTTGTCATCGAGATTTCATTATTTTGTGTTGAGTTTATTTCATTTCAAAACTCATGGCATGAATACATGATTTGGTGATTCGAATTCATGCATACGTGAGAACATATGAGGGTCAGATATTTTTTTGGTATAGATGTGTATCGAGTGTTCGAATACATGGTTATTTCGAGTTATGATGTGTTATGGTGATGAGTCTATGTAGGATTTATGCATTTCGAATGGCTATGACGTCATGGTTACGTCGCCGGTCCTCGAGGCCATGGCGTGGCCTATTTATGACTGAGCCGAGCCTATGATTGATGAGTAGGCTTACATGCGTTATGGTTGTCAATATTGGGATATCGTAGTCATTGTTATGGTCTCTCAAATCTGAGAGAGTTTTCATTATTTTATCGATTTGTCGAGTTGATTGAGTCCTTAAAACGTTGCGAAAATACTAGGGAATTAACCTAGGGTTAGTTGATGACTCAACCCATTAATTAGAGTTTCCGACCTTGTTAGGTAGTGGGAAACTCGGGGATACGCATTAGGAATGCAAGAGCGTCTACGGGTTGCGATTAGTTCAGGTAAGTACACTTGTCTTAAAAAACATTTGTACGATAGTAGGCTAGCTAAGAAAATATCATGTGATTCATTTTCATTCCGTTGTGTTTATTATTATCTACTTGTTGGCATTCTATTCCATATTCCTTGTATGTGTGTTCTTGGCATAAGTGTGTGTCTTGAAGGTACATGCGGCCTGCACTAGAAGGGATAAAACGCAGGCATTCGTGCGCACGAATGTTTGACCACCCCTAGTGATTGTGTGATACCATGTACTGGATTGTTGTGGATTTTAGACCACTTATGGCCTCTCTTGACTCGTAGAACACGCATGTTTCGATCGTTATTATTTCCAGTCTGCCTATCATGCACCTTGTTTATTTAACTTCCTGTCTTTCAATTCCTGTATGATATTTAGACTGCCTTGATTCATAATTCATGAATTACTGTTATATTCTTCTGGCATTACTTTCGATTTCTCTTAGTTGCTCACCATCTAGTTTGTGACGGTGGGTGCAGATAGAGCGGAGTGCAGTAGAGGCAAGGAGCCTTGCCTAGGAGACTTTATGTGAGCGGCTGGACTTGAGGAACCCTAGAGTAGGTTATATGTTTTTGCTCATCTGTATATCGTTTTATATATGTATGTTTTGGTTTATGGAACTTGGTAATGTTATTGAGATTGGTATCATGTATATTGGTTTATCGAATTGTACATGAGTACCCGAGGTTTTCCACATTTATAGGATTCCTAATTTCCCTTTGATTGAGTTATTTTCCCCTTTGTTATAATTGTTTAGTCTTCCACTGTGTATTATTGCAATAACTCTTTCATAAATTGCTAAATTGAGTGAATAGGAGGCTGACTAGGCTCTTCAGGTTGTCGAGTGATAACTCGGGGCTTGTACAGGTTTAGGCCGGGTGTACCCAATTGCACGGGGAAATTGGGGCCGTCACATAACCTAGGTTGAATCCCTAGTATTTTCTCAGTGTTTCAAATGACCTAAACAACTTGACAATTTAATAGAAAATGAATACTCTCTCTCGGACTTGAAAACTAAAATAACAACTATGACTGTGATATCAGGACATCGATAATCATAATGCATGTAAGCCTACTCATGAATTATAGGCTCGGCTCAGTCGTTAATAGGTCATGTCATAGTCTCGCGGACTAGCGACGTGACCACGACGTCACTACCATCCAATCGACTTAAAACACAATATCAATATCGCTCGACAGTAATGACTCGATAGGAACTCAAAATGACCATACACTGACTAGTAGGGAAACTCGCGAGTATGGTCCAACATCTGTAGAGTGCCAACACAACATGGAAAAGTCGTAGGCATGCTCTACGTCACGCCAACGATTACTCGACGCGATAAAAATACTTACACATGAATTCGCCATTACAACGACTCATCACCATCGATATGGACACTCCGGGAGTTATGAGACACAAAGGTTTGGTTGTGATCTCTGACACTCCCTTAGTCATGGCGTCCGGCGACAGTGCCGACCATACACGATAGTTTGCAACGAGACGCGCAATAACGACATCACATGAAATGACGCTCACAAAACTCACCACTACTAATAGAGACACTCCGGGGCTGTGAGACTCCATGATAGACATGATAAGGTCTTCGGCAATCCCCCAAGTCATTGCATCGACAGCAAAGCCGCTATGATAGTGATTTCCAATGACAAAAGTATAACTTATATAAAATGTACAAAGGATATAATTAAATAACAATGCCGCTGTTTTAGGCCATTCCGAGAGTCGTGAGACACAAGTATGGTCTTAACTTGGTCCTCAACATCTCCAGTCACGGTGGTACAGTGGTGGTTTCTCCATAACAATGGATTCTGACAGAGAGAAGAACAAAACACATGAAATGAACATTAACATGAAATGTCTAAGTTTGTGCTCGCCTCACTGTTATTGACCACTCCGAAGAGCTGTGAGACCCAAGCTAAGGCTCGATGGGGTCCCCGACAACCTCCAGTCCCGGTGGTACAGTGGCGGCACTACCCATAGGGGCGTTTTCT
Organism: Stephania japonica; assembly: GCA_039657345.1. Classification (NCBI taxonomy): domain Eukaryota; kingdom Viridiplantae; phylum Streptophyta; class Magnoliopsida; order Ranunculales; family Menispermaceae; genus Stephania; species Stephania japonica. The sequence goes on from CM077562.1 coordinate 13,594,540, forward strand.
GGCGAGACACTAAAAACAGCCCACAATGTGACACATAACACACCCCACACATCACGGTTTGGTGTTCACCTTACATATCATAATGCACCCCAACCGTGGGGTGCACACACATCATAGCCCAACCAAACCAAAAACAAGAGAAAAATAGTGAACAAACACGAGAGAGTAGGATAGAATAAGAGAGAACCCGAGAGAGAGAGAGAGAGAAAAAAAGAAAGAAAGAAAGAAAGAAAGAAAGAAAGAAAGAAAGAAAGAGAGAGAGAATGAACATGATGGAGCTCCAGCGAGGATCAACGGCTGGCCACCAAGTAGATCCGAGCAGGGAGAGGGAGATAATGGCCGAGAGAGAGAGAGATCAAGGTGACACCGAGAGAGAAACGAGAGAGATAGAAAGAAACCCAAGAGAAGGAGTAACCGGGAGAGTGAAAGAGAGTCACCTCGACTCCAGTGAGGACTCCGGTGACCACCGCTGGTCATCTCTGACGTCGACAGTCCCCTCCCGATCCAAAGAAGATCACACGGACAAACAACACAAAGAGTGGGGAGAGGCGTGACCGAGAGATGGAGGAAGAAACTCAAGAGAGAAGTAGAGAGAAAAAGAGAATAATAAAGAGGAACAGTACAAGAGATCGAGAGAGAGGGAGAGTACCTCCGGCGAGGCCCAAGGCTGGTGGTTGGCGAACCAGGGAGGAGAAGGGAGGAGGATGTTGACGGTGGTGAGAGATTGTGAGGACGGTGGTGAAGGTGAGAATGGGAGAGATGAGTGTGTGTTTGTATATATATATATATGTATATTTATATATATATATGTATATTTATATATAAAAATGATGATGAATAGTACATGAACAGTAAAATAGGTTTGTGTTGTCACATTTGTGGTCTTTCATCTCAACACACCCACTCATCTCGAGGTCTATCTCACGGTTCCTCAACTTACATCGGTGTCACTTTAACAATCTATCCCATGTACTGTATATCGCGTAGTTATCCAACTCCCCACATTCAAACAACTTTCCTTGGTCCGATTCAACTCACCGTGCATGTAGTCCCGCCTTGTTCCCTTAAATAATTATATAAATTATCTAAAAATTCATTTATTTGTATTTTAATAGTGTTTTAAATCCCCCGTGTACTCGTAACCCAATTTTCCTACTCGTTTACTGACTTAATCGTTCGGTCCCTCAAATACGAGTATATATATGTAATACACATCATCATCCACAAATAGCTAAATTTTCGGGTCGTTACACAAGCTCCCATGTGAGTCCCTTAGTCTCGTGATGTTGCCAACGAACCAAAACTTTTGGGATCTCCCTGTTCCTCTGAATCTGAGTCTTCCTATCTATAATTTCCACGGGCTGCTCCTCATAAGTGCCATCAGGTCGTACCATTACCTTCCTGACATCAACCATAGGACTCTACCCTGACCTAGCTAGTCTCAACATTGAAACGTGAAATACAGGATATACCCTAGCTAATTGCAATGGTAACTCCAACTCGTAAGCTACACTACTGATGCGTGCCTTGACCCTATATGGTCCAACAAACCTCGGTGCCAGTTTGCCCTTAATGTCAAATCTCTGAAGCCCTTTCCACGGAGAAACCTTCAAATACACCATATCATCAACCTCATAGTTCAAATTCCTGTGGTACTTGTCTGCATATTTCTTGTCTATCTTAGGCCACCTAAAGTCTCTACATAATCTGTTTCACCTTCTCATTGTGATCCACAACAACCTCAGGTCTTATAGCCGATGTATCCTCCAATGCCGCCCAATATGTTGGTGACTTGTAGGGCCTACCATAAAGTGCCTCAAACGGTGACATCCTGATACTCGTCTAATAGCTGTTGTTGTAAGCAAACTCGCATAACTACAGATAATGTTATATATTGATGATATTTTGGATGGGTTTCCATACTAGGAAAAAATGCTTTTGTGAAATGTTTTACCTTTACATTTTAATGATTTACTTATTTAAATCTTTTCTGAATATAGTTGAGGATTAACAGATGATATGAAGTCCTAGCTAACTAATTTAATTAATTTGAGAAAAATTAGTAGAAATGAGGTAAAAATTGTGATATGGTTCGTGTGGGACACGTATGTGTTGGTTTTAGGCAAAGTTGTAGGCCTATGGCATGACATGACGATTTCAAATTTTGGGGCTGTCACACACCGTCCTTTTTATGACGATGGATGCAAATTCGTTGAGCGTTAGACCGGGCAAGTAGAAGATTGACAACTACCTCTGAGCCTAAAGCATGTTACTACCCTGACTTGTAGGTCTTTTTGATATTTTGTATTATTATAGTTATTGTGTCTTTGATACTGTTTGGTTGTATATTGGGTTGAGAGATAGTTCCCTGACCTTTGACTTTCACATTGTTTATATTCGTCACTTCGTTATATATATTATGTGATCATTATTTCTTGTTTTCACACTTAGGATTTAATATACATTGCTTTTGCACAAACTATTAGGACTTTTGCATAAACTATTAAGACTTCCACTAAATTAAGTAAATTGTCAAAAGTTTTAATTAACTCTGAAATTTGTAATAATGTGACAAGCGTATTATTTATCCTGAATGTGTGTAAGTTAGCAAATGGGTTAGAAAGGCTGACTAATACATAGTTAAGTCCTATGAGATTGAGATTAGGGCTTAATTACGGGATTAGGTCGGGTTGTGCCCGAGATTAGGATAGGGGCCATCACAAAAATCAGAAGGCAAGATCATATGAACTTCCTCCTCAGATCACCATGCAAGAATATATTATGCATATCCATTCGATGAAGTTCTCAGTTTTAAGCCATTGCTACAGCCAAGAAAAGTGCAAACTATCACCATTTTTGGTATTGGTGCAAAAGTTTCATTATAATTAATGCCTTCAACTTAGTGATTTCCAAGAATAACCAGACGAGTTTTATAGCATTCAATTGTGCCATATGTATTGTATTTGATTTTATACACCCATTTGCATCCAATATCACGTCTTCCTAATGGCAAGGGTTTAATTTTTCAAGTCTCGTTAGCTTTTAATGCTTGAATTTTTTTTTCATTGCATCTCTCCAATTGGCATCTTTGACGACATCAGTAAAGAAATATGGTTCAACCCCTGTAGTAATAGCTGCAAGAAAGCACAATGGCCCACTGAGAATTATCATAGTTCACATAATGTGTTATAAGATAAGGGTTACTCGATGAATGTGAATGAGCAAGTGAGTGCGGAGAGAAGCTTATTGAGGGGTGCATTTTCTGAACTGTATGGAATACAAAATCACACAATAACGTTGATTATTGTTTGACTTGGTGACCATGTCCCAGTTGTTATTTTTCATCCGAGTTCCCCCCTATTTATGATTCCCTCCATGTCAATAGAGTTAACAAGGGGTTCTCCATGAACTGCAGCTTGTGTACTCTCCTCTTCAGACGAGGATGCTACAATATTATTCTGAGAATGTTTGAAGAGGATATTTGTATCATCGACCAACTCTTCAGGCTTAATGATAGACAATTTTGTAGAATACATGTTGGAAATATATGGAAATTCATGTTCAAGAAAAATAACTTTAAGAAAAATAACATCCCTTGAAACAAAAAAATCACCTGTGTCTAGATCATATAAGTTCCAACCTTTCTTTCCAAAAGGATAACCCAAAAAATACACTTCCTACTTCGACTTGCAAATTTATCTCAACCATGGTGTTGATTAAGAGCATATGTCAAACAACCAAAAACTTGAAGACTTTTGTAAGAAGGAGGTTGACCAAACAAGAGCTCATAAGGAGTTTTGTCATTCAATATCTCAGACAGAGTTCAATTAATCAAGTAAGCAGTAGTCAATATGCATTCTTCCTAAAAATTAATTGGAATATTTGTCTGAAAGTGAAATGCATGTGCCACATTAAGTATATGTTGGTGTTTTCGTCCTACTTGTTCATTCTATTGAGGAGTTCCTACATAAGAAGTTTGATGAATAATACCATGCTCTGCAAAAAAAATTGTTAAGCAAGTAATTCGGTCCCCTTATCGCTGCTCATAACTTTCACAAATGGTTGAATTGTCTTTTGATCATTGCCAAAAAAATTGCAAAGATTGAGAAACTTCATATTTTTCATTCTACAAATAAATCCACTTCTCGAGAATAATCATCAACAATTGTCAGAAAATAATGAGCGCAACAAGAGAATGAAGTTTTATAAAGACCCCATAAGTTATAATGAATTAATTCAAAAATATCATAAGCTTTATTGTCACTAACAACAAATTTTTCTCTACTTTGTTTGGCTTTGAACCGTACTTGACACTATTTATTTTTTTTAAGAGAAGGATGTCCAAGTCGGTAATGCCATAAATCAACAAAGTCTTGTTTAGTCATCTAGAATGTTCGAGCCACCATTGTACCCCTTTAAATAATATAGCCCCTCTCATCATTCACCCGCACCAATCAACATCTTCAAAATGCGGTCTTGTATAACACAAAACTTATTAGTGAACTGGACATTAATATTACTATCCTTAACCAATTGTGTCTGAGATCAAGTTACAATGCAAATCAGGAACATATAAAACATTATTTAAGGTAACATGTTCATCTAACACCACAGATCATTCTTTCTCTGTTATTGCTTGCTTCCCATTAGGCAACCCAATGGGACAAATAAACATATTATTAACATCACTTAGCAAGCCAAAACTCCTATCATATGATGAGAAGTGCTAGTGTTAATTATCCAATCTAAAGACGCAAGCTTATCAGCTAGACGTCCCTGTTTATTTCCTTTTAAGAGTTCAACAAATTCATCAATAAAGTCAACAACTCATTGCTCAATCTGTTCACACTTACTTTATCAGTTTCAGTGATTGGGCCCTGAGGTTGAACATTTTGCATAGATAAGTATGCAACATTGGCTTGTATGGAAGAACCATTCCCCCTGGCATATTAGTGTTGGGTTCTTAGGGTTCATACGCAACGGAAAATTCAAAATAATTTTGAAAAACCCCAATAGGATTGCAAATAAGTTCCATTAAACAAGATCTATAAAAGTAAACCATACTTTGATTCATGATTTCCTTATATGATTGTTTGATCTTAAGACGTTCAAGCGCGCGTCATTTACTAGAAATCCATACACAAACGGTGACCATAATTTGGAGTGTTAGCCCAAAAGAGATATAAAACATTTTTCTTTCTCTCCTAAAATCCAAAGCTTTAAAAATTGGAAAAATGAGATTCTAGGGTATGACCCTTTATTTATATGTGTAGATAAGCTCACTTAAAACCCTATTCGTAATACAACTATTGTATTTACGTTATTTAAGTAAATTTGAAATACAATTATTGTATTTACATTTTTTAAGCAAATTACATATATACCCCATTAATAAGTTATCATATAACAAATCATAAAGGGCTTATATATTATGAATTTTATCTTATAAAATTTAATACTCTTGACTATTTGAAATTGTGCAAAGCCATTATTTGTATGCGATCTAATAAGTTCATGCAACGTTGGTAGTGAACCAAAACCATTTTAGTATACAAGTCATAAGCAGTCTCTAGCAAAGCATTTTGACTACCCAAGTAGCATGAATATCAAAATCGATACAACCTAATGAATAACATATATCATATCCTTTTTGTCGTGCGATATCCTTTGATTAAATATAAGTCATGGAAGTCACCCTTAATGTTCAATCGTACTAGTCTCGATCTTTAGATAGATTGAAAACATAAAAGTAGTATTGATCATTTCAATTCACTTGAACTTGGCTATTTAATAATCTAACATATCCTGGGATCCATTGATATCTTTCTCTTTACGAGAATGACAAATTCTTTCTTGATTGCACACCTTCACATATTGTTCACATGATAACCAATCACAATCTTTATAATTATCCAGTTAAAGACAACATTTGATTGTGTCAAATTATCATGTTCCTAATATTGAAGTGTATGGTAATTTCAAGTCGAATGACTGAATTATATACCTATTAAGAATAACACTTATGACTTAATTCATGTGGTGTTCTCATAGCGAGTCGGTCCGGTACCTTGTTCCTTAACAAGTACTCATGATCTCAATTCGTATCCCTATATGTATGATCATCACATGACCATCAATCAAGACTCATACTAGTCTTAATTTATTATAGTTCCCAGTATAATGACCAACTAGAAACATTTAGGATATTTCAACAAATACCCATGAATCTTATTATAAGGTAAACATTCAATCACTTATAATAATACAACAAATGAAAAACCTATATTAACTAAAACTGTAAGATAAACAATATTTATAGATTGACCTAGGGCACATGCCCCAACAATTATACCATTGTCCGTGACTGTGCACGTCCACCTCCACGAGGGCGGTCACCCCAACCATTCTGGATAGCCAATTAACTTAAAACGGGATGTTGCATCGTGCCCAGTACATTTGTAATGTGCATACACTGTAGAAGATTTCTCTTTGGGAACGTTTCGTCCTTTCGAGGATAGTATGGAGATGTCAAGTATGGAGATGTCGTGTTCTTTGCCAACCCATCACAATTGTGTTCATGATTGCCGCTTTCGCCAATCACCGATTCCTTACTCATTATAAGAGCAAAATTAAGAAGCAAAAATCCTTAATGTCTTTGATACCATGAATGGTTATATAGAACCAAAATAAATACTTTTTTGTTATTCATATATCAATGCACATATATACAAAGTTACAATCCCCAAATTAGAAACCTACGCACACCCTCTTCTACACGTTCTTACCTAATAAAAAATATTTTTCAATTATAAAATACACATATAGTACTTGCTAAAAATCACTCCAATGCATACATAAGAATATGCTAAATTAACTTGTTCTCAATAGAAATCCATGGACCCGGAGAGTGTTGGGTCGCACACGCACACGTGGGTATATAAATGGGGTTGGAGCCCATCTTACACAAAATCAATTGGCTTTGCTAAGATCCAATCTACACCACTTATTTACCACACAAACTCTTATTATATTTTCAATGTGAGATTATATATTCCAACACTCCCCCTCAAGTGCAAATCGCCTAAACTAGTTGTTACTTGCCAAACACAAACCTACTCTTTAGAGGTCCTTAAATATTCTTATGCCTCTTTTTATAGGCTCTAGGTTCACAAACGGGTCTAGACTCCACCGCTAGCCCATTTGGCTCTTCAAACACGAGCTCAAGATCGTTCATCTTTGATATCATATAGAAGTCCATAGGTCCGAGAGTATTGGGCCGCACACGCACACGTGGGTATATAAATGGGGTTGGAGTCCATCTTACACAAAAACCAATTGGCTTATGTTAAGATCCAATCTACATCACTTATATACCATACTAACTCTTATTATATTTAATGTGGGATTATATATTTTAACATTTTTTTTCAACCTGAAGTCTTATCACCATTCTTCAAAAAAAGAAAAAAAGAAATGTTTTTTGTTGAAAAAAAAAAGAGAAATTCAAGAAGCCCTCGAAAAAGCTTTATTAACTTGCCCGATATTTTGTGCATGCCATTGTACATAGTGGCGAATCTAGGAGGGGGCCCACCCCCAACCCCCTTACAGTGCCCATATATTTTTATGCCACCCCTTGTCCTTGCCCCCACCCCTCGCCCCCTATGCCTATTGTTGCACACCTTTTTCATAGACTATAAATATAGTATGTGAAGTTGCTAATATGATGTATTTGGAGTTTCTAACGTGTACATTTTATCATGCCAATTATATAAAAAAATATATGTATACAGTTAAGTAATAACTTGCAAAAATTATATACAAAAAACTATAACTTTAAATTAGTCATATAAATATTTGTTGAAAAAGTCTCAAAGTCTACTTTCATCAGAATTTTACGAATCTCGAGTCTACGTTGTGATTAAAAAGCTATGGGCAAACAACTCGATTAAAGGAAAAATTTACACTTAATTAGAAAGTTATGGGTTGATTGCAATTGTAAAAGATCTTTTGTAAGACTTAAGGAAAAATATATATATGGTTCATTGTTTGAGGAGGTTGATGTATTTGTATTATCATGTTGAGATTTTTATTGTTCTAGTTGATTTACTTATTGCTGAGATGAATAATCGATTCACTGAAGCTTTCACAGAGTTATTGAGATACATTGGTTGTCTTGATTCAATAAACTGATTTTCTAGATTTGATCATGATATATTTCTTCGACTGTCTAAGATTTATAATAATGATTTCTCTGCACATGACTATATAATATTGGATTACCAACTTGCAAAAATGCATTCATGATGTGAGAAGAAGTACATTATGTACTTTTAGGTTGTAATAATCATGCAAATCTTGTTGTGGAGATGATTCATATTTAAAAGCATTTGGTTTTTACATTGGTTTACTGCTTTATCAAGTTTGCATTGATCTAACCAGTGAAAAATACAACGGTTGAAAGGGTTTTATCGATAATGAACATTATCAAGACAAGATTGCAAAATAAGATAGGTGATGAATGGTTGAACGACTTAATGGTATGTTATATTGAGCGAGATATATTTATTGATATAGATGAAGAAAAGATAGTACAATATGTTAACATGCAAAATCGCAGGATTCAACTCCCTTCATATAAAATTTAGCAGTATTTTTAATTTACATTGCAAATTATTATGATTTATTATACTACTTATTTTTTACTAGTTTAATTATTTGTTTGAAAAAATTAGGGTTTAAGTATAACCAATTAGGTGACTCGATGATTTGGTATGGTATTTGAGAGTAAAGAGCCATGAGTTTGCCCCCTTAATAAGATTTTTTGGATTTGCTCTTGATTGTACAAGCAGTAACGCTCTCATAATAATTTGATTCTAGTAGTTACTTAAAATACATTAATTCGATTCTCTTGTTTCTATAGTTACTTCATTATGTTGTCAGTTTAATTATAAATGATGTAAAGCAGATGTAGTGTTGGTTTTCCTTTAGACATGGACAATAGTCAATTCATTTTCTTGCATGAAGAATCTCAAAAAATTGAAGGGACCACAGGATACAAAAGTTGAAACAACTGGTTCACATGATCACACAAAAAACAAATTTCGTAAGAGCTATACAGATTAAAATAACACTATATAAGTCCTTATTTAAAAAGAATTCTAAGATTTGTCAATAATGCCATGTCAATGAACTCTTACAAACCATATTGCATGAAAAGTTGGTAGACGAAATGACTGACATTCTAAATGCGGATGGCTTAACTAGTAAGAATATCTAAGTATGAAACCTCAACCCTTAATCCGCGTGCTTAGTCTATTAATAAGAGATTACAAGTGTGAAACCATCTCCTAATTTTCTACATCAATAGTCAATATATGTTGCTCATGACTATAAAAATGTATTGCTTTTGGTAATTTCTGATGTTGAATTAACAAGAGCTTTAATAATTAATGAGATTGAAAAAAAAAAAAAAACATTTGTATGATCTATAATTGACATTAATTACATTGCCAAAAGCATCTCAAATGAGATGGATGAGACATGCATCACTTATCAAAAGGCATGGCCTGATGATGTCGTGAGTTTGACTTTGTTAAAGTTAAAAAAAATGAAATTGCATTTTTTTTTTTTTCCAATAAAAATTAATCTGGAGGGCCTTGGTTTGATAAGTCGATCATTTAGTTTTTGCAATTGGCTAACATCAGTAGAAGTTGAAGTTTGCCTTCACTAACTAATTAATTCCCTAATGGACGAATGCAATTGGGCACCCCATCTCATGTCATCCATGGCTACTTTTTTTTTTTTAATCCATGGGTCACTGATTAGCTTTCCCAGACCTTGAAGGTTTTAAAGGCCTTGAACCCAATGTTACCACTCTTCAACGATCATGTTGGTTCTAATATTATTATCAAACCTAAACTTTTCAAAAGACAAAATCTCATGACACGCCATAGGGTAAAGGTAAATTAGATAATATTTCCAAAACCTAGATGCTACAAGTTGTGAGCAATAAAAACTAACGCCAATGCTTAACCACCTCCCTTGATAAAGAGAAATGGTGTAAATTGCATATAAAAATATCCTATATTAATTGACTATATTTTTAGTAATCCCTCATATTTTTGTAAATACACTTTTTCAATCCTCGTCTCCAAATTAACTTATGCTATATGAAATCAATTCAAACCAAGAAAGATGGCTGGCTACATTCAATGATTCTAGTTATATGATTGATTGATAAATGACATCCAAATCTTGGTATTTATGTGATGTTTTTTTTTTTAAGAGTGGTATTTATGTGATGTTAGTTGGTGAATACTTTATAAAATAAACAGTCGTCAAAGATAGAAGAAAAAAAAAAAAAAAAAAGTTCTAACGTGTTTTTTCAGATGGCCTTACATAGTTTATTCGTAACTCAAATTTCGAGTAAGTCAATCTCTTAAATCAAATATAAACAACATCATTTTATAGTGATTACAACCAAACTTCTTTCCACCAAGACAAATTTGATATCTTTCACAAGCAGTAATATATAACTTTGACTGTCTGTGTATTGAGATCTTCTTAGTAGCACCTCTCAAATTTGTACCTTAACGTGACAACTCCGCACATAATAATAGGACAATACCTACAAAACACTTATGACAATAACCAAATTACTGAGCAAATTAGTAATACAACATTTACCACTGGATTTAAGTATAATATATAAATGGTAACGATCAAAACCCAAGAAAAAGGGTGAATTTTACACCAAAAAAAAAAAAAAAAAAAAAAAAAAAAAAAAAAAAGGTAGATCTCTTCGAGGTGGGTCACCTATTTAAACTTCTCAAATTTTGATCTGAAGTCTGAAGCCTAAAAATTCCTGACTAACCCAAACTTGGGCAAAGTAGGACCACTAGTAATACATCATGGAATTACCAGTTGATTTAACCGTAATATAGAAATTTAACGGTCAAAACCGAAGAAAAAGAGGGTGAATTTCACACCGAATTGATTTAATTGTAAGAAGGTAGATCTCTCCTAGACCCAGGTGGGTCACCCACGAAAAATTCCCAAATTTTGATCCCTAACGCAGTACAGATGAGATCATGTGAAGATGGGTTTGGTTGGATTACAGGTTAGCCCAACGTGAGCGACCGATTTGTAATTGTACCTCTCTCTCTCTCTCTCTCTCTCTCTCTCTCTCTCTTGTGAGCATTTCCGCGAAGCAACAACAGAAGCGAAGCAAGAACATCGTGAGAGATAAAGCAAAAAAGCTAAGAAAAAGGGAGAAACATTAACGTGGGTGGGTTGTGCTCTTCACCAATCAAATAATTCCAAGTGAGTGAGCAGTCCTCGATTCCTCTGTTCTCTCCACTTTACGATTTTCACTGTTGGTGTCTCGTCCACTCGATCTTCTACCACACAACGCCAACACAACAGTCCCTGCTTTGTGCTTTACCCTTCTAGACTTGTAGTTGCTGTACCTCCTCTGTTTCTCTCTAGATCTGGTGTGGTTTCTGTGAACATGATTCGCTGAATCTCAGAGCGTGAGATTTGAAGGGTAGTGATATTTTGGGATTTCAGATGTGGGTTCTGGGAAAGATTTGATTTTGTTGAGGGGATTTTGTGGGGTGTTCGAGAGGTTTTTTGGTTGATTTTTGGGAGTCGAGACAGAGAGATCTGAAATCAAGCGGAAAAGATGAGTAATGAAGGGCGTGGGATTCGCTGAGGAGGTGAGTAAATCGTGTTTCTTTTGATGGGTCGCGTGTGATTCGGTCCTTTTTAGGGTTTGGTTTTGATTTGGTTTTCTTGGCGTGTTCACGAGAAACTCGAATATGAAATTGTATGGTTGAGCGTAGTTGCTTCGAAGAAACTCAAATCCATAGTTTTCCCTTTCATTTCCCTCTTTTTGGGCCGGTTTCAGCTCTTCAGAGCTTGATTTTGTTGGAATTTGATCTCTGTTTGTGAAGTTTTTGGGGGGATTTGATCTGTTCCGCTGATGGAGGAAGTGGGGGCGCAAGTCGCTCATCCCCTTTTCGTCCACCAAGCAATTCCTGGTCGGTTCTGTGAATTGCCACCGCTGGCGAAAAAGCGGGATCTCTCATCATGGCAAGCCCATGGATTTTATCCACATCATCTGCAACATCAAGTTCAACCGCAGCACCAGAGGCTGCAAACCCCAGTTGGGAATTGGGATTCCAGGGCTTGGAATTGGGACAGTGCGCGATTCGTCGCGAAACCGCTGGAATCTGAGGTTCTTCGTTTAGGATCTGTGTCTGGAGTTGGAATGGAAGATTCAATTCAGGAACAAAGAGTGGAAGAAGGGCCTTTGAAGACTCAGATTGTGCAGAACTCTGTGGGTGGTGGAGGTGTTAGTGAAGATGGTGAGAATCTGAAGTTGAAGCTTGGTGGGGGGCCGGTGTTTGCAGCCACCGAAGAGCCTGCGGCAAGGCCGAACAAGCGGGTTCGATCTGGATCACCGGGCAGTGCTAACTACCCAATGTGTCAAGTTGATGATTGCAAGGCTGATCTTTCAAACGCCAAGGACTATCACAGGAGGCACAAAGTGTGTGAGCTGCACAGCAAGACTACTAAAGCTCTTGTGGGAAAGCAGATGCAAAGGTTTTGTCAACAGTGCAGCAGGTATGCTCTTGTAGTAATCTTACATAAAATCTCATTTTGATCTGTAGGATTTAATATGGTGTTAAAATTCTTTTGGTTATATCTATGTTGATTTGATTATTTCTATTGTTTGTTATAATTTGCTTCTGTGGTGTTAAAATTCTTCGAAATTATGGATTATAGCTCTGTTATGTTTATATTCAAATGGAAATCTTATTGGCAGGTTTCACCCACTATCCGAATTTGATGAAGGAAAAAGAAGCTGTAGGCGAAGGCTTGCTGGGCATAATCGAAGGAGGAGGAAGACTCAACAAGAAGATGCTTCGTCACAAGTACAAGCGGCAAATGTGGATAACACTAACAATGGGAATTTGGACATTGTTAATCTATTGACTATCTTAACTCGTTTACAATGTAAGTACTTTTGGTTTTATCGAATTTGTGATTATGATTATGCTCAAGATATTGTTTTAAAACATTTGGGACCTCAACAGCTGGAAATGATGCTGAAAAGATAACTAGCAATGGCACACCGGCACCTGGTAAAGATTGGCTTGTTCAGATTCTTAAGAAGATTAATCCAGCGCCTGTTGCAGTGAATCCTGCAATGTCATTGCCCGTAACAAGGGGCTTTGATCTGAATGTTTCACAAGAAGCACCACCTGAACTACCTGATAAAGTGAATGGAGATTTATTGGCTCCGTCAACCACGGACATGCTTGCTGCTCTTTCATCTGCTGTAGGATCACCTTCTCCTGACAACCTTGCGAATCTGTCACGAAGCAGCCACAGCAGCAATGATGATAAAGGGAAGTTGAATTGCTTGGATCTGGTTGCTACTTCCAATTTACTGAGAAAGCCTCCTTCAGGGTTTCAATCCATCGGAGGAGAGAGAAGTTGCACGAGTTTCCATTCACCCCCAGAAGTCTCTGATTGTCAGATTCAAGAGGTTCAAGTTAGTCTGCCTTTGCAGTTGTTTACTTCTTCCTCGGAAGATGGTTGCCCATCGAAGATGGGATCTGCAGTGAAATATGTCTCCTCTGACAGCAGTAATCCAATGGAAGATGGGTCTCCTTCGAGTTCACCTCCTGTTATGAAGAAGCTATTTCCTATGCAATCAACATCAGAAATCACTAAGCATGAGAGTGCATCGATCAGTGGAGGGGGTGAGGATAATGGTACTGTTGAGATTAGTACAACACATTGTTGGGGTACACCGTTGGAACTCTTCAAAGGGTCGACTGGAAGAGTTGGAAATAATTCTGTTCAAAATTTACCATATCAAGCAGGCTATACTTATTCTTCTGGTTCAGATCATTCACCTTCAACTTCAAATTCAGATCCCCAGGTAGTTACTTATGATTTCTCCATATTATTTCTCTGCTATACTATCCATTTGTGCCACTTGATTCTTGAGGTAAAAAATGTTTGTGTTGCCTATCAACAGGATCGAACCGGGCGAATCATTTTCAAACTGTTTGATAAGGATCCAAGTAACTTCCCTTCATCACTGAGGAACCAAGTAATGCAATATTTCTTGCTTCTGTATTCTGCTTTTACTTCTTTATTATTATATCTTTATGCCTAACGGGTGCATTGCATATCTTTCTCACAGATTTTAGATTGGCTTGCACATTGCCCATCAGAAATGGAGAGCCACATCAGGCCCGGTTGTGTGGTTCTATCAATCTATATTTCAATGTCTTCTACAGCTTGGGAAAGAGTGAGTAAAATGGCGCTTTTAACAAAAACTTGATTTTTATTTTTATTTTTTCTATTGTGTCTTTTGGTAACTGACGGGGGCATGTTGTCTCTACAGCTCCAAGAAGATCTTTTTCAACGTGTGAGTTCTCTTATACAAGATCCAGTTACAGATTTTTGGAGAAGTGGAAGGTTCTTAGTTCAGACGGATACACAACTAGCATCACATAAAGATGGTTGGTATTGATTTTTGTATCCCATTTTGCCTTACTATTTTATCTACCTTTTAGTCTCGGAATCCATTACCTCAAAGCCTGTAATTGCCATAAGTGTGGAACTACAACCCAGAAATTAAAGGCATGAAAAAGGAAGCAAAATTAATCAATCATGACGAAATCGAGACCCGGCTTCCTTTTTTTTTTATTTTGATTTAACTCTTCATATGTTGTTAACTTTCACAGGAAAGATCCGACTATCCAAATCATGGAAAACATGGAGTTCGCCCGAGATAGTCTCTGTGTCACCTCTTGCAATTGTTGGTGGGCAGAAGACCTCCCTGTCATTGAAAGGGAGAAATTTGAATGTGCCAGGAACAAAGTAAGTAGATTTCACTTTGTCTATGGAGTGTTGTTTTGTAGGCATGTGTTTATGTATTATTGTTTCTTGTGTTAAAGTTAATTTTACTTTCTACAGAATTCATTGCACACACATGGGTGGGTACTTGTCGAAGGAGGTTTTAGGTTCAGCAGGCACTGTATATGATGAAGCGAGCTTGGAATGCTTTAGTTTTCCTGCTGGAACGTCTAATGTTCTAGGGCGTTGCTTTATTGAGGTTTCACTTTAATCTGATACATTAATTTTCCTTTCCCGGTCGAATATGCAAATTCAACAGTTCTGTAATGGTTGTACAGGTAGAGAATGGTTTCAAGGGGAACAGCTTTCCTGTTATAATTGCCGACGATGCCATCTGCAAAGAGTTGCGACGGCTTGAACCTGAGTTGGAGGAAGATCCTGGAATGAGTGACGCAAACTCCGAAGACCAGATTCAAGATCTTGGACGACCACAGACAAGGGAGGATGTATTAAACTATTTGAATGAACTGGGATGGCTCTTCCAAAGGAAAAACAGTGCTATCAACCTTGACAACCCCGATTTTTCTCATTCCCGGGCCAAGTTTCTCTTGAGATTTTCTGTAGAGAGGGATTGGTGTGCTTTGGTTAAAACAATTTTAGACATACTTGTGGAGATATACTCGATAAATGATGACGGGCTGTCTAAGGGGGTGTTCGATGCTCTTTTAGAGATCAATTTATTGAACAGGGCTGTCAAAAGAAAATGTACAAGCATGGTGAACATGCTTGTTCATTATTCTCTTAGCAACACTTCTGATGGTTCTAAGAATTATCTTTTCCCTCCAGATCAAGCAGGCCCTGGCTTCATTACCCCTCTGCATTTGGCTGCTTGTACTCATAATTCTGAGGCGGTGGTTGATGCTTTGACAAATGACCCACAACAAGTGAGTATAATTTTCGAGTTAAACTTATTTACTGATTTAAGCTCGTTTTTAAACTAGTGGAACACTTATGACCATCATCTTATATCATCTTAGTCAATAAGGTTTAGTGAGATTGTAGTTATTTGAAGAAATTGCTTTATATTTGAATGCATTTATTTTCTTTCCTAATTTTTTTTTTTTTTTTTTTTTTTTTTTTTTTCTTCTGTCCATGTGTTGTGTAGATTGGATTAAAACGTTGGACTACATTAATGGATGCAAATGGGCAATCTCCACATGCTTATGCTTCTATGAGGAACAATCACTCCTACAATAGGCTAGTGTTTCAAAAGATGAATGACAGAAAACATGGCCATTTGACAATAACAGTTGGGGATGGAACTTCTTTAGACCAGTCGTGGATAACGGGGGAAGAAACTGCCACAAGATCAAGTAAACACTCGCATCGGGACGGTCAGCAATCTTGTGCCAAGTGTGCAGCAATAGCAATTAGATGTCGCACGAAGATGCCGGGTGCACAAGGGTTGCTTCATCGGCCTTATGTCCGTTCCATGCTTGCCATTGCTGCTGTATGTGTCTGTGTGTGCCTGTTCCTTAGAGGAGCCCCAGATATTGGTTCCGTTGCTCCTTTCAAGTGGGAAAATCTGAACTTCGGCCCAAGTTAAGCATTGCTGGCAGAATGAAAGAACGGAATTCAGCAAAATACTTAAATGGACCAAAAAATAAAAAGAACAACTGATGCCCGAGTGTTTTTTATCTTCTAGGACAGCATGCTGTGGAGCTGACTCAATTCATACTCCGGCGACACTTCTGCTATCGAAATTACGGTTACCCTTATAACGGAAAATGGGACTCAAGCATTTCACTTTGATTGAACGCCAAGTAGACGCAGAACAGTTTGCAAGAGGTGTGGGAAAAGAGCAATGAAATTGGTCATTGGTGAATTTCAGTTCAAGAAAGTGAGCTAAGTGAAAGGTTGGTGAGTTAGTATATATTTTTCTATGTACTTTGCATGTTTTGCTTTTATTTTAAAAAAATCTGGATTTTGTTCAGTTGTAAAATTAGAAAGATAGGACTGCATAAATTTTTCAAAGTATATAGAATATGAAATGGATAGAGGGTAAGGTAGTGTAACATTATATTTTTTTTCCAGCATTAATATTATTTATTTGCTTTAAGGTTTCAACAACACAATAAATCCTCATATGTTGATCATCTGTTACAATTATTTCTCTCTTGAATTAATGTTATGCTTGATGGCATCTTCACTAGTGAATCTTGAAGTGTACTGCATCAAGAATTGGTGCAAAGTAGAGAAGCCAATAAAAATTATCAGGTACTGTTTGATGTGGGTCTGGAATCAAGATTTGGAGAATCAAAGTCTAATGGGAATTGTGTTGAAAGCCACCAGATGAGTGTGGAAGTTGACATTGTTGAATGAGCAGTCTTAGTCTTTTGTGTACAAGTGAGGGTGCAAAAGCAAGTGCGCTTAATTTGTACAGGTGGGGGTGGCCTCAATACAGTGTTTGGCGTACATCTCGGTTGTCTTGAATGGAAAAGTGTACAGTACTATGTCATTACTTTGAGCTGGATGCCACCCACCATCTTCAACAACGATAGTACCTCTCATCTTCACGTGGGGCAGAAAAGAAGGGAAAAAAATTAGTACAAACTTAGGGAAAGTTGTTAGGTCGGTTAGTGTTGGAAAAACTCAATGTTCCTTGTTAAATTCTGGGTAGGATTACAGTTTATGTCACGAGACTCATCAGGTTGTTGGCTTTACATGGGAATAGGGTTGCAAGTGGGACAGGGCGAGAATTGAAGTTACCGTCTCATGCCTTGCTTCAAAAATTCCTTGCCGGGTAGAACTTTGTTGTCCCATGCCTTGCCTCGTAAGGATCCATGTTGGCGAGGAATCCCCGTGCCCCATCAATTTTGTGAAAAATGTTTATTTTGATTTTCACTCTTTGGCCTTAACTACTTTTGTAATTTTTATTTTATTTGAAAATATAGCTTTCTCAAATAATTTTATTTTTGACATTGTTATGTTGATTGAGTTATGAATGATTCTACTTTATTAAATATAAAAGATTTCTATATATATATGTGTGTGTGTGTGTGTGTATATATTACAATTGGTTTGACGGTATAAGTTATGTTTTAGAGTTGCTCATCTTGAATTTCATTTCATACAATTACATAAGTTTTTAATTAAAAAAATACATAAATTTTTAGTAAAAACTTAAAAAAAATGAGAAATTTTATGCGGGGCAAGAGGTGGGGGATCCTTGTAGGGCGTGGGGTAGGGAATTCCTGCGGGGCGAGAGTAATCTTCATCCCCCGCCTTGCCTCACGTGACAAGATAAGATTTTGACTCAGGCCCCACTATGTGAGGGGCAAAACATGGGGAATATTTGCTCTATCGGGGCAGGGCCTCGCGGGGTACGAGGATTCCCTGCCCTTGCAACCCTACATGGGAAGCACTATCATTATTTATGAATTAAACATTTAAACTAAATAGCAACAATAAAGACTCAATTCCAAAATTAGTTGGTGTCAACTACATGGATCAAACACTTCCATTGCACTTGATTGGTGCAATTGATGGTATGCTTTTCGAATAATTTAGATCCCTACTAATCAATCATTTAGATCCCTGCTAATCGAACGTAAAAGAGGTTAAGGATGAACTTACGACGTCTATCGATGTGGTTTCATCAATTTTTCGTTAGAATTTCGTCAGAGGTTGGCTGTGGGTTTTAAGGGGTAGAAGATGGTGCTATAGTATGGGTATGGTGAGCAAAAACCCTTTTTATATAAATGGCATTAAGGTCATCTGGCGCAAGGGTAAAACTAAAATGACAATAAAATGTTTTATTGGGTATCTTCAATAAAAAAGTTGAGTACATTTAGGCGCGTCCTAAATTAAAAAATTATTTTTATTAATATTGTAATGGTCTAAAATCATATTTGAATATTTCACGAGAAACACATCTTATCCTACAAAGTTAGAATCTTGTAGGGGTGCAAGTAGGGTGGGGCGACGATTGAAGTTACCGTCCCCGACCTCTTAGGGCGAGAATTTATTCCTACAAACTCCCTACAAGGAAAACTTTGTTGCCCCATATCTCGCCTCGCTGGGATCCTATGCCTCATCAATTTTGTAAAAATACATATTTTGTTCTTCACTCTTTAGTTATTTTGCTACTTAACTATTTTTCTCTTTTTTTTTTTTTTGAAAACTGTTTCTTTCAAATTGATAATGGATCAAGTTAATTTTGTTTTTGACATTCTAACTATAATTTTAAAAATCATTATAATACAAGATATATAGTAGGACTGATTTAATAGTAAAAATGAGTTTTATAATAAAAGATTTTGTGGGGAGTGGGATGAGAGACGAGGAATCCCCACAGGGATCCCTGCGAAGTGCGGGGCGAGGAATCCCTGCGAGGTGAGAACAATTCTCATTCTCGCCATGCCACATGTGGTAGGGCAAGATCTTGCCTTCTAAGAAGCAAAAAACGAGGAATTTTTGTCCCATTAAAGTGGGGCCCGCTGGAAATAGGGATTTCATGCCCCACTTGCAACCCTAGAATCTTGTGACTTGTGGAAAGCCTATGCGAATAGTTAGGTCTTAAAAAACGCACAATATATATTGATTTTTTTTGGGTAATAAGTTTTTTTTCTAGCGTGGTAATAAGTTGTTTTTTTTGTCAATAATAAGTTGGTTTGTTACTGATATTTACGGACTACAATTACCATTACAAGTGTCGATATTTCGAGTCTGGACGGGTTCAGGTCTAAACTGCACTTGATATAAACGAGGATTTGCGTTGTCCAGATTCGACTCGATTTCAAATTTGGACAAGTGTGCCTTGCTCAGACCCAGTTTACTTTAAGTCTAAGTTGTTTGAATGTCCGAATTTGTCGAGTTTCTGAAAAATTATTTTATGTTTAGAAGCTTTTTTTTCTTAATAAAATCATTGTAATTTCCTCGTAATATAATCTTTTCTAGCATGATTTTAAAATGTAATGTCCTAATTGCATTTATTATTTTAAATTACATGACATAATAATGTTTTTTTGTCAAAAGATACACATGATGTTGTCTCAAACAATTTATCTAAGTCTCGAAATTAAAATAGTACATATCTATATAAGCTATATATGGAGTTTTCTTATTCTAATAGTTGTTTCTGTGAATCATATAATATATGGAAGTATATTTAAAAAAAATTATACTTTGAAATTCAGGTCGGATCCAAGCTTGGGGGGTCTTGTCCAGACCCGGCCCAGATTTTAATTTGGACATCAAAACCTTGCGCAGACCTGGCCTGAATTAAAAAAATGATTGTTAAAACTTTTTTTTTTTTAGTCAAGCAAAATTGAGCCGACGGGCCAGACAAAAAATTGACACCCATAATCTATATGTAACGACCATAAAATCTAACTAATACCACATGCAATTTTAGTTCATACGTGGACCGCTTGTCGTAATACGCATGTTCGATTCTTGATCGTCGACACCGAGGTATGTTATTTTTGTTTGATGTTTGTATTATTTATTTGAAAAATGATAAAATGACCTACTTTCAATGCACACTTTAGGCGTACACCTTTGTCTTTTAGCCATTTATGACTTTTTTATCTCCCCAGATGTGGGCCCCACATATGACAAAACACCATAAACGACTAAAAGACAAGGGTGTATGCCCAAAGTGTATGTTGAGAGTATGTTAGATTATCATTTTCCTATTTATTTTATTACCTGAATATTAATTCCAATGTCTTAAACGTGTGAAGACGTTTGTGTATGTGTGTTGGTGTTGAGAAACGAGTTTGACCTAAGAAAACGTGCAATATAGGTGTCGGGTGAACGATTGTTGGGTATTTAGTTGTTCGGGGGACAACTTAAATTAAAACACTAACAAAATGCAATTTAAATAACAAATAATCGATATGTTATGTGTCTGGTACGTTGGTACGTCTGTGAGCACATGACAGTGAGTCGTGGTGCGATACGAGTTCGAAAAATCGAGTTGTTTGAGCAAAAATGGATAGGAACCAAAGACCAAGCCAACCAAAGTCATCCATGTGAGTTAGAGAAGTTGGTGGGCTGATGTGAATATGTGTCATTAGATAGACCTTGAGATACGTGC
Source organism: Stephania japonica (assembly GCA_039657345.1). Taxonomy (NCBI): domain Eukaryota; kingdom Viridiplantae; phylum Streptophyta; class Magnoliopsida; order Ranunculales; family Menispermaceae; genus Stephania; species Stephania japonica. Next base: position 13,615,523 of record CM077562.1, read on the forward strand.
GTGAATAATGATGAAGTGGGGAATATATATAGGGCCATCACCTTTTCTCTCTATTCATTTCTCTTTTCTCTCTACTCAAACGAAAATCAAAATTGAGCTTGGGGTTTAGGAACTTTGTGGCGCGAATCGAAGGTTGGGGATTTACCTACAACACGTATTAAGGTTAGATCTCATATCCTCGTCCAATTCTCTACGTTTTGACGCTTGATTTGCAAGTTTTCAACGCAATGTTTCGAACACCGAGTTGAGTTTTGAATTTTCTGGTAATTTTCTGTGTTTTGTTGAGGTTGTATTAATCAAGGAGGGGATGGCATCGATCACGGCATCGGGGACAGGGGTAACCCTTGTCCGCACACTTTAAGTGACGCCACAGGGTGTTAACCCCCACGATGCCACTTACGGCGTGACATTGTTCACAGACCAGATTCTTAGAAATTTTTGAAAAACTTCGTGGATCTCTCAAATATCCAAATGAGTCTGAATACGACCCAATACTATGGTAATTTCCAATTATGCGAACGAATAAAATTATGAAAAATTGGGTAAATTGGAGGATAATTAACAGGAATTGAAATTTAATGATTATCTGGGGATTTTAGTCAGTGACGGGCACACGGAGATTCGTGGGGGATGAGTCGAAGTCGTGTGAGTGATTATTAGCATCGGATACAGGTAAGTAAAACTATGAGGAATTGTACCATTATTTTATTGAGTTTTAATTTGTTATTGTTATTGTTTTGTTCCCATTTTGGAATTACATTCTATTGGGTTGTCCGAAGGCAAGTGAGCCAACATTGATCCTTGGAATGACGAGTTATCTGAGATAATATGTCAGAGCCAGGAACTTGAGATGCACTACACCTTGTATTGTTTTTGTGTGGGGAGTGAGTTCTTAACTGGATTATCAGGAAGGCTCACTTGCTCACTAAAATTAGGGTCTGTGAGTATACCACGTCCTAAACTCTGAGTCTTGTAAGGTCTTCCTCGACTCAACGACCGTTTATGTGGGACTACTTGCGCCTCTCCGTTTGATTTGTTGAACACTTATTTTTGATTCATTCATATTTATTTACAGTTTTTATATATTCATGCGTTCCTTATACCTTTCTTTCTATCTGCATAAATTAGACTGCTTATTTGTTTTGAAATATTGTATACATCCTGCTTTGTGTTACTTACCTAAGCTCGTCATTCTTGTGTTTGACTGAGTACAGATCCGCAGTCTAGTAAAGGAAAGGGTCTACAGTTGGGTGATCTACTTTGAGGATACCGGAGCGGTTTCTCCCTCTTGACTGATGTAGGTGTTCCTAATTTTGGATTATTATGTATATATGTTTTGAACACTAGAATATGGGTTTGTGAAAGATTTTGGGACATGTATACATTGATATTACTCTCCTCTGACTTGATATGTTGATGATGATATACATATGCGGGATTTCCACACTCTAGGTTGTCCTGACTAATGTCTTAGAGATTATTCTGTTAGTTTGAGTTTGAATTACTTCCGCTATAGTCTGATAACTCACTTAATTTAATATAATAATGCTTAATAAATAGTAAATAGTAAGGAAGGTTGACTAGGCTTATATTTATTCAACGAGATTGGTTAAGGGTTGCCACGTAAGTCTAGGCCGGGCCGGATCCAGTTTAGGGTTATGGAACTAGAGCCGTCGCACTATATAGCTATAAGAAAGCTATTTACATGATGACACATGTCAACTTTACATAGATTTGAAATTAATAGCCTAAGTGCATTATTTTCACTTTTTTGTTTTTGTTTTACACAATAACAACTTTATTGCATTATTTGTCATATATTTTATATTTAGTTTTTAAACAATTTTTATTTATAAAAAATTAAATATAGATTCATAGTATTCTAGGACAATGTCCGGGTCTATAACTAGTTACCGTAGAATTCTGCAAATGGTATTAGTTGACCACTCACCTCATTAATATTTTTTAATTTTTTATTCCTGAATAAGACAGATCTTTTTTTTGTCAAATGCACAATAAAATTAATTGATTTTGTGAGAACTCTTACATCGATAATATAATTTAGAAGCTCGATCTCCACGAGAACAAAATGAGGCAAGTTGAAGCCTCACTAAAATCCACTATCGGAAGCCTTTCAGGCACAATTGATAGGGAAGAAAAGCCAGTTAAAATCAAAAGAAGACCTTCAAAAGGGAAAGGAACCGACACCCAACAATAACCTAAAACCAACAAAACACATACACTGTTGGGGCATGTGACTGTAACAATCCTCAAAATTATCTTGAATTGTATTGCACTTGTCAGAATCGTGACCCAGCTATGAGATATTGGACTGTATTTTGAACTTCGGGAGTCGACACCGAGGTAACTTTATAATTCTTTGATGTGTGAGGCTTCGCCTAGATAAACGGGGGAGAAAAACACAATAAGAACACAAATAAATGAATTTTTGAATAATTTAAATAATTAGTTGATGAGACGTGGCAAGAAAACGGGCGTGGCAAGCCAGTTGACGGAGAAATACGAACCGAGAAGCGCAAGATCAACGTGAGAGTTGAATAACTAAAGCACGAGTCACTAAAAGGAGTACACATAGGGGATTGCTAAAGTGACACAGTTCAATGATGACAGCCATGGGACCAACCTCGAGATGTGTGTGTGTTTTGAGATGAAGATAAGGGGTCTATAAATAGGACACCACACACCCACTTTACTATTCTTCATGTAACGGCCCGTTATTTATTGACGCCGTTATTTACCTTATTTCAGATTTGGACGCCAGCTCAGACGCCACGTGGACACCGCGGATAGGCTAGGCATACCTCGAACCTAGGATATTGACTGTGTACTGCTGTGAGTTCCTAAATTCTGTGATGCATTAATATACCTTTATCATTATTAGTATGATATATTAGTCATCATAGGTGTGCATTTAAAATATACTTGTCGGGCGAGTTGTGAGCCGCGGTTTTAGTTCGGCGAACGTGCCAACGCAGGGTTTGGTCGCAGTGAGGCCGGGTGTTGGGGGTTAATTAGATTTAAATTATTTAAACATGCTATGGTTGAGGATTTACTTAATTAAATGTAAATATATAACCTTAGGATAAAATTATATTTGGTGCACTAAGTGTGGGATCACCTCGGGGTGCGTGCGGGACGCGGGGCACCGGTGCCGAGTGGTCGGGAGACTAGTATGACCCGATTTATAAATTTTGGGAATTTATTGAGTAGATTTGGTAATTTATATAGGCCAAATCAATTTGAAATTGAAGAAAGTCCTATAGTTTGAACTGGAAAATCAGCACACATTGGATGATCCTCGAGATTGACAACAGATAAAAAAACTAGGCAATATGTGTCATGATAAGGTGGCTGGATGGAGTGACACGGGCTGGATAAGGACCGTCTGATGGGCCTCGGGATACGTGTGCACTTTAGATTATATTAACCACTATAAATACCACTGATCAAACCTACATGCAAACCACAAGCCATTCTGAACCAAAAACTTTAGATTTCTGAGAGAGAAATCAATGTTAGGGAGCTCAACTATGGCGTTTTAGAGGCTGGATTTGAACATTAACTACAAGCTTGAGGTAATCTACTCCCCTGTTTCTTGGATTTTTGATGAGAAATGTTGCATGTTGTGGTATGTATGATTTCAACGAGTTTTTGTGCAATTGCCACTGATTTTACTAGATTTGAGGACTTTGAGGTTAGTTGTGATGTTCTATGTTTATTGGAATTTGGTGGCAACAAGATGAGTGTTTGATGAATTCATTTTCTAACATGCATGTTTGGATTTGAGATTTGATGGAATTTTCTGGTTTAAAATGGTGTTTTGAAATGTAAATCGATGGTATTGAAGTATATTGGATGTTGCATGTTGGTTTTGGAGTGTTTGAAACAAGCTAGGGAAGAGTTCTGATTTTTTGGAAAAAATCTGGGCAGAGGGTAATTAGCGCGCTAATGATGAATAGTAGCGCGCTAATCCTCTGGGGAAGATGAAGATCTTCGTGCATGAATAGTGCCCGAAGATCAATTAGCGCGCTAATACCCCAACCTAGTGCGCTAATGACCCCCTGAATCTTAATTAAATCATAAAAATCGAGACTAATTGATATTTAATCAAGTTTAATCGATCAATGAACCCCGGGATTAAATCTCAGGAGTCACGGGACAATAGTAGTAGTCGGGGACTAGTCGGAGATCGGACCGGGGGTATGTTCGGGATTTTGAGCGTGGCGTGAGGTACGTAAAACCCAACTGAACACCACTACTGCATTTACTTATTTATTTCCATTGAGCTTTATTTTCTTAAAAATCTATGATTTATATTCCTACTGAGACGGTTATGGCACCGTCTATGTATCCACGGGTAGTGGAGGTCGCTGGCTAGATGTGTAGCGCATGATCTAGGAACTCGGTAGACGATATCCCGAGTTGGACTCCATTTCACGCGTTCGATTAGCCCACTAGGGTTAATGCCGCTGGGATATAGTCGTAGGGTCGGAGGCATAGGCCACGACCAGGGCTCCTGGTCCTAGTCCTAGCAGGGGCAAGGGGATCATCGGTGATTTCATCTGACTTGCCTACGCCGAGGCCTGCTGGTATATGTGTAGATAGTATCATGTTTTGATATTTTGTATTATCTTTTGGGTTGGGAAACTGGATACACACTTGTACTGGTATACATACCGTTACAGTTGATCGCCAGTATGCACAGTACAACCGGGTTTTCCACTATAGGTTTGATCGGTAAAACTTTTACATATAAATATGAATGCATTTTGTTAAACTTTAAATTCTTCCGCTGTAAATTTCTTTGAAAATGATAAGCTAAATGACTTTAACAAATTACCTAAAGTACGAAGGCAGAGGGACACGTGGCAGCGACTTCCGGAGCTGAGGCAAGGGGAGGTAGCTGACCACGGGGCGGCCCGGGAAATTTGGGGCCGCCACACTTCACCTCCTTCTCTTCACAACCGATCTACTCATTCTTCTCTCCTCTCTTACCACCGCCCCTTTCCTCCTCTCTCTATCGACAAGCAGGCCACCAATCCCCGGGACTCCAGGGGTGGTCGATCTCGCCGGAGACACCCAGGGTCGCCGGAAGTGGTGAGCACCCTCCTTGAAATCTCTTTATTTCTTCTTATTCCTCTCGATCCTCCCCTCCCCCAACTCGGCTGAGCACACCACCAGTCATCGGAGGCCCAGAGGTGGTTTGATAGCTCATCGGAGGTCAATAAGTCTATCTCTATCTCTTTTTTTCTCTCTCTCTCTCTCTCTCTCCCTCCCTCTCTCTCTCACGATAGTGCACTGTTCATCGTCTTCGCCATGTCTGTGCAAGCAATGATAGGTGGCGATGACCGGGAAAGTGGTGGGGGATGACTCATTAGCGTTTCCCTAGTCCCGGAGCTCCCAAGTTGTGGTGAAAAGGTTATGGTGTCTATTTACATTTTTTTACATGTATACCCTGTTTTAAGGGTTTCCCGTGGCTGTCGGACCTCCTGACTGGGCGCCACCGCCGCCGTTGACTGTCGTGATGTGGGAAAATGTCGAGGACCATTCCACGACTATGTTGGTGCCTCCCGATCCCCGGAGCAAGCAAAATAGCAGCGGTGGTTGTGTGTGGACTCATTATTTCATGTGATATTATTGTTTCTTTTATCCTTCGCCGGAAACCACCACTGTGGTGACGCTACTGGCGGACCACCATACGTGGGGTTGTCGGGGACCTCTCCAAGTCCTTGATGGTGTCTCATAGCCTTTGGTGTGTCCGAATCAGTGATGTTTTGGGTCATTTGTATATGATTTCATGTTGTTCACGATGTGTTTTTGGTTGACTTGTTCGTGTTGTCATGGTTTGCCGAGCTGTGAGGGTATCTCCGGCTTACCCATGTCGAGGTGACTCCCTCCCAACCTCGGACAACATTTGTAAGTGGTTGTAAATTCTTTGTATTTGGATATGGTTCGATTTGAGTGATTATTTCCTTGTTTCCTTGTAGATGCTGACTATTTTGAATGTTTCAGTTTTGATTAATCAATTTGGCCTAAGTATGTGATCATGGCCTCCATGAAAATGAGATCTCATACTTGTGGTTCAATTTAGTTTTGTCAATTTGGCCTTTACGACGTAGAGAAAAGTATGTTGTAGTTTTGGGTTTATGATGAATTGTGGTTATGGTTTGGTGTATATGTTGTGTTCGTGTCGTGAAATGGTTATGATGTTATGGTCACGCCGTCGGTCCTCGAGGCTATGGCGTGGCCTAAATACGATTGAGCCGAGCCTACGAATTCGTGAATAGGCTTACATGCATTATGGCTTTCAAACTTGAGAGAAAGTATTCATTTTTCTATTGAATTGTCGAGTTGTTTAAGTCATTTAAAACATTGGGAAAATACTAGGGTTTCAACCTAGGTTAGTTAATGACTCAACCCATTAATTAGAGTTTTCAACCTTGTCAGGTAGCGGAAAACTCGGGGATACACGTTATAATTCACGAGAGTGTTGTTACGCTCGTTACGTTGTCAGGTAAATACATTTGCCCTAAAGCTTGTGTACGTTAGTAAGCCAGTTGAGAAAATACTATGTGATTCATTATCATTCTATCATGTTTGCTATGATCTACTTGTTGGCATTTCCGTTCCATATTCCTTGTATGTGTGTTCTTGGCATAAGTGTGTATCTCAAAGGTACATGCGTCCTGCACTAAAAGGGATAAAACGCGGGCACTCGTGCGCACGAGTGTTTGACCACCCCTAGTGATTGTGTGGTACCATGTACTGGATTGTTGTAGATATTGTTACGGTTATCTATGTTGCGACATCGTTGCTGTGGATTTTTAGACCACTTATGACCTCTCTTGACTCATAGAACACACATGTTTCGATTGCTAGTTTGTCTATCATGCACCTTGTCTATTTAAATTTCCGTCTTTCAATGTCTACATGATATTTAAATTGCCATGTTTGATAATTTATGAATTACTGTTATATTCTTCTGGCATTACTTTCAATTTCTCTCAATTACTCACCGTCTAGTTTGTGACAATGGGTGTAGATAAAGAGAAGTGTAGTAGAGGCAAAGAACCTTGCCTAGGAGACTTTTTATGAGCGGTTGGACTTGAGGAACCATAGAGTAGGTTATATGTTTTGTTTGTATGTTGCTTGTTATTATATGCCATGTTTTGTTGAGTCATTGAACTCGGGATTATAGTTTGGGATTCATTTGATGGCTTATTGTACATGAATATTCCCATTTACGAGGTTTTCCACATTTATATAGATTCCTGATTTTCGTTTGGTTGAGTTATTTTCCAATAATTGTTTAGTATTAAATTTTCTTCCGATGTGTTATACTTGCAATAACTCTTTCCTAAAACTTGTAATTTGATAATTGGAAGCTGACTAGGCTCTCCAGACCGTCGAGTACTGACTCGGGAATATGTACGAGTCTAGGCTGGGCGTTCCCAAATGCATTAGGAATTTGGAGCCGTCACAATGCCCTAAGTCAATTTACGAATATTGTTTATCTTACAGTTTTTAGTTAATAAAATAGTGGTTTTTCATTTGTTGTTTTATTATAAGTAATTGTACGTTTACCTTATAATAAGATCCATGAGTATTTGTTGAAATATCCTAAATGTCCATAATCGATCATTATACTGGGAACTATAATGAATTAAGACTAGTGTGAGTCTTAATTGATGGTCATGTGATGATCATACGTATAGGGATACGAATCAAGATCATGAATACTTGTTAAGGAACAAGGTACTGGAACAACCCGCTATGAGAACATCACATGGATTAAGTCATAGGTGTTACTCTTAATAGGTATATCGTTTAGTCCATCTATTTAAGATTACCATAGACTTTAATATTATGAGCATGGCGATTTGACATAATCAAACATTGCCTTTAACCGGACGATTATAAAGATTGTGATTGGTCATCATATAAGCATTATGTGAAGGTGAGTAATCAAGAAAGAATTTGTCGCTCTCATAAAGAGAGAGATATCAGTGGATCCCTCAATGTGTTGGATTGTTAAATGGTCAAGTACAAGTGAATTGATATGATCAATGTCACTTGGATGTTTTCAATCTATCTAACGATCGAGACTAGTATGATTAAATATTAAGGGTAACTTTCCATGCCTTATAATTAATCAAAGGATATTGCACAACAAAAGGATATGATATACGTTATTCATTAGGTTATATCGATTTTGATATTCATGCTACTTGGGTAATCATAATGCCTTGCTAGAGACCGTTTATGACTTGTGTACCAAAATGGTTTTGGTTCACTACCAACGTCGTATGAACCTATTGGGTCGCACACAAAAAATGGCTTCGCGCAATTTCAAATGGTCCAGAGTATTGAATTTTCTAAGATAAAATTCATAATATATAAGCCCTTATGATTCGTTATATGATAACTTATTAATATGAGTATATGTGTAATTTGCTTAAACAACATAAGTATAATAGTTGTATTTCTAATTTACTTAAACATTTTAAATACAATAGTTGTATTACAAATAGGATTTAAGTGAGAGCTCATCTACACATATAAATAAAGGGTGATACCCAAAAACGTAACATAAGAATTTCGTTTTTCCAATTTTTCATATTCTCTGAATTTTGGGAGAGAAAGAAAAACGTTTTCAATCTCTCTAGGGGCTAGCACTCCAAATTGTGGTCATTGTTCGTGTATGGATTTCTGATAGAGGACGTGCGCTTGAACATCTTGAAGATCGAACAATCATAGAAGGAAATCACGAATCAAGGTATAGTTTATTTTTGTAGATCTTATTTAATGAAACTTATTTACGATCATGTTGAAGTTTTTCAAAATTGTTTTAAATAACTACTTACAGAAGAAAATTATTAAAATAGAAGATAAACCACTCAAAAAAAAGTAAGGAGAAACCTCAAATACATCCTCCATATCTGGCAAGAGGCCACCATGACTGCTGGAAGTGCTTTTTCTTATCCCTAACTCTCTCTTCTTCAAGATCTGGTTTCATCTCTTCTGTAGCAACCTCCCTCGTAGCACCTATCTACATTTTTGACTCCTCCATTCAAGTGTACAAAAGTAGATTTAGAATGTAACGACCCCATTAATAATTTTCGTTATTTATGACATCATTGCAGGCGTAAATGCCAGCGGGGACGTTCGTGGATCCCACAACGAAGACGGAGCATGACCGGATTAGGTATACAGTCTATTTTGTGTGTTTTTTGTTGTGTATTTGTGATGTATATGTCCAATTTAATTAAATTGCATAGCAATTTGTGTGTTTATGTTGTTCATTGACGAGTGACCTGGTGTGACGGGTATTCGTTGCGACTAGCACATTGGAACGAATATCGGGTGGCAAACAATTAGTATACTAGGCCGGGGGTCTAAACATACAAAATAAATGATAAAATCCATTAAATAATCCATATTAAATGACATTGAGACGGTTGGTACCGTTGTTGTGCGAGAGTGTCACGGATTGCAACTCGGAGCCAGGTATTGGAACGCCCGAGGGTTGGATAGTAACAGTTAAAGGATAAGGTCAATGGATCAATGTGGGGATCAATGTTTTCAACCTTTAGTGGGCTCATTGACCAAATCACAGCCCTTGAATCAAGTCTAGTGATATGTGTGGGTGTAATGATGAAGTTTCTCATATATATGTTGGTTTTCATTTGTTACATCAACTTTTCTCTCTCCTCTCAAGAGAAATCCAAAAAACTGGTGTGGTAAGGGTTTGGTGAGATTTGTGTGACAAATTGGAGCTCAAGAAACTAAGAGGAATCGATAACAAGGTTAGTTCTTCGATCCCCATCTCTTTCTCTACGATTCAGGGTATTTTTTTCGGATTTCGACGATGGTTTCAGGTGTGGGTTTGAACACATCAGTGCACCAAGGTGTTGCTATGGTTTGAATAATTGTTTGGAGGTTGTAGTCATGAGTTGGATGTTAATATTATGGGTGTTTTGATTTTCAAGTGATTTTTAGAATTTTTGGTCGGAAAACTCGGGGTTTACATTTCGGACGTGTGTTGTTGAAGGGTTTTGGTTTCATGGGTTTTATGGAGTGTTTAATGAGTTGTTGGAGTGAGCGCGGATCGTGACGACGAGCAAAGGGGGTTTGAAAACTTGAGAAAACCCTCCATGGGGTTCAAAGCCACAACGTATTGGCCAGAGGCGAAATATGGAAAAATGGGGAAAAGACGTTTTGGAGACTCAATAAGAGGAGATAACGTAACGGCGTGTCCACGGCATCCAGACGCCGTAAAAGGTTGAACTTGGCGACGTTTGGGGCAATTTTAAAATTAAAACTTTAAATAAAAATTCATCAATTGGGGGTTGTCTAAGGTACTTATTGTTAGGTTTTGGGGTTCATGCACAGCGGATATTTTAAAACTATTTTGAGAAAAACCCCAACAGGATCTGAATTTGATTTCATTAAAACACGTTTATTGTTATGAAAACTTAATCATACCTCACTCGTAATGTACCTTTTCTGAACGTTAATCGATCTCTAAGGTGCTGCCAACAACGAACGCCCTCTATCAGCAGTCCACACACAAACGGCGACCGAGATTTGAAGTGCTAGCTTCGAGAGAATACCAAACCTTTTTGTTTCACTCCAAAACAATCCAGATCATACCAAAAACCCTAAGTCGTTTCTTAAAACGAAAATAGAGTTTTAGCCCTTTTTAAATCTTCCGTACTTGTATTATAACTCAAAGCGTCTATTTATACAACCCTTGTATATAGACGGTTAAGTAAATTACACATATACCCTTACTTAAAGAAGTATAAGTGTAATACACTACAAGGACGTTTCTGTCATGAATTTTATCATATAAAATTCATTTTTCTGAACCATCTTAAAATCTCGTAAAACCATTCTCGGTGTGCGACCAATAGGCTCATACAACGTTAGCAAGTGTACCAAAACACATTTTGGTATACAAGTCATAAGCGCCTCTAGCAAGACATTATGACTATCCAAGTTGTACGAATATCAAATCGATACAACCTAATCAATAGTGTATATAACATCCTTTTGTCACACGATATCCTTTTGATCAAACATAAGGCATGGAATTGTCATCCAACATGTTCAATCGTACTAGTCTCGATTTCTAGGTAGACTGAAAACATCTAAGTGACATTGATCAATATCAATTCACTTAGACTAGGCCTTTTAACAGTCTAACACATCGAGGGATCCACTGGATATCTCTCTTTATATGAGAGGGACAAATTCTATCTCGATTACACAACTTCACCACATTATTCACACAGTAATCAATCACAACCTTTATAATAGTCTGGTTAAAGACAACGTTTCATTGCGTCAAATCACTGTATTCTTAAAGTTGAAGTCTCTGGTAATCTCAAGTTAGAGGACTGAAAAATATACCTATCATGAGAAACATCTATGAGTACTTTGTTCCCTAACAAGTACTCATGATTTTGATTCGTATTCCTATACGTATGATCATCAATCAAGACTCACACTAATCTTAATTCATTATAGTTCCCAGTATAATAATCGACTAGGGACATTTAGGATATTTCTGTAAATACCCATGGATCTTATTATAATGTAAACATGCAAATTAATTATAATAAACAGCAAATGAAATCCTCTATTTTATTAACTAAAATGTATTCATAAAGACTGTTAATGGATTGACCTAGGGCACATTTCCCAACATCTCCCACTTGCTCTAGGGCTAATCATTCATGCATTTAATGCCTAATGATCTAACATGAACATCATGTTTCGCTTGTGGAAGAGCCTTTGTCAATGGATCCGCAACGTTGTCTTCAGTAGGTACTCTGCAAATCTTTACGTCTCCCTCTCAATAATTTCTCTGATGAAATGAAAACGCCTGAGTATATGTTTGGATCTGTGGTGTGATCTAGGTTCCCTGGCCTATGTTATTGCCCCGTTATTTTCACAATACAATCAAACAGGGTTAGCAATACTTGGAACTACACCTAGTTCAGAAATAAACTTTTTGATCCAAACTGCCTCCTTTGCTGCATCGAACGCTGCAATATACTCAGCTTCTGTTGTAGAATCTGCCACAGTCTCTTGCTTTGAACTTTTCCTTTTATCGCACCCCTATTCAAAGTAAACACATATCCGACTACGATCTAAAATCATTTATATCGGTTTGAAAACTTGCATCTTGTGTAACCATTTACAACTAGATCATTTTCAAAACCTCCATAGACCAAGAACACTTCTTTAGTCCTTCTTAAGTACTTAATGATGTTCTTTACTGCTATCCAGTGACTCTCACCTGGATCTGACTGATATCTGTTTGTAATGCTCAAAGCATATGATACATCAGGCCGAGTGCATAGCATGGCGTATATGATAGATCCAATAGCATATGCATATGAAATCTTATTCATACGGTCTCGCTCATCATTTGTCTTAAGACATTGAGTCTTGATGAGACTTATGCCATGAGACATTGGCAACAATCCATTTTTAGAGTCATGCAAACTGAACCAATTCAGCACCTTGTCTATGTAAGCACTCTGACTTAGACCGATTAGCCTCTTAGATCTATCCATATAGATCCTTATCCCTAGGATATAAGCTGCATCTCCTAAGTCTTTTATTGAGAAACACTTCCCTAACCAAGACTTGACACTCTGTAATGTTGGGATGTCATTTCCAATGAGTAATATATCATTAACACACAGTACCAGAAAAACAATTACACTCCCACTGACCTTCTTATATACACAAGGCTCATCTTCATTCTTAATAAAACCAAAATCCTTGATTGCTTCATCAAAATGAAGATTCCAACTCCGAGAAGCTTGCTTTAATCCATAAATGGATCTTTGAAGCTTGCATACCTTCCTAAGATTCTCAGGATGTACAAAACCTTCAGGTTGTGTCATATAAATGTCCTCAAGCAACTTTCCATTAAGAAATGTTGTTTTTACATCCATTTGTCATATCTCATAGTCATAATATGCAACAATGGAAATTAAAATTCTTATGGATTTAAGCATGGCTACTGGCGAAAAAGTTTCATCATAATCAACACCTTGAGTCTACCTGAAACCTTTTGCTACAAGTCTAGCTTTGAAAGTATGTACTTTGCCATCCATGTCAGTTTTCTTCTTGAAAACCCATTACATCCAATGGTCTTACCACCTTCAGGTAAATCAACCAAGTTCCAAACTTGGTTATCATACATGGATTGCATCTCAGAGTTCATGGAACTTAGCCATTTATCTGAGTCTGGTCCAGACATAGCCTCCTGATAAGTGGTGGGCTCATTTAGATCCATAAGCAACACATCACGACTATCAGTAATGAGAAATCCGAATCTCTCTGGCTCATGTCTTACCTTACCAGATTTACGAGGGCCTTGTGTCATTTGCGGAGGTTCAACTGGTTCAGAATGTTGTTGAACTTCCAGTAGCGGTTCAGTGTTTATTTGTGATTCTTGAACTTCTTCAAGATTTATTTCTCTCCCACTAGTGTCTTTTGGAAAAATTATTTTTCCATAAAGGCACCATACTGAGCAACAAACACTTTGTTCTCAACGGGATTATAAAAGTAATATCCTTTTGTTTCCTTAGGATACCCCACAAATAAACACTTATCAGATTTAAGTGCTAGTTTTTCTGAGACTTATCGCTTTACGTAAGCCTCACAACCACAAATCTTAAGAAAAGACAAACTAGGTCTCTTCCCGTACCATATCTTATATGGTGTTTTAACAACTGCTTTAGAAGGAACTCGATTTAAAGTGAAAGTTGCAGTTTGTAATGCATAACCACAAAAGGATAATGGAAGATCCGCATGACTCATCATAGATCGAACCATATCTAATAAGGTTCGATTTCTCCTTTCAGAAACTCCATTCCATTGTGGAGTTGCTGGTGGAGTCAATTGGGAGACAATCCCACAATTTCTAAGATGATCATCAAATTCTTGGCTTAAATACTCACCACCTCGATCTGATCGAAATGTTTTGATAGCTTTACCAAGCTGATTCTGCACTTCATTTTGAAACGTTCGAAACATCTCAAATGATTCAGCTTTATGTTTCATAAGATATACATAACCATATCTGCTGAAATCATCAGTAAATGTAATGAAGTACTGATAACCTCCTCTAGCCATTGTGTTTATAGGACCGCATACATCAGTATGTATTAGACCCAATAAATCACTTGCCCTTTCACTGTGTCCAGTAAAGGGACTTTTAGTCATCTTGCCTCATAAACAAGATACGCACATTTCATATATTTCTAAATCAAATGAATCTAGAAGTCCATCTTTATGGAGCTTCTTTATGCGTTTCTCATTTATGTGACTGAGACGACAATGCCAAAGATAGGTTTGATTCAAATCATTTGACTTAAATCTCTTTGTATTTATGTTAAAGACCGGAGTATCAGTGGACTTTTTCATGCTTAGAGTATAAAGACCATCACACAAATCAGCATTTGCATAAAATATTCCTTTACGAGAAATGAAACATCTATTATTCACAATAATAAAATCAAAACCATCCATATCGAAGCATGAAACAGAAGTGATGTTTCTGCTCAAAGCAGCCACAAAATAACAATTATTTAAAGTTAAGATAAGTCCACTAGGTAAGACTAAGTCATATGATCCAACAGCCATTCCCTACGCAGAGGATGACTTCTCCTTTATTCAGCTTCCTACTTCTGGTGAGTTCCTGCACATTTATACAAATGTGAGATCCACATCCGGTATCCAATACCCAGGAATCACTAATGGATAAATTAATTTCAATAACATAAATACCTGAGGTGGTAGTCGCACTACCCTTTTTCTTCTTTAGATCTTCTAGATAAAGTTTCCAATTTCTGAACCAATGTCCAGGTGCATGGCAGAAATGACAATTTCCTTCCTTTTCCTTTTGGTGCTTTGAAGCAGGAATAGGCTGGGGCTTAACTTGTTCCATAGGCTTTGCGACAGGTGAAGCAGCAGCCTTGGCAACTTTAGCCTTGCCTTTGCCTTTCTTCTTCATTCCCTTTCCCTTTTGAACCATCAGCACATTACTAGAGGGTTTCTTGATATTTTGTTCAGCAGTTTTTAGCATCAAATACAACTCTGAAATTGATTTCTCCATATTATTCATATTGTAGTTCATCACAAATTGTGAGTAACTCTCCGGTAATGAATTTAGGATCAAATCCGTAGCCAACTCTTGGCTTATGGGAAATCCAAGTCTATCAAGTTGGTCAACATAGTCCTTCATCTTCAGAACATGAGGACTAACTGACGCACCCTCAGTCATCTTACAAGAATGCATGTTTTTTACTGTCTCGAACGTTTCTTACCTAGCTTGCTGTTGGAACATTTCCTTCAGCGTTACAGCCATGTCGTAGGCTACCATTAGTTTCATGTCCTTCTGAAGTTCAGGAGCTATAGTTGTCAACATAATGCATGCAACATCAGAAGAATCGTTGACATGCTTATTATGCGCATCCTTCACAGCTTTCGTAGCATTGGCTGGTGGGTAAAAGACTCCCACTAAATTAACAACCCTCCTAAAACATACTGTTTATTTAGGGGACTAAATCCATATTTCACCTAATTCTATGACAGCTATGGCATGAAACACAGAACTAGATTATTTAGGTAGGTAACAGTTACCAATTACATCTTATGTAATTTTAGATACTTTTATGAGATACAGGACATCTTATGTCTTAGCATGTTTTTATCTCATCATATGCCTAAAGTCCAAAACTATTTTGATAGCTTTATTAAGTCGGACCAATTTAAACATTTAGGTAACTCTTACCCAACTTATCTCACCAAGATAACACAATACACCCAGATATGGCTGAAACTATATTAGTGTGATCGAGGCCTTGATAAATGTTTAAAATTGGATGGCACAAGACTTAAGATTTAATAGAGGGATTTTATTCAGTTTTAGTGATTTTTAAGTAAACAATGAAATATCATATATTTTATTGATTTGTAGAACCACTAAACAATTTAGGAAATTTTTATGCTATTCACTAATAGAAGAATTTTCGTGCGCTAGGATTAGTTAGACGGCGGTCCCGCTGGCCGGTCACTGTTGAGGTTCTCTGGTATACATGATTAGTCTGATTGGAATTTGGTAAGCTCTAGGTTTTAGATTATTAGGTTAGTTTTTGCGTCTACTAGAGGTAATTAGATGTATATTCCCTAGCTTTCCTGAATTGATCATTTTTATCTCCGTGCTTCATATTTCATGAGATATTATAGTCCATTAGGTTTTGCATATTCATTTTAGCATGTTATTTCCCCTTACTTATTTCTTCCACTTCCATGTTCTTTTCACCTCTTTCCTTTTCATTTTGTAGTTCATAGCCTCATTCTTGTTTTAAACCTTGAGGACAAGGTTTGGAATAAGTTTGGGGGTGTTTCAGTATAGTGGAGTGCATGAATGAATGAATTAGTGCATGACAGGTATGATCGTTTTATTATTTTTATGCGTATTTCATGGGTTTGGTAAGTTATGGTGGTGTTTTTCTATTCTTTTCACATCATTTTCTTGTTATAACATGCTATGCATTACATCATTTAGGTTAGTAGTAGTTTATAGTAGTTCATGCATTTTTTTTGTTGCATTATAGAATCTAGGCATGTTTAGAGTCATTTAGTTGCATGTAGAGTCGCCTAAAATCTTGTTGAGTGATTTTGATTGTGGATATGAGTTCAAATTAATCCACTTTTGAGACTTGAACCCTTTTGGATATTAGGAGTTGTACTTAATTTAGAGTGTTGTCCAACATCTTTGAGGTTACTTATAAGAGAGCTAGTATGAAGTTTAGGCATTGTGCTAGAGACCAAAAAGGCCGGCAGTCCTATTTTGCAAGTTTTCAGATTTCTAGGGTGCTAGAACGAGAATGTAGCTCGCTTGAGACATAAATTCATATGACTTGACCACTTTTTGAGAATAATTTAGACTTGGACATGCATTGGATGACTTGTTTGATTATAGTGAAAGTGAGAAAGGGTCAACAAGAGTTTTCTAAAAAAATTTTAGAAAGTCCCACAGATTCCACAGGAAAAGGAGCAGGAAATCTTGTGGTGGGAAAAAGTGAGAAAATCAGTCCATAAGAAATGGAGCAGGGACCGTACTACTTTTAAAATTTTTGGAGAAAATAGAGTGTATATACGCATAAAGGCGGAAGTTTATGAAAACTCTTTAAATTAAAAGATTTGACTGAGTGCTTATAGCTAGATCAATTGAGTTATTCCATTGTGTTGGTCCACATTTTCATATTTAAGTCTGATTATCTCTCTGGTGTGTTTAGTCTACATTTTATGGATAGTGAGTTATATTTTTCGTTCATAGTCCCTTTTTCGGTGTTGATGCACTATTCATAAGAAATTCTGGACTTGTGTTCTTTGATATAATGACTCTGTAAAATCTTGAGTAGTTGAAGGCTCTTGTCTGGACTGATTCTAGTTTTTGAAAGGTGATTTTTACTGATGG
Source organism: Stephania japonica (assembly GCA_039657345.1). Lineage (NCBI taxonomy): Eukaryota > Viridiplantae > Streptophyta > Magnoliopsida > Ranunculales > Menispermaceae > Stephania > Stephania japonica. The sequence goes on from CM077562.1 coordinate 13,633,056, forward strand.
TTGGATTCCGTTTTCATACTATTTGACTCTGAACTTCTTTTGGGTAATGGTTTCTTGAGTAGCATATTTAAATAAAAAAGAAACTAATACTTGACTTGGTAAAGGGCATAGGTTTGTTAAGATTAGTCATTGTAGTATAGAAGTAGAGTATAGGTTTTTATTCACTCCTTTGCTCGGGACGTCTAAGTTTGGGGGTGTTTGATAAGTGTTCATTTAGGTATAATTTATTATAGGTTATTAGATGTAATTGGACTATAGTTATCTTATTTTATAGTGATAAATACATATTTTAGGAAATTAGTGATTTATTGGAATAATATGAAAATATATATCTAATTAAATTTAATTTTCATTTTTAGGAGAAACGGAGTGCACGGTTGGATCCGAGGTGAAAAAATACTCAGAATAGAGTATACACTTGCAAAAATCGGGCATAGAGGATTTATTTCGAAGTGCACGATGCAAAATGAGCAAGTGGGGTCTCACAGTGCCATGTGTCGCGTTTTCATTCGGCCAGCCACCTCACACACATCACTCAACCAATCCGCGTTGTCACGTCGCTCGTCCCAGCCTATCACCATCCGCCACGTCACCCAACCAAGATGCTCCTCGCCTCATTCGCACGATCTACCTCGGGATGCGTGCTCAATCGCACTCCCAGATTTTCGCGCGAGTCCTCTCCACCAACTCAGCCGCCACGTGTCTGTTTCCCATTCGTCCAGCGCATCACCAGCTCATCCTCCAGCCACTCACGCGCTGCCACGTGTCGCCTAGTCAGAACTCCAGCACGTCGTCAACAGCAGTCTCGATCAATCAGAAGATGCCACGTCAGCGCGCCACATCAGCTCCTCCAATCACAGCGTGACACGTCATCCGGTACATGAATTTCAACCAATCACAGCCTGCCAAGTGTCCTGACATGTAGAAAACGCCCAAAACACTTCCAAATCCGAAAATCACTCCCGAAACTACGAAAATTGGTTTTTCTCACCTCCAAAGACCAAATTTTATGAAGATATATATATTAGGACTTAGGAATAGAAGAGAGGGAGGAGGATCCATTTTGTTTTTCTTGTAGTTTAGTTTTTAATTATGTCTAGTTAGTTCCTCCATCTAGGTTGAAGGTGGATCAGTCGCGCCTACGACTTGGGAATCCTCATGAGGTTTATTTAATTTTAATTATTATTGAGTCTTTTCTATTATTTATTTTCTTTGGTATTATTTGAACAATTGAGGTTAAACCCTAGTTTAAACCTTAATTTATATGTCAGTGAGTCGTAAGCACCCGTGCTTGTGTAATAAGACCACACTAGTGGCAATTGACCTTACCAATTGATTAGAACCTTTTGGAATCGGTCAAATACCTTAGGGATCTAGGCTAAATTGGGAGCACTAGCGATCCAGTTGTCTAGGTGTAGTGCATTCACGAATCGAAGTAATGCGACCAATGCGTTAAATTTGGAGCATTAGCGATCAGGTTGCGTGTTTGGTTAGGGAAGTAGTCAACGGTCGTACCTTGGCTATCGAGATTAGGAAGTGCGAGGAACCGAGTACGTCACCAGTTCTATAGTTGCACTAGATAATAGATTAGTTTCATACTTTTCATGAACTGACAATTAATAAATTCAATCCCAAGTTGTATGGCGAGACTGTGAAACTGAATACCTAGATTCATTCCCATTAGATTATCGTTCCATTTAATTTCTTTATTTTTAAAATATATATATTTTCTCTAAAACCTCAAATTCTTCTTTTTTGTATTTTTTACCTAAGAAAGACACCAATCTCTGTGGGATTGACCCTTTACCGCTATCTACAAAATAGTTAGTTTAGGTTAATATATTTTATTTTATTGTCGCGTTAGGCGCGTGTCAAACTCTTTAATGATAGGGACGTTCATGAGATACACCAGATTATGTTAACTAATGGAGAGGATGATAAACTAGTATGGAGTCATTCTAAGGATGGGCACTACAGAGTAAACTTTGGATATAAAGTGGTGGTTGAGATGGATAGGGATGATGATTTGGCTTGTATTCCTGGGGATTGGATAGGGATGATGATTTGACGAAGAGAGGCATGTTGATTGACGACGGGTGTGTTTGTTGCACAAGTCAAGTTGAGACATATGGACATCTCATGTTTCAATGTAGTAGGATACATGAATGTTGGAAGGTAGTCTTGCCAAGTCAGTATGATGGGATGAAGCCGATCTCAATGGTTGGTTTTTCTAGCTCTTCCAAGTGATGGAAGATACTCAAATACAAAACATATGCATGTATCTGTGAGCGATTTGGAGGTATAGAAACAACCTACTATGGAGAAACAATGGATCCCCATTACATGTGGTTATTAGGCAGAGCATAGAATGGCTTATGGAATGAACTGAGGCGAAGAAGAATAGTCGAACTGAGACACCCCAAGAAACTGTTGGTGGTCGTGACAAACAGTGGAGTCCTCCGGCAACAGATTGGTTCAAGTGCAATACCGACCTAACTCTTTTCGATGAGGAAGGAAAGGTAGGCATGAGTGGTGTTATTCGAAACGACATGGGCGTACTGATCCATGGATGCACAAGGACTTTCACGAATAAATGTACTTCCACTAATGATGAAGCTATGACAATAAAAGAGACGTTAAGCCGGGTGGATAGGCTAGGACACACAAGACATCTTTGAATCAGACTCACTACTAGCAATGAATGGCATCAACAATTTAAATTTGAATACGCATGAAGTTAGTGTAATCCTGGATGAATGTAAAAGGTTATTGACTAGATACGTCTTATAGAAGATTCGTTACATTAGAAGACAAGCTTGGCTCATGATATATGACAAAAACTTCGTGAAGTCATGTTGGTACTAATTATTAGAGTGTGGCATCGATTGATGTATAAACAATATCATAATTTGTAATTTGTGTTTAAGCTTTAATAAAATTACGATTGATATAAAAAAAAATTTTTTAAAAAATGAATAAAGAAAACTTAGAGCTTGATGGGTCTAGGTAAGGAGGGTGGGTCTAGGTAAGGAGGGCGGGTCCATTGACTTTTCATCTTGTACTTGCATTGCGTATTTATTACGGAATCACCTCTTTCCTTAACCGGTTAATAATCATTGGTCTCCGTCATGTCATCAATGGTGTCAAGATAACCACGTGTGTGAAAGGAATAGTTATGGCTTGTTTGTAACCCATGTGCTTATTGCTTATCAATAAACTTAATTGGCTAATCAGTACTTTAATTATTTATTTTTTTTTTTTAGAAATTATCAATACTTAATTTACTCGTGTGGGACAAGTACTTAGTTTATGACGTGTAGTGACCTTAAAAAAAATATTATGACGTGTAGTAGCTTTTGAGTTTAATTTACTTTCATTTTTCTTAGCAAGAAATTAATATTTTTTTAGAAGCCTAAAAAGGTACATTCATTATTCTTAATTCAAGAAAGTAAGTCAACTTATTACAACATTTCAATGAGTAAAATACAATAGATACTACATTGTAAGAAATTAGTAATTTCATTGTAATTAGGCTTGTGTTTAGAATTTTACAATATTGAAAGGTATTTTCTATTGAATAAGGTGAGTTTTTTTTTTTTTAACGAAACAAATGATTTCATTTATTCCAGCTCACTGTTATATTTTTCTTTTTTTTTTGGAGTTAGCTCACTGTTATATTGTGTTATATCATTGTTAATATATTTTTAAGAGCTTCTTTCTAATGAGTGGCATACTCGTGACATCATAAAAGCCTTATCATTTTATAAGTAAGCTTAATTACTTGTCGACATATTGTGTACTTCCTTTTAATTTGGGTGACAACTCACGATATGTTTGCAATTCTCTAGCATTTGACTAAATTCTGAATCGTTCTTATTCACTTAGCGTAGGCATTGGCTCATACATATTGAATAAAGAGAGTTGATCTGTAAGTTATTGTTTTTCTAGTTAGTGTAATTATTGAGTTTGTCAAATTTCTATGTGGTTTCGTTGTACTAGGTGAGTGCTTCCTATACTTTTACGTTCAATTAAACCTAGTGTAGGACTAATATGTCGATTTCTTTTAGGAGGTTAGCTCTTCTTTTCTTTTTTCTTGGTAGGAGTTAGCTTTTCTTTTAAAGTTTCATAGGTAAGCTCTTCCTCATTCCATTGTATTGTTCACGTACCCCCTCGATTTGATCCTAGAAAAAGATGGTGAACAAATAGTGATCATGTTTGGTTGGCAATTTTAGTCAATTTTTCTTTAGAGAGAAAGTAAACTTTTTTAGGGAGAGTTAAGAAATAGTGTATATTTGATCCTTGAACTTTTGAATTTTTATGCTTTTGATCCATGAATTTTGAATTTTTTTATATTTTTGGGGAAATTAAAAAAAAATTTTGACTTTTTTTTGTCGATGTGAGTCGTCCGGTTCAGTAATATAAATCACTTAACTCTTCTTGACTAGTCACGCATGACTTTTGTTACCACATTGACATAATTTAACATTTTAAATGGTGGAAGGATTGTTTTCAAAAAAAAAAAATGCTGGAATGACTAAATGTAGATCTTTGTGAAAGTTCAAAAACCGAATATGTAGTAATAAAAGTTTATGGAACAAGAACATAAAAAATGTAAAGTCCAGAGACCAAATGATGAGTTTTGCCTAATTTTTTTAAGAGAGTAATCATTACTATAATTTTTTTTTTGGATAGATATAGACCCTTTCGGGCCAAAGTTGTTACATAGAAAAATGATAAAATGACCCACTTTCAACACATATTTTGGACGCATACCTTTGTTTTTAGCCATTTATGGTTCTTTCTTGTCTCCCCCGATGTGAGCCCCACATTTAACACAACACCATAAATGACTAAAAGACAAGGGTGTATGCGTAAAGTGTGCATTGAAAGTAGATCATTTTATCATTTTCTTATTACATATTCAAGCCAGGCAAGTCATGTTTGAGTGATAAAGAAATACTACGTGGAATTGCATCGAAATTACGAGCTAAGTGACCACTTTGTAAGGCTTCCTTGGCAAGCATATCGGCACATGCATTATTTGCCTGAAGGTCTTCTGAAGTAGAGTTTCTCCCCGTCGATTCAGTAGCAGCTTAATTTCCCATAACAATTGATTGCACTGGGCATGAGGAATTGGTTTGCCCACTAAGTCCAATACATCACTTGATTGAGTCCACCCTAAACAATAATTTAATATTTTTAAGGCAAAACAAAATCAATGACCCCAAACTTACCAAGGATTTTCTTACTTGTTTTTATTTTTTTTAATAAAAAATAGATATTTCATTAATCATTAATGGATCAATACATGACTGAATAAAAAAGTACATTGATTCGCTAATTCTATATGTTCAAAAGAATTGTCATTACTTTGGCATGAATGCGATTGTGAAATTGAAACAGTTTGACAATCAAGGACTGCTCATTACAACGTTGAAACACATTATAATACACAAACACCCACTATAACATAACGAATAACAAAACTTTCTGACGAGGAGAAGAAAAGACAAAATTAAAACTTTCAACAAAAGGAAGATAAATTACTTAAATTAAACTAAAAACAATGACCACCTTAATAGCTGCACAGGTCCAAAAATGAGCGTTGAGGAAGATGTATCGTAGCAAGGAGATCCAATCTTCACAAATCTGTACTTTATTGAACACATAAAATACGAAGAGAAGAAGATTGGAACCACCGCCTATTAAAAGAGAAGATCAAAGGTAGTTCAAGATCTTGAATCAACTCTTAATTCTTTTATTTAATTCTTTTTTTGTGATCAGCAAATCTTCCCTTTTTCATTAGTCGATCGTATTTACAATCACATGACTTGGATCTTCTTATTTGTTAAAAGTTGGTCGTTGAAATCTTATTATCCGTTAATTGAGACCAATATATAGCTTCATTTTTTTTTGGGCAAATGAGGCCTAGAACTTTTACTTCTCTGATGGAGCCCTTAAATTTTTACTTTTCCTTAACCGGGCAGTTTTCACGTTTAATAAGGAAACAATTTTTCTCAAAATTGAATTAATTCATCATTTAAGTTGTTCTCTCCCTTTAAACACAAAACATCTAGATCGAGAGCATTTTGCTTCAATGGACTTTTAGTCTTGTATAGTAATTTGAAGGTGGGAGTTGAATTCAGTTGTGTTTGAAGGTGGAGAAGCAACTTACCCAAATGACGAGTTGAATCAATTTACAGAGATTATATCTGACCTAAAGGGAGGAATAACTTCATTGGGGAAAAATAAAAATTCAAAAATTAGTTTTTAATAAATCAAAATTTATAATTTCAATGAAAATTCTCTGTAAGTTCAGGGGTCGAGCCCTTAATTGTTTGCTTATTTTCATAAAAGTGCAGTGAAACAAAAGTATGTTTTGGTCGTCGAACTTTAAGTCATTTATGTTTTTGGTCTCTGAACTTTCATTAGTGCACATTTGGTCCATGAATTTTCATTGTTTTACATTTGGTCTCTGAACTTTTGAATTTTTATGTTTTTGGTCCTTGAACTTTGAGTTTTTTTTTATGTTCTTGGGGAAATTAAATTTTTTTTGGGCATTTGTTGATTGATGTGAGTCGTCCGATTTAATAATATAAACCATTTTACTCTTCTTGACTAGTCACCTAGCACTTTTGTTACCCACGTTGGTGGAATTTAATACTTTAAATGGTAGGAGTAAATGTAGATTTTTGTGAAAATTCAAGGACCAAATGTGTAATAATAAAAGTTGAGGGACTAAAAGCATAAAAAACACAAAGTTCATGACCAAATGATGAGTTTTGCCTAAACAAACCCTATTTGTGTTGTATCAACCACTATTAATAAGTTCATCCATGCACCTTTTTTTTTTTTTTTTTTTTTTTTTTGTTTTTTGTTTTTTGTTTTTTTAAGCTGATACACCGATCCTAAAAAACACCGCAATCATTTCAAATTACTTCAACACTTGAGATTAGAGTGCCTTTGCAACGTTAGCAACGATTCTAGAGTCTTCAAGGGCAATGTCGCAAAAGAGGGGAAAAGGTGATGGTAGTGACAAATTTGACATGGAGGCCGCAAAAATGAAGACGGGAGATGGAAACAAAGTATTAGAGCTAAGTGGTAGTGTGCGTTTGATAAAGGAAGCGTGATAAGGTGAATAAATATTTAGGAAAAATTATATTCAACCTTTATTTAAAAAAAAATATGTGGTGAATTTATTATAGGGTAGTTACAACATGAGTAGAACTTTATTTTATTTTATTTTATTGGTGAATAAAAAAATTTATTTAACTTGTCAAAGCCTCTCAGGTGAGATGGTAAATACATCACATGCGAAAAAGGCAAGACATTGAGAGATCGTGGTTTGATTTCCATTGAAGTAAGAAAACAGACAGAATTTTATTTAACTTGTTAAAGTCTCTCATGTGATATGTTAAAGACATCAAATGCCAAAAAAAGAAGACCTCCAAAGATTGTGATTGAATTCCTATTGAAGTAAAAAAAAATAAATAAATAAAAAAACAGAATTTTATTTAACTTTACAAAAAATAAAAAATTCAACAGAATTTTATTTAACTTTACAAAAAATAAAAAATTCAACGAAGGGCGATGCTATGTGTATCCCAATTGTTTATGAGGGCACCCCAATAATATACTAATTTACATATATTTTGAGGTGCCCTCGTAAATAATTGGGGTGCACATAGCGATGCCCTTCAACGAAACTCATCTATAAACTTTGTAAGCAATTTTACTCATTGAGATACAATCACGGATTCGGGTCGGGTGGGTCGATAGGTGAGTAAGTGGGTCATCATAACAAACTAAAAGAAAATGGGTATGGTGGTCCATGATCCATATGGGTATGGATCCATCCGTTACATTCATTGCATTGCATGCGATCGAACGAACGGAAAACGGAGTGAAGCGGGATAAGTAGGGGCACGTGGCGACTCCTGCGTTGACGGTGGTGGTGGGTATGCCGTATACGTACGAGTGTGGAGACAGCGAGTGCAATGCGAAGTGTCGGCGGGAAGGCGCATGTTAGCAGGGGCGTCGTTATGTAAAAAGATTGCATTGTTGAGATTTGTTTTGTTGTCAGGACACCGCGGCGAAAGTACAGCGAATTAGCTGTCACCAAGGACGATCACGACGAACCGATTAACCTGGTCTGCATCGACTGGGTCATCAATCGCCAATAATTTATCGTACTTTTTATAAGAAAAATAAATATTTATTTAATACTTTTTTTTATGGAGCGCATGCCCCAACACTAAGCGGTCGGCATCCTCTCCAACTCGAGCCTTTGCATAACAGAAATATTTTTTTTACTTGAACCAAATTTATTTCAATAAATTGGTGTGGATTCATGAGTCTGAATTAATTAAGAGTTTTTTTTTTATTTTTTTTTACAAATAGTTATATTTTTAGAGGGTCTTCTAATTAAAAAAATTAAAAATTAAAAAATGAAAATTTAAATTTTTTAATTTATAGGGGGTGTTTGAATAATAAAGTAAACTTTTAAGGATGATTTTAATAAAAAAAAAAATTGGGTTTGAACTCATGAGTCTAGGGCAAAGTCATATGGTACGGAAGCCATGACCTCCCTTAACTCTGCCCCACTCCCATAAAAGTATATGTGTTTTTAGCTAATATACAATGCATAGCTATGTGCCCCTTCCGACAAAAAAAAAAAAAGAAAAATAAAAAGGTGACCCCCTTTGCTCTGTCAATCTATTTTTCATTTCAATTTTATGTTACTATTAAAAAGGTTTGATATTACTTAAGAATATAAAAAACACTTCATTATAAAAATTATATATATACAAACATGTCATTATTTCATGTTGTTCACGCATAAGTATTTACAAAACTTCTAATACTTCATTGTCTCACCGATAGATCATAAAAAAAAAAGTTACGTGCGAAACAATAAGATTTAAAAAATAAAAAATAAAAATGCATATGCGTGTAGCCGGCTCCCCCGGCGTTGCTAGTCTCTTGGCGTTCATTGACCTCCGCCAAGCATTTTTGGAGCGGGGACTAAGAGAACAATAAAAGAGCTGAGAATTGACAAAAATAAGGGTTGTTGCATCCTAAGAACATATGCAAAAGTTGAGAACACCAAAATTTATATATACTCCCGCGCTAGATATCCGCCCCTTTCTCTCTTTTTTTACATCCTTGTGGACGGACAAAAGAAGAGAAGTTGCAGAACGGGCCGGGGTACTGAAGGCCAATCAAACCCTTTGTTGAAAGGTAAAAGGCTAGCTGTAGGCATCCACGATGGTCTTCCTCTCTCTTCTCGATGGTTCATATAGTTTTACTGCTTTTAAAAGTTGGATGATACGGTTCATTTTTTCAAAAGAAATGGAGCAGTAAAGACAGGCGGGAGGGAGGGAGAGTGAACATGAATGAGATTAGACTGCAGGTTCATCCCTCCCGGCCCTTCACATCCTTTGCTTCAAGGCCAGTCCCTCAACGTGGTCAGTACTCCGTACTGTCGAGTAGGTGCTGACCGGAATCGTCAAAGAATCGAATGTGTGGAAAGGATGGGACAGATCACTGAGAGTCTCCAAAACCCCTTCTTGGGTGAACCTGTCCCATTGCCTGAATTCACACAACAATCCCAAACTCTTCTTTTACATGTAAAAGTTGAGAAAAAAATGTTATAACGCTATTTGATAATTACGTAAAATTTTTAATTTTAATGATACATGTAAAGGTTGGCCCCCTTCACTTAAAGTTTGGCTCTGCCCTTGCGTGAGTCCAAATGGCAGTAAAATGTTTTTGGTTCACCTCGAGTCATACACCATATCGGAGAGAGCTCCTTAAGTTTGTGTTTACATTCCCAATCGAACCAACCTAGCTATTTATGAGTTTTCTTTTTGTGCATCAATGTATCTTCTTATGGTCCAAGCCCATTATTACATATTGGCCCAACTAATCTTAGTCAGACTTAATCAGTTATATATGGCGCAAGCCCATTAATCCAATCCCCCTCTTAGAGCGTCCAATGACATCCGTTAAGTCCTTCATTTGTTACCAATAACCAGTTGGTCTAAGTGGTAAGTTCTTTAAGCAAAGTCTCGAATTTTAGTGAATGGAAAAAAAACTAGATTGAGAGAGCCGACCCCTATATGATCACAATAGTGCCCGAACGTGAATTAATCAGTATATATAATAAAAAAAGTCCTTAATTTGTTTGTCGCGCTTATAGGGTCTAATAATATGTGGATTAGTCGATGCAGTTGACACCGGACGAGTACCATGTGAGAAACCCAAAAAAAAATGTCCTTAATTTGTTCCTGCATGCATAAAATCCCTCTCCAGGCACTCATTGATCGATTGTGGATGTGCCCATTGGAGACTCAGAGAGTGTCGGTCAATTCCATTTAAAAAATCTATAGATAGACTTGGCGGTTGACAGTTAACATAACCGTTAACATGTTCAAATCTTCCCCAATCTCAGTTTTGGCGCCAAGTGCTCAAATCTTCTTCTTCTGAATTAACTACCACACATTCTCCAAATACAGAAGACTAAAGCAATGGAAGATCACGAAGCAAACCCATCAAGATCACTTCGGCTCTTCCTCGTCTTCCTCTTCTTCGTACCCTTCAAAATCAACTCCAATCCCTTGACAAATTGCGACGAAACCTGCGGACACATCGAAATTCCATTCCCTTTTGGCATCGGTCATGGCTGCGCTCTCTCCCCACCCTTCCAACTCTCCTGCAACACCACCTTGCATTCGATACATGTGCCATTCCTCTCCGACACACAACTTCAAGTCCTAAGCATTTCGAATGGCCAATTTCGCATTAACTCCACCCCTTACATTGCCCAAGATTGCTTGGATTCCTCCCACCATGTAGCCCAAATCTCACTACCCGAAACAGGACCCTTTACGATATCTGACTCCTCAAATGTGTTCACTGCAATAGGTTGCGACACAGTGGCTGTGATCACCGACGACAAGTCCTTCACAAGCGGGTGCGTTTCCCTTTGTGGTTCTCAAACTAGTGTCACCAATGGTTCCTGTTCTGGGATAGGGTGTTGCGAGTCCGCCATTCCTAAGGGGAAGACGCATCTCGGGTTAGGGACTAATAGCATTAACGGGTATAAGAATGTGTCAGATTTTGATAAGTGTAGTTACGCCTTTGTCGTCGAAAAAGGAGGGTTTAGTTTTGTGGAGAGGGATTTGAGGGATTTTATGGAGAGGGCAGAGATTGCAATGAATTTGGATTGGATTGTTGGTGATGAAAGCTGTTCTACCATTGATTTTAATGTTTGCGGGGAGAATAGCTTCTGCGTTGATTCGGTTCGAGGTCGTGGATATTTGTGCAATTGCTCGGATGGGTACCATGGGAACCCTTATTTGAATGGATCCAAAGGTTGCCAAGGTAGAACCATTCCTCTGAAATTGGCTTTCTTTAATTTATTGTTACACTCTTTCACTAAATTTATGCATTGCAGTTCTTCATAAATCAAAATGTACATGGTGCTCTCAAAAAAAAAAAAAAAAAAAAAAAAAAAAAAAAAAAAAAAAAAAAAAAAGTACATGGTGACTTCTGAAATTGAAAGTGTTTTGCTTATATATAGATGTCGACGAGTGCCTTGATATTCAAAGTAGTCCTTGTGTGCGAGCCGCTCGTTGTCTGAACAAAGTTCCTGGATTTAGTTGCATCTGTCCATTTGGTAGTACTGGAGATGGAAGACTTCAAGGCTCTGGATGCAAGAAAATTTATCAAGTTATCGAAGCAGTTCTTGGTATGAAAGAAACACAAATCAAGCCCTTCAAGATTTTAATTTATAGCGCCGATCAGGCTAGTAATAAAAAAGCTTATTTAAGTTTAAGGAAATGGTAGCTATTGAACTAATCAATTTTTGTTTATTATGTTCTTACGTCTCTCTGTAGGGACTGGCTTTGGTTTAGGCATTTTGCTATTATGCGGGTTATGGTTCTATTGCGCGCTCAAGAAACGGACAATGATGAAGCTCAAGGAGCAATACTTTCGGCAGAATGGCGGTTTAATGTTGAAGCAGCAAATCTCTAGTTGTGAAGGACGGACCGATTATCCTAAAATCTTCTCCTTGGAAGAGCTCACACAAGCAACTCAGAACTACAATGAAAGTCGAATTATAGGGAGAGGTGGTTTTGGGACAGTTTACAAGGGCATTATGAAAGATGGGATTGTCGTCGCTATCAAGAGATCCAAAGTGATGAATCAAAACCAGATTGATCAGTTCATAAATGAGGTCATAATCTTAATGCAAATCAATCATCGCAATGTGGTTAAACTCTTAGGATGCTGCTTGGAGAGTGAAGTGCCAATGCTAGTATATGAATTCATTTCCAATGGCACCCTTCATCAACATATTCATGAGAATACCACTGGAACTCGAATTCCATGGCAGGATCGACTAAGAATTGCGGTAGAAACTGCCGAAGCCCTTTCATATCTTCATTCTGCTGCATCAATGCCTATTTATCACAGGGATGTGAAGTCCTCAAACATACTCCTCGATGACAATTATACTGCCAAAGTCGCGGACTTTGGTCTCTCACGGTTGGTTCCCTTGGATCAAACACAAGTACCAACATTAGTACAAGGCACTTTTGGTTACTTGGATCCAGAGTACTTCCATACAAGCCAACTTACAGAAAAGAGTGATGTCTACAGCTTTGGAGTGGTTCTTGTAGAGCTTTTAACTGGACAAAAGCCGGTTTCATTAGAGCGATCTCAAGAGGAGAGCAATCTCGCCATGTACTTTTTATCCTCGATGAGTAATAAAGATCTTGCAGAATTTCTTGACAAGAATGTGGTGAGTGAGGCCAATATCAATGAGCTACGAGCAGTTGCGGAATTGGCGAGGAGATGTCTCCTATTGAGAGGTGATAAGAGGCCAACTATGAAGGAAGTGGCCCAAGAACTTGCTTTGATTGCTAGCTGTGGGAAACAAAGTCTGGTGAGAGGTGACGAAAGAAATCAAACATTAGAAATTTTAGAAACACAAAACCCTTTTCCGGCGGACTTGATGGCAACAATTGATTCAGCCAATGAGATGGACATGTCACTTGACTTTGATGATGAATGATACAATAGAATTTTTACGGAATCTATATATTTCGCATGAGTTGTTGAATTCGTTAATTTCATTAGCTGAGCTTGATGGACATGTACAACTCATTCTCATCTAAATGGTTGAACCTATAGCACCTAAACCTTGAGAAATATTTCTTTCTGCAAGTTGAAGAATTCTTTTAGGGTAGATTCTTTGAGAAATATTTGGAAACAATGGGCACCTGATCCGATCGAGATATATAGAAAATTCAACATATTCTCCAATAAAGTTCAGATATCTTTCTTGGATTTCATTATATGAATGCTCCATACCTAGAACATTAATAATTAAAACGGACTTGGCCGGATTATCTAGTTCAGAATTACAATGCGGCTTTGGATAAAAAAGGCTGGTCCTAACAAGGAAATATCTTCACTAAATAAATCTCAAGGTCTTCATTGGAATAGGCTAAAGCTTGTCCTCCCTAAAAGCATAAACTTTGTTGAATTCTTAATTAGGCTAGTAAGATCCAAGTCTATAAGCTTAAGATAAAGTTGATTAAATTAAAGACATTTAATGCTGAAAAGGTAGGACTTATTCTTTCTTTAGTATGCTTTTGTTTTTTAGGCGCCCTAACTAATCTATAGGGGGAATAAGATGCCCTTTCCAATGAACTTCACTTTCATCAAAGGTCTCACTTGGAAACGTATATCCGAGTTGCTTATAGTAGACGTGTAGCAAAGTCGCAAAACTGCTCGTGGACTCTTCCATGCTCTTCAATTATTGTTCAAGCTCAATCATCAGGGGGTGAACCCTGCACAAATAGGCACAATTTGCTTTGGGGAGAGCAGTAACTGCTAAATTTACTTTTCAGATGCTATCACTGATAATGCCGAAGGTGCTCACATATATCGTCTTTAACTTCTATACATAAGATTGGATTCCAAATGATAGTCAAATTGCTTGATTGTGCAAGACTATGTAATTTATGATAAAGCAAAAAGATCAAAAGAAGCAATATTGATAATAGAGAAAGGTCAAATTGTCTGGCTTTAGCTTTATTCATGAAAAGTTTTCTTTTGCCCATTGTATATAATCAGATTTCTGTTCTTTACCTTACAAATTATTTTTAGGCAAATGCAGTTTAACAATGTTGTCTCTTGAACTCCAGGTCCCCAGTTGCCTTAAAAATGAGTTTTATCTTAAATGCATCTGTTTTAAAGGCCATGGCATATCTTAAACTTTGACTGAAGAACTAGAAGGATGGACATAAAATAAGGCGTCTATATAACGTGCAAAACTATGCTACTTCGCGTTTATTCCTTTCACTGAAAAAAAAATTGAATTGAATGTGATGCTAATAAACTATTACGGTATCCTTCTTTCGTCATTTCTTTTTCAAGCCAGCTATAACTGAAAATAAAAAATCTTAAAAGCCCTTTAGGAGTTCAAACATATTGCTTGTCGATATTTGCAAGCATTTGTATCTCGGAACTGAACTTGAAACTTTGTCTTTCACCTAATAGTCCATAAAAATGAATTGAAGGTCATAATATTATACATTCTTCTCCAATGTAGTAGCATTTGCACCATAAAAAAAGGGACAATTTAGCTATGCATCAAGCGAAATCAATTATGCGGTCAGTTCTTTAATTAAAGATCACTAGGTGCATTAGATGCTGATTTCAATGAAACAAATGAAAGGACCATAGCCAAAATTTGTATTCATTATATCATATGGTACTCTTGGTTTTAAGGGAGGAAAAACATTGTTCTGTTTCTTTGCAGCTGGCCAATCATCAGTTGTTCCATTTTCTTCCTAGTTAAAAGGGGCAGAGCTTAAAATCAAAGAAACTTGTACAAATGCAATGAAAGTGAAAATCAATAATGAGAATAGATAAAGGCAAACCATTTAAACTTTGAACATGATTCTTAGACTCTTTAAAAAAGTCAGCAGTTAGGTGTTTCAAACTTTCAACTAAAAAGTTAGATGCAGATTTGGGACTGTTACTTAACGGGCTTCCAATTAACAAAGCGAAACCTGTTTGTATAAGCATTAAGAATGATGACATCTTTGAAAGTAGGACTAGAATCTTTATTCTCAAGACATCGATCTCATAATATCAGTATGTGCTTAGCCACAACTTTCATATGATTCAAGTTGTATGATTGAGATCATGGCATGTGTCAAAGGCTCAAAGTGCCATGCACCCCTCGAGGTTGCCAGATAGAATATCATTCATACAATTATTGCATTGTCGAATCTGAAATAGAGTAATCAAGTTATAACAAGACACTGTTGTTGAATTCCTGATGACATTCAACTAGGCCAAATACAAGTGCTCATGCCATCTTTGGTATTAGATTCTTCCTAATACAGCATTAAACCTCAATGCATCTTCGTTATGGCTTCCACGTATAGGCTTGAAGTTATTCTCTGCTTGTGATAATTAAGCGTAAAAGATGCTTAAGAGAATATTAGGACGCCTTTAGGAATTCAAAGCGAAAAGAAGTTGCCTTCGATTCCAAATCCAACTAGCATATAAACAATTTCATCTTCCTCATTTTAAATGTCCGCGGCAGATCAATCAGTAAACAAATCCAAACCTCAAGCAAAATCATCATGAGAATTGACAAAGAGATCTATCACCCTGCACACTCCAGCCACAAGCTTAGGCTTGACTACACCGAAAAGCCATTTAACTGTGATGGATGCAAGGAGGCCGGCATTGGATTCTTATACAAATGCGAAAAATGCGACTTCACTCTCCACAAAGTATGTGCTGTGGCCTCTCCTGTGATCTCCCACCCCTTTTATAGGAAATGTGAGTTCAAATTCTTCCAAGGCCCTCCGGGAAAGGTTCCTAGGTACTGTGACGCATGTGGAGACGATATTCTAGGATTTGTGTATCATTGCGTTTCATGTGGTTTTGATCTTCACCCGTGTTGCGCAAACCTCCCGCAAGTCTTGGACGACGGTGAACATAACCTCTACTTATATGACAAGCTTAAAACACCTTGTCAACACTGTGGTGGTAAGGGAAATGGATGGTCTTATAGGTCAGAGCACAAGAACTGCAGCCTTCATGTGTCTTGTGTGAAAAGGATGCTTGTTGAGAGCTGGGAAGCTATAGACTTGAAGGTGGACAAGAACAAAGTAAGGGAGTTGCACACAATTCCCAAACTCAAAGGCCCTCCCCCTAATCACTTCAAGGGAAGAGAAACAAAGGTTAAGAAGGTCTCGCAGGTTGCGGGCGGTGCCCTTCGCATTATAGTCTCGGCGATTCTTGGGGATCCGACGGCCATAATTGCAGCTGTTGTTGGGGGGCTCCTTCCAAAGTAAGATCAAGGCTTAGTACACGTATGTACACAAGTTAATGGTTAGAATACATGTGTGTATGTATGATGTGTGTTGTCTGTATTTCAGTTTCATCTGTAGTCATGTGCAAGCAAAACATGTTGCAATGTTGTAAAGAAATGTTGGGAAAAATATCTGAACTCTTATTTACCATTTTCATTATTAATTACAGGCTTCATGTTTGGTACTAGCCCAAAAGAAGCAAAGTGTAATATGACTAAAGTACTTGGTGCATGTATTGTATATTACATAAAGGACAGGGCACCAAGATTTTTAAAGCCAATTTTTGGTTGTATTGTAGAGATCAGTCCCTTCAACTATAAGGAGCATATTCCACTCTACACCAATTTATGTTTCTAGGCATGTTCAAGTTAAGTTCTTTACAATTACTTTATTAGTGTTTTGCTTGATCTACAGGTTATGCTCCTATGCAAGAAAAAGTGACTTAATGAGAAATCTCCTTCTAATTAAGGTAAGAAGCCAAATTACTATGTTGTTGAGGCTAATATGTATGTACTTAAACTCAAAATAAGTCAAATAACTCAAAATTGTCTATTTTAAACATATCTTTAATAAAATTATAACTAATTAAACTACCAATCAATTTGAGACCTTACTAATTTGGTATGGGGTTACTTGTGCAAGAGCTTGCAAGTTGAGACTAAATCCTTTATTTTGCCAAAAGGTGTAAACAAACTGATATGTTGTCTATATATATATATATGAAATACAATATGTAATTCATAGACGTGGGCAATTACCAAAATGATAAGAAAAGAGCAAGTCAAGAAAAAAGAGTGATGCATTTTTATTTTTTGATTGAAGGGGTCTTAAAAGTGCCAAGAGCTACAAAGGCTTCACAAAACACACATTTATATTGGCTGGCTAACACCTGCAATATCCTCTTAACTAAAAATAAATACATAAAAAAACAAAAGCGAGACACCTCGAGATGTGCGTGTGTGCGTGTGCGTGTGCGTGTAAAGGTGTATCGCACTGTCACCTAGTGAGTAGGTATTCAATCTCGGTGCATAGTGGGCTATCCAATCTTTTTCCATCTATAAAAGCATAGTGTGCGATCCAGTCCACTATGATTCATCTTTTGAAATGATAATATGATTTAAACTCTGTGACGGCACTAATTAATTGATGGCATCAAGACAAATGGGCAATATATAGTTGTTCAAACAGATATTTGGTTTGTCCTAAATGTATCAGGTTCTGGGCCTTGTGTGGTCCCAAGCCCGCACGCAACCTTGCTAATGGTAGGCTTAGTAGAATTTCGAAAAGACAAATTGGGCCATAATTTTATTTATTTATTTCTTTTTTCAGAAATTGGGCCATAATTGTTCAATCATTGTTTAACCACTTATTAGACTTACACCAAAAATCTTTGATGAGATAGAAGAGACATCACTTGTTAAATTACAAGATTTTATTAAGCTCGTGGGTCGGATTCTTGTTGAAGTAAAAACGAAAAAGCAAACACAACAACACAAACTTACTATGTCAAAGCATTTCTAGTAAGATAAACAAGACATTTTTAAGTTAATTCATGTTAGACCCAAGTGGTTTATAAATAGGAAGCTGCTAAACATACTCCAGTTTTTACTAATCGGACCTCAACTTTGAATTTGTGCTTTGTGTACCCCACTTTGTACTTAGTTTACCCCACTTTAATATATAAAATTCCAGAAATACCTTTACTCACCCTATTACCCATACCCCCACTTTTGAAGAAGTGTCGTCCGCGGGTTTCGGACGAACTGAGAAAACACATCTGAATAGGTATCGGACACACAAGATTGACACCTCTAAAGAGGTTTCAAACACACATGATTGATATTATGCAAAGATAACTCGGTCTCAGTAGGTGACGGAGGAATCTAGCCGAAACCTCTTTAGAGGTGTTGACCCAGACACACAGTGGCCGACCCTCTTTAGAGGTTTCGACCCTGTAAGTCCGAAAATCGTGAGCGACCAGAATGAACAAAAAAACTTCAAAACTACCGAAAATACATGAAAATGGTAAAAAAAAATAGTGTGGTTTGCTCGAAATCGCTTAATATTTTCGATTCCATTGAAGCTTGTACCAAAAATACAAGATTTAAGCTTCAAATCGAAGTTCTAAACCCAAACGCAAATTCACAAACAAAACAACTCAAAACAAAAAAAAATCCAAAAAAATCTCGAAACTGACACTAAAAGAGATGATGAATGCACCCACGACGTCGAATCCATGTGGTTTTGCTCAAATTTTGTCGGATTTGAGTTGTTGATGAGTGTGATTTGAGAGAGAGGTGAGTGGGGTATGGGTGAGTAAAAAACTTTTTATATAGAGGGGTAGTTGAGTAATTTCACAAAATTAGGGTCCTTGTAGCAAAAACTAGGGTCCTTTTAGACGTACCTATAAATATTAGCGATCTACAATCAAGGAGTGACAAGGGTCACAAAGATCATTGCTTACATGGAAGTTCATCGAATAAGGGGACTAGGCTAATTAATTGACAATCAGTTAGGCGTTGAGTCAAGCCAAGAATATAGTTTTATGATTCTTTTCCTAATTTAGTTGTTTCCTAAAAGTCGTTTAACGGCTATATAATAGATATATAATGGCTATATGCATGATCTGTAGCCTATATAATGTGTAATTCAAGTTTTGAAAGTATAAAAAAAAAATATCAATACAACTCATTCTTCTTTTTAACATCTCTTGTTCTTATAGTATCATAGTTTAGGTGAGTTTATGGGGGCGTGCGGTTGATCCACCACGCCCATAGACATCTTGATGTGTATCTATATTTTTTGCGCATTGTAATGTCTTCTCTGTAAATACATCTTAAATTTGTTTCTCAATAAGCAGTCGCTTAAGATTCTTACCAACCACAAAAATCGTTCAACATTTCAACCAAGTGCAAAGCTGCTTGAGATCCCTACCAAGCGTAAAATCGCTTAAAATATCAATCAGCGCAAAACTGCTTAACATTTCTACCAAGCACAAAGTCACTTGAGATATCAATCAACACTAATTGTTACTCAACATTTCTACGAAGTGCGAAGCCGCTCAAGATTTCCACTATTCATCAAGGGCTAATCACGGAAAGGCATCAACAACATATTGAGGCTCAATTACTTTTTGTTATAATCTTATATCATGGTACAAAAAAAGCAACCGACCATTTTACGTTCAAGCACATAAGCAGAGTATCATTTTATGGCCTATACTGTAGCTGAACATATGCCCTTGAATTACTTGTTACCAAACATGTGTACAATTCCACTCAAATTACAGATATATTTACTAAATTTGTGCCTAACTATGATGACCCTTCCCCGACCTAGGGTCAGATCGCCCAACCCAAACCGCTATTCTTGCCTAAGTACCTGAACTTAGACTAGAGCAACGGCTTGGCACGCCTAATTATGACTGCGAAAAATACTAAAATGGATGTATGAAACAAATAACTATGAAAACTATGAATAATAAGATTTTATATGTCAATGGAAAGATATATGGAGTTCTATGGCTCTCCAAACAGCCTAAATGTCATCAAAAGCTTCTAATCAAAAAAGGATGTTCAAAGTCTAAATTAAGAATCAAAAGGGGTTCATGCTACCTAAGCCACCTGTTTAAGATTACAACCTATATTCAAATGTTCCTCTAAACGATAAATAGATATTAGAATCACAGTTCACACGCAGGGGACTTCAAGCAATGACTTTGCCCTTCTCTTTCCTATTTATCGCTCTGGTGGATGGGCCGGTATGGTAAGTGGGGCGATCTAAAGAACCAATGAAGCTCAGTAAGAGAGAAGACTCGCTCACACATTAAATATGTAGGTAATACTTAGTAGATGAGCGAAGTCTATATGGAACAACAATCCAATCATTTGCATCAATTTGGAAGTAAGGAACAAACTGTTCATATTCTTTCACAAGAATCACTTCATAACCAAGTCATGTGAATCATAGGCATAAGTCCTAAATCATTATAAGGTCATGCATAAAAAGGTAATCAAAAGGAACAATAATCTATATTTTATGTACATAGACCAAGACAAGGAATATAATAGCATGGTTACCATGTCAATGCTTCTAAAACAAATTCCAAGGTTCATTTATGTGTGGTACTACGTATTCATTGATAACATGCAAGTAGAGTTCATCATTCCATAATCTACAACATGAATATCATAACCTATGCATTCTCATTGTATGTTATACACCATTAACCATAACATGCAAGTATAATCAAGGGTTCATCATATCAAGTTATAAACTTGCATTCATAATAAGGCATTCATCATTCATGATCAAGATAAGAATCGCAAGTCATGCTTGAAAACCAATAATATCGCAAGGGTGAGTAAGCAAATTCAATAGATAAGTAATAATATAATCCATTTGTTTGTCTCATGCATCCTTAGCCTTGGGTATGACCAGATGACCGAACCACTTACTCTCGAGGTGATGGGAACCTTTGGTGAACACGTTGGCCTTTGTGTCCCCCAAATGGTTCCATCACCGCAACTGTAAGCATTTTAAGACATTACTGGTTGTGAACACTTATTGATAGGCACACTACCTTACTTGATGCATGTGTTTCCATCATTCTCAACCTTACTTGATGGGTGTGCTTCCATTAGTCTCTGCCTTACTTGATGGAAGAGCTTCCATCATACTTGGTTTGTTGCACTGCCTAAGTGAGTGATGGTTGAGCTTCCATCCCTAAGGGAGCGAAACAGGTGAAATCCGTCTTTATTGGGCCCACTGCTCTCGGCGTAGTGTCGTATTCATACTAAAGCTAGCTTATACATACCAAGGACTATCCACATCCCAATCCCCGGTCTTTCGATAAAACATGATATTTCTATTTATCTAGTAATCAAACCACATTTAATGAATGAGTGATGCTCCCCACTTACCTGCACAAGGCGTGCCTAAGAACAATCATGACATGCCTAGGGTCTGATATGAATCTTGCGCGGTTCTAGACAAGATACATAATAATCACATCAATACACAATTTAATATATAGATGTTAATTATCAATTTATTCACCTTTGTGACTCAGGAGTGCGAGTCCCACGGGTTTTTGCATCGTCCGGGACCTCCGTCGAAGTCCCACGTAATGTGTCGGGGGGCGAGACCCATTACTGGTTCCCCTAGGGAGTGCGGGTGCACTTTCGGTTAAGTTGTGGAGCCTTATTATACTTGTGTAGGGACCAGACTGGTCCTTGGTTGAGTTAAGGGGCCAGTTTGGCCCTTGGTCAACTGGTTCATGGTCAACTAACCTGTGGACCAGTCAATGGTCCTTAGGAGGAGGAGCGTGTGATCCCCCTCGTGACCGTGGGAGGGATCTTGAGCTCCCCTCCCTCGTTACTCTCGGTCAACCACCCTGGCGGTGGGCAAGAGGGTCGCCGACCCTCTGGCCAACTGCTGTTGAGGGTTGAAAGGGGCAGAGGGGGGCCCTCGTCCCTACTCTAATGGTGGTGGAGCTCCTTGATGAGGCTCTACCGATCGACAATAACGGCTGCAGTAGTGAGGCCGCCGCCTCCCTTGTAAGTAGTGCTACCGCGACATTGCCACTTCCTTGCCTTAAATTCTCCATTTTTTCACTCAAAAATTTCAACAGAAATAAGTGGAGAAGAGGATAGGAGAGTTTCACCTTCTTTAGAGCTCCACTTAACTTAGGAAATCACCACCTCCACCTTAGCTCATCCTTTAACCTCTCTATTCTCTCTTTTAAAAAGAGTTTGAGCAGCAAATGGGGGACTAGGGTTCCTTGTTGGTAGTTTATATAGTGTATGGTTTGGTCTTTAGTTGTATACAACCTTGGTGGAAATGCCTAAAATACCCTTCTTTCTTAGGCCTTGTGATGAACAAGTTTATTTAATTTGTTTTTAGGCCCAATTTCCAACAATTTGTAATTACATTGTACATTAAGTAAGCCAAAAAACAAATCAACACACATTTAGTATTTTGGATTTACTAAATTGTCCCTAAGTCGGCTCGGGGAGAGATTCGGGTCATTACAATATCCCCAATTTTAAAGAATTTCATCCTCAAAATTAAAATAAGGCCACACCTTATGGTTCAAAAAGAAATGTAAGACTCTCCATCATGTAGTCCTCTCGCTCCCAAGTTAATTCTTGTTCTCCATGAAATTTCCACCGGACTTGCACCAACACGTATTCCTTGTTGCGTAGTTTCTGCATCATCCTATCCAAGATCTGGATCGGCTGCTCATTGTCAGATACATCCCCCCTCAAATCAACTTGTTCCCAATCAATCATCGGTGCATGTTTGTTATGTGCTTTCCTCAACATGGAGACATGGAAAACATCGTTGACTCCCCTTAACTGTGGTGGCAATTTAAGGCAGAAGGCTACCGGGCCTATTTGTTTCTTGATTTCAAATGGCCTGATGAACCTAAGAGATAACTTTGCTTTCAACTCAAATCGGTAGTGCCTCATCATCGAAGAAACTTTTAAAAGCACAAAATCCCTTTCCTTTAATACGACATCTCAGTGGTCCTTGTCTGCATACTTCTTCTGGCAGCTTTGGGCAGTCTCTAACCATTGCCTAATCAGCTTGATTTTTTCTGTTTGGTCATGCACCATCTCGGGTCTATTAACAACAAATCTCCGACATCGTTAACAAACTGGAGATATACACGGTTTCCCATAAAGTGCTTCAAATGGTGCCATGCCAATGCTTGCTTGGAAACTATTATTATACGCGAACTCACACAACGGAATATACTATTCCCAACTCCTACCGAAATCCAACACACAGGCTCGGAGCATTTCCTCAAGTATTTGAATCAATCTCTCGGCTGCCTAACAGTTTGAGGGTGAAAGGCGACACTGAGATTGAGTCGAATCCCCCTGTTTGGTGTTAAACCCCACTCCAAAATTGAGAGGTGTATCTCAAATCTTGATATGAGATAATAGACTCCGAAACTCTGTGTAATCTGGCAATCTCCTCGACCTACATATCTCCCAACCTATATGCTCAATATCCAATGGAGATAGGAATGAAGTGAGTTGACTTAGCCAAACAATCCACGACTACCCAAATCGCATCATGTCCCTTATGTGTATTCGGTAACCCCGAAACAAAATCCATGGCCATGTGTTTCCATTTTCATTATGGAATGGGCAATGGCTATAGTAGTCATCCCGGCTTCTGGTGATCTGCTTTCATGAGCTGACAAATCTCGCACTTCTGGATATAGGTGGCGATGTCAACTATCATTCTTGGCCACCAATACATTCTCTACATGTCTGGTACATTTGTTACCTTCGGGGTGGACGGTAAACCATGATTTATGCACCTTTCTAAGTAAGTCATCTCTTAACTGTCTATAAGTTGGTATCCATAATCTGTTATGGAACCTTAATGCCTTAATGCCTGAAATTCTCTAGTTTACGTTATCACTGTTGTTTGCCAATGATTTGTACTTCTCGTACTCGGAGTTGGCCCTCTAATAGTCAATCATTCTAAACAATGCCACTGGCTCCGCTCTCATTTGAACACATATCTAGACTTCTGAGACATTTGAGCCATATGTGGGCACTCCCTATTATACATTACGACATCGAACTCAGTTTCCAGTCATACACGGCTCAGAGCATCCGCTACTACGTTCGCCTTCCCTGAGTGGTACTCAAGAGTGAAGTCATAGTCTTTCAAGAGCTCTAACCATCTCCACTGTCGCATGTTCAACTCCCTCTGAGTGAACAAAAAATTTAAACTTTCGTGACCTGAGTAAACACTGAATTTCTCCCCATATAAGAAGTGCCTCAACAATTTCAAAGCAAACACCACTGTTGTTAATTCTAAGTCATGTATCAGGTAGTTCTTCTCATGTACTTTCAATTGTTCAGATATAAAGGCGATTGCTTTCTTGTCTTGCATCAACACTCCTCCTAATCTGGTCCCTGAAACGTCGTACATTAACAACTCCTTGTCGAACTCTGGTATAACCAAAATAGGTGTGGTAGTCAAATGTCTATTCAATAACTGAAAGGCTTTCTCACACGCATCACTTTAAACATAAGAGACGTCTTTTTGCATAGAGTCGGTAATTGGCGAAGCGATCGACAAGAAATCCTACACAAAGCATCGATAATATCCCGCTAATCCCAGAAAACTTTGTATTGTTGAAGCATTGTTAGGTTGTGGCTACCTAAAGATCACCTCGGTTTTTTTGGGATCAACTGTTATGCCCTTTACATTCACCACATGTCCTAAAAATTTCACCTCTGAACCCCATAATTCACATTTGCTTAACTTAGCATAAAGTTTGTGTTCCATTAATGTTTGCAACACTTTCCAGAGATGTTTCATATGATCACACTCAGTCTTTGAGTATATCATGATGTCATCAGTAAACAAGATCACGAACTAGTTGAGGAATGGCTTAAAAACATGATGCATCAAATCCATGAACATAGCCGACGCATTGGTAAGCCCAAACGACATCACAGTAAACTGAAAATGACCATATCAAGTGCTTAAAACAGTCTCGATATGTTCTCAAGTCTATCTTTGAGAAAAACTTTGTTCCCCTTAGCTAATTGAAAAAGTCATTGGTCCTGGGAAGTTGATGCTTATTCCGAATAGTCACTTTATTCAACTGTCGGTAGTCAATGCACATCCTTAAGCTCCCCTTTTTCTTTTTCACGAATAGTACGGGTGCTCTCCACGACGATACACTCGGAGAAATGAAACCTTTTTGAGTTAACTCCTTTAATTGTGTCTTTAAGACCTTCAACTCAGTTGCTGCCATACGGTAGGGTGCCTTAAAAACTGGCATAGTACTGGCAATCAGGTCGATCTGGAAGCCAATGTCTCGATGTGGAGGGAGTCTTGGAAGGTCTAAAGGAAAGACATCCGAAAAATCCCTAATCACAGGAATATTCTCAATTAGGACTTCTTATCTTTCCTCTCCCATAAAACTCAAACTCGCGATGGTTTCTACCTCGGCCAAAGTCACCACTCTACTACGGCTCCTAATGCTAGCCAATGAACAATCTCTGAACTCGAATGGAGGAATTCCCAGATCTTGAAGGTTACACTTTTATCGAAACAATTTATCATAGTGTGGTACGCTTCTAACCAGTCCATGCCTAATAGTGCGTCAAACTCTAGTCACTCTAGGACTCACAAATTGAACGACATGATGTGATTTTCAATTTTAATTATATACCCCTCACATATCATGTTAGGATAAATTTGCTTAGTGGAAATTGTGCTCAAAACCAAGTGTATGCTCTAACTGATGTCATCCTCACGAAATGGACCATAGACCCCGAGATAAGCGAAATCGTGGAACCAGAATCAAACAAAATACGCTTGTCATTACCATTTATTGAAACTGTACCCGTGACCAGCTGTCGCGAGGCTTCTTGGTCCTGCTCAGCAACAACATTCAATCTCTCTCTAACAACTTGAGCAACACTCCCTTCGAACAATGGTGGATTATGACACTTGTTCTAGTAGTGTCTTAGGGTTCTACATTGATAACAAATGATATGCAGCTTTGGGTTTGTCAGCGGGGGGTACGCGACTCTTACTAATACACTTAGCCTTAGCCCTGCTGGCCCTCTACCCTTGCTGTTACCCTGCTGCGGTGGGCGTGGTGGCCAAAACGTCTGTAACGGCCCGATTTTAAATTGCCGTTAATTATGACATTTTTGCAGATGCGGATGCCAGCGAAGACCGCTGAGGGACCCACAGTGAGGACTGGAATGCACTCGAACTAGGTATACAGTCCGTATTGTATGCTTGTTGTGGTAAATTGTGATGAAAAGGTATAAATTAACTAAATCCATTACAATATGTATGCTAATGTAGTTGATTGACGAGTGAGGAATGACCTCGGGGTGCGTGCGGACGCGAGACACGAGGCACGAGGTGCCGAGTAGTCGAGAGAACTAAGGTGAGCTTACCCATAAAGTTTGGTAATTTATTGAATAGGGTAGATAATTATTATGGGCTAAATCAATTGGAAATTTATAAGTCATATAGTTGAAATTTGAATAAAACAATAACGAGTTGGATGGTTCTCGAGATGCTCAACAGAGTCATTGGTGTCATGATAAGGTGTTTGGAGTTGGAGTGACACAGGGTGACCATGAACCCTTGGATGCTTCTCGAGATTCGTGCACACACTTGATCAAATGCCAAATATATATACACATGCTTGATCGATCGGTCAAAGGAGAGTGAGAGTGTGAAATTGAAGAGAGAGCTTGGAGGAAGAGAGAAATCGTTGGAGGGAAGAAGAGGAGAGGAAAAACAGCCAACAAGGTGTGAAGAAGGTGATTTGTGGCTTCCTACCACAAGAACCTAAGGTATGGACACATTAAACTTGGATTTTTGTGGAATTTTTGGTGAGGGTTGGAGCTTGTGGAAATTCGAATTTGTTGGGGAATATACACTTGGTTTTTATTGAGAGTGAGTGTGTGTGAGAATGACATGAAGTGGTTGTGAATTTTGAGTAAATTTGAGAGAAATTTGATGGATTTCTAAAAATGGGTTTGAAAATGTGATTTCCATAAATTGTGGATTTTGGTGTTTGATTATGGTAATTAAGGCTTAAATGGTGTAATTGAGGTCATTGATGTTTTATGGAAACATGGAAATTGAATGTATGGATTTGGAGTTCAAATTCTTAATTTAGAAATTTTCTGGACAGCGAGCAATTAGCGCGCTAATTGGAGAAATTAGCGCTAATCACGCATTTGAGTAATGATGAGGATGAATAGTGATTGAGATAAATTAGCGCGCTAATTTATCTCATTAGCGCGCTAATTATTCTCTCGGACTCCAAAAATTGGAAAATGACAAAATGAGTCAAACCAACATTATGAACCCATTAGTTGATTATTAATACTCATAAATGAATTCCGGAGTCTCGAAATAGTAATTGGAGTCGGGGGTTTAGTCAGGAATCGGACCGAGAGTGATATCGGGGATTTGGAGGTTTTGAGCCGGGGTTTGACTTGTGGAACGAGGAGTGCGAATTGAGGTGTGTAGTATCCCAATTGAACTTCACTTTAAGTATTTACCATTTGATTTATTTGAATTCAATTCCATTTATTCTTTATTCCATTTCATCTTTGCTTTACGGTGGGCACTCTCACCTGGTGACTTTACGGTAGTGGAGGGTACTCCTACCTGGTGTCTTTACGGTGTTGAGATCACCCCCACCTGGTGCTTATTTCGTTACGGCCATATAGTCCATTGAGTCATAGCACTTGTCTAAGTATACGCCGGTGAATAGGCTACCCGGGTATGGTAGGCTTGTGTGGGTGCGTCGTTGGTCTACGCCGACCACCTAGAGGGTCCAGGGACAACCTGTTGGTGTGTTTGAGGGTTGTGCCCAAGGAGAGGCTCGAAGTATGACTTAGTCGATTTTTATGTGCACGTACTTTGTTTCCTCACTATATTTATGCATGCGATGATCTTTCTTTTACGGTTAATCTCGTATTTCTGTACTCCGCATGTTTAAATTATAGTATTTAAAATTCCAGTACTTTTACTTTCGTAACTACTTGGTGAATTTCCTTGGGATTACTCACTCTGGACTCGTCATCTGTCTTTTTGTGATGGTGAGTGCCAGATCCTAGTACGAGCCGGGGAAAGGGCAAGCTTGAGGATTACATCGATTGACGACTCTAGCCCCTACTCGTACGTATGTTTATATTTACTCGTTTTATATTGGGTTTTGGGCTTGAGAGATAGGTTGTATATTTTGATATTTTGAGGATTCTTAGATGATATGTATATGATATACAGTTGATATGGTTTCCACTTAGGCATTTTGCTAATAAAACACAAGATGAATTTTTATATTGTTCATTTAAGCTTAAATTTGTTAATTTGAGGATACATGATATTAATTGAATCAAATTAAATGAGAAATTGATCAATGATGGATAATTGGGCGTGGGACACAATGTTGGTGGTGACGTGGACGGTTGTGGGCCGCGTAGCCACCGTGGCGGACCAATGTGGAAAATTGGGGCCACCACATTTTGGTATCAGAGCTTAGGTTTAAGGAACCCAGGGAGTGAAGTGTGGGCTATGGTTACCTCTGATACCGCCACAATAGTATAAACTCAATGAATAAATCTTAGATGTGGAAACCACAAGTGAATGATTAAAGGCTTAGTTGGGAAGTGATGTGAGGTGGGTAAATTTAGGAAATTATACATATAAGTATGTTTTGATTGTGTATTACATATTATACACGTATATGTATTGAGTCTGATCCATTGCACGATGGTTGTGCGGTTTAGGATGGACGGACAAAGCTCTACTACTCCGCCCACTACTCGGCCCAGAGGTTGGAGATACTAGTGATCGTACCACTAGTGACATGGCGATATGCGAGCTATGATACTGAGAGGTCGAGCGAGCAGCGATTGATTCGCGAGAGCAGCAGCTATTGCGCGAGCTCGATGGCCGAGCTAATGGAGTATATACGGAGTTCACGAGTACCCAGTAGCACCCATGCTTGAGCTAGTTACACCTACTACACGGGCGGTGATTGCACCATTGAGGACATACTGAGACAGTGGGATAGAGCGAAATGATAGAGAGAGGTCGAGCCTATTGTGATGCCAGCTGAGACTACGGAGGTGACACCAGCTACTACCGAGCAGCGTGTAGGAGTTTCGACTGCCAGAAGTAGGATGTCTGAGGCAACAAAGATGGTGAAAGACTTTATGAGATTCAACCCCACGTACTTCACTGGAGTCAGTGATCCTGAGGTTGCCGGCCGGTGGTTGATGACACATCGACGACTACACCAGCTATTAGAGGTACCCGAGGCGGACCAGGCGCGTATATCGGGGTATTGTTTGAGAGGTCAGGCAGCGGTATGGTGGACTACTTACACTGACATACATTCTACACCGTCGACGTGGGCAGAGTTTCGACAGTTATTTCTCGATGAGTACATTCCCACTGAGGTGCAGTTACGACTGAGGGAGCAGTTCTTGGGACTACGACAGGGTAACATGTCTGTGTCACAGTACATGGATCGATTCAGATATCTCATGATGTATGCCATGGATGTGGCTAACACGGAGAGGTTACAGATTTACTACTTCATCAGAGGCCTGGATGAGAGGATTGGTGGTGTGATAGTTGCGACCGGTGCGGAGACCCTACAGAGTGTTTTTGACAGAGCATTGGCTCGCGAGACGTATTTACGACACCGGGGTGAGCTTGGAGACGGGTTCGGACATAGTTCTCTTGGCCCGATCGAGAGACCGAAGAGACCGAGAGAGCAGTCGATCGACAGAGACATGATTATCAGAGTCGACGAGATAGACGTTCCGAGCATCAGAGAGGAGACGAGAGGCAGGTGGTGTACGTTACTGTACCTGCACCAGCTGAGCAGCCTCGACACCATGTGCGAGATGGAGGAGGTCGTGGTAGAGGACAGAGAGGTCGGGGTCGTGACAGGGCTCAAGTGCATATAGTGTCACAGTCTGATTGGCGGGAGACACGACGATGTTTCAGGTGTCATCAGGTCGGGCATATACATAGAGATTGTCCGATGTCAGCTTCATCTTCACGACCACAGATTGAGCCAGTTAGGGAGAGGGCTCATGCAGCTGCTACACCTACTACCGTACAGCCGGAGCGTGATGCGACTCGTCAGCTCGTAGAGGGTATGTTATCTATATGCGATGTCTTCATGCATGTATTATTTGATTCCGGCAGTACATTGTCATTTATATCGGGACGCGGGGTTGGACAGATTAGGATTACGGAGTTGAGACCTTAGATCCACATCTTGTCCTCGATGCAAATTTCTCTTGGGGATAAGATTTACCCTAACCGGATATGCCGGAATTGTGTAGTAGAGATTGAGGGACACCAGTTACTGTCGACTTTCGTGTCCTAGAGTATTTAGAGTTTGATGCTTTATCTGGGTATGGATTGGCTAGCGACATATCGCGCACACATTGATTGCTTTGGGAAGATGATAGTATTTGATATTGAGGGTATTCCCGTATTTACTTTTGTTGGGACGGCGTCAGACTTACCGATTACCAGAGGTCGATTAGCTACGATTCAGGAGATGGAGGCGTTTAGGACGGTAGTTGAGCCAGACCTGAGACCAGAGATTAGATTAGAGGATGTCCCAAGTAGTGTCTGAGTTTCCTGAGGTGTTCCCAGACGATTTGCCAGGTTTACCACCTCCTAGGGCAGTTGAGTTCATTATTGAGTTGGTTCCGGGGACACAGCCGATATATAGCCGACCGTACAGGATGTCAGCGTCGGAGCAGGGAGAGTTGAGATCCCAATTAGAGGAGTTGTTGCAGAAGGGTTTTATTCATCCCAGTATGTCTCCTTGGGGCGCACCAGTACTATTTGTTAAGAAGAAGGATGGTTCTTTGAGGTTGTGCATAGATTACAGGAAGCTGAATCAAGTGACGATTCGAAATCGTTATCCACTTCCTAGGATTGATGATCTATTCGATCAGTTGGCGGGTGCTAAGTTTTTCTCGAAGATTGATTTACGATCTGGTTATCATCAGTTGAGGATTCGGG
Source organism: Stephania japonica (assembly GCA_039657345.1). Lineage (NCBI taxonomy): Eukaryota > Viridiplantae > Streptophyta > Magnoliopsida > Ranunculales > Menispermaceae > Stephania > Stephania japonica. Next base: position 13,664,045 of record CM077562.1, read on the forward strand.
AGAGTGATATAGAGAAGACGGCGTTTAGCACGCGTTATGGATTGTTTGAGTTCACCAGTCATGCCATTTGGGGTGACTAATGCGCCGGCTATCTTTATGGATTTGATGCACCGAGTATTACGGCCATTTTTGGATCGTTATGTGATTGTATTTATTGATGATATCTTGATATACAGTAAGACTCGTGAGGAGCACGAGAGACACCTCAGAGATATTTTGATGACGTTGAGGGAGCACAGATTGTACGCTAAGTTTAGCAAGTGTGCTTTTTGGTTGAGAGAGGTGAAATTTCTCGGACATGTCATTGGTAGTCAAGGAATATCTGTTGATGGAGACAAGATTCGAGCGATCATTGATTGGAGGACACCCGAGACAGTTGCAGACATTCGTAGTTTCTTGGGGCTTGCGGGCTATTACCGGCGATTTGTGCAGGACTTTTCTTTGATTGCAGCGCCGATGACGAGGTTGACCAAGAAGAATGTTAAGTTTGAATGGTCTGAAGGTTGTGAGGCAGCATTTTTAGAGTTGAAGAGGAGGTTGACTTCTGCGCCAGTGTTGGCTCTACCTGAGACAGGGAAAGGCTTTTCGGTCTACACAGATGCTTCCGGGACTGGGTTGGGATGTGTATTGATGCAGGAAGGACACCCAGTTGCATATTTATCGAGGCGATTGAGACCTCACGAGGAGAATTATCCGGTGCATGATTTAGAGCTAGCTGCAGTTGTGTTTGCACTCAAGGCTTGGCGACACTACCTTTATGGGGAGTGGTTTATGTTATTTACAGATCATCAGAGTTTGAGGTATCTATTCACTCAGAAAGATCTGAATATGCGGCAAAGACGGTGGCTCGAGTTACTGAAAGACTACGATTTCGCGATTGAGTACCATCCTGGGAAGGCGAATGTAGTTGCTGATGCATTGAGCCGGAGTGGGGTAGAGAGTCGGACCGTCTTTGCGCGCAGATGACACATGAGCATGGATTCTTTGGAGGCCGCGACGGTGTTGTGTTTGTCGATGCTTTTCGATGTTCATATCTCGTGGCCGCGGATGCGTGTTCCCTGTGGTGTCGTTAGAGAGGGTCGTTGAGTGGCAAAGGGTCGACGGACATTTTGCTCGCTTCAGCTGTCTGGCTCAGGATCTGGGTTGCACAGATTGGTCTAGTGGTTCGGACCAGTGCTTGAGACACAGAGGTAGGTTGTGGATACCTGAGGTGCAGGAACTACGTGATAGTATTCTTGAGGATGCACACCGTTCGCGGTATACAGTTCATCCTGGCAGGACTAAAATGTATCATGACTTGCGACGTTTGTTTTGGTGGCCTGGGATGAAGGCCGATGTGGGTGCATATGTGAGAGCTTGTCATGTTTGTCGCGAGTTAAGGCCGAGCACTGGAGACCATTTGGATTGTTACGACCACTACCCATTCCGCAGTGGAAATGGGAGCATGTTACGATGGACTTTGTTAGTGGATTGCCACAGTCTGCGAGACGTCATGATGCTGTGTGGGTTGTGATTGATAGATTGACGAAGTCTGCACACTTCATCCCTATATCGATGAAGTACTCGTTTGCTCAGTTGAGTATCATTTTTGAGCGAGAGATTGTTAGGCTACATGGAGTGCCGATATCTATTGTGTCTGACAGAGATCCCAGGTTGACTTCGAAGTTATGGGAGAGCATGCGAGAGCGATTTGGGACGAGCTGCGATTCAAGACGGCTTATCATCCTCAGACAGACGGTCGGTCGAGAGATTAATACAGATATTGGAGGACATGCTCAGAGCATGCATTTTGCAGTTTGGAGGTGCTTGGGAAGAGTATTTGCCGTTGTGCGAGTTCGCATACAACAACAGCTATCAGGCGAGTATTGGTATGCCACCATTTGAGGCTTTGTATGGAAGACCTGCAGATCACCAAACTTGTTGGGCAAGACTGAAGATGTGGCGGTGATTGGACTGAAGTTGTTGTTGACCACACCGAGAAGATTCGGCAGATTAGGATGAGATTGCAAACTCAAGATAGGCAAAAGAAGTATCTTGATAGGTACCTTGAGGGTTTGAACTATAATGTGGATGACTTGGTATATTTGAAAGTTTCGCCCTGGAAAGGTCATCGAGGTTTGGGATCAAGGGAAACTAGCACCAAGGTACATTGGGCCTTTCGAGTTATAGCACGTGTTGGGACAAGTGGCATACAGATTGGAGTTGCCAGCAGAGCTAGCAGCGTTCATCCAAGTGTTTCACGTGTCTATGTTGAGGTTAGCTAAGACAGACCGAGGCCGATGGTGGATATTAGGCAGATTGAGGTTCGTCCTGACGCTTCATATGAAGAGCAACCTGTGGAGATCATGGATCGTAGAGTTCAGACACTGAGGAACAGAGAGATTCTGAAAGTGCTGGTTCGATGATGGCAGATCACGGAACCGAGGGACTCACTGGGAGCTCGAGTCGACTATGAGGCGGAGATATCCTCAATTATTTACGGGTGAGTGTTGATAAAGATTTAAATTTCGGGACGAAATTTCGAATTAGATGGGAAGAATTGTAACGGCCCGATTTTAAATTGCCGTTAATTATGACATTTTTGCAGATGCGGATGCCAGCGAAGACCGCTGAGGGACCCACAGTGAGGACTGGAATGCACTCGAACTAGGTATACAGTCCGTATTGTATGCTTGTTGTGGTAAATTGTGATGGAAAGGTATAAATTAACTAAATCCATTACAATATGTATGCTAATGTAGTTGATTGACGAGTGAGGAATGACCTCGGGGTGCGTGCATGACGCGAGACACGAGGCACGAGGTGCCGGTAGTCGAGAGAACTAAGGTGAGCTTACCCATAAAGTTTGGTAATTTATTGAATAGGGTAGATAATTATTATGGGCTAAATCAATTGGAAATTTATAAGTCATATAGTTGAGCTGAATAAAACAATAACAGTTGGATGGTTCTCGAGATGCTCAACGAGTCATTGGTGTCATGATAAGGTGTTTGGAGTTGGAGTGACACGGGGTGACCATGAACCCTTGGATGCTTCTCGAGATTCGTGCACACACTTGATCAAATGCCAAATATATATACACATGCTTGATCGATCGGTCAAAGGAGAGTGAGAGTGTGAAATTGAAGAGAGAGCTTGGAGGAAGAGAGAAATCGTTGGAGGGAAGAAGAGGAGAGGAAAACAGCCAACAAGGTGTGAAGAAGGTGATTTGTGGCTTCCTACCACAAGAACCTAAGGTATGGACACATTAAACTTGGATTTTTGTGGAATTTTTGGTGTGGGTTGGAGCTTGTGGAAATTCGAATTTGTTGGGGAATATACACTTGGTTTTTATTGAGAGTGAGTGTGTGTGAGAATGACATGAAGTGGTTGTGAATTTTGAGTAAATTTGAGAGAAATTTGATGGATTTCTAAAAATGGGTTTGAAAATGTGATTTCCATAAATTGTGGATTTTGGTGTTTGATTATGGTAATTAAGGCTTAAATGGTGTAATTGAGGTCATTGATGTTTTATGGAAACATGGAAATTGAATGTATGGATTTGGAGTTCAAATTCTTAATTTGGAAATTTTCTGGACAGCGAGCAATTAGCGCGCTAATTGGAGAAATTAGCGCGCTAATCACGCTGAGTAATGATGAGGATGAATAGTGATTGAGATAAATTAGCGCGCTAATTTATCTCATTAGCGCGCTAATTATTCTCTGGACTCCAAAAATTGGAAAATGACAAAATGAGTCAAACCAACATTATGAACCCATTAGTTGATTATTAATACTCATAAATGAATTCCAGGAGTCTCGAAATAGTAATTGGAGTCGGGGGTTTAGTCAGGAATCGGACCGAGAGTGATATCGGGGATTTGGAGGTTTTGAGCCGGGGTTTGACTTGTGGAACGAGGAGTGCGAATTGAGGTGTGTAGTATCCCAATTGAACTTCACTTTAAGTATTTACCATTTGATTTATTTGAATTCAGTTCCATTTATTCTTTATTCCATTTCATCTTTGCTTTACGGTGGGCACTCTCACTGGTGACTTTACTAGTAGTGGAGGGTACTCCTACCTGGTGTCTTTACGGTGTTGAGATCACCCCCACCTGGTGCTTATTTCGTTACGGCCATATAGTCCATTGAGTCATAGCACTTGTCTAAGTATACGCCGGTGAATAGGCTACCCGGGTATGGTAGGCTTGTGTGGGTGCGTCGTTGGTCTACGCCGACCACCTAGAGGGTCCAGGGACAACCTGTTGGTATGTTTGAGGGTTGTGCCCAAGGAGAGGCTCGAAGTATGACTTAGTCTGATTTTTATGTGCACGTATTTTGTTTCCTCACTATATTTATGCATGCGATGATCTTTCTTTTACAGTTGTCTGTATTTCTGTACTCCGCATGTTTAAATTATAGTATTTAAAATTCCAGTACTTTTACTTTCGTAACTACTTGGTGAATTTCCTTGGGATTACTCACTCTGGACTCGTCATCTGTCTTTTTGTGATGGCTGAGTGCAGATCCTAGTACGAGCCGGGGAAAGGGCAAGCTTGAGGATTACATCGATTGACAGCTCTAGCCCTACTCGTACGTATGTTTATATTTACTCGTTTTATATTGGGTTTTGGGCTTGAGAGATAGGTTGTATATTTTGATATTTTGAGGATTCTTAGATGATATGTATATGATATACAGTTGATATGGTTTCCACTTAGGCATTTTGCTAATAAAACACAAGATGAATTTTTATATTGTTCATTTAAGCTTCCGCTGTTAATTTGAGGATACATGATATTAATTGAATCAAATTAAATGAGAAATTGATCAATGATGGATAATTGGGCGTGGGACACAACTGGTGGTGACGTGGACAGTTGTGGGCCCGCGTAGCCACCCGTGGCGGACCAATGTGGAAAATTGGGGTCGCCACAACGTCACCCCTCAGTAATCGAGGGTGTGGGAGCATAAGAGTGTATAGTGACCCCTGTTGATGTTTGTGGTGCCCTCGAACCAACTCTTGAGTGTGCTTAACCACGTGCATATCCTTTGAATCTAGGTTTCTTAAAGCTTTATCCATTACCCCCTTTAACTGTTGAATTGCCTCTACTCTGGTCATGTCGAATTGATCCTACTCAGTTTTGTGTCTCATCACCGTAGATCGCCTCCTCACAATCCAACGCCCTCTTGTGTGTTTGCGGGTATGTTTTTGTTCCTAATGTGACCACCTTGCCGCGAATCTTCTTCCTTAACCCATGGATGATTCGCCTCATGCGCGTCAGGTCTGACGGAACATACTCATAAGAAAACTCTGCTAATTCATTGTACCTAGATGCATAGTTTGCCATACTCATATTGCCTTGCTCCAAAATAAGGAACTCCCGAATCTTGGAAGGCTTAACTGGTTCTGGGAACCATTCTTTATAAGACAGATGCTTGAACTGAGTCCAAGTCATGTCATCTCCCCAAGCCCACTCAATAGACAACCACCATTTGTGTGTCCGATGCTCCAGTAAGAATGTCACCACTGGCATCATGGTCCACTCATCAAGATCTAAGGTTTTCATTTGTTTCTCCATGTGCAAGATTTAGGCCTCGACTTCAATAGAACCATTATATATGTGGAAATGAAGTATATCGTACTTCATGAATTCCTTTTGTAATGTGCCTCTTCGGTACGCCTCCGTGTACCTCTCCTCCTGTTGCGACTGCGGTAGTGACAACGTCAGCCCCCTCCTCTACGGGATGATCCTCGTGAATAGGCTCAAGGGGGAGGGTTAGGCTCCTATGGAGGGCTAGGTCCCTGTCCGGGTGGTAGCCCTGCCACCCTTGTGTTTCCTTATTGAAGCATCTCCATTATGCGAGCCATGTTTCTTTCCTGGAATTGCGTCAGATCCGCGATCCTCTGCTCCTGAGCAGATGCCATATCCTGTATGGCCCTCTGGTGTGTCTCAATCAGTGACACCATGCGCTGCTCTATGTCCCAGCGCTACTGTCGATCCTCTCTCTCCTGAGTTTCCTTCAGGCTATAAGAACTTCCTCCTTGGTTGCTCATGTTGCACTGTAGAGCAAATAAAAGGAAATTAATCCTATAAGTTAAGAGAGTGATTAAGTATCTAATCACGATAGATATCATAGCACGTAAAAAATAACATCATACAAGTGTTTTATTCAAGTTTCCAATCCCTTTCCTATCATAGGATTGGTCTTTGTGCACCTTAAGTCGACTTGAACCAATGTCCCATACCATGATTTGTTCGACTTAAACTTGACCTTTCACTTAAAAGCTCTACAAACTTAGGTTTCACTAACTTAACGTTTCCCTAGGTTCTAATACCTATGCTCTGATACAAACAGTGACGACTCTTCCCCAATCTAAGGTTGGGTCGCCCAACCCAAATCGCTACCAGAGCTTAAGTACCTGAACTCGGTCTCGAGCAATGGCTTGGCACTCCTAATTATACCTACAAGAAAAACTAAAACGAACATATGAAACAAATAACTGTGGAAACTATGAATAATAAGATTTTATATGTCAATGGAAAGATAAATGGAGTTCAACGGCTCTCCAAATAGCCTAAATATCATCAAAAACATCCAAACAAATAAGACTATTCAAACTCTAAACTAAGAATCAAATGGGGGTTCATGCTACCCAAACCACCTATTTAAGATTACAACCTATGTTCAAATGTTTCTCAAAACGATAAATAGTTAGTAGAAATTACAATTCACACACAGGGAACTTCAAGCAACGGCTTTTCCCTTCCCTTTCTGTTTACCACGCTAGTGGATGGACATGTATGGTAAGTGGGGGTGAGCTAAAGAACCAACAGGGCTCAGGAAGAGAGAAGACTCACTCACACATTAAATATGTAAGTTATACTTAGCAGATGAGAGAAATCTATATGAAACAACAATCCAATCATTTGCATCAATTTGGAAGTAAGGAACAAATTGTTCATATTCTTTCACAAGAATCAGTCCATAACCAAGTCATGTGAATCATAGGCATAAGTTCTAAATCATTATAAGGTCATGCATCAAGAGGCAATCAAAAGGAATAATAATTTATATTTTATGTACACAGACCAAGACTTGGCATATCATAGCATGGTTACCACTTCAATGCTTCTAAAACAAATTCCAAGGTTTATTTATGTGTGGTACTATGCATTCATTGATAACATGCAAGTAGAGTTCATCATTCCATAATCTACAACATGAATATCATAACCTATGCATTCTCATTGTATGTCATAAACCATTAACCATAACATGCAAGTATCATTAAGGGTTCATCATATCAAGTTACAAGCAGGCATTCATCATTCATGATCAAGACAAGAATCGCATGTCATTCATGAAAACCAATAATATCGTAAGGGTGAGTAAGTAAATGCGATAGATAAGTAATAATATAATCCATTTGTTTGTCTCATGCATCCTTAGCCTTGGATACGGATCCGATGACCAAACCACACATCCTCGAGGTGATGAGAACCTTTGGCGAACACATTGGCCTTTATGTCCCCTAAACGGTTCCATCACCCTAACTGTAAGCTTTCCGAGCCGTTATCGGTTGTGAACACTTATTGATAGGCGCACTGCCTTACTTGATGGGCGTGCTTCTATCATTCTCGGTGACGCGTGCTGAACACGTCAATAAAATATATAATACCTAAACCAACTATTTTGTAGATAGTGGTAAAGGGTCGATCCCATAGAGATTGGTGGTCTATCTAAGGTAAGAAAAATACAAACAAAAGGAAATTAGGATTTTTGATAATGTGTAAATATTTCGAAAATAAGGAAATCTAATGAAAGGGTAGAAGTCTAGGTATACAGTTTCACAGTCTCGCCATACAACTTGGGATTGAATTTATTAATTGTCGGTTTATAAAAGATGTGAAGAAATCTATGATCTAGTGCAGCTAAAGACCCGGTGACACACTCGGTTCCTCGCACTTCCTGATGTCGGCAGCCAAGGTACGACTGTTGACTACTCCCTAACCAAACACGCAACCTGATTGCTAGTGCTCAAGATTTAACGCGTTGGCCACATTACCTCGGTCCGTGAAGGCACTACACTTAGACAACTGGATCGCTAGTGCTCCCGATTTAGCCTAAATCCCTAGGTACTTGACCGGTTGGCCAATTGTCACAAGTTTGAGTCTACCGCGTGAGGACGGACATTTCGACTTCAATAACTAAGGGTAGTTAACCTAATATGCATGCACAACGTTATGCATACAATCAAATCTAACCCTATGATTAAAAATAATACCAAAGAGAATAAACCATAGAAAAGAATCAAGAGAATTAAATATAAATAAACCTTATTATGGAATCCTAAGTCGTAAAGCTTGACTGATCCACTTTCAACCTAGAGGAAGGAAACTAGCTAGACATAATCCAGCCAAAAACCTAGTTTTTAATGTAAAATGGAAGTAAAATAAGTGTTCACTTCGAATTAGAGTCTATTGGTATTTATAGGAACACCCCAAAGTGGGTTAAAAACCTAAAAATTTGTAAAAATCCTAAAATTTTGAGTCTTCAGGTATTGACGACGTGGCGGCGTCGTGAGAATTTGTGAAGCATGGTGTCCTCACGACGTCTTTTTTAGCTCTTTGGTTAACTTGTATGTGAGTACGCCATGAGAATTTGTTTATCACGGCGTCCTCACTGCGTGAGAATTTCCTCTTCCTTGAAATGCAATTTTGGACCACATAGAGGCCGAATATGAAAAGGTTTGTGGCACATGAAAATGTTCATATTGGAGTCTACCTTCCAGCAAAGGAAATGGAAAGTCATTTGGACTTGAAATGAAGAAGTTATGACCTTCATACTGAAGAGGGGTCATTAAGGAACTTAGCCAAACTTTGCCAACTGTGTGTGTTCTTTTGAGCCACTTCAAATCTGTATCTCATGATGGTTATGAAAGTTGAAAATGTCCGTCTCGAAGTCTTCTTTCCAACAAGACTAATGGTGAGTCATTCCGACTTCGGTAAAACATAATATTCCTATTTATCTAGTAATCAAGCCACATTTAATGAATGAGCGAAGCTCCCCACTTACCTGCACTCGTCGCGCATAAGACCAATCCTGATGCGCCAGGGGCCCTATATGAACCTTCGCGCGGTTCTAGACAAGTTACATAATCATCATATCAACACATAATTTAATATAAAGTTGTTAATTATCAATTTATTCGAGTCTCACGGGTTTTTATGTTGTCCGAGACCTTCGTCAAAGTCTTGCGTAATGTGTCGGGGGACGGGACCCGCTACCAGGTCCCCTGGGGAGCACAAACACGTTCCTGGTGAAGCCGTGGAGGGGCTGGAGGTTCCAACCCTCATTATACTAGTGTTGGGGCCAGACTGGCCCTTGGTTAAGCCTTGGGGCCAGTTTGGCCTTTGGTCAACTGGTCTAGGTCAATTGACCCTTAGACTAGGCAACGGTTTTGGGGGTGGTGGAACCACCCCTCTCCTTCCCTCTTCTTGGCTGAGCGGTGGCTACGACGGGGTTCCCTAATGGGGACTTACCGACCAACGGCAGCGACGATGGCAGTGAGACCGCAACTTCCTTTGTGGGTGGTGCCGCCGCAACACCGCCACCCCTTTCAACCCAATTTCTTTACTTTTCACTCAAAGATTTCAAAAGAAACAAGTGGGGGAAGAGGATATGAGAGTTTTACTTTCTTCGGAGCTCCACCTAGCTTAAGAAATCACCACCTCCACCTTATCTCCTCCTCCAATAAGACGGCCCAAATTTCTGAAGCAATTGGGAACATCTGGCCTGGATCTGCATAGGCTCCCAAGTCGGTACTCGACGAGTCTATACGTACCTAGTCAGCCTTAATTCATTCATTTGTTGTACAAAATATGAGTTATTAGATTATAAAGTTTATCAGATCAATAAGCAAGTAAATTCAACTTTAATCAATCAATAACTCAAAGGAAATCAAGAATTTTACTAATAATGTGGAACCCCGAATACAAGATAAACATGTAAAGCCTGGTGAACACAGTATGATGGGGGACATATACATGATATCCACGTCCCACAACCCAATTCTATCCATAAAGTTTCAAAACGACATAAGTAATTAAAACAATTACATACTATGCAGCAAGGAAAGAAATCGTCCCCGAGAGCGCTCAGAGGAAGTCACCTATCGCCGGTCCTTTTCCTTTATCGTTACCTATCCTATCTGAACCCACCGTTACAAACTAGACGGTGAGCAACTGACAGAATTCAAATAGTGGTCATAAGTGGTTTAAATCCACAACAATATCCACGACACCGATGTCACAACATCAATAACCACAACAATCCAGTACTTGGTATCACATAACCACTAAGGGTGGTCACACACTTCTACAGAAGTGCCCGCATTTTATCCCTCTATTGCAGGCCGCAGGTACCTTCGAGACACACACTTATGCCAAGAACACTCAACCAAGGAATAGAATGGAATACCAAGCATGAGATTAATTCAACAATCACAATCAACAGAGGATATAGAATCACATGATATTTTCTTACTAGCTTACTAACTTACCTGGTACGTCGTGTACCCATCGCACTCCTGCGATCCTAACCCTTTGCGCGGTCCCCAAACTACCTTTTTCAACAGGTTCCTATGACTCCAGCGGGTGGGACAACCCTCCAATGGCTCTCCTAGAGCTTTCTTGCCCACCAAGTTTTGATAGAGGAGAATATAAGATAAAAAGAGGAGCGAAGAGAAAATGAGAGAAAAGTGTGGGGTAGGTCCTTATATAGGCCTACACCTCATCCCCCCACACACACACCTCGAGGTCGGTCCAACTAACACCATCTTAGTTATCCACCTATTCTAACACCTCTTAATGTGACTCCACTAGGTGACATGCGCACCACTTAACTAACCAACTCTCTGGTTCGTTCTTACGTTCTTGCACTTCAAACACCCCACGACTCACGAGTCGCATGTTTTGACTCGTCATTAATCGGCTTATTTATTAATCATTTTCAGTGTTTTAAAGTCTCGTGTACCCATAATCTATCTATCGATGCTCATTCGACCAGTTTTCCTACTCGTCTACCGACTTCACTATTCGGTCACTCAAATACGAGTAATAATAAGTAGAACACGCCATCATTCACAAATAGCCAAATTTTCGGGTCGTTACAGTCTTCCCAACTAACAAAAATTTTGTCCTCGAAATTAGCTCTAACTCGAGCGAATAAGGGGAACCAACACCCATTCACAGCTCCTCCAAATTGCGGGCTTACAGTCGCTTCGGACAGCTTGAATCCTTCGTATCGGACTGTGAACTTTCCTAGAGTTGCTTCAGACAGCTCTCTCTCTTTACCGTTGAACTGCGAACCGATGCAAAGTCACTTCAAACAACTCAATATGCTATGACCAACTGTGGACTCGCGCGAGAGCCACTTCCAACAGCTTGACATCATGTATTGAACTGCGGAATTGTACAAAGTCCCTTCAAACAGCACAACTTCTAAAATCCTCTCCTTTCCTCCACATCTATCAAACTGTAGGTCTCTTCCACTTCAAACAGCTTGATTTCATCTCAGTCTTCGGACTGCAGGTCACTACCACTTCAAACAACCTAATTCGGCTACAGTCTCTCTATACTGCTCTCGTTTCTCGAAATGGTAGGAATGCCAACGACCTCGTCGCAGACATCGTCCACTACGATCGCGACTCACACGTCAAACCTGTGATGACCTCCCTACCCACTAGCGTTTCAACGCAAGTTCATCTATACCCAGGTACTAAATATGTTAGACAAAATTGCAACCATGGCCATCATGTACACTGCGTGTTCATGCATCGTAAGATGAATCACAACCCGTTTCGACCTGCCTCTCTTTAGGTGTACTCGTGGCTAGGTTTGGCAACCCATTGTGCCCAAGCCTACCACCTCTTTCAAACACTAATCTAAGTTAGGTCGGTTCATCGTACAACAACGCTAGTCTAGCAAGTATCGACCCTAACTCTATCACATGACGTTTGACATCGCATTTAAACACCTAAAGTTTCAAATAACTAGCTCCATGCATTATGTATGATAACCAGGAAAATTACTTACCTCCGGTAGGATCACGAACCATTATTAGCTGCGGCTCAGTCGCCATGTGTACGTCCTTAGTGGCTTGATGTTGATCCTCATCCTGCCGGTCCTCGTTCAAATCTGAACATCGATTCTGAAAGTGTCCGGGTTGTCCGCATTGGAAACACACCTTCCATCCTTGAGAACTACCATCGTCGTTCGGATTCCTCGTTCATTTCCAGTCATGTTCCTTTGACCGGTGCTATGACTACAACTTGGGTGGATCAGGCTCAATCTCCTCATGGTGAGTACTCAAGTAACTCTCTTTAGCCAAGTTTCGTTCATAAGCTCTCTACAACGTCCTTAGCTCGGTTGTGACGATCGCACCTCCGATCTCAAGTAGTAGACCCTCAGTAAAATAGTACACTTGGCCTGCCTCCATGTCAGCTAAACCTCCAGCCGTATATGGCATTGATAGTGTAGTCGTAACTAACGCCTCAATGTTGTCAGAATCTCCTCCAATTGTTGCTATTGAAATGCGACTCTCTCCGCTAGTGCATAAAGGTCCTCTGGCAACGTGCTAACGATGTACCGCTGTCGTTACTAGATTCAGCCTGATCTGCCCTCGCTATCAGACAAAGAAAGCGAGTTCCCAGATTGGCCGATAACTACTGATATAATACACCACATAACATACTTATACAGTTAAGTTTTCAATTTCTTTACCCAACTCATCCTCGCTCCCCAACTAGGATTCTAAGTCACGATCACAGGGTTCCACTATAAGTTTAACCATACCTAACTTTTGTTGGTTTAAATGGTTTGTGTTTTAAAACTTTGGCTCTTATACTAACTGTGACGGCCCCAATTTTTGAAGCAATTGGGAATGCCCAGCCTAGACCCGCATAGGCTCCCAAGTCGGTACTCGGGGAGTCTATACACGCCTAATCAGCCTCAATTCCTTCATTTACGGTTCAAAATATGAGTTATTAGATTATAAAGTTTATCAGATCAATAAGCAGTGGAATTCAACTATAATCAATCGATAACTCAAGGGAAATCATGAATTTTACTAATAATGTGGAACCACGAATACATGATAAACATGTAAAGCCCAGTGAACAAAGTATGATAGGGGCATGTACATGATATCCAAGTCTCACAACCCACTTCTATCCATAAAGTTTCAAAACAACATATGTAAATAAAACAATTACATACTACGCAGCAAGAAAAGAAATCGTCCCCGATGAGCTCTTAGAGGAAGTCACCTATCGCCGGTCCCTTTCCCTTACCGTTACCTATCCTATCTACACCCACCGTCACAAACTAGACGGTAAGCAACTGAGAGAAATTGAAAGTATTGCCAGAAGAATATAACAGGAATTCACGAATTTCTAAGTAAAGTAGTTTAAATATCATGCGGTAATTGAAAGACAAGAAATATGACAAAATGCATGATAATCAGACTAACAGATAAACGGTCGAAATTTTGAGTGTTCCAAGAATTCAAATAGAGGCCATAAGTGATCTAAATCCACAACAATATCCACAACATCGATGTCGCAACATCTACAACAATCCAGTACTCAGTATCACACAATCACTAAGGGTGGTCACATACTTCTACAAAAGTGCCCGCATTTTATCCCTCTAGTGCAGGTCGCAAGTACCTTCGAGACACACACAATCATAAGAATGCATAACCAAGGAATAGAATGAATGTCAAGCATGAGATTAATTCAACAATCACAATCAACAGAGGATATAGAATCACATAATATTTTAATACTAGCTTACTAACTTACCTGGTACGTCGCGTACCTGTCACACTCCTACGATCCTAACCCAATGTGCGGGTCCCCAAACTATCTTTTTCAACGAGTTCCTGCGACTCCGGCAACACTCTGGCAGGTGGGACAACCCTCCAATGGCTGTCCTAGAGCTTTCTTGCTCACTAAGTCTTGAGAGAGGAGAAGAGAAGTGGAAAAGATGAGAGAAAAGAAAATGAGAGAAAAGTGTGGGGTGGGCCCTTATATAGGCCCACACCTCATCCCCACACACAGGCATCTTGAGGTTGGTCCAACTAACACCATCTTAGTTGTCAACTATTCTAACACCTCTTAATGTGACTCCACTAGGTGACACGCACCACTTAACGAACCAACTCTCTGGTTCGTTCTTATGTTCTCGCACTATAAACACCCCACGACTCACAAGTCGTGTGTTTTGGCTCATCGTTAATCGGCTTAATTATCATTAATTGGCTTATTTATTAATCATTTTTAGTGTTTTAAAGTCTCGTGTACCCATAATCTATCTGTCGATGCTTGTTCGACCAATTTTCTTACTCATCTACCGACTTCACTATCCAGTCACTCAAATACGAGTAATAATAAGTAGTACACGTCATCATTCACAAATAGCCAAATTTTTTGGTCATTAAATCCAACCTCTCTATTCTCTTTTTTTTCTCTTTCAAAATGAGTTTGATAGCAAAATGGAGGCTAGGGTTCCTTGTTGATAGTTTATATAGTGCCGGGTAAGGTCTTTAGTTGTATACAACCTTGGTGGAAATGCTTAAATTACTTTTCTTTCTTGGGCCTTAAGTTTAACAAGTTTATTTAATTTGTTTTTGGCACCAATTTCCAACAATTTGTAATTACACTATACACTAAGTAAGCCAAAAGGACAAATCAACACACATTTAGTATTTGGCATTTACTAAATTGTCCCTAATTCGGGTCGGGGAAATATTAGGGCCATTAATCTAAGGCTGCTCTTTCATATTTTCTTACCAAATTGTGCCTCCAGTCTCGGTTTAGTTTGCAGAAGGATATTAGCAATCTACATTCAAGTAGTGACAAGGGTTGCAAAGACCCTTACTTACATGGAAGTTCAACAAATAAGGTGTAACGGCCCCAATTTCACAACCTTAAATTGGGCTCCGCCAAGCCTAGACTTACCCCCGAGTCAATACTCACACAATCAACGTAAACCTAGTCAGCCTTCCTTACCATTTACCATTTATTAAGTTATTTAAATTGAGTTACTATATATTAGTGAGTTATTCAGAGTACAGCGGAAGCAAATTAAACTCAACTAATATAAATACTCCTAAGACACTAGTCAGAACAACTTAGAGTGTGGAAACCTCGCATATGTATACCAACATCAAGTCAAAGGAGAATACACCATCGTATACATGTCCAACATTTCTCACAAACCTACATCTCAGTATTTTTTAAATATATATATATATAATACAGGGAACCTACCAATAGGCAAGATTAAATCCTCTATTAGTCCTTCACTTCAATCGCCTGTCGTTGGTCATTTACCTTTCTCAACCCTGCAATATGACATGGCTGCACCCATCGTTATAAAAATGACTATGAGTACAGAAATAGCACAGTAATAA
The DNA here is from genome assembly GCA_039657345.1 of Stephania japonica. Lineage (NCBI taxonomy): Eukaryota > Viridiplantae > Streptophyta > Magnoliopsida > Ranunculales > Menispermaceae > Stephania > Stephania japonica. The sequence continues at coordinate 13,679,507 of CM077562.1, forward strand.
CCAAATGGAGTCTCAACATAATTTCAAATGTCAAATAAATGGCTAATCGAGTATCATGCGTAACTATTACAAAGATAATAAAAGACAACATGATAATGAATCATTGAGATATCAACGATAAATGAGTGTCTAGGAAAAACAAAAGAAAAGGCGCAAGTAGTCCCGACTAGAGAAAAAGTTGTTGAGTCGAGGTAAACACCTACCAGACTCAGAGTTCGGGATGTGGTACATTCACACCATCCTAAAATCTACGTGAATGCAGAATTCCCCAACAATCTAATGAAGAATTCTCACTCCGTATAAAACCATAAACAATATCGTGCATCCCGAGTCCCTGGTTACTGATGAATGACACCAAATGATCAGCCCTCCCAAAGATCACGTTGACTCACTTGCCCTTGGACCACTCAATTAGAATAAAATTCCAAACCAGGATATATCGATAACAAGAATAAACCCAGTTCAATCTCAACAAGGATAACAGCCAAATAAATGCACAAATGAAATTATATAAATGCTCTGAATGGTTTTACTCATAGTACAATGCAAACCCTGCGTTCCTAGCTCTCAAACATCTATAAACCGATCACGTACGCTCGTCACCAATCCACTAGACACCTGTTAATCATTATCAGTCCAGTTTGGTTGCATTCGAGTTCTATTTCCATTTAATTATAATATTCCATAATTTTATCTATTTCCATGGTTTTGGGTCAATTCCCCATTTAGTATTCGAACCCATTTGAATACCTGAGAGAAATCTCTGAAGCTTTCATAAATTCTTAAAACTTTAGTTCTGTGAATAGTGTCACAATTTAGGTCACACCGTGGTTAAAAATCCTGGCGGGGTCGCCTAAAACGTGAAATCCAAACTTGCACTATTCCAGATGTTGTGAGTGGCATCGTGGGTGAATTCCCTGGCGGCGTTACTTAAAGTGTGAACATTCTCCGACTCTCTGGTTTGGACATCGTGACTGACGTCGTAAATTACAGGCTCCACAATGTCCTTTGTGTGTCGACCCCTGAACAAGAATTCAGGGTTTTTCGACACCCCAACTCGTGTCGCATATCCCAAACTTATCGAGACGTCGTTACTAATCCAAAACCACTAAAAACTCCCAAAACCCGAACACCACCAAACCCCAACTCGGACGAAAACACACGAAAACCTCAACGTGTTTGCTGCATCTCCTCATTGTCACGAGCTCCGAAAACCTCGTCGAAACCTTCTATTTGCGTGTGAAAACGAAAGAGACATAAGTGAGAGAGTGTGAAAATCGACGAAGGAGAGAGAGAGTTTATACTCATCTCTTGCATCAATCCTCCAGCACGCATCTTGAGGCGCATCCATCTGTCTCAAACCACTCCAGCTGCCTTAACCGCCTCTGCCATCTAACACACATGCATGACACACTTAGGTGACACCACATGACACACGATGTTTCCTCAGCCTTTTCCACCTCTCGACCGCATCACGACTCGCACCGTCGCGCGCAAATAGAACATTAACGACCCGAACCATTTCCTAGGTTAATTAATTATTGTGTTTTATTTGACGGTTGCACAAATATCATTTCCCCGGCACCGTGTACGTATATTTTATCCACCCAACCCCTGTTCAACACGTTTTTCGAGGCAAACCCTACTTGTACACTGACGTCATCGTCTTGTCACACAAACACAAGTATAAATATGTACTACACAAGGAAACTCGGCCAATTAATTGATAATCAATTAGACATTGAGTTAAGCCAAGAACATAGTTTTATGATTCTTTTCCTTATGTAGTTGTTGTTCCTAAAAGTTGTGTAACGACTATATGCATGATCTGTAGCCTATATAATGTGTAATTTAAAAAAATGTGTAATTCAAGTTTTGAAAAGTATAAAAAAAAGTGTCATTGGTGATCACTGTTGAAGCCTGAAGAAACATATGGGCGAGCCCGATTTAAAAAACTAATATTACTTAGATAGATATAAATGTGATGGCTCCAATTTTTTCGTGCAATTGGGTAAGCCCGGCCTAGACCCATGCAGGCCTCGAGTCATCACTTGGCAACCTGACGAGCCTAGTCAGCCTCCAATCATTCAATTATACAATTTATGAAAGAGTTATTGCAAATTTTATGCAACGGAAAGTAAATAAACTAAACATAAGGGGAAATAACTCAATCAAGGGAAATATAGGAATTCTATAAATGTGGAAAACCCCGAGTATTCATGTACAATTCGATAAGCATATATACATGATACCAGTCTAAAAAAAATGCCAAGTTCCATAATCCCAAAAAAAACATAATTATGAAACAATAAACAAATCAGCAAAACATTAACACATACTATAAAGTCTTCCAAGTTCCATCGCTAATCCTCACAAAAAGTCGCCTGAGCAAGGCTCCTTGCCTCTACTGCACTCCACCCTATCTGCACCCACCATCACAAACTAGACGGTGAGCAACTGAAGAAATCGAATGTAATACCAGAAGAAGATAATAGTAATTCATGTTATAACAAGTAAAGCAGTCTAAATATCATGCGGTAACAAAAAGACAGGAATTTAAATAGACAAGATGCATGACAAACAGACTAATAGATATCAATCGAAAGTCAAGTGTGTTCCAAGGAATCAAAAGAGGCCCATAAGTGGTCTAAATTATAGCATAACGGCGAAGACCTCGTGAGGTCTTCCCGGGCATCGACACAAGCGAAAACACAGCTATGATGGGAGGGACTCAAATCCATCCACCCAGTACTCGGTGTCACACGGTCACTAAGGGTGGTCACACACTCCTGTACATGAGTGCCCGCGTTTTATCCCTCTAGTGCAGGTCCTAGTACTTTTGAGACGAAACATTTACGCCGGGAAACATACAAGGAATGGAATGGAATACCAATAATAGAGCATAACAAATCTGAATAAATGATAATGAATCACATGGTATTTTTTTACTGGCTTACAAATCATACACAAGTTTTTAAGGCATGTGTACTTACCTGACTAATCACAACCCGTAGACACTCTCACGTCCCTAACGTGTATCCCCAAGTTTCCCGCTACCTGACAAGGTTGGAAACTCTAATTAATGGGTCGAGTCATTAACTAAACCTAGGTTAAAACCCCAGTGTTTTTCCAAGTGTTTTAAGAACTCAAACAACTCGACGATTCGATAGGAAGACGAATACTCTCTCGGGTTTAAAAACCAAAACAATAATCACGACTGCGATATCACAACATCGAGAATCATAACGCATGTAAGCCTCCTCATGAATTATAGGCTCGTCTCAGTCCTATGTGGGTCACACCATAGTCTCGAGGACTGGTGGCGTGACCACGACGTCACTACTGTTCAACCAACGTGAAACACAACTTCGAGGTTGCTGAACAATCACGACTCCACACGAAACTCAACATGACCATACACCGGCGAGTAGGGAACCTCATCAGGTGTGGTCCAACGCCCGTAAAGTGCCAACACGACATGGAAAAGTCGTAGGCGTGCACTACGTCACGCCAACAATTACTTGACGTGATAAAAGTACTCATACATGAATTTGCCATTACAACGACTCATCACTATCGATATGGACGCTCTGGGAGTTATGGGACACACACGAGAGTTTTGTTGTGATCCTCGACACTCCCTTGGCCATGGCATCCGACGGCAATGCCGACCATTCACGATGGTTTGCGACGAGATACGCAACAACGATATCACATGAAATGACGCTCACAAAACTTACCACCACTAATAGAGACACTCCGGGGGCTGTGAGACTCCATGATGGACATGGTAATGTCTCCAAAAATTCCCCAAGTCATCGCATCGACGGAAAAGCCACCATGATGGTGGTTTCCAACAAGAAAGGTACAAAATGCATACAACACATTACAACATAACATAAACAATAATGTCACTGTTTTATGCCACTCCGAGAGTCATGAGACACAAGTATGGACTTAACTTGGTCCCTGACTTCTCTGGTCACGGTGGCACCACTGTGGCTCTGCCCATGGCAGCGGATTTCGGCGATGACTCAAAAAAGTCAACACGAGCACGACAGCAACTTCGCATGGATTCAAAACATCAAATCAGTTCAAACACAACAAAATCAAATACAAGATCAGCAAGGCATCATCAAGGTCATAGAGAGGTCCTCGACAACCCCCACACTCACACATACACATTTTCATTATGTACCCACATATACAACTGTTGTGTACACCCCATTATGGTGTACACACAATGTACACCCTATGCACACAACCCACACCAAAACTGTCACCTATACACACCCAAATCACCTACACACATTCACATAACTGTCCCTACATAATACACTCATGAAATAGTTCCACATGTGGTCTTCTCCGGCCAGCAGAGTCGCTGGAGGGTGACCTCCGGCCAACCTCGACTGACACCGACGTCGGTCATCCAAGCCGTGGCCACCACACTCATACAACAGTCCCAACATGAAAAAAAACAGTGAGAGAAAGAGAGTATGCTCACTGCCAAGAGAGAGAGAAAGAGAGGTCGAGAGTTTTACCAGCTCCGGCAACCGAGTTCCAGCGAGGTTCCGCCGTCCAGCACCGGTGAGGGTGGTGATGACAGTTGGGAGAGAGAGAGAGAGAGAAGAAAGCTGCCGAGACAAGAGAGAACGTGAGGCCGAAAGAGAGAGAGAGAGAGAAAGAGAGAAGCACACTTAAGAACGTGAGGCCGATAGGGAGAGAGAGAGAGAAAGAGAGAAGCACACTTACTCTGGTGGCCGAGCCGTCTTCGTCGAGTGTCCGTTGTTCCAATGCCGTCAAGGGGGAGGGTGGCTCATCTGGCAGAGGCGGTGACTGTCCAGAGGTGAGAGTGAGAAAAAGAACCGAGAGAGATAGAGAGAAACCGAGAGGGGAGGGAGAGAACTTACCTCGTCGACAGCGGTTCTCGGTCTCTCTAGCGTCGTCGGAGTTCGCCGGTGAGGGTGATGGCAGCGACGGGAGGGAGGTATGCGTAAACAGTGTCGGCTGGTGGGAGAAGAAGATGAATAGTGGAGTTTAAGGTTTTTACTTGTTTTATATATATGTAACATAGGTGAAATGACCCATTTGCCCTTAAACTTTCTTTTACAAATTTTAAAAACAGCTGCCCTTATGGGTCTTTTACCCCTTGTTTGCATCTTAAAACATACACGCATCTCAAGGCCGATCTGATGGTTCCTTCTCTTTGGGATGTGTCACTTTAACAATTCCAATCCTATAGTCCGTATGTTGTGTAATTATCCAACTCCCACGTAGATCTTGCATTCCTCGGTCCGTATTTCTTCGTCAATTGGCTCGTCGTGTCCATTTTCTCGACATCCCGTCAACTAATTAATTAAATTATTAGAAAATTTATTTATTTGTATTCTTTATTGTATTTTTATCCCCCATTTAACTAGGCAAAACCTCACTCAATTAAATATCGTCCGAACGGCTCAAAACCCGTAAAATACTAAAATACTAATACACACAATCAAAGAATCATAATATTACTTCGGTGTCGACTCCCGAAGTTCGAAATACTGTCCAGTATTCATGTAGTTGGGTCACAATCCTGACAAGTGTAACGCAAGTCAGTTAAAAATTTGGGGTTGTTACAATAAAAATATTCTCCAAACCCTAAATTCTATTTTTTTTTCTCTTCTGATTTCCTTTGTGATTCCTTCATAAACCACTGCCGATCTTCTATTTGATCAGCGGTAGTTCAAATAAAAAGTGTTCACTGCATGTATTTTCTTTAATAAAAACAAATATATTTAGATATGAGAGTTTCAATCCTGGAACAGTTGTCAGATTCATCATTGGCGTCATCGCTTGCTCCCCTCATGTGTGAATCTATCATCATTCAAGTCCATCTCCAATTCTATTGTTTATACGTGGATCTGTGCTTACAGTTGTTGGTTTGATAGTTTATTTGGTTATCCTTTTCAATAAGTATTTGTCTTCCAATGTTGGATGTTTATGTTTGTCTTCCCTTGTTGGAAGTTTTATTTTTCGTTTTGGTCTTACTATGTTTGTGTAATGTTGTGTTGCAGCGTTTCTCAAGAGAACAACCACTGCAGTTTCTCAAAATCAACTTTATAACAGTTGAATGTTCTGATGAACAATTAGGATTAACGAATCAATATGTTTTTATCATGGTAATTGATTATATTTCTCATCTTGTTCTACTGAATGCATTGAGCCATCATGATTAATGAAAATTTTATTTTATTTCAAGAAAAAAAAGTCCGGCTGAGTGCACCCCAGGCTTTACTTAGTGTTCCCCAAAAAAAGTCAAACTTAAAAAAAGGTCAATCCTACTACAAAATGACTCTTATGCCCCTCAGTGTGATTTGTGCACCCCACTACACTTTCCTCTCATTTTGTGCACCCCATCATCATCCATCCTTACACTCTCTTCTTGTGATTTGTAGGCATCATCGAGTGGTTCGATCTCGCAGGTTTGAATTTCTTATTGGAGAGTCGGTCAGAACCCACTGAACCTCTAGTTGAAAAGTCGGTCACAACCTGTCGAACTTTTAATTGGAGAGTCGGTTGGAACCCATCGAACCTTTAGGTCGGTAGTTGTCAACTAAATCTCACTAAAGAGGTTCGGTTGGACAACACCGAGCCTAAAGGATAAGTCTCAACCATATGTCGCTAAACCTAAAATAGATGTCTCGACTAAGGTGTTGGAGTTTGGTGCTTCAGTTTGGCTAAAATGGTATTTTGGTAAAAATGTGGGGTGCACTTAACCTAGCTAAAAAAAATCAATACAACTCATTCTTCTTCTCTACATCTTTTGTTCTTAATAAAAAAAATCACTTGGCTTATTATAATCTTTCATTTTTTTTGTTAATTACACCAGTAAAAATCAAGTTTTTTTTTTCTTTTTTTATTTTTCATGTAATGCCCAACACTAACCGCACTTACTAATCTATACTCGAGCACTGTCGAGCCCGACTCCGGGCGACCCTCACAACCCAATTTTAAATATTTAGCAACATGTTGAAATCTTGACACAATATGATAAATTTTGTATATTGTATTGTTCTATTACGTATCTCTATATATATACAGATACAATTACATACAAAAGGAAACATTTAAATAACGTAGCGCATAATTACAGGAGAAACAATAAATGTAGACGTTACACAATAAGTGTAGACGTTATACAATAAGTGTAGACGCTACACAATATTAATTCATGTGTAATGTCTAACACATATAGTCAACATCCCCCCTCAAGATGGAGCCAATCACAAAGGCCCATCTTGGACAGTAAATCAGTGAAGATAGGTGCACATAGAGACTTAGTAAACAAATCAGCAAGCTGTGCGAACCATTCCTTCAGATTGAGCTAATCACCCCCATTATAATGAAGATTTGCTCCTCCATTCGAGCCGTCACATTGATTTTGGACTTTCCTTATTAATTCTTCCCAAGTGTCATCGCCATGACATGTTCGCTTCTTGCTTCACTGAAAAAATCACCTTCAATTCAGAATCTCCACAAAAGAAAGAACTTAACTTTTATCTAACAAGAACCTCCCACAAAATCAACTTTCCAAAGCGGACCACTAGATTGACAGATCAAAAGTTATAAAATCTCCCAAATTAATTTAGGAGAGAAAACTCACATGTAAATTAAAAAAAAACTTCTCAATGAGAAGAAGAAACTCAATGACCACTTGACTAAGAAGAGGGAACGCACAAACCTCTCAAACAGAAGAGAGTAAGCTCCCAAACCTCTCAACAAGAAGAGGAAAATCCCAAACCTCTCAAAAAGAAGAGGAAACTTACAAACCTCTCAACAACCTCTCAACAAAAAGAGGAAAATCTCAAACCTCTCAAAAAGAAGAGGAAACTCGTAAACCTCTCAACAAAAAGAGGAAAATCCCAAACCTCACAAAAAGAAGAGGAAATTCCCAAACATGAGAAACAACCTGTTGCAGTCTAACAACCATCTAAAAACTGGCCAGCCACAAGGCATCAATACCAGTAAAAGAAAATTCCATGTGAACAAAAGACGCCAAAACCGAATCTAATGATGGTTTTGGGAAATAATGAATAACATCCGAATAGAATGTTGATTGTTTAGCAATCGACTGCGGAACAATAACCGATTGAACATTGGTAAGCCAAAAATGCATCAAAACCAAGAAAAGAAAATGATTTTCCATATGAAGGGAAAACGAGCATAAGAATAGATTCAAAGAAATACAACAAGCAAGGATGGAAGCGAGGATGATAAGAAGTGAACACCATGGAGTGGTCGTCGACTAGAAAGTTGACCGACCTAGAACTAGAAACCTTTCTCTAATACCATGTTGAAATCTTGACAGAATATGATAAGTTTATTATATTGTATTGTTCTATTACATGTCTGTATATATAGAGATGCAATTATATACAAAAAGAAACATCTAAATAAGATAGCACATAATTACAGGAGAAACAATAAATGCAGACATTACGCAATAAATGTAGACGTTACACAATATTAATTAATGTGTATGCCTAACACATATAGTCTACAATACAAAATGACAAAATCCAACCTTCAGGGGCTTGCCAAAGGTGGGGCAAGAAGGACGACTGCCCCAGGCCCTTACCAATAAGAAGACTTCCAACTTATGTGTTTAACTTAATTTATATAGGTTGCCAAATCATCTTCTAATAAGATGGTAGAAGCATCACTTGCCAAAAGGCAAGGTTTAGGGATGTCGTGAGTTCGATTCTAAAAAAAAAGACTAGTATATATAGTTTTGTGTAAAAACAATTAAATTGCTGACGAAGTAATAAGGGTTTGCTTGCTACTAAAAAAAAAAAAAGGTTTGGCCTACTAAAAATGCCCTCACATTTGTGCATAACAATATAAGTAAACTACCCTTTTATTGTTGGTCCTAAATCCGAGGAAAGGAAGAAAAATGTGTGAAATAAAATTTTAAAGTATAATTGTTGCTGTTATTTTTTCAAGTATAATTGTAATTTGTTTGCAAAATAAGTATAATTGTAATTTAATTTTAGCAATTGGTAAGATAAAAAATAAAATTATTTTAATGAAGGCCCATTTTTTAAACTTTCACCCTGATCCCTCAAAATGTCAAAAAGACCAACACCCCAACCGACCATTATATCAGCAAAAAAGTGATGATAAAATTCATAAACAACAAAAATTGGTCTATAAAATCAATAATTAAAATAATGATTGAGGTCAACATTTTTGTAGCATCCTAATATAATCACGGGTTCAGGCAATAGTAGCAGAAGATCAGTATATAATATTCATCGTGTATTATTGGCAGTATCTTCTATGCGCCAACTCATTTTATAAATCATTTTTTTTTTCTTGCAAGTTGTATTGCATTTGGCAGACATTGTCGCCGGCCACTCTCCTTCCTTGGCATTTCCATGCATTTTTTCCAATTGATTTTTTTTAGAAGAAAACATCTCATTCATCGTAGAAGTATGTAAAAACAATGCGAACAATGCGTTTCACCAACTATATATTGCCAAATAAATTGTATAAGTTTAAATAATTTTAATTAAGCATTTTGGTGATTACTCACTCCAACTTAAGCCTGTACTCGCATTCCCTTGCTTAAATGTGAACTGAGCCTTCTACAGTTTACTAAGTATCCTAACGAGATTATGAACTCACTCTAAACCCTAAGAATTATGAATACTATCGGAATAGATTAGAATACATTTGAAAGTAACTGTCTTCATAAATTTTCCACGTGTTTTTCTGACAATCGACTATCACAGATCTTAGAAGGAAAACAATTCAAGGAAATTACAATTTAATCAATGCACGATATAAATATGCATGGCTGTCGGCGAAACTAATAAAAACATCTTTGTAATTAATATATCCATATAATTAACGTACATAGTTCGTTTTAATAAATGTTATAGTAGGATCTAAAATCATAATAAGCTTCGCATCTGTTAGAGTTGTAATCTAAATTACATTAGTGTTTGAGTTTAATTAGGATTATGAGTTATTAGTGTTTGAGTTTGATTAGGATTTCGAGTTAGAGTATGAGTCTATTTAGGGTCTCCTAGTTGGATTAGGAGTATGTTTATGTGAGTCTATAAATTAGAGCATTGTAATTAACGAGTTTATTTGAGAGATTAATAAAGTGTGTCATTGCGGTGTCTCTAAACCTAACATGGTATCAGAGCAATAGTGAGATCTTGTGATCTGTGTCTTGGTTGTGTGAGAGTTCTTTGAAGATTCAAGAACAGATTTGGGCTTCAGATCTATTCGAGAGATCGAAGCGTGTGACCTTCTTGTTTTGGAAACAAGAAATTTGAGTTGCGTGTTCAAAGAGAGGAACGACGCAGAAGTGCAGAGGTCGATTTCGTTGAAGAAAATCAAATTGCAAAAGCCGGTTTGTTGAAGCAGAATAGGCGGAGTTACTTAAGATAATTTACAGTGGTAAATTATGGCTACAATGGGTAATGGTCAAGTTCAACCGACACTACCAGTGTTCGAAGGAAAGAAGTTTGATAGATGGAGCACTCAGATGAGAGTCTTGTTCAGTTTTCAAGACTTGCTCACAGTCGTTGAAGATGGGTTCGAAGACCCGGGGGCCACCACTACCTCGACACAAAAGGAACTTCGCAAGAAAGATCAGAAGGCACTTTATTTTATTTTGCAAACGCTTGATGATGTGGCGTTTGAGAAAGTGCAACTGGCGAAGACATCAAAGGAAGCGTGGGACACTTTAGAGACGTCCTACAAGGGTGTACAAAGAGCCAAGAAAGTTCGGTTGCAAACTTTGAGGCGGCAATTCGAGTTGATCGAGATGGATGACTCAGAAGATATAGAGAAGTACACTAATCGTGTTCGGACAATCGTCAATCAGTTAAAGATGAATGGTGGAGAAGTCGCTGATCTCGATGTGAACGAGAAGATTTTGCGCACCTTGACCACAAAGTTTGACCACTTAGTCGCTGCTATTATGGAGTCTGGGACTGATTATGAGACCAAGTCAGTTGAAGAAATCATTGGTTCTTTACGAGCACATGAGCAACGAATTAATGAAAAAAGTGAAAAAGTCAAGCATATTGAGCAGGCATTGAAGACTACAATTGTCCCGAAGCTAAAGAAGGATTATGGATTCAAAGACCGTGATCAAGTCAACAATAATGGCAGAGGTTCGAATAATAATAAGCAGTGGTGGGAGAGAAATAAAGGTCGTGGACGAGACAAAGGTCGCGATCAACAGAGAAATCAGATTCAGTGTTACAACTGTCGCAAGTTTGGGCATATCGCCAGAGACTGTAACACTAAAAAACATGCAAAATCTGCTGCACATGTGTCTTTTGCCCAAGGCGATAATTGTAACCAGACACTCTTTTTGGTTTCGTCAGGCCAAGAATGTTCACAAAACTACACGTGGTATCTTGATAGTGGATGCTCCAACCATATGTGCGGTAATAGAGACTTGTTTGACGATTTAGATGAGTCAATGACGACGGAGGTCAAGTTTGCTGATGATAGGAAACTTCCAGTCAAAGGAAAAGGAAGAGTTCTAATTCAGTTGAAGAACGGTGATCATCGTACATCTCTTGATGTTCTTTATGTGCCTACAATGAAAAACAATCTATTGAGTCCGGGGGCGACTTGTAGAGAAAGGGTACACAATGAATTTGAAAGATGGCTATTTATCCATGTTCGACTCTAGAGGTATTGCCATTCTTAAATCTCCTTTGAAAAATAGGTTATTTCAGATTGAGATTAAGACTGGATCTTATCCGTGTTTTAAATCCATTGTTTCGATGAGTCATGGTTATGGCATCCGAGATATGGTCATCCGAACTTCAAAAGTTTGACGTTGCTCACTCAAAAGAGATTAGTGAAAGGATTGCCTGCTATTCGACATCCTGAGCAGTTTTGTGAAGGGTGTATTTTAGGGAAGCAACACAGACAGTCATTCGCTTCCGACACTCCGTGGCGTGCCAAATCTCCATTACACTTGGTTCACTCAGATATTTGTGGTCCTATGCAGACAGCTTCACTAGGAGGGAGTAAATATTTTTTGACTTTTATTGATGACTACAACAGGAAGATTTGGGTGTATTCTCTTAAGAACAGGTCAGATGTGTTTACGTGTTTTCAGAAATTCAAGGCGTATGTGGAGAAACAAAGTGGACGCTACATCAAGATTTTGAGAACAAGATGGCGGTGGTGAATACAAGTCCTCCATATTTTCGATTTTTGTGATCATCATGGGATCAAGCATGAGATCACTCCACCACATACACCACAACATAATGGTGTTGCAGAAAGAAAGAATAGGACTATTATGGACATGGCTCGTAGCATGTTGAAAGCGAAAGGTTTACCTAATTCTTTACAAGAAATTTGAAACAAGTTGTATGTTCGTTTATTTATGAATAGGTCTCCCACAACAAGAAGTTGTCACATCTTACTCCGAAGAGGCTTGGAGTGGTTACAAGCCAGGTGTCAGACATTTAAAAGTGTTTGGATCCACTGCGTATGTTCATGTTCCTGATGCTAATAGGAAGAAATTGGATGACAAAGGCGTGAAGGTCATTTTTCTTGGCTATGTTCCAGGGCGGATTGGAGCATACAAATTTTATAACCCGATTACCAACTCGTAATTGTCACAGAGATGTATTGTTTGATGAGGCGAGATGCATGGATTTGGGACACAAAAGGCAAAGGAATTGCTCAATCTGCCGCAATCAAGGTTTAATGATGAGGCATCTACTTCAACAAGTGGTTCTCCTACCACGACACTAATGTTTTGCCTAGTACAAGTATTAGACTCAGTACGAGTGATAGACCACGAGAGGAATCCTAGGCTACCGGCTCGCCTTCAGATTGTCGATTACCTCGATGATGCGGTTGACGATGATGGCATTTTAGTTCATTATGCCATGTTTGCGATTCAGACCCTATTAGCTTTCGTGAAGCCGTGCAAGATAGATGTTGGGTTGATGCTATGAATTCTGAAATTGAGGCTATTGAGAAGAATGACACTTGGGACCTTGTTGATATTCCTCAAGGTCACAAAGCTATTGATGTCAAATGGGTTTTCAAGACAAAAAGGAAATCCAATGGGCATCCACTATACATTGTAATTAATGAGTTTATTTGAGGAGATTCTCTAAACCCAACTCAGAGATTCTCTCCAACTCAGCTGTAGAATTTAATTGACCATCATGCATCATGGGCCATGGCGTAACACACATACATTTATGAATTTATGATGTGTCTGCTTCTATAAATTTATAGCATATCATATATATATATGGCCCAAACTATAGATATCTCATTTAATAAGTGTTTCGCTGTCTTCTCTGATTATGTTTCTTTCTGTTACATATGCTCTGCCATTTACATATATAATATAAATACATTATACGTGCTACATATCTAGTGTTTTGGGGTTTCGATAGAATCTTATAAATGTAGTTCATATCTTATAGAGTTATAGGTATACATTAATTAATTAATGGTCTTTCAGCTTTGGGAATATAAAGTAAAAGTGAAAGATGGGTTCTTACAGCTTGTTAGAATATATAATCTCACATCGAAAATATAATAAGAATAGATGTGGTATAAGTAGTATAGATTGGATCCTTGCACAAAACCAATTGACTTGTGTTAAGATCCAATCTACACCAACTATACCACACCAACTTTTATTATATTTTCGATGTGCATGGGAATGGATTATATATTCCAGCAGAATTGAGTCGTTGGGGGTGAAGTACCGCTATTGCTTGAATTCAACTTAGTTGATTTGGAAAATGGTAAATTTAGTTTGTAACCTTTTTTTGATAAAATATCTATAACCTCTCTAATATGATTAGTCCAACTCCACAACTTCCCCTCAACTTTATTTTTAATAAGTGATGTTGACGCAGCGTAAACGCTCAAATAAGAAAGAATCCTTAATGTAGCGGCCCCAATTTCCACATTGGTCCGCCACGGGAGGCCACGCGGGCCCACAACTGTCCACGCCACCGCCAGCTGTGTCCCACGCCCAATTATCCATTATCAATCAATTATCAATCAATTATCAGTTAACTTTGATGTTATGAATTTATTTTTATTCCTTTAATATCATTTAACCTCAATTTACGCAGTGGAAGATTTACTAATGACATAAAGATTTATCATATATATTATGAGCATAATGCCTAAGTGGAAACCATATCAACTGTAAATCATATACATATCATCCAAGATCCTCAAAATATCAAAATATACAACTTATCTCTCAAGTCCCAAACCCAGCATAAATCAAATAAATACATACAACCAACCAGGTGTATAAGAGGAGTAGTGTGACGACCCTGCCCCGACCTAGGGTCGGGTCGCCCGGCCCAAACCGTTACTTAGACCCGATACCTGAATCAGGCCCAAATAACGACTTGGCTCGCCTAAATAACCTGCGGAATAATTATTCTAAACAATATATATAATAATAAATGTGTGAAAAATAATCATAACTAAACCATATAAACCTGTATATCATGATAATATCTATCATCTCTAGTATTTAAATGTCTCATACAACCTCATAATAATATCAAAAGGTTCAAAACTACCCATTACTAATACTCGAGCTATAACCCACGTACGATTACAAAACAATTTAATAATAATAATAACCTAGTAATATATGAGTCTCACAGATGAAAGCACTTCAAGATAGATCCTTTCCCTTGCCTTTCTTGTCTATCGCTATTTGGTAGAAGGACCTGTGGGTAGAGTGGGGTGAGCTAAAGAACCAACGATGCTCAATAAGTGGAAAGACTCGCTCAAACATTAAATATGCAAGTACTACCTAGTACTCATGCAAATTCTACATGACATTCAATCCATACGCATAACACAAACATGTAATAAGCGAATACATGTAAATCAAAACAAACTTATAAGCATAATCATTTAGTACATAATTCGATCCAATTAAATATATGGTTTATGCTCAGCGTAGTTATGAAAGATGGAATTATATTCTAAGAAGAAATATCTAAATATTATTTCCACATCTAATTTAGATATGCAATAATTTTATATATCAATATTTCAATTCAAATTCCAATCACCATACTAGACATAAAAGCCTAACAGTTTCACAATACATTTGATAAACTTTCATATATGTCAAGCATAATAATATTCATCACATTTCATTTATAAATTAAAACATGACATATAAATAAAATCACACGAAAGATTTAAATAAAATGCGATAGATATAAATATTAATATAAGCCGTTGTTCCATTCAATGCGAACTAGATATTGGTAAGGATCCGGTGACCGAATCATCTATTTTCGTATTGGTACAATAATCAGTGGAATCGTAATGGCCGTTACGCCCTCTAGATAATCGCACCAAAACGAAGATAAATTCATCCAAGCGTCACCGCTACACGTCTCAAAGAATCATCAAGTAGCAAAGGATGGTAACTCCAAACCCTTACCCTCAAATAATTCACCTTATGTATTCAATTAGTCAAGCAAACCCTCGGTGGTTAACTACCACACACTCTGGGGCGTCCATGATATAGACCACTTGCTAATTTGGCCCTCGGTGGTTAACTACCACACACTCAGGGCACCGAATAACATAAAAGGCAAAACAATGTATTCACAATTCCATAGATAATAGAGATCCAAACCAATATCACGACGCAACCCATTCCCAAGTCGTTACATTCAAAACATGCATTCCTAGTTATCTAATAATCAAGCCATATTTAATGCATGAGCGAAGCTCCCCACTTACCTGGACCCGTCGCAATGCCTATACCGACTCCTCGCGCGATTGGGGTCCCACGTGAACCACCTCGCGAATCTAAACAATTCATACAATTCTATATAAGAATTTCACTAAATTTAAAGTTGTATAATCTATATTTTTTTTTAATTCATATTTGGGGACCCAAATGGTGTGGATCCCACGCGATGTGCCGTTTAAGGGCTTTGTCGAGGGTATCGACGCCCCTCGTAGGTTTTATCCTATTTTTTATTTTATTTTATTAATTTTTTTTTAATTGGCTATTGTCATCCCCTTCTTCCTCACCATAATGGGGTGGCTAAAGCCACCCCCCCATATTAGGCGGCGGCGTTGTCTTCTCCGGCGGCACCACTGTGCGCGCCCCCAAACCAGCGGCTCCCCTTGGAGTCGCCACCCCTATTTCCTTCTTCTTCAAAAACAAAACAAACCAAAGAAGAAGAAAAAGAAGAAAGAAAAGAAAAGAAAAAGAAGAATCACCACCACCACCAAATCAAAGAGGAAGAAAAGAAGAAAAGAAAAATAAAGAAAAGAAAAATAAAGAAAAACCACCGAGAAAATACCTCCCCCTTGGTTGTTCAAGCCTCTCTTCTTCTCCTCCCTCTCCAAGTTTAGGGTTTCAATACAAAAGAGGCCACAAACTTATAAGAGGTTTATATAGGTAGGGTTTTTAAAGTAGGGTTGTTCACAATTTAACCTCAAATTACATAAATACCCTTTTGGGCCCAATTCTCTCATTAAGCCCATTCCACCTATTCTCACTTAGTCCAAATCCAAATCTTGTTAATATTATTATTTTTTTTTTGTAACAATTTGATTTGTTCCCATATTTTAATATAAAATTAATAAAATACCTTTAAAATGGGTCGGAGAACATTTGGGTCGTTACAATATCCCCAATTTAGGAACTTTCGTCCTCGAAAGTAAAGTAAGGTACACCTATAGTCTGGTGTGTCCGCACATAATGATTTCTACTATGAACCATCGTTTAACTGAGGCAATCCGCACTCACACCTTCTCGCTCATACTCCACGTGAAATAAAGTCTTATCCTTGACTCTACTATCTCAATATTTTCATTTCCGTCCCACCGACCGAAATTCATAAGGCCTCTCTTATAGGTTTCAATAGAATCATTATACACGACCACTTGCCGAGTTCTTACGTCGTCACGTGTTATTAAAATATTCCTTTATAATCTTCACCGAAATCGCAATATACGCTCAAGTCGCTCAACTTACGAGAGAGTTAGAACCATACCGAGATGTGATCTCGGTGCCTATCGTGACAAAAATTGTCTCTGCCTATCGGCATTAACACCATACCACCTACCTGGTAGTAGGAAAAACAAGGATAGCATCGCTATAATATGAGCACTAGCACACCATCTCTATCCACATCTCGGTTACGTATATCATTGAACGGCTCATCATATCTTTGCGACTTATCTGAAGGCTACAAATAGACAGACATAGTATTCCTTTCTAGAATAATACTTTAATATTATTGGCATCACATGTTTATCGACATTCATCCTTGTAGGTTCATAATTCAAGTCAACTTTTGACTAATGATCCCCTTTGTAACTCCTTTGTCACACTTAACTGTTAATTGACGTAAACAAGCTCCCACCTTTAAAATCTTGTGGAATATTTTTAACATTGTCATTATTTCTAAGTAGGTTTCAGCATTCATCTGAATGCGCTCCATTGCATCACCATTTTTTTTTATTTCATACCAAGATCTCTTATCACTATATCTCGATTTTTTTTAGGAGATCTATCGTATTGCGTCCTTGCACTGATCAATTCTCACGATCCTGGGTGACTATTTTAAACATTGTTGACTTAGTCATAACCCCTTTTTGGTATACCATGATCCCTTCTCATTTAAGCTAACTATTAGCTCTTATAATGTGTTTAGTACCTCACTCTCTAAGAAACGAAGGTGATTTAGTTTTCATGTTGCGAACCTGACATTCACGTCGTTTCTTGGGAGTTACATAATTTATGCTCCAGATGTGGTTATTAAGAACTCGTGTCACACTACGATCTAGTTATTTCAAGTTCATAACTCAAACTTATATTTCCATGTATTACACTCGTGCATTACTACTTGTCGCCTTTGCATAGATGTTTTGTTGAATACTTCAACCATAAAGTACAAATCTGTGTACATAAAACTCATATAGGTTTATCTTGTACGACTTGTTACTAAAGCTTTAATTCAAGGGCACTCAAACTCATATTTACACCTATTTCGAGAATCATCTTGCACTATTTAACTTATGATTCATTGTTTATACTTAGCACAGAGCCATTCATGACGTTCTTCCTTTTCTCCCGAATTCAATGATTCTTGAAAATAAGAATATCACTTGATTTCTCATGGGATTGATTTAAAATGACCTCACCATCCTTAATTGTTTCGTACTTATTGTACAATATAAATCTTATTAGGGTTAGATCCTAACCTAGGATCCTCACTTTTAATAGTCGACTTATCACTGATCAGATCTTTCATCTTTCCTTTCAACCATTTAGTTTGGTAGTTTATATGTTTACTGAAATCTTTGACTTTTATCAAAAGATCACAAGTTACTTTCCACAAGTGATCAACATGATTCTTCGTGACGTCACCAATTCGATTACAAATTTTGTTCTTGAATATGGTACTATTGCAATACATATTGTCTCTCTTGAGTTCGCAATTCTTCTCATCACCAAATTACTTATTCGTTTTTCCATGGGTCGATCCTATTCTAGGATCCCCAATTTTAAGAACCAAGTCATTATTGACTAATGTTATGTAACAATCATTTGCCTCGATTACTCTTCAACTTTATTTTTTTCATTCAACCATTCCCTACCAATCTGGTTAGGTTTCGTTTTGACTCAAAAGTTATGAATCCACACGTCTAATCATATCAGAAATATTCTTTTTATTAGTGTACCCTCAATTTTAATGATTCACTTATCATCGAGTTCATTATAATATCATTAACTTCGTCATACGCTCTTTACAACCTACTAATATAACTCATACATACCGTTTAGTTTGTGGCTTCCTTTAATTATTCAGTCATAGTACTGCTATTACGTACTCTTCATTCATTTCGAACACAATTTATCAATTCCTGGTATCCCCAACTTTATGAATCAACTCTTTTCTAATTATGTTAGAATAATTTCTTTGTTGCAGTGGTTTCATTTTATTTATATCATTTTAACCTCAGATCTTGAGTCTTTATAACATCTACCAATTTTTTTTTTACTTGGCAACACGATCTTCACGCATGGCTATTTCACCGAAATAGTCTTTGACTTTGGATCCTCAATTTTAGTAACTCATCCATCTTTGAGTGTACTAATCTGACATTTCGTATTCACTAGATTTTCTCATTGAGTATTTTTTTCAATGTATTCTTTAATTTTTTATTCGCTATCTCGTACATTATGCACTTATGCTTCGAGCTAACTCTCAATTTGGGTCCTCAAATTTAGTATTCAAACTATCGATCACTAGCTTAGCTTTATAGAAATCATCTTAAATTCTTCTCATATTTTCAAGCAATTTATAAAACCATTTTCGAATCGTTTTAGTCGATGCAATTGAAAAGTAAACTATAATCGTAAGTAGATTTTGTGTTCTAAACACACAAGGATGACATAGACCCAAACAATACGTTGCATTTTCATCAAGTCAAAACTTTGAAATTCAGTAAAACACTTTATGTAAAGATTAAAATTACAACGTCAAATTCTTGAAATATGTATGAGTCTATTCGCTTTATCTTTTGAACACCAAGGAAAATAAATGGTTTCCTTTTTTTTTGTATTTGTTTGCCTTTTCAAAATTTTGTAAAGACACGTTAGATCCTTCCATGAAAACTTCAATAAAGTGCGGCAAACATCAACTCGAAAACAATACAAAAATCATGGTCCAAAATAGTCGAAAGAGTAAGTCTTCGAGAAAATAAATTACATGAAATAACAAAATTCGATTCATAGTATTAACTTTCTAATCGAATTTATAGACCAATGATTCACATCTTTAATCGAGAGTTAGAAGTTTTAAGTGTATACGTGTCAACTATATCTTAAATTAAGTTCAGCCACCTGGCCAAGCTAACTTGCTTATCATTGTTTGAAACCAAAGATTCATTTGCATCCTTACTAGGATCGTTAACTTCTATTTTCAACAAGATATCGTTAATTTTAATTATCCTAATAGAAATTTCGGCGTCGAGTAACTCTCTCGAAATGTGACCACGTCACAATTCCATCTTGCATATTTAGCGTGGCGTCTCATTGTCCTTTTAAGTCTATCAATTCTTACTTAAGTCTTTATTTGCCACTCTATCGTTAAGTATAGGCGTTCTCGCCATACAATTTCCACTCTAAGTTTAGTTGTTCTATCAGAACCATTCTTGCAACAAAACGTTGTAGACTTCCTTACAACGCATGAGGAACCTTCGGCGGACTTCCCTTCAACTCTCTTGTGTCGTTAATTGTCATTCCCAACTCGTGGAACCAAGGTTTCACGTCTTAAGGAAATACATTTACCTATATATCTAACGATATATTTATATATACAAAGTAGCAAATAATCATCACTTTAATTCTTTAACAAGTTTCTTTTGTCCCATCCCATCCTAAGATTTAACATTATTGCGTGTTAAGTCGACTTTGAACCAATGTCCCATACCACTGATTTGTTCGACTTAACTTGACCTTTAAACTTAAAGGCTCTACATCTTAGGTTTCCCTAACCTAACGTTTCCCTAGGTTCTAATCCCTAGGCTCGATACCAATGTGACGACCCCGCCCCGACCTAGGGTCAAGTCGCCTCACGCCTAAACCGTTACTTAGACCCGATACCCGAATCGAGGCCCAAATAACGACTTGGCTCGCCTAAATAACCTGCGGAATAATTATTCTAAACAATATATATAATAATAAATGTGTGAAAAATAATCATAACTAAACCATATAAACCTGTATATCATGATAATATCTATCATCTCTAGTATTTAAATGTCTCATACAACCTCATAATAATATCAAAAGGTTCAAAACTACCCATTACTAATACTCGAGCTATAACCCACGTACGATTACAAAACAATTTAATAATAATAATAACCTAGTAATATATGAGTCTCACATGAGATGAAAGCACTTCAAGATAGATCCTTTCCCTTGCCTTTCTTGTCTATCGTATTTGGTAGAAGGACCTGTGGGTAGAGTGGGGTGAGCTAAAGAACCAACGATGCTCAATAAGTGGAAAGACTCGCTCAAACATTAAATATGCAAGTACTACCTAGTACTCATGCAAATTCTACATGACATTCAATCCATACGCATAACACAAACATGTAATAAATGAATACATGTAAATCAAAACAAACTTATAAGCATAATCATTTAGTACATAATTCGATCCAATTAAATATATGGTTTATGCTCAGCGTAGTTATGAAAGATGGAATTATATTCTAAGAAGAAATATCTAAATATTATTTCCACATCTAATTTAGATATGCAATAATTTTATATATCAATATTTCAATTCAAATTCCAATCACCATACTAGACATAAAAGCCTAACAGTTTCACAATACATTTGATAAACTTTCATATATGTCAAGCATAATAATATTCATCACATTTCATTTATAAATTAAAACATGACATATAAATAAAATCACACGAAAGATTTAAATAAAATGCGATAGATATAAATATTAATATAAGCCGTTGTTCCATTCAATGCGAACTAGATATTGGTAAGGATCCGGTGACCGAATCATCTATTTTCGTATTGGTACAATAATCGTGGAATCGTAATGGCCGTTACGCCCTCTAGATAATCGCACCAAAACGAAGATAAATTCATCCAAGCCGTCACCGCTACACGTCTCAAAGAATCATCAAGTAGCAAAGGATGGTAACTCCAAACCCTTACCCTCAAATAATTCACCTTATGTATTCAATTAGTCAAGCAAACCCTCGGTGGTTAACTACCACACACACTCAAGGCGTCCATGATATAGACCACTTGCTAATTTGGCCCTCGGTGGTTAACTACACACACACTGGGGCACCGAATAACATAAAAGGCAAAACAATGTATTCACAATTCCATAGATAATAGAGATCCAAACCAATATCACGACGCAACCCATTCCCAAGTCGTTACATTCAAAACATGCATTCCTAGTTATCTAATAATCAAGCCATATTTAATGCATGAGCGAAGCTCCCCACTTACCTGGACCCGTCGCAATGCCTATACCGACTCCTCGCGCGATTGGGGTCCCACGTGAACCACCTCGCGAATCTAAACAATTCATACAATTCTATATAAGAATTTCACTAAATTTAAAGTTGTATAATCTATATTTTTTTTTTAATTCATATTTGGGGACCCAAATGGTGTGGATCCCACGCGATGTGCCGTTTAAGGGCTTTGTCGAGGGTATCGACGCCCCTCGTAGGTTTTATCCTATTTTTTATTTTATTTTATTAATTTTTTTTAATTGGCTATTGTCATCCCCTTCTTCCTCACCATAATGGGGTGGCTAAAGCCACCCCCCCATATTAGGCGGCGGCGTTGTCTTCTCCGGCGGCACCACCAGGCGCCGCGCCCCCAAACCAGCGGCTCCCCTTGGAGTCGCCACCCCTATTTCCTTCTTCTTCAAAAACAAAACAAACCAAAGAAGAAGAAAAAGAAGAAAGAAAAGAAAAGAAAAAGAAGAATCACCACCACCACCAAATCAAAGAGGAAGAAAAGAAGAAAAGAAAAATAAAGAAAAGAAAAATAAAGAAAAACCACCAGAAAATACCTCCCCCTTGGTTGTTCAAGCCTCCTCTTCTTCTCCTCCCTCTCCAAGTTTAGGGTTTCAATACAAAAGAGGCCACAAACTTATAAGAGGTTTATATAGGTAGGGTTTTTAAAGTAGGGTTGTTCACAATTTAACCTCAAATTACATAAATACCCTTTTGGGCCCAATTCTCTCATTAAGCCCATTCCACCTATTCTCACTTAGTCCAAATCCAAATCTTGTTAATATTATTATTTTTTTTTTTGTAACAATTTGATTTGTTCCCATATTTTAATATAAAATTAATAAAATACCTTTAAAATGGGTCGGAGAACATTTGGGTCGTTACAAGTAGTCTCCGTTGTCAGTCACAGAAAATCTTAAAGTGTCTCCTTGCCTCCTTCACATATCAAATCCTGCACTCAAATCACCCAACACATACGGTGACGAGTCCAGTGAGTAAACTCCCAAAGAAAACCATCGAATAAATAATAAACAGATTCGAGGCCAATAACTAACGTTAGCTACACATGCAAAGAGTATGGGCAGCCATAAAACCTTGCATGTGTAGGTAACAAGCATGCAAGATGATCAACGAATAATCATAATGCCAACAATATGCTCCACAACAATTTCGATAAAACCAGACAAAAGTAGAATGCAATCTCACATACTAGATCATACTTCGTAGATTCGGATGACCTCGACCGAGCACATCAAGTCTAAACCACATCCGAACTACTAACGGTGACCGGAACAAATCACAAACCCACCGAACACGTGCACCCCCCGCTCGGATCACAATCCACGGCGGCGCAAGTACACGTGCTACAATCTAGCATGCTTGATCACGTGCCACAATCGTCCCGAATAAACTCCGATAGAGAAAACAAATCCAACACCCATCGACAACCAGACCAACACATGATCCCCATGAATATGTATAGCAACAACAACAGTATGTGCAAGAATTGAAAGAATTAAATACTCAAATGTGTTTCTGTTGGGGTTTACGCACCTATACCGCACTCCAATTATCCAGTCCAGCTCGAATAAATGCCCAACAAATCAAAATTACCACCCGAATTATACCTAAGATCATTTGTCATTAAATTAGCTTCAATTTGATATATTATATCAATTTTTACGTATTACGAGGCTAAAACCTCGACTATATCTCGCCAACATTTCCGAGAAAATCCCAAAACTCAGTTGTGAACCATTTTTCTAATTTCTCATATTTTTCTGGATTTTTCTGAATTTTTCCATAATTTTTCCTATTTTTCGGATTTTCTTTTCCATTTTTCTTTATTTTCTTTTTTTTTTTTTCCAAAGCTGTTTTTTTTTTTTTTTTTTTTTTTTTTTTTTAAGGGCAAGGTTCGGCCGAACCGGCCGGTTCAGGGCCGAGCCGGCCGGTTCAGGCCGAACCGGCCCTTCATCTTCTTCACAATGAGAGGCGCACAGCGCCTCCGTTTTTTTTCCCAAATTTTTTTTTTTTTTTTTTCTCTATTGATCTTCTTTCCTTCTTCTCTTTTCTTTCTCTCCAATGAAATTAAGAGAATGAGAAGACCACACGTCGTCTTCCTCCTCGACAAATTCCAATTCTCGGCCATGGCTCGCCATGGCCGAACTCACCACCACACCACACAACGCACAACAACATACAACAACAACAACAACAAAAACAACACCAACTCACCTTGTTCGCCTCGATCCCACGAGCTCCCGACCCTGGCTATTGAAAAGGTTTTAAAGAAATCTAAAATTGAAATAAATTGATAATAATTGATAATAGTTGATAATGATTACAGTCATAATCATGACTTTATATAGCCCATTAGAAACTCTAATCCTTCTACGACCCTAAACGTAATCCTTCTATGATCCAAAACGTAATCATTCTATGATCTAAAACGCATAATACTTCTAAGACTCCAAAAACGACTTAAATAAAGTAAATTATGAATATACCCCTAAAACTAGACAATAAAATAAAAGCTCCCGATGAAGACCGAAACGTAAGAATTTAGATCCGCAAAACTCAATCCCAGAAAGCGAGGCTCCGGAGATAGCTGTAGAACATGAAATGTCATTTCCGAAAAGGTATTATAATAATAAATCGAATTCCTGAATCAAAAGTTATGGTTCCACAAAGCATCTATGACTGCCCGACATCAGATGTCCATCTATCTCACTATACATGCTTTGGTTTCGTTCGTTAAATTTCGATTTCGCTCCACCTAGGGTTGGGCACGGGTCAGGTTTAGGTCAACCCAACCCGATACGTGACGAACCGACTCATCTCGGGTCTGTATAAAAATGACCCGTCACCCGACCCGCCAGACAAGATACCCGAACCGGACCCGACCCGCCACACAAGATACCCAAACCGGACCCGACCCGACTCATCTCGAGTTTGTATCAACTACCATCCATAGTTTCAAAAATCACAAAAACCCTATAAAAGCCATGATGACACCCGAACCTGACCCGACTCGACACTAATGTCATCACACTTGAACCCGACCTGACACCTGATGAGTCGGGTTTTGATGACCCGACTCGTTTTCTCCACTCATCCCACCTGACCCACCACCTGTCACCCGAATCGGGTAACCTAGTCCGAGTCGGGTACTCGGGTTGCGTGCCAAGCCCTAGCTCCACCATTGTCATCAAGAAGTTCTAAAAAATTTCTAATAAAGTAGTAGAGTATATGGAACTCTATTTCTCTCAATCTCTCTCGAGGACCCACAAACAAAGTTGGTGAGTTCGAGTCTATAGCTTTCTAGTGGTCTCGAATTTC
Source organism: Stephania japonica (assembly GCA_039657345.1). Classification (NCBI taxonomy): domain Eukaryota; kingdom Viridiplantae; phylum Streptophyta; class Magnoliopsida; order Ranunculales; family Menispermaceae; genus Stephania; species Stephania japonica. Next base: position 13,704,939 of record CM077562.1, read on the forward strand.
CCTTTAGTAGAGATGGCTTTGCTAATACTTTGATCTTGTGGTCCAGCTGTTGTATACTAATTGACCAACACAGATCATGCGAATTCGCATCAATTCTTTCGTTTCACGTTTCCAATGCATCCACATAATATATTGAAAATCACATATTCAAGGAAAAAAAAACCCATAATTGTGATGCAAAGCACTTCATTCGTCCAGTGTCGGTGATGTATGAACAATTTTTATTTTTTTTCCAATAAATCTGTGTAGACACGTTAGTCTGGACGTATTGGAGGGTTTTTAAATTTTTTACAACTATTTAAGATATATCAAAGAAATTTTACAAATTGTTGTGTTTAGTTTTCTTCATTTATTGTTTGAGTATGACTTTAAAATAAAAAATATTTTTGAATTTAAACTCATGAATCTAAATAGCACTAGTTATTTATTTATTTATTTATTTATTTATTTGTGAAATAGGAATAACAAGTTTCATTAGTACGTACACGCTAGGCAAATGGCTTCTTAATTACAAGGAGCATCATTTAATTATAATTAGAAATACTATTTTAATATTGCACGAGTAGCATTGGCAAAAATTCGAGTTTGGACGGGTTCAAATCTACACAACCCTTACTATAAAGAAGTATATTTATTGTCCAGACCTGACTCGATTTGAAATTCAGACAATACGAACTTTTCATACCTGTTTTGCTTAAACTTTGGGTTGTCCGATTATCCAAATTTACTGATATCTTAAGAATTAACTTCTTATATAGAAAACCTCTTCAAATGTTAAAATATAAATATATTATAATTTCATATGACTCAATTTTTTATTTTTTTTCTTCACAAAAAAGAAATTAATGTAATTAAATATTTAATGTCAAAAGGTAAAAGTTCAAGTATAAAAAAATTAAAATTTAATTTATTCTAAAATTAAAGATATCTTTAATGCATTACTTTATGTGTATTAGAGTAGATTAGTGTTTGTTAATCTATTTAATATGAACTAAGTTTATATTAAAGATAACTTTAACTTTATTTAAATTTCGAATCGGGTCTGAGGTTAGAAGACCTTGTCCAGGCCCGACTCGATTTTAAATTCGAACAAGATGCATTTGTCTAGACCTGGTTCGAATTTGTTAAAATATAGTTTGAATCCTTGTTATTCCTGGCCAGAAAAATTGGGCCGGCGGGTTTGGACAATATATTGCCAGGCATATGCACGATTTACAGTATATGAACTAACTGTGGCCTAATTAGTATGATGTTTTGTATTCGCTTGTTAATTGGTATCCCTCCGCATATAAGGCCTTTTGCTCAAAATACACATATCAAGAAAACATTAATTGTGAATTTAAATTGCATTTTTTCCCATATTTATTTATTTTTATTTTATTCAATAAAGAACACATTAATAATAATTGAAACAAAATGCTAGAATGGCACCTCAAAGTCACTCCTTAAATCACACCAATGACGTGGCGTGTAGGTCCACATCTTTCATAGTTATCTGTGCGTGCCTCTGGATACTCCCCCTGCATGTTATGCACCAGAAACTTCATGCCTAACAACCATTTTTACATGGGGGCCACGTGTCACATCACGGGGGTGTGACTTGAGGTGTGACTTTAGAGTGTCATTCTAGTATCTTCCTTATTGAATACAATATTTAAGTTTAAAATAGGGGTAAAATAAGTAAAAAGTGTTCTCAAATTTTGAATTTTTTTTTTTAACTTACGTGGGAGTCGAACTAATGATCTCCCTAAATCTTGCCTTCTACGAAGTCATGCCTCTACCATTTCTCACTAGAGATACTTTGGCATTTTGAAAGGGCCTTCGGATCATACTTTTTGCTCTTTATACCTTATTTTTGAATTTTTTAACCCCCTTATGAAATGTCTTTGATGCCCCATATATAAAGATGTTTTACTCCCTCATACCCCACTACTCCTATGATTTTTTTTGAACCAAGAACACTCTGCGAAAAACCCACGAACTCTGTTGGGTTTTGGGGTTCATGCGCAGCGGAGATTTCAAAACAATTTTGAGAAAAACCCCAACAGGATCCGAATCTGATTCCATTAAAACACGTTTAGACTATGAAAACTTAATCATACCTCAGTCGCAATGTATCTTTCTGAAGGTTAATCGATCTCTAAGGCGTTGCCAACAATGAACGCTCTCTATCAGCAGTCCACACACGAACGACGGCCGAGATTTGAAGTGCTAGCTTCGAGAGAATACCAAACCTTTTTGTTTCTCTCCAAAACGATCCAAAGCATGCCAAAAACCTCTAAGTCGTTTCTTAAAATGAAAATAGAGTTTCAACCCTTTTTAATCTTTTGTACTTGTGTTCTAACTCAAAACGTCTATTTATACAACGCTTGTATATAGACGGTTAAGTAAATTACACATATACCCCTACTTAAAGAAGTATAAGTGTAATACACTACAAGAACGTTTCTGTCATGAATTTTATCATATAAAATTCATTTTTCTTAACCATCTTAAAATCTCGCAAAACCATTCTCAGTGTGCGACCCAATAGGCTCATACAACGTTGGTAGTGTCCCAAAACATATTTTGGTATACAAGTCATAAGCGGCCTCTAGCAAGACATTATGACTACCCAAGTTATACGAATATTAAATCGATACAACCTAATCAATAGTGTATATAATATCCTTTTGTCACACGATATCCTTTTGATCAAACATAAGGCATGGAATTGTCATCCAACATGTTCAATCGTACTAGTCTCGATTTCTAGGTAGACTGAAAACATCTAAGTGGCATTGATCAATATCAATTCACTTAGACTATGCCTTTTTAACAGTCTAACACATCGAGGGATCCACTGGATATCTCTCTTTATATGAGATGGACAAATTCTATCTCGATTACACAACTTCACCACATTATTCACACAGTAACCAATCACAACCTTTATAATCGTCCGGTTAAAGACAACGTTTGATTGCGTCAAATCACTGTATTCTTAATGTTGAAGTCTCTGGTAATCTCAAGTCAGAGGACTAAAAATATACCTATCATGAGAAACAACTATGACTTAATCCATGTGATGTTCTCATAGCGGGTCGGTCCAATACTTTGTTCCCTAACAAGTACTCATGATCTTGATTCGTATTCCTATACGTATGATCATCGTATGATCATCAATCAAGACTCACACTAGTCTTAATTCATTATAGTTTCCAGTATAATAATCGACTAGGGACATTTAAGATATTTCTGTAAATACCCATGGATCTTTATAATGTAAACATGCAAATCAATTATAATAAACATCAAATGAAATCCTCTATTTTATTAACTAAAATGTATTCATAAAGACTGTTAATGGATTGACCTAGGGCACATTTCCCAACAAACTCCACCCCCATACTCGACCTCCAACTGACTAAATTAGTACGAAACCACACAAAATAAACTCGATAACTTCGTTCTCTAGTCGATTCCCTTTTGTTTGATGTTTTTTTTGGACATTTGATGGTTATTTCACTGTTCTAGGGTTATTGTATTTTTTAGGGCTTTGAGTTTGGCATTAATTGGCGCATTGTAAGGATGAAAATGTTGAAGGAATCACTAAAATGAAGTAAACCCTGGTAGTATGAGATAGTTTTCATTATTTTTATGACTGTGCGAACACACAAGACTGAGATGTACAACATGCGTCTCAGTCCTGTGTGTCCGACAATATATAGTATGTTGGGAAATGTGCCCTAGGTCAATCCATTAACAGTCTTTATGAATACATTTTAGTTAATAAAATAGAGGATTTCATTTGATGTTTATTATAATTGATTTGCATGTTTACATTATAATAAGATCCATGGGTATTTACAGAAATATCATAAATGTCCCTAGTCGATTATTATACTGGGAACTATAATGAATTAAGACTAGTGTGAGTTTTGATTGATGATCATACGTATAGAATACGAATCAAGATCATGAGTACTTGTTAGGGAACAAAGTACTGGACCGACCCGCTTTGAGAACATCACATGGATTAAGTCATAGTTGTTTCTCATGATAGGTATATTTTTCAGTCCTCTAACTTGAGATTACCAGAGACTTCAACATTAGGAATACAGTGATTTGACGCAATCAAACGTTGTCTTTAACCCGATGATTATAAAGGTTGTGATTGGTTACTGTGTGAATAATGTGGTGAAGTTGTGTAATCGAGATAGAATTTGTCCCTCTCATATAAAGAGAGATATCCAGTAGATCCCTCGATGTGTTAGACTGTTAAAAAGGCCTAGTCTAAGTGAATTGATATTGATCAATGTCACTTAGATGTTTTCAGTCTACCTAGAAATCGAGACTAGTACGATTGAACATGTTGGATGACAATTCCATGCCTTATGTTTGATCAAAAGGATATCGTGTGACAAAAGGATATTATATACACTATTGATTAGGTTGTATCGATTTGATATTCGTACAACTGGGTAGTCATAATGTCTTGCTAGAGGTCGCTTATGACTTGTATACCAAAATGTGTTTTGGTACACTGCCAACGTTGTATGAGCCTATTGGATCGCACACTGAGAATGGTTTTGCGAGATTTTAAGATGGTTCAAAAAAATGAATTTTATATGATAAAATTCATGACAGAAACGTCCTTGTAGCGTATTACACTTATACTTCTTTAAGTAGGGGTATATGTGTAATTTACTTAACCGTCTATATACAAGGGTTGTATAAATAGACGCTTTGAGTTAGAATACAACTACGAAAGATTTTAAAAAGGCTGAAACTTTATTTTCGTTTTTAAAAAAACGACTTAGAGGTTTTTGGTATGTTCTGGATCGTTTTGGAGAGAAAAAAAAGGTTTGGTATTCTCTCGAAGCTAGCACTTCAAATCTCGGCCGTCGTTCGTGTGTGGACTGCTGATAGAGGGCATTCGTTGTTGGCAGCGCCTTAGAGATCGATTAACCTTCATAAAGGTACATTGCGACTGAGGTATGATTAAGTTTTCATAGTCTAAACGTGTTTTAATGGAATCAGATTCGGATCCTGTTGGGATTTTTCTCAAAATTGTTTTGAAAATCTCGCTGCGCATGAACCCCAAAACCCAACATAGTACACATCAGCGTATGTTGGTCAAGATCTATAGTTTCATGTCAGCTTTGTGTAACAACGAAACACTTGTAAGTATCGGCCCTGTTGTGCCGAAATAATGCTCGTACCCCATCGAATTTCTCTCTGTACCCTACCATAACTGACACTGCTCAAACCCATTCAAGTGTTTTAGTCGAAGATCTCTGATATACACTCATAACTTCACACTCTAAGCACCGATATGCTAGTCATATCTCACCAAATTATTGTGTACACCCCATAATAGTCTACTTATTCTATACAAGAGTATCGAAGGAATGAAACCGCAGTATCTATTAACATAGCGGCTGCACATGACCGATAAACATTCATAAGTCTCGGCTTTGATGAACCGGTATCAATAAAAACATGTTGGTTGAGTGTGACGGATACCTTTCTAGCCCACTCGATTAAATCTGATCAAGGCCCTTTACAAGGTCTCGACCCTGTGTGGCTGTACATTTCAACACATTCAATTGAAAACCAAGAAAACCCACAAAGTTCACAAAAATGTCACAAATACATTGGGAATCTCATGGAGAACAAAATCTACAAAGTTTTAGGGCAAAAAAGTTATTCAAAAGACCAAGAGAAAACAAAGATCATCATGGTGGTCCCTCGCGTAGATTTGGTGAGTTTTGAGTCACTAAAACACTCATGATGCACCGACGACTTCAAATGAGTGTTCGATAAGTCAAAAAAAAAACGAAACAATGAGGGTGGTGACAAGTTTGATTTTAGGGTATGTTAGTTAGGTAGGTGTGTTGAAGATGAGAGTAGTTTTGGAATAATTTATAAAAAAAAGGTGAGGTAAAAGAAGTAAAAAAAATTCTAAACTAGGGTACAACGAAGTAATGAAGTAAAGAGAGCAAAAAGTAAAGTCTGGAATAGCCTGACCCTTTTGAAAACGTCTTACTCCTCAAATGCCTTGGAGTACTTTTTATTAGAGGAAGTAATAGTTTTTATTTTTATTTTTATTTTTTGATCAAAGAGTTGTAGATATATTTTTTTCTTGAAGTAAAAAGTACTAGACACGGCTAGGAGTGCTATATAAAATACATGATGGAACTTTCAGGAAAGTCATGGGATATCAATTGCACTGATGATGCCCATCACCACACGCAATTCAAAGGTGTCTGCTTTACACCGACTGTTACGCTGTGAGTCTGTGACCACCGCATCCCCCAATCCCAAATCCTAAAATCAAATCCATACTTCTTAGTGGATCCAAGGGAGTAATTTGGAAATTCGAACGGTGCCTCAATTCATTCATATCATATGTAAGATAAATCACTAGTGTTAACATTAAATACTTCTTAGACTACAATAAGTGTTGTTTTAGTCATTTTAAAAGATTTCATGATATTGTTAAAGTATCTTTGATGAGATGGTAGAGACGTCACTTGGCAAGATAAGATTTCAAGATCGTAGTTCGATAGTACGGAAGTCAAAAAAAAAGATTTCACAATATTTGTTGTTTAATAGTATCAATACTCATTAATTACTCAATTGACTTTTATACCTTTCATAAAAAATGAAAAGTGCTTCTTTGAAAGGACCCTTAGAGGGTTTTTTGAAAATTTTTTATTTCAAAGTCATCCTCAAGCAATCAATGACTTCAAAATTATAACTTGTAACACTCCTTTAATATTTACAAAAATCTCAAAAACCTCCCTTTGAGTCAGGAAGTGCTATTTGGACTCGTGAGTCCGGACTCAAAAACCTTTTTTAATTTCAAATACACCCTCAAGCAATTAATGAAACAACCATAATTACTTGTAAAATTCTTATTATACCCCTTAAATATGTATAAAAAATTTAAAAACCTCCCTATGAGTCCGGACTCATGAGTCCAAGTAGATTTATTGAAAAAGAAAGGGTAGTGCTATTTGGACTCGTGAGTCCGGACTCAATACTTTTTTTAATTTCAAATATACCCTCGAGCAATTAATGAAACAACCATAATTACTTGTAAAATTCTTATTATACCCCTTCAATATGTATAAAAAATTTAAAAAATTCTCTATGAATCCGGACTCATGAGTCCAAGTAGATTTATTGAAAAAGAAAGGGTAGTGCTATTTGGACTCGTGAGTCCGGACTCAAAACTTTTTTTAATTTCAAATACACCCTCGAGCAATTAATGAAACAACCATAATTACTTGTAAAATTCTTATTATACCCCTTAAATATGTATAAAAAATTTAAAAACCTCACTATGAGTCCGGACTCATGAGTCCAAGTAGATTTATTGAAAAAGAAAGGGTAGTGCTATTTGGACTCGTGAGTCCGGACTCAAAACTTTTTTTAATTTCAAATACACCCTCGAGCAATTAATGAAACAACCATAATTACTTGTAAAATTCTTATTAAATTAGTTTATGTAGAAGTGATGGGATAACTAAGAGAGATAAAGGGTAATTTAGTCATTCAATGGCCACTCTTTCCTCAATCAAAAAAATTAAATGACTTCCATAAAAATTGTGAACAACCTTAAAACGTCACTTAAAAAGAGTAAATACTTATAAATACTATTCGTGTTTTAGGTAAAAAAATACAATTAGTGTGACAATTATTTCGATACACAACTATCAGTCATTTCTACAAATTGATTTGAAACACGTCCCCACATCTGTGCATAATCCAAAGGACTCTAATAATAGTTTCAAAAGGTTTTGTTAAAAGGTTGTCACCCATTAATTTTAATTTCTTTTAATTACTAAGTGATTAACTTACTAATATTTCTAATATTAAAAAAAAGTCCAGTGCAAAACATGCTCTTGCGCTAATTATAACGCTCATATAAGGTGAGCCATGTGATATTAATGGATGTGTACATTATTTCATCATCAAACGGTCCAGAATCAGCATGAATAAAGACATCTCGACGAGTAACGCCTGTAATATTGTGGGTGCCTAACAGCCAATGTACAGCGAGCGTCCAATGCTGGCCACAAAGCAATAACACACACACACACACACACACGCACACGCACACTTCCTTCCACCAACCACCAACCCTTATTGACTCGGGCCCGCTCCAAATCGGCTCGAAACTGCCAGCCAAGCTGTCTGTGGGCCCGAACCGCATGTGTGACGACTGGTAGTTTCAACATCTGGACTATATTTGACATGTAGAAGACGTCCAAATACAACTATGCATTACAAAATACAATACAATAAGGGAAAGGTGATTTTTTAATATCACCAAATTACTCTCCAAAGTCAATTTGACCTTGAGAGTCATCTGTTTGCACCTCAAGATCAATTTATACATTGTATTATACATAATTATGCTTACATGCATGCATCGATGCATGTTTAAAATAAAGGACAGTGTTAGTGTGATCTGAAATGAACATACTTTCAGTGTCACTTAAATATACATTGATTTGTATGCGTACAAATATTATTGCACAAATCAATTAACAATAAACATTGGGTGTCTATTTTCATAAAAATAAATAAAAATAAAAATAAAAAAACCACGTTAGGTGTCTATTTTGGGTGCTCAAAACGTTGGCTCAATTATTTTCTTACAATAAAAGGCAGTTTTTGTTTTGATTGTAACAAATTAAGAAAATAATATGCAATCTTTCGAATTCCAATCCTACCTTCACTGTCTGATTATTATGGTAAAAAAGAGCCGTTAGGCCATAGGTTTAACGAAGATGGTGACAAGAATGGATTGAAGGTTCAAGGCGACGAGGTTGTAAAAGGACGTTAGATTAGCTAACGGTAGCTTTTCTGGCTTATTTTGGACCTAACCTTACAGCCATTGCCATTGTACTATTGTTCTGCATAATTGGGTCCTCTTTTTTTTGGTCAAACTACTTAATTCAGCTGCTAATTAATTATTGTGTATATAATTTTTTTATAAAAATGATCGAGACATTTTATTTCATTCAAATAAATTAATTTTGCAAACTAGCTGAGGCTAGATCACCGGAGTTATGAAGTTGAGACATACAACTGAGCTTTGTGGAAGTAGTCTTATGAATGAAGACTATACTTTATATATGTCATACATATGAAATACGTTTCGGAGTTTTATTTTTATTTTATTTTTTTAATGAAAATTAGTCTAAGAAACCAGCATTGAGAGAAAGAAAAATTGATTAGAATCTATAACTTGTTTTTTGAAAACAAATGTTAAATTTATTAGGGATGAAGGTATAAATTAAAGCTAGCTAAGGAGTGTATAGTAGCTAGTAAACTCGAACATTTATTAAACCACAATTTTCTCGTGCTTATGCAGCTTGACCATATGCATTCATAATATTTAATTATTTTTTGGTTACTTGTTAAGCATAAATCAGTTATATATTGTTGAATTCTGATAGAATAGACAACCTGGTTGGGATGTCGTTTAAGGATATAGGTCATATGGCACTTGCTTAATTGGTGGCTTTTCATTTTATTTTATTTTATGTAAAAGATTCTTCTTCGTTTTTTTTCTTTTACTTGTATCTTTTAGATTCTTATTTGTATACAGTTGGGTTTTGTCCTTTCCCATTATACAACAAGAATTTCATAGTTATTTCCGTCAAAAAAAACAAGAATTTCATAATTATCATAAATTTAATTTCACATCACACCTAGAAGACACTTTTTCTAAAAAAAAAAAATACACTACAAAATCGACCAAATTAACGATAAAGAAGTCGTTGCTAAAAATTACTTTTTTCATTGCTAAACCGATTAGCGAGGGATTAACGATTGGTCGTCCATCACAAAAAATTAGGGTTGCAAGCGAGACAAGGCGGGGCGGAGATTGAAGGTACCATCCCTGCATCTGCGGGGGTGCTGGGCGAAGATTTGTCCTCAAAATTTCTTGCAGGGCAAGCTTTGTCGCCCCACGCCCCCCCGCCAGATTCTCCGCGGGGCACGGGACCCCACTGGTAGAGAGTGGTGCATTGGTTGTTGTTGACCGAATTGCTAGGCAGGAGTTCGATACTTCGATGGTATATATGAGAATATTGTGCGAGACATATGGAAGATGTTGCAGTCATTTAATGGTCTATGTTTGACATCTTTCTAAAAAATTGACTATTGAATGTCTTTTCTTTATTAATTCAAAATCACTTGTAGTGTCATATTTACCACATCAATAAAGAAGTTACATTTTAACTTTGAACACAACTAGAAAATGGACTTTGTTCTCAAGAAAGAAAATAGTAAATACAAATAGATTCAACTTTAAACACAAGTAAAAAGCTTCATTTCATTCCAAACAACAAACACATAAATAAGAGCATCGTTATATATTTTTAAAATATAAACCAGGTGGCATATATATACAAAACCCAAAAGTATAAATTATGTGGCATATATATACAAAATAACAAACTATGCGACATATAGGTACAAAATAACAAACTATGTTAACAAGCCACAACATATGTTAATGCGTTTTTCCACATATTGAGAATATATATCTTCCAACGCATATTCATTATTGTCAAGTTTCTACTTTTCGTTTTGATTCTGATTTTTTTTTGTTTTCTTTTTAGGATTGAATCAAAATTCTAATAACAAAATGATTAAAGAAGTGATATGTATTTGTTGATAATCTTTGGTAAGTGTTGCCTAGATCTATGATCTCCAATTTAAAGTTTATTTGACAAGATCATATATTTTTATTATATATCCTTACTGTCTCAACAAAATTTATTTGTAAATTTGAAGTTTTCTTATGTCACACTTTTTTACCATAACATTTTTTTTATTTTTAGTTGTTTTTCAACTTTTTTTTTTGCTCTTTTCGACTTTTTGATAGCTATTTGGTTTTTGGTGTTTTTTATATTCAAATTTTTACCTTTGAGTTTTTATTCTGATCTCTTTTTTATTTTTCTTTTCAAGAGCAAACAAAAATATTTTAGAAATGACATATACTGATCATCAATCTCTGTGTGCATTGTTTAGATCAATGACCTCTTTTTTTAGTTTATTCAACAAGATGTCAATTTGTTATATATCCTTTATTATGGCAACAAAATTTTAATTAATCATTTTTCAAAATAAATATAGCTTCTATTCATAAAGTATTAAATTGGGATTTCACCAATGTTTACATAAATTTTTTTTCTCTTTTTATCACTTCCTTTTTCTCATCAAATTAATTTTATTAGGATTATATTTTTGTATAAACATATGTACAAAGTTTTTAAACTTTCAAGGCATATATTCCCTAATTTTGCTAGAAAAAAATTAAATAATATTATTCTTCACTTAAAATTTATTCGAGATTATGTAATAAAGATTATTTTTTTAGTTTTTTTCTCATTAAGTTAATTATTTTTTAACTAATATATTAACACTTAGTCTTATCCGTGTGCGAAACACGAGATTTCGACTAATTTTTTAAAATGAATTAGACGTGTGGCAGGGTATGGGGCGGGGCGACGGAGATTCTCCGTGGGGTGCAGCGGGGCACGGGGGCGGGGCAATGGGGCGGGATGTGGGGGGCGGGGCAACGGAGATTTTCCATGGGGTGGGGCCAAGGGGCAGGGCGGCGGGGATTTCTCGCGGGGCGGGAAACGGGACAGTTCTACGGGGAAAACCGCGGGGTAAAGATATACCCCGTCCCCCGCCTCGCCCTGCTATGCGGGGTGAACTTTCGCCCCGCGCCCCGCCCCGGTAGGGGCAAAAATGTGGGGAATCCCCGCCCCGCCGGTACGGGGCCCTGCGGGGGGTGGGGATTCCCCGCCCCACTTGCAACTCTACAAAAAACTAGTTGTAGTTGGAAATTAGCAACGAACTTTTGTATATGTTGCAAAGTCGTTGCTATCTGCTCAAATTGGTCAAAACTTAGCTCCGTCACTAATCCATCACTAATCCATCTAACTCGTTTGCGAATTAGCAACATACCATAGGGAAAATAGGTTAAAAAATGTAAATCAAATTCATGTATCAAATTACTGCTTTCAATGACTACATTCACCTTAATTTTGGCTAGCTAGTACTTTTCAAAAAATATATATATATATCCTTTTTAAATTAAATACTTTCACGTAATTACTTAATAATATATACGTTTGAGAAATACAGATTATTTTTATATTGAATATTTTACCGGACTATATTTTATTTTAGTTCTTCCAAGTCCAACATGATTAATGTAACGACCCCAAAATTCTAAGCCGCCATGTCACGCGCTGCAGGCCCACAACCCTGCCATGTCACGGCCTAGTTGTGTTCCACGCGCATCACAAACCATTTAATCCTCAAAATAGGGCTACTATTTATATCATTTTCGTTAAAATCTCTCAAGTTATCCAATGGACTCAAGTCATTTATTTTCAATCTTAATTAAATCACCAAAATTCAACAGAAGACTAATCATACATGATTAATAGGCAAAATAATTAACTTCATGTCGTATGAGCATAACCTAATGTGAAAAACCCATCAAAATATATCATATAAATAAAGTGATCCAAAAACATCAAAAGATATCAATGTACAAGTCTAATGTCTCTCAAAATGTCCCATGCCAACTAAAAACAAGAAAATAAACAAACGTATGAGTCTGTGTCCAACTACAAGCAATCACAAGTAATCCTTAAGCTTCCCCTTGCCTCGGCTCGTACTAGGGTCTGCACTCAAGCCATTACAACAAAACAGATGATGAGTCCAGAGTGAGTAATTCTAAGGAAATTCAATAAGTAATTACGAAAACAAATAAAAGAATCCATAAAGACTATTAAATAAACATGCAGAATAGTAAACATGCAATAGCAAATGAATCATCGCATGAATATAAAATAGTAAGAAACCAAAAGTACGTGCAGGATCCTGATCAGACTAGAACCATACTTTGGACTATCCCCAGTCACTGCCAGTGAATAAACTTAAACATGATTGAACTCCCTGATGTAATAGCCCATTTTCCAAACAGACTGCCACGGGGTCAATGTGGACCCACAATCTGTCTTACCAGCGACAGTTGTGCACCACATTAGATTACATCCTCCATTTATTTCTTTTAAGCCTTATTAATCAACAATTTACTGCTTAAATTGTACTGAACATTAATTGTGATTTCCTCTCACTTACCAATCTCAAGGCACCATCTTGTGATTATAAATGGGTCAATTGGTCCACTTTAATGTGACTTGAATGGTGACACCTCCCTTGACTTGTTTTTGTTCAAGCAAAACATTAAACCATCGGGCATTCCGATACTTGAGTCTCGCATGTACCCTCGCGTCCTATCGCACCACGAATGCATATATGAAGTTATTTATTAATTATTAATTGTATTTTATTATTTTCCATGTGTATTTGACTATGCAACCTAGTGTACTGTCATTCACTTACCCAGTTCTCGAATCTGCACGCTATTCGGGCAAATACCCGTCACAGTATCTCACACGTAAATAACATAATAAATAACACACATCGCGATGCCAATAACATAATTACACATAAACATCACAAATTAAAGTGCAACAGTACAAAAATTACTATTTACCTAGCTCTAAGTGATCCCTGGCCTATTTGCGGGTCCCACAAGCATTTGAGTTGTCCGCCATGTCTGCAAATAAGTCATTAATAATGACAAATTAACTTTGGGCTATTACATGATCAGTCAAAAGAAATCCTCAAGTTTGCCCTTCCTTCTGTTCGTACCAGGGTCTACACTCAATCATCACAACAAAACAGATGACAAGTCCAAAGTGAGTAATCCCAAGGAAATTCAAAGAGTAAATAATATAAACAAATGCTGGAATCAAAAGACTATTAAATAAACATGTGGAAGAAAAGAATAAGGCAACTGGGAAGGACCTTCGCATGCATCCAATAACAGTGATAAATAAAGTGCGTGCATGATCTAGGTCAGACTAGCACCATACTTTGGACTATCACCGAGGCCCCGCTAGTGAGTAAACTCAAATTGACTGAAATCCCTATTGTCCGCTCGATAGCAGGTGTAGACCATGGCTCGCCACATGTGAATAAGAAAAATCAGCAGTCAGGCCAACAATCCACCGATATATTCCTATAACACATGTTATGGCCTAGTGTGCCACAATGCTAACACAATAAAATAAGCCCAGCGGGAGTAAACTCAACTAACGGTAAGTAAATAATAGAAAGTAGAGTAAATGAAACAACTGAACAAGAATTCAAATAATCCAAGAAATAAATACTCAAATGAATTTTAGTTGAGTTACTACACACCTCAAATCGCACTCTACTAATGCAAGTACCAATGCACGCCTTATCTGTGTGTCAATTACCTGTCAATTCAGCCTAAAACCTGAATTTTCGATAATTCTAATCAATTTCCTAAACCATGGAAATCATTAATCAATGCCAAATCCTCGATAAAAACACTCATCAAACCATTTAAATAGATTCTATAAACCCCTAGATATGTCCCAAAATTTTTTCAAATTTATTTAAAATTTACTGTTTGTCACTGTTCCGGACACTACCAGAGGTGCTGCCGTTAACAAGGCTTCTACAGCGTGCCTCACGGAGTCCTGGGTGCCGTGATAGACGTCGTCACGTTCATACCCCCAAGACACCATATTAAGCGTGGGTTGGTGTTTCGTTACCGATCTGGATGCTGCAAGTGGCGTCGTGGCCTCAAACACCTACGGCGCGCCTGGCGGCGATCGAGCCAGAACAAATTACTGGGGCTCTCAGACCCCCCTCGTCTCGTCGTCGTGGTTCGCACTCATCCAAACCACTCATAAAACATCTAAAACACCATAATAAACGACAGAAACCGTCCGAGAAGTAAACCCCAAGTTTTCTTGACAAAACCCTAAAATCCTTGTAAAAGCCATAGCAACCACATCAATAACAAACCAAAACACCATTGTTGCTTCAAATCCATCACATTGAAACCCATAACAACGTCATAGTGGCTTATGTGCTCAACTCACACCTTCAAAAACTTCGTCAAAAACGTAAGAAATTAGTCTAAAACGTAGAGAAAGAGACGGAGATCGAAGATCTAACCTTGTTAATTGAATCCCAAGCTTTCTTGTGCTCCAAATGATCTCATAAAACACAACAAACCCTCACACCCCTCCTTATTTTCGTCAAAGTGCTTAGCATGAGAGAGAAAATGTGGTAAAGGATGGAAAAATGAGATATTTATATAAAAATGTCATATGTAGTGTTTGTTAATATCATAACTTAATCTTGTGGCTCTCAAATGATCAAGAAGTCATCCCATTAGTGACTTAATTAGATACTTGTACACTTATGCTCATCCTTTTCTTAACAACTTAGCGAATCCTCGGGTGTTTTGACACCCAGTTTCGAATCGTTTCGCCTGTCCAACGCGTACACTGGCGTCACTCACGTATATACGTCATTTCATGTTAATTATTTAGCGTAATAATTCATTTATTATGTGTATATTAGCCCCCTGCCTAGTGTACTAACCATTCGCCTCCTCGGTTCCTATGTCTACACGTTACTCGAGGCAAATTCCCGTCACATTATTTCGCACGACATACACAATATAATCACACGACATTGCGATGCAAATAAGCTAATTTGAACAATTATATCGCAAATTTCTCAAAGAGCATACAAGAACAGACTGTATACCTATATCAACGTGCTCTGGCCTAATGGTGAGGTCCACGTGCATCTGAACTGGCGTCCATATCTGCAACCACATGTCAAATAATGACAAATTAGATTTGGGCCATTACAACTTCCATGGTGATGTTAATAAATTATGAACAAAGAGAAGAAAGAAGTAATTTGATTGTAATGTGTTTACATTGATCATAGAACTCCCTATATATACATGAAAACATACTTTATTTAGCCTAATAGATTTCTAGCCAAAATATATGCAACTATCATATATACAAAAATACATAATATTATCATTGCACAATCCATATGCCTACCAAATTTCTAGCCTAGATATATGCAACTTCCATATATACATAGATACATATTGTCGTTGCACACTTTATGTGCCTACCAAATATAGATGAATACTTAGATATGGTAATACTCCCCCTTAAGTTGGAGGGTGTAGATCATGAACGCCCAAATTGCCTAAAAGATGATTGAATTGTTGCTTCCCACGTGCCTTTGTGAAGAGATCAGCTGGTTGTTGATTAGAACGAATGTGAGATGGCAATGGTGCGATCAAGAACCTTCTTACGAACAAAGTGACAATTCGACTTGATATATTTGGTTCTCTAGTGAAAGATGGGATTCGCAACAATATCTAAAGCTACTTGACTCTCACAGAACAATCACATAGGAGAAGTGTGGAAAATGCCTTAAGAAGCCAAAAAGGATTTCAACCAAACAAGCTCACTTGTAGTGCTGACCATGGCTTTTTATACAGCCTCTGCAGAAGAACGAGAAAGGTCACTTGTTTCTTACTCTTCCAAGATACAGGAGATTGTCCAATCATGATGAAGTAACCAATGAGAGAGCGTCTAGTGAGGAGACAACTGCCCTAATCAGAGTCATAATAAGCATACAACTGCAAATCATTGTTCTCTCTCAAGAAAATGCCTTGACCAGGATGAGCTTTCAAATAGTGCACCACGCACATAAGAGCATCAAAATGTGCCTGTTTAGGAGCCTGCATAAACTGAGATAAAACATGAATAGCATAACAAAGTTCTGGTTATGTGGTGGTGAGATAGATAAGCTTACCCATAAGACGATGATATAGGCCAACATCATGAAAATCCTTCCCATCAACAAGAGCTAAATAATGGTTTTGCTCCATAAGAAAATCAACAGGATGGGCACCTAGCATACTACACTCAGATAGAATATCAAGAGTATATTTTCTCTGACAAAGGGAAATACCATCTGAACAATGGGCTACTTCAAACCCTAGGAAAAACTTAAATAAACCCTAAACCCAAGATATTTTAATTTAAAATATGTAATTAAAAATGCTTGAATTTAACGATTGCATCATAATTATTACCTGCTAAAATTAAATCATTAACACATATAAGAATGTCGAGAGAAATACCATTGTTACGATATGTGAACAAGGAGTAATCGACATAAGATTGAGCAAATTCATATTGCTTCAAGGCATCTGTCAATTTTGCAAACCAATTGCAGGGAGCTTGACAAAGTCCATATAAAGATATTTGAAGGTGACAAACTTTGTTAGAACTAGGAGAAATAAAACCAGGAGGTGGGCACATGTACACCTCTTTGTCGAGATCACCATAAAGAAAGGCATTGTTGATATCCATTTGATGAAGCTCCTACCTTTTAGCTATAACAATAGATAAGAAACACCGAACATATGTCATCTTTGCCACAGAAGTAAAAGTTTTAGTATAATCTAAGCCTTCAATCTGGGTATTTCCCAAGGCAAAGAGGGAAGCTTTAAAATGCTTTATAGTGTCGACAGGATTATATTTGATTCGATATACCCATTTGCAACTAATGGGTGTTTTGTTCAAATGTAAATCCTCCAAAGTCCATGTGTCAGTTGACTCCAATGCCTCAATTTCTTGTGACATGACCTTGCACCACTTTGTATCCTGCATAGCTTCATGAAAACCCTTAGGTTCTTTATTAGTAGAAATAGCTGCCAAAAAATTTCTATGAGCTGAAGAAAAGTTATTACAAGTAACATAATTAGTAATAGAGTAAGGCATACCTGAAGAGACTTTTGAAAGTGGGGCTTGAGAGATGGAGTTAAGAAGGTTAGTAGTATGACACATAATCTTATAAATATGATGGACGACAGCGACTATGTTGTTCCCTGTCTATATGAGATGATTCATGAACATCACTACTCACAGAAGGCACCAAGGGAAATGAGTCTATATTTAGGGTTTATATTATGGGATGATGGGTCACTTCCCCTTGCTTCTGTACTTGAATCTATACATTAATATATTCTACTCTAGTTGTGGGACTAGTCTGTTGAGATTGTGTTTGATGAGTCAACACATTAATGGCAAATGGAAAAATTGTCGAGTTTTTTTCAACTCATTAGTGAAGGGCAAATTAGTCAATTTGCTTGCCTCCTATTTAAAGCACATTTGCTTTATTTTGGGGGAGAGAGAGAGAGAGAGAGAGAACAACTTTGATTGAGGAGAAATTTGAGGAGAGATTTTTGTTCTTCAAGACCTAACTTTAAAGCATCCTTTAAGTGTTTGATTGAAAGTCCAAACGAACTCCATTTAAGGAGAGATTCAAAGGGGAGATTTGCAGCGTCGAGCTCTACATCGACATTGGTAGAAATTTCACGTTTCCCTTTCTAGGTGACATCCTCCATTTTCTCTTATATTAAGTTCATTGGCTAAGATATGCTTATATGCTTGTTGTCTTGATGATTTGTGATGTTCATACCTCTAACTAGTGTTAGAGAAGACTTTGTATTCCCATTTGCCATAGTGGAGAGCTTTTTCATAAGTGTTAATCACCTTGTGGTTTTATTTCTCACTTTGAGAAGGTTTTCACATTAAGAGTCTTGTGTGTTGTGGTTTGATTCCTGCATTTTCATTGTTCTTTACTTGTTAGATCATATTGTAGTTGTGGTCCTTATTTGGCCATATAAGAGAGGGGTAGATTATTTGTTGGTGTAGGTTCACCCTATCAAAGTGGTATCAGAATGTGGTTGAAGTTCTTGTTCCTTGTGTTTAGCAATGGATGACTAAATATTCAATCCAAACAAAATAATTAGTTTGAATGGTTCTAATTACCATGCATGGATAAAGAAGATGGAGGACACTCTTTATATGAAGGTGTATTATCAACTAGTGTTCGAGACCGAAAAACCTGAAGGCATGTCCGATAAAGAATGAAATATTTTTCATTAATAAGTGTGTGGACTTATTCGACAATGGGTTTATCACAATGTTTCTAGACATATAGAAAGAGGAGACTAATGCACGTGTTATATGGACTAAACTTGAAGAGTTGTATGCTCTAAAAAGAGGAACATGAAGATGATTTTGATGAAGAAATTCATGACCTTGAAATATCAAGAGGGAACACTAGTTTTGGATCATTTGAACGCATTTAAAAGAATTGTGAACCAATTGGCGAAGATGAACATCAAGTTTGATGATGAGGTTTAAGCTCTATGGCTTCTTGGCACACTACTAGATTCTTGAGGATATATTTTGAATGATATTGTCTAATTCCGCTCCAAATGGTATTATTTCTCTCGATTCGGCATCGAATGACATTGTGATTAAAGAATTAAGACAACAGTCACTTCATAGCTCTTCCTTGCAAACACAAACATAGGTATTGGTTATAAAAAATAGGGGGAGAAGCAAAAGCAAAGGTCCGAGGTCACATGATAGAAGTAGAGGCAAGTCCAACAAATTTGCAAATGTTAAGTGTCATTATTGTGGTCTAAAGGGGCACATAAAGAAGTATTGTAGAAAACTCAAGAGAGACAACAAAAATGAGAATGAAAAAAAAGATGATGATGGTATGAAAGATAAAGTTGTTATTGTCATGGAGGAGTTTTTTGTTATGTATGATGATGATGTAGTTAGTCGTGTATGCCATGAGACTAATTGGGTAATTGACAGTGGCGCCTCAATTCATGCTACATCAAGAAGAGATTTCTTTACATCTTTACATCTTGAGACTTTCATGATGTTAGGATGGGGAACAATGGTTTGTCTAAATCCATTGGTATAGGTGATGTATGCCTAGAGACTAATAATGATTCTAAGTTGGTATTGAAAAATATGAAGCTTATCCCAGATATTTGCATGAATCTTATTTCAGCTGGTAGATTTGATGATGAAGGATTTTGTAGCACCTTTAATGATGGATAATGGAAGCTTTCTAGAGGTTCCATGGTCGTGGCTAGTGGAAAGAAGTGTTCTTCATTGTATTTAATGCAAGCAAAGGTGTGAGATAGTAGAATCAATGCACTTGAGAATGATGATACAGTTGGGTTATGGCACAGGAGACTTAGTCACACTAGTGAGAAGGGCTTGATAGTTTTGACAAAGAAGAATGTGCTATCACGGGTAAATAATTCACCTTTGAAGAAATGTATTCATTGCTTGGCGGGGAAACAAACCAGAGTTGCTTTCAAGTCAGCTATTTCTCATTCAAGAAAGTCAAAAATACTTGATCTTGTACATTCTGATGTGTGCAGTCCTATGAAGACAAGGACACTTGTTGGTGTTACTTACTTTGTTACTTTCATTGATGATCATTCAAGAAAGTTGTGAGCTTACACCTTGAAGACAAAAGACCAAGTGTTTGATGTATTCAATAAGTTTCATGCCTCAGTTGAGAGACAAATGGGAAGAAGTTGAAATGTATTAGATTTGATTATGATGGTGAGTATTGTGACACTTTTGATGAGTATTGCAAGCAACAGGGCATTCGTTGTCAACAGACACCTCAGTTAAATGGGATGGCTGACAGAATGAATAGAAGTCTAGTTAAAAGAGTGAGATGTTTGCTTTCAGAAGCAAAGTTGCCTAAATCCTTTTGGGGTGAAGCTTTGAGTATAATGGTACATGTATTGAATTTGACACTGTGTGTTCCTCTGAATATAGATGTTCTAGAGAGAGTTTGGCATGGAAAGGATGTTTCCTATGATTATTTACGGGTATTTGGGTGTAAAGCTTTTGTCCATATTCCAAAAGTTGAGTGGTATAAGCTTGATATCAAGACTATACAATATGTTTTTATTAGTTATTAGCAAGATGAGTGTGGCTACAGGTTTTATGATCCAACTCAAAAAAAACTTGTAAGAAGCAGAGATGCAGTGTTTATGGAGGATCAGATCATTGAGGATATAGAGAAGACAGTTAGTTCAATGCCTAGTATCAATGGTGATTTGGTTAATTTTGGGTCATTTGTTTGATTTTGGCCAACATGATAGTGGTAATGTAGATATTCCGTCAAAGGCTGAGTTAGGTGATGATCATGAGCAGTTACCAGCAGTGCTAGAGGCTCCAGTTATTGTTCCACCTATGAGATCTGAGAGACAGAAAATGCCTTCTAGTCAATATCCACCTGGCGAGTTTGTGTTGCTTAGTAACGGGGGAAAACTTGAATGTTATGTAGAAGCTATGCAAGATGAGCATAAGGAGAAATGGGTTGAGGCAATGGATGATGAGATGAAATTATTGCATGATAACCATACGTTTGAGTTGGTTAAGTTATCTAATGACAAGAAAGCTTTAAAAAATAGGTGGTTGTATAAAGTGAAGCATGAAGAGCACACTTCGCAACCTCGATACAAAACTAGATTGGTTGTTAAGGGTTTTAGTCAAAAGAAAGGCATCGATTATGATGAGATCTTCTTGCTGGTAGTCATGATGTCATCTATTCGAGTTGTTTTAAGTTTGGTAGTAAGTCTTGACTTAGAGTGTAGCAGCCTCCAATCCATCGGCTACGGCATGCACTGCGGGCCCACAGTCCTGCCAACTCATCATCCAGCTGTGTCCCACGACCACTCGTAAACTCAATATAATCAAGTTCTTGCTGACTTTAAGTTATGTATTAATAATCATTGATTTAAGTTAGCTTTGGATTCTTTATTATCATTTTACCTTAACATATACAATGGATAATTAAAATCATCAAGATGTTTTATGAGCATATTATCTAAGGTGGAAACCATCTCAAAATATACATCATATACATATCAACTGAGATCCTCAAAATATCAAAAATATAACCTATAAATTATATACAAGTCATATATATCTCTCATACCTTAAAACCCAGCATAAAACAAGGAAATAAAAATAAACATACGAGTAGGGCAAATGCAGTCAATCAATGTAGTCCTGAAGCTTGCCCTTCCCTCGGCTCGTACTAGAATCTGCACTCAAGCCATCATAAAAAGGTAGATGACGAGTCCAGAGTGAGTAATCCCAAGGAAATTCACCAAGTAAATACGTAAATAAACTGCTGAAATTTAAAAATACTATAAATAAATATACGGAACAAAAGAATACAGGCAACTGTGGAAGATCATCGCATGCATAAATATAGTAGTGAAGCAAAGTGCGTGCACAATCAAAGTCAGACTAAGCCATATTTTGGGCTATCCACCAGGCACGGCCCGTGAGGATACCTCTAACGGGTGACTTTGGACCCTCTAGGTAGTGGGCATATATCCACGGCGCACCCACACATGCCTATCATACCCAGGTAGCATATTCACTGGTACATGCCTAGACATGCTATGGCTTAGTGGACCCTATGCCCCCGCAACGAATAAACATCAGGTAGGGAGTGATCTCAACACCGTAAAGACACCAGGTAAGAGTACTCAGCCACCGTAAAGTAATAAGGAAATAGAATAGTAAATGAACATGACTGAATTCAAATAAATTAAGCAGTAATTACTAAAGTGAATTTCAGTTGGGTTACTACACACTTCAATCCATACTCCAGGTCCTGAAAACCAAACTCCGGTCTAGCTCCAATAATCACACGACAATCAAAATTATCACTCGGATGTACCTAATACCATTTGTAATTGAATTAGCTTTAATTGGGTATATTATATCAATTTTATGTTTTACGAGGTAAAAACCCCGACAACATTTTGCTAAAATTCTGATAAAATCTAAAAAACTCATTTATGGACCCTTTTTTTTTCTAATTTCTCATATTTTCTGGATTTTTCAGAATTTTTCCATAATTTTCTAGCTATTCTTCCATATTTTATGTATCTTATATTTATTTAAACTGTTTTAAT
Source organism: Stephania japonica (assembly GCA_039657345.1). Taxonomy (NCBI): domain Eukaryota; kingdom Viridiplantae; phylum Streptophyta; class Magnoliopsida; order Ranunculales; family Menispermaceae; genus Stephania; species Stephania japonica. The sequence continues at coordinate 13,727,731 of CM077562.1, forward strand.
TTATTTAAATAAAATAAAATAAAATATATTATTTAAATAATATGGGAGTGGGTCCCCGAACGGTCCGACCCGACCTAGCCGGGTCAGCCCACCTGGGCCGGGCTTGTGTGTGTGCGTGCACCCCCATCATCTTCCTCAAACAGAGGCATGAAAACGCCTCTGTTTGATACAAATTTTTTTTTCTTTTTTTTATTAATGAATTGGGAGGGAGGGGAGACGACACCCATGTCGTCTCCCTTTTCGGACGAACTGCTCTTACAATCCGTCCGAGCTCCCGAGCTCTTCCCCACCTTCACCACCGATGGTAAGAGCAGTTCGTCCGAGCTCTCGAGCTCTTCCCCACCTTCACCACCGAACCATCACCACCACCACCACAACAACGACGCACACAACAATACGAAATCAACAACAACACGACACTCACCTCGACATCGTCATGCTCTCTCTCTCTCTCGACCAATCTCTTTTTCTCTCCTTCTCCTTCTCTCCCTTCTCGATCGATCGAAATCGTGAGAAATGTGGGGGTATCAGTGGTGGTTATCAACATTTTGAGGTCAAATGACTAAAATACCCCCATATTCTTATCCTCTTCCTTAACAATCAAATGCCCTTTTGGTCATTTCACAATTATTTATTTATTTTCTGATTTTTAATATATATATATATATATATATTTTTTAAAATTTATATATATATATATAAATATATATATTCGCCTATATTTTCGCGTCTACAATTTCGTTGTGTACGCCAACTAGCGTACTCAGGCGTGCACACTACCGTACAACCCACGTGTGTCGACCACAACCCCGCATGTTACTAGGCACCCACCAATTTACTATTTTATCATATTTAATTCATTTAATGGGTGTATTATTTTCTTCGACCTAGTATTTCATCTTTTAGCCTACTCGGTACCTGCGTTGACACGCATATCGAGGCGAATACTTAACACACAATCTCACATGTTAATTGAAATATAATTACACACATCGTGATGTCATTTAACCTATTTTAACATAAACATCGCAAAATTAGACAAAAACAACACTCAAAATAACTATTTACCTAATACGGGCGTGCTCCAGCCTCGTTGTGGGACCCACAAACGTCCCCACTGGCGTCCACGTCTACAATGACGTCATAAAATAATGACAATTATTAATTGGGCCATTACATGGAGGTTGAGTAAATGGATATGAATTCCATTTTCTTTCATGGTAATTTAGATAAAGAAATTTATATGAAACAACCAAAGGGTTTCAAAGTGCATGGAAAAGAAGATTATGTATGCAAGTTGAAGAAAAGTTTGTATGGCTTGAAGCAAGCACCAAGACAATGGTACAAGAAGTTTAAAGCAGTTATGGGGAGCGAGGCTACCATAAGACTACTTCTGATCATTGCGTTTTCGTGCAGGGATTTTCTAATGATGATTTCATTATATTACTGTTCTATGTTGATGATATGTTGATTATTGGTAGGAATGCTTCGAGAATTGCAAAGTTGAAGAAGCAGTTATGCAAGTCATTCTCCATGAAATACTTGGGTCTAGCAAAGCAAATTCTTGGTATCCATATTTTGCGAGGCATAAGTTCCAAAAAGTTATCTATGTCACAAGAACACTATATAGAGAAAGTTCTTAAGAGGTTCAACATGAACAAGGCTAAAGTAGTAAATGTTCCTTTAGCTAGTTACTTTAAGTTGAATGCTCAACAGTGTCCTTCTACAGATGAAGAGAAGCAAGATATGGAGAGAATTCCATGAGCCTTTGTAATGTGAAGTTTGATGTATGTTATGGTGTGTACCAGACCAGATATAGCATATACAGTTGGTGTGATCAGGACGAGAGCATTGGGATGCAGTCATTATGAGATAACTACGAGGTACTACTTCTTTGAAACTCACTTTTGGTAGTAGAAAACCAATATTGTTTGGATTCACGGATACAGATATGGCATGTGATTTGGATACTCAGAGGTCCACTTCAGGTTACTTGATGAATTTCTCAGGTAGGACAATATCATGGCAGTCCAGGTTACAGAAATGCATTGCACTTTCTACTATTAAAGCCGAGTTCATTGCAATAACCAAAGCATGCAAAGAGTTGTTCTGGTTAAAGAAGTTTCTTCAAGAAATTGGTTTCAAGCAAAAAAGATATGTTTTGTTTTATGACAATCAAAGTGTCATTCACATGAGTAAGAATGTTTCATTTCACTCGAGGACTAAACACATTGATGTAAGGTATCATTAGATACGAAATGTTCCCAGTGACGGCTCACTTGAGATTGAGAAGATTCACATCGATAGTAATGGTTCTAATATATTTACAAAAGCATTGCCAAATTTGAAACTTGAAGTATATTGCGACATAGCGGGATTGGTGATCCCTCATTCATTAGGTTGAAAAAGGGGAGATTGTTGAGTTTTTTTCAACTCATTAATGAAGGGCAAATTAGTCAATTTGCTTGCCTCTCATTTAAAACACATTTGCTTTATTTTGGGGGGAGAGAGAGAGAGAGAGAAAGAACGACTTTGATTGAGGAAAAATTTGGAGAGAGATGTGTGTTCTTTAAGCCCTAACTTTGAAGCATCCTTTAAGTGTTTGATTGAAAGTCTAAACGGACTTCGTTTTAGGCGAGATTCGAAAGGGAGATTCACGGTATTGAGCTCTACATCACCATTGGTAAAGATTTCACTTTGCCCTATTCTAGGTGACATCCTCTATTTTTTTTGTATTAAATTTTTTGGCCAAGATATGCTTCTATGCTTGTTGTCTTGATGATTTGTGATGTCCATACTTCTAACTAGTATTAGAGAAGACTTTGTATTCCTATTTGCCATAGTGGAGAGCTTTTTCATAGGTTTTAGTCACCTCGTGGTATTACTTCTTACTTTGATAAGGTTTCCACGTTAAAAGTCTTGTGTGTTGTTGTTTGATTCTTGCATTTTCATTGTTCTTTACTTGTTGGATTGCTCATATTGTGGTTGTGGTCCTTATTTGGTGACACAAGAGTGGGGTAAATTATTTGTTGGTGTAGGTTCACCCCATCAAAAAACTTCCTCGTGAAAAATAATGTTGTGAGAGATAAAAAATTCTTCACGTTCAATATCAAACACTCGCCAACATTCGGGTATCCTAAAAAAATACATTTCTACTACGAGGCCCAAATTTATCCTTTTGACGAGGATTGTAATGTGCATAACATAATGAACCAAAGGTTTTAATGTGACTATAGCATGGTCGTTGGTTACAAAGAATTTCATGTGGTGTTTTTCCATTTAAAAGAGGTGTAAGAGTTCGATTAATTAAATATGCCACAGTAAGAATACATTCTCCCTAAAAACTAATAGGAAGATGCACTTGGAAACGAAACACCTTAGCAACATTTAGTATGTGTCGGTGTTTTCGCTTTACTTGTCCATTTTGTTGGGGAGTTCCAATACATGATGTTTGATGCAACATGCCATGTTCTCTATAAAACTTAGTCATAGGTCCTGTTGTAAATTTTAGCCCATTATCACTTCTAACACATTTCACAAGTTTTCCAAATTGATTTTTGACCATTGTACAAAACTCAATTAAAGAATCACTTGCTTGACTTTTACTATGCAATAAATAAACCCAAACACCTATGCTAAAATTACCAACAATTGTTAGAAAATAATCTGCACCAGAAGATGAGGCAATATGGTGAGGTCCCTAAAGATTGCAATGAATAAAATCAAAACAATATTGACTTTATTTTCACTATTTGGAAAAGAAGATCTAGTTTGCTTTGCACGACAACATACATCACACATTTCAAGTTTATTACCTTAAATTTTATTCAAAATATCAGGTATAAGGAAAAGATATTAACTTCATGGATGACCCATCCATAAATGTCATAATGTATAAGAGTCCATGCTTGTCGCTTGCATTGTCGAATGTGATGTTATATGCTTGTAATAATAAACTTCATCTGTTATCCAATCAGTCTAATCAAGATGAGGTCTTGTATCACACAAAACTCGCCAATCAATGTTACAAAGCAATTAAATGTTGAACATTTTCAAATTAAATGTTTAGTCCCACATGGGTTAGGAACTTCAAGTTTAAAGAGTATATATGTACTTTTGCACCATAGTGTGTGTAAAATAAAATACAAGTGCTATGCTCGGTGAGCCACACGCGGCGCGGCGCATATGGTGCATTTTAGGCGCTTTTATAGGCGCACTTAGCACTTGGCACGAGGCACGTACGTGTGCATGCATATGTGTGTTAGCTAACCATGGGTAAAAATTTTTACCATTAATTTTTACCATTTTCGAGATTAAATGGGTAGTTAGTAGAGTGGCTTAGTGGGTGCAGTTGAAACTGCTCTCCATTAAGGAATTACTGCTCCACTACTCTATTGCATTAATGTTTGACTGCTCCATTATTCCATTGCATCAATGTTTGACTATTCCACTACTCCACTACTCCACTACCCTATTTTCATTCTAACTGGTCATGACCAGTGCTTTATAAAAGGGGAGGTTTGGGGAAGAAGAAATCATCTCAAAATTCACTAGCAATTGCTTTTGTTTTTCATATTTCACTACTGCAAAGTGAAAGGTGGGTATACTTCATCGTATCCTTTAGGATATTTGCTGACTCTTGCAGTGTAGAGAGCAAAACTTCCTTTAGGAAAGTAGCAGTGTTACACGCTTTGAAGTCTTTGCAATTCCCTGATATAACAATCTAAAGGAAGTTTTTTGTCTGTCGTTGCAATGGCTTCAATCAAAGAACTTTCGGCTAACATTGTGAAGTTGAATCGCTTCGATGGAGGCGATTTCCTAAGGTGGCAGAAGCGAGTACATTTCCTGCTGGTGGCTCTTCATCTAGTGTATGTTTTTGGATACACCAAAACCTATGGAGTCCGACAATGAAACTGTCGAGCAGATCAGGAAGAGGCAAAAATGGGAGACAGATGACCACACCTGTAGAGGTCACATTCTGAACGCCATGAAGGACTCACTGTTCGACCTCTACCATGAAGTCCCCTCTGCCAAGGAACTGTGGAAAAATTGGAGGCAAGGTACCATAAGGAGGATGCGACAAGTAAGAAATTCCTTATAACAAAGTTTATTAATTTTAAAATGGTTGATGAAAGGTCTGTCATGGAACAATTCTGTGAAGTTGAGAGGATTAGAAATAATTTCTCTCAACATAATCTTGTCATGGATGAAACAATTGTTGTGTCTTCTATTATTGATAAACTGCCCCCATCTTGGAAGGAGTTCAAACGAACTCTTAAGCATAAAAAAGAGGACATATCTCTTGATGAACTTGCTAACCATCTTCGTGTAGAAGAGGATGTCGCGTGCAGGAAAATAAAAAAGAGCAGAATGCTCAGGAAATTTCAAAGGTGCATGTGATGGAAGCGGTTAAGTTCAAAAAGCCCCTGCTGAACAGGCCTAACAAGCCTAGTGGTTTCAAAAAGCCTAATGGTTCGAGAAAACCGAACAACCAAAACCAGAATCAAAGGAAGCAGAAAGTCACTTGTTGGTTCTGCGGGAAAGATGGCCACCACAAGTCCGAATGTCATCATTGGAAGAGGAAGCAAAGAAAAAATCATGCTTCCTCTAGCGCTGCCAAAGGTGTAGGTAACGACAATGATGATCTCATTGCTATGATATCTGAAATCAACGTCGTTGAAAATGATATGGCTTGGTGGGTTGATTCTGGTGCTACTCGACATGTCTGCAAGAACAAGAGGTTCTTCAAGACCATGGAGGCAGTAGATGAAAATATTGTCCTGTACATGAGAAATGATGCTACTGTACCTGTTAAAGGCATAGGTAGTGTTGATCTGAAGTTTACTTCTGGCAAAATTGTAACACTCACTAACGTGTATTATGCACCAGAAGTGAGGAAGAATTTTGTGTCGGGTGGTCTTTTGAATAAGTTTGAATTTAGGCTTGTCTTTGAGGCTGACAAGTTTATACTCTCCAAGGGAGGGGTATATGTAGGGAAGGGGTATGCTTATAAGGGCATGTTTAAGCTCAATGTAATCGTTTTATCTAATAAGAATGTTGTTTCTGCATATCTTGTTGAGTCTTCTTCATTTTTATGGCATCATAGATTAGGACATGTTCATTTCAAAAAATTATATGATATGGTAAATCTGGAATTACTGCCTTATTTAGATAAATATGAAGGAAATTGCAATACATGCATGAAAACAAAAATAACTAGAAATCCATTTCCTAATGTTGAAAGAAATTCAAGGTTGCTAGACTTAATACATTCTGATGTATGTAACATACATAGTACACCATCTATAGGAGGCAATAAATATTTTATAACATTTATTGATGATTATAGTAGGTACTGTTATGTTTATTTTTTGCATTCCAAAGATGAGGCAATGGTTAAGTTTTGGGCCTATAAGGCAGAAACTGAATTGCAATGTGAGACCTTTATAAAATGTTTAAGGTTTGATAGGGGAGGAGAGTACTATGATCCAAAGTACTTTGAATCCACTGAAATAGTCCATGAGACTACTGCCCCTTATACACCACAACAAAATGGTGTGGCTGAGCGTAAAAATCGTGTTTTAACCGAAATGGTTAATGCTATGCTATCAAACTCTGGTTTGAGTAGCGAATTTTGGGGAGAGGCATTGCTGACTGCATGCCATATTTTGAACAGAATTCCACAAAAGAGGAATAACGTCACCCCATATGAGCTTTGGAATAAGCTAAAACCAAATCTTAATTATTTAAGAGTTTGGGGCTGTAGAGCAGTAGTAAAAGTACCTGAACCCAGAAAGAGAAAATTGGGTGAAAGGGGAGTGGAGTGCATATTTATTGGATATGCATAACACCGTAAGGCATATAGGTTCATGGTAATTGAGCCTAATAATTCGATTTCAGTAAACACTATAATTGAATCAAGGGATGCAATCTTTAATGAGACAAGATTTAAATATGTTACTAAAAGTATTCTTGAAGAAAACCAAAAAGGGAAGGAAGTCATAGAAATTGAAAATGACAAAGAAATAGTAGAAGTTCTTGAACTTCGAAGGAGTAAACGAGCTCAGAAAATTAAGTCTTTTGGTTCTGATTTCTATACATTCCTAGTTGAAGGAAGTAGAGAAACAGTAACTAGACAAATTCCGTATTGTTTTCATACGGATGCTGATCCTCAAACAATAAAGGAGGCAATGAAAGAAAGAGATGCAGTTTTTTGGAAAGAGGCATTAAATGATGAGATGGATTCAATAATGGGAAATAACACTTGGGAGCTAGTTGATCTATCTCATGGGTGTAAACCCATTAAATGCAAATTTCTCTTCAAAAGGAAAAGAAGAGTTGTGGATCCATTGAAAAACACAAAGTGGGACTGGTTGCTAAGGGTTTCACCCAAAAGCATGGAATATACTATTTCAATACCTATTCACCAGTAGCTAGAATTGCTACTATCAGATTATTTATTGCAATTGCAGCCATAAACAAGCTGGTCATCCACCAAATGGACGTTAAAACAACGTTCCTAAATGGAGAGTTAGATGAGGAAATATACATGGAACAATCTGAAAGGTTTATTATACCCGGTCATGAGAATAAAGTACGTAGATTGCGAAAATCATTGTACGGTTTAAAACAAGCACCAAAACAGTGGCACCAAAAATTTGACCAGGTTGTACTTTCTTTTGGATTCAAAATAAATGAATCTGATAAATGTGTATATAGCAAGTTTGATGGAATAGGCAATGGTGTCATTATCTGTCTTTACGTAGATGACATGCTGATTTTTGGAACTGACTTGGAATAAGTTCAGTTGACCAAAAGGTTTCTTTCAAGCCAGTTTGAAATGAAAGATATGGGGCAAGCTGATGTCATAATCGAAATTCAGATTTTAAGAGATGAAGGGAGTATTATTCTAACTCAATCTCATTATATTGAGAAAGTTCTCAATAGATTCAATCACTTAAATTGTGCCCCAGTTTCTACCCCACTAGATTCAAGTATTGAGCTAGTGAAAAATACAGACAATCCAGTTTTACAACTGGAGTATTCTAGATTAATTGGATGCTTAATGTATGCAATGACATGCACTAGGCCGGATATTGCCTTAGCAGTAGCCAAGTTGAGTAGATTTACAATTAATCCAAGCGAGTTGCATTGGTTTGCAATTCGAAGAGTTTTGAAATATCTGAAGAAAATAATTAACTATGGTTATGCTATAGTGGATATCCTTCGGTATTAGAAGGATTTTTATATACAAGTTGGATTGTGAAAGATCAAAATCATGCATCCACAAGTGGGTAGGTTTTCACACTTGCTGGAGGTGCAATCTCGTGGGCTTCAAAGAAGCAAACTTTAATGGCTTGTTCTACCATGGAATCGGAGTTTATTGCATTGGCCTCAACTTCAAAAGAAGTTGAATGGCTACGTGAATTATTACACGAGATACCATTGTGGCGTAAACCGGTAGCTCCAATCTCTATCCATTGTGATAGTCAGGCCACATTGGCAAGAGCTTATAGCTAAATGTACAACAGTAAGTCTAGACATATTGGACTGAGACATAGTTGCGTCAGAGAATTGATAACAAGAGGAGTTATCACGATTGACTATGTGAAATCTAGTCAAAATTTGGCAGATCCCCTTACTAAAGAATTGCCAAGAAACTTGGTGAATAAAACATCAAGGGAGATAGGTCTCAAGCTCATGAATTATAGGTCACCAATAGTGAAAACTCAACTCGACGCCTAACATTACATTAAGTCTTGAGTTTAATGCAGTCAAATTCATTATAGGTGTTACTGTGAGCACTAAGTTTTAATAACCATCCCAAGGTTGTTAGTGCTCGGTACCTACATGTAAAGAGAGGAGGTTGAGATAATCTCTTAATAGTCTTCTAAAGGTACTTAAATTGTGGGGGTACTAGAATGGAGACTACCTACGTGGATGTGAAGTGAGGCCGCTTCAAGGAGTTCAAGGGCTTGGCTCCAAAGACATTCACGAGAAGATACGGGACACAAGGCCAATGTTGAATGTGTCAAGATATTTATGGCTATTTGCTGGTGTAAGTTATATGGGTGATATTTTTATGCTACATATCGAATAGAATCATTGGTTCAAAGTGTATCTACCATGTAATTCTGATATGATGTAATGAACTTTTCACAAGTTAGTGGTTCAAATCGCAAGATACCATTAGTTATGCATATAATATTTGAGATTTCGTAGATTGAATGATTTGAGTATTTTGAAAATGGCGGGGGATTGTTGAACATTTTCAAATCAAATGTTTAGTCCCACATTGGTTAGGAACTTCAAGTTTAAAGAGTATATATGTACTCTTGCACCATAGTGTGTATAAAATAAAATACAAGTGTTATGCTTGGTGAGCCACAGGCGCGCGCGCGGCGCAGCACATATGGCGCATTTTAGGCGCTTTTATAGGCGCACTTAGCACTTGGCACGAGGCACGTGCGTGTGCATGCATATGTGTGTTAGCTAAACATGGGTAAAAATTTTTACCATTAATTTTTACCATTTTCGATATTAAATGGGTAGTTAGTAGAGTGGCTTAGTGGGTGCAATTGAAACTGCTCTCCATTAAGGAATTACTGCTCCACTACTCCATTACATCAATGCTTGACTGCTCCATTATTCCATTGCATTAATGCTTGACTGTTCCACTACTCCACTACCCCATTTTCACTCTAACTGGTCATGACCAGTGCTCTATAAAAGGGGAGATTTGGGGAGGAAGAAATCATCTCGAAATTCACTAGCAATTGCTCTTGTTTTTCATCTTTCACTACTGCAAAGTGAAAGGTGGGTATACTTCATCGTATCCTTTAGGATATTTGCTGACTCTTATAGTGTAGAGAGCAAAACTTCCTTCAGGAAAGTGGCAGTGTTACATGCTTTAAAGTCTTTGCAATTCCCCTGGTATAACATTAAGGTCTCTAACAAGTTGCCCAATTGAAATAAGATGACATGATAAATTAGGAACATAAAGAACATTTGACAACACCAAACCCGAATTCAACATTACTTTGCCACATTTGGTGGATGTAGCATAATTACCATCAGGAAGACAATTGGAGAAGTTGTTGTGGCAATGACATCACTCAAGTGATCAATGCAACCTGTCATGTGATTAGATGCACCAATATCTAAAATCTAATTATTGTAAGTCATAACATTTGCACACTTACCGGATAGTTTCTCACCAGAGATGTTAGGTTCCAACAAGGCCATCAACTTTTGCACTTGTTCTACATTCAAGGTATGTAGGTTCATGGTTGTAGTAGTGGACTGCCCCATTTCATTGTTAAAGCCTTCTTTTAGGAACGCATGTGCAACTTGTTGTGCACCAACATATTGCTCACCTGGATTATCTGAAGGATGGAGATAATATGGAGAGCTCACATTGATGGTGTTCTTGGTGCTACTGCCTTTGTCGCTACCTTCGTTGCCTCCGCTGCTCTCTTCAGGAGGCTTCTTAGGTTTGTTGTTTTTTACGCCACCTCTGCCACTCATGATTCCTTTATTGATGGATGTTTTTGAGATTTGGGAGATTTTAGGCTGATCGCTTTGATACCATAATAAATTGTGAACAAAGAGAAAAAAGAAGTAATTCGATTGTAATGTGTTTACATTGATCTTAGAACTCCCTATATATACATGAAAACATACTTTATTTAGCCTAACAAACTTCTAGCCTAGATATATGCAACTACCATATATACATAGATACATAATATTACCGTTGCACAATTTATGTGCCTACCAAATTTCTACTCTAGATATATGCAACTACCATATATACATTACCGTTGCACAATTTATGTGCCTACCAAATATAGATGAATACTTAGATATGGTAATAGATGTTTTCGTTAACTATTGTAATATGGCGATTGAAGTTCTGAACATTGTTCTGCAAAGACATGTTTCATAAAGAGAGGATAGGTTCATTGAGATTTTGTTTAATGAAAAGTCGACTTTCTTTGAAGATATTGTTATTAAAGCTTGTAAGACAAAAGAAAAGACTAAAACCCGAAGGCGAGTTTTTTCAAACTGAGGGAGAATGATGAAGATGAAGACCATAGATGTCGTGTGCGGGAGAATGACTCAATCATTGAATTCGATGACGAATTTTCTCAACCGAGAGAAAATAATGCAAATATGAGTTTGGTGTTAGACTGGGATTTAGTAATTATCTAGTATTATTAGATAAGTTGAAGTCATAATTAGATTGTGATTACAAGTTATAAATTGATTTAGTAAGTTTGTTTGTGTTTTGATTAAGAGTTGCATAGTTGGAGTCCTAGTTTGTGTCTTAAGTGTAGTCTAGTTTGTGTTTAAGTTTGAGTCATATTTGGAGTTTAATTTAATTTATAAATGCCTATATATACAAGGCAGAACATGATGTTAAGGGGCTTAATTTGATTATTATTTTATTTAAAAAGTAGTGAGTTTTATTCCTTATTAAGCAAAATTCTTGTGTTACGAATTATAGAAATTCATGGACCTGAAGAGTGTTAGGCCACGCACTCATACATGTGGGTATACAAATGGGGTTAAAGTCCATCTTGCACAAAACCAATTAGCTTGTGCTAAAATCTAATCTACCCACTTATTTACCACACTAACTCTTATTATATTTTCGATGTGGGATTATACATTCCAACACTCCCCTTCAAGTGCAATTAGGCCTGGACTAGTTGTCACTTGCCAAACACATACCAACTCTTAGAGGTTTGTATAAACATGCTTAGCCCTACTCTTATAGACTCTAGGTTCACAAACGGGCCTACACTCCACCACTAGCCCAACCAGGTCATCAAATATGATCCCACGATTGTTCTGTTTTAATACCATATAAGAATCCATGGGCCAGAGAGTATTGGGCAACACACGCACACATGAGTATACAAATGGAGTTGGAATCAATATTTCACAAAACCAATTGACTTATGCTATGATCCAATTTACACCACTTTTATACCACACCAACTCTTATTATATTTTCAATGTGAGATTATATACTCCAAAACTCCCCCCAAATGCAACTAGGCATGGACTAGTTGTCATTTGTCAAACACATACCTACTTTTAGAGGTCCAGACAAATATACCTTATCCTACTCTTATAGGCTTCTAGGTCTACAAACGGGTCTACACTCCACTGCTAGCCAAACCAGGTCATCAAATACGAGCCCAGGGCCGTTCCGATCTGATACCATAATGAATTTTGAATATTGTACAAAACATCAATTTTTCTATTCATTTTTTTTTTGAAAACAGTTTTTCTATCCCCAACTTAACCACCTTCAACTCATAAGTGTGGGGTTTTATCTCAAAAGGCCTCGGAACTAGTTTGGAGGAGTTAATCAATTATGTACTTCATTTCGAAGTTTTATTTTTCCAATGTGGGACTAACTTTCGGTCCACATATCTTCAACACTCCCATATGACTGAAAGTCACATAATCTAAGGGGTTTTTTTTTCTTTCTCCTTAGCCCGATTCAAGCCATGGTCTCTGATATCATATAGAAATTCATGGGCTAGGAGAGTGTTGGGCCACACACGCATATATGTGAATTTACAATTGGAGTTAGAGTTCATCTTGCATAAAACCAATTGGATTGTGCTAGGATCCAATCTACTCACTTATTTACCACACCAACTCTTATTATATTTTCAATGTGGGATTATATATTCCAACAAGAATTCTCTCTGGTAATTGTGATTATTTTCGTGACGACGGATTTACATCAAAAGGGCATGAAGGATGACGGTTAAGAGGTGAGGATGTATGCTCATAGAGATAGCAGTGGCAGTGAGGACAGTGTAGTGGTGGTGGGGAGGGTTTGCTCACAAGAGAGAGCAGGTGGGGAGGGTTTGCTCGCGAGAGAGATCGCCGAAAGGTTTGGTCAACGGTGGTGGAGGCGGTGCAATGGTAATAGAGGCAATGCACAATGTTGGTGGTAAGGAGGATTTAGGAGAGAAGGAAGGGGGCTCGAGAAGGGGGTAGTGAGTTTGATGTGTGGGGGACTTGAGAAGGGAAAGTGAGACACATGGGAAGAAAAGGCGATGCCTCATATCCCCTATCTAGATTAGCGACGCTATTTATCGCCACGTGTCCCTCTACCCCGTCGCCATTTGTTTTTGGTGGAGTAGGCGACGAGTTCAACAACAAGAATGATTCCTGCTAAAAAACTAGCGACGAGTTTAGGCCCGTCACCAAATCCTGGCGATATCCTCGTCAAAAACAGTCACAATTCAGCCAAAGCGGTCAAACTAGTACTATGTCATAGAATTGTCGCTAATCAGCACCGCCTTTCGTGCAAATTTAAGCAAGTGATGCATCACCATAATCTCTAACCTAGCTACAAAGCCATTTCTTTAGTGCAAATAGGGTGTACGTGGATTGAATCGGATCCATTTTAAAGTAAAATTGTAACTCGATCCAATTATAGAAAAATCTCAATTCAATCCAGTTCATTTAATTTGTCAGAAAAGCTTGATCCAATAAATAAAATATAAATTGAACCTAATCAAGTTCGATGATTGTCTTCATATAGTTTTTTCATAGTTAAGAATATGACTTCGGTTAAGAACAATTCCCTAATTTCAAATAAACATAGCATTATAATATGTCATAATAAACCTTGATTAAAGAATTCAAAACAAAACAAAGTGCACGATAAATTAAGAATTATTCTCGTCACGTGTCCTTCTACCCCATTGCTAACCCCGTCGCCATTTGTTTTTGATGGAGTTGGCGACAGGTTCAACAACGGAAATTATTCCCACTAAAAAATTAGTGATGAGATTAGGCTCGTCACCAAATCCTGTCATTATCCCCGTTGCAAAACTGTCAAACTAGTCCTTTGTCGCAAAGCCGTCGCTACTCGTGAAAATCTTAGCAAGCAATGTATCACCATAATCTCTAACCTAACTACTAAGCCATTTGTTTAGTGCAAATAAGGTGTAAATGGATTGAATTCGATCTATTTAAAAGAAAAATTGTAACTCTGGTCCAATTATTGAAAATTTTCAATACAATTAAGTTCATTTAACTTGTCATAGCAGTTTGATCCAATTAATAAAATATGAATTGAACCTAATCAAGTTTGAGGAATGTCATCGTATAGTTTTCTCATAGTTAAGAATATGACTTTGGTTTAAAACAATTCCATAATCTCAAATAAACATAGTATTAATTCAAATATGTCATAATAAACCTTGATCAAAGAACTCAAAAACAAAACAAAGTGCACGATAAATTAGACTTATTCAACTTAATACAAAAATTATATGATGAAATTAAAAGTTGAACTTCAAAACCTAAGTAGTACAACATAATAGAAGATCAAATATATATTGGTTGACAAAGCAACCCCTGAGTTTGAGATCTAAAAAAAAAAGTTATCTATAAGTCAATCCTATCGGTGCTGAATGACATTAGTCCGCTGCAAAATTTGATCCAACTCATAATAATTGGACCGAATTGAATTACTTGCAATTTACTGGATTCATGTACACCCTACGTGCAATCAACCAAAGTACTGTATAAAAATTAAGCTCCAGAATAAGGATCTAAACATATGGATTCATGTACACCCTACGTGCAATCAACCAAAGTAGTGTATAAAAATTAAGCTCCAGAATAAGGATCTAAACAAAATATAATATGTTTGGCAGGGACGAGGAACAAAAATCAAATCTTATTGAAACACGATTAAACCCCAGAAAAAGCCTCACTTGGTTAAGTACCCACACCACACTCATCGTCATCAGCTCTTCAGTACTACACTCTCCGTGTCGATCGAACCTTCCTCTCCTCCTCCCCCCTCGGCGGCACCCAGAATGAGAAAGGACGCCCCCCGGCGCCCTCTCCCTCCCCCAACCCCCTCAAGCTCTCCTTCTCTTACTTCGAAACCAAGCCCATCGTCGCCGCCGCCCTCGCCCTCTCCCTCCTCATCCTCATCTGGCACCTCCAACCCCTCTACCTCAACCTCCTCTCCCCCACCCCCTCTCTGCTCCACCCCCTCACCACCCCGAAAAGAAGCTCTCCGCCACCCCCATCCCCACCCCCGAAAAGAAGCTTTCCGCCACCCCCACCCCCACCCCCGAAAAGAAGCTCTCCGCCACCCCAAAATTAGCTGCAGCTCGTCATGTGGACCCCAACAAGCGGCTCTTCAAATCCTACGGCAATGCCGCCTCCCTCTTCGTCCAAATGGGGGCCTACCGCGGCGGCCCCGCCACCTTCGCCATCATCGGCCTCGCCTCCAAGCCTCTCCACGTCTTCTCCCGCCCCTGGTACAAATGCGAGTGGCTATCCACCAACGGCTCCTCCACCAAATCCAAGGCCTTCAAGATGCTCCCCGACTGGGGCTACGGCCGCGTCTACACCGTCGTCGTCGTCAACTGCACCTTCCCCCACAACCCCAATTCCGCCAACTCCGGCGGTAAGCTCATCCTCTACGCCTACTACACCCAATCCCCACGACGCTACGAGAAATTCGTAGCACTTGAAGAAGCCCCTGGTTCTTATAAAGAAACAGAGTTCAAGTCGCCCCATAAATACGACTACTTATACTGCGGGTCCTCGCTGTATGGGGATTTGAGCGCCGCGAGGATCCGCGAGTGGATGGCGTACCACGCCTGGTTCTTCGGCCCCAATTCCCATTTCGTCTTCCACGACGCGGGCGGGGTCGGGCCCGAGGTGAGGAAAGTGCTCGATCCGTGGGTGAAATTGGGGCGTGCCACGATTCAGGATATTACAGACCAGGAGCAGTTCGATGGGTACTATTACAATCAGTTCTTGGTCGTCAATGACTGCTTGCATCGCTACAGACACGCCGCGAATTGGACTTTCTACTTTGATGTTGATGAGTACATTTACTTGCCTGATGGGAACACTTTGGAGTCTGTTTTGAGCGAATTCTCTGATTACACCCAGTTCACTATTGAACAGAACCCCATGTCGGCGAAGCTCTGTTTGAACGATTCATCACAAGATTACACAAGGTGGGTAGGCGTAATTCTCACAATTTTCATCAAAATTGAACTGATTTCATCGATTTGATTACAATTTGATTTGTGGGTGTGTTGAATTTTGCATTGCAGACAATGGGGGTTCGAGAAATTGGTTTTCAGGGATTCTCGGACGGGGCTTCGGCGGGATCGGAAGTACGCGATTCAGGCGAAGAACGCGTTCTCAACTGGGGTGCACATGTCGGAAAACGTGGTGGGGAAAACGTTACACAAGACCGAGACGAAGATCCGTTACTATCACTACCACAATTCGATATCGGTTTTGGGGGAGCCTTGTCGGGAGTTCGTACCGGTATCGGCGAAAGACAAGGTAACGTTACACGATAAGTTACCGTTTGTGTTCGACGATAAGTTGAAGCGACTCGCGGATACGATAAAGCGGTTCGAGGCCGAGATGATTGGGACGCGACTCGCGTGAGACACAAGTCGCGTATCGGGAATCGCGGGATGGGGGGTTGGTCTGGACACGTGGCGGGCGCTCGAGTGTCGGTGCGATGTGTTGTCAGGTGAGCCGTTGGTCTCGAGAGGTACTTTATCACTCATCGAATTTCGTTACTGTAAAGTTGGTGATCTTGAGTTTGTATCTTTAAAAAAAGAAAAACTAAAAAAAAAAAAATTCTTTTGATTTTCGATTTTATTATAGATAATCGCAATTTTCATGTAAAGCTGTGCCTAATCTGGTCTTTTAAAAGTGTTTTATTTATGAGGTTTTGATATTGTAGTTCGGGAGCTTGTATATCAGTTAGTGTGTGGAGGTGGTATTGGGTGGGTGGACACGTGTCGGTTATTGGGGTGGGTTTTAGAAGGTGAGGTGCGCTTTAATTATGGGGACCCTTGTTGTGTTATAGTGTGGGGCATGTAAAGGTTAATGATTAAGACAAGGTGTAATGAAGTGACAATAGCTTTTTCGTTTTGAGATTATGTTTTGCAATAATGTTACGGTCATTTCATCTTTTTTAATTAGGAAAATGATAATCAAAAGCGCTTTAGAGGTAGATTTTATCGTTTAGTCTGTTTATAGTTCTTTTATATCTCCTTAAATATGAACTTTATATCTAATAAAATACTATAAATAAGTTAAAAATAAAATTTATTTTTTAGTCTATTTATAGTTCTTTTATATTTTCCTAAATGTGGACTCCATATCTAATAAAATATTATAAATAAGTTAAAAAAAATTAAATGTACGTCTAAATTGGATTATATTATTTTCCGAATTAATGTGTTTCGTTAGAGTGGTTGATTTTTGTTTTTAAAGTGTTTTTGGTAGGTGAAAGGTCAGTTTTGTCCCTGGTAAAGAAAAGATGTAATGTAGTACGATAAGGTGCTTGGGAATTTGGTCTTTTAGGGTGAGAACGACATCGCAACTATGGTTTGCTATGTGGATTTATGAGCACTAATGGGACATATCTTTTCCGAGTAAAGAACTAAATATAACCACCTCATATTCAGATGCTAAAACTTGATATAGTGATATGTTGCTTTAAGTTTTTTATTTTTTTTTTTTTTTTTTTTAACTTTAGTACGAATCAAATTACGATCTCTATGAGGCCCTTACCTTTTTGACAAATAATGTATTTATCATTTCACTGAGAGGCTTTAACGGATATGTAGCTTAATTATTTGCCCTATAATTGAAAAAACAATATAAAATAAAACTTTTTATTCTTTGTGGTAGTAATACTAAATAGATTAATTATTGAGAATTCAATGCTATTAGATAACCGAATATCCGACCTATGTAGAGTTTTGTAATTGTAGATGTCCAAATCTTTTGCTTTGCTTCCCTAAAATAAAGTAAAAAAAATAAAAAATAAAAAATAAATAAAAAAAACACTACTAATGTATCCCTAAAATAAACAAATAATAAATAAATAAATAAATAAATAAATAAATAAATAAACACTACTACTACTAAGGGAAAAACATATCGTACAATTGGATGAGTCAATAATGTAAAGTCCAATTTTTTTTATTTTTTTGTCCTCAATTGGCTTTACAAATCTTACTGGAGTGGTTATGGGCCTCAAACGCATATTTATAATCACCACATCAACTCGATTGGGTCACTTCAAAAGTAATGTAGCTGTGTACATTCAGATACCATACATTTTACTACTTACTATTAAGCTTCTTTTTTTTTTTGGGGTCTAAAGTGCTCGATATCTGAAGTTAAATGGGCATAGACTACTTCAAACTCGAATCCAAAATGACCACTAGGTAACGGCAAGGATCCTTCCCCAAATTTATTATTATTATTATTATTATTATTATTATTATTATTATTATTATTATTATTATTATTATTATTATTATTATTATTTTTGTCGTCGTCAAAGATGCTCGAACTATAAGTTACCCAAACGTGCTTGCAATTAAGCTTCCCATCTATCCATCTAGCTGACACGGCCCATTGGGCCCCTGTTTTACTCTTTTCTTTTCTTTTTATTTTTTTGGGATAAGAGACTTATAGTTGATGAGCATCTACCCTATTTTTTTTAATTTATTTATTTTTATATATTTTTTTTGTCAAAGAGCACCTATCTTTTTTAGAGAGCGGCTACACTAATGGCTAAACATACTTCCAATTTTACATTTTTACTTATTGGACTCCACTTTTTACGTAGTGTACCTTACTTTTTTTCTTAAAATTCTAATAATACCCTTGCTTACCCCACACCCTCACCTTCACCCCAATACCCTTACTTGCAGGTGTTGGATGAATAGAACAAACAACCCTAAAGATGTATTAGACAAACAAGGCCAATACCTCTTTAGAGATTTCGGTTGACTCTAACCGATAATGTGAAGATAACTTGGTTTCAGTGGGTGACGGAGGTATCCAGTCGAAACGTCTTTAGAGGTAAGAGGTGTCGGTTCTATTTGTCTAAAACCTGCAGGCGACAAAAATGAAAAAAAAAAACTTCAAAATTTTTGAAAAATACATGAAAATGAAAAAAAATAGTTAGTTTTGCTCAGAGTCACTTAATATTTTCAATTTCATCGAAACTTTGTTCCCAAAATGCAAAATTCAAGCCTCAAATCGAAGCTCTAAATCCAAAAACAAATTCACAAACAAAACGACTCAAAAAAAAAAAAAAGAAAAACCTCGAAATTGACACTAAAAAAGATGATGAATGCATTGACATCATCGAATCTATGTCGTTTTGCTCGATTTCGTCGGATTTGACTGACTTTTGGTGAGGCGATTTGAGAGAGGTGACTAGGGTATGAGGTGAGTGGGGTAAGTGTGGTATAGTGAGTAAAAACTTTTTATATGAAAAGATAGTTAGGTAATTTCATAAAATTGAGATACGTGTAGTAATTAGTGGGGTCCTTTTAGCCACTCCACTTTTTTATCAGATGTCTCCGAAGAGACAAAGAGCACCTATCTTAATAATAAGTTTTGTGTCCACCTTGATGTGTTCAATTGGCTCATTGTTAGGCTTACTGATTATAGGTCTCGTACATAATTTTTCTCCAATACTAATATTGTGTTTTTTTTTTCCATGACAATACTAATATTGGTTCATTTATATATATTATTAGCTAATTAATTAATATGATTATTTCCCTTCGACCAATGAGAATCTCAAACTGTTTGTTAATTTTTCGTTTCCGTTAATTTTCCACTCGTGAGCAGAGAGGGACCTAGAGGGGATTAGGGGCGCGACCCCCTATAATACCCCTATGTATTTGCCCAATATCCACCCCTTCCGGCCCCCTAAGCTAGATACACGCTCCCTATATAATAAGTGTAGTGTTAAAAAAATGTATTTGAAGTGTTTTGGGTGGGTATTTTAATGGGTATAAAGACGAGCTTGATTATTTTTATATTGGTAATCACTTACAACTGTTAGTGTAATGGCCCAATTAATAATTGCCGTTATTTTATGACGTCATTGTAGACGTGGACGCCAGCGGGGACGTTCGTGGGTCCCGCAGCGAGGTTAGAGCACGACCGTATTAGGTAAATAGTATTTTGTGTATTGTTTTGTTTAATTTTGCGATGTTTATGTTAAAATAGGTTAACGACATCGCGATGTGTGTAATTATATTTTAAATTGACGTGTGAGATTGTGTGATGAGTATTCGCATCGATATGTGTGTTGACGCGGGTACCGAGTAGATTAAAGACGAAATTTTAAGTTGAGGAAAATATTACACACATTAAATGAATTATATGTGATAAAATAGTAAATTGGTGGGCGCCTAGTAACACGCGGGGTCGTGGTTGACACGCGTGGGTGGTACGGTAGTGTGTACGTCCGGGTACGCTCGTTGGCGCGCACGACAAAATTTTAGATGCGAAAGTATAGGCGAATATATATATATATATATATATATATATATATATGTATATAGGTAATTTAATATATATATATATATATATATTAAAATCAGAAAATTAAGAAAATAATTGTGAAATGACCAAAAAGGGTATTAGAGTGTGAAGGAGGAGGATAAGATCATAGGGGCAAAATGGTCATTTCACCCTAAAAATTTGATAAACACCACCGATACCCTCATTTTTCTCACATTTTGATCGAAGTTGAGACCGAGAGGAGGAAGAAGAGAGAAGAAGGAGAAGGGAGAACGAGAGAAAGATCGAGGAAGAGGCGAGGTGAGTCGTTGATGTTGTTGTGTTGTTTTTATTGTTGTTGTTGTTGTTGTTGTTGTTGTGTGTTTTTGGCGAGAGTTGGTGTGGTGGTTCGGTGGTGGTGGGATGGAGCTCGGGAGCTCGAACGAACTGCAAGAGCAGTTCGTCCGAGGAGGGAGACGACACCCATGTCGTCTCCCCTCTTCCCCTCTCCCTCTCTTTCCCAATTCAGGAAAAAAAACACACACACAGATGTTGGAACAAAGCAGAATGCTCTATTCTAACGAGTCAGAAGAGGGCCGGTTCGGCTCAACCGGTTCGGCCGAACCGTCCCTAATTAAAAAAAAAGAAACAGTTCTGAAAAAAAAAAGGAAAAATTCATAAAAAAATTTAGATAAAATAGGAAAATTTTAGAAAAATTATATGTTGATCAAATAAATGAATTTTGGGATTTTCTCGGAATGTTGGCGAGATATTGTCGTGGTTTTAGCCTCGTAAAACGTAAAATTAAAATAATATATTAAATTGAAGCTAATTTAATGTTAAATGGTAATAGGTATAATTCGAGTGATAATTTGATTTGTCAGGTGTTATTGGAGCTGAGCCGGGTTTGGTTTTCGTAACGCGGAGTGCGGATTGAGGTGTGCAGTATCCCAATTGAACTTCACTTTAGTATTTACTGTTCTATTTATTTGAATTCAGTCCTATTTATTCATTACTCTATTTCATTATTGCTTTACGGTGGCTGAGTACTCTCACCTGGTGTCTTTATGGCAGTTGAGTTTACTCCTACCTAGTGTCTTTACGGTGTTGAGTTCACTCCCCACCTGGTGTTTATTCGTTACGGGGCATAGAGTCCACTAAGTCATAACACTTGTCTAGGCATACGCCAGTGAATAGACTATCTAGGTATGATAGGCTTGTGTGGGTGCGTCGTGAATGTACGCCGACCACCTAGAAGGTCCAGGGTCACCCGTTCGAGATATTTTCACGGGCTGTGCCTGGTGGATAGCCGAAGTATGACTTAGTCTGATTTTAACAGTGCACATACTTTGCTTCCCTACTATATTTATGCATGCGATGATCTTTTACAGTTTCCTGTATTCTTTTGTTTCGCATGTTTATTTATAGTATTTTGATTCCAGTAACTTTATTTATGTATTTACTTAGTGAATTTCCTTGGGATTACTCACTCTGGACTCGTCATCTGTTTTTTTTTGTGATGGCTTGAGTGCAGATCCTGGTACGAGTAGAGGGAAGGGCAAGCCTGAGGACTACGTAGATTGACAGCTCTATCTCTACTCGTATGTTTGTTGTTAGTTTGTTATGCTAGTTTTTATATTAATATATTTTTTGTTTGAAAATAATTAAGGTTAAAAGTTTGCCCCCCTAACAAGATTTCCTAGTTCCGTCTCTGCTCACGGGTACAACATCCGCAATTAAGCATGCTCGCAACACTACTTTGCGAACACGTAGATCTATGTTAGTACTGATATTGTTTCAGACTTAACCACCCTTCAATTCATAGATACAAGGATTTATTTCAAAAGACTTCTATACTAGTTGAGTGGAGATCATCAAATATATACTTCATTAAGAAGCTTCACTTATCCGACGTGAGAACTATAATTTTGGTCCACACATCTCAACAACTTGAGTTCGTTCCCAACCGCCTCTTTGTGCATGGTGACTTTTTAAATATATATGCAATTATATAAAGTGATTGATTGATTTTTGGGTGAAAAATATGAGAGAAATGCTGACTTTTAAAAGGATTCGAGCATTGGTAGCTAGTTTAGTTGTAGCTAAGGACAAAGAGGTCAATTACACACATATCATCCGCTAACTATACATTTTGTAACCCTTTGGTTATAAAACTCTACTTCGAAACAAAAAGATCATTAAAGTTTTTAAAACATTTCACTAAAGTCGCTTTGATATGCTATGGCGTTTATGTGACATTATAACTGCAGGATTGATATTAATTTGCTTTGACAACCACACTTTCTTATCAAGATGCCAATCCAACAATTCTCATTAAGAGGCTCACACACAGTGGCGGACCCACATGTTAACAACAGTGGACTATATATAGCCCAGGGAAGATTTCATATTTTCCCTTAATATTACTTCTATTTATTAGTTAGCCTCAATCCATAACTCAGCTTGGCCCAAAAAAACTTTGTAGCCCCCAAAGAGAGAAATTTACAATTGCATGAGATGACCCAACTTTTATTTGATTTTATTTTGTCAAAGGAGCCCAACTTTTTTATTTTTTTGAGGGCGCTCATCACTTGTCTACTCACACACATGTCTACATACCAAATCTAAAGGACCCAATAACTATGCACTTATTGTATGTATAAAAGTTTGTTACTTATCTTGTTCATCTCCACTTTGATACTTCTATAGAAAATCTTAAATCACATTAAACGGCTTTTAGGTGTAAGTAATTAATTTTTCTCCTTATTTTTTTAAAATATGTTCATCCTTTTTTTTTTTATTTACTCTTATAGTGATATTTGATGTCATACATTGACTAACTAATTCATGTTTTGACATTATTGGGTCTCATAGGTATTGACTTTCTTAGTTCAATTTGCTTTATCCATGAGACTCAAAATCAAGAGTTCGCTTAGAAAGAATTTAATCCCTGTGACTTCGACCAATCACACAAGGTTATCTTCAATAATATATACTACAATTTGTACATAATTTTCTATTTCTTATGTACATAATTTATCTTTTAGTATTTTTTTGTTTTTTAACATTTTTTATCTTTTTCGTTATAGTGGTTGATTTTTGTTTTTTAAGTGTTTTTGGATAGGTGAAAAGGTCAGTTTTGTCCCATGTAAAGAATTGGGAATTTGGTCTTTTAGGGTGAAAACGACATGGCAACTATGGTTAGCTATGTGGATTTATGAGCACTAATGGGACATATCTTTTCCAATTAAAGAACTAACTATAACCACCTCATATTCAGATGCTAAAACTTGATATAGTGATATGTAGCCAGTGGTGGAGCCACTTAGACGTCTGCCCTAGGGCTACAACAGCCCTATGGGTGACTCCATTGAATATGTATTTTGTTAGTTTAACTGAGTATTCTAATCACACAAGTAAGACCTAGTAGCCCGGTGTGGTTTTCTATTTATTTCATCCTATATAAATTTATTAGTGTTACTGCATAAATAAATGTGTGGATGGTAACGTGTTTGTTTTCTATGTTTTTATGATCAATTTAGTTGTTTAGTTAGAGACAAAATAGGAAAGCACATAAGATAATAAGTAATAAGTGTAGAAATCAATTTTGTATTCGTTTTGTATATATGTTACGTACACCACCCTTGTATACTTAGTGAAATGAGTATTTTACTTAGATAATTTTGTTCTAGTTTTCAATTAGATTGTGGGGTCTTTGAGGCCGTTGAAAACAAATTATTCTGATCAATTAACAACGATTTCTCTATCGAAATTGTCTCTACCCTTTTGCAATTTTTCAGTTTGTCCAAAATTTGTTCTTCTTTTAAGTTCTTTGGGCTTTGCTTTTTAATCGTTGTACCTATTGAGGCTTGAAGATCTTCGAGCGATGACAATTCCTGACTCTTATATATTTTTTTCTAACTCTTAATGCTTTCATATATTGATGATGGGTGTGTAGAGGAGATTGTAGGAAAAATATATTATGAACATGAACCATAAACCTATATTTTGGTCATGGCCCAGCCCAAGAGAAGATAAAATTTTGACTCCGCGCCTGATAATATAGCTTAATTTTTTTCCCTACAATTGAAAAATAATATAAAATAGAACTTTTCATTCTCGTCATAATAACACTAAACAGGTTAATTATTGATAATCTAATGTTGTTAAATAACTGAATATCCAACCTATATAGAGTTTTGTAATTGTGGATGTCCAAATCTTTTTGCTTTGCTTCCCTAAAATAAAGTATTAAAAAATAAATAAAACCCTAAAATAAATGGATGAGTCAATAATGTAAAGTCCAAAAAAAACACAAATCCTACCAATGCATCTTTATAATCACAATTGGATGAGTCAATAATGTAAAGTCCAATTTTATTTTATTTTTCTGTCCGAAGTTAACGGGTCTTCACTACTCCAAATTCGAATTCGAAATGACTTCTAGGTAATGACAACGATCTTTTCCCTTAAAATTTTAAAAGGACTTCATACTTGATGCTCGAACTATAAGTTTTTTTAATTTTATTTTTTATTTTATTTTATTTTTTGTCAAAGATGCTCGAACTATAAGTTACGCAAACTTGCTTGCAATTAACCCGCTTGGGCGTATGTCCTAAGCTTTTTAATAAGTTGAAGTAACTATTTTTAGTGGAATTGACTGACAATGTTATGGTAGTTAGTAAAATAGTTAGGACGTACCGTCCAAAACCATTTGTTAGCTCCCATCTATCCATCTAGCTGACACGGGCCATTGGACCCTTGTTAAACTCTTTTCTATTTTTTTTTTTTTTGGGGTGATAAGAGATTGTTAGTTGATGAGCACCTTTTTTTTTTTTTTTTTTTTTGGGGTCAAAGAGCACCTATCTTTTTTGGAGTGAGGCTCAATTAATTGCTGAACATACCCCAATTTTAAATTTTTACTTCGCATACTTCACTTTTTACTTAGTGTACCCCACATTTTTTCTTAACCTGCAAAAATCCCATTACTCCACACCCTCACCTTGCAGTGTCGGACGAATAGAGTAGACACCTCTGAAGAGGTGTGACAAACATGACAACACCTCTTTATAGGTATCGATCGACTCCAATCGATAATGCGAAGATAACTTGGTTTCAGTGTGTGACGGAGGGATCCAACTGAAACCTCTTTAGAGGTAAGAGGTGTCAACTCCATTTGTTCGACACCTTTTTAGAGGAGTTGGCTTTATAGTCCGAAACTCGCGAGCGACCAGAATGAACATAAAAACTTCAAAATTCTCGAAAAATACATGAGAATGACAAAAAAAAATAGTGAGTTTTACTCGGAATCACTTAATATTTTCGATTTCATTGACACTTTGTTCCCAAAATGCAAGATTCAAGCCTCAAATTAAAGCTCTAAACCCAAAAACAAATTCACAAACAAAACAACTCAAAAGAAAAAAGAGAAAAAAAAACCTCGAAATCGACACTAAAAGAGATGATGAATACACTGACGTCGTCGAATCCATGTCGTTTTGCTCAAATTTCTTCGGATTTGACTGATTTTTGGTGAGGCGATTTGAGAGAGGTGAGTGGGGTGAGTGTGGTATGGTGAGTTATATGAAAAGGTAGTTGGGTAATTTTGCAAAATTGGGATACGTTTAACAATTAATAGGGTCTTTTTAGCCGCTACCCTTTTTTATCGGATGTCTCCGAAGAGACAAAGAGCACCTATCTTAATAATAAGTTTTGTGTCCACCGTAATGTGTTCAATTGGCTTATTGTAAGGCTTATGAGTATAGGTCTCGTATATTTTTCTCCAATACTAATATTGTGTTTTTTTTTCATGACAATACTAATATTGGTTCATTTATATATATTATTAGCTAATTAATTAATATGATTATTTCCCTCCAACCAATGAGAATCTCAAACTGTTTGTTAATTTTTCGTTTCTGTTAATTTCCACTCGCAGGCAAAGGCGGACCTAGGGGTTAGGGGGCGCGACCCCCTATAGTACCCCTATGTATTTGCCCGATATCGCCCCGCCTCCCTCCCCTCCCATCCCATCCCATCCCATCCCAAGCTCGACACACGCTCCCTATATAATAAGTGTAGTGTTGTTAAAAAAATGTATTTGAAGTGTCTTGAGTGGGTATTTTAATGGGTATAAAGAAGAGCCTGATTATTTTTATATTGGTAATCACTTACAATTGTTAGTTTGTTATGCTAGTTTTTCATATTAATATATTTTTTGTTTGAAAAAAAAATTAAGGTTAAAGTTCCCCCCCTAACAAGATTTTTGGTTCCATCTCTGCTCACGGGTACAACATCCAGCAAGCAGCCTACCGCAACACTACTTTGCAAGCATGTAGATCCATGCTAGTACCGATATTGTCCCAGACTTAACCACCATTCAATTCATAGGTACGAGGTTTTATTTCAAAAGACTTCGGTACTAGTTGAGTGGAGATCATCACATATATACTTCATTAAGAAGCTTCACTTATCCGACATGGGACTATAATTTTGGTCCACACATCTCAACAGTTCCTGAGTTCATTCCCAATCGCCTCTCTGTGCATGGTGACTTTTTAAATATATGCAATTATATAAAGTGATTTGATTGATTTTGGGTGAAAAATATGAGAGAAATGCTCACTTTTAAAAGGATTCGGGCATTGGTAGCTAGTTTAGTTGTAGCCAAGGGCAGAGGGGTTAATTAAACACATATCATCCGCTAACTATACATTTTGTAATACTTTGGTCATGAAACTCTACTTCGTAACAAAAAGATCGTCAAATTTCTTAAAACATTTCACTAAAGTCGTTTTGATATGCTATGGTGTTTATGTGACATTAGTAACTTTAGGATTGATATTAATTTGCTTTGACAACCATACTTTCTCATCAAGATGCCAAATCCAACAATTCTCATTAAGTGAGTAAAAAATTGTCACAGAGGCTCACACACAATGGTAGATGTGACTGCCCCAAATTCCACAATCCTAGAATTGGGCACCACCCGGCCTAGAACTGCACAAACACCTGAGCCAGTCTCACTGAGTCACGTAGGCCTAATCAGCCTTCCTTACCCTTTACTATTTATTATGCATTTGCATGTGAAGTTAATCAATTAGTGAGTTATTATCAAGTACAGCGGAAGCAATTTAACTCCAAACTAGTCAATAAACTTCAAGACCTACAAGTCAGGACAACCTAGAGTGTGAAACCGTAAATCGTATCCACCATGTGAAACAAAAGAGAGTATCGATAATGCATACATACCTAAAATCTCTCTTAACCCCATAATCCCATGTTCAACAAAACAATATAGATGCATAATTCAATCACCTAGTGCTAGTCCCTTACCTATATCTGTTCGTTAATCTGCCCACCGTCACAAACTAGATGGTGAGTACAGTGATGTAAAGAGTAAAAATACCAATAGAGTTTTTAACAGCATTTCAAATGTCATATAAATTAAGCCATCAATTCATGCAGATAGAAAGAAACAAGAGGAAACGCATGAATATAGGTAGACTATAAGCAAATGAATGAGCAATCAAAATGGAGTGTCTCGCAATACAAAGGAAAGGCACAAGTGGTCCCGACTAATCAAAGTCATTGAGCCGAGTATAGAATCTCCTCAAAGGTTAGGAGTTGAAGACAGAATCTCCTATAAGACCACTACGCGAGTGCAGAGTCCCTAGCCATATAGTGGAGAACTCTCACCCCGTACATATCATCACAACCAATTACGTATCCCCAGCCGTAAACCCCGGTATAATACACCGCAAGCCTGAAATTCTATAAGGATCACGCTTAACACACTTGCCTTGGGACAACTCAAGGGATAGAAGCAAAAACCCCACCGATAAACCACCAAGGATAGATATAACCAGAGAGAATTCAACAATTCATAATCCACAAGGAAATACCGCTCAACAAATATAATAGCCCGAATAAGCGCACAAATGAAATAATGTAAATACTCCAGTTGGTTTTACTTACAAATACTGCGCAAAACTCTGCGCTCGCGGCTCACACGGTACCAAACGTTCCCGCAAGCTCGTCACCGGTCCATTAAGTACTTGATAAGCTTTTTCGTTGCAATTTAGTAGTATTAGCATTTTATTCAGCGTGTAATTGAAATCCTTTTTTAATTTTCATATTTATGTTCAATGTGTTTTCGGGTTGACTTCAGGGTTATTGAGTCATATTTGGACTCATTTAGGTACCCTAGGCAGTCTCCAATTCGTTCTGAAGATTCTACAAAACTTTGAAAAAATTTAGGTTCTGGGGGGTGCCGCCGAGACGTTGTGAGGGTATTACCTCGGCGGCGTCTCCACGACGTGGGGCGGGGTGTCTCTGCCCCAGACGTCATAGGCAGCGCTGTGGGGTTTTGTACCCCATGACGCCTTCACGGTGTGGGGCAGAGAGGGAATCTGGCCCAGTCATATGTGAGGTGCGTCGTGAGGGTTTATCCCTCACGACGTCCCCACAACGTTGGGGACAGAGAGACCATTCTCTGTCCCCAGTGTCGCGCTTGGCACCCCTATCTGTAGGACTTTTCTGGGGTATTTACCACCCCCGACTTGGGCTTTCTTACGCCGATTTGGTCCATTTCTCTTCAGGGATTCAACACCATTCCAAAAAAATCCCCAACACACTCCAAAACATCCGCAAACTTCAACGGAAAACCCAAAACGAAAATCATTTGAAAATCCCTAAAAATCCACTAAAAATCTAAAACTCTCCTAAATCGATTACCACCTTCACAAAACTCACGTTGATCGTCGAGAGGATCACCAAAACATCGAGAGTTTCGATTGAATCCAAAATCTCAACGTGGTGTCCAACTTTCGTCGCGACGAACGCGAATAAAACTCACACCAATGCGTGGGGAATGACGAGGAGATGAAAGATTTTACCTTGGATCACCCAAAACCATCGCCACTGGCGCCGCTCCAGCCACACCAGTCTGGTGGCTGGTTTGGACAGCAAGTGTGAGAGAGAAGAGAGAGGGAAATGAGAGAGAAAGATGTGGTTGACCCACCTTTTATAGTGTGGGTCTCATCTTGTCCCACACACATCTCGAGGAACATCTGATGGCCCTAAACGCACCATCCCAACCACTTTAATGCAATCACTTGGGTGACTCTCCCTTGTTCTCATCCTCTTTTGACTAATAATTAAGTTTCTTCGGGTGTTCCTGCGCCCAGCCTGCACCACAACTCGCACCATCGCGCGCTAACGAAATTACTAACGACCCGTAAATTCCTTGAATTAATTTATTTTTAAATTTTATTTCTCGGTCGTTTACTAAATTCATTTTCCTGACCCGTGTACCCGTAATTTTTCAGTCAATGCTCGTTCGTCCCGTTCTTCAAGGAGAACTCTACTCGTCGCTCGACGTCATTGTCCCGTGACACATAAACGAGTATACATCGATAGTACATGTCATCACACCAAAAAATAATATAAATTTTCAATTCGTTACAGCGGACCCATATGTTAACAGCAGTGAACTATATATAGCCTAGGGAAGATTTCATATTTTCCCTTAATATTACCCCTACTTATTAGTTAGCCTCAATCAATAACTCAGCCTATCCAAAAAAAAAACTGTGTATCCCAGCCCAGCCCAAAGAGAGAGATTTACAAATGCATGAGATGGGCCAACTTTTATTTGATTTTATTTTGTTCAAAAGAGCCCAACTTTTTTATTTTTTTGAGGGCGCTCATCACTTGTCTACTCGCACGTATATCTACATACCAAATCTAAAGGACCCAACAACTATGTACCTATTGTCTCTATCCCTAAAAAAGATGACTTCCAACAACGCGTTACTGTTTTCGTCGTAGTTTTCACGTGCCAATGACACGGGTGCTCGACGCTTCTTTGATTGGCATCAATATGTAATGGCAAATCTCGATACAATAACTTTTCTTGTCGAACAAGACAAGCCGTGATAGAGATTTTCTTTCTTACCTTGGCGCAAGTTTTGTGTGGGAAACGAGCTATGAAGTCCGTCTGCTTACCCACGTCGTGCAACATTGACCTTCACCGCAATCGATCAGGTTGGGTTGTCTCTCTTCTTGTCTTAAGCTTGCATTTCCATCATTTTTGGGTTTGGGCGTCTCTTGTTCTTAAGTTTATGAAGACAAACCCTATGTTTGATTGAGAACGGAAAATGAAGAAGACGATGGGGACTGTAATTTCTCATTTTTCGGCCCTTAAATCCATTGATACTGTAAATCTCTTCAATTCTCTCTCTGTATATTTGTCTATGTTTATGTTTGTTTGATTTCTGAAGAGAAATTTGTGATTTTGTTGTGGTTTCTGGTGGGGTACCCGCTGTTCTTCTTTGTAATTACTGCCATTCTCAAATTTGATTAGCTCATTGATTTCACGGGTAATTTCTAAGAACAATGCAGTTTCTTACCTCATTTTAGAGTCCTTAAATAGTATTTGTGGAAGAAATTGTGTTGCTTTTCTGAAGAGAAATTTGTGATTTTGTTGTGGTTTCAGGTGGGGTACCCACTGTTCTTCTTTGTAATTACTGTCATTCTCAAATTTGATTAGCTCACTGATTTCACGAGTAATTACTAAGAACAATGCAGTTTCTTACCTCATTTTGTTGTGGTTTCAGGTGGGGTACCCGCTGTTCTTCTTTGTAATTACTGCCATTCTCAAATTTGATTAGCTCACTGATTTTACGGGTAATTTCTAAGAACAATGCAGTTTCTTACCTCATTTTAGAGTCCTTAAATAGTATTTGTGGAAGAAATTGTGTTGCTTTTTTGAAGAGAAATTTGTGATTTTGTTGTGGTTTCAGGTGGGGTACCCGCTGTTCTTCTTTGTAATTACTGCCATTCTCAAATTTGATTAGCTCACTGATTTCACGGGTAATTACTAAGAACAATGCAGTTTCTTACCTCATTTTAGAGTTCTTAAATAGTATTTTGTGGAAGAAATTGTGTTGCTTTTCTGAAGAGAAATTTGTGATTTTGTTGTTGTTTCAAGTGGGGTACCCACTATTCTTCTTTGTAATTACTGCCATTCTCAAATTTGATTAGCTCACTGATTTCACGGGTAATTTCTAAGGACAATGCAGTTTCTTACCTCATTTTAGAGTCCTTAAATAGTATTTGTGAAAGAAATTGTGTTGCTTTTCTGAAGAGAAATTTGTGATTTTGTTGTGGTTTCAGGTGGGGTACCCACTGGTCTTCTTTGTAATTACTACCATTCTCAAATTTGATGAGCTCACTGATTTCACGGGTAATTACTAAGAACAATGTAGTTTCTTACCTCATTTTAGAGTCCTTAAATAGTATTTGTGGAAGAAATTGTGTTGCTTTTCTGAAGAGAGATTTATGATTTTGTTGTGGTTTCAAGTGGGGTACCTGCTGTTCTTCTTTGTAATTACTGTCATTCTCAAATTTGATTAGCTCACTGATTTCACGGGTAATTTCTAAAAACAATGCAGTTTCTTACCTCATTTTAGAGTCCTTAAATAGTATTTGTGGAAGAAATTGTGTTGCTTTTCTGAAGAGAAATTTGTGATTTTGTTGTGGTTTCAGGTGGGGTACCCGCTGTTCTTCTTTGCAATTACTGTCGTTCTCAAATTTGATTAGCTCACTGATTTCACGGGTAATTACTAAGAACAATGCAGTTTCTTACCTCATTTTAGAGTCCTTAAATAGTATTTGTGATGCAGTTTCTTACCTCATTTTGTTGTGGTTTCAGTTGGGGTACCCGCTGTTCTTCTTTATAATTACTGTCATTCTCAAATTTGATTAGCTCACTGATTTCACGGTAATTTCTAAGAACAATGCAATTTCTTACCTCATTTTAGAGTCCTTAAATAGTATTTGTGGAAGAAATTGTGTTGCTTTTCTGAAGAGAAATTTGTGATTTTGTTGTGGTTTCAGGTGGGGTACCCGCTGTTCTTCTTTGTAATTACTACCATTCTCAAATTTGATTAGCTCACTGATTTCACGGGTAATTTCTAAGAACAATGCAGTTTCTTACCTCATTTTAGAGTTCTTAAATAGTATTTGTGGAAGAAATTGTGTTGCTTTTTCTGAAGAAGAATTTGTGATTTTGTTGTGGTTTCAGGTAGGGTACCCGCTGTTCTTCTTTGTAATTACTGTCATTCTCAAATTTGATTAGCTCACTGATTTCACGGGTAATTTTTAAGAACAATGCAGTTTTTTACCTCATTTTATAGTCCTTAAATAGTATTTCTGGAAGAAATTGTGTTGCTTTGAAGTTAATTTTGTGCATTGCTTGGTTTGATTGAGTGTGACTGTTGTTTTTTTACTGTTGTTATTTTGTGTTTTGTGTGTGTTAATTAATGTTCATGGCCTAATCATGAATATATGTGCGTGGCTTACGGCGTATGGGACCTAGGGTGTGGATTTATTCTGTTAGTGTTATAGACCTACTACATGAGGTTGTTAGACGAAATACTCGACCAATTAGGGTTGTACGAAATGCACGGGTACTGACCTACCACATGAGGTCCCATATCCCGAATCGACTACTATTTTCGTCGTAGTTTACACGTGTGTGCCACACGTATGTATTACAATCTTGAGTCGTTCGATCAACGTGAAAATCTTTGACCAAAATCGTACCCTCTTTAGACTTTGCTTGTTCATCAAGCTTTCTTTGTCATTCTCTTCAATCTGCTCGTCTCGTCTAGAGCACGCCAACCTTACCTTTAATGCGGTAGAAAAAGCATGCTCCCGCCTTGTCTTTCTTGTGAGACACTCGCCATAAAGATTTACATTACATATTTATGTAATTCTATAATAGGTTAGTTAACTTCAAATATTTGGGTCAAATTATGATAGTAATTCAATAGACGAAGTACAAGAAAAGGAGTATGGTGTTATTTGTGCAAATACTTGTTGATGTTGTTGTGAAGTCTTGAGGCTATGTTGTCTTTTTTTTTCTCAACTTGTATATGTCTAAAATCCATTATCCATAACACGGACAATACGGGCTGGTTGTGATAGGTTGGCAACCAACGTAAAATGTTGCTCGCTCTTTATGAAATAGGTCAAACAAATATAAAGGTTGGGGCGTACGTACCTGTTGCAGCAAATCAATTGCAATTTATTGCACCATATTTAGTCCCAAATGTGTTAGTATCCGGGTGTGTTGTAAGTTTTGTTTGCATTTTTTTAATAGTGAGACTAAGTTGAAAGCGTAGAATCTTCCTCATAGGATTTGAAACTTATATTGGATTATTCCTTTTCCTTCTAACAATTGTGTTGAACAAATAAAACAACAAGTGCAACTATAACTTTTGTAGCTACTTATTGCAAATATGTGCTATTTATTATTTTTTTTAAATATTTGGCTAAATTCCTTAGAACGTGGCTTATTTTTACAAGTTTCTTGACATACTAAATTGACATTTTATTTTTGTGGACCATATATGTAATTGTAAAAGGTTCCAATACGACAAAAAATGACTCTAAATGCGAATAAGAGAAAATCCTTTGAAAGTAAGCATATAGAAGAAAGAAATCGTGTGAATAGTCGTAGAAGACAATTGTATGCTCAAGTAACTCAAGAAGAAAAAGATAGAAGAAACTATGCTCGTAGGGTTTCATATCAACAAAAAAGATCTCTTCAATGTATAGAGAAAGGTAATTTAACTCATGTAAATGTAAGGTATATTTCGTTATTGTCTTCTATTTTATTTATTTTTTATGATCACATGTAAAAATGTTTTATTTTGTATTTTGTTTTTCATAGGTTCATCATCAAAGCAAGATGGTTGTGTTAGCAATGAGATGTTAATAGATGGATTGCAAAAAGAACGTATAATTGAGAGAAATATTGGAACTGAGGTACGCATGTCTTTTTATTTAGGGATAGAGAAAAGTATTGAAATTATTGTTAACAATAGTTTCCGCGTGTTTGTTATTCACATAATGCTATTCAATGCACATATTGTCATAAATTTTTGTCTCTAATTGTGTCATATTTGGTACTATTTTTATATAGTTGATAAGGTTGTGGTCTTGTTTAGAATGTTGATAACAAATAAATTTTTAAAGGAAGTCTCGTGGTTGCATGTTAAATAGAAGTGTACAAGAAGTTTTCGTGTCTTTGTTCGTTTTGGATCCCTATTGTTATATACTCCTTTTCAATGTTTGGTTAATTATTTATCCATTATGTTCTTTCATGGTAGGTTGTCATTAAGTCATCTAGAATAGTGATAGTTTCAAGCTTTTTATTTTTGTGTTTCACATTTCATTAACGCTTGCAGTTTTTCTCTTTAGGAATATAATATGTAATTTGTACAAGTGCTAGATGCGTTGTTTGTAACTATATATTCATGCATACTTAAGTGGTTCGAATTTAAACAGTGTGAATTTGATAATATAGGTTAGTGATCAAGTGATGGGCAATCCTAATGCAAAGCGATTGAATGAAAATCCATTAACTTAGGAGGTAATGTCATAATTCGTAGAGTTGTTTGCAAATGAAATAAATGTTAGGATTACATTCGTCTGGATAAAGTGTTTTACTACTAATGAGGATGCCCTTGTAGGAAACAATGAGGGAAATGAATTGTTGATAAATGAGTATTGTAACGATATGGATGAAGAAGAAGAAGAGGAAGAAAAAGTGTTTGGTAATGTACTCACTGAGCCTTTCGTGTTACCAGAAGGTACATATTGTAGTCAATGCTATGCCAAAAAATTACCTTATGAGAGTTGAGGTTTTTGTTGTTGTGATGGAGCAGTGGCTTTGGCAATCAATGATGCACCGGATGAATTATATGCACTATTCACAACAATATGTGATGAGTCGAAGCATTTTCTGAAATACATTCGTGGCTACAATAATAACTTCTCTTTTACATCATTTGGCGTGAAATTAGATGACAATGTTAGTAAAAAAAAATAAAGGCATTTATACATTTAGAATTCAAGGTCAAGTATACCATTATAGAAATCAGTTGCTCCCAGGCAATAACCAGCCATCATATTTGCAACTTTATTTTTTTGATACAGAGCATGAAGTAGAAAATCGCATTGGAATATTTGATAACTTGAATAAGATAGTGTTGTTAAAGTTAATTAACATACTTGCAGTCAATCCATACACCAAATTCTTTCGGAGCTTAAGCTCAATATCAATTTTAAGCAATCAAGATATATGCATTCGATCAGATCCATCATTCGATCAAAGAGTATATAACTTACCTGAAGCATCCCAAGTCGCCGCAGTGTGGATAGAGAGTAGTCACGAAATTTAACCTACAAAGCGAGATATCATCGTTCATAGCCATAGTGGTAACAATCATAGAGTTAATTATTTTTATGGATGTTATGATCCATTACAATATCCATTATTGTTTCCATACTGTGAAACTGGCTGTAATGAATTTGTTAAGAAGAGAAACAATAGCAACAATTTTTCAAACTGCAATCAAAACAATGAAGTTGATGACGTTAGTTATGCGAATGATTTGTTACTTGAAGAAAGACCAAGTAAGGACATTATTTGAGTGTGTGTTAGTTATTTTCCTTATTTAGTTGACCATTGTTATTTTGTTTTATTTACAAGTAATTCTTGCGAAACGATGTTTATTTTATTGTTTAGGTGGTCAACGAAGATACCGAAAAAATGTTGTATCTTGTAGAGAGTATTATTGTTACAAGCTTCAAATAAGGCCCTTAAATAAAAGTGCGATATTACATGCAGGCCGTTTACTTCAACAATATGTTGTGGATATGTATGTAAAATTAGAAAGTTCAAGATTGGATTACATTCGTCTCAATCAAAAACAAATTAGAGCGGAACTTTATCAAGGTATAATTGATAGCATCGGGATTGGTGAAAGTAATGGTTCACGAATTGGACATCGAGTTATCTTACCTGCATCGTTTATTGGTGGACAAAGAGATATGAGAAAAAGATATATGGATGCGATGAGTTTAGTGCAACGATTTGGGAAACCGGATATTTTCTTGACAATGACATGTAATCCAAAGTGGAAGGAGATAAAAAATGAATTAAGGTTTAATGACGAGGCACAAAATAGGCCAGATCTTGCAACAAGGATTTTCCGTGCGAAGTTGGAAGAATTGAAAAAAGATATATTAGAAAAAACATATTTGGTCCTGTGGCGGCATACATTTATGTAGTAGAATTTCAAAAAAGAGGATTACCACATGCTCATTTCTTGATCATTCTTGAGTCAAATTCAAAAATCAGTGATCCATCTACTTTTGATAGATATGTGTGCGCAGAAATACCAAACAAAGCAAACCATCGTCATTTAAATGAACTTGTAATAAAACATATGATGCATGGCCCATGTGGATCATTAAATCCAAAGAATGTTTGCATGTTTGCAGAAGGAAAGTGCAAAAATCACTATCCCAAAACAATTTTGTGAGTACACATGCCGTAATATTGATTCTTATCCACAATATCGACGAAAAAATGACGGGAAGGTAGAAAAATTAGAGGATCCGATTTGGATAATCGTTGGGTGGTCCCTTATAATCCGTATTTGCTATCAAAATATGATTGTCACTTGAATGTGAAAATTTGTTCAACAATAAAAACAGTTAAGTATCTATACAAATACATTTACAAGGGTCATGATCGAATTACATTTGAAATGCGCTCGGAGAATGCAGATAACCATATTGATGAAATTGAAAGGTTTCAATCAGCGCGTTGGGTTTCACCTCCTGAAGCGATGTGGCGATTGTATAGCTTTCCACTAAATGAGATACATCCTTCAGTTATAACATTGCAATTACATTTAGATGGGAAGCAAATGGTGTCGTTTGGAGATTGTGATGTGTTGGAAGATGTGGTGAATAATGACATTAAACGTGCGTCAATGCTAACAGAATATTTTGCACTTAATAAAGTGGATGAATTCGCAAGAAGTTTGTTGTATAGACAAATACCTGAGTATTATGTTTGGAATCGACAATCAAAGACTTGGAAGCGGCGGAAACATGGTATCGTTATTATTGGAAGAATAGTTTCTGCGAGCCCAAACGAAGGAGAGAGGTATTATTTGCGGTTGTTACTAAACCGCGTAAAAGGTTGCACATCTTTTGAAAAATTAAAAACTGTTAACGGTGTAGTGACTGATTCTTTCCACCAAGCTGCTTTATTAAATCGTTTCTTGAAGCAGATGATTGCTTAGAATCATGTATTGAAGAGGCTTCTAAGTATCAAATGCCGTTTGCGTTACGGCGGTTGTTTGCGACAATATTATCTTTTTGTAACCCTGAAAGTGCTAGGCAGTTGTGGGGTAAATTCAGGGAGCATATGTGCGAAGACTATCTTCATTTGAACTTGAACATTCATATGGCCAAGAAGAAAGCATTATTGCATGTCAATCAAATGTTGCAGGCAATTGGAAAGAGTTTGGCAAATTTTAATATGCAACAGGAATTACTTAATGTTGAACCAGATGTCAATTATATGCAAGAAATAAATGAGGAATTGGAAATTAAAGCTTCTGATGATGACGTCAAGATTATAAGAATGTTGAATGAGGGCAAAAGGTATGCGTATGACTGCATTGTTAATAAAATACTTAATAATGAAGAAGGAGTGTTCTTTATAGATGGTCCAGGTGGGACATGCAAGACTTTCTTATATAGAGCATTGTTGCCAACAGTAAGAAGAAAGGATTATATTACTTTAGCGACAGCATCATCTGGCGTTGCTGCATCAATTTTGCCTGGAGGTCGCATAGCTCACTCAAGATTCAAACTCCCTATTAATGCTAAAGATAATCAAGCAGGCAATGTAAGTAAACAGTCAGGCCTAGTAGGTTGTTGGTGCTCACGAGATTAATTATATGGGATAAGGCTCCAATGGTTCATAAACACTCAATCGAAGCTTTTGATCGTTTGCTTAAGGATGTATGCGATAATGACAACTCATTTGAAGGAAAAGTTGTCTTTGGTGGTGACTTCAGACAAATATTGCCAGTCGTTCGGAGAGGGATTAAGCAAGAGATAATTGACTCGTGTATGGTCAAATCATATCTTTGGACCCAAATGAAGAGAATAAAATTGTTTGAAAATATGCGTGCAAAATTTGACCAAATTTTTTCAGAATATCTACTTTGTGTTGGGAATGGTGTGGAGAGAGAATATAAAGATCGTCACATCAAAATTCCATCAGAAATGATTATTCCTTATATGGACGTGAAAACATCTTTGCGACATTTAATCAATCATATTTTTGGCCAATTGGCCGATTATGCGAATAATTTGGATGTCATGACATCTAGAGCTATACTGACAACAAAGAATGAATTTGGAGATGAAATTAATCAGTTATTTATAGAAGAATTTGTTGGAGATACGGTTAGGTATTACAGTTTTGATCAAACCATTGATAATAATGAGCACAGTGTCACTGAGGAATTCTTAAACAGTTTAGTGTTGAATGGTATTCCTCCACATGAGTTAAGTTTGAAGAAAAATTGTCCTATCATGCTATTATGAATCTTAAATCCTACCGAAGGCTTATGCAATGGAACACGTTTGATATGTCGACAATTTGAGAGATGTAATTGATGCAGAAATAATAAACGGCGATTACAAAGGGAAGAGAATTTTCTTGCCACGAATACCATTTGTGCCAAATGAAGGAGATAAATGTCCAGTTCAATTCAAAAGGACCCAATTTCCAATTCAGTTGTGCTTTGCTATGACAATTAACAAGGCTCAGGGACAGACATTGGACTCTGTGGGAATATCTCTACCTGAACCCGTGTTTTCGCATGGACAATTGTATGTTGCATTGTCACGCGCAAAATGTGCTTCATCGGTAAAAATGTTGATCAAGCCATCAAATAGCAACAAATATTGTGATCGAACGAAAAATATTGTTTACAAAGACCTTCTTAAGCATGTTGATGAAGATGCATAAAATCATTTTCTAATCAAATAGGTTAGTTTGTTGTGTTTATAATATTCATAAAATTTAATAAAATTTACTACATTTTTGGAATTTGTAAATCTTTTCTTTCATTATGTACACTTTTCTTGGTTGGTTCTTTGCACTTAAATTCTTTTTCGTATATGCATTTATTAGTTCCTTACTCATTTCTAATTTTGTTCAAGTCATATCATGCCAGATTATTGTTAAAGATCGCCTAGAACCTTTTTAGTGAGCACCAAGTTTGTTTAATGTTGGATACAACCCAAAAAACTTGATAATGTTTAGTCATTAATTGTCCTGCGTGGCCGGTGTCTTGTTATGTACCATCATTTTCTACATTTGCCTTGCTTGGTAAAGTGTCAATTAAGCATACTTTTGAGAATTAGTACTTTTTTTCTTCTCTTTGCTCTTTACATAATTTATGTCTACTTTTAGTTAATTCTCTGTGCTTCAATAACTTTTTCAATGTATTTGTTATAGTTCTTTAATTTTTTATTAATATTTATCATGTCAGCCAATTTGGTGGAGATCTCCCGAGAAGAATTTCAATTTCCTTATGTTTTATATCAGATTACCATATCTTGTGAGTATGACTAAGTTAAAGATCTCTTCAAGTTTCTTGTTGTACCACATTTTTTGTCAATCTAGATTTTAATTTGCGCTTGGAGCGACTATGTTGAACTTTTTAAATTTTTTGCATGTAGTGATGTGTACCTTTACAGTTTGGCAAACGATATGTTTTTACGTCATTTGCTTAGACATGGGTATTGGCATCAACAGTTTGCTTATATGAGGTAGGAATGTTAATTGATATGGTTTCATAGTCAGTTTTTTTTTATTAAAATTTTTTTTGGTTTTTTTAACTTGTTGCATGTATTGTCATTTTTCATAGGCACTTTGTTAGGCAAAACAATTTTAGCTTACGTATGCAAAAGTACACAAACCAAGATAATATTTTCCTTTCAAGCAAGGAAATCTTTTTGTTGGACTCTTTCGGTGGGAGCAAAGGGATTCAGTTGGTAGTTAATGGCAAACACACTACTTATTTTAGTTAGCACGAAGTAGGTTCATTCTTCCCAATTTCGGGTGATGCTTCTATCTCATCATCAATTATGTAGTAATTTTTCTTTTCTATTTGTTAAATTTGCCTTTATTTTTCTTATATATTAGACCTTGAAGCCATGGTTTGTCTGTCAAATGAGAATTTCTGGTGATATGAAGTTAGTGTCTTTACTTGCAAGTGATTTACGGACATTAGAGAATCTCATCACATTATAGATCTGGCATCTCTCAAAGCAACTCCGCTACCCTATTACAATCTAATTTACAACATAAGTTCGTTGCAAGCTGTGATGGAGAACACTGATTAATCAAGTTTAACTATGTGTAGGTCCTGCTATATACTCTCAAGAAGGCTAACCGTTTTATTAATCTCTTGATAGATCCTGCAAGTTGTTGTAGTGATCGAGTAGTGATGAATAAAAGTTTATCCATGTGTAGATCCTACTTTGCACTTCGAAGAGAGCTACTAACCGTTGATCATTGTGTTGGAAAATGTGCCCTAGGTCAATCCATTAACAGTCTTTATGAATACATTTTAGTTAATAAAATAGAGGATTTCATTTGCTGTTTATTATAATTGATTTGCATGTTTACATTATAATAAGATCCATGGGTATTTGAGAAATATCCTAAATGTCCCTAGTCGATTATTATCTTGGGAACTATAATGAATTAAGACTAGTGTGAGTCTTGATTGATGATCATACGATGATCATACGTATAGGAATACGAATCAAGATCATGAGTACTTGTTAGGGAACAAAGTCTTGGACCGACCCGCTATGAGAACATCACATGGATTAAGTCATAGTTGTTTCTCATGATATGTATATTTTTCAGTCCTCGACTTGAGATTACCAGAGACTTCAACATTAGGAATACGAGTGATTTGACGCAATCAAACGTTGTCTTTAACTTGGGATGATTATAAAGGTTGTGATTGGTTCTGCGTGAATAATGTGGTGAAGTTGTGTAATCGAGATAGAATTTGTCCCTCTCATATAAAGAGAGATATCCAGTGGATCCCTCGATATGTTAGACTGTTAAAAGGCCTAGTCTAAGTGAATTGATATTGATCAATGTCACTTAGATGTTTTCAGTCTACCTTGAAATCGAGACTAGTACGATTGAACATGTTGGATGACAATTCCATGCCTTATGTTTGATCAAAAGGATATCGTGTGACAAAAGGATGTTATATACACTATTGATTAGGTTGTATCGGTTTGATATTCATACAACTTGGGTAGTCATAATGTCTTGTTAGAGGCCGCTTATGACTTGTATACCAAAATGTGTTTTGGTACACTGCCAACATTGTATGAGCCTATTGGGTCACACACTAAGAATGGTTTTACGAGATTTTAAGATGGTTCAGAAAAATGAATTTTATATGATAAAATTCATGACAGAAAGTCCTTGTAGTGTATTACACTTATGTTTCTTTAAGTAGGGGTATATGTGTAATTTACTTAACCGTCTATATACAAGGGTTGTATAAATAGACGCTTTGAGTTAGAATACAAGTACGAAAGATTTTAAACGGGCCGAAACTCTATTTTGTTTGATGAAACGACTTAGAGGTTTTTGGTATGTTCTGGATCGTTTTGGAGAGAAACAAAAAGGTTTGGTATTCTCTCGAAGCTAGCACTTCAAATCTCGCGCGTTCGTTCGTGTGTGGACTAGCGATAGAGAGGCGTTCGTCATTGGCAGCGCCTTAGAGATCGATTAACCTTCAGAAAGGTACATTGCGACTAAGGTATGATTAAGTTTTCATAGATTAAACGTGTTTTAATGGAATCAGATTCAGATCCTGTTGGGGTTTTTCTCAAAATTGTTTTGAAATCTCCGCTGCGCATTAACCCCAAAATCCAACAGTGGTATCAGAGCCTTCGAGTTTGATTCCATTAAACTCATTGCATGTTTTCTTATGAGATATGATTGAAAGCATGTTAATAGTTGACGTATATGTGATATACATAAGTTTTCTGTGAGATTTATTATCATGTTTTGTGTATATGATGCATATATTCGCGATTTAATCGAAATTATTTATTTATAAATAATTAATTTTTGAAATTATTTATTTATGTTGTTATATCTATTTTGTTATGGAGTCTCTATTTGATAAAGATAGATAACAAATTAGAATAAGAGATAAATATCAAGAATCTTGTTATTAGTGATATACTAGAATTCAAATATCTCAAATCCAAAATAAATAATTAATTTTCGAAATTATTTATTTATAAATAATTAATTTTTGAAATTACTTATTTATCTTGCTATATCTATTTTGTTATGAAGTCTCTATTTGATAAAGATAGATAACAAATTAGAATAGGAGATAAATATCAAGAATCTTGTTATTAGTGATATACTAGGATTCAAATATCTTAAATCCAAAAATAAATAATTAATTTTCGAAATTATTTATTTATGTTGTTATATCTATTTTGTTATGGCGTCTCTATTTGATAAAGATAGATAACAAATTAGAATAAGAGATAAATATCAAGAATCTTGTTATTAGTGATATACTAGGATTCAAATATCTTAAATCCAAAATAAATAATTAATTTTCGAAATTATTTATTTATAAATAATTAATTTTCGAAATTATTTATTTATGTTGTTATATCTATTTTGTTATGGAGTCTCTATTTGATAAAGATAAATAACAAATTAGAATAAGAGATAAATATCAAGAATCTTGTTATTGGTGATATGCTAGGATTCAAATATCTAAAGTCCTAATTGGATTAGGATAAGATGGTTACTTAGATGTGGGACCGGGTTAATTAAAAATATTTTAATTAACTTAATTTTGGATAAATTAAGGGGTAAATTTAGTATAGTAAAATCTGCTATGAAAAAATATGATTTTCTATAGCAAATTTCAATTTTCAAAATTGAGATTTGTCTTAAAAAAAAAAAAAAAAAAAAAAGGGCCGCCTGTTCCCTGTTCCGACCTCCATTGGAAGTCAAGCGAACCACCATTGCTGATTGGCCAATGGGACCACCGTCTAACTAATCCTAGCGCACGGAAATTCTTCTATTAGTGAATAGCATAAAAATTTCCTAAATTGTTTAGTGGTTCTACAAATCAATAAAATTTATGATATTTCATTGTTTACTTAAAAATCACTAAAACTGAATAAAATCCCTCTATTAAATCTTAAGTCTTGTGCCATCCAATTTAAACACTTATCAAGGCCTCGATCGCACTAATATAGTTTCAGCCATAGTTGGGTGTATTGTGTTATCTTGGTGAGATAAGTTGGGTAAGAGTTACCTAAATGTTTAAATTGGTCCGACTTAATAAAGTTATCAAAATAGTTTTGGACTTTAGGCATATGATGAGATAAAAACATGCTA
Organism: Stephania japonica; assembly: GCA_039657345.1. Taxonomy (NCBI): domain Eukaryota; kingdom Viridiplantae; phylum Streptophyta; class Magnoliopsida; order Ranunculales; family Menispermaceae; genus Stephania; species Stephania japonica. The sequence continues at coordinate 13,771,457 of CM077562.1, forward strand.
AGACATAAGATGTCATGTATCTCATAAAAAGATCTAAAAATTACATAAGATGTAATTGGTAACTGTTACCTACCTAAATAATCTAGTTCTGTGTTTCATGCCATAACTGTCATAGAATTAGATGAAAAATGGATTTTAGTCCCCTAAATAAACAGTATGTTTTAGGAGGGTTGTTAATTTAGTGGGAGTCTATTCCTCTATACTAAAATAAACTCTGCATAATCTTTATTGTAGATCAATGGCCTTTTCAAGTAACAATAATCCCCTGTCACTGCGATCTATCCTTGAGAAGGATAAGCTATCTGGGACTAACTTTCTTTATTGGTTCAGAAACTTGAGAATCGTTCTCAAGCATGAACACAAGTTGTATGTTCTGGACGCTCTGATCCCTGAGGACCCACCAGCAAATGCTACGAAAGCTGTGAAGGATGCGCATAATAAGCATGTCAACGATTCTGCTGATGTTGCATGCATTATGTTGGCAACTATGGTTCCTAAACTTTAGAAGGACATGGAACTAATGGAAGCCTACGACATGACTGTAACGCTGAAGGAAATGTTCCAACAGCAAGCTAGGCAAGAAAGGTTCGAGACGATCAAGAACCCGCATTCTTGTAAGATGACCGAGGTGCGTCAGTTAGTCCTCATGTTCTGAAGATGAAGGGCTATGTTGACCAACTTGATAGACTTGAATTTCCCATAAGCCAAGAGTTGGCTACGGATTTGATCCTAAATTCATTAGCGGAGAGTTACTCACAATTTGTGATAAACTACAATATGAATAATATGGAGAAATCAATTTCAGAGTTGCATTTGATGCTCAAAATGCTGAACAAAATATCAAGAAACCCTCTAGTAATGTGCTGATGGTCCAAAAGGGAAAGGGAATGAGAAGAAAGGCAAAGGCAAGGCTAAAGTTGCCAAGGCTGCTGCTGCACCTGCACAAAGCCTGTGGAACAAGTCAAGCCCCAGCCTATTCCTGCTTCAAAACACCCAAAAAAAAAGGAATGGAGTTTCTAAAAGGAGAAATCGAACCTTATTAGATATGGTTTGATCTATGATGAGTCATGCGGATCTTCCATTATCCTTTTGGGGTTATGCAGTACAAACTGCAGCTTTCACTCTAAATCGAGTTCCTTCTAAAGCGGTTGATAAAACACCATATGAGATATGGTACGGTAAGAGACCTAGTTTGTCTTTTCTTAAGATTTGGGGTTGTGAGGCTTACATAAAGCGACAAGTCTCAGAAAAACTAGCACCTAAATCTGATAAGTGTTTATTGGTGGGGTATCCTAAGGAAACAAAAGGATATTACTTTTATGATCCCGTTGAGAACAAAGTGTTTGTTGCTCGGTATGGTGCCTTTATGGAAAAACAGTTGATTTCAAAAGACACTAGAGGGAGAGAAATAAATCTTGAAGAAGTTCAAGAATCATAAATAAATACTGAACCGCCACTGGAAGTTCAACAACGTTCTGAACCAGTTGAATCTCCGCAAGTGACACAAGGCCCACGTAAATCTGGTAGGGTAAGACTTGAGCCAGTGAGATTCGAATTTCTCATTACTGATAGTCGTGATGTGTTGCTTATAGATCAAAATGAGCCCACCACTTATCAGGAGGCTATGTCTGGACCAGACTCAGATAAATGGCTAAGTGCCATGAACTCTGAGATGCAATCCATGTATGATAACCAAGTTTGGAACTTGGTTGATTTACCTGAAGGTGGTAAGACCATTGGATGTAAATGGGTTTTCAAGAAGAAAACTGACATGGATGGCAAAGTGCATACTTTCAAAGCAAGACTTGTAGCAAAAGGTTTCAGGCAGACTCAAGGTGTTGATTATGATGAAACTTTTTCGCCAGTAGCCATGCTTAAATCTATAAGAATTTTAATAGCCATTGCTGCATATTATGACTATGAGACATGGCAAATGGATGTAAAAACAGCATTTCTTAATGGAAAGTTGCTTGAGGACGTGTATATGACACAACCTGAAGGTTTTGTACATCCTGAGAATTCTAGGAAGGTATGCAAGCTTCAAAGATCCATTTTTGGATTAAAGCAAGCATCTCGGAGTTGGAATCTTCGTTTTGATGAAGCAATCAAGGATTTTGGTTTTATTAAGAACGAAGATGAGCCTTGTGTATACAAGAACGTCAGTGGGAGTGTAGTTGTTTTTCTGGTACTGTAAGTTGATGATATATTACTCATTGGAAATGACATCCCAACATTGCAGAGTGTCAAGTCTTGGTTAGGGAAGTGTTTCTCAATGAAAGACTTAGGAGATGCAGCCTATATCCTAGGGATAAGAATCTATAGGGATAGATCTAAAAGGCTAATCGGTCTAAGACAGAGTGCTTACATAGATAAGGTGCTGAATAGGTTCAGTTTGCAAGAATCTAAAAGAGGATTGTTGCCAATGTCTCATGGCATAAGTCTCAGCAAGACTCAATGTCCTAAGACAAATGATGAGCGAGACCGCATGAATAAGATTCCATATGCATCTGCTATTGGATCATCATGTACGCCATGCTATGCACTCGGCCTGATGTATCATATGCTTTGAGCACTACAAGCAGATATCAGTCAGATCCAGGTGAGAGTCACTAGATAGCAGTAAAGAACATCCTTAAGTACTTAAGAAGGACTAAGGAAATGTTCTTGGTCTATAGAGGTTTTGAAAATGATCTAGTTGTAAATGGTTACATAGATGCAAGTTTTCAAACTGATATAGATGATTTTAGATCGTAGTCTGGATATGTGTTTACTTTGAATGGGGGTGCAGTAAGCTGGAAAAGTTCGAAGCAAGAGACTGTGGCAGATTCTACAATAGAAGCTGAGTATATTGCAGTGTCCAATGCAGCAAAGGAGGCAGTTTGGATCAAAAAGTTCATTTCGAACTAGGTGTGGTTCCAAGTATTGCTAACCCTGTTTGTTTGTATTGTGACAATAATGGGGCAATAGCACAGGCCAAGGAACCTAGATCACACCACAGATCCAAACATATACTCAGGCGTTTTCATCTCATCAGAGAAATTATTGAGAGGGGAGACGTAAAGATTTGCAGAGTACCTACTAAAGATAACGTTGCGGATCTATTGACAAAGGCTCTTCCGCAAGCGAAACATGATGGTCATGTTAGATCATTAGGCATTAGATGCATGAATGATTGGCCCTAAAGCAAGTGGGAGATGTTGGAAAATGTGCCCTAGGTCAATCCATTAACAGATCTTTATGAATACATTTTAGTTAATAAAATAGAGGATTTCATTTGTCTTGTTTATTATAATTGATTTGCATGTTTACATTATAATAAGATCCATGGGTATTTACTGAGAAATATCCTAAATGTCCCTAGTCGATTATTATATCTTGGGAACTATAATGAATTAAGACTAGTGTGAGTCTTGATTGATGATCATACGATGATCATACGTATAGGAATACGAATCAAGATCATGAGTACTTGTTAGGGAACAAAATCTTGGACCGACCCGCTATGAGAACATCACATGGATTAAGTCATAGTTGTTTCTCATGATATGTATATTTTTCAGTCCTCTGACTTGAGATTACCAGAGACTTCAACATTAGGAATACAGTGATTTGACGCAATCAAACGTTGTCTTTAACCGGATGATTATAAAGGTTGTGATTGGTTACTGCGTGAATAATGTGGTGAAGTTGTGTAATCGAGATAGAATTTGTCCCTCTCATATAAAGAGAGATATCCAGTGGATCCCTCGATATGTTAGACTGTTAAAAGGCCTAGTCTAAGTGAATTGATATTGATCAATGTCACTTAGATGTTTTCAGTCTACCTTGAAATCGAGACTAGTACGATTGAACATGTTGGATGACAATTCCATGCCTTATGTTTGATCAAAAGGATATCGTGTGACAAAAGGATGTTATATACACTATTGATTAGGTTGTATCGGTTTGATATTCATACAACTTGGGTAGTCATAATGTCTTGCTAGAGGCCGCTTATGACTTGTATACCAAAATGTGTTTTGGTACACTGCCAACATTGTATGAGCCTATTGGGTCGCACACTAAGAATGGTTTTACGAGATTTTAAGATGGTTCAGAAAAATGAATTTATATGATAAAATTCATGACAGAAAGTCCTTGTAGTGTATTACACTTATGTTTCTTTAAGTAGGGGTATATGTGTAATTTACTTAACCGTCTATATACAAGGGTTGTATAAATAGACGCTTTGAGTTAGAATACAAGTACGAAAGATTTTAAACGGGCCGAAACTCTATTTTGTTTGATGAAACGACTTAGAGGTTTTTGGTATGTTCTGGATCGTTTTGGAGAGAAACAAAAAGGTTTGGTATTCTCTCGAAGCTAGCACTTCAAATCTCGGCCGCCGTTCGTGTGTGGACTGCTGATAGAGGGCGTTCGTCATTGGCAGCGCCTTAGAGATCGATTAACCTTCAGAAAGGTACATTGCGACTAAGGTATGATTAAGTTTTCATAGATTAAACGTGTTTTAATGGAATCAGATTCAGATCCTGTTGGGGTTTTTCTCAAAATTGTTTTGAAATCTCCGCTGCGCATTAACCCCAAAACCCAACACATTGCGTATGTAGATTCCATCGACATGCTTATGGATACTATAATTTGTTGAAGGATGACAACTTCCTCTCTCTTTAAAGGTTAGTTGATGAGATGTACTCACATTTCTACTAATGTTTTTTTTTGGATAAAAGAAGTTGCTACATTCCTTCCAAACTTTGAATATACATAAAGGTATTAGCATCATGTTGTTGCAGAGTTCTCAATTATGATGGGGGCATATTATATGATTTACCTATATTGTCTATTGAATACTATCTTGTTAGTTGATGTTGATGCAGTTCAGATTCTGAATTTGCTGTATTTTTTCTCATTTAGTATTGTTGGGTCATACTGAATATGTTCCTTGGATTGAAAGGTAGCCTTTGAAAGATATAAAATGTCAAACCTGCATATAGAAGCACCTTCTAAAGCAACAAGCCTATGCTCAATAAAGCAAAAAAGTTTCTATGATTGATACTCATGATTGTTAATCACTTTGGTATGTTGTTAATCTTTGTCAACATGATTAATATTCAAATAAGTTAATTTCAGACTGTCCTAAAAAAAAAGTCAATTCAAGACTTGCATGTTCTTAGAATTTTAACTGGTGAATGGATCAAATTTTCTTTGGAGCAAAGGCTGGAGCATCTTCAAGTTGTTTTCTGTTGCATTAGTTCTCTTTTCTTTTCACAATTTTTGCTTCCAACAGCTTTATGATCTACCAATTAATTATATTTCATCATCCCATATCGTATTGGCAAGAAAGATTAAAATTTACCTCCTATATGAATCATGCCATATGTTATGTACTTAGCAGTCTTAAGAGAGCAAGTCGTTGTTGGTCGTGTGGGCAGGTTATGTTCTATGTGCTGGTGATCTTCATCTTGCTTCTCATCAAGATTTAAACGTCAATGGCATGGCAAAGGCGCCAAATCAATATCATAAAGGCTCTGAAGGACTGACCTCACAATAACCACTCTTCCACCAAGAGATGGGCAACCTTGCTTCAACCATCATCAGTCTTCCACTTTTATTCACAGGTAACACTCTCATGTCCTTGTAATATTTGAACTGAGATTTAAGGTGTCATGTTTGATTTGTGCGTATGTAGAGGCCTTTTTGACGAGCAAGGTCTTTTGTATTTTGATGATCTTCTGCGACTCGTGTTGCACAGTAATCGGCTTTGTGAGCTAGGGGAATTTTGGTCAGCAAGGTTCCAAAGTGCTTAGAGTTTCACATCAAGCTTATCTATTCGGCTCAATATGTACTCTGATAAGTTGGGAAGGCCAATTTCCATGACTCAAAGTGCCCATCTTGACTGTGCATCTTAGATTAACATAAAGTTAAAAATGGTGATCATGAAAACGCAACATTTGCCTATTACATTCAACAATTGTGGAAGTCCTGAGCCAGCTAAACATAAGAAAGTTTTTCTTTTTTTTATATGTGGATTTATCAGTGTTCTTATTTGAGTTCCTAATTTTCTTCTTGAACCAAGAGTTCCCTCACTTGCCCCTATTAACATTTTATTTGCTACACATTACTTTTAATAGCCTTCATATTTTCTCCTTCCAACTCATTAATTTACTGCCATATAAGAGCATACCTCTCTAGGCAACACTTTCTTATAATTAAATTTGTCTTGTTAATTACATTTGACAACTTCTTTGAAACAAGAACTTTATCCTTCTTTGTTATAATTTCCCTTTAAATAGGTAGAGTGCAAAGTCTTTTTCTCTAATGAAGATGGAACAAAAGTTGAGTGCATGGTTTGAAATTCCTTCCGTTCAGAGCTTGCATCTGCGGTTCTTAGTGGTCTCAATGACATCTTTATTGTGAGTGTTCTCTATTTAGTGTAGTCTTAAATTTAACATTTGATTGCTTAGATTTTCATCCAATTTAATTGTGTAATCTGTAATCTTCTAATTTAATTATAAGTATGATTCATAATAGTGTACTTCTTATGACGAATTCTTTTTAGGTTCCTGGAGCAAAGGTTATGTATCTTGGAGCTGCATCGGGCACTTCAATATCTCACATATCTGACATCGTTGTTCCAGTAAGTATACTCTTATGGTTGTTGTCGCAAGTATGGTCGTTAAGGTCTCATACATTTGTTGCACTATTATATGATGGCTTTATGTCGGTGAAATTAATTAAGTGCTCTGATGAAATCAAAATTGTTTTAGGAGAAATTATATAAATTGATCTCAATTATTAAATCAGATCTATATATAGATACATGTTCTGCAACCAATTACTGAAAACTAATTAAGAGTATACCTTTGTTTCGTCCCTAAAATCATTTTTTTCAATTTCTAACATTACATATATGGGAGCTTGCTAGCTAGAGTATTAGTTTGACAGTATGATTTTGCAATTAATTTGAGGTTGGACTAAATAATGATATACATATGGATGGTGGTGTTACTTGCATGCAGTTCATGTTGGTGGTGTAGAGTGGATACGTAAGAAACATGATAATGGTGGTGTTGGTGGTGGTGCTGGTGTACTTGTGGGTTATCATGGTGCATTTAATGCCCTTTCCACATGGCATGAAACTGGCAAATGAAGTTTAGCACAAGTTATACAAGATGCAAAAGTAAACAAAATAAGATTTTGAAGACAACCACCTGTCCACCCATGTGAATGGTCCAATCACCCCATGTGAATGATGAAATTAATTATGAGAAGTGAATAATCTAATCACCCATGTGAAGGATCCAATTAATTATGACAACTGAGATATTAAAGACATTTGAATGAATAGAAAGGATATTATGCATTGTACCCAAAACAATGAGGAAATAGATAGAATGCTAACATTGTTTGACTTGAGCAAACAGAGAGTACAAAAAACCAATGACAAAGGAGCACGCATGAGAGAAGAAAAAACAAGAAAATAACAAGGAAAGTTTGCCCTATAAAAAGAGGTACAACATAGAACAGTTATAGGGTTTACATCCATCCCATACTTTCACCTAATGAACACCCATAAGGCTGACAAAGATGGAAGAGGAGAGAAATGGTGCATCTGCTTTATTTTCTTGTTCCTTTCTTCTGTCTTACTTGCATCATCATCCCTTGGCAATCATGATGCATCTACCCATATCTTCTTTTTCCTTCTCCATCATTGCACACGCACATCTCAACTTCTCATCCCATTCCCATTTGATGTCTATAAATGGATGGATTGCCATAATGTTCAACACAACACAACACAACCATAAACTGAAGGTCTTTATAATTTTCCTTATTCCTTTTGATTTTCCTTTCCTTGAACTGGCTAAGATGCCTAGAGAAAAGAAACTGTTGAAAGATATTGACCCAAATAGTGTCAATTGGTATGCTGATGTCTATGTCCTTGAGAAACTGCCTGTGAAACAGGGCGATACCAGTTCGGTCCAGCAACAACGATTGATTCTTGTGGATGAAGAGGTATATTCTCTTTATCCAATGCACACTAATAGTTTGATTTCAAATTTCTATTGTACATTTTCATCCAAAGTGTTTTTGTGAGTATAATTTGATTTTGGGTTATTTATCAATGGAACCAACAAGGCTATCAGATCCAAGCAACAATATTTGGGAATGACATCAACCTGTTTGAGTCTAGGCTTCAAACTAAGGTTGCATATCGTATTTCAAATGCATTTGTAAAAAAGATTGAACCTCGATATCGCATTGTTCCAAGCCTCCATCAATGGTTGATCTCAAGAAGTACTCTTATCAGGCAACTGCCAGATTCTGAAACATTTCCTTTATTGGAGGAAGCCAAGTTTGTAACTCTTGAAGAGATCGATGACTATTTGGATACAGACGAATCCATTGGTATGTGTTTGCCATCTCCAAATTATTATTCTATATTGAATGTTAATATTTTATGCATTTGACTCATTCAAATGTATATACACTTCAATGGATGCAGATGTGGCGGTGCTTGCTTTGATAGCAAAACCAAGAAGACATGTAGCCAAACGAAATGAACAACCAGCCTGCTTGCAGGAATTGATTGTAGTTGATGAATGGTAGCTATATAATCTATCCATGCTCATTTACTTATAATCAATTATACATATTTGACATAGCCATGAGTGTTTTTTTTTTCTTTTTTGGAACAGTTGTATGCCCATTAGATTGACACTATGGGATGAATTTGCTACAAGGATTGGTCCTTCCATTGAAGAGATAATAGCCAAAACACCAGTTTAGTTTGTAGAAGGCTTAAAGTGGCCTACCATAGTGGTAAGATTTGTGAAAAAAATGTTATTTCACAACTCAAATGAGTGCTTATACTTCAAAATTACATTTAATGCACAAGAATTTGTATAGCAACACCCCCTTCATCAACTATTGATCTTGTTGATGACAGTGGAAGAGTTCAAGCCTTGAGACAGTGGTATGATAACCAATAACAATCATGTACAGTATTCTTCAATTGTTTGTATTACTAATTGCATTACTTCTCTTATGTATTAGGTTTAATCGAAATTGCGATGTGCTTGAAGAACTCATTAACAATGATGGATTGTCTATTCCATTGAATTTTCGTAGCCCCATGGTTAGACCCAGTCAGCGACGCCCACTTGTCACAATTGCAAAGATCACTTCGATGTTAAACGATGTAAGAATCTTAAATTATTTACTTTATAGCAGTATTATTATTTGTTTTTTTCTCACAATTTTATTTTTTCAGCAAACACTTTTCTGCTTGAAGGTTGCAATTAGTGTATCCAATGTGGAACAAGCTCTTTGGTTTATGAGTTGTAATAGTTGTTCTAAGTTCGCCAATGCGGAAGTAGGAGAAGTATTCTATTGTACCAACTGTAAGCATGAAGATGCACATGGGACTCCTAGGTATGTATAACAAACTGTTATACATGTACATTAATGTTTATATAAATTGTAGTATACTTGTAACCCATTCCTTTTATGTCATAAGGGCACGAGTTGAGGTAGAGCTGACAGATGAATCTGGTGCACTCAAAGTTATGGCTTATGGAAGTATTGTTGAGGATATTATCTCACTAAGTGCCAAAGAAATTATGACCAAAACAAGAGCAGTAAGTTTTCTTTCAGTCAATTTTTTAGATAATCTATTAGCTAACCTCATTTATATATATAACCTTCTTTGTGGGTACGCCATGTCTATTGCCTCTAATGCTTTAAATCTTGCTTTAAATTGTTCAGATTGAAGCAAGTAAGCTCATGGCTACTTCCAAATTATTGAAATCTGCCTCCTCTTTTTATGTGTATGTCCAAGCGGATAAGATCGTTGACAAAACTGTCAATCAATTCTTTCTCATTGGGATATCACCAATCAAAGAGGAAGTACATGAGCAGGATTTGAATGGCGGCGGTGGAAATACTGATGGCCTTCCAAGTGCCAATGCACAAACTTCACATCTTCCGCAACCCGTGCCTTGTAATACCAAAAAAATGGACTCACTTTGTGCTACCACTCAATCGAAAGAAACGAATGGTGAAGTCATTGTTGAGACAGGTGAAGTCATTCTACACAATGTTGCTTCAGCGACTGCCAGTTCAAAGCGAGAGATCTCCAATCCCACAAGCCGATCGACAAAGCTATTGAAGCCAGGAGTTGTAGCTTTAGAATCAAAATCCACTTCATCAACATCCATCTTATTAGGGTGAATCAATTGTGTCTTTACTTTTTGGATGTCGTACTAAATATAATGTTTGATCATTGCGTATTTTGGTCTCGCACATGAACCATATAATGGTATAGGTGCAACTCTTTTGGGTATAACTAATGAAAGTTGTAAGTAGTCTTAGTTTAGATATGTGTAGGTGGTAGGTCTTTTGGGACATCTTTAGAAGGCTCTGTGAAACTTTTGACTAAATAGTTGATGTTTACGGAACCACAAATTTCATGTGCTCATTAAAGTTGTTGTGGTTTGTCCATGAAATTTGTATATGGTTCCAGCAAACTACTATCATAATATAATATAAATTTCTGTAACTTGTCCCTTTCTTTGTGATCTTCTGCTTCTAATGAATGATAATTTCTAACACTGCAAGCTAACAAATGAACAGCTTCAATGAATAGCTTCTGGATGAAAATCCTACATGCTTCCATGTGTTGTATTTATTCAGTAATTTCACTCAAAAGAATTTATATATGTTGTTGGTTTTTGGATTCAATTGTTGCAGCATTTTTGGCTGTGTCACCTGATTCTCTAATTTGGAAAACTGATTTATACGTGTTAATCCTCCATATATAAGAGGGGTTTGGACATTAAAAAGAAAGGAGCTTGAAAGGCTAACTTCACAACATGACGATGAACATGATATGGACTGAAGTCAAGATGTTATGAACAATTGTACCTACCATGCACTCCTTTTCTTTTTAGGACCCACCAAAAAATCTCTACCAACCCTAACTTAAATATGCATAGTTAATTTGAAATTATTTTAAGTTTTCAGACAAATTAGTGGAACTGATTTCCCGCGAGTGTAGCGAGCGGGCTCCCACATGCGAAGCATGTCTAAAAAACTAGTATGTATAAAAGTTTGTTACTTATCTTGTTCATCTCCACTTTGATACTTCTATAGAAAATCTTAAATCATATTAAACGGCTTTTAGGTGTAAGTAATTAAATTTTCTCCTTAATTTTTCTAAATATGTTCATCCTTTTTTTTTATTTAATCTTATAGTGGTAATTGGTGTCAATACATTTACTAACTAATTTATGTTTTGAAATTATTGGGCCTCATATGTATTGACTCTCTTAGTCCAATTTGCTTTATCCATGACACTCAAAATCAATAGTTTTCTTAGGAAGAATTTAATCCCTTGCGACTCCGACCAACCACATAAGGTTATCTTCAATAATATCTACTACAATTTGTACATAATTTTCTATTTCTTTTGTAATTGCATGGCATTTGTTTGTATGTGTTGCCACTTTTTTAATAATCACCTAACTTTATAATAATTTGGCATATATGCCAATCTTTTTTCTCTGAAATATCATGGTACTTGAACTATATTCTTCAATTAATAATTTATTATCGTCAATATTAACAACATCATATAACCCAGAAACAAACAAAAATAAATAACATATAAACCTGACTTCTAGGTTTGATTTTCTATATAGTTGTTTTAATTTAATTTGTTAGATAAGTATGATCTTTTGTATATACATAAATGATTTTTTGTATAGATAGTTCAATTAAATACTAATTTTGAGGTTACACATTGTATATTCTAGTGTGTATAGTTAAATATACATTAAATATGTACCAAATAATTATTTAATTTAAAGAAAAAATGGAGGCTAGTAATCTATTTATAGCCCAGGGCAACCTATAATCCTGGGTTTGCCCTTGCTTATACAAAAATAGAAGAAGCCCCATCTCCACTGCTGCATCTGAACCTCTCACATCTAATGTCTTCACCATTGCCCCCTCCACCATCTTACCTCCCACCACCATCGCCTCCACAACCGTCTCTTGCAAAGTGACCCTGCTTGTTGCAGTTGTAACGACTATCACAACCGCTTACGCAACCGTATCCACCATTGCCTCCGCTGCCGCTTCCGCAGTTGCTTCTGCCACCATCTCCGCCATTAAACCCATATCCAGTACCATGATCATCAGGGCCGGCCTTGAAAATTTTGAAGCATAGGGTGAACGAAAATTGGGGCCTTAACTATTTTAAATTAATTTAAATAAAGAAATATAAATAGTGAAAATCGATGACATTTTTTTGTAAAAAAAAAGAAATTTATATTCTCATAGACCAATTTGTATACATAACTAAATAGTCATTTGAATGTTAATTCTAATTGTCACATGTATAATTGGATTTAAGAGTTTAAGTATATAATTTTTGTGGTGTCATTCTACATTATTAACTATTCCATGAAAAAAAACTATACGTACTATTAGTATAGAATTTAATATAACTGAAATATAAAATCAAATTTGTGCTTTAAAAAGAACTAAGCAAGTAAAAAAAATATAATATTTAGAAAGATGCTTGACTTTTAGTACGTATGAGAGGGGTAGAATTGGATCTTTTTTTTCTTTTCTTTTTTTTTTTTTTAGAAAAGAGGTAGGATTGTTGACCTCTTGGAATACAAAGTTTATGACAAAAATGATCACACATTCTCTTAAGTACTAATGGTTAAAATTGTAATTTGGGGGCCTTGCTTGGGGTGAGGGCCTGGGCGGTCGCTCGCCCTGCCCACCACCAAATCTGGGTCTGATGATCATACTCACAACTACCACCTCCAAGTCCATACCCACTAAAAGCGTTGTACTGTAACGACTCTAAAAAATTTAACTCGTACCACGTGTCAATACAGGTGATACGTTGGCCCACGCCGTGGTACAATCATCAATTCTCGGACGTCGACGCCGAGGTATGTTAGTTTTGTATGATGTAAAATATTATATTATATTTCATTTGTGCAATTTTAAGTTTTTAACGCATAAAGGCGTTGTGTACGAGCGTTGGTAGTCCAGGGAACAAATTTAATTAGAAACACTGACAAAAATATAAAATAAATAATAATTAAAATGTTGTAAAGTCCGTTTGTTACGTCGGTATGCCTGTGGTGACACGACGAACAAAGTTAGTGTTATGAGTCGGGTGTGAGAATACCCGAGGGAAGCTTTGAGCATTGTTTGAAATGGATGAGATCAAAAGACTAAAAGTCAACTAAGTCACCCAATTGAGTTATCAAAGTTGGTAGGTGAAATTGTGAAAAGACCAAAAGGGCAATAAAGTTGTAAAGGGTATGAATAAAGGTGAGGAAAGCGGCGGTTCGCGGAGAGCGTGGACGCGACGTCGAGGCGAAATCCAGGTAAGAAGTTATTGATTTCGTTGTTGGTGTGTCGTTGTGGTTGTTTCCGAGATTCGTTGTCGAGGTTGTCGTTGAGGGAATTGTAGATTTAAATGGTGAAAATGGTGGAAATGATGATGGTGAGGTGTGTGTTATTGTTGTTAATGTTGTTGTGGAAAAAAAAAAAAAGGAGGCTATGTTGTTCGCTGGACGAACAAATGAAGAAGATGAAGAGAGAACCGAGCTGGGTCAAGGTGACCTGACCCGGTTTGGGTTAGACCGGGTCTGACACGGGTTGACCGGGTTTGACCCGGGTGGACCAGGTCTGACATGGGTGGATCAGGTATGACTGGGTGGACTGGGTTTGACCCGGTCAGACCCGGTTGGACCGGGTTTGACCGGTCAGGCCGGTCCTGACCCAACCCAGTCGGGTCGGGTCAGACCTGACCGCGACCCACCCACCTATTATTATATTAATAAAAATTATTTATTTCAATTAAATATATTAAAATTTATTTTAATTGAAATAAATTCCAGAAAAATAGAAAAAATTCTAAAAAATTATATTTTCATCAAATAAAGAGAAATTTGGGAATTTCTAAGAAAAATGAAATATTCAGGATTTTTGCGAGACGTTATGTCTGGGTTTTTACCTTAGAAAACGTGAAATTTGGCAAAAATAGCTAGAAATTTGGAAAAATCATAGGAAATTAAGGAAATTGATATAAATTACATTATCAGGATTATTGTATACACTGGGACCGTAAGGGGCGTGTCGGAGTCCGTGTTAGCGCGAATTAGCTTGGATCGAGGTAAGTAAACCAGTGAGGAACACTACAGTTATTTCTTGAGCTTTTAATTAATTATTGATATTGTTTCGATACTATCTTGTCATTCCATTCCTTTTGAGTTGTCCTAAGGCAAGTGTGTCAAGCGTCATCCTTGCAGAATTCTGGGCTCGCGGTGTATTATACCGGAGTTTACGGCTGAGGATACGTGATTAGTTGTAATGACATGTACGGGGTGAGAGTTCTCCACCAGATTGTTGGGGACTCTGCATTCGCGTAAGGGTCTTAGAGGAGATTTTGTCCTCAACTCCTAGCCTTTGAGGAGATTTTGTCCTCGGCTTAACGACTTTAATTGGTCGGGACCACTTGTGCCTTTCCCTTGTATTCCGGAACACTCAATTTCGATTGCTTATTTATTTATTCACAGTCTTTATATATTCATGCACTCCCTGTCCTTTTTTTTATCTACATGAATTGACTGTTCATCTATTTAATTCGAAATACTGTATTTATTGTTATTCATGCTTGGCGTTACTTACCTGGGCTCGTCATTCTTGTGTTTGACCGAGTGCAGATCCGCAGTCAGACAAAGGAAAGGCCGTGCAGTTAGGCGATATACTTTGAGTGGCCCTCCTCTGCTGACATAGGTGACTTTTTGGTTGTATTAGCTACTTATATTGTTTTTGTACATGGGGTAATGGGTTTAGAGATCTTTTTGGATATTATGACTTAGATGATACTCTCCTTGCTTTACATGGTATATATATGATATACGGGGTTCCCACACCTTAGATTTTTGTCCTAACTTAGAGCTTTCGAAGTTAATTGATTAGTTGAGATTTATTGCTTCCACTTTATACTTTGATAACTCGCTAATTAATTGACTTCACTTTTAAATGATTAATAAATAATTGAATGGTAAGGATAGGCTTACTGGCCCCGTGCGACTCGGCGGGATTGGCTCGGGGTTCGCGCGAGTCCAGGCCGGGCGGCGCCCGATTCTAGGGTTGTGGAATTTGGGGCCGTCACATGTACCCACCACCACTACCTCTAAGCTCAAACACCCATCACTGCCTCCAGTGCGACCCCATAGTCGCCGCTGAGTCATTGTAACCCATGGTCGTTGCCGCGTCCAACATGATCCCATGGCCACCGCCGCCTCCAATTCGAAACCCTTCTGCCCTTATGCACAACCTGTTTGTGTGTGATTTGTAAGGTAAGGGTCTTGTAACACCTTTTATGACATAATTAGAAGTATGTAGATGGGCATGTTGATGAGAAAGTACGATTGTCGAACCAACAATTTCAATCCTTAAGTTACTAATGACATATAAGCGTCACTTCATATTGAAGTGACTTTAGTAAAATGTTTTAAAAAGTTTGATGATTTTTGTTAGAAAGTAAAATCTTATGACTAAGTGTTACAAGATGTATAATTGGGTGGCCATTTGTGTAATTAACCCAAGTGTGGAGCCACATATATAGTAAGGTAGTGGGGTACTGGCCCATTTATCAAAAACACAAAGTATATAGTCAAGCCATACCCATTTCTTTCCCAAGTGTGACCCCCCTCACTCCCAGTACTTTCTTTACTTTCTGTTTTAATTTTTGTATGACAAATGTCAAATTAAGTAAGTGACTACTTTGTAATTACTTCTTACGACTTCAATGTTTGACACTAGATACATAGCTCATTAGAAAACACACTAAATTCCTTCTTATTTTTTATACTAACAAAATAACATTAATAAGAACCAATCAATTCTAATTTAGTTGGAGTTCATGAATGACTATGCAAGCTAGTATGACGCACTAGCTGACTATTTGCAAAGACTCGTTACCTTAAACAGGTGATTAATGTTAATTTGACTTAGGCTCGTAGTTAAGCCCGACTTGTCTTAATTAGCGTGTGCGTAGATTTGCAAATATATACTCATCCCCTCCATCGCCATCATCACTTCGCACTTGCTATGACAATCTCTATGTCATGAAAAGGGAGATTATCTTAGCTGAAAAATAAGAGGTGAGTTCTCCTCCTTGATTGCATAGAGTTTTCGATCAATGGTTTGGGGTGCAAGGGTCATCGGGGTTGCAACCATGCGTAATGAGATGTCAGGATAATTCATAGGGTTCACTACAACCCTATGACAACATGAGAATTGTAATGGCCCGAAAATAATTTATGTTTGTATGATGATGTGTACTACCTATTTATACTCGTGTCCAAGTTGGATGGACTTTGTCGTCAATTTTTGTGAATGAGATGTGATTTCAAGATGCATGCAATTTCGAGTAACGAGTGGATGAACGGTGTATGAGCACGCAAGATTAGTCTATACCGATTTAAGCAAGTACAAACAAGTCTTAAATAATGTGATATCGATGTGATAAACAAAAGCCATAGACTAGGCCATTTGTCGAAATAATAAACTATGGCGCGCCTCGTGACGCGTGCATGAGGTTCAAGAATCCAGATAATTGGATGATAAATTGATAAGACCAAGCAAGAGAGTACCTATTTGGAGTCTTTAAAGTGAGTTAGACAACCCAAATAAAGGTCTTAGGATGTCCTCGAGATACATACATGATCACTTGATGAGATTTTAGAATTAATAATTATCAACTTGAGATATATTTGGCCAACTTTTCTCACACAATTGAGAGAGAAATCGAAAATTGAGAGAGTGAGAGATTTTGGAGAAATTTTGGAGGTTTGGGGAGGATATTCATCAACAAACAAAACTATCAAGGTGAGTTCCTCAATCATTTTTAAATTTTCACTACAATGAGCTAAGTTTTGGGGTCCTTGATGAAAAACAAATTTGAAACCAAGCTCACAGATTTTTGTGGCTTAATAAGGATAAATTAGAGTTAAGCTGATAAAGGGATTGTGTATATTACTTGGGTTTTGTGGAAACTTTGGAATTGTTGGAATTTGGTGATTTTAATGAATTTGTTAATTTGATATAAATTGTTGTTATATGAGTGTTTTGTTGGTGTTTGTGGATCCCCTACGAGGAGAGGATAGGGTCAATGGTGAAGGAGATGGCTGTAACAACCCCAAATTTTTAACTGACTTGCGTTACACTTTTCAGGATTGTGACTTGGCTACGTGAATACTGGACAGTATTTCGAACTTCGGGAGTTGACACCGAAGTGATTTTATGATTCTTTGATTGTATGTATTAGTATTTTAGTATTTTAAGGGTCCCGAGCCGTTCAGGCGATTTTTAGTTGAGTGAGGTTTCGCCTAGTTAAACGGGGGATAAAAACAAGTAAAGAGTACAAATACATGAATTTTTAATCAATTTAATTAATTAGTTGGCGAGACAAGGCGAGACTACGCGCTACGGGAGTCGGGGCAAGGCAAGATGGACCGATGAACGTCGTTTGAACGCGGGAGTTGGTTAACTCCGCAACATACGGGCTATGGAATAGAAATTGTTAAAGTGATACAACTCAAATGAGGAGAGCCATGAGATTTGCATTGATATTTGTGTGTATGATGAGATGTGATAAAGTGGTAAAAAACCCATAAGGGCAATAGCTCAAAAATAAGCAAGTATGAGGTTGAAGGCCAAAATGGTCATTTAACCTTTGTTTCATATATATAAACAACAAAAGCCCTACTATTCATCATCTTCACCACACACACCCAAGCCTACTATTCTCTCTCACCGTCGCCCCTCTTCTCCTCCCCTTTCCCTTGGTGACTGGAGGTTCGTGTTCTCACCGGAGGTCCGTGATCTCTCCCTCTCATCCTCTCGTTCTCTCTCCCATTCTCTCGATCTCTTTCACATTCTCACGGTCTTCTCTCTCTCGGCCATCATCTCGACTCTCCCTTCTCGACTCTCTTTGCTGACCGGACAACGACCCCACCAGAGCTCTTATTGGTTTTCATAGGTTCTCTCTCTCTCCCCCCCCACTCTCTCTCCCCTCTCTCTCTCTCTCGTTCTCACTGGTTTTCTCGTTCTCGATGGGCTGTTGTTCACCTTTGGCCATCGCTGTCGTAGGTGGCGGTGGTCTGTGACAGTCGAGGACGGACCCTCGTGACCCACCAGAGTCCCCATATCCCTGGGAGACCTCTGGACGTTTGATACATAGAGTAGATGATGTTCATACTCTGTTTACACATGTGTTGATGGTTTTTATGTCTCGCCATAGTTGCAGAGCTTGGGCGGCACCGCTGGTCGGACAACCGTGACCTGGGGAACGTTGAAGACCACGCTAAACCCATGCTTGCGTCTCACGGCTCTCGGAGGGGCCCATAACAGCGATGGTAGTGAAGTGTTGTACTTTTCTTTGATTTTTCTCTATTGTTAATGTCTCATCGGAAACCGCCCCAACTGGCGGCGCTTCGGACTGGACACCACGTCCGAGAGGCTGTCGGGAACCATGGCTTGCCCTCGTTGGTACCCCGCTGCCCTTCGGTATGTCCGAATCAGTTTCGTTTGGACTGTTTAGTCTAAATTTCATGTTTATGTTCACTTCATGTGCGTTATGCTCCTCTTCGCCGAAATCCGTTGTCGTGAGCGACGCCACCGCTGTGCCACCATGACCGGGGATGTTGGGTACCAAGCTAAGTCTATGCTTGTATCTCATGACTCTCGGAGTAGCCTAAAACAGCGACATTATTGATATATTATGTCATTTATGTAATTTTATGCGTGTTGTAACCTTCTCGCCGGAAACCACCTGTCGTGGCGGTACTGTCGTCAACGCGATGACATGGGGGACTGCCGGAGACCTTACCATGTTCGTCATGGAGTCTCACAGCCCCGGAGCGTCCATATCAATGATGATGAGTCGTAGTGGCGAAGATATGCGTGAGTTGTTTATATTGCGTCGAGTAGTCGTCGACATGACGTAGGGCATGCACATGACCTTCCCATGTCGTGTTGATACCCTACGGATGTTAGACCACACCCGCGAGGTTCCTAAACTCGTTGGTGCATAGTCATTTTGAGTCGTGTTTGACGAATTTGCGTTTGAAGGTCGAGAATTGGTTATGGCGTCGTGGTCACGTCGTCGGCTCATCGAGGCTATGGCGTGACCTACATACGATTGAGCCGAGCCTACAACACATGAGTAGGCTTATATGCATTGTGAGTACTGACGTTGTGATGCTGTAGTCGTGATTATTGTCACTGTTTTCAAACTCGAGAGAGTATACGTTTTCTTAACAAATTGACGAATCATGTAAATACTTAAAACATTGTGAATACACTAAGGTTTAGTTAATGACTCAACCCGTTAATTAGAGTTTCCAACCTTGTCAGGTAGCGAGAAACTCGGGAATACTTTTTTGGTTAGGGACGTGAGAGTGTCTACGGGTTGCGATAGTTCAGGTAAGTACACTTGCCTTAAAAAGCATTTGTAAGATACTAAGCCAGTTAAGAAAATATCATGTGATTCATTTTCATTTCTTTGTTTTTGTTATTATATTATTATTGGCATTCCATTCCCTATTCCTTGTATGTGTGTTCTTGGCATAAGTGTGTGTCTCGAAGGTACATGCGGCCTGCACTAGAAGGGATAAAATGCGGGCACTCGTGCGCACGAGTGTTTGACCACCCCTAGTGATTGTGTGATACCATGTACTAGATTGTTGTGGTATTGTTGTGGAATATAGACCACTTATGACCTCTTTTGACTCGTAGGGCACACATGTTTCGATTGCGTTTGTTTTTCCAGTCTGTCTATCATGCAACTTGTTTATTTAAATTCTTGTCTTTCAGTATCCGCATGATATTTAGATTGCCTTGTTTGTTATTTCATGAATTACTGTTATATTCTTCTGGCATTACTTTCGATTTCTCTCAGTTACTCACCGTCTAGTTTGTGATGATGGGTGCAGATAGAGCGGAATGCAGTAGAGGCAAGGAGCCCTGCTTAAGCGACTTTTTGTGAGGATTAGCGGCTGGACTTGAGGAACCCTAGAGTAGGTTATATATTTTTGTTTGTATATTGCTTGTTATTAAAATGCTTTGGTAGTTATTGAACTCGGGATTATAGTTTGGGATTGATATCATGTAATGTCTCCTTTGACCTTGGCTTATTGTACACGAATATTTCCATTTATGGGGTTTCCATATATGCAGATTCCTAATTTTCGTTTGACTAAGTTATTTCCCATTAATTGTTTAGTATTAAATTTTCTTCCGCTGTGTTATACTTGCATTAACTCTTTCATAAAACTTAAAATTTAATAATTTTAGGCTGACTAGGCTCACTAGACCACCGAGCACCGACTTGGGACCTGCACGGGTCTAGGTCGGGTCTAGGTCGGGCATACCCAAATGCAATGGGAATTTGAGGCCATCACAACGGCCTCAGGATGTTGAGGAACAAAATTCTCGAATTTGGAATTCTGCTGCCCAGAGGAAAGCACATTCTCGAGGCTAAGGAGCGATTTCCCCAGGCTAAGGAACGTGCTCCGCATTATGGGTAGTGCTCTGTGTTCTTAAGGAAGAACACCAGGAACGCGCTCTCTAGGCCCAAGAGCGCGCTCCCCACAGTTGATAGCAACTGTTAAAGGAGTGTTTTGGGATTTTAGGCTATAAAATCTATTCAAACATATTTAAAATATCCTAAAACACGTAATGGATACCAGAGATCTAATGGACTAGTGAAGGGCGTTTAGGAACCTATTTTGGTGACGTGTGGGAGCCGATTTTCGCGACGTTTGATGTAAGTTAAACTATTTAGAAGATGCATAGTAATTCATTATCTATTATTCTTTCTTATTGTTGTTATGCGCTTTCCTTTGGAATTTCATTCTTTATTATTGAATGTTTAAGGATTAAGTGCATCAGGAAGGTACTTTTGAGTCTGTTGCTACACGAAAAAAATGTGACCTCACCCCGAATACTGGATCGTAGGTAGTAGACATGGGCGAGGTATTCAGGGCATCATTGATGCCCCTATGCTACATCGAATTAAACTTGTCTACTTGTAAAGTCGCTGTTCTAGGAAGTCGAGCAGTGGCACGCACTCTCGATGAATTTGAACCACTTGGTTGCCTTCTTTGATTTCTAGACACTCATTATCGTTTCTATTACATTTCGATCTATTTATCATGCATTTTCCATTATTTATCTGTCTTTTAAATTCCCGCATGATCCTTATAATACTTTTAATTATACATGAATTACTGTTTAGACCTGTGACGGCCCCAGTTTCATAGTTCTAAACTGGGCCTCGCCCGACCTAGACTTACGTGAACCCCCGAGCCAATCTCGTCGAGTCACGCAAGACTAGTCTGCCTTCCTTTACCATTTACCATTTTAAGACTAGACAACGATTAGTGAGTTAACATTATTAAAGCGGAAGCAATCAATCCTTAAACTAATTGTAACGGCCCCAAATCCATTGATTGCTACGTGTGAACTGTGGACTCACCAGACTGCTAGCTCACCGATCAGTCTGGGTCCCACGATAACTCAAAACAGGGAAAACCTAGGCAACCAGCAGTAATCATGTATAATAACCACAATGCACAGTGAAAACTCATCAAATCACAGAGAAAGCATATACATGGTTAATGTAAGCCTAGTGTGGAAACCAACCTCAAAACATGATCATATATATATACAACCTTAAGTGTGCCTCATAGAATATCACACCATGGATATAAGTCATGAACATGGTAATCTAGTCTCACAACCCAGCCCAAACAAAACAATATACATATAAGTAACCATACATACGTACAAGTGGGCAATCCTCTGTCAGTCAGTCACAAGTACTCTTCTAGCTTTCCTTTTCCCTTGCTTGTACTTAGATCTACACCCAAACCATCATAAAAGGCAGATGGTGAGCCCAGAGTGAGTAATCCCAAGGAAATTCACTGAGTAAAAACAAAATGTAAAGTTACAAAGATCAAGATACTATAAATAAACATGCGGAACAAAAGAATACAGACAACTACGGAAGATCATCGCATGCATATCAATAGCAGAGAAACAAAGTACATAGACACTTGGATCAGACTGAACCATACTTTGGGCTATCCGCCAGGCACGACCCGTGAGTAAAACCATCCAACGAGTTGACCTTGGACCCTTTAGGTGGCCGACGTAGATCCTCGGCGCACCCACATATGCCTACCATACCCAGGTAGCACAAATTCACCGGTGTATGCATAGATATTGTTGGACTAAGTGGTTAGTCACTCTAACTCCGACCGGTATTTTGATGGAAACAAACAAGGTGAAAATATACTAATAAGTTTATCAAGTGTATTTCAGTTTCGTCAAAGGTTGCGAAACATCACATCACGGACATTTGAGCGTTCAAGCAATTCAAGTTCAAGACTCGACATACACAAAGGAATGAAGGCAAAAGATCAAGACCATGAGCTGTAAAATTAATGTAAGGTATTCAAGTTCACTTAAGCAAGCCTATTGCATTAGTTCATGCATATCGTGATTTTAAAATGGATTTTCAAATGTCAAGTGACTACTCGAAGATTTCGGTCTTATAAGTCTAAACTATGTTAAACTATATGTGTATGTTAATATCGCATTTTGAAAATCATTGTGAAAGCTTTTGAAAAAGAAAAACTTGTTTTTGAAAGATCTTTGAAAAGAAAAGCGTATATTTGCGAGAAAAGTCCCTCGCAAATCATGAAACCGAGATTTTCCATTTTCGGGATTTGTGAAAATATCCAGGACCGTCCAAATAGGCCATATGACCCATAACAAACATGTATAATATGTTATATGAGGGTTTATTGGGTCTAGGACGTGTTAAAGGGTGGCTAACACAAGGGACAGAATTAATTATTTTGAGGTCCCTGCAGTTAGCGCGCTAATACTGTTATTAGCGCGCTATGTGCGAGTTAGCGCGCTAGGTCATAAAATTAGCGCGCTAATTGCGATTCTGACAAACTTTTTATAAAGCTGAAAAATTCGCTTTAATTCGAATTTTTGATCAAATCTCGGCCCTTGGATGCACACAACGGTCATATATGGGTCTATAAATATATACAACACTTCCAAACACACAAGATATATAAGTTAGGTTTTGAAATCAAATAAAAACACTTGTGCTTAATTTTTTCAAGAGAAGGAACTTGGGGTTTTCAAGTTACACTTAGAGGCTGTTTCTTCAACTTCAAAACCAGCATTCTTGGGGCACTCTAAGGAGTTCAACAACCTCTCCAGAACTGATTTTCAAGTCATCTTCTTGGGGTTGTAAGAAAGTCCATTCCCTAGCTTTTCTTGTGCTTAAATTATATATTCTTGTGTGATTGATTTGGGAAATTACTAGTTGTGTTGTTAAACACACTTGTATTGGGTTTTGCTCTTAAACTTGATTCATTAAACCCTTGGTGATTTGAACAAGAATTCGTGCTTAAACTTGATTTTTATCAAACTTCTTGTTCTTTGGATTTGAAACCGGTTTTGCTCTCATCAATCTATTTAAAACGGTTTCATATTTGAGTTTTGCACAAAATCAGTTTTATATTTGCATTTCTCAATTGTTTTCATACTTGCATGCATAAGAGTGATTAGGCTCTAGGTGGCTTGCTTGTATTTGAACTTAATACCACTTTACTTTGTAAAGTATATTTCAATTGTATTCAAATCTTGATTGTAAGACTTAGTGGGATCTAAGTCGAAAGAGAAGACCTAGTTGAGGCTAGGCATATATCCTAGTTGCGGCTAGGTGGGAAAATTCCTAGGTGGGTCTAGGTGGGGAAAATCCTAGTTGCGGCTAGGTGGTTGTATAAGACCTTATTGCGGTAAGGCATCGTGTAAAAGACCTAGTTGAGGCTAGGCATTCACTAGGCTAGTTGGCTTAGGTTGTAACACTTATTGATAATATAAGTGGGGGTTGAAAATCCTAACCTAGGGAGGTTAGGTAGTGGATGTAGATCGGTTGGATCGAACCACTATATATCGTGTGTCTTATTTCCATCTCTTCTACCCCTTCTTGATTGCATAGCATTGACATTTTTCATTGGTGTATGCATTATCATCATTATTTGTGCTTAAAGTTTAAAAAAGGCGATAAACTCTCGGTAACCCAATTCACCCCCCCTCTTGGGTGACCTTCAGATATAAGCTATGGTTCAGTGAACCCTATGTCTAGCACGAATGATCACTAGGTAGGGAGTAATCGCATCACCGTAAAGACACTAGGTAGGAAATAAACAACCTCTACCATAAAGACACTAGGTGCTGGTACACTCAGCCACTGTAAGGAAAGCACCAGATGGGAGTAAACTCCACCATCGTAACAAAGAGGAATAGATTTGCGAAAATCAAGCAGTAAATACTAAAGTGAAGTTCAGTTAGGACACTACACACCTCAAACCGCACTCAAAATGTCGTTCCTAACCCGAATTCATGCCTCATAAGCTAGTCCAATTAACTAATTTCACAACCTAAGTCCACAGAATCCCAATTAATAACACTAATCCCAAACAAGCATAAACCTCGGAAACTCGATTCAAAATGCCAAATCATCGATAAAACCATTATTTAAACGCTACAAATAGTCCATATGAACCCTTAGGTCAAACCCTAATTGGTAAATTTTAACTAAAAATTTTATTCCAAAACCACTTTGGACGCCGCCTGTTCAATTCTTCACGTGTACATGACGTCCTCAGCGCCGTGACAGGCACCGCCACGTTAATCACCCTCGTTGCGTCTCCAAAACGTCATTTTCCCATTTTCTCACATTACGCCTTTGCCCAAAATGCCGCGAGTGGCGTCGTGGCTTCTGAACCCCACAGCGCGCCTGGCGACGTTTTTGGCAGAGAGGGTTTTCTCAAATTTTTGAACACCCTCAACTCGTCGCCGTTATCCGAGCTCGCTCCAACAACTCATTAAACACTCCATAAAGCCCATGAAATCAAATCTCCTCGACAACACACGTCCGAATCACAAACTCGGCGTTTTTCGACCAAAATAAAATCACTTGGAAAGCAAAACACCCATAGCAACAACACCAAAACCATATTCAACACTCCAAAACTCACTCAAAATACATAGCAACACCCTCATACCCTGGTGTGATCAAAACTCACATTGAAATCCTCCATCAAAATCCACAAAACTGACACCAAATCGTAGAGAATGGAGAGCTAGTCGAGGATCTTACCTCGTTTGACGAATTCCACACGTCCTTGAGCTCCAAATCGCCACTTCTTTCACTCAAAACCTTAGTTCTGCTCACCAATTTCGTCCACAATGTTTGAAGAGGGAGAAAAGTTGGTGAGCCAACATATCATCTCATATATATACCCTTTGTTCATCATCTCTCAACACACTAATCTCAAGACATGTCAAGGGCCGAGATTAAGTCAGCTTGTCCCAAATAGAGCCAAAAATGTTTGACCCTTCATTGACTTGGTCCAACAAATCCTAGCTACAACTACCCAAGTCCTCGGGTATTCCGATACCCAATTTTGGACAACGAACTGTCCCCCACTCACGAACCAACAATCCTAAACACTTCCATATCATTTATTATGAATTATTGAATGTATTTCATCATTTATTTCATGCATTTATACACTAAACCTAGTGTTCAAGTTATTCGTTACCCAGTATTTGCCCCTACGCGCTAGTCGCGGTGAACACCCATCACACCAGCTCGCACGCCAATCAAACAATATAAAGAAGTATATTGCGATGCAAACTAAGTAAATTAAACATAAAACATCGCAATCCACATCACCAAACACACAAACGAACAGTATACCTAACTCGTGAGCTCTGACTCCTCGCTATAGAACCCGCGTCCGTCCCTGCTGGCGTCCACGTCTGCAAATGATGTCACACATAACGGAAAATTAAAATTGGGCCGTTACACTAATCCAAATAATCACAACCATATCAAATAAGACATCCTAAGGCGTGGAAACCCCGCATATTTATATCATCAGCAATGATCAGTTAGAGGAGAGTAACATATAAATACACTTGCCCAAGATCTCTCAAAAGCCCCAAGTCTCAATGTTTCAAAAATAATATATACAATAATACAAGAAAAGTCACCTATATCAGACAAGTGGAAAGATCTACTCCGATATCTTCAAATCAAATCTCCAAGTTATGGAACCTTTCCCTTGTTGGACTGTGGATCTGCACTCCGTCAAACACAAGAATGATGAGCCCAGGTAAGAAACGCCAAGCAGAACATAAATACAGTATTTCAAAATAAATAAATCAGTCTAATTCATGCAGATAAAAAGAAAGGAATAGGGAGCGCATGAATCTACAAGACTGTAAATAAATCAATCAAAAATAGAGTGTCCGGAGTACAAAAATCGAATAGCAAAGGAGTCCTGACCAAAAGTCGTTGAGTCGCGGCAAAAACCCAGCAGACTCAGGTTCAAGACGAGAAAATGACCTACTAGCCTTAACCCTTACGACTATGAGATATTCACATACTCAGATAAGAGCCCCCAATGTACACTCAATTGGGATATATCAACAGCATCCAGATAAGAACTCATATCGCAGATAAAAGTAACAATGACTCATTTGCCAATAGACCACTCAACCAAAGGAATTTACAAAAGAAATACGGAACAGAGCAATAACAACAAATTAAAGCTCAAGAAATAACTACAAAAAAATTCTTCATTGGTTTACTTACCTGTATCTAAGCTAATTTTCACTTACACAACCTCTGACTTGCCTCCTACGAATCCCGAGTGACCCGTCGACAACTAAAACTCCTGATAATTCAATTAAATTACAAATCCTATTAAATACTTCCTAACTTACCCAATTTTCCATAATTATTTCATTAGTGTAATTGGGGTGATTTCCCCCGAGAGATCCCCGAAATTTTCTAAAATTTGTAAGAAAATCCCCCTATGAACAGTGTCACGCAGCGGTGGCACCGTAGGGTTTAACCCATGGCAGCGCCCTCACGATGCGAGTTCGTGGCTCACTACCTCCGACGCCGTGGGTGGCGCCGTGGGCAATAAATGTCCACGGTGTCCCTCGCAGTGTGGGTTTTTCACACACCCTTCGAGGTTTTTCAAAACCCCGGCTCGGGTCGCCGTGTTTCGAGTCTATCCTAAACTCTTAGAGACGTCCGTGACTACCACAAACCACCTTCAATTCGTGTCAAAACCTAGATAAAACCTTCGATTCCAAAAATCATTCAAAAATTCTCAAAAATTTTACACCCTCTCCAATAACCAAAACCAATTCATAAATCATCAATAATTCATCCATTGGATCATCAAATCACCATAAAACCTCATTTCCAACATTTCTCAAAAATCTTGTCCAAAATCGTAGTGATGAAAACCCACAAAACTATAACCAAAACGTAGATACAGATATAGAGAACCGAGATCTCACCTTAGAATTCGAGATCTGTCAATCCCTTGCGTCAAATGGCGTCAAAAATTTTCAAAACTCTCTACGTTTTTGTTGTGTGTTTCATTGAAATGAGATTGAGAAATAAGAGATGAGAGAGAAAAGTTGATGGTTTCCTTTATATACCACTCCATCATCTACACACACGAATCTCAAGGTACATCCCTTGGCCCCCTTTTACTATATCCAACAACTTTGACACAACAATTGTGACTTCAATAAGTGACTTACATCAATACTTAACTGTTTTCTCACACAATACTCGCGTTCCCGAACCCGTTTCGTACCACAACTCGCTCGTCGCGTATTTCCAGGCGTATTAACATATCAAACACGATATACTACATTTAATTTTTATTTATTTTGTATTTAGTCAGTGTCTTTAATTCATTAAATCCCCCGGACTGCTAATTACCCGACAACTGTTCGCCCGAAATCCATTATTCACGTTCTCATCGAGTTGAACTCGTTTCCCAACACCAATACTCACACTCAAACGTTCTCATACGTTTAGGACATTGGAATTTACATTTGGGTAATAAAATATAATACAAACATTAAACAAAAATAACATACCTCGGTGTCGACAACAAAGAATTGGATAACCGTATCACGGTAAAGGTCCACATACGACCTAAAATTGACACGTGACACGAGTTTGATTTTAAGGTTGTTATAGTCTTCCTAACTAAGTGAAATTTCGTCCTCGAAATTAAAATGAAACCAAAGGAAAAACTTACCAAATCAGAAGAGGTTGGGAAAGTACTTGCGCATATAGGACTCTAGTTCCCACGTCAGCTCCTCATCTCCATGGTGTTGCCACTTGACAAGGACTGACGAGATCTCCTTATTCCTCGAAATCTTCACCTTCCAGTCCAGTATCTGAATAGGCTGTTCATCATAAATGATGTCCTCCCTTAAGTCTATCTGGCTTAAATCCACCTGGCTTAAATCCACCATCGGTCGCCTGCCCTCTTTCGACCTATCCAGTCTGAGCATAAAGATGTGAAACATAGGATGAACTCCAGATAATTGAGGTGGCAACTCCAACTCGTATGCAACTCTACCTATCCGCTTCCCAACTCTGAATGGACCAATAAATTTTGGCGCAAGCTTCCCTCTAATCCTGAACCTCTTGCGACCCTTCATCGGAGACACCTTCAGATATACGTAATCTCCTACCTTATACTCCAACTCCCCTTGATACAAATCTTAATATCTCTTTTGTATCTCCTGTGCACCTTTTAGCCTCAATCTAATCAAGCGTATCATCTCTGTGTGATCCACAACAATCTCTGGCCCAATAGCTGCCATAACCTCTAGCTCTACCCAGCAAGATGGAGATCTGCATGGCCTCCCGTATAATGCTTCGAATGGTGTCATACCAATACTGATCACTATTGTTGTATGCAAACTCACACAGGTGAAGATACTCCTCCCATGACCCATCGTACTCCAACACACACATCCTCAGCATGTCATCTAATATCTGTATCAGACACTTTGATTGTCCATCAGTCTGTGGATGATAGGTGGTATTGAGATTCAATCACGTACTGAACTGTGCTTGCATGCTCTACCAAATCTGCGATGTAAGCTGTGGCCCTCTGTCAGATACAATCGATAAAGGTACACTGTGCAGTCGAACTATCTATCACTCGTATAAACTAGCCAACCTATCCACCCGATGTGTGGTCGAAATCAATATAAAGTGCGCAGACTTCGTCAACTTGTCCACAATCACCAAGATGTTATTATGAACACGATGAGATCGAGGTAAGCTACTGATGAAATCCATGACTATATGCTCCCATTTCCACCGAGGAATGGGAAGTGACTGTTATAGCCCGCTAGGTCTGTGATGCTCAGCCTTAACTCGCTGACAAATCTCACACCCTCGAACGTAATTAGAAACATTGGTCTTCATCCCCGGCCACCAAAAGAGATGACGCACATCAGCATACATCTTGGTCCTGCCCGGATGAACCGTGAAACGTGAGCGGTGTGCCTCGTAAATTATCTCATCGCGTAGCTCAGCCACTAATGGAATCCATAGTCACGTTCTAAATCTCAGGCATGATTCTGTCAACTGACTCCAATCTGGATGATCCGAACTCTTAGCGAACTCCAAAAACCTCTTGTACTGCTTGTTAACCTGCTGACCTTCAAGTACACTCTGAATAGAGACTGTCTGAGTCATCATCTGCCCACAAATCAATATTTTGGTGCTGGTCAGAATATTAACTGAATACAACCTCTCGACTGCCTCGAGCAAACCATACTCATGAGTCATGTAGCAAGTAACAACTTCTCAGTCTGACCTTCTACGGCTCAAAGCGTCTGCAACAACATTGGCCTTCCCCGGGTGGTACTCCAAAGAGAAATCATGATCCTCGAGGAACTTAAACCAACACCTCTGTCTCATATTCAGATCCTTCTGAGTAAGCAGGTACTTCAAACTCTTATGGTCAGTAAATAGCACAAATCTCTCCGAATAGAGATAGTGGCGTCAAATCTTCAATGAAAACACCATTGCCGCCAACTCCAAGTCATGCGTAGGGTAGTTCTTCTTGTGAACCTTCAACTGTCGCAATGCGTAGGCAATCACTCTACCGTCCTGCATCAAAACACAACCCAACTGACCTTCAAATCATCGGTGTTCACCTCAAAACTCTTCTCTGACTCAAGCAACAATAACACTGGCGCAATAGTCAAACGTTCCTTCAAAATCTAAAACATTTGCTCACAACTATCTGTCCACTAAAATCTAACGTCCTTTTTCGTCAATGATAAGTGTTCATTTAGGCATAATTTAGTATAAGTTATTAGGATTAATTGGACTATATTTATTTTATTTTATGGTGATAAATGCATATTTTAAGAAATTAGGGAGTTATTAGAATAATATGAGAATATATATCTAATTATATTTAATTTTTGTTTTTAAGAGAAACGGAGTACACGGTTGGATCTGGGGCGGAAAAATACTCAAAATAGAGTATTTACTTGAAGAAATCGGACACCGGAGGATTTGTTTCGGAGTATACGCGAGAGTTGGGTAATTAGAGTTATGCAGTGCCACGTGTCACGCTCTCATTGGCCGAGCCACGTCACACAGAACGTTCAAGCCAATCCGCGTCTGTCACGTCGCCCAGTTCCACCAACCGCAGAGCGCCACATCTCCCTCACGGCTCATCTTCTCGCCTAAGTTGCTCAATCTGCCTTGAGATGCGCATCAGCACGAACTCCCAGAATTTCGGTGATAATCGCGCGATTTTCCAAGCCAACTCGACCACCACGTGGCAGCTTCCCATTCGTCCATCGTGTCTACAGTCAGCTGCTCAGCCACTCACGCGTCGCCGCGTAGCGCCCAGTCAGCACTCCAACACGTCATCAACAGTCCTTCCATCCAATGAGACGACGCCACGTCAGCCTCGCCAGCAAACTCCTCCAATCACAGCGTGACACATCAGCAACTCCAGTTTCTCCACCAATCACAGCCTGCCAAGTGTCTTGGACACCAAAAAACTCCCTAAAATTACGAAAATTGGTTTTTCTCACCTCTAGAGACCAAATTTGGGGTATAAATATATATTAGGATTTAGATTAAGGAGAGAAAAAGGAGGATCTATTTTATTTTTATTTTTTTTAGTTTAGTTTTCAATTATGTCTAGCTAGTTCCTCCATCTAGGTTGAAGGTGGATCAGTCAAGCCTACGACTTGGGCATCATTTATCAGGTTTATTTATTTTTAATTATTTTTGATTCTTTTATATTATTATTTTCTTTGGTATTATTTGAACAATTGAGGTTAAACACTAGTTTAAACCTTGATTTACATGTCAGTGAGTCGTAAGCACCCGTGCTTGTGCGATAAGACCACACTAGTGGCAATTGACCATACCAATTGATTAGAACCTTTTGGGACCGGTCAAATACCTTAGGGATCTAGGCTAAATCGGGAGCACTAGCGATCCGGTTGTCTAGGTGTAGTGCATTCACGAATCGAAGTAATGCAACCAATGCGTTAAATCTGGAGCACTAGCAATCAGGTTGCGTGTTTGGTTAAGGAAGTAGTCAACGGTCGTACCTTGGCTATCGAGATTAGGAAGTGCGAGGAACCGCGTACGTCACCGGTTCTATAGTTGCACTAGATAATAGATTAGTTTCATACTTTTCATGAACCGACAATTAATAAATTCAATTCCAAGTTGTATGGCGAGACTATGAAACTGAATACCTAGATTCATTCCTATTAGATTATCGTTCCATTTAATTTCTTTATTTTTAAAATATATATTTTCTCTAAAACCTCAAATTCTTTTTTTTGTATTTTTTTTACCTAAGAAAGAAACCAATCTCTGTGGGATCGACCCTTTATCACTATCTACAAAATAGTTGTGCGTCATAGGTGTCGCAATCTTCGAGAAGTCTCGTACAAAATGCCTGTAATATCACCAAGCCAAGAAAACTACGAATGTTTGACACTGATCTGGTATAGGCCAATCTATCACTACTCTGACCTTTGCGAGGTCCACTGACACATTACCTGCTCCGACGATGTGTCCAAGAAATCCGACCTCTACAAGCCAAAACTCGCACTTATTAAACTTGACAAATAGTTGGTGCTCCCTCAATAATTGTAAAACCAACCTGAGATGTTATTTATGGTCCTCACGAGTCCTGGAGTAGATCAAGATGTCGTCGATAAACATGATGAAAAACTAATCCAAGTAATGTCTCGACACTTGATACATCAGGTCCAGGAACATCGTTGGCGCATTAGTCAGCCCAAAAGGCATGACTGTGAACTGATAATGCCCGTTCGAGTGTGAAATGTCGTCTTTTCCCTAACCTCCGCTCTAATCCTCAAGTTGATGGTATCCATATCTCAAATCTATCTTCGAGAACCACTATGCTCTTATCAGCTAGTCGAACAAGTTATTGATATGTGGAAGTGGATATTTATTCTTCACGGTCACCTTATTCAACTGCTGGTAGTCGATACACAATCGCAGGTTGTCGTCTTTCTTCTTGAAAACAAAACAGGTGCTCCCCAGGATGACATGCTCGGGTAAATGAAACCCAACTCTAACAACTCATCTAGTTGACTCCTCAGCTCCTCTAGCTTTCTCGGAGCCATCCGGTACGGGAAATCAAAATAGGTTTGGTCCCTATAACCAAATCAATAATAAAGTCAATCTCTCAAGGTGGTGGTAATCTTGCTAGTTCTGTTGGAAAGACGTTAGGAAACTCGTATACCACTAGTACCTCCTCCAACTTAGTCATAACTCGCTCCAATTTATTCAATACACTAGCGAACTCTACTTCTAGTAATAGGCAAACTCGTCGAGGTCCCCTAAAAATTAAACCTCGGATGCCCTAGAATATGAAATGTGACTCTCTTACTGAAGCAATGGATCTGTGCATGAAATGCACCTAACCAATTATACCAAGTAATGCATTAAACTTGAGGAACTCCAACACTCTTAGGTCTACTGGTATGATATGACCTTCTATCTCAATTGAATAGTCAACATACAACAAGTTTAGGTAGATCTTATCCCCAACAGCTGTGCTAAAGATCAAGGGTTTCTCTAATCTAATAGGTCTCAAACCCAACTCATCAACCATATGACCCGAAATAAATGAAACAATAGAGCCTAAATCAAACATGACATGCATAAAATGAATACAAATAAAAATTGTACCCTCAATAAGATTATGGTTGGCAGTCGGGTCTGGTGTAGTAACTGCGTAAACTTGCTCCCGGCTCTAATATCTGCTGATGTTTTCTCGCCTCGGCCAGTCATGGACACGCACGCAGATGAAAGACAATCTATCTGTCCACACCCCCAACAACCCCTCTGAGATCCAAATCCAGATGAACCACGCTGACCCTATGCCTGACTAGACCTATGTCCCCACTTCACCCACACGCCTCGGCCCACCGATATTGTTGTCTTGAGGACCCGATCGTGTTGGTTGCTGTGATGAACTAACATAACTCCATACTGGAGCAAATGGTATTATAGTTGTAGTAGGTAGAGACGCTATAGATTCAACACTCTAAGCTCAGTCTCTCTACGACCATGGTCAGAATCTCTTCTTCCTCCTATCACCTCCAGAAGATCTCACTAACTGAGACGGCGCGGATGATGCAACAGGTGCCCTGATGCGTATGCTCACAAAGCTCTCATTGGCCATAGCTCTTTTATAGCCTTCCTGTAGTGTTCTCAAAGTTGTGTCACTACTACGGAGTTAATGGAGTCGAGCAGATCGTGCATGAAGTAATAAGCTTGATCGGCGTTAGTGTCGGTGGCACCCCGACATACTCCATCAGACGTAGGTATCGTTCTATATACTGCATCACGGACTCATCGGTCCTCGCTTAAACATCTCCCGAACCTCCACCGTGGGTTTTGGACTGATCGAAGATCGCATTCCGCAACGAAAGCGAGCTCTTGATCAAGATATAACTATTTATAGTAGTAGTATACAATACATAAAATAGCTCATATAGTCCAATTTTTCATTTTCCCAACTCTCCTCACTTCCAACTAAGATATAAGTTAAAATCATAAGGTTCCACTCTAAGTTCAACCATTCCTAACTTCCGTTGTTTTATGTCTTAATGGCTTTTGATTTAAATCAAAAATCGAGTATTTAAAACTTCGACTCTGATACCAACTGTGACGACACCTAGTTAAACTGGGCCGACACCAGTTAAACTGGGCCCTACCCGGCCTAGACTTACGTGAACCCTCGAGCCAATCTCGTCGAGTCACACATGACTAGTTAGCTTTCCTTTACCATTTACTATTTTAAGAATTTACAAATTTAAGAGCGATTAGTGAGTTAACATTATTAAAGCAGAAGTAATCAATCATCAAACTAATCCAAATAAACACAACCATATCAAATAAAACATCATAAGGTGTGGAAATCCCACATATGTATATCATCAACAATGATCAGTTAGAGGAGAGTAACATATAGATATACATGCCCAAGATCTCTCAAAAACCCCAAGTTTTAATGTTTCAAAAACAATATATACAATAATACAAGAAAAGTCACATATATAGACAAGTTGAAAAGATCTGCTCCGGATATCTTCAAATCAAATCTCCAAGTTGTGAAGCTTTTCCTTTGCTGGATTGTGGATTTGCACTCTATCAAACACAAGAATGATGAGCCCAAATAAGTAACGTCAGCAAGACATAAATATAGTACTTCAAAATAAATAAATCAGTTTAATTCATGTAGATAGAAAGAAAGGAGTAGGGACAAATGAATACACAAAACTGTAAATAAATCAATCGAATATAATGTTTGGAATACAAAAATCGAATAGCAAGGAGTCTTGACCAAAAATCATTGAGTCGCGGGAAAAGCCCACAGACTCGAGTTCAGGACGAGAACACGGCCTACCAGCCCTAACCCTTGCAACTATGGGATATCCATAGACCTGGATAAAAGCCCCCAACGTACACTCAATTGGGAGATATTAACAACATCCAGATAAGAGCTCATATCGTAGATAAAATTAACCATGACTCACTTGCAAATGGACCACTCGACCAAAAGGAATTTCCAAAAGAAATACGAAACAGAGCAATAACAACAAATTAAAGCTCAAGAAATAACTGTAAAAATTCAACTGGCTTAATAAATAACTAATTTGTATACCTCGACTCACCTCCTACGAATCTCGTGTGACCCATCAACTACTAAAACTCATGATAATTCAATAAAATTACAAATCCTATTAAATACTTCCTAACTTACCCAATTTTCTATAATTATTTCATTAGGTAATTGGGGTGATTTTCGGGGTATTAGGTTGTATTCGAACCCATTTAAATCCCTAAGATATCCCCGAAATTTTTTGAAATTTGTATGAAAATCCCCCTGTGAACAGTGTCACACTGCGATGGTGTCGTAGATTTTAACCCAAGATGGCGCCCTCACGGCGCGAATTCGGGCATCTCTGCCGCCAACACCGTGGGTGGTGTCGTGAGCAATAAATGCCCACGGTGTCCCTCGCGGCGTGGGTTTTGCACACACCCTCCAGGGTTTTCTGAAACCCTATCTCGTGTTGCCGCGTTCCGAGTCTATCCTAAACACTTAGGGACATCCGTGACTATCACAAACAACCTTCGGTCACGTCAACACCTCGATAAAACCCTCGATTCCAAAAATCATTCAAAAATCCACAAAAATTCTCAAAAATTCCATTCCCTCTCCAATCACCAAACCAATTCACAAATCATCAATAATTCATTAATTGGATCATCAAATCACCATAAAACCTCATTTCCAACATTTTTCGAAAATCTCGTCTGAAATTGCCATGATGAAAACCTACAAAACTACAACCAAAACGTACATATTGTTGGACTAAGTGGTTAGTCACTCTAACTCCGATCGGGATATTGATGAAAATAAACAAGGTGAAAATATACTAATAAATATCAAGTGCATTTCAGTTTTTGTCAAAGGTTGCAAAACATCACATCACGGGTATTCGAGCATTCAAGCTAAACAAGTTCAAGATTCAGTATATATGTAACGACCCAAATATTCTTCGACCCATTTTAAAGTTATTTTATTGATTTTATATTAAAGTATGTGAACAAATGAGATTGTTACACAAAAAAAATTAATATTAACAAGATTTGGACTAAGTGAAAATAGTTGGAATGGGCTTAACGAGGAAATTGGGCTCATAGGGTTATTTACGTCATTTGGGGTTGAATTTGTGAACAACCCTACTTTAAAACCCTACCTATATAAATCTTTTATAAAATTTGTAGCCTCTTTTATGTTGAAACCCTAAACTTGGAGAGAGAGGAGAAGAAGAGGAGGCTTGAACAACCAAAGAGAGGTAATCTTTTGGTGGTGATTTTTCTTTTTTTTTCTTTTCTTTCTTCTTTTTCTTCTTTTCTTCTTCTTTGGTTTGGTTTGTTTTTGGAGAAGAGGAAAGAGGGGTGGCGACTCCCCTTGGAGCCGCCAATTTTGGGGGCGGCGCCTGGTGAGGAAGAAGGGGGTGGCAATAGCTACCCCACTTCCTCCATCACCGCCACCACCACCGCCACCGCGGTGGGTGAGCCATGGTGGAGGGGTCCCCAGTGCCGGCGAGCACTGGGGACCACCCTCGGACATAGATCCGAGGGTTGGTTGGGTGGGGGAAACCCCCACCCGTGGAGGCCGACGCCAGGGGCGTCTGGCCCTGGTTTGGTTCCAGGGGCAGACAGGCCCCTGGACCCTTCCACGGCCGACTGGCCCCTGGGAGGGGGCTGGGGGTCATTGACCAGTGGCTGGGATGCCCCTGGTCAACTAAACAGGGACCAATTTGGTCCCTGGCCAAATAAATTGAAAAATAAAATAAAATAAAATAGGAAAACCTACGACGGTTGTCGACACCCTCGACAAAGCCCTTAAACGACACATCACATGGACCCACACCATTTGGGTCCCCAAATATAAATTAATAATTAAAATACTCAACTTTAAATGAGTAAAATGCTTATGTAGTATTATATGAATTGTTTAGATTCGCGAGGCGGTTCACATGGGACTCCAAACGCGCGAGGAATTGGTATAGGCATCGCAACGGGTCCAGGTAAGTGGGGAGCTTCGCTCATGCATTAAATATGGCTTGATTATTAGATAATTAGGAATGCATGTTTTGAATGTAACGACTTAGGAATGGGTTGCGTCGTGATATTGGTTTGGATCTCTATTATCTATGGAATGGTGAATACATTGTTTTGCCTTTTATGTTATTCAGTGCCCCAGAATGTGTGGAGTTCCACCGCGGGCCAAATTAGCAAGTAGCCTATATCTTAGATGCCCCAGAAAGTTGTGGTAGTTAACCACCGAGGGTTTACTTGACTAATTGAATGCATAAGGTGAATTATTCGAGGGTAAGGGTTTGGAGTTCCATCCTTTACTACTTGATGATTATTTGAGACGTGTAGCGGTGACGGCTTGGATGAATCTATTTTTATTTTGGTGCAATTATTTTGAGGGCGTAACGGCCATTGCGTTTCCACTAGTTATTGTACCAATTCGAAAATAGATGATTCGGTCACCGGATCCATACCAATATCTAGTTCGCATTGAATGGAACAACGGCTTATATTAATATTTATATCTATCGCATTTCATTTAAATCTTTCATTTGACTTTATATGTATGTCATGTGTAGATTTTATAAATGAAAAATGATGAATATTATTATGCATGACATAAATGAATGTTTATCAAATGTGTTGTAAAACTGTTATGTTTTTATGTATAGTAATGTGAATGGAATACGACATGAAATATTGATACGAAGATTATTGGATGTCTAATTTGGAAATGGAAATATTATTTATTCATTCTTCTTGGAATATGAATCCATTTTCATAACTACGATGAGCATGAACCACGTCGTTAATTGTATCGAATTATGTGTTCAATTAATATGCTTATAATTTTGTTATGATTTACATTTATTCGGTTATTACATGTTGTGTTATGCGTATAGATTTGATGTCATGTAGAATTTGCATGAGTACTAGGTAGTACTTGCATATTTAATGTTTGAGCGAGTCTTTCCTCTTATTGAGCATCGTTGGTTCTTTAGCTCACCCCACTCTACCCCACAGGTCCCTCTACCAGTGCGATAGACAAGAAAGGCAAAGGAAAGGATTTATCTTGAAGTGTCTTCATATGTGAGACTCGTATAATACTAGTTTATTATTAATATTAATCGTTTTGTAAACCTCGTACGTGGGTGATAGCTTGAGAATTAGTTAATGGGTAGTTTTGAACCTTTATAATATTATTATGAAGTTGTATGAAACATTTAAATATTAAAGATGATAGATCTTATTATGATATACAGGTTTATATGGTTTTGTTGTGATTATTTTTCACACACTTATTATTATATATATTGTTTAGAATAATTATTCTGCAGGTTTACTTAGGCGTGCCAAGCCGTTTCTTGGGCATGGTTCAGGTATCGGGTTTAGGTAACGGTTTGGGCCGGGCGACTTGACCCTAGGTCAGGGAAGGGTCGTCAAAATATAAAAGGGAATGAAGACGAAAGATCAAACTATGTGTTGTAACATTGATGTAAGGTATACAAGTTCATTTACGCAAGTCTATTTCATTAGTTCATGCACATCGAGATTTTCAAATGAATTTTCAAATGTCAAGTGATTACTTGAAGTTTTAAGTGGAACTTAACACATGACTTGGTCTATAAGTTTAAAAATGTTAAACTATGTGTTTATATTCATATCGTACTTTGAAAAATTATTGCGGAAGTTTTCAAAAAAGAAAAACTTATTTTTGAAAAGTTTTTGAAAAGAAAACAACACATTTACAGAAAAGCCCCTCGCATGTCATGAAACAGAGATTCTATGTTTTCGGGATTTGTAAAAATATCCAGACCACCTAAATAGGCTTAACGACTCATAACAAACATATATAATATGTTATATGAGGGTTGGTTGGGTCCCGGATGAGTTTAAGGTTCGCTAACAAAAGGGACAAAATTATTTATTTTGAGGTCCCTGTAGTTAGCATACTAAGTGCAGAGTTAGCGCGTTAATTGCATTCCTGACAGCTTTTTTTAAAGTTAAAAAACACACTTTAATTTGAATTCTTGATGAATTATGTGCCCTTGGATCCCTAGAACGGTCACAAACTAATAAAATTAGATGTGTAACACTATAAAACCACCAACAACATTGTTTTGTTCTAACAAAAAAGAAAAACACACAAAAGTTCAAAACTTACAAAAGGAGAATATTGATTTTTGTGAAGGAGACAAAGAAGATTCTTGAGGATGTCCATTCATTCTAAAATTCAGTACTTTTGAGGCTTCCAAAGGTGTACAACAACCTCTTCAAAACAGTTTTTCAAGTCACCTTGGGGTTGTAAGAAAGCTTCTTGTCCTAGCTTTTCTTGTGCTTAGATTCCATAACTTTATTTGTTTGACTTGGAAAATCGTTTGTTGTGTCTTTGAACACACTCATCTTGGGTTTTGTGTTTAAACTTATTTTATTAAACTCTAGGATTTGGTTTGGACAAAAGTTTGCACTTAAACTTGATTTTTATTAAACTTCTTGCTCTTGGCTTTGAAATCGATTTTGTATTAATACATTAGCCTTTGAAACGATTTCATATTTGAGACTTGCACAAATCAGTGACACATTTGCATATCTCATTTATTCTCATACATGCATGCATTATAGTGGTTAGGCTCTAGGAGGCTTGCTAGTATTTAAACTTGGTGCCACTTTACTTTGTAAGGTGTATTTGATTATTTTTCAATTATTGGTTGTAATTGAATTATTGTAAGACTTAGTGGAATCTAAGTCAAAGGGTAGACCTAGTTGAAGCTAGGCAAAAACCCTAGTTGCGGCTAGGTAGGAAGTCCTAATTGTGATTAGGCATTCTAGGCTTGTAAGCTTAGGTTGTAACACTTATTTGCAATATAAGTGGGGGTTTAAAAATCCTAAACGGGGAGGTTAGGTAGTGGATGTAGATCATTGGATCGAACCACTATAAATCGTATGTCACTTTCCATCTCTTCTATCCCATTCACTTGCATAGCATTCATATTCACATTTTGGTGAGCATATAGTATCTTGATTATTAAACTAAATTAAAAAGGTGATAACTTCTTGATGCACCCAATTCACCCCCCTTCTTGGGTGTGGTTTCAATTGGTATCAGAGCGGGTTATTGCTCAAAGTGTTACTAACGTATCTTTGAGTGTTTTTGTGAAAGGATGCAAACTCTAGATCCGACTCGTCTTAGGAAAGGCAACTCCTCGAGTAGGCCTTCGTATTTTGATGGAACTAACTATGCTCATTGGAAAGTGAGGATGAAGTTATATATTAGAACATAAAATAGATTTTTGTGGGATGCAATTGAAAATGGCTACACTCCACCGGACAAGCCCTTGAAAGAGTACACCACCGAGGAGATCAAGATTGAGCTCTCAAATGATCAAGCCATGAATCATTTGTTTTGTGCGTTAAGTGAGAATGAATTTAACCGAGTTAGCGCTTGTCAAATGGTCAAAGAAGTGTGGGAGAAGCTTGAGGTACATTATGAAGGTATCATTCAAGTGAAGAAGACAAAGTTGAGAATTCTTGAGGAGCACTATGAAACTTTCCGAGTTGGATCCGATGAAGACATAGCCACCGCCATCACTCGGTTTACCAAACTATTGAATGAAATCAAGAATCTTGAAAAAAACTATGATCAAGAGACTTCGGTGTACAAGTTCCTTAGAGGCTTGCCTAAGGAATGGGATGCCAAGAAGTATGCTATCCATTCGGTGTAAAATCTTGGAGATTATACATTCGATGCCTTGTGTAGAGAGCTAACGGTCCATGAATTTGAACTTAAAGACCGAGCTAGATTGGAAGCATTAAGTGGAGGCACAAAGAGTTCAAGAAAAGATATTGCTTTGAAGGCAAATAGTTCCTCGGTTGCATCGTTAGAGATCATTAAAGATGAAAAATCTTGTGATGACAATGACCTTGAGGAGGAAGTAGTTATGCTTTCAAGAAAGCTTAACAACGCCATGTACAAGCGAGATAAGTATAAGAAGAAGTTTAAAAGTGGAAGCAAGGGAGGAAAGTCAAGCGAGATCATATGCTTCGGGTGTGACAAACTGGGTCACATTAAGGCAGAATGCAAGTCCAAGAAGGTGTTGGACAAGAAGAAAGGAAAGAAGAGCTTCAAAGCAACTTGGGATGATTCATCCTCATCAAGTTCTGAGTCCGAGTCGGAGAGTGAGAAAGCAATACTTTGTCTCATGGCACAAAGTGAGGTAAACTCTAACATTTCTAACTTTGATAATGTTGATGATTTGGATGATGTTTCAAACCTTGATGTGCTTAGGAAAGAGTGGAAAAAGAGGTCAAAAAGACCAAATAACTCAAAAAGAGCTTAACCATAGCAATTAGTGAAATAGAGTCACAAAATGAGACCATTAATGATCTCCAAAGTGACTTGAATGAAGTCCTAAAGGAGAGAGATGTTTAGTCAAGGAAGTAGCGGACTTGACTAGCATGGTGCATAAATTCACCAATGGTAGAGAAATGTTTGACATGATGTTGGGAGACGTGCACTCAACAAAAGAGGAATAAGCTATAGGGCAAACTTGTTGAGTTACAAGAAATTGCTAGATGATGACCGTAGATGCTCAAAGGGCAATAAGTCTCATATGGTTGAGAAATGTGCCTTACAAAAGGCCAAAGTGTAGACTAGCATGGGTAGTTAAAAATGTTTACGACACTAACTTTCTCGGACCCAAAGGTGTTTGGGTACCAAAATCTAGTGTGTTTCCCATTGTGTAGGATGCGAGGAAGAGCACCCCATGGTACTTAGATA
Organism: Stephania japonica; assembly: GCA_039657345.1. NCBI lineage: Eukaryota > Viridiplantae > Streptophyta > Magnoliopsida > Ranunculales > Menispermaceae > Stephania > Stephania japonica. Next base: position 13,813,405 of record CM077562.1, read on the forward strand.
GTGGGTGCTCAAGACACATGATCGGAGATGCGCATCAATTCATTGAATTAAAGCGGCATGATGCTGGAAAGGTCACATTTGGAGACAACAATAAAGGAAAGGTTATTGGCCTTGGAACTGTCATAAACAATTCACTTTCCATTTCTAATGTTTATCTTATTGATGGTTTGAAACATAATTTGCTTAGTATTAGTCAATTTTGTGACAAAGGATTTCATGTCATATTTGAAACATCAAAATGCATTGTTATAAATGAGAAGCATGAAACTCTATTTATTGCATATAGAGATAAAAATGTTTATGCCATTAACTTTGATGAGATGCATATGCAAAATGTTTCATGTTTGAGTGCACAAAGTGAATGTGATGCATGGTTGTGGCACCATAGATTAGGACATTCTAGCATAGAAAATTTGTCAAAATTGACCAAGCATGATCTTGTCAAGGGCCTACCCAAATGTACTTTTAAGAAAGACAAGGAATGTGAACCTTGTATCCTTGGTAGGCAAGTGAAATCGTCATTTAAGACGAAAGTTACAAGTGATGTGACTCGAGCCTTAGAACTTATCTATATGGATTTGTTCGGACCTACCCAAACACAAAGTCTATGGGGTAAATCATATTACTTTTTCATTGTTGATGACTTCACTAGATAGACATGGGTGTATTTTCTATCTCATAAGCATGAAGCGTTTGATGTGTTCATAAAATTTTGTGCTTTGGTTGAGAATGAAAAGGGATACAAGATCACTGTCATTAGAAGTGATAGAGGTGGTGAGTTTGTAAATAGGAACATGAAAGATTTTTGTGCTAAACAAGGATACACACATCAATTATCCTCTCCTATAACACCCCAACAAAATGGAGTAGTTGAAAGAAAAAATAGGACACTTCAAGAGATGTGTAGAACTATGCTAAATGAGTATAACATAGCTAAGCATTTTTTGGCTGAAGCCATTAACACGGTGTGCTATGTTATAAATAGAGTAAATGTTCGAAAGCAAGTGAAAAAGACTCCCTATGAACTATGGAAAGGTCGAAAATTCAACATAAGTTATTTTAAGGTTGCACTTGCTATGTTCTAAATGATAAGGATCATTTGGACAAATTTGACCCAAAGTCAAAGGTATGTACTTTCCTAGGCTACTCTATGCATAGCAAGGCATATCGGGTGTTTAATAGATCAACCAAAACCATAGAAGAGTCTATCCATGTGAAATTTAATGAAGTAGATCCTAAAGTAAAGATGATGCACAACTTGAAAAAATTAAGAATTGATGATGAAGATGATGGCACCCTAGAACAATCGTCAAATAGTCAAGAGGTCGAGGTAAGCAAGGAATCCGAAACAAGTGCACCTAAGAATTCAAGACTTCTATTGGCCATTCCTCCCAACAAATTATAGGTGATCCAAACAAAGGAATAATCACTAGGTCAACGTTGCATCGAGATGAGGGTCACATAGCCTTTGTATCACAAACCGAGCCCACCAAGATAGATGATGCCTTAGGAGATGAATTTTGGGTAATGGCTATGCAAGAAGAGCTAAGTCACTTTGTTAGGAATAAGGTATGGACACTAGTACCTAGACCTAAGGACCATACTATTATAGGCACCAAATGGGTTTTTAGAAACAAAAAGAATGAGAAGGGTGAAATTGTAAGAAACAAGGCTCAATTGGTTGCACAAGGCTACAATCAAGAAGAAGGAATTGATTATGAGGAAGCCTTTGCACCCATATCAAGACTAGAGGCAATTCGAATGTTGCTTGTTTATGCTTGCTACAATGGATTTTTACTATTCCAAATGGATGTTAAAAGTGCATTCTTAAATGGCTTCATCAATGAAGAGGTATATGTAGAACAACCACCGGGTTTTGAAGATCATAACCATCCAAGTCATGTCTATCATCTTCAAAAAGCCTTGTATGGACTAAGACAAGCTCCTAGAGCTTGGTATGATAGACTTAGTGCATTTCTACTTGATAAAGGATTCAAGAAAGGAACACTAGATCCTACTTTGTTCATTTTGATCAAAAAGCGTGACATGCTACTTGTTCAAATTTATGTTGATGATACTATCTTCGGGTCATCCAACACACGTTTATGTGATGAATTCTCATCATTAATGACAAATGAATTTGAAACGAGCATGATGGGTGAACTAACATACTTTCTAGGCTTGCAAATAAAGCAATCCAAACATGGCATTTTTATAAATCAAGCAAAGTATGTGAGGGACATGCTAAAGAAGTTCAAATTTGAAAATCTAAAAGCATGTGACACTCCTAGTAGTTCCACCATCAAAACGGACAAAGACCAACTAGGAAGATCCATAGATCCTAAACTCTATCGTGGAATAATAGGTAGCCTCCTATATTTGACCACTAGTAGACCTGACATTATGTTTAGTGTGTGCTTATGTGCTAGATTTCAATCCGATCCTAAGGAGTCACTTAAAATATGTAAAACGCATATTTCGATATCTAAGTGGAACACAAGACTTAGGATTGTGGTTCAACAAAACCAAGAGTTTCGAACTCTGAAGTTTTGTTGATTCTGATTATGCGGGAAGTCTAGTTGATAGGAAAAACACTTCCGGATTTTGTCATTTGCTAGAAAATTCACTTATATCATGGTTTAGCAAAAAGCAAAATTTCGTTGCTTTGTCTACGACGGAAGCCGAGTATATGGCTGTCGGAAGTTGTTGTGATCAAGCTCTATACATGAAACAACAACTTGAGGAATATCAAATCCTAGTTGGTTGTGGTGAAATTTATTGTGATAACACAAGTGCAATTAACATATCGAAAAATCTGGTGTTACACTCTCGCACAAACCATATTGAGATTAGGCACCATTACCTCCATGATCACGTCCAAAAGGGCGATATTAAACTCATCCATGTGCCCACAGAGGATCAACTAGCTAATATCTTCACTAAGCCATTGCTTAGAGATCAATTTTCAAAGATTCGGCGTGAGTTAGGCATGTCTCGTGAATCGGACCTTCTACATATGTTCTAGCTATTCCGAACCTTTTTATATGGTGTTAGTGAAGTGCCCATAAAGTTTGAGGTGAATCGGAGTTGTATGTCAAAAACTCAAAAAAATTTGTCCAAAATTTCTAGAGGGAAATTAGCGCGCTAATTCCAGTCATTAGGGCGCTAATTTTGTTCTGGCCCAGATCACTAATTGACACATTAGCGCGCTAATTTTGTTATTAGCGTGTTAATGTCGTTCGGCTAGACGGTTATAAAATCGTATTTTTCCTTCAATATTAACTCACCTCACACGACTCTCCTCTCCTCTCTCGTTCCCGTCGACCACGTCGTGATTCTTTCCACTCTAAGGTAACAATCTTCACACTCCTTGTCAATTTCTTCACGATTTGGTTACTAAACCTTAAACCCTAAATCTTCTCGTTATCCCTCTACCCGACGTGTTGTCCAATCCTCCTCATCAGGTAGAGAGTTCGAGTCCTCACCTTCCTCTAACCACAGCCAACCCGTCCCCATTCCGACAAATGCCCCACAAAATGAAAGGTCGTGAAAAGTCCTTTCACGAGTCCCCATTAATCTTAGAGTCGGTGGCTCCACGACTAACGAATGCCAAAATTCTTAGGCTCGTCATTGTTAACTTTGCCTTCTTTGATAAAGCTCATCTCCCAATTCGGGAGATTTTCTATAGAGCAGGTTGGACCACTTTTTGTGCATATAATGCTAACTATAACCCTCCCTTGGTTCGAGTTTTCTATTCAAATCTTGAAACAACGAACAATTTTGTTCTCAGATCATCTGTTTATAGCCGGTCCATTGAGATTACCCCTGAAAATCTTGCTCAACGGCTTCAACTCCCTTTGCACCCTCCTACCACTACGGTTGTGTGCAAATTTCTCAATTGGTTCATTGATCGTCTTGAATTATTCAATTCCTTTTTGCGGTCAAAAAGGAATTTAAACGTATACCCAACTGGTATAACAGACACTGATTTCAAACTCATACCCCACCTTCTTCATAAGGTTCTTCACTAAGTCATTCTTCCGTGAGGTGGTAGTAAGAACTATGTCACTCTACTCGACATGTTCGTTCTTGGGCACCTGATTCGTATAATCCCTCTCAGTTTGCCCCATATCATTATTGGTTATATGACGAGCATGTGTAGCTCGGGTCATCATTTTCCCTATGCACATATTATCACACCCTACTTGGAGTCCACCCAAGTGGATCTCGCCTTAAGTGGTCTTCCCCTCACTGTCTATGACACCATCGACATGGTCACTTTGAAGGCCATGAAGTATCGCTACATTCATGAAAGGCAGAAATGGACACGGGAAAATGCAATCTTGGATGGTCAGTAATACGGCGGCTACGAGTCTCCACTACCTACAGACTCTCCAGTTGCTTCTTTCGATGCGTCGAACCATTTGGAAAACAGCTACATTTTCTCTCACGGCGATGATGGCGATGCTGGCAATGATGAACACGATGGCGATGATGAAGCTCATCAGGAGTTTTCGACTCCACCACAGTAGTCGCAACATCCGTCGACGCAGCCTCCACCTCCTTCGACGTTCGGCGGCTACACCCCTCCACCAGAGATGTCTCCATCATCGGCATACGTTTCTGTGCAGTTGTGATACCTGCATGAGTATATGACTAAGACGTTCACTTCCTTCGACATGAGGCTACGTCACATCGAGGCTGAGTTGCTACCAGCACGCAATGGTCGTGCCTCTGGCTCGGTGAGTCGACCATCGTCATCCCGAAGGAGTGTTTAGGGATATTATTATTAGGTGAGCATTAGGCTCAAAAATGTTAGTTTTAAGATGTTTATGAACAATTTCTCTTTTGTAGACTCATGTTTCATGCCACAACTATGCCTCCATTTTTTATGCTATTTAAATCATGAAAAACCTTTTTGCGTATCTCTGAGTTAATATAATGTTATTTCTTGATATCTATGATTCATTGTATATGAATGGGTAAAGCTTTCATCTATTGTTTATTGATATGCATGAAGTGAGGGGGAGAGTATTTCTCTCTTATTATTTCTATTCTTGATTCTATTCTTCTCTATTATGCTTGCTACGGGGGAGCTTGGCCCCACTTTTTGATGGTATCAAATGGGGAAGAAAATGTTATTGAACTTGAAAATGTGTGAAAATGCGAATGTGGTTGAACTTGAACACTTAAATGAAAATTACATGATGTGTACAACCATGAATGCGATAAATACACTTGGATTATATTTTACGCTTGTTAAGTTCACACTGTTTGTTATCATCAAAAAGAGGGAGATTGTTGGACTAAGTGGTTAGTCACTCTAACTCCGATTGAGATTTTGATGAAAACAAACATGAAAATATACTAATAAATATCAAGTGCATTTCAGTTTTTGTCAAAGGTTGCAAAACATCACATCACGATTATTCGAGCATTCAAGCTATACAAGTTCAAGATTCGGCATACAAAAAGGAATGAAGACGAAAGATCAAACTATGCGTTGTAACATTGATGCAAGGTATACAAGTTCATTTACGCAAGCCTATTGCCTTAGTTCATGCACATCGAGTTTTTCAAATGAATTTTCAAATGTCAAGTGATTACTTGAAGTTTTAAGTGGAACTTAACACATGACTCAGTCTATAAGTTTAAACAATGTTAAACTATGTGTTTATGTTCATATCGTACTTTGAAAAATCATTGTGGAAGTTTTCGAAAAAGAAAAACTTGTTTTTGAAATGTTTTTGAAAAGAAAACTGCACATTTGCAGAAAAGCCCCTCGCATGTTATGAAACCGAGATTCTTCGTTTTCAGGATTTGTAAAAATATCTGGACCACCCAAATAGGCTTAATGGCCCATAACAAATATATATAATATGTTATATGAGGGTTGGTTGGGTCCCGGATGAGTTTAAGGTTCGCTAACAAAAGGGACAGAATTATTTATTTTGAGGTCTCTGCAGTTAGCACGCTAATATAAAGATATAGCGTGCTAATTGCATTCCTGACAGTTTTTTTTTTAAAAGCTAAAAAACACACTTTAATTTGAATTCTGGATGAATTCTGGGCTCTTGGATCCCTTGAACGGTTACAAACTGATAAAATGAGATGTGTAACACTATAAAACCACCAAGAACATTGTTTTGTTCTAACAAAAAAGAAAAACACACAAAAGCTCAAAACTTGCAAAAAGGAGAATATTGCTTTTTGTGAAGAAGACAAAGAAGATTCTTGAGGCTGTCCATTCATTCTAAAATCCAGCACTTTTGAGGCTTCCAAAGGTGTACAACAACCTCTTCAAAACAGTTTTTCAAGTCACCTTCTTGGGGTTGTAAAAAAGCTTCTTGTCCTAGCGTTTTCTTGTACTTAGATTTCATAACTTTGTTTATTTGACTTGAAAAATCGTTTGTTGTGTCTTTGAACACACTCATCTTGGGTTTTGTGTTTAAACTTATTTTATTAAACCCTAGGATTTGGTTTGGACAAAAGTTTGCACTTAAACTTGATTTTTATTAAACTTCTTATTCTTGGCTTTGAAATCGGTTTTGTATTAATACATTAGCCTTTAAAACGATTTCATATTTGAGACTTGCACAAATCAGTAAAACATTTGCATATCTCATTTATTCTCATACTTGCATGCATTAGAGTGGTTAGGCTCTAAGAGGCTTGCTAGTATTTGAACTTGGTGCCACTTTACTTTGTAAGGTGTATTTGATTATTTTTCAATTATTGGTTGTAATTGAATGATTGTAAGACTTAGTGGAATCTAAGTCAAAGGGAAGACCTAGTTGAGGCTAGGCAAAAACCCTAGCTGCAGCTAGGTAGGAAGTCCTAATTATGATTAGGCATTCTAGGCTTGTAAGCTTAGGTTGTAACACTTATTTGCAATATAAGTGGGGGTTTAAAAATCCTAACCGGGGAGGTTAGGTAGTGGATGTAGATCATTGGATCGAACCACTATAAATCGTATGTCACTTTCCATCTCTTCTATCCCATTCACTTGCATAGCATTCATATTCACATTTTGGTGATCATATAGCACCTTAATTATTGAACTAAATTAAAAAGGTGATAACTTCTCGATACACCCAATTCACCCCTCCCCTCCCCTCTTGGGTGTGGTTTCAGACATACACGCAGAGAACTGAGATCTCAGCTTAAAATTCAAGATTGGTCAATCCCTTAGCTTCAAATGGCGTTGAAAACTTCCGGAACCCTCCACGTTTTCGTTGTATGTTTCGTTGAAATGAGATTGAAATAAGAGATGAGAGAGAAAAGTTATTGGTTTCCTTTATATACCATTCCATCATCTACATTCATACAAATCTCGAGGCACATCCCTTGCCCACTTATACTCCATCAAACAACCTTGACACAAAAATTGTGAGTTCAATAAGTGACTTACATCAATTCTTAACCGTTTTCTCGCACAATACTTGCGTTCCGGACTCGTTCCGTACCACGACTCACTCGTCGCGTATTCTCGAACGTATCAACGTATCAAACAAGATATACTACTTTTAATTTTTATTTATTTTGTATTTAGTCTGTGTTTTTAATTCATTAAATCTCCCGGACTGCTAATTGCCCGACAATTGTTTACTTGAAACCCGTTATTCACGTTCTCATTGAGTCGAATCCATTTCCAACACCAACGCTCACACTCAAACGTCCTCACATGTTTGAACTTTGGAATTTACATTCGAGTAATAAAATATAATACAAACATCGAACAAAAATAACATACCTCGGTGTCGACAACCGAAAATTAGACAACTGTATCACATAAAAGGTCCACGTACGACCTAAAATTGATGTGTGACACGAGTTAGATTTTTAAGGTTGTTACAAGACTACTGACTATTACTTTCTACTTTACTATACTCACCGTCTTGTTTGTGACAATGGTGCAAATCCGCAGTCAAGTAAGGGCAAGGGGTCGGTGACTGGTGACTTCCTCTGAGGACTCTAAGAGTGGCTTCTCCTCTTATATACTCGTATGTTTTGCACTTTTGTACTGTGATTATGTATTTATGATGTTTTTTATGAAATTTAGGATATTTTGGTTTCGAGAGACATAGACTCGGGCATTATCACATTTTCTTATTATTTATCACCAGATATATATGACTATCCATATATTTGCAGGGTTTCACATTGTAGGTTGTCCTGACTTTATTTTTCTGAATTATTTTAAATTGCAAAAGTTTTTTTTTCGTTGTTCTATATTAAAACTTGCATAACTTAATAACTCTATTTTAAAATAGTGAACTAATGAGATTATAGTGATTGGAGGTTGATTATACATGCGTTGACTACGCGAGGACTGACTTGGGGGTCCATGTAGGTCTAGGCCGATTGGGGCCCAGTTCATGGGAATTGGGACCGTCACAGTTAGTATAAGAGCCCAAGGTTTCATACCTATCTTTTAACTAACCCATAACCAACATAAGACACATATCAACTCTAAAGTTAGGATGGGACATAGTTGAACCCTATGATCCTGACTTAGAATCTTAGTTGGGAAGTGAGGAGAGTTAGGGAAACTAAAACTTAATCCTATATGTGATATTTTTTGTATTGTACTATACTATATCGGTAGCTATACGCTAACTCAAAGCTCACTTTCTATTGAAGATCACAAACGACGAATCAGTCCGGGCCTAGTGATGACAGTGAGGTCGCATGCCCTCGATTGGTGAACGCCGAGGAGGTTCAGACTTTAGAGTAGAGAGTCACATTCCAAGATCAGTGAATGGAGGAGATCCTGAGGATACTTCGATCGTCGACCACGGCCACACCATCACCATCTTTTTCGATAATGCCCCATTGCTCAGGAGATGAATGCACCTATAGTACATGTTAGTTCTGCGGCTATCATCATTGCAGTTGTACCAGAGATGTTAATTCTACCACCGGTATAAGTTGAGATAATACCTCCCACTCTGGCAGAGACAGTGTCATCTACACCGATAGAGACGAGCACTAGGGCGACCGCCGAATCTTGGCAGTTGCATGAGTTTCGGAGACATCATCCTTTGTATTTTATGGAGTTACCGACTTGGAAACCGTAGAGAGATTCATGAGGAATCATGAGAAGATACCTAACATTATTGTTACTAAGGAGTACATAAGAGCCTCCATTTCTTCTGCATTACTTTTAGGGGAGGTAGATGATTGGTGGACTACGATGGTGGCCACAGAGGAGTACCTATGGATTGGTCGACTTCAAGAGGTAGTTTAACTTGAAGTATTTCCCGCCTACAGTGTTAAAAGAGAAGAGGAATGAGTTCATGGCCATGAGGCAGTATTTTGACAAGTCAGTCATGGAGTACATTGGAAAACTTGCAGCTATTCTAGTATGTCGAAGGCGTGGCAGATACATATGTCGACCAAGTTTATTATTTTATGGAGGATTTGTTACCCGAGATCGAAGGCGATGTTTTCACTATCGAGCCTAAGACTCTACAAAGGGTTTATGAGGAGTTTGTCAAAGAGGCATACTTACGCATACATTTGGAGGAGGTTAGATCCACTCGATTAAAGGTGCGCTAAAGCGCCGATAGGAAGGACAAGATAGGAAGAAAATGAGGAATCAATAGTCGGATCAGAATCTCAGTAGGGCATAGAGTACGAGGTTAGTGGCACCACTAATATAGCTGGCTCCCACAATCTTGTCTCCATCTACCCGAGCGGCCAGCTACGTTAGCCATCCATTACAAGTAGTGAAAACAACCCAGAGACAACAGCAAAACATTAGGATGACAAACAGGATTAGTGGTTTTGGTCCTAGAGGACAAATGGTATATTTTTAGTGCGGTCAGCCTGGACATTTCTAGAACAGATGTTCAAAATTGTATCACGCCCAGTATGGCAGTACCCAACCATAGTCCATGGAAAACATCCACGTAATGGCAAAATCACAACAAAGGATGACTCGTGATCATATCGAGGGTAAAAATTTCTTCTAGTTACCGTTATATTATGCATAGGATGACAAATTGGATCTTATGTGTCATCTTGTAGTTTTCAAATGTTGCTCGATTGAGTTAGGGTAGATACCCACTAGGTATAATATTACTTGACCTTAGTAGGGTTGTCAAGGATGAGAAATACAAAACTTAAGTGTAGAGTCCAAGTGGAATGTAAGATCATGGTAAATTTTGGTATATGAGATACCAAACCTTGCCTTGAACACACCTAAAGACAGGTAGGACTAGACAAGTTGTGATTTATCATATGATACATGAACACATAATGTTCACGACGATCGTGGTAGCAATTTTGTCTAACATTTTTGTTGCCTAGGTATTAATGTGATATTAAAAAGAGTTTAGTTTTCTCTATTCAATATGAATGAGAACTAATAAGCTGATAGTTTCCATTGAAAATTTTAGATTTTTAATGAGAAGGTTATAAACTTGCATCTGTAATGCAAGTGGTCAGGAAGGTTATCCCGAGTTTGACGTTCAAGTCGCGATGTAACATTTTGTGCCGTGATTACTAGATGTTATAGTATATTAATGGGTGACACTTACAATCGAAATCGTTAACATCCCCATTAATGCCTTGAGAAATTAGGAACGATCTAAGTAGGCCTATAAGTCCAGAGATAAAAGTTAAATTGTTAGAAGAGACATAGGTTGATAGTTGGTAGAATTAGTCTGAGTTATTTATAAGAGGCTAAGTTAGGCATGTAGTTGATTCTAGGAGAATTAGACTATTAGAATTGGTAACAACAAACCACAATCTGGTGGATCTATTGGACATCAAGCTGTCAGAAGTGGCCAAAGCCCGCAATTTAATGAAACTTGGGAGTCAAGCTGTTTGAAGTGACTCTAACGACTCCGCAATTGATCTTAAAATGTTGAGTCATTTAAAGAGACTTTACATACGTACATTGTTCATTGTTAAATGTCGAGCTGTTGAAGTAACATTGCACAAGTCCGCAGTTCATTATTGAGTGTCAAGCGATTCAAAGTGACCCTAAATGAGTCCATTGCTCATAATAGAGAACTGGGCTATATGAAGTGACTCTGAATGAGTCCCCGGTTCGTGTAGGCATTTAAGTCGTCTAAAGTAACTTGGATAACTACGTGATTTGATAATGACACCCTAACTTGTTTGAATGGGCGTATTGTATGGACCTACTTAAATCACATTTTGGATGAGTCCACGTGAAGAGAAGTGGATGAACGAATATACATGTACTTCCTCGCAGTGTGTTTCTAGTAAGAATTTGCCAAAGTTAAATATAATTTCGAGGACAAAATTCTTATTAGTTAGGAAAACTGTAATAACCCAAAAATATTTTATATTTGTGTGATGATGTGTACCACCTATTTATACTGTGTCCAAGTTTAATGGACTTTATCATCGATTTTCGTGAGTGAGATGTGATTTCGATATGCGTGCAACTTTGGGTATCGAGTGGATGGTGTACGAGCACGCTAGATTAGTCTATACCAATTTAAGTACAAACAAGTCTTAAATAATGTGATATCAATGTGATAAACAAAAACCATAGTGTAGGCCATTTATCGAAATAATAAATTATAGCGTGCCTTGTGATGCATGCTGAGGTGCGGGACTCTAGATAACCAGAGGATAAATGGATAGGACTAAGCAAGGGAGTGCCTATTTGGAGTCATTAAAGTAAGTTGGATATCCCAAATAGAGACCTTAGGATGTCCTCGAGATATGTACATAATCACTTGATGAGATTTTAGGATAAATATCAACTTGAGATAGTTTTGGCCAACCTTTCTCACACAATTGAGAGTGAATCCAAAAATTGAGAGAGTGAGAGTGAGACTTTGGAAAAATCTTGGAGATTTGGGGAGGATTATCATTAACAAACACAATAATCAAGGTGAGCTCCTCAATCATTTTTCAATTTCCATTAAAATGAGCTAAGTTTTGGGGTTCTTAATGAAATACGAATTTGAAACCAAAATCAATGATTTTTATGGCTAAATGAGGATTAATTAGAGTCATGTTCATCAAGGGTTGTGTATTTTACTTAGGTTTTGTGGAAATTTTGAATTGTTGGAATTTGCTAATTTTAATGAATTTGTTAATTTGATATAAATTGTTGTTATCCAGGTGTTTTGTTGGTGATTGTGATCCCGTACGAGGAGAGGGTATGTATGGTCATAAGTGAAGGAGACGACATCGGGACATTGGGAGCTAAATTCTCGAGTTGGGAATTATGTTGTCCAGCGTAGAGAACACGCTACTTAAGCTAAGGAGCGTGTTCCCCATTTCAAGTAGTGCTCTGTGTTCTTGAGGAAGAACACTAGGAACGCGCTCCCTAGGCATAGAAGCGTGCTCCCCACAGTTGACAACAACTGTTAAAGGGTTGTTTTGGGATTTTAGGCTATAAAACCTATTCAAACACATTTAAATCATCTTAAAACACATGTAAGGATATCAAAGATCTAGTGGACTAGTGACGGGCATTTGGGAACTGATTTTTGTGAAATGTAGGAGCTACGATAGTCGATTTTTGCGACGTTTGATGTAAGTAAAACCACTTAGGAGATGCATTGTAATTCATTATCTATTCTTCTTTCTTATACTCGTTATGCACTTTCCTTTGAAATTACATTCTTTATTATTAAGTGTTTAAGGCCTAAGTGCATCAGGAAGGTACTCCTAAGTCGGGTGCTAAATAGACAAACGTGACCTTACCCCGAGTGCTAAATCGTAGGTCGTAGTCGTAGTCATAGGCGAGGTATTTGGGGCAACGTTGACGCTTCCATGCTACACCGAACTGAAATTGTTGACTTGTAAAGTCACAGTTCTAGGAAGGCGAGCAATGACACCCACTCTCGATCGTACTCTCGCGCCACGAAAGCATATACGACGTGTTTATTATTAATTATTAATTGAATTTTATCATTTTCATGTGTATATGACTACCCAACTTAATGTATTATCATTCGTCATTCGGTACCCGTGTTTGCACGTTAATCGAGTGAATACCCATCACATTGTCTCGCACATCAATAACAAAATAAAATATACACACATCACGATGCCAATAACCCTAATTACATATGAGCATCGCAAATTAACACAAAACAACAAAAAAAAACCACTATTTGCCTAGCTCTGGACGCGCTCTAGCCTATCTGCGGGTCCCACGAGTGTCTGAGTTGTCAGCCACGTCTGCAATCACGTCATTAATAATGACAAATTTAATTCGAGCCGTTACAATTATAGTTATTATTTTTAAATGTCTAATTTGTTGTATATTCATGTGATTGTTAATATTTTTTTTCCAAAAAAAAAATGTCTAACCCTCGTTTATTTCATATGTCCCATTAAATTAATTTTGATTCAGTCCCATTATAATTAGGTGATTTTTTAAGTCAAAGCATTGTTATTAACTGCTCGACCCTCATGCGATAATCACAATCACAAGTCATTCAATTCTTGTCCAATTGATGGTCCAAGTTGGACTAGCTTATGTTGGTGTCAAATAGCAAAACAAAAAGTTTAGCAAAAAATAAATACTTAATTTGGTCCATCTGACATGTTTATGATCATTTTTAAAAAAAAAAAAAAAATTAAAGAAATTCATGGTTGAGTACGTATCCACCTACTATATGAATGAATTGGTTTCATAATTTCGTTATTTCTTCGAATTTAGAACTTTTTTTTAGGGACGAATTTATGACTTTTATATGATTTGTTATATATATTGAGGACAATAATGGGAGTGTTCATTGGTCAACAAGCACAAAATAATGTTGTTATTTTTTATTTTGATAACTATGGGTGTCCGAACATTTTTTTAACACACCCTTACTTTGGTTTGCTTAATCTCATAAGAGTTAGTTGGTGCCCTAATCCCATAACTCGTAAGAAACTAAGGAAATATTATGTTGCTGACAAGAATCGAACATTTGACCTCTGCCTCAATAGGAGTTACTTAAAGCATTTTCACCTCACATCACACTCCTTGGGAGCACAAGCACAAAATAATGTTATGAATGGTTTTTTTTTTTTTTTGTCAAATGAATGGTTGTTTAATAGAGAGTATAAAAACTACTCAATTTTTTTTAAGATAAAAAAACCACCCAAAATATCTTATCTCATGCATGTGAAGTAGAAAAAATAAAACTACTCATTTCAATTAATCCTCTCCATGAGAATTGACTAATATTGAGATTCAATTTGTTTTCACCAAAAAAAAAAAAAAGTGTACATGGTCTAAATGTGTGCACCCATTTGCTAATATAAATAAATAAATTAAAATTAGAAAATGGAAAATGACCAATAAGCGCATATGGTTTGTGAATGAGATTGGATATGGATGGAGGGTATTTTGGCCATTTGACCAACCCCCTCAAATTATCAACAATCACCATTGCCTCACCATTGTCATGATCAAAAGAAAGAAAAAATAGAGAGATCAAAACTGGAGGAGACAACGAGATAAAGAGAGAGAGGGGATTGAACCAGAGGAGAAGAGACAACAATGGATAGAAGGTGAGTTGATATATTGGGTTATTGTTAATTGTTGTTGTTGTCATTGTTGGTGTTGTTGATGATACATGGGACCTCAGACGAATTGCCATGGCAGTTCGTCCGAGAATGGAGATGGCAGGGGGTCTCCTTACCATCGATCCAACCTAGGGTTGGGATTAGGAGCCAACCCCAACAAAAAAAAAAAAATTATTCATAGCAAAATAGAGCTCTATAGGGGGTTGGGCCCCTGAACCAGGCCGATTTAGCTCGGTTGAGCCGAACTTGGTTCGGCCTAGTTAGGCCCAAACCCATCCCAAAATAAAATAAAAGAAAAGAAATAAATTGCTGAAAAATTCTAAAAAATTTAGAAAAATAATTTTTGACCAAATAAATAGAAATTGATAAATTTCTATGAAAAATAAAGAATTTGAGATTCGTGGGAAACTTGATACCCGGGTTTTTACCTCATAAAGCGTGAAATGGTAGGATTGAACTTAAAATAGGTCTCGAAGTTTCGGTTTCGAATGAGACTTGGACCAGGGGTTATATAGTCAATATAGGACTCTAAAACACCAAATTAATGAGAATAAAGGCATTTCAAATATAGATTTATCCGGGAGTTTAATAGAAGGTCTTGAGTTTGACGATAGTTGAGGGACCCGTTTAGGGGTTCTAACTAATGAGAATTAGAATCAAATTGATGATTATTGGTCTATGTTAGGCTTTCGATCGATGGGAAAAGGTTTGAGGATACTTGGGAGTCGTGTAAGTCGGTAAAAGTTAGGAAAGCTCAGCATAGGTAAGTGGGACTTACTCTTATCAATTATGCATCATAAATTATTATATTTAGCGCACTTAGTATTATGGACTAGGAATGGGGCAACGTACCTTGACTTGATTATTTTATCAAAATTTGTTTTAAATGTGAAAATGTGAAAATATGTGCAACAAGGCAAACCTGGTTTAAAGGATATAAAGGTACGCCCTTGCGCGATATAAATGCCGCCTTTTATCCTCATTCGCCAGAGCTACTTGTGTCGGCATTATCCTTTTGGAGTTAGGCGCACAATCAATCTTGAATGCACCAGCTGAATAACATGTCGGCCAACATGTGGATTCAGTAGTTGTAATCTTGAGAGTACAATTGCAATTATACCTTTCACTTGCATTATGTTATGTATTGTTTATTTCATTTTAATACCTAAATAGATATGCTTTCGTTTCATATTGCTATTCATTGATTTATTGATATTAGATGATAGTTGATCGGTTTACGAGCATCACTTACTAAGCAAGTTGGAGCGCTTATCTCCTAATTAACATTTCGATTAATCAACATGCACTTCAACTCAGGGACGGAGAAGAATATGAGTCTATAATCTTCTTTACGGTGCATTAATTTTCCCTGTTATTTATATATTGTATTGAATTGTTGTTTCTTAATAAACATGGTTGGGTTATGGCTTTTTATACCGAGGTTTGTGTCGGTTTTTGTATATCTTGAAGTTTATCGAAAAAGTTTTAATTTTTGTTGCATTTTGATTTGTTTATAATTCGATTAACATTATATACAAGATATGTTTATTAACAGTTGGTAATAAGTTGTTGGCTCTAGTTAAGTCTAGACTGGTGAAATGGGCTTAATAAGGGTTTTTGGTCGGGCATTTCCCTAATCAAGATAGGGGATGTCACAGTTTTTGTCCATTCCCGCGTCATATCCATTTAAAATCGTTATACCTTACCCGTTAGGATAAATTCCCACCCTGTAGAAATTACCCTACCAATTTACATCCATGGGCCCAATAGTTGATACATCAATCTTCAGACTCTGCCCAATACAACGGTAATCTACACAATCTACTATAGAGAATCTCAAATGGTGCCATCCTGATTCTGACCTGATCTCCCCCGTCAGTTTTTGTTGTATCAAACTCAAAGATGCACATGAGTTAGGCTAAACAAAAAACCCGTGCTCTCCCCGTCAGCTTTTCTCAATTTTTCTTTTTGGCTTTGTATGATTAGGTGAGGGACTTCTGTTAAATATGAGAGCAGCTAATTAATTGGACATTGTTTAATTAAATTGTCTTCTTCAGTGGATGTTTGCTTTTTCATTTTTAATGAATTGATTTGGAATTGAGTGGCTGTTTGAATTTTCTTTGAACAACATCACGATCGAGGTTTATAAAAGAGAGTGTAAATTAAAGACATTAGTTTAACTTTTAATTCAATTGAATTAATTAGCATCAAATAATAAAATCCTATTGATATATATAAAAAAAAATCCTATTGTTGAAAATTAATAGTAGTTAATTAATTAGGTTAACAAAAAAATTAACTCATATATTTAGAGGGTCTTGCCATATAATATATGACATTTAACATATACTGATCTTGAGATATTTGTACATGAATATTATGCGACATGCATATGCATATGCACATATCAATGCAAAAATTAACTGTCACAATTAAGTGCGTGTCAAATTAGTGTGTGAAAAATGGGTCAACTTAAAATAATATTTTTCATTTTTTTGTCCAATAAATAGCATTTTTCATTTACAGTTGTGTTTTTTTAATAATAATTTCGTATATCAAATAGGTATCATATTAATTCAATAATCGACATGACAATGACAAAAAGGGCCACCACTCTCCTGGCATTTATATTGTTACCTACTATAGTTAATTACGTCTTTATATATATATATATATATATATTATCTATTTTTTTTATAAATAAAAGTTGTTTAAAAGTAAAAAATACTTTATATATATTTTTTTATAAATAAAAAATTGAAAAAAAAAAAAAATAAAAAATATACAAAGAATAATAATAAATCTGTTATTATGTAAAAAATAAAAAAAAGAGATAAACAGAAAAATAAAAATAATGTACTTAGGCTATTAATTATGATTCTAATATTAATTAGACTATTGATTAAGTTAGAATACTTAGGTTATTAATTAAGATAGTGAAATTAATTTGGCTAATAATTGGTTCTTTGATTTTTTTTCTTTGGGTGAAACTCTTGCTCATTCTTTGATTCTTACTAAAATCACATTTGCAAAATAATTGGTTTTTTGAGGGGGACCTCTTCTTCCACTCACACAACACACATCACCATCTCGCGTCACATATTGTCCCTCTCAATATTCCTCAACTTTTGACACTCTTTCATCACTTATCTACAGCCTCAATTCATCTCATCTCTCATTCCCCTCGCCGGATCACCATGAGGAAGGACTCCCCCACCGCGGCGCCGTTCCCCCACCACCACGCTAGCTCCATCAAAATCTTCTCATGCTTTGATCCCAAGTCCCTCATCACCACCCTTGTAGCCCTCATCCTCCTAATGATCATCCTCAACCTCCAACCCTACCTACTCTCCTTCACCCCACACTGCTCCTCCCCTACTCCACCCTCCCCCTCCACCTCCACCCCCCCTCCACCATCGACTCATCGGAACACACCTCCGATGACCCCCTCAAGCGCCGGTTCGAATCCTACGGCAGCGCGGCGTCCCTCTTCATCAAAATGGGTGCCTACCGCGGCGGCCCCTCCACCTTCGCCATCATAGGCCTCGCCTCCAAACCGCTCCACATCTACGGCCACCCTTGGTTCAAATGCCAATGGCTCTCCAACTCCAACCGCTCCACCTCCGTCGAGTCCTACAAGATGCTCCCAGACTGGGGCTACGGCCGCATCTACACTGTCGTGGTAGTCAATTGTACCTTCCCCACCAACCCCAACCACGACAACACCGGAGGGAAGCTCTTCCTCCACGCCTACTACTCCAACTCCACTCAACACTACGAGAAATTCGTAGCTCTAGAAGAGAAGCCTAACACGTACAACGAGTCCCTATACCGTCCACCGTATAAATACGAGTATTTGTACTGTGGGTCCTCGTTGTATGGGACGTTAAGCGCGGCAAGGGTCAGGGAGTGGATGGCGTATCACGCGTGGTTCTTCGGGCCCAACTCACATTTTGTTTTCCATGATGCGGGCGGGGTGGGGCCGGAGGTGAGGGAGGTGCTCGAGCCGTGGGTCCGGTCGGGACGGGCCACGATTCAAGACATTAGGGACCAGGACCGGTTCGATGGGTACTATTATAATCAATTTTTGGTGGTGAACGATTGCTTGCATAGGTATAAACATGCTGCCAATTGGACATTTTTCTTTGATGTGGATGAGTACATTTACTTGCCTGATGGGAACACTTTGGAGGGGGTTTTGGGGGAATTTTCGGACTACACGCAGTTCACTATTGAGCAGAATCCCATGTCGGCTAAGCTCTGCTTGAATGATTCTTCGGAGGATTACAAAACGTGAGTAGTGTTTAATTGGTTTTTTTTTTTTTTTCCTCATTATATTGGATTTTCCTTTACAAATGACACATCAAAGACATATAGAAGTCGCTTTTGTGTTGTTAGATATGCCTTGAATTACACAAGAAAATGTATAATTTGAGGTACATTTGACAATTACACATTAGGGGCTGTCACTTATATGCCATTGATGTTCTAATTGATGACAATAGGACTCGATAGAAAACAATACATTAAAATCAATCGCGGCATCAATTATGCACAAGTCATCGCTTTAGCGTTATGTGTTTGACAAAATATATAAGAAAATGGTTTCAAATAAAAAAAAAAAGAGAGAGAGAGAGAGCGGTCGTCGGGTTGGGTCATCGGGTTGGTCGGGTCGGGTTGTTCTATATATCCTCATAGAGTTAGTCAGGTCGGGTCGGGTGACCTTTGATCATACCCGAAACCCGACCCGATACCCGACGGGTCGAGTTATTTTGACCCGACTCTTTATTTTTATCCACTCTACCCGACCCGCCACCCGCCACCCGAGTCGGGTGACCCGACCCGAGTCGGGTCATCGGGTTTCGTGCCCAGCCCTAGTTAGGGGTGCACACGGATTGGATTCAGTCCAATTAGTGTCAATCCGCAATCCAATCCAATTATTGTGGATTGAAAAAATACAATCCAATCAAATCCAAATAATTTATCAATCCAACTCAATCCAATTTGCAAAATGCGGATCGGATTGGATCAAATTCCACGGATTGACATTTTCTTATCCAAATACTCATGAAATTAGACTTAATTAAATGAATCACAAGAATTATACATCTCACGAATAACAAATTTACAACATACATTTCACAAATCTATATATAGCATATTTCCCATAAACTTGTCATCACAATGACCTTCAAAATGCAAGTTCCTACACAAGTTCCTACTTAAACAAATATCATCTACAAATCTTCACCATACATACCCTCACAAAAGCACAAAAAAAGTGCACGTATATGCAACCTACAAAAAGGTTAAAAGTATAACAAAAGAGTTAAAAAAATAAGCATAGTCTTTTATATGTTATTTTTTAGAGTTAATAGTTTAAGTTGATTTTTTTTAAGGTACTTAAAGTACATACGATCATATATGTATATGTGTTGGTGTGCTAAATGTTAATGTAGATTGGATTGAACGCGAGCTTTTTAATGTAGGATCCGTAATTCAACTCAATCCAAATAGGATTAGTGATTTTTCAATAGTCAACCAATTGATCAAAAAATTGATCAAATTAGTGATATGATCCAAATTTCTAATCCACAGATTAGCAATCCGTGTAAGGAAAGCCCATAGTTGTATTCATTTTTATAGTTACATGAAACAGGAGAGACCTTTTTGTTGTCAAATGTTTCCCGAATCCTGCAAAACAGGTGAATCGAGGTACATCTGACAATAAACAAGTACCTTAATTGCCTGTATTTGACATTCCAATCATAACATTTTTTTGCCATAATTATAACATTTTGTTTAAAAAAAAAAAAAACAACAATAACTTTTTTTTTCAACCAAACAAAATCATGCCATTTTTTTTGTCACAATTATAACATCTATTTGTTTTTTTCTCATGGTTCTTTGATTATATTATCTCTTTGATTTTTTTTTTTTGCTACAATGGCCCAGTTGGGCCTTGTCTTCACCCAAAAAAAAAAGTTTTAACTACCCTGTCTGGCCCACCACCTATATGGATAGAAAATTTTGGTTCACAATTTTCGGAAGACCAAATATATTTACCCAAAAAAAAAGTAAACCCAAATATTTCACATTTTAAACAAAAAAAAAAAAGTTAAGAATGCTAGCGTAAATTCGGTCTGGCACGCGCAAGTGCACATTTGATGCGTCTCAGGATGCGTATATGCATGCTACTGATGAGAATCAAGGAATATGGACAGTGCGTCTTTGACCTACTTGCCCTATTTCAATGTTACACTAACATTTTCCAAAATTAATACTGATCAATTGTATTCTCAATTCCTTGAAAATAAAAATGTTGTTTTTTACAGGCATTGGGGATTTGAGAAGCTATTATTCAGGGAAACAAGGTATGGAATTTGGAGGGACCGTAAGTATGCAATACAAGCTAAAAACGCGTATGCTACTGGCGTGCACATGTCGGAAAACGTTATCGGAAAAACATTACACCAGACCGAAACAAGGATCCGATACTATCATTACCACAACTCCATATCCGTTACGGGCGAGGTGTGTCGGGCGTTCGTACCAATTTCGGCCATGGAGGGCGTAACGTTCCACGATAAGTTGCCGTTTGTGTACGACAATAAGATGAAAAAGTTGGGGGAAACTGTGAAACGGTTCGAGGAGGAGACTATAGGGAAAGGTGACGCCGGGCGTTACAAACAATTGAATTGAATTTAATTTGATTTGATTA
The DNA here is from genome assembly GCA_039657345.1 of Stephania japonica. Lineage (NCBI taxonomy): Eukaryota > Viridiplantae > Streptophyta > Magnoliopsida > Ranunculales > Menispermaceae > Stephania > Stephania japonica. The sequence continues at coordinate 13,834,646 of CM077562.1, forward strand.
TTTTGAATTGTTTTATAATCGTTGACGTCAATATGGTAGTGATGATGGTTGAAAATGATGTTTCGAAAGAAAATAATTCATGGAATCATCAATGGCTTGTATAGATTTTTTTTTTTATGAGCTCGGTGGATGAGGGTCTCTGTATATCTAAGGTTTGAGCTGATTAATTTTTTGGACTCAAGAAAATGATGACTTTCAATGCACACTTTAAGCTCACACCTTATCTATCTTTTAATTATTTAGGCTCTTTTTTGTCTCCTCAGATGTGAACCCCACATCTTACAAAACATCTAAACAATTAAATGACAATAGTGTGTGCTCAAAGTATGCGTTAAGTGTTAGATTATCATTTTTCATATTTTTTTTTATAGAAACAGACTTTATTTATTACTCCTTGTCGGTCATAATTATACGATGTTTTGGCTACAAATATTAAGATGTGCATTAAGTATAGGGTGAAATTACTTTGTTGTCATTAAAAGGTGACAACTATAATTGAGCTATTAAATGTTGAGACGCACTATGTGCACCCCGACATCCTATCATAGCATCCCAATAATTTATTAGAGCACCTCGAGACTTTTATCAAAATGTCCTTTCATTTGAAGCACGAGCACCCCACCACTAAATCGAACAAAACCCTTCCTCTCTCCTTTCCATCACATCATAAAGGCCTCAATATATCAAATCTCTCTCATTTTCTTACTTGTTTAAAGTAGATTTGTTTTTTTAGGGTAAGGTAAGTGTTTAAATCCCTATGTGACAAAACACAAATATCCATACATATGTGTGTGTAATACAAAAGGTCAGAAACCTACAAAAATGCGATGGGGCAGGGCCATTCCAATGTCATCAAAGTAAGTCACCAAGTACCGATGCTTTTCCCCTGCTCGACTACGGATCTGCACTCAGTCAATCACAAGAATAACGAGCCTAAGTAAGTAACGCCACTATGATTCTAAATAACATTTCGAAATAAATAAAAGCCAGTCTATATTCATGCATATAGAAAGAAAGTTATAAGGGCGCATGAATAATAAAATATTGTAAATGAATCAATAAACAACGATAAATTAGTGTCTCGAAATCAAAACAGAGAGACGCCAAGTAGTCCCGACCACCGAGGTCATTAACTAGCAGTAAAGCCTAGCAAACTCAGGTAATAGGCGTAGCAAAGCCTGGCAATCCTAAACCCGCGGACGAGAGACTTCCCGATATTCCGGCTAATAACTCTCGACCCCGTATAGAACCAAACAAACCAATGCAGTGCATCCCAAAGTAGGGGTGGCAAAAAAATAGGTCCAAAACGAGTCCGAACACCTCCTTAATAACAACTAAAAATAGTGTTCGACCCGTACCCGTTTTTGAACTAGACACTTTTTTGTCAGGACCCATATGTTTATAAAACATACAAGACCCATTTTTTGTCCGGACCCATTTTTCAATATAATAAAATTATTTTTTCACCTAATTATTTACAAAATGCATGATTTTTATGTTAGCATACATTCCATTACCACAAAAAAACATATTATATATTCAAATTTCAAGTCTTGCAAGTTTCTACGTAAAAACAACATCATCATTGGTGAATTACAATACAAACATCATGAAAATTTTAAATATACCAATAAATAAATAAAATATAATGTGAATTAATTGTTAAATGGGTACCCCTTTTTTTGAAAATTTTGTTCGGGACCCGTACTCATTTTTTAAACGGACAAGAAAAATGTCCAAACCCGTATTTATTTAAGAAAAATCATATCCATGCTCGTTTAAAGTGGGTCCGAAAAAATGTGAACAAACAGGTTCAGACACTTTTTGCCACCCCTATCCCGAGGCATGGCTTTGGAATATCACTCAGATGACCAATTCTTCCAAGGACCACTGTTGACTCCCTTAGCCCTCGAACAACTCAACCAGAATGGAATTCCAAGAGTAGATATAGAGCAATAATAATAATAAATTAAAGTTCAATTGAAATAATTGTGTATTTCCTAGCTGGTTTACTTATTTGTATTCAAAGCTAACACGCACTCCATCGATCCGAACTCCACCAAAAGAAACACTTCATACGTTGGTCAATGAATTACACTCCCTGGTAATCATTTTGATCAAATTTAGTTGTATTAAAGTCATGTTTATACCCATAAAAAATAAGTTTCCCAAAAAACCATGGCTCGAAGTCGTCGGTGGCACCGTGGGGAACAAGTCCTAAAAGCTCCCCTCACGACGTGACCAAGGCAGTGGCCTCCTAGCCCTAGATGTCGTATGTGACACAGTGGTGGTTAACACCCTACGTCGTCACTTAAAACGTAGTTTAGGGCAGTTCGCTGCCCTGGACGTTATGAGCCTCGCCGTGGAGAGCAACTCTCCACATTGCCTCTAGCGGCACCTAGTGCTGCCAATGAATTTCAGGGTTTTCAAAACCCCGGCTCTATTCACCGTGTTTCAAGCATATCACATTCTCGTAGGAACATCGATTACCACAAAAAACAACCATCAAGTCATATCAAAACATCCATAATCATGTTCCAGAATTCAAATCTGAAATCCAACACAATTGATCAAATATTCATAACTTTTGTAACCACCAAAACAACCTCAACATACATGCCATAATTGATCATTCAAACCATCAAAACCTACTACCAAACCCAAAAAAATAGTAACTAACGTGGTGCTCGTAAGTCACGACAAAAAATCACAAAACTTGACTTAAAATGACTCAAATTGACCAACGATGCAAAATCTAACCTTAATACACTTTGTTAAGTGATCCCTTGCCTTCAAATTCACTAACTAAAATCACCAAAGCCTCACCAATTTTAGATTTTGTTTGAGAGGAGAGAGAAAAAGTTGATGAAAATCAACAAATCAATTATTTATTCCTCTCTCTTCATCTTGATCTGATTGCTCATCCCTAGGCTCATCCAAGGGTCCCAAATCAAGCCATCCACCAACTTTTTGACACACTTTGTGACTTGGTCTCTTGGTCTTATCCTATTCAAACACAATAATTGAGTTTTGCTCGGGTATTTTGCTACCCGGCTTGCAAACCAATAAAAATACTATCAAATAATGCATTCTCATATTTATTATAAATAATATTTAATTTCATTTATGTTAGTGTTTTATTAAAATTGCCCCCCCCCCTCCCCCGGAACTCCTTATACCCATACCCCATTCGCAGGGCCGGCCCTGTCATTTTGGAGACCTGGGGCGAACGTTGAAAATGGGGTCTTCTATGTAAAAATAAATATATTTAAAAAAATAAACTAAAGAAAAATATCTACCATATCGATCATAAGGGAATTTTATGCTAATATCTTTTATAGGTTCACTTTCAATTAATAAATCTCTAGATCTTCTATCTAAACTATCCCACACCCTTGGATCATGGATATTAAAAGAATTTGATGTACTAGAATTTTCAATGAGAACTTGGTCATCTTTATTATTAAAAGCACTATCACTATTATCATAATTTATATTACTATTGTCTTTATTATTATTATCATTACTATTATCCAAATCACATCCAACATCACTAATTTCATTAATAAGGTTGCAATCAATATGATTTGAGTTATTGACTATATCATCTATTTCACATCTAACATCTATATTTTTATCGACAAGCTCACTACCAATTTTATTTGAGTTATCAACTATATCATGGTTTTCACATTCATGATCTACATCTTCATTAACAAGCATATCATTGTGGGATTGAGACTTTGTTGTTGTTGTTGATGTCGTTACATCAACTAATTCATCATTTTTACTAAAAAAGAATTTATTTAATCTTCCTTTTAAAGATTTGGCTAACTCATCTTATTTCCTTTTTATCTTAAGTTTATCAAAACCGGAAGCATATTTTTTAGGCATCACGTATCTTATACTAATAAAAAAAATTTTAAGTGCTAAGAAATCTAAACCTTAAAAAAAATTGATCTAAAAGACTTGAAGGTCTATTGATGAGTACTTCACCGCCACCAAAAATCAATTCTTTTTAGGTAAAAACAAGTAACAATAAGAACTGAAATTATACTAAAAAAAGTAATAGTAGTAACTTAAAAGTATACTAAAAGAGTTTGTAACCCAAAAAGATGAAATATACCAAAGAGTGAGATATGATGCTAGAGATGAGTGTTCAATTGAAGATCATTGAACAACCAATGATGTGAGTTTGAGAGATGATGAAAGATATTCTATAGGACTCTTTAAAGGATTGAGGATGATGAGGATTGAGGAGAGATCTTGTGTGAGAGATGTTTTTTTTCAAGTTTGCTGCAAAGAGAGATCTAGCATAAATATGAGACTTAGAGATCTAGCGAAGAAGAAGAAGAAGAAAAGATTGTTTCCTTGATTTGAAGGGGAAGAGAGAATAGGCGAATAGGTTACATGTCGAATGGAAGGGGAGTTGAGAAGTCGTAGAGTTGCCGAAGTCACAGATTTTTTTTTGGAAGTTTCAACGCATTGTACCTTTAATAATCTATAATTAAATAAATAAAAATATAAAATTACAAAAATACCCCTACTTTAGTGCCAAATGGGGGCCTTGCTCACTTTGGGGGCTGGGGCGTTGCCCACCAGGCCCCCATGCAAAACCGGGCTTGCCCGTTCGCGCGATACTCTTTTTGATACATTTCCTTAGGCGAACTAATCCATAACTCAAACACGTAACCGAATACGTCCTCACATGTTTGGACACGTGGATTCACATTTGGGTATAAAATACATAATATAAACATCAAACAAAAATAATATACATCGGTGTCGACGCCCGAGAACTGGATATTTAAACCACGACGAATGGGTCCCACGGTATGACCCTGAAATGACACGTGGCACGAATTAGATTTTAGGGTCGTTACAAGGGCATCTCCAATACATTGCACTTAAATGGTGAACTCTTGCACCATTTTGGTGTAAAAAGTATCCAAAATACTATTCTCATCTCCAACCCTTCAAACCAAATCTCACACTAAAAGTGGCATCCATCACAAACTTTCTCATATATCCACTCAAAATTATATTTAAAAAATAAAATGTAGGGCCCATAACTAACTTTTGTTAACTTGAGACAATTAAAAAAAAAAAAGAAAAAAAAAATTTTAAATTTGTGCCATTCTTGCGTACTGCACCAAATATGGCGCAGTACCATTCCCCTGCACGAGAATAATGCAATATATAGCACTTGGGTTGGCTAGCTATATGCCAATGCAACGCCACCATATTGACATTGCATTGGAATGCCCTAACAATCTAGCCAAGTTTAGTTATTTATCTACCAAAAAAAGAATTAAGGGCTAAGGTCCATATCTTTTTTTTAGGTCCGTACATATTATGTGGACATTATGTTGACCTAATTATTTGTCATGTTGCCTCAAAAAAATTATTTGTCACGTTCGTCAAGAACTCTATCTATTTGGAGAATGTTCTACTACAACTCCTACTCTTAGAGTTCATTTACATTAGAGAGGATCGAGAATGCTTTCTTGAAATTCATCAACAAGGATATTGAGCTACTTGTGCGTGATCGAGACGTGGTTGGGAGAGGACGACATAAAAGTGATTAATTGAAGACTGATCATAACTCCAACAATATATGGAGATTGAGGAGCTTGCGTGAGTTGGAATTGACAACTACTTGCATACATGAGACTTTCCCAATGATATAAGATCGAGGTGCTTTGTGACGAGATAAGTGTCTTACACGCTTGTGTAGTCCTAATTTTTTTGAGAAATTGGAGACGAGTTCCATAAAGTTGTAAATTTTAGTCCTTATTGAAGTGAACTAGACAACTAAACAAACTTTTGCCGTCTACCATTGTTTTTTTTTTTTTGGTAGGAACATGGACCCAAAAAACTGGGCCGTGCCATCCACCATATTATAGTAAGAGCAGAATTACTATTAGGCCAAATTGGTTAAAATATCATAACCTTTTACAATTTTTGTTATTATATCATAACCTTTTAAAATTTGTTATTATATCGTAACTTTTCTAAATTGTTAAATTTGTATCCTAAACCACTTTTGAACTTCAAATTTGATGATGTGACACTTAGAATAATGAGTTTAAATTATAAAATTAATAATCATTTTGATGACTATGAGTGATTAGTGACTTTTTAAATTCATATTAAGGTGTCACCTCATCAAATTTTAAGTTAAAAATTGACTTGGGATACAAATTAAACAATTTAGAAAGATTAGAATATAATAACAAATATCAAAAGATTAGGATATAATAACAAATCTCAAAAAGTTAGGATATAATAACAAAAAATGTGAAAGGTTAAGATATTTTAACTAATTAAGTCTTATTATTATTGAGTATAACAAAAGACTTTATAAAAGTATCCTCCTAATGTTTTTTTTTTTTTTTGTCAAATATCCTCCTAATGTTACTTACCAAAAAAGACATGCACTTATTAATGCCCCTTTAAAGATGCTTGCACACACACATATTTATGAAAAGGAAAATGCTAGAGCGCCCCATCTGGAGCACACAACTCACTCAGCATTGATAGTTGGTTGATTGTTTGTGCTGAAGTCAGTTGATTATCAGTTGACAACCAACTAAAACTTAATAGCTGTACAAGACAATCAACTAAAGCAGAAAAAAAAAAAAAAGGGAAAACAACTTTTATGTGGTCCAACAAGTGCTGATTAGGCGGAGTGTCCATGTTGGGTGCCCTACTTGGGGCATGCTAGCTTTTTTCCTATGAAAATTAAGGGACATCAACAAGTTGCATGTTTGTTTGTGCGTGTTTTTCTTTTTCAAGTGTCATTAACATTTTCTTTGTCAAAGTCTCTTTAGTGAAATGGTAAAGACATCATTTGCCAAAAAGCAAGACATTGAGAAATCGTGATTCGATAACACTAAAGTAAAAAAAAAAACATTTTCCTTGTAAGAAACATAGGCCTCGTTTTGGTGGGGGTGAGTTGGGGGGAGTAGATAACTTGCAAGAAAGTTCTAACTAATCTTGTTTGATTAGTTTTATGAATCCAATTTTCTACAAGTTATACTCACACCCACAAGTAGACCTGTTCACTAGGTGGGGCTGGGTTGGGCCTAATTGGGCTTTGAGCTTTTAAGCCCTTACCCAAGCCCACCCAATGTGAAATTCAATGATTAAATTTTTATATTTATTAATTAAGTAAAATCTTGTTGTTTATGTTCAATTTTTATCATACAAGACCCAATCTAAAGTTTGGAGTGTGTGGTGACAAATTTTATGTACAGGCCATAAGTGTGAAAATATATGTGGTTCCCTCTAAAATGTCAAGGCTAAGATGGAATGTCCACTCCACACTTAACTTATTTTTCTTTTAATAAGTAGTCGATGTGACGACACGTGGACGCCGCGGATAGATTAGGCATGTTGTCACGGCCCAATTTTCTAATCTTGATTAACTTGCTTAATCAGGATCACCGACCCGTGACGTGGGGCCCGCATGAGACGCGCATATTGACCGAGGCACGTGGCCGAGGTAAATGTTATATTTGTATTGGTGTATGCCTAGTGTTGTTATGTATGTGTGTAGACTAATTAAGTCCATTTTTGCAAACCATAGACGTCGAGTTGACGTGAGCGGGGACACGCCTTGGAGTGCGTGCAAGTATGAGTACCTAGTGGAATTATCGGGGTAGCGAGACTAGGCTAGGAAATAACAATTTATTTCAAATCTACCTTAACATAAATTAAGTTATTTAATTTAGTTAGAAAATACGACGTTCGACGCACGAGGAAAGCGCCTCGAGTTGCGTGCGAGTCGGGACACCGAAAAGTCGGGGTAGTTGAGAGTCGGTGTGACCACTTAGATGAATTTTATAAATTTTGTGTGACCAATTAATTATGGTCCATATGGGATTAATGTACATTAATCGATTTAACCTATGGTTTATTTATTAAGAAATTACATTTTAATATCCTATAGTTTGTTGTAATGAATTAAACTAACCTTAGGACATACCTCGAGATCCGTCTTCGCCACACACTCCCATGATGGGAGTCACCCAAGTTGTGTCACATGAGAAGGCTGGACCGCCTAGTTAGTAGCCATTAGATTTACCTCGAGATGCGCAATGCACACTAGATCCCATCAACATATATATACAACCTTTCACTTTGTTAACATGCAAAATCCCATTTTTGCTCAAACAATTGAGGGATCGTGAGAGAAATCGGGTTGGAGAAAGAGAGATTCGAGCTTTGGAGAGGTGATCTAGGCGTCAACACGGAGATACAAGGTAACAAATCCCTCATTTGTTCTTGATTTTCCATTAAAAATGAGTCTTGGTGAAGTTCGAATTTACATTGATTTTAATGGTTTTTGGAGGTCATCTTGGAGGTTTTTGAGTTCTTGTGATGAATTACACTAGTTTTACTCGGACTTGCATTGATTGGTGACGAATTTGGGTAATTTCGGAATTTTGTTGCATGCATGAAATCCGAGAAATGTATATTGTTTTGTGGATTTGGGGTGAAATTTTGGTGCCTTGTTGATCTCCATGAGGTTTAAGATGAATTGGGAAGTGAAGAAGAGAGAGAAGAGATAAGGTAAAAAAAAAAAAAAAAAAAAAAAAAAAAAAAAAAGAGGAAGAACAGAGGCGCACCGGCGCCTCGGTTGAAAGGAGGAAGAAGAGGGGGGGCACGCACGCGTGCGTGCGTGCGTGCCCGGGGCGGCGGCTGGCCGGCCCAGCCCATCTCCAGTGGGCGGGCCAAATCGGCCCCGGCCCAACCGGGTGGGCTGGGCCGGGCCCGACCCGGACCGCCCATATGGGTCGAACCGGGCCGACCCGATTGGGTCGGGTCGGACCCGGTTCGGGGGACCCACCTATATATTATTTAAATAATATTATTTAAATAATATTTTATTTATAAAAAAAAAAAACAGTTTTAATTTGCTGGAAAATAGGAAAAATAGGAAAAAAATCAGAAAAATTGGGAAAAATTCTAGAAAAATATAGAAAATTTGAAAAAGGTAGAAAAAATGATTAGGGACTTCTCGAGTATTTTTGGTACCCCGAAATAACTCGAAAAATGTGCCAAAACTAAAGATTGACATAAAATTCTAAATTTTGGTTAAATATCATGAATCCACTTATTGTGACTTTAAACCAATTAAAATGACATAAAATGAACTTCAGGAATTAAAGGGAATTCTTGGAAGTTCGGGTGCACGAGTCGAGGTGTCGAGAGGCCGGATAGCTAGGACTACTGCGTTGACTTGTAAGTGAAACTGTGGGAACTCTTTACTTTATTTCATTCCAATCATTTATAAATTTTCGTCTATTTGTAGACTAGCTAATTTATTTCCCACATCATGCTTTCCTTGTTTCTATTCATATTGAATATCGATATAGCATGATGCCTTGTTTATTATATCATTGACTCCATGTTTCCTTATATGCTCAATGTTTGTCTTGGAATTTGGCTAATGGATATTTAGAAAATGCATGCTATAGGGTTATCTGTTATGTTGGAATTATCTTCTATTTCCTTGAGGCTTTGTAGCCTAACTTATGTTGAAATCGTAACAACTTTAGGATATATATTCTTGAAAACTAAAGTAGGGATTATCTAGTGTCCATTGCACATGAGATGCGCGGATTCACGAGGATTTCGATCTTTCGGGGTCTCGGCACTCGCCACTACACTTGAGCGGCACACGTGACATGGATCACGGGGTTGTCGGCAAGTATGAATGATATAAATGATTTAAATACGCTCCATATAGTAGTGGACAAACGGGTGATAGTTCTCACCGCGACCTGACGTAGATCATCTCGACTTTGTATTAGTGTGAGTGATAATAAAAAAAATGTGAAAGAGATTATTATCATATGTTGAGTTTAGCATAGCTCCATATAGTAGTGGAAAAGGCTATAGTGATACATAATTCTCTATGTGAGTTTAGACTCTGTGGACGTTAGATCATCTGAGTTTACTTAAGGCGTTATGTCGTGGTAAGTCTAGTATGTTTGTGTACATCCGTTAACGTTGGTATTTACTTGCATTATTTATTCAACATTTCTTCGATACATGTGCTTTTAAATACCCTTTTGTTTAAATTGGAAATGTAGTATTAGATTTCCCAGTTATCACTTAAATATCATCATACTCACCGTCTAGTTTGTGACGGTGGGTGTAGATCCATCGAGCGACACCAGTAGGGCAAGGAGAAGATCGGCGACTACCTCTCGAGCTCCGAGCGCGTAGTCGCCTGCCGTACACATAGGGTACTTTTTGTATTATGTTTACTTATGTCTTTATCTTTTGGGACGTTATTGGGATAAGTGTTAGATTACCCGACTTTTGGCTTTCACTTTATTTATATATGTTCGCCGTTTACTTGCATATATATGGTGATCGTTATTTTCCTGGTTTCCACACTTAGGCTTTATTAAAAAAAATTTCCGCTAAAATATTAAAGACTTCCGCTAAATAAAATAATTGTTTAAACAAGAGAACACATGTAGTAAAGGTGACTAATTCGTAATCGGGTCCTATGTGTCGTGATTAGGGCTAAATTACGGGATTAGGCAGGACGGTGCCCTAGATTAGAAGCGGGGCCGTCACGGTTGGTATCGAGCTTAGGCTTTAGAACCTTAGGGACAAAACATAGTGTTGAATAATGATTTTGATACCAATTTTCCGATTTGTATCAAAGATCATTTATCATGGAGTAAAGCATAAATTTGAATAAAACACACACCCTTAGAAGTGGAAACCAGATGAACCTTGCCTAGGAATTATTTTGTTGGGAATTGAGTGAAAGTGAGTCGGGAATTTGTATATATATATATGCTTTTCAATATGTATACGTATATACGTGGTAGACTTCGTAATAGTTGATGGAAATCGATATCCACATGCAGACGACGATGACGGATGCACGCGAGACAAAGCGATGTGGGTGCTAGTAGTAGTCGGACCTCCTACTACATCAAGCGACGACAATCGAGGTTGGCGGATAGAGTAGCGGCACGAGGGACAACAGATGGCGATTTCATGACCTTCATGACAAAGACAGTCACCGCACTTACTCGTGTCGTCGCTACTACTCTGCCGCGACTAACACACTTCCGACGACCAGGACCTACTACTATACGCACCATCCACCATTCCAATGGATCGCGTCCATACTAGACACACTATTATTCGGGGCACGGTAACAACGCCAACTCTTCCGATAGTGACCGTTTCGACGGCGAGAGGTAAAGTGATGACTCCAACTCCCACACCTACACCTTCGGGCTCAGCAGTAGGGATTCAGCTGGTGAAGGACTTTCTCCGCCTTCAACAGTGTACTTCGACGGGGAGAGAAACTTTGAGAAGATTGAGGGATGGATATTATCACGGGAGAAGCTACATCGGATTTTGGGGATCGAGGATAGACTACGCCCCATTTGTCTTCTTATACGCTACGAGAGAGATGCCGACGTCGGTGGCGCACCACCATAGCTACTGATGGGGACTTTGAGTCATGGACGACCTTTAAGGCCAAGTTTTATCAGCAGTACTTCCCGCCGGCAGTCATGATGAGGTTGAGGAGAGAGTTTATGAGTTTGAGGCAGAGAGCGAGATGAGTCGGTTATGGAATACCGAGATAGATACGGGTATCCGAGCGCGGTTGCGGGGGATTTGGTTCGAGATGAGTTGGGAGATGTGTATCATTTCAAAGGTGTCCGAGAGCAAACATTGGCTATCACGTAGTCAAGCACGGCGCTAGGACACTCACCGAGATATACGAGCGTGCACTTTCCCACGAGACCTATTACCTTGGTGTAATGGCGACGGGGCGAGCTTAGAGCAAAGATTGACATTAGAAGCAGCCGCAGATTTCGAGAGGAGGCGGCGGAGTAGCAAGGCACCCAGGACATGGGATAGAGGCTTCCATGGATCGGGGATGACTTCACGTTTCACATCGGTGGTACCTCAAGTGTCTTATGTCGCGTCAACACAGAGCTCAGGGGGAGGACGTTCCTTACCACCACCACCGATTAGGCCAGCATTACCAGCGCCAGAGAGACTTGCTCTTCCGGCACCATCAGCACCACGACAACAGTCACGTGGTTTTCAGAGTGGAGACAGTGAGTCACGCGGGCAGAGACTATGTTATCGTTGCAGACAGTCGGGACACATTGCTGCATACTGTCCACAGCTGACGAGTACGAGTAGGCCACGTGGCGAGGGACATAGGTTATGTTACCATTGTAGGCAACCAGGGCATACCGCTGAGTATTGTCCTCAGTTGACGTGCATGTCACTTAGTGATGCACACCCGCCTTTGCGAGAGAAAGCCCACGTTGATGCAGCTCCGGATCCCGAGCAGACGCGACAACCTATGGCGGGTATGAGTTATTTTGCATCTTAGCGTGATCTTATTGTGTTCGGTCTGTAGTTTATGTTCGACCTAAGTGAACTCTAGGTAAGTCGAGTTAGAATAGACTCTAGGTGAGTCGGTTGTAAATGGTGAGGCGAGTCGGGAATTAGCGGTGGCACTAGGTGAGTCGGTTGTAAATGGTGACTCTAAAGCGAGTCGGGAATTAGCGGTGGCACTAGGTGAGTCGGACTTGGGAGACTCGTGTGAGTTAGATAGTAGAATGTGCTCCATGTGAGTAGTGGTGAAGAATTTTGTGTGAATACACCCTTCGAGGTATGATAGATATTTAGTCGTGTGCGACGACTCGTATGAGTCAACTTCCGAAGGGGAGGAGCAAACTATGTGTGATACTCCTAACTCGTGTGGGCCCCGACTCTGTGTGAGTCTTAACCTTTGAAAGGATATCTTGTTGTGTGCGGTGACTCGTGTGAATCAATATTTCAGAGTGGCGGACGAAGTTCTGTGTGCTAGGACTTGTGTGGATCTAGGGAAAAGGGGTTGTGTGCGGGACTCGCGTGTGAGTAAGAATATACGTGTGTCAAGACTCGTGTGAGTTTAGACTCTGTGTGTGTGAGAGTAGACTATGTGACGAACTCGTGTGAGTCTAGACTCTATGTGAGTCGAGTAAACTGTGTGCATAGATTTATGTGAGTCCGGGTTTTGTGTGAACTTGAGCGAGTCACATGTTTTGACTTTAGGTGAGTCTACGTTTGACGGAAAATGATATCGAAAGTGTGTGCACGAATTCCATGTGAATCCGATGTCTATCTTATCACTCTAAGTGGGTCCGTAAATTCAAGCAAGATATCGAGTGTGTGCGTATTACGTATGAATCCGATATTTGCCCCGAAAGGATTCTCGTGTGAGTCCGTAATTTACGAACGACCATATACTAGTTAGGTTAGTTGTGTGCCCACCTAATAGAAAGTTAGTATCACATATTCATGTTGGAACAGTCCACGTGAGTGAGGTTAAAGGGACGGGGAAAATAGTTACATCCCTGCGGTGTGCGCTTTAGTAAGGTTCCTCGAGTTAAATCTAATTTCGAGGACGAAATTTCCATTTTGTTGGGAATATTTGTCACGGCCCAATTTTCTAATCTTGATTAACTTGCTTAATCGGGATCACCGACCCGTGACGTGGGCCCGCATGAGATGCGCATATTGACCGAGGCACATGGCCGAGGTAAATGTTATATTTGTATTGGTGTATGCCTAGTGTTATGTATGTGTGTAGACTAATTAAGTCCATTTTTGCAAACCATAGACGTCGAGTTGACGTGAGCGGGGACACGCCTTGGAGTGCGTGCAAGTATGAGTACCTAGTGGAATTATCGGGGTAGCGAGACTAGGCTAGGAAATAACAATTTATTTCAAATCTACCTTAACATAAATTAAGTTATTTAATTTAGTTAGAAAATACGACGTTCGACGCACGAGGAAAGCGCCTCGAGTTGCGTGCGAGTCGGGACATGAAAGTCTTAGGGTAGTTGAGAGTCGGTGTGACCACTTAGATGAATTTTATAAATTTGTGTGACCAATTAATTATGGTCCATATGGGATTAATGTACATTAATCGATTTAACCTATGGTTTATTTATTAAGAAATCACATTTTAATATCCTATGGTTTGTAATGAATTAAACTAACCTTAGGACATACCTCGAGATCCGTGCTGCCACACACTCCCATGATGGGAGTCACCCAAGTTGTGTCACATGAGAGGCTGGACTGCCTAGTTAGTAGCCATTAGATTTACCTCGAGATGCGCAATGCACACTAGATCCCATCAACATATATATACAACCTTTCACTGTTAACATGCAAAAATCCCATTTTTGCTCAAACAATTTGAGGGATCTGTGAGAGAAATCGGGTTGGAGAAAGAGTAGATTCGAGCTTTGGATAGGTGATCTAGGCGTCAACACGGAGATACAAGGTAACAAATCCCTCATTTGTTCTTGATTTTCCATTAAAAATGAGTCTTGGTGAAGTTCGAATTTACATTGATTTTAATGGTTTTTGGAGGTCATCTTGGAGGTTTTTGAGTTCTTGTGATGAATTACACTAGTTTTACTCGGACTTGCATTGATTGGTGACGAATTTGGGTAATTTCGGAATTTTGTTGCATGCATGAAATCCGAGAAATGTATATTGTTTTGTGGATTTGGGGTGAAATTTTGGTGCCTTGTTGATCTCCATGAGGTTTAAGATGAATTGGGAAGTGAAGGAAGAGAGAGAGAGAGAGAAAAAAAAAAAAAAAAAAAAAAAAAAAAAGGAAGAACCGAGGCGCACCGGCGCCCCGGTTGAAAGGAGGAAGAAGAGGGGGGGGGGCACGCGCGCGTGCGTGCGTGCGCCACCCCCGGTCGGCGGCCAGCCCAGCCCATCTCCAGGGGGGCGGCCAAACCGCCCCGCCCAACCCGGTGGGCTCGGACCGGCCCGACCCGACCCGCCCATATGGGCCGAGCCGGGCCGACCCGATTGGGTCGGGTCGGACCCGATTCGGGGACCCACATATATATTATTTAAATAATATTTTTAAATAATATTTTATTTATTAAAAAAAAAAAAAAAAACAGTTTTTAATTTCTTGGAAAATAGGAAAAATAGGAAAAAAAAATATCAGAAAAATTGGGAAAAATTCTAGAAAAATATAGAAAATTTGAAAAAGGTAGAAAAAATGATTTAGGGACTTCTCGAGTATTTTTGGTACCCCGAAATAACTCGAAAAATGTGCCAAAACTAAAGATTGACATAAAATTCTAAATTTTGTTAAATATCATGAATCCACTTATTGTGACTTTAAACCAATTAAAATGACATAAAATGAACTTCAGGAGTTAAAGGGAATTCTTGGAAGTTCGGGTGCACGAGTCGAGGTGTCGAGAGGCGGATAGCTAGGACTATGCGTTGACTTGTAAGTGAAACTGTGGGAACTCTTTACTTTATTTCATTCCAATCATTTATAAATTTTCGTCTATTTGTAGACTAGCTAATTTATTTCCCACATCATGCTTTCCTTGTTTCTATTCATATTGAATATCGATATAGCATGATGCCTTGTTTATTATATCATTGACTCCATGTTTTCCTTATATGCTCAATGTTTGTCTTGGAATTTGGTTAATGGATATTTAGAAAATGCATGCTATAGGGTTATCTGTTATGTTGGAATTATCTTCTATTTCCCTTGGGGCTTTGTAACCTAACTTATGTTGAAATCGTAACAACTTTAGGATATATATTCTTGAAAACTAAAGTAGGGATTATCTAGTGTCCATTGCACATGAGATGCGCGGATTCACGAGGATTTCGATCTTTCGGGGTCTCGGCACTCGCCACTACACTTGAGCGGCACACGTGACATGGATCACGGGGTTGTCGGCAAGTATAAATGATTTAAATACGCGAGACAAGATAGTTCTCTCCGCAATTTGAGGTTATTAGGAAAATAAAAAAAAGAGATTATTATCATATGTTGAGCATAGCTCCATATAGTAGCTAGGGAAAAGGCTAGATAGTGAGTCGTAGTAGTTCTCACCGTAGATGTGACGTAGATCATCTCGACTTAGCTGTGTCGACATAACTTATGGGTAGACTCGTTAACGTTGGTATTTACTTGCATTATTTATTGGTAAGTCTAGTATGTTTGTGTACATCCGTTAATTTCTTGCATTATTATTCAACCTTTCTTCGAGATACATGTGCTTTTAAATACCCTTTGTTTAAATTGGAAATGTAGTATTAGATTTTCCCAGTTATCACTTAAATATCATCATACTCACCGTCTAGTTTGTGACGGTGGGTGTAGATACGTCGAGCAAACACTAAAGGCCGGCAAGGAGAAGATCGGCGACTACCTCTCGAGCTCCGAGCGCGTATTTGCCCGTACACATAGGGTACTTTTTGTATTATGTTTACTTATGTCTTTATCTTTTGGGTTGTTATTGGGATGAGTGTTAGATTACCTGACTTTTGGC